>CM069857.1:167825651-169075651 GCA_036172795.1 Pelodytes ibericus
ACACATACCTACAGTGGGTCACACACCTACAGTGGGTCACACACACCTACAGTGGGTCACACACACCTACAGTGGGTCACACACACCTACAGTGGGTCACACACACCTACAGTGGGTCACACACACCTACAGTGGGTCACACACACCTACAGTGGGTCACATACACACACACACACACCTACAGTGGGTCACATACACACACACACACACACAGTGGGTCACATACACACACACACACACAGTGGGTCACATACACACACACACACACAGTGGGTCACATACATACACACACACAGTGGGTCACATACAGACACACACAGTGGGTCACATAGACACCTACAGTAGGTCACATACACACACCTACAGTGGGTCACATACACACACACACCTACAGTGGGTCACATACACACACACACACACACACACAGTGGGTCACATACACATACATACACACACACACACACACACAGTGGGTCACATACACACACCTACAGTGGGTCACATACACACACCTACAGTGGGTCACATACACACACCTACAGTGGGTCACATACACACACCTACAGTGGGTCACATACACACACCTACAGTGGGTCACATACACACACCTACAGTGGGTCACATACACACACACACACACACCTGCAGTGGGTCACATACACACCTACAGTGGGTCTCATACACAAACACACACACACCTACAGTGGGTCAAACACACACACATACCTACAGTGGGTCACACACACACATACCTACAGTGGGTCACACACACACATACCTACAGTGGGTCACACACACACACACACACATACCTACAGTGGGTCACACACATACCTACAGTGGGTCACACACATACATACATACAGTGGGTCACACACACACACCTACAGTGCGTTTCATATCTAAAAATATTCTTTCAGACGCTGTAGTTGCAACAGCCCCTTTAAATACCTTAAGTGTTTTAACAATTACTAATTTAACTGGAAGGCTATTCCATGAATCAATCAACTGCCTTTTTTGCGCAGAAGTTTTTCCACAATGAATCCACCATACATATCTTAGTCCTAAAAGACACCTGCAGCAATATACATTATGTCACCATGATATTCTCAACAGATACTAAGTCAATGCGAACAAAAACCAAGGGTTTTTGCAAGGTTATTTGCTTGCTCAGAGGATTGTCAGAAGAAACACAGAGCTATTCAAAAACAATAGTAACCTGTAATTGTAAAAGCAAGACACAGAACTGTCATACTCCTCTCCAAATATTTGCTTCCAGAGCACTGAAAAGAGAGTTAAACTCTGACGCAACGCTATTGGTATTCTGAAGGACAAGTGCGGTGATAAAAATATTGTTCACTGATGTGTCAATTACTCTTTTTGTCCTTGCCTTTCCTTGTCCATGAGCTTGCTACAGATATTTCATTTTTGATCATGCTGACATGACAATAAATTATATTGTGTTAATATATTGTGAGTGCCCTGGAACACCTCATGCTCTTTACTCTTGAATTAGTACCAAATAAGCAGTATAAGCACACACAGTGGCATGTGCAGACCGCACCCAGTGGCACTCTCAGCGGAGGTGACACACGAAGTTGCAGTCCTCAGTGCCCCACCCTACATAATATGCGACCCATGTGTCCCCAAATTGAAACATTGCAGGAGGAGGGAGAGAGGAAGCCAGACATCATCTGAGGCTGCCTCTACGATCCCACACGTAAGAGAGTCAAGGGTCATGTGAACTGCTGGGACTGGGACTCCAGAGAAGCTCAGTGAGCACAAAGTCCTTCGAGCCCTGAGCTGGGCCCTGGGGCAAGCAGCCCCGTGCACGCAAATCTGGGCGCTCCATGAACTTGCAAGCACAGGGCTGGATTAAGCAGGTCCGAGCAAGTCAGGGTGCTGGGGCAAGCTCGGTTTGCGCAAGACCTGTGAGCGCAAGTCAGGGCGCTGGGGAAAGTGAAGTATGATTCCTCACTCCACAGAACATGTTTTCACTGCTGTAGAGTACAGTGGTGGCGTGCTTTACACCACTCGATCCGACACTTGGCATTGTACTTGATGATGTGAGGCTTGCATACACCTGCTCAGCCATGGAAACCCATTCCGTGAAGCTCCTGACGCACAGTTTTTGTGCTGATGTTAATTGCAGTAGAATTTGGAACAACTATAGAATCAGCAGAGCATTGGTAACTTTTTACATAACCTGCTCCTCAGCACTCGATGACCCCACTCTGTGACTTTACGTGGTCTTCCGCTCTGCGTTGCTGCGGTTACTAAACACTTCCACTTTCCAATAATACCACTTAAAGTTGGCCATGATGAAATTCCACAAACAGACTTATTGCAAAGGTGGCATCCTATCACAGTACTACGTTTGAATCACTGAATTCTTCAGAATGATCCATTTTTTTCCACAAATGTTTGTAAATTCGGACTGTATGACTGGGAGCTTGATTTTATACACCTATATGGAAAGGGTCTGATTGAAACACCTGAATTCAATAATTAAAGGTGTGTCCCAATACTTTTGTCCACACATCTATATCTATCTATCTATATGTATGTGTGTATATTACGTATGTGTGTATGTATATACATGTGTGGGTGATTACTATGCTGGGTACGGTGAATTCTCTTTACTTTTGTATGTCCTTGTCACCCTCACCCTCTAGCAATCTTACCTGTTTCATGGCATGTGCATTTATATCTAATGAGAGGTTACAGACAAGAGCAACAGGAGTATTCCTTCATTCTTACCTTGGATCATCCTGGAAGAGCTTGCTAATAAGTATTGCCAGGCACATTGGGACTGAAATGAAGGTAGCAGCAGCTTACTTCACACCCCTTATACCTACGAAACCTTTCTAGCATATCTGATGTTTGTACATATTTGCCCGACAATCCCAGTCAAATCCCATGTTACAGAGACCACGTGTGCATTTTAAGGCATGCACCATCCTGGTCAACTGGCAACTGTGTATCCATAGGACACATTTCACTTCAAAACAATGTATGCAAGTATTTAGAAATATTATGGATATCCAAGGTAAAAAAAACTTTTATTTTAATGTGACTGGGCACATGCTAATCATAAGTGAAGTGTATGGAGCTACAACTCTGAAATCATTGATTGAATTTAAAAAGGACTATGCAGGCAGAAAAAGAATAGTACAAAAGCTTCAGAATGCAGAAATAGGTATTGGGGCCCACAGGCCTTGCTTAGTAAAATACAGTCATATGGGGTCTAGTTGGATTAATTCAGCAGACTGAAAACAATGACCACATAACAAAAATAATAGAGAAGACAAAACACAGAGTTTCATGGAAAAGAAAAAGCAAGTGTTTCTAAAAATGATTTATTTATGTAATTTTCAGTATAGATATGTTGTACCTGTTGCTTTTATCAGGTAAGCAATATGTGGGAGACCAACATAAAACACACAGTACGGTAATGTTATAAGACAGAAAGGTATGGCCTGTCCTGCAGAGCTCTCTGCTGGTAGTTGCAAGAAGAGCAAGGTATCCTAAGGTCTATGAAGAAACACAGGGAGGTCATCCCCCTCATTTCCATCCTCTTTCAGTGCAACATGTAACTGCTGCCAGCTAAACCACACCATAAAATCTTAACATTAAAGAGCATAAATATTGTGACAAATTCACATAGATGCCATAAGCAAAGAAGTCTGAGTGAGTGTCACTGACAGGGATGGGCAGACAGATGGTGATAATAGACCAGGGCTTGACAAATGTATCTGAGATTTAGGAGCCAGCTAAAATATCTAGGAGCCAGACAACAGCACATAAACACACGCAGTCACAGACAGACACACAGTCAGTCAGTCACATATATACACACACAGACACATAGTCCATCACATATACATACAGAATAAAGGATAATTTATTCTAATTTGGAGTACCAGGGTGAAAATCCTCTCCGTGCACCCTCCACTTCTGAGTGCGAAACCCGCTACACCTTGTTTTAATACATATACATACACATCCAGTCAGTCACATACATACACACACAGTCAGACACATCCAGTCAGACATATATATACACACACACATCCAGTCAGGCACATATATACACACAAACACATCCAGTCAGACACATATACACACACACAAACACATCCAGTCAGACACATATACACACACAAACACATCCAGTCAGACACATATACACACAAACACATCCAGTCAGACACATATACACACAAACACATCCAGTCAGACACATATACACACAAACACATCCAGTCAGACACATATACACACAAACACATCCAGACACATATATACACACAAACACATCCAGACACATATATACACACAAACACATCCAGACACATATATACACACAAACACATCCAGACACATATATACACACAAACACATCCAGACACATATATATATATATATATATATATATATATATATATATATATATATATATATATATACACACACACACACACACACACATACACATACACATCCAGTCACACACATATATACACACAAACACATCTAGACAAACACATCTAGTCAGACACATATATACACACACATACACATCCAGTCACACACATATATACACACACATACACATCCAGTCACACACACATATATATATATATATACACACACACACACACGGCAGCAGGGTTTTCTGTTTTTTTGAAGAAAAGAAAAAAAAAAAAAGCTCACCTATTAATGTCCCCCCTCCCTGCTATAACACATCAATGGAGGGAGGGGGGGGGAGAGAGGGGGTTGCGTTCCAGCCTCAATGCAGGGAGGGGGGTGGGGGCGCGTGTTCCAGCCCAGTGGCAGAGAGCAGCTTTGCTTTCCTGCTGAGCTCCCCGGTGATCGGTGCGCGAGGGGGCGGAGCACGAAGTCTGTGCAGCCGGTGCACTCACTCTGCTCCCTCGCGCACCGATAGATTAAAGAGAAGAAGAAAAAAAATCCTATTGCCAAGGCACCATGCGGGGCTCACGATACCTGGGCGCCAGGTCTGATTTCCTGGTCGCCATGGCGACCTGGCGCCCGGGGTTTGTCGAGCCCTGTAATAGACAATTGATAGGGGTAGGGGAGGATAACAGTACTGGAAAGGTTATTTTACATTACATTAATATTTATTTATATAAAGCAGACTGATAGATCAGGTAGAGAGCTCTGCTCACAAGCTTACAATCTAGAAGCAGTGGAAGGTTTAAATTGTGGGATTTGGCATTTAGAACAGATAAAGGTAGCTGAACACTATAGGTTTGTGGTACTATGGGGCTTGTATGGCATTTGTTTCAAGTATATAAGAAAGAAAAAAAAAAAGAAAAAAAATAGTACATTAAAGGGACAGATAACTACTCGCACAGCACTTCCCACAGTGCTTTGATGCAAATACAGTCAGAGATTTCTAGGATATTCAGGGGAGGGCGATGATGACTCAGAAATGAACTGTATAAAGTTTGTCTGAATAGTGCTAAGAGGAGCTCCCTGCTTATCTCATTGAGGCACCTTGCTTAGCACAGCATGCCACAGCATGTGACAAGCGACAGGAGAGAGGCCTATCATACAAAGCAGGGAAGCCAAGGGAGACAGGCCACAGAGAATTAGCGGAAAGTGAGGAAGCATGAAGATATGAGGATTGTGCTTGTGGGGAGGGACAGTAGAGCAAACAGAGAAAATAACATGTATGAGTGTATATGGGTGGGCTCAGTGTATTAACAGGGCAAATTGTAGTGATCTACAGACCACATAGCAACACAAATAAGAGCTACAGAAAGACCACAGTATACAGACATGGGAAGACAGATAATAAACAACACAGAGTCAATAGACATAAGTGAAACATTTATGGACATCATACTAAGTAAATAGAATAGCAGAGAAGTGCAAATCCACCTTATGATGTTCTACAACTCTATTATGCTCAGCCACAGCCTTACAGGTAGAGGTGGAAGAGAGCTGTAATAAAACAGGAGTGCTAAAAAGGCTATTCTTTTATCCTTCATGCAGAAATGTAATTCACAAATGAAACTGAGTACACTGCAATGCACATCATTTTCACAAAGTAACCCATAACATGGAATAAAATATACATGGGAAATAACACACAAAGGAATAATGCACGTACCTTTAAGGTTATTTAAGTCTTGAAGGAACTTTTTGTAGTTGGAAACACTCATTGTCATCTCATCCAGAGGTTCAGTGGTCAGCTAATGAGCAATGTGTACCTCTGTAACCCAGAGGTGAATGATCCTGGTACAGCCTCCAACCCCCCACTGCTGTACAAACACCAGTCCGCTTTACACACAAATGTCACAAAACATGCCGCACAAAGCTTGCAAGGATGTAAAACTATCCAGACTATATATACACAGGAAAAACTAACACCTGCAAGTTACATTGACAGGTGTTGCCTGACCATAAAATACCAAAGGAAGTAATTCCTTCCTTATAAGCTGAACTTTACACTAACCGAGCCAAACATTCCCTCCAGCACTGCTATTGCTGTACTCTGAACACACAACTCACAAATATTCGTTTTTTTTTTTTGACACATTGAAATATTGACACAATCGGGGACGCAGTATAATCACTCTGAGGACGCACGGGTCATGCACCTCAATACTGACCAAAGTGTCCAACCCTCCAGCTTTTGTCACCAACACACACACACTGAGAATTTAATAACCGCACAGCATTGTCAGCATCCCCATACTAAGAGTGTAAGGACCAAATGAGGCTGTTAAGGGTCTGCACATGTTGTGGTTGGGCGGGGGGGGGGAGGCGGGTTGCAGGATTGGATTTCCTCACCTGCTCCCAGACAGCTGGCAGACCCAGGAGGAAGCAAGACATTAACATGGGTATCAGACTGAAGGATTACAAAAGAGAGACGCATATTCATAGTATGATACCGCGTTGCTCAATATCACCAGCCACCCATTTTTGGTATGATCCCCTAGAATTTCTATTAAGTATGTTTTATTTCCTCAATACAGCTCTGGTATTGGAGCCAGTGGCCGTAAATAAATATCTAGGTCTCCTTGGTTTGTGTGGGGTTAGAATATTACACTATAATTATGGGATTGGTATGACATTAATATGAAATGAATCTCATGAGTTAATCATCAAATAAATGAGTTCTGCAGCACAAATGACAGTAATTACACCTGCAGAATTCTCCAATCCCACATTCATGAAAATACTAGTATATTACAACCTCCCTCCCAAAATACAACAGTATACAGAAGTTGGCATGCAGACAATAAACACAATATACCAGTGATGGCAACAGTGGCACTGCATGTGTTCGGGGACTACATATGCCATGAAGCATAACTGACTGAGCATTATGGAGTGTGTAGTTCATCTGCAGTGCCAAGGTTAGCACCACTGCAATATACAGGATTTAAACATACACGTATGTATAATATTCTCACCTGCAAGATTAGAACTGAATGATAACAGGACCTCAATATCTAACCATGTAAGCTCTTTGCAATACTAACCAGTGATGGCTAACTTTGGCACTGCATACCTTTGGGAACTACATAGCCTACAATATCCAGTCAGTTATAAGGTTAACTGAGCACCATGGCTTATGTAGCTCACAAACATCTGTTGTGCCTTTAGATCACATCATGGCAACCACTGCTTTTTCTGTTTCATCAAAAAGGCACAATTCAACAGACTAAGTTCAGTATCAGTAAATCATTTCAAAATGGTAATATAAACCTTTTGGTGTAAACTCACTCACTACTGTGTATTCCACCCCCAGCTGCTTAACTTCATGTAGTCTATGAATCATTGCCTCTATCTGACAATCAGTAACATATACTTTCACTTCCATTGCTACATTCCTTCATTTAAAGGAGCAGCAAACAGACAAACCTACATGGTTCTCACGAAAGCACTCACAAATAGCTTGGCGTGTTTTTCTGCTATTTACATTTCTCCAACTCCCACTTTAAAGGCAATTTGTTTTAGAAAAAATATGTAAGTACTAGGGAGGTAAGAATAGCAAAGCCGCAATAGAAACTGGATCAGGGCTAAAAAACAGGAGGGAGACCAACATAAATATAAAATAGCGCTAAATTATTTTTACAAAACCATTTATGGGGCAATTCAGATTGGTGCCGCTCTCGTGTACATAATGAACAATATATGTAGCAACACTGGATTTTTATTTTGCGTGTGTGTGTCACCGGAGTACTTTAAAAGAGTATTGAAAAGTGAGCAGCTTTGACAGATTTCTGCGTACCACATTTTCTCACATCCTTCAATAAATGACATTTGTACAAATGTCCAGAATCACAGATCCATTCTTTTTGAGTTGTTTTAGTGACATCACAGTTTCCACTAACTACATTTTTAGTTACTTTACAAGAAATATTAAAGATAAAATTAAAAAAGCATACATCGAGCAGCCATCTCATAAGGTGACCTTTGTACTAACACGTTAACTAGAAAGGGCACTGTTCAAATGGCATTTCATTAATGGGGCTCACGTCACCTCACACGAACTGATGAAATGTGTACTGGCACAGAAAAGATGATGTCATAGGATACTCCACATTTCCCTAAAACAACATTAAATATGAACTCCTTAACATCTTCCCACAGATACAGGATGTGGCTCATACAAGTGTAAAAAAAAAAAAAAAAAAAGATTTGGCTCTGAACAAGGGAAGACAAACTTTAGAGTGGCAGACACTGGGTACATGGATATGGGTGTCCTATAACATTTCAAAATATTCAGGTGTCGTAAGTAACACTGTAATAGTCTGCTGGTAGTGTAACATCCCAAATGGTGTTGTCGGACTTTTAATTGTTGGGAAGCACATTATACACAAATATGGGTTGGTGGAGAAGTGGATTTGTTTAAACAATGATGTAATACAATGCAATCTTCAGGCAGAATGGGACCTGTTTAAAAACCTCAGAGAAACATCAGTGGTTATGTTTTGAAAAAAGTTCTAAAAGCAGAGCAATTAGTAAAAACCGTCCACAGGTTTCCATGGGGATTGTTCTACTTTGTCGCAGAATTGCTCCCTATACAAAAAAAGCAAAACCTACAGAACTTAGTCAGATGACAGATGAGAAACGTTTTAGGTATCCAGTCTGTGCAAGTCCACCTGTTATAAACTCACATCTTACTTTGTCCAGGACCTTGTCCTGCTTTACAGCTGGATAACAAAAGGATTAGTGAATATTTGTCAAGGTCATAAGCAGAAGTAAATAGATTCAACCCCTCTTTTCCTCTACAGATATCTGAGTGTACCTGTGTGAAGCTTTTTTTTCTTGGCACAAGTTCTACCTATTTCATAAATGGCTTATTGTACTGATATGACATTGAATAGTAAGTTATTTCCAGTGGTTCAAAATAACCTGACACACCTCTGCTCCTAAGCATGACCTCATATAGGGATCCTTTCCAATCCCTGCAAAAATCCTACCATTATGGCACCCAGCAAAGCTGCCTTTGTTTTTCACATGTATTATTAGGTGTAACGAAAGTACCACCAGAAATATACACACAGTACCAGGGAGAGGAGGGGTTTAAGCATTCCTGGCTTTCAAACAACATGCTGTAAGGTACATACTCTATACAAAACATTAGCTGCAGAACGGTTACTTAAAACTATGTGTATTTTATTATTAGCTCAAAAGCATTTTAATATTTCACATTTAATTTAATCTCAAATTGTCCTTGAAACACTTCTCCGTTACTGCACAAGGACCACCATTATGTTTAAAAGTGATTTTCACACCATTAAATTCATAGGGACTAGAGCTTTGGGGGATTTTTCTGTTATGTGTGTTTTAGTATAACATCTCTCTTTAATTTAGTGTACTCGTACAAACTATATATATATATATATATATATATATATATATATATCTCCTTATAAAACAAAATTTTATTTGAATTATTTTTAAGAAATTAGCTATGCCCCTTGTGTTCATTCATAACATGACAGGGCCATCAACTGTTGTTAAGGGGTTAAAGTATGGCATATGTAAACCGATACATATTAGCACTCAGCACAGTAATATTAAGTCAAAAGGTGGGCGAAGTGTAAATGTATAACTAAACTATAACAAAAACAACATTTTAATCCACCTGACGGGGTGAGGAGAAATGCTGTATAAAACAAAGGTTATTATGTCCATACATGTTTTATTTTGCTTTATGAAATTCCTATTTATTGCTTCTGCTTCATCTGGATCTGCTGTCTAGCATTCTAACTTTTTTGTCCAACTCCAGTTACTGAGAGATACAGTCCCCTGAGAGGAAATGGTCAGGTAAGTAATTATTTACTAAGCACAAGTAATTAGTTACTTCACTTTCATCAGAGGCATTGCTAGACAAATTGACATAGAAAGCTGAAGCTTGGAAAGGATTTGTTTGTACGAGTAAAATAAATGCAAAAGGAGTAAACATTTTGGGGGTCATGGCTCTCTGGGCCCCTAGGTACATGCTATAATAAATGAGAGTCTCTCTTCTTTATAGGTCTGCCTGAAAGAAAGGAAACGATAGAGTTCCAGTAAGGGACTAAGTCCCTTCCTCCTTCCTGTATTGTACGTATTTGAACCTAGCAACAAATCCCTCATTGCAGTATTTCTGGCGTCATGCTAAACATCACTGGAAGAACCTAAGCCTTTTCAAAATGACTGCCATGGGGGAATGGGATGCCGAGCCCAAAAGGACTCAAAGAAAGTAGGAGGAGGAAGTGGAGGGAATATTGCTGAGTATCATGGCTGTTGGTGATTATAACATGTTTACCATTATACTCATCCACCAGATGCCAGCATGTGACTACATTTGCCAAAATGCTCAGCCAGTACACCACTGGATGCGCATAACGGGTAATGGAGATCACATTTCCCACTATGGTCTATTGGCAGATTGTTCACTGAGCATCATGGATAAAGTAGTCCACAACACAATGTGGCTGGAATATGAATGGAAACTGCATTACAGTTTTAACTAAGGACATTTATGAAACATGCATACTGCAGGGAAGAACTGATTTGAATGCAGAGTGTGTTTTTTTTTTTAAATGTCCATCATTTATACGTCTATATTGTCATATGGCCTAACCTGTTTTCACACTGAATAGAAGGGGGTCTTGCATTACCAAAAGAAGATGAAAACGCAAGAGGAAGAGGGGATGTTTGGAGATGAGGAGTAGGTGAGGTGACTGCTGGGGGTTCACTTATTTGGGTTGTCCACAGTTTGTAAGTACTGATGTGCACTTTGGTATGTGACTAGCACACACAGAAGTACACAGGTTCTCATGTACATAATAATTGTTTAAAAAAGTTAAAACCAACAACAAACGTATTTGCCTCTCATATTACACTCTGTGAATGTCCCATTCATTAGTACAGTGTACCAATTTCACAGCTGCAGAGCAGCAACTCCAAAAATGTAAAAACAGCACACCACACAGCACTACCCTGACATTGTACATCTAATGTAGGAATGAAAAAGGAGTAGAACAGTACACATGCTCAACAGCCAGCCTCTCCCTGCTGTACAGAACATAGACATTGCATACATAACTCAGGGTTATAACATTTAACCTGCACACATGGAGGCTTATCACCTCTCAGTACACATTCAAGACATACTTTCTAAAATCCAAACACCTACAGCCAGCACAAGCACATAGGTCAGAAGCCTCTGCCCCAAATCACAAAACTTTAAAATTCACTACGGTCACATGAAGCACGGCTGCATAAAGATCTGCAAAATGTTGAGGGTTAAAACGACAAATTTATCAGACACCAGAAATTCCAGTTGGGGGCGAGACAGAACAGCTGGGAAATCCCATAACCAGTTGCTAAAAAATCCTATAACCAGCTGCTGCACCAGTAAAACCAGTCCTCCTCCAATCCACCCAAATATGACCAGTCTCTCAGACCGCCCTATAAACATTATTAAAGACACAGATTTCTGATGGTAATCTCTAACGGTGATGTGTACATTAAACAGCTTGTTACAGAAGTCATCCTTTGAACATTTTAAGGTTTACAAGTTGATAGCTCACCTTTTTTTGCAATTACCAAACAGTATTCTATAACCTGTCACTCGTTTTTCTATAATGTAGTGTGAAAGTCTGAAAGGTTACCGTAACCTCTATAACCCACATAAGACTAGGATCAATTGTTTATTTATCAACTCTAGGTAATAAGCACTTAAGACAACTGTACAAATTATCAGTCAGAAACTTCCGCCATACTCCTGTCCAACTCTTCTTCACCAACCAGTTAGACCTGTTCTTAGCCCCAGCACCCTAATCAGATATGTTCACTATACCAATCGTCACAATTTCCCCTTCTACTCAAAATCAACATCTAGCCTGTGAACCAGGGCAGGGAATCATATCCAGCTATTTTTAATGGTGCTTACTTGCAACAACGTTTAATAGTGGACCGTGGAACTTAACTTTACTAGTTAAGTAACTTGCAGCAATATCCAATACTAGATCCTGAAGTATACTTCATTAGGTGTAGATATGTGCAAAAATTTAAGACCATAATAAAAATCCACCATTAACCAAGATCTCCATACATCTTATGCTTTTAATTAATCCAGCATACCAGGCAACCAAGGCCATCAATCTACCTATGTCTGGAACACTCATTGCAAAAACAGACATGAAACCTAAATACATATCCTTAAGGGATTCATTCCTGAACACTCTGCTTCAGTCCTCTGAGTAGTTATCAGTCCCTTTATTGAAACACATCACTGTAAGTAGTCTCTGGAGCATCTCTAGCAGTATTATGAGACAGAAAAAAATCAACATTATTGACAAATAAACAATATTTAGTCTACACATAATCCACCCATTTCACTCTTTTTTTTTTTAAGACTAGCCAGGAACATGTGAATAATTTCTAGAAAGAAAAAAGAAGAACATAATAATGTAAATTAATTTCTCACACAGCTTGTGGTAATAAGTGCAACGATTTGACATCAATAGACCAACTCATTTCTTGATGTGCTTTCTGTCCATACCCAAAAAATGGATTTTCCTTTCCAAAAAAAATTGTCTTGGATGTTGTTGTTTGTGAATAAGGCTAAGTCTGAATGGGTTTTAGAAATGGCAGCCAAAAAACAAGGAGCATGACATGCCAGCACAAAAAGTCTCAAACTGTGACAATTTCTTTTTACTGAATTTACATCATAAATAAAAGCATCAGAAAATGCAGCAAATATGTAGCTTGGAATACTTATCTGTAGCATCAAAATGTTTTAATGAGCATCTCCCACTTTTTAATCTACTTTACCATTTTGGTGGCAATTACTCCTTTTGACTATATATACACATTTAAACAAAGTTAAGCCTGCAATTATATACAGATCAAATCAGTATAAGTGAAAACTCTGGGAAAACAAGTACTTCCACTAGAACTAGCATTGCCATTTTTCTGTATTGAGAGACTGCAGGCATTTTGGTAGAGGCTCAAAACATATTACTTTTTTTTCTGAGAAGCTTAAAGTCATCACATGCATTAATCGTGTACCCAACTATCCAATTCAAACATACTGGCAAAAATGACAACTAATAAAAAATTACTCCACAAACACCCAACAATGTAGATCCCTTTTGGTGACTGACACTGTGCAAATGTCCAGTGACATCAGTCACTAGTGATTCATCACTGAGTAATAAGTTAAACAGAATTTCTAAGTAGATAAGGTCTCCTATGGTCCTATAGGAATTTAAGCTTACTGTAGTCTCACTTCTTCCAACATATATGTTTTTGTACTGTTACACATTGTTATTTAGAACTTCTGTCCATAACATGGTGGTCTTTACCATGCCCAGCAAAGTATTTCAGGTAGATAATTTGCAGAAAGATTAGACTATCTTATAATATCTTATTTTCACACAAGGCTCCCATTCTCTAGCTTTAGAACATTATTTGTAAGCATTTAATTCAGGGTATCACTCTTTGAAATAAGACAGTTGTTTAGTTGGTTAAAAGCCCATGAACCTCTAGCTATGCTATACATTCCACTATAGCCAGTCCCCACCCTTGCCAACATCCTGGGGCTTTGACGGATTAAAGAGATGAAGGAAGGAAGCATATGTCTGGGACACACCTGGTTGTCCACACAGCGTCTATCCTAGGGGGGATGACACACCCTTTTCTCTTGTGCTACACCCAATCAATCTGACACCTATAAAAGCTCCTAAAAGCAGGACCCACAACCCCTTGTGCAGAACTGGACATGCCACAAAGTGGTTCATGTATGCATTAAGTTCACAACAGCATATATCATCAACAAATGCACGCATAGTCTTGCAGAATTAAAAAAAAAAAAATCATACCAGTAAAGTATTTACTAGTACTATTTACTAGTATTCACTAGTGTACATAATTTTTCCAGTGTGTTCAGAAATGTCTAAATGAAAGTTTAATAAACTAATATTATGTTTTAATTTTTAACAATTGTTACTGTTACAAGACTGGCCCTTATTGCTATCATACTTACATCTCAGTCCTGCAATATTTTATTTGGAAATATTAAACCTTTTAACTAAGAAGACATCTGAGACGCAGATTATTTGCATCCTCTTGTGTCTGTTCCCTAATGGAATTGCACACCATAACCCACAGACATTGCAGCAAATATCGAGACAACATAGTACGGTACATATAAGTCTACCAAAATTGTCCTGTCACCTGCCTACATCCCAAAACAGCCCATTATTCCGGTCGGTAATATTACCAAAGCTGGGCATACCAGGGTAAAATCCTTCTTTAGGAGATCATCCAATTGTGTACCTTTACCAGTCTAAGTACAGACCCTGCTTTAAGATGGCCTCTGCTAGAGTATTTTACAATTAAAACGATTTTTAAAAATGGAAGCCATAAATTTTACAAACGCAAAACTATTCCTGATCACTTAGATACACACCATTGATTGTCCTTAATTCCTGCCATTGTTCCAAAACAAAGACCACAACTATAAAACATGTTCAAGGATTATTCTTTATTTCCATCACAAAGCACCACATTCCTTTTAATGTTACACTGCACAACATCTTTTTGTTCCTGTCTCAGATACACTGACAGGAGTCCTTACTAGAGTAGTTTGTTGTGTCACCATTTCCCACAGAACTCAAAGAGATTCAGTCTCCTGGAATTTTACTTGTTGGCTGTCACTCATTAAGGTCTTAAGGCAAGCCGAAGTCTATTTCATATTTTATATATACTTACACTTCTCCGTTATACAATATTAATGCTGAATTTCAGCACTGGCATTTACAGTCATCACATCACTTTAGTGCAGTATATGACTTTTACAACCTCACAACTGCCAAAATATATGTATGTCTGCTAGATTTATAAACTTCTCTATATCATTTACAAGACTATATATTATTTATGCCAATGCCACACCTTACAGTGCTTATTAACTCTTTATTAAGCATTCGTCCTTGGCTTTTACCATATTTTAGGCCTGTTAAGATTATAATGTGATTTCAACTTTTTTGATCCAATTAAAATACAAAAGTGTAACTCTATTAGCATTCCTTCTGTAATCATAATCCTTGATTCTAGCACATTGTATCAAAGTATGCTAGAAACAGTCTAGCTTTCCTTGAACAAATGTTATTTCTCACCTTCCCAAAAAGAATGTCTCACCACACATCACAAGAAGTGATTTTTTTTAAAAGACTCCCCATACCTCCCAATTGTTATTAACTATTTAAAGCCAAAAAAGGATCAAACATATGGTAGCAATTTGTTCATTTATTCTCTGACTTGAATGGGTTAAATGTCAAGACTTGCAGCCTCTACTTAAAAAACCTTTAGGACTATCCATTATACATTACTGTTACACCCAAAAAACCTTTCCTTTATCTTTATAACATGCCAGATCTATCCCTCATTACTGTCAATGTTATGAGACTGTCATTTATGTTTGTCGCAGTTACACACACCCAGGACTGTCTCTGTTCTCCTCACAGATACACCCAACTACGTGTTTACTCATGTTATTGTTAAAACAGTAATTGGCCTTCATTGATGCCAGTTTTGGACCACAGCTATTTATGGACTACATCTCCCATATTTCCTTGCCAAGATGATAGAGGTAGTCCATGAAGAGCTCAAGTGACTCAGACAGACTCCTCTGTTCTACAGCCTAGTCTTTAACATTACCATAGTGTCATATTCCTGTCAACATTACAGCAAGGACTAGTACACTGTCACTGTTACACCCATTACTGTTCCATATTTATCCCAGTCAATGTTACATCCCAAGGTCTCTCACGTATACAAGAAAAGAAATTGTTTATAATGTTTGTCATTATAACAAAACCAAGGATTGTGATTGATGTTTTTCATTGTGGCAAACCAACAATTTTCACATTTATTTTACTGTAATTTGCCAAACACATTTACTAATCAGAATGACTCCTGTGCTGTGCAACACCTCATTTAGTGTCCAGTACAGCATAACAGGATACTATCTATGTGTACCTCTAGAACCACAGCCCTTTCAAAAACTGATCCCCCCATCCTTTCTGTTTTGACCAAGTTCATGTAGATGTCACTGTCACAAGCCAGACATTTTACACAGTTCTTGCTGCCTCTTCTCCCTTCCTGTCCCATTCCTGGGCTGCCTCTTCTCCCTTCCTGTCCCATTCCTGGGCTGCCTCTTCTCCCCCCCCCCCCCCGTCCCATTCCTGGGCTGCCTCTTCTCCCCCCCCCCCCCCGTCCCATTCCTGGGCTGCCTCCTCTTCTTCTCCCCCCCCATTCCTGGGCTGCCTCTTCTCCCCCCCTGTTCCATTCCTGGGCTGCCTCTTCTCCCCCCCTGTTCCATTCCTGGGCTGCCTCTTCTCCCCCCTGTTCCATTCCTGGGCTGCCTCTTCTCCCCCCTGTTCCATTCCTGGGCTGCCTCTTCTCCCCCCTGTTCCATTCCTGGGCTGCCTCTTCTCCCCCCTGTTCCATTCCTGGGCTGCCTCTTCTCCCCCCTGTTCCATTCCTGGGCTGCCTCTTCTCCCCCCTGTTCCATTCCTGGGCTGCCTCTTCTCCCCCCTGTTCCATTCCTGGGCTGCCTCTTCTCCCCCCTGTTCCATTCCTGGGCTGCCTCTTCTCCCCCCTGTTCCATTCCTGGGCTGCCTCTTCTCCCCCCCTGTCCCATGCTTTGGTTGTCTCTTCTCCCAGTCCCCTCACTGGGCTGTCACTTCTTCTCCATGTCTCATCCTGGGTTGTCCCTTCTCCCTGTCATTTTCCTGCGCTATCTCCAATCCATGCCACACTGTTCTTGCATGTTAAGTATGGTTGAAGTATCCTAGCACGTCAGTGGTACGCAGCCTGTCTGCCCCAGCAGTCACGGCACTCACACCAACCCTGCACAATACCTTTATATCGCTCCAGCACGCCTTCATATGCACGGACGAACTCGTTCTCCTGGCTCCGATCAGCCGGGAGTTGCCCTGGGATATACCCGGACATGACGCCCGCTCCACCAGCTGTGTGCCCGGTGCCCGCCGGTCAGTTCGGTGTCTGAGAATCCAACTTCCGGCTCCTGTCCCCGCCCCGCCAGGATACAACGAAGGGGACACCCAGCAGGGCGACTGGGTACTACACCTGGAAGGCAAGGGGAGCGGACACCCAGCGGGCACCAAAGGAACAGCGTCTCGAATGGATCATGGGAGCATGGTGCCATCTAGTGATAAGTTGTAGTATTGCACCAAACATCAATTGGTGCACTCAGTGAGGTGACAAGTATTCAACTGAATCAGTAAACCAAACTGAAAATGAAGAAATGCAGGTGGTGTAACTATCAAACGCCTGTAATATATTGTCAGTGAGTACAAACTTTTAAACTTATATAGTTAATAAAGCCAATGTGTGTGATCAAATTATTGAGAAGCATATTTTGTGGCATCCATGGTGCAAAATTATTAGGGTTGTGCAAATTACACACATACCCGATTAATAAAAAATTGATTGTAAAAATGCATGCTGTCAATAAATTTTAAATATTCTGTTAGTTTAATCATCTTAGTAACCATGCTGCAAAGATCCCCAGTAAGGAAGGGTAGTCATATTTCAGCAGGTCAGAAGTGATATACATAAATATGCACCTATTATTACAAAAAAATATATTCATGTAAATACAGCCTGAAAGTATTAATTCTACACAGAAAAGCCAGGTTTTAAAAGAAAATCTGGGATACATCACACTCAGTTTATACGATTATATTACACTGCACCAAGTTGATAAAGCAATTTGAAATCACACATCCCTTCCAAATGTAAACTGCTTTATGCACAAGTGACTTAGGCCAGTTGTGTCACCCAGTTCGGTAACCCATGTTGTCACCCCCATTGACGTCCTCCCATACACTAAAATTCGGGCACCCCCCCCACGTTGCACACACATGATATGCCCCATCACCCACACTGCTCATCAAGGACATGCCCAATCACCCATGTTGCATACCCAGGACATGCCCCATCACCCCACTACATGTCCCATCACCCACATTGCACACACATTAAATGCAAAATCACCCCATTACATACCCCCATTAAATACACATTACATGCCCCCTTCAACCCCATTACATGTCCCCATCACATGCTCCTTTGCTCTATTACATGTCCCATCACCCTCCCCCATCAACTCCATTACATGTCCCATCACCTTCATTACATGCCTCCAGCACCTCCATTACATGCCTCCAGCACCTCCATTACATGCCCCCATAACCTCCATTACATGCCCCATCACCCGCATTACATGTTCCATTAGCCCATTACATGCCCTCATCACCCCCATTACATGCCCCATCACCTCCATTACATGACCCCCATTAAATGCCACCATCACCTCCATTACATGACCCCATAACCTCCATTACATTCCTCCATCACCCCCATTACATGAACCCATTACATGTTCCATGAGTGCATCACAAAGCTCCATAGCAATAAAACTCACCAGGGTCTACTCAATATGCAATAATCCGTTCTGATTTGGATTCGGATTGGGCATAATAGCCAAATCGAACAAATTCCTGAAATGTGCCTGAGTTTTGATCTGAATTCAGGGATGATAGCCACATTTCAGGCATTTCAGTTCTCTAAATCAAATTGGAGAATTTAAATACAAACTTTAAGCTCTGGTCCCCGATGTATGTAGAATGGGTCTGGGAGTCATTTGGCTGGCTCCCAGCCCCAGTCATGTTAGTCATGCCCCTAGCCCTGGCTCCTGTTGTTATTCATATGGGGGCACTTGCCGTCACACAGTTCGATACAGACGTAGTCTCACAGTAAAAACACAATCACACAGTTCCACACTATCTTCTTCATAAGTCACTTCACCACAGTTGGCAACTGTGAAAATAAAAAGCCTTTTACAATAACTGGTATTTGAGTTTATTATTCTTGACAGTTTTACACACATGCAGCGGTCACATAGTCTGGCAGACATACAGCAGTCACATAGTTTCATACACATGCTGCAGTCACGTTGTTTTACATACATGTAGCTGTTGCTCAGTTTCACATACATGCAGAAGTCACACAGTTTAACATACATGCAGCAGTCACAGTTTAACACACATGCAGGAGTCACATAGTTTCACATACATGCAGCAGTCACATCATATGCAGCAATCACATAATTTCACATACATGCAATATTCATACCGTATCACATACATGCAACAGTCACACATATTAACACACATGCAGCTTTCACACAGTTTCACATACATGTAGCAGTTGCATAGTTTTGCATACATGCAGGAGTCACATAGTTTCACATACATGCAGCAGTCACCCCATATGCAACATTCACTGTTTCACACACATGCAACAGTCATACCGTCTCACATACATGCAACATTCACACAGTTTCAGATACATGCAACAGCCATACCGTATCACATACATCCAACAGTCATCCTGTTTCACGTACATGCAGCAGTCACACAGTTTCACATACATGCAGCAGTCACATGGTTTCACATACATGCAGCAGTCACATGGTTTCACATACATGCAGCAGCCACAAAGTTTTACATCCATGCAGCAGTCACATAGTTTCACATACATGCAGCAGCCACATCGTTTCACATACATGCAGCAGTCACATAGTTTCACATACATGCAGCAGCCACATAGTTTCACATACATGGAGATAGAGAAATAACCTGCTCCTTTACCTGTGATCACAGGGAGGGAGATCGCTGGTAGTCCAGAGGTGTCTCGCTTGGTCTTATCAGAGCACCAGGATGTAATGTAACGCCGGCACTCTACCTCATTTCTTATTGCAAATGACCCTGTTTTATCCTGTGCTTTCTTCAAAGGAAAAAATAATTAACCAGGAGCAGAACCCCTTTGGTGCCTAAACTAGGCACCTGGGCATGGTGGTGTCATTTCTTCTGTTGGTATCAGCTGGTGCGGTCTGCACAGCCCCCCACACTCCTAGTGATGCCACATAAGTGAGTTAGGCATTAGATACCATGTATTAACTGTGTTAAGTTTTTCTATTCCTGCATTTAGACCCCTCTGGTATTTTCATTGGTGTATTTAATGGGAAATGATGTTGTTTTAATGGGTCAGTAATATTCACATTTCCAAGCTCATGAACTAACCACCAGCAGAAAACATTACATTATTGTCCAGGTCACAATCCAAACATGAGCACTGAACACTGAAATTCCCAGGTTAAGGAGCAGACATTCAAGGAAAAATATATTTTCTAATTCTTGTCACCAATATTTGGTCTACACAACAGTACAGTCTGTGTGACAGTTACCGGAAAAACATAATCTGCACCACAATAAACTTTGGATATAGTATAACTATATCACGGGTCCATAAGTGTTTTGCAATATTTCTCAACAATGAAAAGTTTTATTTCACAGCCCAGTGGCATCCTGGGAAAATCAATGATGTCATCATCTGCTACCCCAAAAGTGGAAAGGACTACTGTATGCTAATTGCCATGGTTTGGATTATTTTAAAGAGAGAACATGTATAGATGAACCAAGTTAATGACTCTACAACATTTTACAGGTTCACGGCACAGGGTGTGTATATTCATATCCAGGCCTGTCCATAAATTAAACTATAAATATTAGTGTACACCTATATCAGCAGCAGCAAACATCATATAATCATGTGGCTTACAGTGCTGAATACTGCAAATCTGCAAGATATAATACTCCCCACTGCTGATGTTTTCCCTCTTCCATTAAGCCCATATTACAGAAAAAGGATCAGTCTCAGAGAAATCTGCACATCACTTGGGATTAGAGGGATTTGCAGAATAAGCAGAGTTCCTCCCATTTCAGTTTTATATTTGAGAGTAGGTGGGGACCTTATTTAATGTATATTCCTCTATTTTACCATGTAGTATTCAGTGTATTGATGCTACAATTAAACACCTATCTACAATTGGGTATTTTGGGAGCTACTGTACAGGAGAGGATAGTGTTGCTAAAAAGGCTGTTTTCATTTTTGAGGAAAAGAATGTTGTTTAATCTTTCAAGAAATGGCTTAAACATGTGGAAACATTTCAGTGCCTATTTTATAATATAAACATAGAAACATAGAATGTGTCGGCAGATAAGAACCATTCGGTCCATCTAGTCTGCCCAATTTTTTTTGAGTACTTTTATTAGTCCCCCGTTCCCGGTCTTATAGCTAGGATAGCCTTGTGTCTATCCCACGCATGCTTAAAATCCTTGACTGTGTTTACCTCTAACACTTCTGCTGGCAGGCTATTCCATACATCCACTACCCTCTCAGTAAAGTAATACTTCCTGATATTACTTTTAAATCGTTGCCCCTCTAATTTAAGACTATGTCCTCTAGTTGTGGTAGTTTTTCTTCTTTTAAATATACTCTCTTCCTTTACTGTGTTGATTCCCTTTATGTATTTAAATGTTTCTATCATATCCCCCCTGTTACGTCTTTCCTCCAAGCTATACATGTTAAGATGCTTTAACCTTTCGTGGTAAGTTTTATCCTTCAACCCATGAACCAGTTTAGTAGCCCTTCTCTGAACTCTCTCCAAAGTATCAATATCCTTCTGGAGATAAGGTCTCCAGTACTGCATACAATACTCCAAGTGAGGTCTCACCAGTGCTCTGTACAATGGCATGAGCACTTCCCTCTTCCTACTGCTAATACCTCTCCCTATGCAACCAAGCATTCTGCTAGCATTTCCTGCTGCTCTATTGCATTGCCTACCTACCTTCAAGTCCTCTGAAATTGTTACTCCTAAATCCCTTTCCTCAGATGTTGAGGTTAGGACTGTACCAAATAGTCTATATTCTGCTTTTGGGTTTTTACGCCCAAGGTGCATAATCTTGCACTTGTCCACATTAAATGTCAGTTGCCACTGCTCTGATCATTTTTCTAGTTTAGCTAAATCATTTGCCATTTGGCTTATCCCTCCATGAATATCAACCCTGCTGCAAATCTTTGTATCATCAGCAAAAAGACTTACTTTGCCAACAAGACCTTCTGCAATATCGCTAATAAAAATATTAAAGAGAATGGGTCCAAGTACAGATCCCTGAGGTACCCCACTAGTAACAAGACCTTGCATCGAATATACCCCATTGACTACAACCCTCTGTTGCCTGTCACTCAGCCATTGTCTAATCCATTCAACAATATTGAAATCCAAACTCAAAGATTTCAGTTTATTGATAAGCCTTCTATGTGCGACAGTGTCAAAAGCCATACTGAAATCTAGGTAAGCAATGTCTCTGCACCACCCTGATCTATTATTTTAGTCATCCAATCAAAAAAATCAATAAGATTAGTTTGGCATGATCTCCCTGAAGTAAACCCATGCTGTCTCAGATCTTGAAATCCAAGCGACTTTAGATGTTCAACGATCCTATTCTTTAACAAGGTTTCCATTATTTTCCCCACTACTGAAGTAAGACTTACTGGTCTATAGTTGCCCGCTTCCTCCCTACTACCTTTCTTGTGAATGGGCACAACATTAGCTAATTTCCAATCTTCTGGAACTACTCCCGTTAACAATGATTGGTTAAATAAATCTGTTAACGGTTTTGCTAGTACACCACTAAGTTCTTTTAATAACTTTGGATGTATCCCATCAGGTCCCATCGACTTATTTGTCTTTACTTTAGACAGCTGAAGTATTTCCTCTTTGTAATGCAGCACATATCTTATATGATCATACAACATTGGCGTCATAACGGAATGTGAGGGTAACTGATCCAATTGGGAGTTATTTTGGGGGGGCGGGGGGTTGCATTGTTTCGCTTAGGATAGCTTTCAATTATAGTGGGAAGTTAGAAGTTTCTAGAACAGTGTGAGGCAGACTGATAGCTCATGGCTAGTTCATAGTACAGGTAGCGTGTGACAGATATTTAGGCTAGGGTTGCCACTAGGGTTGCCACCTTCTCTTCAAAAAAATACCGGTCTTGGTACTGTCTCCATAGACTTAACATTGGCCTGATGCCAATTTTTTTTACCGGCCTGCCGGTAAAAAATTGTAGTCAGGCCAATGTTAAGTCTATGGAGACAGTACCAAGGCCGGTATTTTTTTGAAGAAAAGGTGGCAACCCTAATTTAGGCTGTAAACACACCCACAAATAAAGGATTCTGACAGGATTTAATGCAGTATGTTGGACAACGAATTAGAGATTTGGCCACATTACAAAGAGCTGATCACTTCGGTGGTGATCTTGTTAGGGAATAGCAATCAACCTCCTGTGAGGTACAGGAAGTTAGATTCAAATTTATGGTTAAATCTTCTGACTTTCAGGGCAGAGCAAATAATAGTGTTCATGGTTGTTGATGTCTTATGATTTAGTTACAGTATTGTTAAATTGTCATTTATGGAATAAAATCTTTAATAAAGATCACAACCTATCTTTACAATCTGATTTATGTCTCTGTATTTATTGTGTTATTGAGACAATGAACTTTGCAAACCTTCTGTCTACCAACATCTAGTTAGTAGAATAAAGCAGAGCTGATAAGATTTCAGGGGGACATCTAGAATCACATCTAGTCCATGGCCTCCAATAATAATACAAAATGTATTTGCACTACAAAATATCTCCAGTTGTATTTTTTACAGTAAAAATAAACTGATTCAGCCATAATGTCAATAATGTTCTGCCTTTCCACTACGGCCAGTGTTCTGAGAAAAAACTTGAGCAAATTCTACTGCACAGGCGCAGTAGAATTTGCTCATTGCGCACCACAGCGCATGCGCACACAGTTATGGTTGTCAATCAGCCGTAACTTTGGCAGAAGTGCGCGTGCGCGAGGGACACACACCACCTCACACCCTCTCCGGATCAGCTGCGGTGACAGGTAAGTATAATCGGATTACTCATTATTGTCATTTACTAGCGTAGCAACTTATATCAGTTATGCGCCTGTGCAGTAGAATTTGCTCGAGAAATTTGATTGAACACCGGATTAAGGCCTCAGCACAGCCCAAGTATATAACCTTACATTGCCAAACTGACAATATATTAAAACTCAGTACCAACCCAAAAGTCAGGACAATGTGAACGTTCAAAGTAAACTAACAAATCAGCTTCACACTGTTACATAAATGTTTCAATATCAATATTAAACTCCAAAATGGGTTTTAGGTAACAGTCAATCTAGTAACCATGAAAGACAAAAACATGAAACATGGACAGAAAATAGTTTATACATGTAATGCAGTATTTTTAATAATAAATATATAATATTTATTATCTGTTTCAAAATTGATATACATACACACTTAAAATAGCTTATATATCAATATGGTTTTTTTTAAGTATGTCTATATCAATTCTGAAATAGATAATAAATATTGTACATTTTTATTAAAAATAACAGTGTTTTAGCATTTTTTTTTATTACATTACAGTTTAAGCTATTTTCTTTTTAAGTGCTGTCCATGTTTGATATTTTTGTGTTTCATAGTTACCAGATTACCTGAAACCCATTGGATTGCTGCTAAACCAGAGGTGAGCCATTGAGGTAGCTCCGTGTGGCAGGTTCAAGCCTCTAATTTTGTTGTTTTCCGAAGTTTAATATATATCATTAACCTCTTTAATACTATAATAATATTATTATATTAGTATGGTAGTACTATTTTAGTATTAATGATATTCTTGTTTTATGTTTATATATATATATATATATAATTTGTTTGTCTTTTATTGTGGGACCCCTTTTTAATTGAATACCTTCTTCTGTCTTATTATCGAGTGTCATCTGGAGGAGCAGAGGAGGCACACCTTATAGGTCACCAAATCAAGTAGATACAATGAGCATTACTCTGCTCTAGGAGATGTGAGTTTAAAATCACTCTGCACACTGTATTGTTGGCTATAAACATTTGATACTATCCCAGGTGTGTTTTTTCCTTCTCTTTTGTTTTAAGGCACATAGAGTGGACTGCTCCCTATAAATGCACTTTATTATCTGATAGTATTGTTTACTATGCTATTGTGTTGTTTTTAGTGCACCCAACCCACCATAATTCACTTACAGTGTGCAAGACAGTTTGTGACAGTGTGAGTGTGTGACGGTGTGAATGTGGGACAGTGCTACTGTGGGACACTGTGTGTATGTGAGACAGTGTAGTGTGTGTGTGTGTGTGTGTGTGGGTAACACTGTGTGAGTGTGTAAAAAAAAATGTATAATATAAAATACTAATTTCCAAGAGAGAGATAAAACATTATTATGATAAATTTCACCCTGTGGGTGAGCTCTTGGAAAAAAATATTTTATTATTATATACATCATTTTTTTTGGGTGGGTGAGGGACAACATTGCATCTTTCACCCCCAGGCAGCACAATGTCTTGGGACACAGTCCATGGGGACAAAGAGGGACGGACATCTAATGTGGAAATCAGATGGGAGTTCTACTGAGCAACCAGGTGCTGCTAAGCAATGCACCTTTGGTCCACAAAGTGTGTGAGGTTATGTAAAGCTTTCTCTATTGCACCCACCATATGGAATGAACAATAACATTTTCAACATCACATAATGGAAACTGATCTGGGAGAAACCAGCAGATCAGAAGGCGAGTTTCAACCTGAATAGACACAGGAGTGGCAACCTCTGAACAAAAGCAAGGAAGAGGGGTAGAGAACAGGAGACCCCTTCCCCCACCCGCGGATATCCGCAAGAAGAGCTCAGTAACCATGGCAACCAAAAGAAGGGTTGCTCTGCCTTTTTCGTCTCCATGGAAACAGATAATGCAAAATCAGCTCTGTCTCACCATGTAGTTTTAAGGACACAGCTGTTTGATGTATGACTGTGTTTGACATCTGCAGCCCTTCCCAAAGTGCACATAAAGATATATTTCTAATACAGTTTCTTGAGGGAGGGACATGACATCAAAGATAAGGAATGCACATCCTGCATATATATATTAATATATGCCCATACAAGTAAGGTTTGTATGACATATACAGGCTGCCCTACCCACATCATCAGGCTGTGCCTTGTTTAAACGATTGTTTTTGTTTTTACTAATGTACCGGTAATTCCATAAGCTTTTTCTGGCACACACAAATGTTGAAGAACCTATTACAATGCTGGCCACTTACATCATCTACCATAAACTCCCTACCTTATTAAGGAGGAGGATCCCCACCTAGCCCTGAAGCAGAAAATGATTAAATCACAAGAGTTATAAGACAGACCTGTGCAGCTGCAACAGTCTGTCTGCAAACACCACAGAGGATGTTCTGTTATAGCATCGAAATCATAAGCATCAGATGATATTGAAACTTTGAATAATATCAGGACATACTAAAATCAGAGGCTGTTAGTATAGATTCAGACAGTCTAGTATAAGAGCAAGGTGAAGTCCAGGGATACTGTTTTTTTGAGAGTCAGTGTGAAGTTTAGGATCAGGTTTCTTTATAAAATTAGGCAGAAACCAAGAGCGCTGTAGAATCAGCATGTAGTGTAGGGCAGAGGTGAAAAGTATTGTTCAAGTGATCTCTAATTTGGTTTGCTAGGTATCCAGTTTTAATCGAAATTGGACATATCCATTGCTTCCTATGGGAGGATGCTGTGTTTTTGTTTGTGGTGTCCTGTTTTTTTGGTGTGCAGTATTTAGTTACAGCTATTTGGCAACCCTGATTCTAGAACAAGTATCCAGAAAACTGTAAGTATTTTATGAGAGGGTTGGGCCACTTGTTTCCTTTATGGACTGGCTAAGGGATATGCAGACTGGCTACAATCTTATTTATGGGTGAAAGTGAGGACAGGTTTGGTTATCTGTGGTCTAGTAAACCCAACTGTTATAGGACTTCAGCTGCTATCACAATAAAGATGATGGAAAACAAAGTCCAGAAATGCTTGGGTGCAACAGGTTGTTTTACTTGGTAGTTTCATTTTCTTACCTGCAACTCTGACCACAGCTCTCTCTGCAGGATCCAGCACTGAGTCTTTACTCTGCCTCTTCTTCTGTTCATGCCGTGGCAGATTCCAAGGAAGAGTGTCACCTGGGGGGCAAGGAGACAAACTCCCAGACCTCTCACTGCGACATGACCTCTCACTACGGTATGACCTCTCGCTGAGGGTCTCTTCATCTGAGGACGACATGTCTCTGGAGGAGTAGAGCTCTCACTCTGGGTAAAGAAACAAATGGGTCTCAATAGTGGTACAAAATCTTTTTCATGTATCTGTTACAGTGATAGTTTTGAGGACTATGCCGGGTGGGTAATGGTATGAGTATGTGAAAGTGTTTGTAAACCAGATGGTTCCATACTTTACATATTAACCTCCCCAAAAGCCAACAGATGACGTAATGAGCAGAAGTCCATGGTAAAGGATATCCAGGGCTTTAATCATTTCAGAAATAGTCTGTGTCAGTTTTGGATAACAAAAAATAAAAAGCCGTGGGCATGGTAAGACACATTAAGCATATAAATAAGCAACAGATGATGCAATACGTTTTCAACAACTAGATTTCCCAGTGCACCTTGGTATAGTACCTCCAGGGTTTTGATCATCTTAGAAATGACAAACGTCCTATAGGTAATAGTGTAGGGACAGACGTTAGGATTTGGAGCCTCACATTTCATTGATGTGGGCAGGGCCTGTGTTCTACCACAACGTCTTGGAACTCAGAAGTTCCCATTGAGTGAACCACATGATTTGAGTGATCGCGTGCATGCGCAGCTCACCAGATGGGAACTTCTGATTTCCCAGACTATTTGGTAGAACACTGGCCTTAGGTGTTCCGGCGCCCTGGTGGGCCACTTGCCTGCCCCCCCCCCCCCCCCCCCCCATGCACCTGTGAAAGGTGATGGTAAGGTATAGATATCAAATAATAATACTGTTTGAAAAAATGCATCCCTGTTCTGCACCCTCTCACTTCATTTTTCCTGCCCTAGTTTCATTATTGCTTCCACATCCCAGGCCATTGCACCCACATAACTTGCCACAGCTTCCACCCATAGGTCTTGCTAAAGCACCTAGATGGCACCCAGCATCCACACTGAACCCACAGGTCTTGTAGTGCACCTTGACTGCACCCACAAGAATTGCCCAGCACCGAATGCACCCACAAAACTTTCCCAGCACTGACTGCAACCACACTACTTGCACCATTGGATGAGATTGCACTGAGCAAGCGGTATGTTACACAGAGCAGGGTGAGATGCTAAGTATATGGAGATGAAAACTGTGAGCAGGGAAAAATGAAACTGGCTAAAAATTATAGGCTACACTAAGCACAGAATATATGATACATTGTATGGACTGGCAAAGGACCAACACCATGCCAGGTTTTATATATTCTAATTGAAACAACTGAGTAATCCCTAAATTCAGAACTGTTGAGGACTGTTTATAGAACCACTGAAGTAAAGCATCAATTGTGTCTACCATGATTCCACAACCCTACATGGTACAGGGCAGCATGGTACTACATGAGAGCTCAATGTAGGTTATGTTGAGATTGTAGAAGCCTGTAGAAGGATTTTCAAGGCTATGAGTGATATATGATTGCCTCTCTGTGTTACACTATGGCTGGGGTACTGAATATCACAATGTGACTGGGAAAATGACAGCATATTACACATCTAGTACCTCTAGCCAGTAGTAATATCTCGAGTAGAACAAGGGTATGGCCTTATGTGTTACAAGATGATTAGAGGACAACGCAGGTACTTATGATTCTACATGGTGATAGGATTGGTAACATCAAGACAGACCATTGCATATGACATCACTTTTTATGATGACCCATCATGTAATTTGGATTTTTTACATATGATTCTTACATGAAGATATGAAAATGCATGTTAGATAAAGATAGAATATGCATGCTGATGTGCATTGTATGCAGTTTGACCAATTTGGTACCTAACTAAATACTCTGGATAATAGTGTGACAGTAACTCACCCCCTTGTGACAGGATGAACCTGAAACTATGGGGGCGTGATAGGTTCTGTGTATAGATCCCCAAAGAAAAGGAGCATCCAGGCGTGTATGGACTGTCACATCCAGTGACCATCAGAAACAATGTCTCATCCAGTGATACAGCCAGAAACAGGAAAATGGCATCCAGAACAAGCTTTAAAAATCATATAAAAGCTGGGCACAGTGTCACATCCAGAAACAGGACCACTGTGGAATCAGCAGACAGTCAAAGTCAGGCAGAAATGCAATGCAGGATATGGACAATCCAAATTGACCCCATCCATATAATTAGCAATGCACAGGTATCCAGAAAAAGGCTGTCGAGAATGAGAGATCACATCCAGCAGGAAATATTACACAGCATTAATGTATGACACTGCTATCACCAGTAAGTGGATACCAGAACCAAGGTGTGACATCCACACATACAGAGCAAGGCATCCGCATAATGTGTAAGATAGAAATATCCAGGGCCGAAAGACATCCAGGTATTTAGAGTCGATTAAAAGGATATCCAGGGTTAGATAGAGACCTCCCCACTCCACAGCCGGTCTCTTCTCCTGATGGGGAGGAGCTGTTCTACAAAGAGCCTCACCCAGATCTTTGGCTCTCCATGAGCATCGTATGTAAAGCTTGGCACATGTGTGTGTCACATTCACCTCACTGCACACATTTCACACACGGTGCATGGACCACCTCGCTGCTAGTGGCTGCCGTGAGCCATCCCAATGCTGTGTGTGGGGGAGGGGTGTCAGTTGTGTGATGGAAATCTGGAGATCGCCATCCGACATACGTATTTCTTGTACCGCTATGCACATACGTGCACATTGTATGGTTACATGTACCTATTATATGTATATATAGCTGGCAAATGAATATTGACATGCTACAGATTTGCAGACATTTCTATTCACCGTAAATTAGGTTTATCCTTAGACATCAATCTGCATGTGAAATTCATTTTTGAGATTTGTTCCTCATTATATTTTCCTTCATAAACTTCCTATTTTCTGTTTCCTTATTTTAAATTAATATTTAAATTACAAGTGAATACCACTTAAAAACTCTGCTAGAACCTCCAATTATATGCATACAGTGTTATTATAGTAATACAATGGTAGTATGTGTTATAAAATTCAAAGTAGTAAAATCCCAATCTTTGAAGAAAATCATAAAGAAAAATAAAGTGATAGGCGCTAAAAAAGGTAAAGGTTCTCCCTCAAAAATAATTACCATGAATAATAATGAAGTGTTGCACAAATACAAAATACTTATCAGAATGTTGAAAAACATGAAAATGCTTCAGTTTATAAACATGAAAGGAAAAAAGTGCAAGTTCATTGAGTGTTAATACTTTTGTGTACTTTTCGAGACGTATCTCCCACATATACGAACTACTGATACATTCACAATCCAGTTCGAAACCTTATTACGTCAGGCAATGGGAGAGGGATGCACACATTACTTTTACAGACACCCAATGGACAAAAATTTCCCTCTTAATCCATAAGTGCACGCCATACTCACTGGCACAGGAGAATTCATATAAAATATTCACCAGGTGGTATAGGGTTCCTTCGGTGCTACATAAGCAATACCCAGGGACTCCAGATATTTGCTGGCGCTGCAAACAGGGTAGAGGGGACTTCATACATATCTGGTGGAGCTGCCCTCTACTCAAACCATTCTGGGACTTAGTCGTTAGAGTCCTAGTAGCAGTAGACGACCCTGAATTCGACCCCGACCCCCTGCGAATACTTATACATCACACACCACGACCCACTAAAAGTTACAAACACTCCCTAACACCTCCCCTATTGAATGCAGCTAAAATGCTTATCCCAAGGCTCTGGAAACAGCCCGGTCCCCGACTTGTGCTGAGTGGGTCGCCTCGGTGGAGCAGGTCAGGAAGATGGAAGACTTGCTGGCTACCTCTAAAGGTGAAGGCCTAGTCTCCGGCTCCAAATGGTCCCCATGGGTCATGTACCTGGAATCTGATCCGTTTCTTCAGACTTTGTCTGCAATGCCCCCTACACTGTTATAAATGTAGTTTTTTCTTATGATGGATATGAAAGATCACAGATGCCGATACAGTACGAGATATGGTCGACTATAAAATGTATGAGGTAATACATGGAAGGTAGATAATCTGTACTCCGTTCCCCTACGCACCGAGTGAATCCCTTTCCCCATCCCCTTATTTTCCCTTACCCTCCCCAACTCTCCCTATTATCAGTTTCCCCATTTCTCCAATCCACTTGTTCTTTGTTTTTTGTTTCCTCAATTTTGTATTTCAGGACAAAATATGTAGAGGAAAGGCTTTATTTTTGGTTCAGATCGGCTATTTGTTTTTTTTTCTTAGTATTAGGCCATACTTATCCCTGACAATGTATACCTGATGATAGATGATTACTCATAAGACACAAAAGCACATGTTATATATTGGATATATTTGGCTTGTTTTATTATGTACAGCTGATTTGAACTGCAATGTAACAATTATTTCTTATGCAACCAATTCCTTTGAATAAAAAAGATTTAAAAAAATATTCCACAGACCAGAATATCTCCTTCCACTTTTTCCCCTGTTTTCCCGTTAATTACATTATCTAATCCCATCCACCTTCCATAAGTGTGTTCAGGGCCGATCCTGGGCGGGTGCACGGGGTGCACCGCGCCCAGGCGCACGGGAGGAGAGGCGCTGAAGCAGGGAGCTCTCTCCCTGCCGTCCTCCTCCTTGTTAAAGCAAGCACAGCGCGACGGGTGCAAGATCCGCCCCCGTCGCGTTCTGTGATTGGCTGCTGCCGGGAGGAGGACGTTCTCTAGAGTATCTGCCAAGACACCATAGAGAACATCCTCCTCCCTGCAGCCAATCACAGAACGCGATAGGGGCGGAGCTTTCCCCCATTGCTCTGTGCATGGATTACCAAGGAGGAGGAGGTGATAACAGTTTGGGGGGGGGGGGGGGGGAGGGTATTGTTAAAATATAAAATAAAAAAAGAAAGTGTGGAAGTGTATGTGAATGTGTATGTGTGTGTCAATGTGTTTAACTATGTGTGTGTTAATGTCTGTGTAAGTGTGTGTGAATGTGTATGTGTGTGTCAATGTGTATAACTATGTGTGTTACTGTCTGTGTAAGTGTGTGTGCATGTGTATAAGTGTATGTGTGTGTCAATGTGTATAACTATGTGTGTGTTACTGTCTAAGTGAGTGTGTATGTGTATAAGTGTGTATGTGTGTGTCAATGTGTATAACTATGTGTGTGTTACTGTCTAAGTGAGTGTGTATGTGTATAAGTGTGTATGTGTGTGTCAATGTGTATAACTATGTGTGTGTTACTGTCTAAGTGAGTGTGTATGTGTATAAGTGTGTATGTGTGTGTCAATGTGTATAACTATGTGTGTGTTACTGTCTGTGTAAGTGTATGTGTATAAGTGTGTATGTGTGTGTCAATGTGTATAACTATGTGTGTTACTGTCTGTGTAAGTGTGTATGTATGTGTATAAGTGTGTATGTGTGTGTCAATGTGTATAACCATGTGTGTGTTACTGTCTGTGTGTGTGTATGTGTATAAGTGTGTATGTGTGTGTCAATGTGTATAACTATGTGTGTTACTGTCTGTGTAAGTGTGTGTGTATGTGTATAAGTGTGTATGTGTGTGTCAATGTGTATAACTATGTGTGTTACTGTCTGTGTAAGTGTGTGTGTATGTGTATAAGTGTGTATGTGTGTGTGTCAATGTGTATAACCATGTGTGTGTTACTGTCTGTGTATGTGTATAAGTGTGTATGTGTGTGTCAATGTGTATAACTATGTGTGTGTTACTGTCTGTGTAAGTGTGTGTGTATGTGTATAAGTGTGTATGTGTGTGTCAATGTGTATAACTATGTGTGTGTTACTGTCTGTGTAAGTGTGTGTGTATGTGTATAAGTGTGTGTGTATGTGTCAATGTGTATAACTATGTGTGTGTTACTGTCTGTGTAAGTGTGTGTACATGAGTGTCTGTGCAAGTGTATCCTGTGTATTTATGTGTGACTGTGTATTTATGTGTGACTGTGTGTATTTATGTGTGACTGTGTGTATTTATGTGTGGCTGTGTGCAAGTGTGTTCTTGCCCGGAGCCCTCACTGCGCTCATCAATTTATCACATGGAGGGCACCAGCCCCCAACCAGCTGGCGTCTATTTCCCGCCTCCTGCACTCAGCGTGCGTAGAGAGAAGACTGTGCGGAGGAGACGGCCGGGGACGCGAGAGCAGCAGCAAGGTGAGTACTGGGGAAGGCAGGAGAAGAGATTATGCTTTTATTGGGTAAACTAACTGTGGCATATTGGCTGTAGCCTATTAATTGGCAAACTAGCATAGGTATATAAATGGGAAAACTGTCTGTGACATATCAGTGGAGCAAATTGGCTGTTGTATATTAATGGACAAACTGGCTGTGGCATATTAATGGGCAAAATAATTGGCATATTACGTGGGAATCTGGTGTATTTTAATGGACGAACTGGCATTTTTATTGGGCAAACTGTAGCATTTTTAATAGGCAAACTGGCTGTTGCTTATGTTAATGGCAAAGTGTACCCTAAGAACACCTCTGCAAATGGGCTGCCCATGTGCTGCTTTGCTGCCTCTCAGAGCCAGCTCTGCAGATCGGCGCCATGTTTCCCCTTAGACCTCAGTCAGTGCTTTCTGCTCTTTCCGTGCACAGTGATGACTTAGAGCGTCGTAACATAACGGTCAGAGTCATCACTATGTGCGGGGAGATCAAGGCAGTGCTAATTGAGATGATGTCAGTAGGGGGCATGAAAAAGGGACATGGGAAGAGACAAATACATGGTAGGTAGGAGGTATAGGAGAAAGATATGGGGTGTGACAGACAGACATGGGGTATGAGTGGAGAGAGACAAACATGGGGCATGAGTGGAGAGAGAGACAGACATGGGCAATGAGTGGAGAGTGAGAGACAGACATGGGCAATGAGTGGAGAGTGAGAGACAGACATGGGGAATGAGTGCAGAGTGACAGACAGACATGGGGAATGAGTGCAGAGTGAGAGACAGACAGACATGGAGTATGAGTGTAGAGAGAGATACAGACATGGAGCATGAGTGGAGAGAGAGACAGACATGAGGGTATGGGGAGAGAGAGACAGACATGAGGGTACGGGGAGAGACAGACAGACATGAGGGTACGGGGAGAGACAGACAGACATGAGGGTACGGGGAGAGACAGACAGACATGAGGGTATGGGGAGAGACAGACAGACATGAGGGTAAGGGGAGAGACAGACAGACATGAGGGTACGGGGAGAGAGAGAGAGACGTGAGTGACTGACTTGGTGGAATATTATTTATCACTCATTGTGTACTTCTTTTCCAATGATGCTCAGCCAGACTAATGAGAGACTTTGGCTGGTTGGGAATCATTTGTAGTATGGTAGTAGAACGGTAGTAAAAACTCATTCTGCTAGCCAGCAAAAAGTCTCCCATGTTGCTGGCTGAGCATCATAGAAATAAATAAAACCACTACACAGTATTATGGCAAAATATATATCTTTATTTAAAATAAACGTTGGTCCTTTACATTAAAATAAAGTTTTCTTCCTCCCCCTCTCCCCAATATTGAAATGGGCATGTCTGGAACAGAAATGTCTAAAGGGGAGGAGTTCATAATATAGCCACGCCCACCCATGGGCGCCAAAGGAAAACCTGCACCCAGGCGCCCGTGACCCTAGGATCGGCCCTGAGTGTGTTAACCCAATTATCCCATTATTTATATTTTCTATGGCTCCAGTTAAATTGTGTCACAATACCCCTCTCCATAAGGCATTGTTGAATCAAATTTGCTTTTACTTTTTGCCATATAATTGGATCCGCTGATCTCCAATTTCTTGCTATTTCTAATTTGATTGTCGTCATTAAGTGAACAACAAATTGTAATTCGTTCCCTGATTTTTTGGGAAGGTTTAGGTGTAGCAAAGCCTTTTCTCGTGTGAGATTCCATTCGTTACCTAACCGGTGTGTTATCTTTTGTGATATGTCCCTCCAGAATCCATTAATTATTGGGCAGTTCCACCATATATGTGCATAATCACCTTTAGGGTTTCCACATCTCCAGCAGTTTGGGATGTTTACCTTAGAAATTTTTGCTAAAGTTGTAGGGACCAAGTACCACCTATACATTAGTTTAAGTTGGAGTTCATTTAAGTTTAAACAATGGATGAGTTTATAAATGTTGTTCAATGTCCCATTCCTAAATTAATATTTTTAACAGTGTATCCCCTCAGAAAAGTAAGAGTAAATTAATTCCCCTCTTTCCTAGGGGGTCTAGGACAATTCCGCGCCGCATCTTCATCGCTGACAGTTCAGCGCGGCAGTTAGAACGCTGAACTGTCAGCAATGAAGAATAACTTAACTGTCAGCTCTTACATAGCCGCGGCCGTTTCACTATGTATGAGCTGACAGTTCAGCGCTGAACGGTCAGCTGTTACAAATGTACAAGTAAAAAGAAAATACCCCCCCCCTAATAAATGATTCCCAAACCCCAATACTAACACTAAACCCCAATACTAACACTAAAATTAACCCCAATACAAAAATTAACCGACTAAACCCTAATACTAACCCCCGAGCCCTAATACTAAAATTAACCCCCTAAACCCTAATACTAACCCTAATACTAACACCGAGCCCTAATACTAAAATTAACCCCCCTAAACCCTAATTCTAACCCCCTAAACCCTAATTCTAACCAAAGTAAAATAGCTAAAATACTTACCTTTAGCGATGAAATGTCCTGCAATGAAATCTCCAGCGACGATCTGTCTTGCTGTGTAGAGTCGGCGGTGAAGTGGCTGCGCGGAAGCAGCCGCGATGAAGAGTCCCATCCCCTTTCCTAGGCACACTACATGGTTATTAAACTTCTCTTTGCTACTGTTGGTACAGAGTCTCAACTTGTTATGGCCAGTACTAAGTCTATCTAAATACAGTTCATATATTAAGAGCAATGAATGGTGCAGCAAACCAATGATGCTACTAGAGATACATGATATTTAGATATGTGCATACAAACAAAGGGTGACCACACCATGAGAAATAGCCTTAACTATATTGTGCATGCAAAGGCACTGAGACATGCACACCCCGAGTACAGGGCGGAATACCCCAGTGGGCGCCACGTAAAAAAAAAAGTTTGCCGGAAGAGGCACTGGCTGAGGAGGTCAGAAGATCCCCCCTCCCCAACCCTCTGCTCAGTCAAACTGAAGGTTCTGTGGGAGGTGGCAGACCTCACCAGGTGCGGGGTCCGCCTCTACCCTGTGAAGCAGCATGCATTGTGATAATGCAGGGAATCGGAAATGTGATGCCCTGCGTCATCACTTCGTGCAGTGAGAGCTAGCAGCTCTTACTAAGCACCATGTGTGTTTAACACATAGAGCTTATGCTGCGCTCTGCTTCCAGTCAAGTAAGAAGGGGGGAGGAAGAGACAGAATAGAAGGGGTGGGGAGAAGGGGTAGAGAGAACGGATGGGGGAGGGGGAGAAAGAACTGATGGGGATGGGGGGAGAAAGAACTGATGGGGAGGAAGGGGAGAAAGAACTGATGGGGGAGAAAGAACTGATGTGGGGAGGATGGTTGAAAAGAACTGATAGGGGGAGGAGGGGGAGAAAGAGCTGATAAGAGGAGGAGGGGAGAACGAAATGATAGGGAGGGAGAAAGAACTGACGGGGGCAGAACTGATAGGGAAGGAGGGGGAGAAAGAACTGATGAGGGGGGAGGAAAAACTGATAGGGAGATGAGGGGAAAAAGAACTGATGAAGGTGAGGTGGGAGATAAAAATCTAAGGTGGAGCAGAGAATTGATTGGAGAAGGAGAAAGAACTGATAGGGGGAGGAGGGGAAGTAAGAACTGATAGGGGGAGGGGGATAAACTGATGGGGAGGAGGGGGAGAAAGAACTGATAGGGAGGGAGAAATAATTGATAGGGGGAAAATAACTGTTAGGGAGGAGAAGGGGGAGGAAGGGGAGAAAGAACAGATAGGGGGGAGGAAGGGGTGGCCCGTACAGGACGCCTGAACACTCAAGGCCAGCCCTGTCTCAGATATAGCCTAACCTACAACTTGAAGATGATACTTAACATGCAGCAGTTTCTTGCATATCGATTGCCCAGTTAAGTGGGAAGTTACTGTAGGCCTTGATTCACGGAGACCTTGTTATATTTGTTCAGTTGGCCTATTCAAATACTTCCCAAGTGTCCCTATTCATGAGGGACAGTCCCTATTTTGCACCCCTATCCCACTTTCCCCTCTAAGATCCCTCTTTTCTGAGAGCTCGGAATTTTTGTTTCTTTGAATAACTGTGTTACAAAGCTTAGCCGCAATAAAACACACAATTAATATATATATATATATATATATATATATATATATATATATATATTAATTTGAGCAAATAAAATAATGTATTCTTATTCTAAATGACTAAACAAATTACATAAATACTTGGCACAATTGGCCATAAAGTTGATGAGAATGTTGCAGTAATGCCCAATACATAGGCTGGAGTCACCTTCAGTCACTCCAACAAAAATATTCCCCCTTTGGCCATTTGAAATGTTGGGAGGTATGTATAGCCTTCACGGTCATTATAAACCCTCTAATACATTTATAGTCCTGGTAGCCACCACTAACAGTACTCCTGCTCACATTTCTCTTTTATTTTTCAAATGCCTTCTTCTCTGCTGATCACTTTCTCCTTACCTTCAATATCATTACCGCCAGAGAAAAGCCTTGTGACTGTTGGAATTGTCAGACATATTTTCCACAAAAGTTACCCACATTTTATTCAAATTCAACCCACATCCAGTTAAAGAAAGGGAGTTAAAACAAAGTAAATGTATACAAAAATACTGATCCTTTGCATGATTACTTTGTGCTAAGTTATTGGACCATATAATTTAGCGAACATATTTAGGATATGCTTTAGAATTTGAAGGCATAATATACCTGTTAGAATGTGTATTATTTGATAACATGCTATGAGCACAATGCACTTGAACAAGGTATTTCTACCTACAAGTCTTTTCTTGTGCTCTGTGACGTTCTCTCACTTTACATGATATATAAATGGTATTATTCATGAGAGAGAGAATTGCAGGCAGTTGAGATGAGAATTTCAAACTTAAGGCAAAAGTAGAAAAAATCTCCAATTCAGCTGAATTCAGAAATCAAGTTCTCAGTTAGCCAATAAAGTACATAATTTTAATTCATTGTGTGTTTCCTCTTTTTCCACCGGATGATCCTTTTAATTATATGAATAGATATGTTTATTTGTGGTCGTAGTCTGCAGGAGAGAATGTAAAAGGGACTGTATCCCCTAAACATTGTTTTTCTTGTAAATGTAGAGAATAATGACCTATATGTTAGCAAAATTTCAAGCAAATGCCTAAATTAGGAGAGACAAAAATGTGTTTTAACCCCTTAAGGGGGTTTAAATGTGTCTGTGGAGTCTCCAGGTTATGACATCACCTGTGGCCTGATCAGTGGCCGATTCAGGAGGGGGGCAATTGTCCCCCCCGTCCCCCCTCAGAAAAGCCAGTGCGGAGATGGAAAAAAAAGACGCTCCTTTAAAAAAAAAAAAAACAACCAAGCTTGCTGACAGAGACGGAGATGAGAGGAGATTGGAAGATCCCCACTCACCGTTGCTCTGCCTGCCAGCAGGCTGCACGGGGAGCCGAAAAAGCAGCACAGAGAAACCTATGTGCTGCCTGTTTGGCTCCCCGTGCAGTGGAAGTCCCGACAGGTCTTGTGACCGGCGCTATGACGTCAGACGCGCGCCGGTCACGTGCCCTCTCTGCACAACCACCGGGGAGCCGGACAGGCAGCATGGAGGACCCCATGTTGCCTGCCACTAGCCACCAGGGAAAAAGGTAAGTCCTGAAAATTGTCTGGGCCTTATTAATAGCAAAATAATACTTACTCAAGTGTAAGGGAAAGAATGTCCACACATTCAATTAGTGTAGAAAGTGTATAACATTTAATATAACAAAAGTAACTGCTTACATGTCGGTTCCCACGATTCCACGACCCAGTGGGCACCACACAGTCAGTGGTGATGGAGATCCTCTTTAGCAGCAATACATGGCAGAGTAAATTAACAGTTAAAATAACATTTGGGTAAAATAAAATAAAAGAAGAAAATAAGGTGCAGGAATGTCCAAAGGACCCTTACATTTGAGGGTTAAGAGAGCTGGAAACTACAGGACCTGCAGTGTGACACAGACCTCTGCTTGAAATACTACTTTTATCAGAAAGCTTGTGAGTGCATCTCTTCAGGGGGAGCATATAAGTCTCTCCTGTTTCATTCTATCATCACACAATATTCACCAAAGGTGTTTTATTATCAATATTTATACCACAGTTTATCTTACAGCGCACTTTTTGTATTTCCTTGTCCTGTATTTTGCTTTTTGTGTGTAGTATAGGGACACACTGCTTTAACCCCTTGCCGACAAAGGACGTGCCAGGCACGTCCTGGGAGAAACTCCCTTAACGACAAAGGACGTGTCTGGCACGTCCTGCAGTCAATGAAGCGGTTTTCGCGATCAACGATCGCGAAAACCGCTTTAACAGTGCTGGTCTATTGCCTCGACATCGAGGCAATAGCCAGCACCGAAATTTCTATTTTGGGACCCCCACGATCGCCCCACGGAGCGATCGTGGGGAGCCATATTGACGGAGCATGCTGCTCCGTCAATATGGCTAAGCCCTCTGCCGGTCTGAGCTTCGGAAGTGAAAGTAACTTCACTTCCGTCGCTCTGAATATGCTACTTGACTGCCCCTAGTGGTAGTTTAGTAGCATTGCAATGGAAAAAATTTAAAATACATATTTAATTAATTAAAAACAGGTTATTTAGCTATATTAGCGTATAGGGTTAAAATTAAATTAAAGTTAAAAAATATTAAGGGATATAATAAGGATTAGAGTTGGGGTTAAATTTAGTGTTAGGGTTAAATTTTGGGTTCGGGTTGGGATCAAAAGATCAATATAGGAAAAAAACAAAAAACACTATTTTTGGTTTTTGCCCCATAACTTGCAAAAAAATACCGAAAAATATGGAAACATGCATATTTTTGAACTCGGGAGAACATTTAGAAACTATTTAGATGGGGTCTTTTTTAATGATTTTCTTTGTGTAAATTATATTTTAGGTCAAAGTTAGAAAAAGTGGGTTTTTTAAAATTTTTCATCATATTTTATGATTTTTTTTGTAGTAAATTATAAGATATGATGAACATAATGGTATCTAATGAAAGCCCTTCTTATGACAATAAAAACAACATATAATTTGTGTGGGTACTGTATGTGAGAAAGAAAAAAATTACAGCTAAACACAAACACCCTAGAAATGTCAAAACAGCCATTGTCACCAAGGGAAAGTCAAGGTGAAAATGTCTTGTCACTAAGGGGTTAAGTGCTGCTAAGGTTGCGACCTAAGCGCTGGTACCACTGGTTTTTACACTGATTATTCCTAAGGAAAAAACCTGCAGCTCTGCTGGGGACCTGGATCCCTGTCTTATAATCTGACCTCAATTTGAGGTCAGATTATAAAACGACCTCGATTATAAGACGAGGGGTATTTTTCAGAAATCTTTTTCTGAAAAAAACCTCATCTTATAATCAAGCAAATATGGTACTTCCCTCTTTCTGCTGCTAATACCTTCCTATACAACCAAGAACTCTGCTGGCAGTACCTGCCGCTGTGTTATATTGTCTACCTACCAGGGGCGTTGCTAGGTCTCCAAAAGATCCGGGGCTGGAGCCCATGATAGATTTGATAGAAGTGGAGTAAATAAGATCACATGCTTAGGCGGCATACAGACTGATATAATTGACGCCAATGAACAATAGGTATATATGGGTATATATACCTGGCGCCCAGTTATTGTTGTCCCTGCATGGTGCCCTCGCCGCTGGGATCATTTTATTTATCTAGTGGAGCGCGGGGGAGCAGTGTGTGCACCGGCTGCACAGTCTTCCTGCTCCATCCACACATGCACCGTACTAAAGTGTCCGAGCGCTGAGTGTGCTCAGCAGGGCTAGAAACAACTTCAGGGCACAGACCAGGCTAGAATGAGGTATAGCAGCCAGGAGGAGGAAAAATTGATAGATGCACTTTTTTTTATTGTAAGCAACAACAAAATTGCTGACTTGTGTGTAAGTGTATGTGACTGACAGAGTGTGTGTGTGTGTGTGTGTATGACTGACTGCATGTGTGTGTGTGACTGTGTTTTTATGTGACCCACTGTATGTGTGTGTGACTGACTGTATGTCTGACTGTGACCGAATGTGTGTGTGTGTCTGTGACTGACTGTATGTGTGTGTCTGTCTGTGACTGACTGTATGTGTGTGTGTGTGTCTGTCTGGTACTGACTATTTGTGTGTGTGTGTGTCTCTCTGTGGCTGACTTTGTGTGTGACTGACTGTATGTCTGCCTGTGACCGACTGTATGTGTGTATCTGTCTGTATGTGTGTGTATGTGTCTACCTCCACAGCAATAAAACTCACAGTAATGTGCAGTGTGTGAGTGTATCACACACTCATGCTGCACATTACTGTACCACAATACACAATAAGACTCGCAGTACACAAAAAACTCACATTACTCAAAGTTACACGTATACACAAAAATGCACAGCCACAAATACACACACATGCAGCCACACATACACACACATTCAGACTTGCACAGTCACACATACATACACACACCCTTACACACAGAGATACACAATCCCACTTACACACACCAACTTACATCACACACACACACACACTTGTATGTGAGCAAATTCCCAAGATTAAAATAACCGAGCGTACAAAAATTTGTGTACATTGCATACAACATTTACCAGTACAACATTTACCATAATATAGGGGATATCACACACACAGACAACCACCCTGACCCCCCCCCCACATATATACCCATAGACAACCTTACACACACACACACACACACATCCAGACAACCTTACACACAGACACCCTTATACACACAGATTGCCTTTCCTACACAGACATTCTGCCACGCAGACAAGTGTGTAAACCTGCAACTCTCACACGCACATCACCAATATTTATTTTTTAATTTTTTAATAAAAAGGGGTCAAAAACATGGGGAGAATAGGCTGAGGTATGAAGGTATGCTCCTTCTACCCTGGGGAGAATAGGCTGAGGTATGCTCCTTCTACCAACCTCATAAAAGAGAGAAGAGCAGGGAATTGAGATGGGAATTCAACTGAATGCGAGAATTTTTCCAACTTTGCTACTTTAGCCTTCAGTTTGAAATTCCCATCTCACTTCCCTGCAGTTCTTTCTTTCATGAGTAAAGCCCATAATATAATGAGCAGCAAATTCATTCATAATGTATGGTTTTATATGGTTATAATACTATAACGAGGTACATGTGATGTTTAATGTGTATGGACTTTCATTGCCATCAATATAAAGACTATATATGAAGATGAATCACTATTATTCATATTGAATGTGATAATCAGGTGTGAAAATAAAAATGGTATGAGCACTGTTTCACACTTGATTATCACATTCAATATGAATAATATTAATTAATCACATTTTCGCCAAGTAATCTCACTGCCACTCACACACACTCATAACTCTGCTGCTCACGCTTACACTCACACACTCTGCCACTCACATACATACACACGTACACTCATAACTCTGCCACTCATGCTTACACTCACTCACACTCATATCTCTGCTGCTCACACTTATACTCTCCAATACTCTGCCACTCACACACACTTACACTCTGCCACACACATACACGCACACTCATAACTCACACTTACACTCTTCCAAACACTCACACTCTGCCATACTCACTCATATACTCACACTCTGCCACTTACACACACTTACATTCTGCCACTCACACACATACACACTCATAACTCTTCCACTCACTCACACACACTCTTCCAAACACACTCTGCCACACTCACACACATACACTTACTTACACTCTGACACTCACATACATACACATGCACACTCATAACTCTGCCACTCACACCCACTTACACTCTGCCACTTACATTTTGCCACTCACATACATACACATGCACTCTAATAACTCTGCCACTCACACCCACTTACACTCTGCCACTCATATACATACACATGCACACTAATAACTCTGCCACTCACACCCACTTACACTCTGCCACTCACATACATACACATGCACACTAATAACTCTGCCACTCACACTCTGCTACTTACATACACATTTAGTCCCGAATTCTCTGGTGCATACCCCTGAATGGAGACTCTCGGGCTAAAGTATACTTTAGCCCCGAGACTACAGGGCTATCACTGTTAAAAAAAAAAAAATCTCCCCTGCTGAGCTGCCCTCCGTTTGGGACATGGTCCCAGAATCGAAGGCTTATGCTCACGCGGGGGTGAGGATGAGAAGAGCTGCTGCTATACTGAAAGCACGACAGGTGCCTGCCCTGCCCCCATCGTGCTGCAAGACTGGCTGTGCGCAGGATGTGATATCCGGCAGAAGAAACAGTGTCTGCACCAGAGAGACAGGTGTGCGAGAAAGAAAGGGAGACAGGGAGAGAGAGACTGTGTGTGTGAGAAAGAGAGCGAGAGACTGTGTGAGAAAGAGAGAGAGAGGCTGTGTGGGTGAGAAAGACAGAAAGAGACTGTGTGTGTGAGAAAGACAGAGAGACTGTGGTGTGTGAGAAAGAGAGGGAGACGGTGTGTGTGAGAAAGAGAGGGATACAGGGTGTGTGAGAAAGAGAGGGAGACGGGGTGTGAGATAGAGCGAGATGGAGTGTGTGTGTGAGAGAGAGACGGAGTATATGTGTATGTGTGAGAGTGTGTGTGACTGAGCTTATCTGGGCTCCAGCCCCAGATCATTTGGTGACCTAGCAACGCCCCTGCTTAACATCATGTTTGATACTATGCCATTTAGTTTGGAGAATTTTGTGAATTTATAGAACCCCACAAATAATTATTTTAAAAAAGGTAAGAAGTTATGATACTATTATTTTGCATATGTTTGTGTTTTTAATGTAAACAGTACCGGCTGTGGTTGTGATATTTGGCTCAACAATGTATGGATGTGAAATTAAGATTATAATTATGTCCCTTGATTGGATGCTACTGTGCAAGAACTTTAGAATGCATGCCACAAACACACATTTAAAGCGACAGTCTAGTCCCCAGACTCACTTTGGTGCAAGATGAAGATTACTGCTTGTATAGTGCACAAGCATTTTTCCAGTGTGATTTGATGCAGGCATTCTGCATAAATCACATTTTTAATATTTGACTCAAGCCCTCACCCAGCGATTACTCTGCATGTTTACTGCAGGTGCCACAACCCTGATTAAATAGACACTCAGAACATAAAGTTTTGTGCTCCTGGATTATATCACATTGTGTGGACATTGATAAAATATGCTCTTGCACACAGTAGGATCTCTTAACAGTGCAATACATTGTCTGATGACTGGGAATTCCATTCATTTGAATGTTTTTATAAGAAAGGGATATTGATTTTTACTCAGCTAGTGTGGGCAGTCCTGGCTTCTTGCAAACTGCAGTAATTTCTCAATTTCATCTAGCTGTAAGTATTTTTTATTTTAAGCAATGCAAAATGTAAAATATGCATTTTAAAGCTCATTGATATGCATTAATACCTGGAGGATGCATTTTGGACACCAGAGAGTCCCTTAAAAAGGCAAATACAGAACAGCGTTAATGGAATACTGCCACCAAAAAATGAAAAGGTTTTATTTTTTTATTTTGCATTGTCAAACAAGTGTGAAATTTTGTGAAATATAGTGTTTTTGGGTGCCACTTCACAATGACTTTATAGTATCTCCAGGGCCGTCTTTAATAGTGATTGGACCCTGTGCAAGCTTTTACTTGGGCCCCCTGGACCCTGCCCCCTCCCCTGCATGCAATCACTCCATCCATCGCAATGTTACCTCCCACACACACAAAAAGAAACATAAAAATAAGCACACACACAGTTGGATTTTTCTTGCAGTGAGTATTTTTATTGCATTGAATAAAATATGTATATTACGTGTATAATTGCAGTGTATAAACTGTATTTTTGGATACAAAATGTGTATATATGGCTGCAATATTTATACCATCTTACTATGCAACACTGCACTACAACTACTCATTACCCAAATGACAAAAATATACACAGATATTAGAGAGCACTTACATATGTTCATATATATTTATAAATATCTATACACATCTCACTCTCTCTCACCAGTTGCATTTATACTTACATGGACTTCTTAATATTATATTCAACTATTTTCATATGTAATAAAAATGTTATTGAAGAGTTGCATTTCTTGTTTTTATTCCCCTTTTCTGCACCCACATTGAACCTAAAGGACTTAACACAGCTCCATTGAGTAGCCACAGCACTTGTCATGGACCTATATTGCACCCACAGCACTTGTCATGCACCTATATTGCACCCACAGCACATGGCTTGCACTCATATTGAACCCACACAATTTCGCATGCTACAGTGTAAATTTTCCCCACAGAACATACCAGTTTAACTTTGTTCCACTGAACTGCCCATGCAGAAAAAAGCACATTGACATTTTTCCCCATAGTCAGAGGCATCGCTAGGGGGGGGCTACTGGGGCTAGAGCCCGAATCTCCAGTGCATAGCCCCGAATGGAGACTCTGGGGCTAAACCTCCCCCGCAGAGCTTTCCCCCGTCTGGGACATAGTCCCAGAATCGGAGGTTTATGCTCGTGCGGGGGGTGAGGAAGAGAGGCGCTGCTGCTGGCCCCTCCTCCTGGAGGTGCGGCCCACAAGCAAGTGGATGCGGTGACCGCACCTCCTGGCCATACTGACAGCGCGATGGGTGCAAGCTCCGCCCCCGTCGCACTGTGAGTCTGGCTGCGCGCCGGATGTGACATCCGGCAGAAGAAAGTGTCTCATCGGAGACGTCCTCCTCCCTGGAAACAAAGGTAATTTAGCAGGGAGGGGGACCAACGCTGTAAGTTTTTTTTTTTTTTTAACCCCTTAGTGACAAGACATTTTCACCTTGACTTTCCCTTGGTGACAATGGCTGTTTTGACATTTCTAGGGTGTTTGTGTTTAGCTGTAATTTTTTTCTTTCTCACATACAGTACCCACACAAATTATATGTTGTTTTTATCGTCATAAGAAGGGCTTTCATTAGATACCATTATGTTCATCATATCTTATAATTTACTACAAAAAAAATCATAAAATATGATGAAAAATTTAAAAAAACACACTTTTTCTAACTTTGACCTAAAATATAATTTACACAAATAAAATCATTAAAAAAGACCCCTTCTAAATAGTTTCTAAATGTTCTCCCGAGTTCAAAAATATGCATGTTTCCATATTTTTCGGTATTTTTTTGCGAGTTATGGGGCAAAAACCAAAAATAGTGTTTTTTGTTTTTTTCCTATATTGATCTTTTGACCCCAACCCGAACCCAAAATTTAACCCTAACACTAAATTTAACCCCAACTCTAATCCTTATTATATCCCTTAATATTTTTTAACTTAAATTTAATTTTAACCCTATCCCTTATGCTAAAAAATATTTAATTTTAACCCTATAGGCTTATATAGCTAAATAACCTGTTTTTAATTAATTAAATATTTATTTTAAATATTTCCCATTGCAATGCTACTAAACTACCACTAGGGGCAGTCAAGTAGCATATTCAGAGCGACGGAAGTGAAGTTACTTTCACTTCCGAAGCTCAGACCGGCAGAGGACTTAGCCATATTGACGGCGCAGCATGCTCCGTCAATATGGCTCCCCACGATCGCTCTGTGGGGCGATCGTGGGGGTCCCGAAATAGAAATTTCGGTGCTGGCTATTGCCTCGATGTCGAGGCAATAGACCAGCACTGTTAAAGCGGTTTTCGCGATATGTGTATAAGTGAGTGTGTGTCAGGGTGTTTGCATAAGTGTATGAGGGGGTGTGTGTGTCAGGGTGTTTGCATAAGGTGTTTGCATAAGTGTATGAGGGTGTGTGTGTCAGGATGTGTGTGTCAGGGTATTTGCATAAGTGTATGAGGGGGTGTGTGTGTCAGGGTGTTTGCATAAGTGTATGAGGGTGTGTGTGTGTCAGGGTGTTTGCATAAGTGTATGAGGGTGTGTGTGTCAGGGTGTTTGCATAAGTGTATGAGGGTGTGTGTGTGTCAGGGTGTTTGCATAAGTGTATGAGGGTGTGTGTGTCAGGATGTGTGTGTCAGGGTATTTGCATAAGTGTATGAGGGTGTGTGTGTGTCAGGGTGTTTGCATAAGGTGTTTGCATAAGTGTATGAGGGTGTGTGTGTGTCAGGGTGTTTGCATAAGTGTATGAGGGTGTGTGTGTCAGGTTGTGTATGTGTAAGTGTGTGTGAGAAAGATATAGACGCTGTGGGAGAGAGAGACGGAGAGTGTGAGAGAGACGGAGAGTGTGAGAGAGAGAGAGAGAGAGACGGAGAGTGTGAGAGAGAGAGAGAGAGAGAGACACGGAGAGTGTGAGAGAGAGAGACGGAGAGAGAGAGAGACGGAGAGTGTGAGATAGAGAGACGGAGAGTGTGAGAGAGAGAGAGAGAGACGGAGAGTGTAGGAGAGAGAGAGAGACGGAGAGTGTGAGAGAGAGAGAGAGAGACGGAGAGTGTAGGAGAGAGAGAGAGACGGAGAGTGTGTGAGAGAGAGAGAGAGAGAGAGACGGAGAGTGTGTGAGAGAGAGAGAGAGAGAGACGGAGAGTGTGTGAGAGAGAGAGAGAGAGACGGAGAGTGTGTGAGAGAGAGAGAGAGAGAGAGAGACGGAGAGTGTGAGAGAGAGACGGAGAGAGAGAGAGACGGAGAGTGTGAGAGAGAGAGACGGAGAGAGAGAGAGACGGAGAGTGTGAGATAGAGAGACGGAGAGTGTGAGAGATGGAGAGTGTGAGAGAGAGAGAGACGGAGAGTGTGAGAGAGAGAGAGACGGAGAGTGTGAGAGAGAGAGAGACGGAGAGTGTGAGAGAGAGAGACGGAGAGTGTGAGAGACAGAGAGTGTGAGAGAGAGAGAGACGGAGAGTGTGAGAGAGAGAGAGACGGAGAGTGTGAGAGAGAGACGGAGAGAGAGAGAGGCGGAGAGAGAGAGAGACGGAGAGAGAGAGAGACGGAGAGTGTGAGATAGAGAGACGGAGAGTGTGAGAGAGAGAGAGAGACGGAGAGTGTGAGAGACGGAGAGTGTGTGAGAGAGAGAGAGACGGAGAGTGTGAGAGAGAGAGAGACGGAGAGTGTGAGAGAGAGAGAGAGACGGAGAGTGTGAGAGAGAGAGAGAGACAGAGTGTGAGATAGAGAGACGGAGAGTGTGAGAGAGAGATGGAGAGTGAGAGATGGAGAGTGTGAGAGAGAGACGGAGAGTGTGAGAGAGAGAGAGACGGAGAGTATGAGAGAGAGGCGGTGTGTGTTAGAAAGAGAGGGAGAGAGACAGGGTGCGTGAGACAGAGAGAGAGAGAGACGGGGTGAGATTGTGTGCGACTGTGCTAATCTGGGCTCAAGCCCCTGATCATTTGTTGACCTAGCAATGCCCCTGCCCATAGTACATGTTATTTTTCCCCAGAGAACATGCCACAGTCACTTTGTCATTGCATATGCAACAGACAGTTTGCCTGTTAAAATATGACACCGTTTGTCCATTAAATATGCCACAGTCAATGTGCCGATCAATATGCCAATATTATTTTGCCATTAATATTCAGTATTATTTTGCCATAAATATGCTACAGACATGTTTCCCATTAAAATGCCAATATTATTGTGCCATTAAGATACCAGTATTATTGTACCATTAAGATGCCATAATTGTTGTGCCATTCAGAGCCCAGTAATATTGTGCCAGTCAGATACCAGTAATATTGTGCCAGTCAGAGCCCAGTAATATTGTGCCAGTCAGAGCCCAGTAATATTGTGCCAGTCAGAGCCCAGGAATATTGTGCCAGTCAGAGCCCAGTAATATTATGCCAGTCAGAGCCCAGTAATATTGTGCCAGTCAGATGCCAGTAATATTGTGCCAGTCAGAGCCCAGTAATATTGTGCCAGTCAGAGCCCAGGAATATTGTGCCAGTCAGAGCCCAGGAATATTGTGCCCCTCAGACCCCACTAATATTGTGCCAGTCAGAGCCCAGTAATATTATGCCAGTCAGAACCCAGTAATATTGTGCCCCTCAGACCCCACTAATATTGTGCCAGTCAGATGCCTGTAATATTTTGCCCCTCAGACCCCACTAATATTGTGCCAGTCAGATGCCTGTAATATTGTGCCCCTCAGACCCCACTAATATTGTGCCAGTCAGAGCCCAGTAATATTGTGCCCCTCAGACCCCACTAATATTGTGCCAGTCAGATGCCTGTAATATTGTGCCCCTAAGACCCAACTAATATTGTGCCAGTCAGAGCCCAGTAATATTGTGCCACTCAGAGCCCAGTAATATTGTGCCAGTCAGAGCCCAGTAATATTGTGCCAGTCAGAGCCCAGTAATATTGTGCCACTCAGAGCCCAGTAATAGTGTGCCAGTCAGAGCCCAGTAATATTGTGCCCCTCAGAGCCCAGTAATATTGTGCCCCTCAGACCCCACTAATATTGTGCCAGTCAGATGCCTGTAATATTGTGTCCCTCAGACCCCACTAATATTGTGCCAGTCAGAGCCCAGTAATATTGTGCCATTCAAATGCCTGTATTCCCCCCACACAGCCCCCCCCCCCCCCCCCAGTACTCACCGATTGCTGCTGTTCCGTGTCCCCGGCCGGATGTCTCCTCCGTGCAGTCTTCCCTCCTTCTTTTTTTTCCGGTCGTCGCATCCAGCGGATGCGGCTTGCCGGAAAAAACGTTCACAAGTGCAATGCGCTGTGAACGTGGCAAGCAGGTGCTGGCTGCCCACGGGACAGCTGCTTTGGGCCCCCCAGGAGTAACTGAGCCCAGGGCAGCTGCCCCGTTTGCCCCGCGTTAAAGACGGCCCTGAGTATCTCACTATGAGACTGGGGACACAGAATGCAGTCTATAAGTCAGAATTCTAATCACAGACTTGCATTGAATTGGAGGTTAATGTAACTATCACATAACAAGGGTGTGTAGCTATTATCCTCTTTGATAAGAAAAATGTGCTTTGTGTGTTGGAAGGCAGGTAAAAAAAACAAAAAAAACAAAAATAAAAAGGTGTACACAGCCACCTACTCCTGCCTTTACAAAATGGATGCTAGAGACAGACACCTTATTTTATTTTTACTTGTATATGCAATTAATTCAAATATAGAAAAAAAACAACAACAGTGGCATATGTCTTATATATGTGTTTGTTTTATATGCACATGTAATCTAGTTACATCTTATATAAGTGGTAGTGTCCCTTTAAGTTGGAAACAGAACCTCTGGTCAATTGAGTTACTCACATTATAAATATCACTGTTAAGATGTAATATCATCTTTTGATATGGCCAGTGAACAGGTTAGTCTATACAATTTGGTTTCAATGGATGTTGAAGGGAAGGTTAAATACATCTCCTTGATGCTTAACACCAATAGAAGTGGAGGAAAGTAATATAATACTTTCTTATGCTTGTTTAGTGAGACATTAGGGGCAAGGTGGAAGTTCTAGGAACTTGTTGCAGTGGTTATTGAGGGGAGGTTGTAAAATCAGTACTTTATAGGTTTTGGTTCCAGGGAGGGGCTTGAAATACTATCATGATAATAGAAGGTGTTGAGAATTTGTTTCTGATCTTTTATTCTTTTCCCTTGTGCTCGTCAGTTGATTTTGTTGATGGTGGTTAATGACATGATGTGTTAATGGAACATAATTATTTCTGAAATTGAAGCACATTTTGCTGGGATAATACATCACTAGAGTTCTTGCATTTTGGCTGATACTATTATAAAAGTATTTATTTTTTGGGGTTTGTCTTTTTTTGTGTGAAAGTGCAGTAGTTAGTAGCATTACAAGTGAGTATTAGTAGGCAGTATCTGTCACACTTTTCTTGGTAATCTGTTGCAGTAATCTCTCTCCTTGCATCATATCTAGTTACTTTAACTAATAAATGAAGAGGTCTAGATACACTGCAAGGGAATAGAAGAGATTTTGTCAGCAAACTACATCTCCCATAACTCATTCTAATGGGCTGGCAGGAAAATTTGGTGAGGTTCATCGACAAACGGTGACCATTTGACACTGTGTTTAGACTATGACCTCATCATAGTATTCTTCCTATTTCTAAAATATTCCCCCCCCAATACTTTATATCATAGATCTACATATTTCATATACGCTCATCTTTCCTTCTTTTTATCCTGTAAGACAATGTTTTAGCAGTTCTTCTTTGGACTGTTCAGATAATTATCATGGCTATCCATCCAGCATCACACAGAATCTTCATTGTGACGTAAAACTCACTTGACTGCTTGCATTTTTTCTACTTTGTCGTATTTCCTGACAACTTTATAGCCATCAGAAATAACTACTTCTAGATTCCTTTACACTGTTATTGTGTTTATGTTTTTATTAACACTTTATCTTTAAATGTAGTATACGTAATATTTGATTTTGCATCTATTCATACAAAACTGCAGTCACCACTGTCTTGCAAATTATTCTAATTTGCCACTGATCTTAATCGAGGTACAACCAGCCTACTGCATATCACTGACTCATTAATAAAACTAGTAACACCTTACCACACAGGCATTCTAAACACATTAAAGAAAATGGGACTTGACTTAATATAACTGAGCGAATCTTAAATTCCTCTTGTTAGTCTTACTTAACGGTATCCATGTGTCATCTGGCATTTAACCACTGCCTTAAAGGGACTGTATCATCTAAACATTGTTTTACTGTGAATGTATAGCTTGGAGGAAAGACGGAACAGGGGGGATATGATAGAAACATTTAAATACATAAAGGGAATCAACACAGTAAAGGAAGAGAGTATATTTAAAAGAAAATCTACCACAACTAGAAGACATCGTCTAAAATTAGAGGGGCAATGATTAAAAAGTAATATCAGGAAGTATTACTTTACTGAGAGGGTAGTGGATGTATGGAATAGCCTTTCAGCAGAAGTGGTAGAGGTAAACACAGTCAAGAATTTTATGCATGCGTGGGATAGGCACAAGGCTATCCTAGATATAAGATAGGGAACTGGCGACTAATAAAATTATTTAGAAAATTGGGCATATTAGATGGATCGAATAGTTCTTATCTGCCAACACTTTCGATGTTTAATGTAGAGCATAAACAATTACCGTATTTGCTTGAATATAAGACGACCCCCCCAAACTTTGGATATTCTTTTAGGAAAAAATAAATAAAAGCCTGAATATAAGACTACCCTATAGGAAAAAAGTTAAACTTTTATATATTCACATGTAAATTGCTTTCTAATATTTAATAAAAAGTATGATTTAGAAAAAATGAATTTCTTGTTTTTATTTCCTTTTATGACAGCCGGTCCGTCATAATAGATGGAAGTGTCAGGTAGCATGGAGGATGTCCTGCCCAAATATCATTGGTGGCCAGTGGGGGCAGCCGGAGGATGTCTGCACAATACGCGCAGATATCCTCCGCTGCTGCCCGGCACTTCCACCGGGACTTCTATGATGAAGCCGGAAGAACATAGAAGTCCCGGCGGTCGTGCCGGGCGGCATCAGCGATGTCTGTGCGATGCACCCGCTGTTAGCTCTCGATTTGAGGTCAGATTATAAGATGACCTCCAATATAAGACGAGGGGGCTTTTTTAGAGCATTTGCTCGGAAAAAAACCTTATATTCGAGCAAATACGGTATTAAACATACATGATCTATACCATGGGTCGTCAACCTGGTCCCTACCGCCCACTAGTGGGCGTTTTGGGATTCCAGGTGGGCGGTAGGGACTTTGGAGGTTAAAACCTCCTTTTGAGCAAGCGGGCGAGCGGGCGCGCGCGCACACATCAGGAAACCTACGTGCGCGAGAATGCGTGCAGTAGGATTTTCGGAAGCACACATCAATCAACCTCCAGGGACGGGCGGGAGCGGGCGCACTCAAACACGTGGGAAGAGGAAGGGGAGGAGTGGAAACTGATAGCAGGGACAGGCAGAAACAGAGCAGAGCAGTTGCAAAAGAAAAGTTATAGGCAGGAGAAAGAGAATTGTTGGCTAGTAATAATAAGTGGGCTAACTAGCTCAGCCCAGGGCCGGACTGGGAACAAAAACCAGCCCTGGAAAAAATTTATATACCAGCCCCATCGCTTAAGATTTTTAAACCAGCCCATAGCATAATATAATTTTTTTATTCATAGAAGGGAAAATCATGCATTTTAAAAAGCACATCTGAACAGTGTATTATTTATAGATAAGACTGATATATAAGCCTGTCTAGGGCAATATATATACCTCCAGTATGTACACAGAGTTATATGAATTGCCCTGTGCAGAGGTATATATCAGGGCAGTGCGTGAGACATATCCTGTAGCCTGTCTCTCGCATATCTGTAGCCTGTCTCTCTCTGTCCTTTCTGTGGCGTCTCTCTCTCTGTCTTTTTTTTTTGTGGCGTCTCTCTCTGTCTTTTCTGTGGCGTCTCTCTCTCTCTGTGTCCTTTCTCTCTCTCTCTCTGTCCTTTCTGTGGCGTCTCTCTCTGTGGCGTCTCTCTCTCTCTCTGTGGCGTCTCTTTCTCTCTCTCTGTGGCATCTCTCTCTCTCTCTGTGGCGTCTCTCTCTCTCTCTGTGGGGTCTCTCTCTCTGTGGGGTCTCTCTCTCTGTGGCGTCTCTCTCTCTGTGGCGTCTCGCTCTCTGTGTGTCCTTTCTGTGGCGTCTCTCTTCCCACCTTCCCCCTAAGTGTCTTTCACCCCCTCCCCCTGTAGTGTCTTTCACCCCTTTCCCCCTGTAGTCTTTCACCCCTTTCCCCCTGTAGTCTTTCACCCCTTTCCCCCTGTAGTCTTTCACACCCTCCTCTTCCCCTGTACAGTCTTTCACCCCCCCTTCCACCTCCCCCTGTAGTGTCTTTCACCCCCCCCTTCCACCTCCCCCTGTAGTGTCTTTCACCCCCCCTTCCCCCCCTGTAGTGTCTTTCACCCCCCTTCCCCCCCTGTAGTGTCTTTCACCTTCCCCCTCCCCTTTATGTCTCACTCACCTTGCTTTCTCTGCTCCCCATCCCGCCGCCGGAACTGCTGCTGCAGCATCCGGCGGCAGCAGGCGAATTTCTTAAAGCGGCGACGGCCGCCGAATTGCTTAAAGTGGCCCACCGCCACTTCAAGCAATTCGGCGGCCGTCGCCGCTTTAAGAAATTCGCCTGCTGCCGTCGGATGCTGCAGAAGCCGAACTCTTAAAGTGGCGGCCGCCGCCGCTTCACTTTAACCCCTTAACGACAGATGACGTGCCAGGCACGTCACGGCAAATCGAGGACTTGCCGACAGCTGACGTGCCTGGCACGTCATGCACTAAACTGAGTAAAGAAAGCGACCAGCGGTCGCTTTCTTTACTCTAACGGTGTTGCTACAATGCCTCTAGGTAGAGGCATTGTGCAACACCCCCCAAAAGTGCAGGGGCGCGCTACGATCACTCCACGGAGTGATCGTAGCAGCCATTTAAAAATGGCTGCGCCCACTGCACACATGTGCTTAGAAAGCGAACGATCGTTCGCTTTCTAAGCATCTGCGGTGTTTCTAAAGTGCCTCGCTAGCGAGGCACTTAGTAACACCTTGATGCTCCCCAGAGCCGATGGTGGTCGCTCTCCTGAGCGACCCCATCGGCTCAGTAGAAGGGAACGCTGCCTATACAGGCAGCGCTTCCCTTCTAATGGCAAGAGCATCGGAAGTGAAAGTATTTCACTTCCGATGCTCTAGGGGGAGCCAATCGATGCCGGCACAACAGATCTATGTGATCTGTGTGCAGGCATGTATGATAAGTGCTCTGATGAGCACTTATCATACTGTCAAAGGCAATATTAGCAAATATTGCCTTTGACAAGTATTGATCTGCCTCCCTCACCTTACTAGTTATAGTAAGGGAGAGAGACAGATCAGATAAAGTAAAAAAATAAAATAAAATAATAAAACAAATATTTAATAAAATTTTAAACACCAAGGGCTTTTATAAAAGCCATTTAACCCCTTCCCTGCCATTGATCGCTGTGTACGCAGTGATCATACACAGCAGCACATTTTTTGCTGTCTGTGCATTTTTTAGGGGTTAATTTTTTTTACTGTAATTCATTACAGTATAAAAAAAAGCTCTTTTAAGAGAGATTAACCCCTTTCTTGCTGTAGATCACTGCCTAAGCAGAGATCTGACGCAAATGCAGCAATCTTGCTGCAGAAGCATTTTTAATTTTTTTAAAACTTTTTTATTACACCCGTCACGTGTTAATTATACCCGCTAGGGGACTACGTTTAACGTAATTTTTTTTTTAAATAAGAGCTATTAACCCCTTCCTTGCCGTATATCACTTCCTAAGCAGCACATATGGTCACTGCCTAAGCAGTGCATATGGTCACTGCCTAAGCAGCGCATATGGAGCAATCTAGTCGCAGAAGGATTTTTTTTTTGCTATCAGCATTTTTTTTGTCAGACTCGCTAGGGGTTAATTATACCCACTAGGGGATTACGTGTATTCCTTTTGAAGCTGTCTGAACACGTGTATAGCGATCAGTAACAGCCGATCAGTGGCAAAGGTGGTTTGGTGATTTCTCAGATGAGCATCACCATTCGTCTGGTTCGATCAATATTGGTAAATATTGTTCTGACCCATATGGATCTGCCTCCCTCTCCTCACTTGAGTTTTAGTGAGGGAAAGAGACAGATCTGTATAACATAATTTTTTAATTGTAATAAATTAAATAAAATGTTAAAAAAATTGTGAGTCCCAAGGGCTTTTATAAAAGCCATACCCTTTGTATAGTGTAGTGTATTAACCCCTTCCCTGCCACTGATCACTGCACAGCAGAAATTTTTTTCTTGTCTGTGCATTTTTAGGGGTTAATTTTTTTGTACAGTACTATAAAGGCTCTTATAAGAGCTATTAACCCCTTCCTTGCTCTACATGTTCAAATTCCAAGTTTGAAAATCAAAAAGCGCACCTCTCAAATGTAGCCTTTCAACACCCAACAAAGCTGACAAAGCTATGCATGGGTGGTATCCCTGTGCTCGGGAGATGTTGCTGAACATATATTGTGGTATTGTTTGTCAGTGACACATACCGAAATATGTGAATTTGTGTCTAAAGTACAATGTATGTGGGAAAAAATACACAATAAAATGACTACCACAAACTTTGACAAAGGCTGGTGGTAGAATTGGTGCATGGAAAGTGTTAAAATAACACCATTTAAAATAGCCTAGGGTGTCTACTTTTACAAAATATATACTTTTTGGGGTAAAATACACTGTCCTACTTTAAAAAAAAGTCCCAAATGAAAGATGGGCTCAGGCTGGCTACACGTCAATATTCCAAGTTGAAAATGCGCACCTTCACAATGTGGCCCTTTTAGCCCCCAAACAACCCAACAAACCTATGCATGGGTGGTATCCCTGTACTCAAGAGATGTTGCTGAACACTTATTGGGGTGTTATTTGGCAGTGACACATACCAAAATCTGTAAATTCATGTCTGAAGTACAAGGTTTGTGAAAAAAAAACACAAAAAAATGACTACCACAAACTTTGACAAAGGCTGGTGGTAGAATTAGTGCATGGAAAGTGTAAAAATACCACCATTTGAGATAGCCTAGGGTGTCTACTTTAAAAAAATATATGGGTTGATGTGGTAAAATACACTGGCTGGTTTCAAATATGTCCCAAATGGGACATGGGTGCAGGCTGTCTGCATGTCAAAATTTCAAATTGGAAAACCAAAAACTTCACCTCCCAAATTTGGCCTTTTACCCCCCAAACAATCCAACAAACCTATGCATGGGGGGTATCCCTGTACTCAAGAGATGTTTCTGAACACTTATTGGGGTGTTATTTGGCAGTGACACATACCAAAATCTGTAAATTTATGTCTGAAGTACAAGGTTTGTGAAAAAAAAACACAAAAAAATTACTACCACAAACTTTGACAAAGGCTGGTGGTAGAAATAGTGCATGGAAAGTGTTAAAATACCACCATTTGAGATAGCCTAGGGTGTCTACTTTTAAAAAATATATGGGTTGATGGGGTAAAATACACTGGCTGGTTTCAAATATGTCCCAAATGGGACATGGGTGCAGGCTGTCTGCATGTAAAAATTTCAAGTTGGAAAACAAAAAACTGCACCTCACAAATTTGGCATTTTAGCCCCCAAACAACCCAACAAACCTATGCATGGGTGGTATCCCTGTACTCAGGAGAAATAGTAGAATCTATTTAGCATGTTTTTTCGTTCGCTATTGTCGATGAGGAGAAGTTGTTTCAAATAAAAACAAAGAAATTTGTGTATTTTTTTTTTTTTTACCATATTTTATTATTTTTTTTTAATAATATGATAAGATATGATCAAAAATATGGCATCCATAGAAAGCCCTTTTTGTCCCGATAAAAACAATATATAATATGTGTGGGTACAGCAAATGACGAAGAAGAAAATTACTGCTAAACACAAACAGCACAGAAATGTTAAAATAGCCATTGTCCAGAAAGGACAAAAATGTTTCAAAGGCTCTGTCCTTAAGGGGTTAAGTGGCCAAGGCAGCCCCGGGGCAGGCGGCCCACCGGGATTTTTCCCGTATCCCGGTGGGCCAGTCCGGCCCTGGCTCAGCCTTACTTTTGTAGCTCAGGAAGGTAAAAGAAAGGAGATAAAAAGGAAAAGATAAAAAAAAAATAACAAAAAAAGGAAGAAAAATAGAGAAAAGGGGATAAAAAAAAGGAGGAGAGTAAGCAGTGTTTAGTCTGGCTCATACATTCAGTTTTGTTTTCTTATAAAATAAAAGAAAAAAATAAGTAAGGGAAGGAGAAAATAAAAAAAAAAGGAAAAAAAGAGATCCTTAATATAGTAATATATTATAAGGAAGGTAAAGAAGCAGGCAGGAAAAGGAATTTCTTTTGATGGTGACTTGATGGTAAAAATTGGCACCTAATACAGCATTGTTTTTGGTGTTAGTAATAAAAGGGAAAAGAGGAGGGAAAAAAGCACTGTGTGGAGTGCAGATCAAAACATAAGAGTAAAAGTAGTTGTTAAATTGTGAAACAAATTTAGAACCCATGTCTGAAAAAAAGAAATATGCTCGTGGCTATTTACCAGAGTATCTGAAGATGGGTTTCATTGAATCTGTTACAAATAAACAGCTTCCAATGTGTTTACTGTGCCACAAGACATTATCTAATGAAGCAATGAAGCCAAGTCGATTGCGAGAACATCTTGCTACAAAGCATTCGCAAGATAAAGATAAGCCCATTGAATATTTTCAAGAAATCTATAAAAGATTTCAAAATCGTTCAACAATAGCTACATCCTTTCAAAAACAACATGCAAAGAATGAGGATGGATTAACTGCAGCTTATCGTATATCACGCTTAATTGCAAAAAGTGGTAAAAGCCATAATATTGGAGAAACTTTGATAATACCCTCTATCAAAGAATTTATCTCAACAGTAATGCATAAGGATATACCTGAAGTTTTAAAAACATTGCCCCTTAGTGATAACACAGTAAAGAGACGCATTGATGAAATGGCGGCTAATGTTGAAAATAAACTTATAGGTATTCTCCAAAATTCGTCATTTTCTATACAATTGGATGAGTCTGTCATTGCAGATAATAATGCTCTACTGATGACATATGTACGGTACCTTGATGAAAACAATACATTGCAAGAAGAAATGCTATTCACTGTCAATCTGATTACAGATACAAAAAGATTATCAATATTTAATGCTGTGAAATCATACTTTGCAAAAAACAATATACCCTTTAACAATATTGTTGCATGTGCTACTGATGGAGCACCATCAATGGTAGGCCGCTATCGTGGGTTTGTTGCTTACTTGAAGGAAGAAGTGCCAAACGCTTTGTGTATTCATTGTGTTGTGCACAGACAACATATTGTAGGAAAACATTTAAGTACAAGTCTCCATTCATCATTAAGTATTATAATTAAAGCTGTAAATAAGATAAAATCTAATGCCAAGTGTGATAGAATGTTTCGACAGCTGTGCCAGGACAATAACGAGTAGTTTATTAGGTTACTTTTACATACAGAAGTTCGATGGCTCTCAAAGGGTACATGCTTGACTCGTTTTGTTGCATTATTTGATAGTGTCGTACAGTTTTTTGAAAGTGATAATGAGGCTGGTCTCTATGAACAGTTAAAAAACGTAAAGAATGATGCCTTTTATTTGGCAGACATTTTCAAGAGATTTAATGAAATTAATTTGCAGCTTCAAGGAGCCAATATAACTCTTATAAGTTGCAAAAATATTGTGTCATTATTTATCGAAAAGCTCGATCTTCTCCGTCATAATATTTTCAAGAGAGAATTTCATCAGTTTCCTGAATTGTCCTCTATAAACAATGATGTAACTCCGAGGGATATTGAAAGGTTCAGTAGCCACCTCAAGGAACTCAAATTGGATATGGAAAAACGATTTCAAGATATTTTGAACTTAAAGGTGCATGACTGGATGATAAATCCTTTTACAGCAAATGTTGCTGAAGTTGATATAACTTGCCAAGAAGAACTATTAGAACTTAAATATGACGAAGAGAGTAAATGTAATTTTGGCAGTGGTGGATACCAAAAACTCTGGAAAAATAAAAAAATGCCTGCGTTATATCCAAATATGTGGAAAATGATGTTCAATTTATTGATACCTTTCCCTACCACATATCTTGTAGAATCAGGCTTTAGTGCTGTTAATCATATTATGAGCAAACAGAGAAACCGTCTGAATATCACTGAAAGAGGAGACCTTCGTTTGTTCCTTACGAAAATCGAACCAGATTTCAAATATTTAGTCTCGCAGCATCAGCCTCAAGGATCTCACTAGTAAAGCTTTCAATTTACTTTATTGTTTTCTAATTAAACTTTATAAAGTTAAAAACATTATAACCATGCATTAAGTAGAAATAAAAAGATAAATGTACGTACATTTATTTGTTTTAAAACACGCTCCTTTCTAAAAAATATTCCGCGCTTGCGCGAAAACTGGTGGGCGGTAAGGAAATTTTTCCATCAAGAAAGATGCATTAGTGGGCGGTAGGCAGAAAAAGGTTGACTACCACTGATCTATACAGTGTATCAGCAAAACTGCAAGCAAATGCCTCAATTATGAGGAAAAAATGTGTTTTAAATGTGTCTGTGGAGTCTCCTGTTGACATCACCTGTGGCTCAGTTCATGCAAATGAACTGCTTTTCAATGGAAAATGTGTAACTTGCATATCATGCCACAGGTGATGTCATAAGACCGATTTAGGCACTTGCTTGAAGTTTTTCTAATACCATATATAGATCATTTTCAATCATTTGTTATGCTCTACATGCACAATGAAAACAATGATCAGGTAAGAATTCAACAATTTTAGCACTGTTCCATATAGAATACTAATAAATCACTAATTTAGCACTCAAACTTGAACACTGGTTTACTAGCCTTCTAAATGAACAATATCAAACAGGTTACTGAAATCTAAATAAGCAATATCTCCAATCGATCTTTGGCTGGCCTATAGTTTCAAGGGTCTCCATTGCCTAAATATTGTTTATCGTGTCAATGTAGAGAATACAAAATGGTTTATACATCAGAATTGCATGCAAATGCATACTTTAAGAGAAAATATTTCAAGTGTGTCTATAGCATCTCTGGTTTACAACATGACCTTGTGGCGTGATATAAAAATGACACGTTTTCCACTTTAAAATAGATAATTTACATAATAGGCCACAGATAATGTAACAATCAGGAGACTCTTAACATCACAGTCAGCAATTCTCCTATTTTTTACAATCTGTGATTTGCCAAGTATGCATTTGTGCACACAGTTGCACGCTCAAAATTGGTCCAGGGTGTAGAAGATATATATATATATATATATATATATATATATAGCAGGCTCAATTTATTATGCAAGAACCAATCATGCAAACATTAAAAATGTAGGACTCATGAAACAGAATTTATGAGAAAATTAAGCAAAACAAATTTTGCTTGCGGTACCCAACAGTAAACTACCTCCCTGGAACCTTACTTCTGGTTCTCAACTTATGGGAACAGAAGTACCAATTGGAAACATATCTCTCATGTGATTTCAGTGTGTCTGTCTACACATTAGTGCATTATAGTTGTCAGCTGAACAGGGTATAAAATAGAAAAAAAAGTAATTTAGGTCCGCGCATAGTGTGTTTTAGCTTTTGTGTCCAGTGTTACATTACAATGTTACCCTTCATTTTATTTGTTGACATAGAAAAGTAAGCAGCTCACAAATATAATGGGGGTAATGCATAAACATTATGCAACACACAGATAACACCAATTACTGTCTCGGTTTTCGTTTGCTCCTATGAATAATGCAGACTTCCAAAACAGGTCAGTAGTATGCACCACTAGTCTTGCACTCCTGTGTTGTTCTGGCACAGCCCATGTATAAAGAACCAGACACTTTTCAGCCAGAGGTTCTTCTTCCTCACTGTAAAATGTACATAACCCCCAAAGTTTTTTTTATTAAAATAGTAAGTACAATGCACACCATAACTGGCTCATACGGCATATTTTAATAATCTTAAGTAGAAGCTAAGGTGTCTGCAAAAAGGAATCAGTGAATATATGCATTGCCAGTCCTTCAAACTATGGGCGATTCTCTTCCTTGCTTAAATCTGGAACCTTGTATTTTCCTTCCTTCTCCAGCTTTTTTCTTTGTTCTTGAATTGCCTTCAAGCGCTGCAACTGTGGGAAAGAAATACTTCTGGTAAATATAGCTCGTTAGAAAAATGTTTTACATTACATTACAAGTCATTGTATGCCTTCTAACTTGCAAGTACAACCTATACATGAAGTATATATAATGCCATCAGCTCACCGTTTTGGTCCTGTGCATACACTCATAGAAGTCTTCAAATTCCAGCTTGCACTCTTTGCGTGCACGAATTTGCCCAATGCCGCTAGAGCATTCCACCCATTCCTTCTCAAAGGAGTGGCATTTTGCGACTTGACGGTATGGCTGCTCTCCACTCTGAAGCAATAACCATTTGTCTACGTTGATCCCCAACTTGCTTTGAACATCAATAAATGGCATGGCTAGAAGGAATGAGACAAAGAGCACAGTGAGATACTTAATATTCACTAGAATCTGTGAATGGTCAACATGTGTGAGGTGTGTATGTGTGAGACAACACCCAGCACTCAGAAACGCGTTGCTCGTGAGGGCAGAGCTTGCCGTCTGTGCAATCCGCACAGACTTTCACCCCTTGCGCTGCAAAAAAAACCCCAAGCGGCAAGGGGAACATGAGGGTACCGGTAAGGGCTTTGGTCCACTAAATTTCTTCATATCTTATAATTTACCATAAAAAAAATGAAATTCCCTTTTTCTAACTTTTACCTAAAAAATAACTTACACAAATACAATCATTAAAATATGGGTCACGCAATTCGCTCTGTGGAACGATCGTGGGTTTCCCAGGTACTGGATTTCGGTGTTACTTTAATGCTTCGAGGTCGAGTTATTAGGCATCACTGTTTGAGTAGTGTTTGCGATCTTCGCAAGGACTGATTAGGTCAGTCCAATGTCGGCAACATGTATTTTACATGAGTGAACCTGGACCTTGTCCGTCCTATATCAGCAATGGGTTAAAGGACTATTCTAATGCAAACTAAAAATTAACTATGCCACACACACACGTCCTTAAATTATGGCACACACGAGTCCCTAAATTATGCCACACATACAGACGAGTCCCTAAATTATGCCACACACACACGTCCCTAAATTATGCCCCCCCCCCACACACACACGTCCCTAAATTATGCCCCCCCCCACACACACGTCCCTAAATTATTCCCCCCCCCACAAGTCCCTAAATTATGCCACACACAAGTCCCTAAATTATGCCACACACACACACGTCCTTAAATTATGCCACACACACACAAGTCCCTAAATTATGCCACACACACACACAAGTCCCTAAATTATGCCACACACACAAGTCCCTAAATTATGCCACACACACAAGTCCCTAAATTATGGCACACACAGACAAGTCCCTAAATTATGCCACACACACACACACGTCCTTAAATTATGCCACACACACACACACGTCCTTAAATTATGCCACACACACGTCCCTAAATTATGCCACACACACGTCCCTAAATTATGCCACACACACGTCCCTAAATTATGCCACACACACAAGTCCCTAAACTATGCCACACACACAAGTCCCTAAACTATGCCACACACACACACACACAAGTCCCAAAATTATGCCACACATACACACGTCCCTAAATTATGCGCCCCCCCCACAAGTCCCTAAATTATGCCACCCACACGAGTCCCTGAATTATGCCACACACACAAGTCCCTAAATTATGCCACACACACAAGTCCCTAAATTATGCCACACATACACACGTCCCTAAATTATGCGCCCCCCCCACAAGTCCCTAAATTATGCCACCCACACGAGTCCCTGAATTATGCCACACACACACAAGTCCCTAAATTATGCCACACACACACAAGTCCCTAAATTATGCCACACACACACACACGTCCCTAAATTATGCCACACACACACACACGTCCCTAAATTATGGCACACACGAGTCCCTAAATTATGCCACACATACAGACGAGTCCCTAAATTATGCCACACACACACGTCCCTAAATTATGCCCCCCCCCCCACACACACGTCCCTAAATTATGCCACACATACAGACGAGTCCCTAAATTAAGCCACACACGTCCCTAAATTATGCCACCCCCACACACACGTCCCTAAATTATGCCCCCCCCCACACACACGTCCCTAAATTATGCCCCCCCCCACACACACGTCCCTAAATTATGCCCCCCCCACAAGTCCCTAAATTATGCCCCCCCCACAAGTCCCTAAATTATGCCACCCACACGAGTCCCTGAATTATGCCACACACACAAGTCCCTAAATTATGCCACACACACGTCCCTAAATTATGCCACACACACGTCCCTAAATTATGCCACACACAAGTCCCTAAATTATGCCACACACACGTCCCTAAATTATGCCACACACGTCCCTAAATTATGCCACACACGTCCCTAAATTATGCCACACACACACACGTCCCTAAATTATGCCACACACACACACGTACCTAAATTATGCCACACACGCGTCCCTAAATTATGACACACACACACACACACACGCGTCCCTAAATTATGCCACACACACACAAGTCCCTAAATTATGCCACACACACACACACGTCCTTAAATTATGCCACACACACACACACAAGTCCCTAAATTATGCCACACACAAGTCCCTAAACTATGCCACACACACACACAAGTCCCTAAATTATGCCACACACAAGTCCCTAAATTATGCCACCCACAAGAGTCCCTGAATTATGCCACACGCACACACGAGTCCCTGAATTATGCCACACGCACACACGAGTCCCTGAATTATGCCACACACACACAAGTCCCTGAATTATGCCACACACACACAAGTCCCTGAATTATGCCACACACACACAAGTCCCTGAATTATGCCACACACACAAGTCCCTAAATTATGCCACACACACACAAGTCCCTAAATTATGCCACACACACGTCCCTAAATTATGCCACACACACGTCCCTAAATTATGCCACACACACACAAGTGCCTAAATTATGCCACACACAAGTCCCTAAATTATGCCACACACACACAAGTCCCTAAACTATGCCACACACACACACAAGTCCCTAAATTATGCCACACACAAGTCCCTAAATTATGCCACCCACAAGAGTCCCTGAATTATGCCACACGCACACACGAGTCCCTGAATTATGCCACACACACGAGTCCCTGAATTATGCCACACACACACAAGTCCCTGAATTATGCCACACACACACAAGTCCCTGAATTATGCCACACACACACAAGTCCCTGAATTATGCCACACACACACAAGTCCCTGAATTATGCCACACACACAAGTCCCTAAATTATGCCACACACACACAAGTCCCTAAATTATGCCACACACACAAGTCCCTAAATTATGCCACACACACACGTCCCTAAATTATGCCACACACACACGTCCCTAAATTATGCCACACACACACACGTCCCTAAATTATGCCACACACACACACACGTCCCTAAATTATGCCACACACACACACACGTCCCTAAATTATGCCACACACACACACACACACACGACCCTAAATTATGCCACACACACACACACGTCCCTAAATTATGCCACACACACACACACGTCCCTAAATTATGCCACACACACACACACGTCCCTAAATTATGCCACACACACACACACGTCCCTAAATTATGCCACACACACACACACGTCCCTAAATTATGCCACACACACACACGTCCCTAAATTATGCCACACACACACACGTCCCTAAATTATGCCACACACACACACGTCCCTAAATTATGCCACACACACACACACGTCCCTAAATTATGCCACACACACACACACGTCCCTAAATTATGCCACACACACACACACGTCCCTAAATTATGCCACACACACACACGTCCCTAAATTATGCCACACACGTCCCTAAATTATGCCACACACACACGTCCCTAAATTATGCCACACACACGTCCCTAAATTATGCCACACACACGTCCCTAAATTATGCCACACACACGTCCCTAAATTATGCCACACACACGTCCCTAAATTATGCCACACACACGTCCCTAAATTATGCCACACACACGTCCCTAAATTATGCCACACACACGTCCCTAAATTATGCCACACACACGTCCCTAAATTATGCCACACACGTCCCTAAATTATGCCACACACGTCCCTAAATTATGCCACACACACACACACGTCCCTAAATTATGCCACACACACACACACGTCCCTAAATTATGCCACACACACACACACGTCCCTAAATTATGCCACACACACACACACGTCCCTAAATTATGCCACACACACACGCGTCCCTAAATTATGCCACACACACACACAAGTCCCTAAATTATGCCACACACACACACAAGTCCCTAAATTATGCCACACACAAGTCCCTAAATTATGCCACACACAAGTCCCTAAATTATGCCACACACACACACAAGTCCCTAAATTATGCCACACACACAAGTCCCTAAATTATGGCACACACAGACAAGTCCCTAAATTATGCCACACACACACACGTCCTTAAATTATGCCACACACACACACACGTCCCTAAATTATGCCACACACACGTCCCTAAATTATGCCACACACACGTCCCTAAATTATGCCACACACACGTCCCTAAATTATGCCACACACACACACAAGTCCCTAAATTATGCCACACACACGTCCCTAAATTATGCCACACACACGTCCCTAAATTATGCCACACACACGTCCCTAAATTATGCCACACACACGTCCCTAAATTATGCCACACACACACACAAGTCCCTAAATTATGCCACACACACACAAACACAAGTGCCTAAATTATGCCACACACACAAGTCCCTAAATTATGCCACACACACAAGTCCCTAAATTATGCCACACACACAAGTCCCTAAATTATGCCACACACACACACACAAGTCCCTAAATTATGCCACAAACACACACACACAAGTCCCTAAACTATGCCACACACAAGTCCCAAAATTATGCCACACATACACACGTCCCTAAATTATGCGCCCCCCCCACAAGTCCCTAAATTATGCCACCCACACGAGTCCCTGAATTATGCCACACACACAAGTCCCTAAATTATGCCACCCACACGTCCCTAAATTATGCGCCCCCCCCACAAGTCCCTAAATTATGCCACCCACACGAGTCCCTGAATTATGCCACACACACACAAGTCCCTAAATTATGCCACACACACACAAGTCCCTAAATTATGCCACACACACACACACGTCCCTAAATTATGCCACACACACACACACGTCCCTAAATTATGGCACACACGAGTCCCTAAATTATGCCACACATACAGACGAGTCCCTAAATTATGCCACACACACACGTCCCTAAATTATGCCCCCCCCCCCACACACACGTCCCTAAATTATGCCACACAGACGAGTCCCTAAATTATGCCACACACACACGTCCCTAAATTATGCCCCCCCCCACACACACGTCCCTAAATTATGCCCCCCCCACAAGTCCCTAAATTATGCCCCCCCCACAAGTCCCTAAATTATGCCCCCCCCACAAGTCCCTAAATTATGCCCCCCCAAGTCCCTAAATTATGCCACACACACACAAGTCCCTAAATTATGCCACACACACGTCCCTAAATTATGCCACACACACGTCCCTAAATTATGCCACAAACAAGTCCCTAAATTATGCCACACACACGTCCCTAAATTATGCCACACACGTCCCTAAATTATGCCACACACACACACGTCCCTAAATTATGCCACACACACACACGTACCTAAATTATGCCACACACGCGTCCCTAAATTATGCCACACACACACACACACACGCGTCCCTAAATTATGCCACACACACACAAGTCCCTAAATTATGCCACACACACACACACGTCCCTAAATTATGCCACACACACACACAAGTCCCTAAATTATGCCACACACACAAGTCCCTAAATTATGCCACACACACACACACACACACGTCCTTAAATTATGCCACACACACAAGTCCCTAAATTATGCCACACACAAGTCCCTAAACTATGCCACACACACACACAAGTCCCTAAATTATGCCACACACAAGTCCCTGAATTATGCCACACGCACACACGAGTCCCTGAATTATGCCACACGCACACACGAGTCCCTGAATTATGCCACACACACGAGTCCCTGAATTATGCCACACACACAAGTCCCTGAATTATGCCACACACACAAGTCCCTGAATTATGCCACACACACACAAGTCCCTGAATTATGCCACACACACACAAGTCCCTGAATTATGCCACACACACAAGTCCCTGAATTATGCCACACACACAAGTCCCTGAATTATGCCACACACACACAAGTCCCTAAATTATGCCACACACACACAAGTCCCTAAATTATGCCCCCCCCCACAAGTCCCTAAATTATGCCCCCCCCCACAAGTCCGTAAATTATGCCACACGCACACACGAGTCCCTGAATTATGCCACACACACACACAAGTCCCTGAATTATGCCACACACACACAAGTCCCTGAATTATGCCACACACACACAAGTCCCTGAATTATGCCACACACACAAAAGTCCCTGAATTATGCCACACACACACAAGTCCCTGAATTATGCCACACACACACAAGTCCCTGAATTATGCCACACACACAAGTCCCTAAATTATGCCACACACACACACAAGTCCCTAAATTATGCCACACACACGTCCCTAAATTATGCCACACACACGTCCCTAAATTATGCCACACACACGTCCCTAAATTATGCCACACACACACACACACACACACACACAAGTCCCTAAATTATGCCACACACACAAGTCCCTAAATTATGCCACACACACACACGTCCTTAAATTATGCCACACACACACACGTCCTTAAATTATGCCACACACACACACAAGTTCCAAAATTATGCCACACACACCCGTCCCTAAATTATGCCCCCCCCCACACACACGTCCCTAAATTATGCCCCCCCCCCCACAAGTCCCTAAATTATGCCCCCCCCCACAAGTCCGTAAATTATGCCACACGCACACACGAGTCCCTGAATTATGCCACACACACACACAAGTCCCTGAATTATGCCACACACACACAAGTCCCTGAATTATGCCACACACACACACAAGTCCCTGAATTATGCCACACACACACAAGTCCCTAAATTATGCCACACACACACACGTCCCTAAATTATGCCACACACGTCCCTAAATTATGCCACACACACACACACACGTCCCTAAATTATGCCACACACACACACGTCCCTAAATTATGCCACACACACACACACGTCCCTAAATTATGCCACACACACACACACACACGTCCCTAAATTATGCCACACACACACGTCCCTAAATTATGCCACACACACACACGTCCCTAAATTATGCCACACACAAGTCCCTAAATTATGCCACACACACACAAGTCCCTAAATTATGCCACACACACACAAGTCCCTAAATTATGCCACACACACACAAGTCCCTAAATTATGCCACACACACACAAGTCCCTAAATTATGCCACACACAAGTCCCTAAATTATGCCACACACACACACACACAAGTCCCTAAATTATGCCACACACACAAGTCCCTAAATTATGGCACACACAGACAAGTCCCTAAATTATGCCACACACACACACACACACACGTCCTTAAATTATGCCACACACACGTCCCTAAATTATGCCACACACACGTCCCTAAATTATGCCACACACACGTCCCTAAATTATGCCACACACACACACACACAAGTCCCTAAATTATGCCACACACACACACAAGTGCCTAAATTATGCCACACACACAAGTCCCTAAATTATGCCACACACACACAAGTCCCTAAATTATGCCACACACACACAAGTCCCTAAATTATGCCACAAACACACACACACAAGTCCCTAAATTATGCATCACACACAAGTCCCTAAACTATGCCACACACACACAAGTCCCAAAATTATGCCACACATACACACGTCCCTAAATTATGCGCCCCCCCCACAAGTCCCTAAATTATGCCACCCACACGAGTCCCTGAATTATGCCACACACACAAGTCCCTAAATTATGCCACACATACACACGTCCCTAAATTATGCGCCCCCCCCACAAGTCCCTAAATTATGCCACCCACACGAGTCCCTGAATTATGCCACACACACACAAGTCCCTAAATTATGCCACACACAAGTCCCTAAATTATGCCACACACACACACACGACCCTAAATTATGCCACACACACACACACGTCCCTAAATTATGGCACACACGAGTCCCTAAAATATGCCACACATACAGACGAGTCCCTAAATTATGCCACACACACACGTCCCTAAATTATGCCCCCCCCCCACACACACGTCCCTAAATTATGCCACACATACAGACGAGTCCCTAAATTATGCCACACACACACGTCCCTAAATTATGCCCCCCCCACACACACGTCCCTAAATTATGCCCCCCCCCACACACACGTCCCTAAATTATGCCCCCCCCCACACACACGTCCCTAAATTATGCCCCCCCCCACACACACGTCCCTAAATTATGCCCCCCCCACACACACGTCCCTAAATTATGCCCCCCCCCCCACAAGTCCCTAAATTATGCCCCCCCCACAAGTCCCTAAATTATGCCACCCACACGAGTCCCTGAATTATGCCACACACACAAGTCCCTAAATTATGCCACACACACGTCCCTAAATTATGCCACACACACGTCCCTAAATTATGCCACAAACAAGTCCCTAAATTATGCCACACACACGTCCCTAAATTATGCCACACACACACACACACGTCCCTAAATTATGCCACACACACACACACGTCCCTAAATTATGCCACACACAAGTCCCTAAATTATGCCACACACAAGTCCCTAAATTATGCCACACACACACACAAGTCCCTAAATTATGCCACACACAAGTCCCTAAATTATGCCACACACAAGTCCCTAAACTATGCCACACACACACACAAGTCCCTAAATTATGCCACACACAAGTCCCTAAATTATGCCACACACAAGTCCCTAAACTATGCCACACACACACACAAGTCCCTAAATTATGCCACACACAAGTCCCTAAATTATGCCACCACACACGAGTCCCTGAATTATGCCACACGCACACACGAGTCCCTGAATTATGCCACACACACGAGTCCCTGAATTATGCCACACACACGAGTCCCTGAATTATGCCACACACACAAGTCCCTGAATTATGCCACACACACACAAGTCCCTGAATTATGCCACACACACACAAGTCCCTGAATTATGCCACACACACAAGTCCCTGAATTATGCCACACACACACACACACACACACAAGTCCCTAAATTATGCCACACACACACAAGTCCCTAAATTATGCCACACACACAAGTCCCTAAATTATGCCACACACACAAGTCCCTAAATTATGCCACACACACGTCCCTAAATTATGCCACACACACGTCCCTAAATTATGCCACACACACGTCCCTAAATTATGCCACACACACACACACAAGTCCCTAAATTATGCCACACACACAAGTCCCTAAATTATGCCACACACACACACGTCCTTAAATTATGCCACACACATACACGTCCTTAAATTATGCCACACACACACAAGTCCCAAAATTATGCCACACACACCCGTCCCTAAATTATGCCCCCCCCCACACACACGTCCCTAAATTATGCCCCCCCCCACAGGTCCCTAAATTATGCCACACGCACACACGAGTCCCTGAATTATGCCACACACACACACACAAGTCCCTGAATTATGCCACACACACACGTCCCTAAATTATGCCCCCCCCCCACAAGTCCCTAAATTATGCCCCCCCCACAAGTCCCTAAATTATGCCCCCCCCACAAGTCCCTAAATTATGCCCCCCCCACAAGTCCCTAAATTATGCCCCCCCCACAAGTCCCTAAATATTGCCACCCACACGAGTCCCTGAATTATGCCACACACACAAGTCCCTAAATTATGCCACACACACGTCCCTAAATTATGCCACAAACAAGTCCCTAAATTATGCCACACACACGTCCCTAAATTATGCCACACACGTCCCTAAATTATGCCACACACACACACGTCCCTAAATTATGCCACACACACACACACACGTACCTAAATTATGCCACACACGCGTCCCTAAATTATGCCACACACACACACACGCGTCCCTAAATTATGCCACACACACACAAGTCCCTAAATTATGCCACACACACACACACACACACGTCCTTAAATTATGCCACACACACACACACAAGTCCCTAAATTATGCCACACACAAGTCCCTAAACTATGCCACACCCACACACAAGTCCCTAAATTATGCCACACACAAGTCCCTAAATTATGCCACCCACAAGAGTCCCTGAATTATGCCACACGCACACACGAGTCCCTGAATTATGCCACACACACACAAGTCCCTGAATTATGCCACACACACACACACAAGTCCCTAAATTATGCCACACACACACACGTCCCTAAATTATGCCACACACACACACACACGTCCCTAAATTATGCCACACACACACACACGTCCCTAAATTATGCCACACACACACACACGTCCCTAAATTATGCCACACACACACACGTCCCTAAATTATGCCACACACACGTCCCTAAATTATACCACACACACACACACGTCCCTAAATTATGCCACACACACACACACACGTCCCTAAATTATGCCACACACACACACACACGTCCCTAAATTATGCCACACACACACACACACGTCCCTAAATTATGCCACACACACACACGTCCCTAAATTATGCCACACACACACGCGTCCCTAAATTATGCCACACACACACACAAGTCCCTAAATTATGCCACACACACACAAGTCCCTAAATTATGCCACACACACACAAGTCCCTAAATTATGCCACACACACACACACAAGTCCCTAAATTATGCCACACACACAAGTCCCTAAATTATGGCACACACAGACAAGTCCCTAAATTATGCCACACACACACACGTCCTTAAATTATGCCACACACACACACACGTCCTTAAATTATGCCACACACACGTCCCTAAATTATGCCACACACACGTCCCTAAATTATGCCACACACACGTCCCTAAATTATGCCACACACACAAGTCCCTAAATTATGCCACACACACAAGTCCCTAAATTATGCCACACACACACAAGTCCCTAAATTATGCCACACACACAAGTCACTAAATTATGCCACACACACAAGTCCCTAAATTATGCCACAAACACACACACACAAGTCCCTAAATTATGCCACACACACAAGTCCCTAAACTATGCCACACACACACACAAGTCCCAAAATTATGCCACACATACACACGTCCCTAAATTATGCGCCCCCCCCACAAGTCCCTAAATTATGCCACCCACACGAGTCCCTGAATTATGCCACACACACACAAGTCCCTAAATTATGCCACACACACACAAGTCCCTAAATTATGCCACACACACACACACGTCCCTAAATTATGCCACACACACACACACACGTCCCTAAATTATGGCACACACGAGTCCCTAAAATATGCCACACATACAGACGAGTCCCTAAATTATGCCACACACACACGTCCCTAAATTATGCCCCCCCCCCCACACACACATCCCTAAATTATGCCACACATACAGACGAGTCCCTAAATTATGCCACACACACACGTCCCTAAATTATGCCCCCCCCCCCACACACGTCCCTAAATTATGCCCCCCCCCCACAAGTCCCTAAATTATGCCCCCCCCACAAGTCCCTAAATTATGCCCCCCCCACAAGTCCCTAAATTATGCCACCCACACGAGTCCCTGAATTATGCCACACACACAAGTCCCTAAATTATGCCACACACACGTCCCTAAATTATGCCACACACACGTCCCTAAATTATGCCACACACACGTCCCTAAATTATGCCACACACGTCCCTAAATTATGCCACACACACACACGTCCCTAAATTATGCCACACACACACACGTACCTAAATTATGCCACACACACACACGTACCTAAATTATGCCACACACGCGTCCCTAAATTATGCCACACACACACACAAGTCCCTAAATTATGCCACACACACACACACGTCCCTAAATTATGCCACACACACACACACGTCCCTAAATTATGCCACACACACACACACGTCCCTAAATTATGCCACACACAAGTCCCTAAACTATGCCACACACACACACACACACACGTCCCTAAACTATGCCACACACACACACACACGTCCCTAAATTATGCCACACACACACACAAGTCCCTAAATTATGCCACACACACACACACACACACACACACACACGTCCCTAAACTATGCCACACACAAGTCCCTAAACTATGCCACACACACACACAAGTCCCTAAATTATGCCACACACAAGTCCCTAAATTATGCCACACACACAAGTCCCTAAATTATGCCACACACACACAAGTCCCTAAATTATGCCACAAACACACACGAGTCCCTGAATTATGCCACACACACGAGTCCCTGAATTATGCCACACACACGAGTCCCTGAATTATGCCACACACACGAGTCCCTGAATTATGCCACACACACAAGTCCCTGAATTATGCCACACACACACAAGTCCCTGAATTATGCCACACACACACAAGTCCCTGAATTATGCCACACACACAAGTCCCTAAATTATGCCACACACACAAGTCCCTAAATTATGCCACACACACGTCCCTAAATTATGCCACACACACGTCCCTAAATTATGCCACACACACAAGTCCCTAAATTATGCCACACACACAAGTCCCTAAATTATGCCACACACACAAGTCCCTAAATTATGCCACACACATACACGTCCTTAAATTATGCCACACACATACACGTCCTTAAATTATGCCACACACACCCGTCCCAAAATTATGCCACACACACCCGTCCCTAAATTATGCCCCCCCCACACACACGTCCCTAAATTATGCCCCCCCCCACAAGTCCCTAAATTATGCCCCCCCCACAAGTCCCTAAATTATGCCACACACACACACAAGTCCCTGAATTATGCCACACACACAAGTCCCTGAATTATGCCACACACACACACACACAAGTCCCTGAATTATGCCACACACACACACACGTCCCTAAATTATGCCACACACACACACACGTCCCTAAATTATGCCACACACACACACACGTCCCTAAATTATGCCACACACACACACACACACGTCCCTAAATTATGCCACACACACACACGTCCCTAAATTATGCCACACACACACACACACGTCCCTAAATTATGCCACACACACACACACACGTCCCTAAATTATGCCACACACACACACACACGTCCCTAAATTATGCCACACACACACACACACGTCCCTAAATTATGCCACACACACACACACACGTCCCTAAATTATGCCACACACACACACACACGTCCCTAAATTATGCCACACACACACACACACATCCCTAAATTATGCCACACACACACACACACGTCCCTAAATTATGCCACACACACACACACACGTCCCTAAATTATGCCACACACACACACACACGTCCCTAAATTATGCCACACACACACACACGTCCCTAAATTATGCCACACACACACACGTCCCTAAATTATGCCACACACACACACACACGTCCCTAAATTATGCCACACACACACGTCCCTAAATTATGCCACACACACACGTCCCTAAATTATGCCACACACACACACACACGTCCCTAAATTATGCCACACACACGTCCCTAAATTATGCCACACACACGTCCCTAAATTATGCCACACACACGTCCCTAAATTATGCCACACACACGTCCCTAAATTATGCCACACACACGTCCCTAAATTATGCCACACACACACACACGTCCCTAAATTATGCCACACACACACGTCCCTAAATTATGCCACACACACACACGTCCCTAAATTATGCCACACACACACGTCCCTAAATTATGCCACACACACACACGTCCCTAAATTATGCCACACACACACGCGTCCCTAAATTATGCCACACACACAAGTCCCTAAATTATGCCACACACACACAAGTCCCTAAATTATGCCACACACACACACAAGTCCCTAAATTATGCCACACACACACACACACACACACACACAAACACACACACGTCCCTAAATTATGCCACACACACAAGTCCCTAAATTATGCCACACACACACACACACACAAGTCCCTAAATTATGCCACACACACACACACACGTCCCTAAATTATGCCACACACACGTCCCCAAATTATGCCACACACACACACACGTCCCTAAATTATGCCACACACACACGTCCCTAAATTATGCCACACACACACGTCCCTAAATTATGCCACACACACACACGTCCCTAAATTATGCCACACACACACACACACACGTCCCTAAATTATGCCACACACACACACATCCCTAAATTATGCCACACACACACACGTCCCTAAATTATGCCACACACACACACACACACACACACACAAGTCCCTAAATTATGCCAGACACACACACACACACGTCCTTAAATTATGCCACACACACACACACACGTCCTTAAATTATGCCACACACACACACACGTCCCTAAATTATGCCACACACACACACACACACACACGTCCTTAAATTATGCCACACACACACGTCCCTAAATTATGCCACACACACAAGTCCCTAAACTATGCCACACACAAGTCCCTAAACTATGCCACACACACAAGTCCCAAAATTAAGCCACACACACACACGTCCCTAAATTATGCCACACACACACACACACACACACACACGTCCCTAAATTATGCCCCCCCCCCACAAGTCCCTAAATTATGCCACCCACACGAGTCCCTGAATTATGCCACACACACACACGAGTCCCTGAATTATGCCACACACACACACACACACGAGTCCCTGAATTATGCCACACACACACACAAGTCCCTGAATTATGCCACACACACACACAAGTCCCTGAATTATGCCACACACACACACAAGTCCCTGAATTATGCCACACACACACACAAGTCCCTGAATTATGCCACACACACACACAAGTCACTGAATTATGCCACACACACACACAAGTCACTGAATTATGCCACACCCACACACAAGTCCCTGAATTATGCCACACCCACACAAGTCCCTGAATTATGCCACACACACACACAAGTCCCTAAATTATGCCACACACACACAAGTCCCTAAATTATACCACACACACACAAGTCCCTAAATTATACCACACACACACAAGTCCCTAAATTATGCCACACACACACAAGTCCCTAAATTATGCCACACACACGTCCTTAAATTATGCCACACACACGTCCCTAAATTATGCCACACACACACACGTCCCTAAATTATGCCACACACACACACACACAAGTCCCAAAATTATGCCACACACACACACACAAGTCCCTGAATTATGCCACACACACACACAAGTCCCTGAATTATGCCACACACACACAAGTCCCTGAATTGCCACACCCACACAAGTCCCTGAATTATGCCACACACACACACAAGTCCCTAAATTATGCCACACACACACAAGTCCCTAAATTATGCCACACACACGTCCTTAAATTATGCCACACACACGTCCCTAAATTATGCCACACACACACACACACACGTCCCTAAATTATGCCACACACTCAAGTCCCAAAATTATGCCACACACACACACAAGTCCCAAAATTATGCCACACACACCCGTCCCTAAATTATGCCCCCCCACACACACGTCCCTAAATTATGCCCCCCCCACAAGTCCCTAAATTATGCCCCCCCCCACAAGTCCCTAAATTATGCCCCCCCCCACAAGTCCCTAAATTATGCCACCCACACGAGTCCCTGAATTATGCCACACGCACACACGAGTCCCTGAATTATGCCACACACGAGTCCCTGAATTATGCCACACACGAGTCCCTGAATTATGCCACACACGAGTCCCTGAATTATGCCACACACACACACACACACAAGTCCCTAAATTATGCCACACACACGTCCTTAAATTATGCCACACACACGTCCCTAAATTATGCCACACACGTCCCTAAATTATGCCACACACACGTCCCTAAATTATGCCACACACACGTCCCTAAATTATGCCACACACACGTCCCTAAATTATGCCACACACACGTCCCTAAATGATGCCACACACACACGTCCCTAAATGATGCCACACACACACGTCCCTAAATGATGCCACACACACACGTCCCTAAATTATGCCACACACACACACGTCCCTAAATTATGCCACACACACACACGTCCCTAAATTATGCCACACACACACACGTCCCTAAATTATGCCACACACACACACGTCCCTAAATTATGCCACACACACACACACGTCCCTAAATTATGCCACACACACGTCCCTAAATTATGCCACACACACGTCCCTAAATTATGCCACACACACGTCCCTAAATTATGCCACACACACGTCCCTAAATTATGCCACACACACGTCCCTAAATTATGCCACACACACACACACACACGTCCCTAAATTATGCCACACACACACACACGTCCCTAAATTATGCCACACACACGTCCCTAAATTATGCCACACACACACGTCCCTAAATTATGCCACACACACACGTCCCTAAATTATGCCACACACACACACAAGTCCCTAAATTATGCCACACACACACACAAGTCCCTAAATTATGCCACACACACACACACAAGTCCCTAAATTATGCCACACACACACAAGTCCCTAAATTATGCCACACACACAAGTCCCTAAATTATGCCACACACACAAGTCCCTAAATTATGCCACACACACAAGTCCCTAAATTATGCCACACACACACACACAAGTCCCTAAATTATGCCACACACACAAGTCCCTAAATTATGCCACACACACGTCCCTAAACTATGCCACACACACACAAGTCCCTAAATTATGCCACACACACACACAAGCCCCTAAATTATGCCACACACACAAGTCCCTAAATTATGCCACACACACGAGTCCCTGAATTATACCACACACACACACACACGAGTCCCTGAATTATACCACACACACGAGTCCCTGAATTATACCACACACACGAGTCCCTGAATTATGCCACACACACACACACACGAGTCCCAAAATTCTGCCACACACACACACACACACGAGTCCTGAATTATGCCACACACACACACACACACAAGTCCCTAAATTATGCCACACACACAAGTCCCTAAATTATGCCACACACACACACAAGTCCCTAAATTATGCCACACACACACACACAAGTCCCTAAATTATGCCACACACACACAAGTCCCTAAACTATGCCACACACACACACAAGTCCCAAAATAAAGCCACACACACACACGTCCCTAAATTATGCCACACACACACGTCCCTAAATTATGCCACACACACACGTCCCTAAATTATGCCACACACACACGTCCCTAAATTATGCCACACACACACGTCCCTAAATTATGCCACACACACACAAGTCCCTAAATTATGCCACACACACGTCCCTAAACTATGCCACACACACACACACACAAGTCCCTAAATTATGCCACACACACAAGTCCCTAAATTATGCCAAACACACACGAGTCCCTGAATTATACCACACCCACACACGAGTCCCTGAATTATACCACACACACGAGTCCCTGAATTATACCACACACACACACACACACACACACACACGAGTCCCTGAATTATGCCACACACACACACGAGTCCTGAATTATGCCACACACACACACACGAGTCCTGAATTATGCCACACACACACACACACAAGTCCCTAAATTATGCCACACACACACACACACATAAGTCCCTAAATTATGCCACACACACAAGTCCCTAAATTATGCCACACACACAAGTCCCTAAATTATGCCACACACACAAGTCTCTCAATTATGCCACACTCACACACAAGTCCCTCAATTATGCCACACACACACACAAGTCACTCAATTATGCCACACACACACACGGCATTTGCTCTGAAAAAAACCTTGTCTTATATTCAAGCAAATACAGTATGCCCCCCCCCCCCCACAAGTTCCTAAATTATGCCACACACACGTCCCTAAATTATGCCACACACACGTCCCTCAAGTATGCCACACACAAGTCCCTCAAGTATGCCACACACAAGTCCCTCAAGTATGCCACACACAAGTCCCTCAAGTATGCCACACACAAGTCCCTCAAGTATGCCACATACACACACGTCCCCAAATTATGCCCCCCCCCCTGTCCCCAAAATATGTCACACACACGTGGCTTGCCTTCATATTGCACCCATATGGCATGCCACAGTATCACTTTTCCCCACAGAACACGTCCCTAAATTATGCCACACACACAAGTCCCTAAATTATGCCACACACGTCCCTAAATTATGTCACACCCACACACCCCTAATTTATGCCACACACACAAGTCCCTAAATTATGCCACACACACTCACATGTCCCTAAATTATACCACACTCACAAGTCCCTAAATTATGCCACACACACAAGTCCCTAAATTATGTCACACACATCCCTAATTTATGCCACACACACAAGTCCCTAAATTATGCCACACACACGTCCCTAAATTATGCAACACACACGAGTCCCCAAATGATGCCACACACACGAGTCCCCAAATGATGCCACACACACGAGTCCCCAAAAGATGCCACACACGAGTCCCCAAAAGATGCCACACACGAGTCCCCAAATGATGCCACACCCACACAAGAGTCCCCAAATGATGCCACACCCACACAAGAGTCCCCAAATGATGCCACACCCACACACGAGTCCCCAAATGATGCCACACACACACACACGAGTCCCCAAATGATGCCACACACACACACACGAGTCCCCAAATGATGCCACACACACACACGAGTCCCCAAATGATGCCACACACACACACGAGTCCCCAAATGATGCCACACACACGAGTCCCCAAATGATGCCACACACACACACACACATCCCCAAAAGATGCCACACACACACGAGTCCCCAAATGATGCTCCGCACACACATCCCCAAAAGATGCCACACAGAGTCCCCAAATGCCGCCACACACACGAGTCCCCAAATGATGCCACACACACACACGAGTCCCCAAATGATGCCACACACACGAGTTCCCAAATGATGCCACACACGAGTTCCCAAATGATGCCACACACACACACGAGTTCCCAAATGATGCCACACACACACACGAGTTCCCAAATGATGCCACACACACAAGAGTTCCCAAATGATGCCACACACACACGTGTCCCCAAATGATGCCACACACGTGTCCCCAAATGATGCCACACACGTGTCCCCAAATGATGCCACACACGTGTCCCCAAATGATGCCACACACACACACACAAGTCCCCAAAAGATGCCACACACACGTCCACAAAAGATGCCACACACACGAGTCCCCAAATGATGCCACACACACGTGTCCCCAAATGATGCCACACACGTGTCCCCAAATGATGCCACACACACACATCCCCAAAAGATGCCACACACACACACACGAGTCCCCAAAAGATGCCACACACACACACACGAGTCCCCAAATGATGCCACACACACACGAGTCCCCAAATGATGCCACACAGTCCCCAAATGATGCCACACAGTCCCCAAATGATGCCACACACACACGAGTCCCCAAATGATGCCACACACACACACGAGTCCCCAAATGATGCCACACACACACGAGTCCCCAAATGATGCCACGCACACGAGTCCTCAAATGATGCCACACACACACACGAGTCCCCAAATGATGCCCCACACACGAGTCCCCAAATGATGCCCCACACACGAGTCCCCAAATGATGCCCCACACACACAGAGTTCCCAAATGATGCCCCACACAGAGTTCCCAAATGATGCCACACACAGTCCCCAAATGATGCCACACACAGTCCCCAAATGATGCCACACACAGTCCCCAAATGATGCCACACAGTCCCCAAATGATGCCACACACAGAGTCCCCAAATGATGCCACACACAGAGTCCCCAAATGATGCCACACACAGAGTCCCCAAATGATGCCACACACAGAGTCGCCAAATGATGCCACGCACAGAGTCGCCAAATGATGCCACGCACAGAGTCGCCAAATGATGCCACGCACAGAGTCGCCAAATGATGCCACGCACAGAGTCCCCAAATGATGCCACACACACACACACGAGTCCCCAAATGATGCCACACACACACGAGTCCCCAAATGATGCCACACACACACACACACACACACGAGTCCCCAAATGATGCCACACACACACACACACGAGTCCCCAAATGATGCCACACACACAAGTCCCCAAATGATGCCACACACACACACACAAGTCCCCAAATGATGCCACACACACACACAAGTCCCCAAATGATGCCACACACACGAGTCCCCAAATGATGCCACACACACACACACACGAGTCCCCAAATGATGCCACACACACACGAGTCCCCAAATGATGCCACACACACACGAGTCCCCAAATGATGCCACACACACAAGTCCCCAAATGATGCCACACACACACGAGTCCCCAAATGATGCCACACACACACACAAGTCCCCAAATGATGCCACACACACGTCCCCAAATGATGCCACACACACACGAATTCCCAAATGATGCCACACACACGAGTCGCCAAATGATGCCCCACACACACACACAGAGTCCCCAAATGATGCCCCACACACAGAGTCCCCAAATGATGCCCCACACACAGTCCCCAAATGATGCCCCACACACAGTCCCCAAATGATGCCCCACACACAGGAGTCCCCAAATGATGCCCCACACACAGGAGTCCCCAAATGATGCCACACACACACACGAGTCCCCAAATGATGCCACACACACACACGAGTCCCCAAATGATGCCACACACACACGAGTCCCCAAATGATGCCACACACACACGAGTCCCCAAATGATGCCACACACACACGAGTCCCCAAATGATGCCACACACACGAGTCCCCAAATGATGCCACACACACACACACGAGTCCCCAAATGATGCCACACAGTCCCCCCCAAATGATGCCACACACAGTCCCCCCCAAATGATGCCACACACAGTCCCCAAATGATGTCACACACAGTCCCCAAATGATGCCACACACAGTCCCCCCCAAATGATGCCACACACAGTCCCCCCCAAATGATGCCACACACAGTCCCCCCCAAATGATGCCACACACAGTCCCCCCCAAATGATGCCACACACAGTCCCCCCCAAATGATGCCACACACAGTCCCCAAATGATGCCACACACACACACAGTCCCCAAATGATGCCACACACACACACAGTCCCCAAATGATGCCACACACACACACAGTCCCCAAATGATGCCACACACAGTCCCCCCAAATGATGCCACACACAGTCCCCCCCAAATGATGCCACACAGTCCCCCCCAAATGATGCCACACACAGTCCCCCCCAAATGATGCCACACACACACAGTCCCCAAATGATGCCACACACACAGTCCCCAAATGATGCCACACACACAGTCCCCAAATGATGCCACACACACACACAGTCCCCAAATGATGCCACACACACACGAGTCCCCAAATGATGCCACACACACGAGTCCCCAAATGATGCCACACACACACACGAGTCCCCAAATGATGCCACACACACACACGAGTCCCCAAATGATGCCACACACACGAGTCCCCAAATGATGCCACACACAGTCCCCCCCAAATGATGCCACACACAGTCCCCCCCAAATGATGCCACACACAGTCCCCCCCAAATGATGCCACACACAGTCCCCAAATGATGTCACACACAGTCCCCAAATGATGCCACACACAGCCCCCAAATGATGCCACACACAGTCCCCCCCAAATGATGCCACACACAGTCCCCCCCAAATGATGCCACACACAGTCCCCCCCAAATGATGCCACACACAGTCCCCCCCAAATGATGCCACACACACACACACAGTCCCCAAATGATGCCACACACAGTCCCCCCAAATGATGCCACACACAGTCCCCCCCAAATGATGCCACACACAGTCCCCCCCAAATGATGCCACACACACACAGTCCCCCCCAAATGATGCCACACACACACAGTCCCCAAATGATGCCACACACACACACAGTCCCCAAATGATGCCACACACACACAGTCCCCAAATGATGCCACACACACACAGTCCCCAAATGATGCCACACACACACACACAGTCCCCAAATGATGCCACACACACAGTCCCCAAATGATGCCACACACACAGTCCCCAAATGATGCCACACACACAGTCCCCAAATGATGCCACACACACAGTCCCCAAATGATGCCACACACACAGTCCCCAAATGATGCCACACACACACACAGTCCCCAAATGATGCCACACACACAGTCCCCAAATGATGCCACACACACACACAGTCCCCAAATGATGCCACACACACAGTCCCCAAATGATGCCACACACACAGTCCCCAAATGATGCCACACACACACACAGTCCCCAAATGATGCCACACACACACACAGTCCCCAAATGATGCCACACACAGTCCCCCCAAATGATGCCACACACAGTCCCCCCCAAATGATGCCACACAGTCCCCCCCAAATGATGCCACACACAGTCCCCCCCAAATGATGCCACACACACACAGTCCCCAAATGATGCCACACACACAGTCCCCAAATGATGCCACACACACAGTCCCCAAATGATGCCACACACAAGTCCCCAAATGATGCCACACACAAGTCCCCAAATGATGCCACACACACGAGTCCCCAAATGATGCCACACACACACACGAGTCCCCAAATGATGCCACACACACGAGTCCCCAAATGATGCCACACACACACACACGAGTCCCCAAATGATGCCACACACACACACACACACGAGTCCCCAAATGATGCCCCCCACACACACGAGTCCCCAAATCATGCCCCCCCCACACACTAGTCCCCAAATGATGCCCCCCCCACACACGAGTCCCCAAATCATGCCCCCCCACACACAATTGTCCCCAATTTATGCCACACGTGGCTTGCCTTCATATTGCACACACATAATTTGGCATGCCGCAGTTTCACTTTTCCCACAGAACATACCACAGTGTCACTCTGTCCCACAGGACTCTCCCTGCAGAACAAGCCACAGATTAACTCCCCCCCCCCAAAAAAACATGTTTATTTGCCCCACATAACATGCCACAGCTTCACTGCCATTTAAAATAAGCCACTGTCGGGTACCATTCAAACATGCCAGTCACTTTGTCATTTACATATACAACAGCCAGTTTGCCTATTACAATATGCCACAGATTTCTCATTAAATATGCCAGTGTTATTTTGCCATTAATTTGCCACCCTCATCCCCTCTGATAATGTACTGTCATATCCGGTGGCAATATATATAATTTTTTTCCGGTAGCCGCAACAATTTCAAGGAACTGTAGTCCACAACATCTGGAGTGCCATAGTGTGCCTACCCCCGGTACACACTACTGAGTGTATATTCAGAATATTCAAAAAATTTGAGGAGGTGAAGCATTCTCAATTATTCAAAAGACTGCACATTTAAAAATTCAGCATGCTGCACCACAAAGTGCCCAGAAAAATCGTATTACTAAGATCTCTTTGAAGATAAATTGAGCAAATGAGTCAATCTATAAAGACCCTGACATATTATTCTACTCTTAAGTGTATTATCTATGATATCGACTAAACCCACCAGAGTACCTGTCAACCCAATAGCTATGAAAACCAAGCCAATTTTGAATTGGCATCATAGATGAGGAATTTGTCCTCTTTAAATGTGAAAAACCATGAGGAGGTTACTAAAAGAAATTAGAAAATTGTATAAAATAATATTTAAAAAAAAAACAACTCAGGTACCACTTATACGTGAAAACAATATTTATTTTATTAATCAACTTCAAATTGTTCACTACCAACCAATGGGCTACTTTAATCCCTCAGCCTGTCATCTCCACATCCAAGCAAATGACTAGCTGTAAATAGAATATTTATTATATAACATGTAATAGGATATATACATTATATATCATAGTATGTCCAGTCTCCTTCACAGCACGAGACCACAACCAGAGACACTGCTCACACAGACATACAAATCATAGCTCCCAATTATAAACGTGGCAAGCGGATTCATGCTCAAAGTAGAAAACTATCCGCATTAAACAATTTCCCCATATAACCTACCTGCGGACCTCCGGACGTCCTCTATCCCAAACACTTCACGACAGGAGGTATCGTAAAGCACGCATCAACGTAAAAATCTGATGGACGCGTGCGTGATACATGCAAAACAACGTGGAATGAACAAGCCTACTCAATTTATGTATGTCAATTGCTTTATATATGTATTTATATAATACCTTTTATTGTTTGGCAGTAAGCTATTACTGCTAAAATTATGTTTGTGTCAACATCTCGAAAATGGTCGTTCTTGCAACCTTAGATTTTCAAAGACAACGTCTCCCCCTAGCGGGCGGAGGTAACACCTACAATCATAGAGTCTGTTACCTTCACTTGAAAAGTAGGAGGTCCCTAAATTGTACACCAGCGTGTACCATGTTCTTCATGATCTGTTCCATAGCATTAAACCATACATCAAAATGAAGAGTACAGAGAGCGGATATAGTTATAGAATAGTCAAAGTACTTTATAGAGTACATTGTCTGCTTACATTTAAAGAGGGACTAAACCCTTCACATGAACTTTTAATAAGTAGCCTTCTCATCATGAAAAAGCCTTTTGAATGATGCTCCTGTGGAGCACCGTTTCTTGAGCTGTTCTGTGACCTGGCAGTACAGATTGGTGAATAACTAACCACAACCAGGACAGAGCGATAACAGCTGTTTCTTAATGGTGCAACCCTTCGACCTGCCCAGTACTCTAGTGTTACTATTTTTTTTCAAGCACTTGCTTGAGGAAATAGTAATACCCAGTACAAGGCAGGTAGAAGTTGTAAATGTGCAATTTAATTAAACAAGAAACATACACAGATAATATATACAACTCTGTACATAAAAGGTAATGCATAATAAAAAAAAATTTAAATTATGAATTTACACCAAAAGAATGGTGTTGTGAACACAGCATCGGACCCTGGGACTGGGACATCATTGAATAAAGTATTCATCTGGATCCTGTGCCTAGCCGGTTCAGAATTGTTTTCTGTTTGTAGACTTCTACCTCCTGCTCTATATGTGAGCTCAAATAAAATGAGACCACCAATTTAACTGTTTAAAGGGACACTTACTCTTTGAACATGCTCTCTCTACTCCTCTTTTGGGTGTGTGTATTAGTTATCTCTCATATAGATATGAGAGATAACTAATACACGCCCAAAAGAGTAGTAGAAAAGGTGTATATACGGTATATATATATATATATATATATATATATATATATATATATATATATATATATACTAGGCCCACACTTTCCAAATCTCCTGTACAAAGAGTTTACCTCTGATTTTGGACCTCAGTTATTTGTGTTTGTTTCCTGGACTTTGACCTTTGCCTTTCTTCTCAACATTGCTTGTTATGCGCCTGTCTCAACCCTCGGCTTCCTCCTCGACTACTCTTGAACTCTCACCTGTCTCGACCCTTGGCTTCTTCCCCGACTATCCTTGTACTCTGCCTGACCCTGTATTCGGTGTTCCGTTCTGACCCATTCCTGGTTACCTCTGGGTTGTACTTGTGATCACACTACCGTTTGAAAGCTTAGGGTCACTTCAAAATGTCCGAATGAGTTGAAAAATTAATAGAAAATACAGTCAAAACATTATCAAGGTAAGAAATAATTATTTAGATTCTAAAGAAAGTCTATTTTATTGGTTATTTAATCAGTACAACAGCTGTATGCTATATATATATACACACTACCGTTCAAAAGTTTTGAATTTTATAAATTATATTTTAATACATTTTTCATCAATGTAACAGTAAGTAGTTGTAAAGATAACCAGCCTACACAGAGGCACATTCAAAAGCATATATTGAGTACATTAAAGTTATTAATAATCATAGTAACAACAAACTGCAGTAAAATATAAGGAGATAAGAAATGCTGAGGAGAGAAAGAGGAGGAATTATGAAGGAGTAGGAGTAGGTAGTGAAGGAGAGATTTAGAGAGAGAGAGTGAAGAGAAGAGAGAGGTCTTAGCAGAAACATAGTAAGATACAATAAGAAGGGAGAGAACAGAATCGGCATAACCCACTAGTGGTAACATAGGCTGATGTGAGCTCAGCTCACACAGACTGAACTGCGCAGGTGTTTTTTTTTTTCAACTTTAAAAAAACCCCAAAACTTTAATTAAACCAAACAAACCTTTTGCCGGTGCACGGAGGAGGCATGGAGCAGGTGAGTACTGGGAAAGGGGGGAGGAGGGTGGAGGCATATAACTGGGCAATTAGACTGTGGCATATACTACTGGGCAATTAGACTGTGGCATATTACTGGGCAATTAGACTTGGGCATACTACTGGGTAATTAAACTGTGGCATATTCCTGGGCAATTAGACTGTGGAATATTACTGGGTAATCAGACTGTGGCATATTACTGGGTAATCAGACTGTGGCATATTACTTGGCAATCAGGCTGGGCATGTTACTGGGCAATTAGACTGTGGAATATTACTGGGTAATCTGGCTGTTGTATATTACTAGGCAATCAGGCTGTGGCATATTAATGGTCAGGCTAATAGTGGCATATTAATGGGAAAATTGACTGTGGCCAAAGTGATGCTGTGGCATGTTCTGTGTGGCAAAATAACATGTACTATGAGGCAAAGTTACACTGTGGTATGTTCTGAGGGGCAAATTGACACTGTGGCATGCCAAAACGTGTGGGTGCAAAGTGCTGTGGGTGCTGTATGGTGCTGTGTTAAGTTCTTTAGGTGCAATGTGGGTGCAGAGGAAGGGATAAAAATAAGAAATTAACAATTTTTCAGTAACATTTTTATTACATATAAAAATAGTTGAATACAATATTAAAAAGTTTATATAAGTATAAATGAAACTAGTTATATACAAATATTTGGGGTCCACCTCAAGCTTTTCAAAAGGCTGGAAATATTTAATATTTTTAATGTTTTTTTGTGGTCAGAAATATAATATTACTTTGCTGAGAGGGTGGTAGGTGCATGAAATAGCCTTCCAGTAAAAGTGGTAGAGGTTAACACAGTGAAGGAGTTTAAGCATTAATGGGATAGGTATAATGTTATCCTAGAAATAAGATAAGGCCAGGGACTAATAAAAGTATTACTTTACTGAGAGGATAGTGGATGCATGGAACAGTCTTCCAGTAGTAGTGGTAAAGGTTAATACATGAAGGAGTTTAAGCATGCATGGTATATAAATAAGGCTATCCTAGATATAAAATAAGGCCAGGGATTAATGAAAGTATTACTTTACAGAGAGGGTAGTGGATGCATGAAATAGTCTTCCAGCAGAAGTGGTAGAGGTTAATACAGTGAAGGAGTTTAAGCATGCATGGGATAGGTATAAGGTTATCCTAGATATAAGCCAAACAACAAAGTGAGGTACATCCACTGGACAAGGAACAAATTAACAAAATATGTAAATCAACAATTTTAGGGTGCATGCAACAAAGGGCAGTCCCACACCACCCAGGCAAATGAGTCTATTTTTATATTGTCTTGATATTTTAATGATTATATTAAAGGTTATTTTTTATGTTTGTTATATCTGATGTGCTGCCTTTTTGTATATCCTAGATATAAGATAAGGCCAGTAACTAATACAAGTATTACTTTGTGAGAGGGCAGTGGATGCATGGAATAGTCTTCCATTAGAAATTGTAGCGGTTAAGGTTAGTACCGTGAAGGAGTTTAAACATGCATGGGGTATGTATAATTCCATCCTAGATATAAGATAAGGCCAGTAACTAATGAAAGTATTACTTTACTGTGAGGGTAGTGGATGCATGGAAGTCTTCCTGTAGAAGTGGTAGAGGTTAATACAGTGAAGGAGTTTAAGCATGCATGAGATAGGTATAAGGCTATCCTAGAAATAAGATAAGGCCAGGCAGTAATACTTTACTGATAGGGGAGTGGATACATGGAATGGCCTTCCAGCAGAAGTGGTAAGTTCATACTAATGTATGTTTTATGGTGTAGACACAGCTCTCTGACTGAAGCACATCTGCACAAGGTCTTACTATATTTCATGTAAAAGTGATAAAATGCCTGATGTAGATGTTGTGCTGTGAATGTATCTGTTGTATACCAAGGATGCATGGTAATGTTGGTGGGAACTTGGTGATATAATCTACACTGTGACAAGTAGGTGGAGTTACATTATTCTAATTATATCACATGGGCTGAACTTTTGAAAGGAGGTGTGGTCAATTGGAAGATAAGCTTCAAAGTGTCCCTGGAATTTTTTTTCAAATGTTGGCAACTATGATACTGTACCCACACAAATTATATATTGTTTTTATAACAATTAATAACACAAACCCAGCCTTGCAGTTATAGATCAACTAAAAATCACATGCAAACTTAGCAAGGTATAGATCATAAAGATTATAAATCAAAGATTATAGATCATGAGATTATAAATATTAAACTGAGGGAGGGTAAAGTTACAATAAAGTTTCTAGCATATTCACCTCGGCTTGGTGACCCGTATTCAGGCAATGCCTGCTGGTACAACCAATGTGGTTGGCATGAGCTTCTGATGTAGTGCAAAAAGACAATAGGCTATATTAGCTTCTCTCAGAACAGAAGTAATTGGTTTCAGAGCCCTCCGTGCCTGCAGAGTCATCCGAGATAGATCTGCAAACAGGAATATTTCCACACAATCAAGATTTATAGGGGTTATGGATCAGTAATTGGTCAAAAGAGCATCCTGGTTGGACTTGTAGTGCAAACTACACAGTACCTCTCGAGTTGTAGAATTCTGCAGTCAGAATTCAATTGCGCATCCTGTATATTCTCAAGTATTGAGTCAAAGAGTTCCTGGAACTGAGCGTGTAGATCTGCATCAGATGGCATTTCTGGGACCCGGTGGATATTGTTTTTTCGGCTTTTGTTATCCAGTTCCTCCACACCCTGCTGGAGTGTTTTGAGCAGGTATTCTTATGCCTCTATATGGTGGTTTATGGAATCCAGCACCTCACTGGTGTGTAGAGCCTTTTCTTCCAGATATTCGACTCGTCCGTAGATTTGAAGTTGTGGCATAGTTCGGCTCTGAGCGTAGCGGCTGGATTGCTCTATCAATAATCTCTGCAATATCCCTTTTGGTTAGTTAGAGGTGAAGCTCTTTCTCCAGTAGTCAGTGAATGGTCTGTTGGCTGCAGGGTCTGCCTAGATGAGTTCCCTGAGGGACAGGCAGCCATTCTGTGTGGGCCTGCGACACCGACAGGACTCAGTGAATGACCCAAAAAACTCACTTGGAAGGGGGTGTTTAGCTGCCTGGTTCATCCCCTTAGGTTTGGGGTTCTCAGCAGGCTTTTTCTGTCGCCACATGTTTTCAGAGCTATACCATGGAGCTGTAAAAAAAGCATATCTGCCATCATGGCTTGCTGACTGCGCCCCTCAGAAACGGCTAATTTGTACTGGTATATCGTTGAAAAATGTTGTGCTGATTAAAGAAACAATAAAACTGTCCTTCTATAGAATCAAAATTATTATTTCTAACGTTGTCAACATCTTCACTGTATTTTACAATTTGTTTGATGTATGTTTTCATAGTAAACAAGGACATTTCAAAGTGACCACAAACTTTTGAACAGTAGTGTACATGTGGTTTTCTCTGATGTTTTAAAAAGACATTGAATGAATATTATTGCCTCTTCTGTTCCATGCACCAAACCTTGTTCTGTCACACAAATGAGACTACTCCAGAGCTAAAAGTTTCCTATAGTGCCATTGAAAATCACTTAGGAAAGAGGATATAATATTGTAGTTTATATTTGAGCCACTAGATGTCACTAAGAGACAATAACAGGAATATATCTTGTAGTACACTTTTTCAGTTTTACAGTATTGGTAAACATTCAATGCCAGTGTTCTGACAAAAAACTGGAGCAAATTCTACTGCACAAGCGCAGTAGAATTCACTCAATGCGCACCACAGCTGTCAGTCAGTCGTAACTTTGGCAGAATTGCGCCTGCGCGAGGGACACACACCACCTCACGCCCCCTCCGGATCAGCTGCAGTGACAGGTAAAGTATAAGCCTCTTACTTATTTTTCTGTCTTACTAGCGTAGCAAGCAACTGGTAAAACTTCTATCAGTAACATGCTACGCTAGTAAGTGGAAGTCACACACGGGGACAGAGGCAGCCCGCCCGTGTGTCCCCCTCTGTCCCCCGTTTGTCACTTCCACTTACTAGTGTAGCATGTCACTGATAGAAGTTTTACCAATTGCTTGCTATGCTAGTAAGTGAGAATAATAAGTATGCGGCTTATACTTTACCTGTCACCGCAGCTGATCCGGAGGGGGCGTGAGGTGGTGTGTGTCCCTCGCGCAGGCGCACTTCTGCCAAAGTTACGGCTGATTTGCAGCTGTAACTTTGTGCGCATGCGCTGTGGTGCGCAATGAGTGAATTCTACTGCGCTTGTGCAGTAGAATTTGCTCCAGTTTTTTGTCAGAACACCGGCCTTGCACTCACAGGACTTGCCCTAGCACACACACATTGCTCCCATGACTTTCCCCAGCACCCATTGTCAGGCACGATCATGGAGACCAGCTGTCCCCGTGTCAGTCTCCGTTTTCGGGGGTCCCAGCATCTCCCTCTGGTGATGCGCCAGGTAGCTTCCTGGCTACCTGCTCCTGGACATGCTTTATTGTGGGAGGGTAGCTGTTGTGGCTTGCTCTAGGGGTAGGGGCCGGTCTTCCAGGCCTACACAGGGGAAGCAAATGTAGGTAAAAGAAAGGTGTTCCCCATAAGGGGATAGCCGGCTCCACCCGTCAAAGTATGGGTATATTTCCTATGTCAGGCGGTGCTCCGAATGTATTGTGGACTAGGCAGGTGAGGTAACAAGATAAAGAGGTCGATACGAGCACTCACCGGTTTTAGACAAAAGGAGTATCCGTAAAGTGATGGTGGAAAAAAGATGTAGTATTTATTCAATAAAATCACAGGAATACATGGAGACGTGAGGACATGGGAAGGCAGACAGGATGCCTTACGCGTTTCGTGCCTAAATGGCACTTAATCATAGGCAGCCTATATATAGCCTATGATTACACAGGGGAAGCCTCACGACCTAGAGGCAGACTCACCAGGCCATTGCGCATGCACAGTACCGTCCTCAGACAAAGGATTTTGTACGCTTTGTGGAAGCGGTACTCTTTCAATTAGCCCTGATAACCCTTTAGATTCATACTTTGCACTTTAACCTGTGGTCAGCTGTAGCTGGCGTAGAGTGTTCACTGTCTGTCACTCCATGTTTTTTACTGTGTCTATCCAAGTTCTGTTTTGCTGTCCTCTGGTATCTGACCTCAGCCCGTTGTAACTACCATTCTAGCCCGCTGCCTGCCCCGACAACCTGGTTCTCTTTACCCGTCTTGATTGTTATGTGCCTGCCTCTGACCTTTTGACCTACCTAACTACGGCTTGCCTCACCCCTTTGTACTGTGCCTCAGACTTGGCCATCAGTTCCTACCCATGGGTTTGTTCCTTACCAAACCTTGTGGGTCAGCAACAACTGTGACGGGTTGGCTCCTTGCCATCAAGTTCCCATACTGTGTGCCTGACATAATAACTGAGCCAAATGGAACTCGCAGTGATGGCTGACACTATCACTTCCCTAACTGGACAATTAACCAACCTGACTCTACACAGAAATCCAGGGGAACCAGATCCAGTTGCACAATCAACTCCAGGATCTTCCTCCTGATCCATTTCCTCAAGGACGCCCACTCGGAAATACACAAGTCAAAGCCCCCGAACCCCAAGTGAAATTGCAGACACATTTTCAGGAGACCGTGCTCAGTATCGTTCCTTTATCACCGCATGTGATGTGATATTGTTTTCTTTGAAGCCACGCACTTATACCACCAATTTTACCAAAATCAGAACAGTAATATCTCTCCTGACTGGAGGACCCATGTCCCGGGCCCATTACCTGCTAGAAGCAAAAGCCCTACCCTGGACAATTGGCACACCTTCATACAAGCCATAAACGACCAATATGACAATCCCCACAGGGCCACCATGGCAGAGGCTGTCATCCAATCTCAAGGATTATGTATCAGAATTTCGAGGGGTTTCGGTAGAGACAAATTGGAATTAACTAGAACTGCGAGATTAGTTCTGGCTGAGTCTAATGAAAACCTTAAAGATGAATTGGCAAGAGTGCCAATTCATCCTTAATATGCCTGAAGCAAAGAACTTATCTGGATTCTCATACAAACAGACCGGGGACTACGAGAAAGGAGACTTGAGAGAGCTGCCACATTGGGTACAACAGTCGCGCCGCGACATTTCATCGGCCTGTTGCTCCTGCCATTACTGCTACCCCTTCTGTGATCCAACCCATGCAAAAAGACCTAGCCCGAGGTCCTCTATCAATGGAGCAGAACAGAAGAAGTCTTCTTTATCTCTGCATGTACTGCGGTGAATCTGAACACTTCCTCGTGTCTTGTTACTCCTTTTCTTCCAGCAGGTGTGTCGTCACACTTAACGGTGTCTATTCTCTTGCGCTGGGCTGATAAATCAAAATATTTGGAGAGTATCATCGACTCTAGTGACAAGCTAGTGGCTTCTTCATGGACCATTCATGGCCACTTCATTACACCTACCGCTACAAAAGAAAAGACACCCAGGAACCATTCAGCTTGTAGACGGAACTGCCATCAGCTCCGGACCAGTAACTCAAGAAACCATGCCTCTATCAATGAGAATATGCACCCGTCATGTGGAATCTGCTTTGATATGGTACATACCCCTTTGTTCCCACTGATTTTAGTCCTTCCATGGTTGAGGATTCATAACCCTGCTATCAACTGGGCTACGGGAAATATATCCTTCACTTCCTCTCATTGCCTTCAGGAATGCCTCCTTCCAGAACCAGTGATTACAGTGAAGGCACTCGACTCCTCTCCACTGGTGCCACCTGACTGTTATTCATCATTCAAGAACGTCTTTGATAAGAAGGGGGCTGATACCTTACCTCCACATAAGACATATGACTGTCCCGTAGATCTGCTACCCAGAGGTCCTATTCCTTTCAGCAGGATTTACCCCCTGGCAGCTCCTGAATTAACAGCACTCAATGAATACATAGAAGAAAACCTAGCTAAATGTTTTATACATCCATCTACTTCTCCTGCTGGGGCTGGTATATTTTTAGTGAAAAAGAAGGGTGGCGAACTCCAGACTTGTGGTTATGTCAGATCAGGTATATAAATTTATGAGGATTTCAGTGGAACTCAATTGCAGGTTGTAATGAGCAATTCTCAACAGTAGAGGGCAGTAGTATCTAAGTCTTCCTTTATGAGGATTTCAGTAGCACTCAATTGCAGGTTGTAATGAGCAACTCTAAACAATAGAGGGCAGCAGTGTCTAAGTCTTCCTTTATGAAATGCAAATGAAAGGTTTAAGAATCGGAAGTGATACAAAGTGTTGCAGTGGAACTCTGAGGATTCGGAAGTCTTACACACGGTTACAGGAGGAAGAGAGGACATACAACGGAGGGTTTGTACTTCAATATAACAATTGATTGTTATATACTTGCAGTTAGTAGAAAGTAAGGTTCTCAGTGCTGGGTGCAGAATGTCCGTTTAACAAGCCGAGGTCAGGTGTTGGAACAATCAGGTAAGTAGTTAGCCGGTCCGTGTTCAAAGGGTTATAACAATACGAATAGTAGCAAAGCCAGTCTAGGATCAGGGGTTGTAGAAAGGAGGATAGTAGATAAATACAAGCCGGGTTCGTTAACGAGGATCAGTCTGAAGAGAAGTTGGTGCTTTCTTTAAGAGTAAAAGCTGGATACACGGAGCTGTGTGTACACAATGTCTCTGAAGAGAAAGTATAACTCAGCGTTTGAACTGTGGCGCGGTTTCCCCTATAAGGCGAGGGAACACCGCGTCACAGAAAAGGGGAGGAGCCTATAGTCATGATTCTAATAATCTGACAGTACCCCCTCCAAAAGGAGCACACTCCGGGTGCTAGCCACGTGGTTTGTCAGGGTGTTGTTTATGGAAGGAGTTGATAAGTTTAGCAGCATGAACTTCTGAGGAATTCAACCATGAGTCTTCGTCGGAAGCATATCCTTTCCATCTTATGAGATACTGCAGTTTCCTCTGAAAATTCGGGAGTCTAAAATCTTTTCAACTTCATATTCCTTGATTCCTTCAATGATAATTGGGTCAGGTGGAGTGAGAGTCCGTCTTGCGAAGGTATCAGGAATATGAGGTTTTAGAAGTGAAACATGAAACACTGGATGGAGTTTCATGGTAGAAGGTAGAATAAGTTTGACTGCAACATTGTTAACAATTCGTTCAATAGGAAATGGACCGATGAAAAGGTTATCCAATTTCTTAGATGGTCGATTTGTCCTTAAATTTTTTGTCGATAGGAGGACCATGTCACCAGGAGAGTAAGGAGGATTTGGCAATCTTTTTGAGTCGTAGAATTTTTTATGACTCTCGATGGATTTTGAGAGGTTGTTTTTTAGGGTTTGGAATAATGAAGTCATCTCAGATATTTGAATTGACACAGATGGGTTACAAGTAATGGAGGGGTTAGAAGGTATCGATGTAGGATGGTATCCATAATTAGAGAAGAAGGGAGACATTTTTGTACTTGAATGATAAGAATTATTATATGAATATTCCAATCATCCTGCAGGTAGGTACAGTAACACCGAAGGTATTGCTCAAGGCATTGGTTAACCCTTTCCGTTTGTCCATTCGTTTGTGGATGGTATGATGATGATAATTTGGTGGAAATTTGGAGAGAGGAGCATAATTCTTTCCAGAAATGTGAGGTGAATTTTGTTCCTCTATCTGTTATTATCTCTTCAGGTAAGCCATGTAAACGAAGGATGTGGGAAATGAAAACTGAGGATAGTTCTTTGGATGTTGGTATTTTTTGTAGGGGAATGAAATGGGACATTTTAGTCAGACGGTCAACAACGACTAATATGGTGGTTTGCTTTTTTGAGGGAGGAAGATCGACGATAAAGTCCATGGATATTGATTTCTAAGGTCTGTCGGGAATGGGTAAATTCGTAAGTAGACCAAAAGGATGACGGTGAGTAGGTGTGAGGTAAACAGGGGGTGGAAACCAATATGCAGGATAACTAAGCCACAATACAGTGATCACGGTGAGGAACACACCTGGCAGGAAATATAGGCACTGACATCGAAGGCAGACAGTCTCACTGGAAGGTGTAGTCCAATCAGTAGTAGTATACAGCAATGTACCAGCGGCACTACGGTTGGGGAGAATAATCCGGGGAAACGCCAGGTAAATGGGAGCCAGAAGAGAAGCAACGTCAGCCGGTCCAAAGGTCGGGGGCACAAGCATAGGAGAGTAGTCAAAAGGAAATCCGAGGTCAGGGGCACAGGCAAGGTAGCGGTAAACGAAGACAATCCAAATCGGCTGAAGTAACGGAGATAATCAGGCAGGATACACGAGAATCACTCAGCGTCATACTGAATGCAGAGTCTCCTTTTAAATCCTCGCGGGCCTGACGTCGCGCGCCGTGCGTAGCGTGTTCTGCTTGTTGTCAAGGTGATGGTAACTTTGCAGGAGAGTATTGTATTGAGTCTAGAATGGAGGAAATTGCGATCGTCTGGATTCCAGGATATTCCGGTGAGTTACTTCTTTGGGGAGTCTGACAGTAGGCTTGCTCTTTTGACAAATAGAACAGGATGAAACATAAGCAGTGATGAAGTCAAGTTGATTTGGCCACCAGAAATGTCGTTTAGATAGTTCTGATGTTTTCTTGATCCCAGGGTGCCCAGCTAATGGAGAATCGTGAACTAGATTCATAACTTCTGTCCGTAGATTGGGGGGTATGTATAATTTGTTATTCTTCATATAGAAACCATTTTCCTGATATAGGTCAAGGTCTTGAGGTAGGTGTAATTCTTCAGGAGTAAGTTGTTTAATTTTATCAAGTATAGTAGTGGTTAATCCGATGAACCTGGATGAAGGAAGAAGAGGAGTGGAAATTGGTGGTGGATGATTTGAATTGTGTATTCTGGATAGTGAATCGGCTTTTTTGTTCCTTGATCCTGGCCTGTAGATTATATGGAAGTTGAATCTATCAAAAAAGAGGGTCCATCTTACTTGTCATGCTGAAAGAGTTTTACTATGTTGAAGGAACTCAAGATTTTTGTGGTCTGTATAGACAATAATTGGTTTCTCATTCCCTTCTAGTAGGTGTCTCCAATTTTCAAATGCTGCCTTAATCCCTAGCAATTCCTTTTCTCCTATAGGGTAGTTGCACTCAGCAGAGGATAGAGATCTGGAATAAAAGGCAACAGGGTGGATGGGAGATTGTGGTGATTCTTGTTGTGATAGGATAGCACCAATTGTAGTATTGGAAGCATCAACCTCAAGAATAAAGGGTAAGGAAGGATCGGGCATCTTGAGGATGGGAGAAGAAGTGAATTGTTGCTTCAGGGTGTCAAAAGCATGTTGAGCTTTGATGTTCCATTTAAAGGGTGAATTCTTCCTAGTTAGAAGGTTAAGTGGTTGCACAATACTGGAGAAATTTTTTATGAATTTTCTATAAAAATTAGCGAATCCAAGGAAGCTTTGTATTTCTTTAATTGAAGATGGAGTTGGCCAATTAATGATGCATTCAATTTTTGAATCGTCCATGTGTATTTCTTGAGGTGTGATGACGTAACCAAGAAATGATATCTTTGTAACCTCGAACAGACATTTTTCGGGTTTTGCGAAGAGGTTATGAGTACGGAGTCGGTTGAGAACCCATCTGACATGTTTTTTGTGTTCATCTGGGGAATTGGAGTAAATTAGGATGTCATCCAAATAAATAATTACACAGATATCTAGGAGATCCTTGAAGATATCGTTGATAAAATGTTGGAATGTGGCTGGAGCGTTGCAGAGTCCAAATGGCATCACCAAATATTCGAACAACCCGTATCGGGTTCGGAAATCAGTCTTCCATTCGTGACCTTCCTTAATACGAATGAGGTTGTAGGCTCCTCGAAGATCAATCTTTGTATAAATGGTAGCTGAACGTAATCTCTCAAGGAGTTCCGGAATAAGAGGGAGAGGATATCTATTTTTTATGGTTCTTTTGTTTAGCTCTCGATAATCGATGATGGGTCGTATGGTTTGATCTTTGTTTCGTACAAAGAATATTCCGGAGGCCGCAGGTGAAGTGGAAGGTCTAATAAATCCTTTTCTTAGGTTGTCATCAAGGTATTGTTTGAGAGTTTGTAATTCCTTGTCAGACAGAGGATATATGTGTCCGAATGGTATTGAAACTCCAGGAAGAAGATCTATGGGGCAGTCATAGAGCCTATGTGGTGGTAATTTTTCAGCTTCCTTTTCACTGAATACATCACTGAATTCTGAGTAATGTGATGGAACAACTGTGTCCGGGTTGATCTGTAGTATAGAAGAATTGTGGAGACAAGTATCTAAACAGAAAGCAGATTTGAATTTGACAACCATGGGTGACCACTGAATGGTGGGGTTGTGTCTCTGCAACCAATTCATGCCAAGAATAACAGGGAATAGAGGGGATTTCACCACATCGAGTGTCATGAATTCAGTATGGTGATAGTTGATGGTCATCTTAAGAGGTATAGATTCTTGTGTAATTGGTCCAGAGGAGATAAGGGATCCATCAACTACCCGAAGAGATATGGATGAATTCTTTTGCGTTAGAGGAATTTTGTGAGTGTTGACGAGGGAAGAATCAATAAAGGATCCAGCTGCCCCAGAGTCAATAATAGCTTCCGTCTGAAGTCTTTCTTGGTCCCACTGTAGGATGAGAGAAACAATACAATGATTTGTTGAAAGATTATGAGACAAATTAAAGATGGGGGAATTGGTGTTGATCTTACCACTCTTGTTTCGTTTTAGTATAGGACAGACATCTATCAGGTGATCAGTGGATGTGCAATACATGCATAGATTGAGGTTTTTTCTTCTGAGCTTTTCTTCTTGGGATAGAGGTCCCCTAAGAACTCCTAGTTCCATAGGTTCTGGAATATTGGCTTTTTCATATGTTCTTGGGAAAGTGGTAGGTTTTTTCCAATTGACAACAGTGGAGGTTTTTTCAGCTTTTCGCTCTCGGATTCTTCGATCAATTGTTATAGAGAGATGTATTAGACCTTCTAATGAGGATGGTAATTCGGTACAGGAAAGATCATCTTTAACGTGCTCAGACAAACCTAGACGAAATTGATTTCGTAGTGCGATGTCGTTCCATTGGGTATCTACAGCCCATCATTTAAATTCAGAGATGTAATCCTCAACCGGCCTTTTCTCTTGGGAGAGAGCTCTGATTGCTGTATCAGCGGTAATTTGTTTATTTGGATCATCATATAAGGATGACATCTGATTGAAGAATTCTTCTAATGAATTGAGAATAGGGTCGTTATTCTCCAAGAAGGTGTGTGCCCAGGCCATAGGTTCACCTCTTAGAAATGATATTACAGTACAGACCTTTATGCGATCGGTAGGATATGATCTGGGGCGTAAAGCAAATAACAGATTGCAGGAGTTGATGAACTCTCTGTATTTGGATCTTTCACCTGTGAATTTTTTGGGGTTGCAAACTGAAGGTTCAGAATGTTCCCTGTTAATAGTTATAGGAGGAGGAGTTGATAAGGACCTGTTTTGCAGTTCTGTAACATAAGTAAGGAATCTTTCATTGGAAATTCTGAGGTCTTGCATACTTTGAGAAAGCATATCTACCCTCTGAGTTAGTGTATTAATTTGAGCAGCCCCATTTCTGCTGGTTCCATAATAAGGCTGAGTTATTCTGTCAGATCAGGTATATAAATTTATGAGGATTTCAGTGGAACTCAATTGCAGGTTGTAATGAGCAATTCTCAACAGTAGAGGGCAGTAGTATCTAAGTCTTCCTTTATGAAATGCAAATGAAAGGTTTAAGAATCGGAAGTGATACAAAGTGTTGCAGTGGAACTCTGAGGATTCGGAAGTCTTACACACGGTTACAGGAGGAAGAGAGGACATACAACGGAGGGTTTGTACTTCAATATAACAATTGATTGTTATATACTTGCAGTTAGTAGAAAGTAAGTCAGTGCTGGGTGCAGAATGTCCGTTTAACAAGCCGAGGTCAGGTGTTGGAACAATCAGGTAAGTAGTTAGCCGGTCCGTGTTCAAAGGGTTATAACAATACGAATAGTAGCAAAGCCAGTCTAGGATCAGGGGTTGTAGAAAGGAGGATAGTAGATAAATACAAGCCGGGTTCGTTAACGAGGATCAGTCTGAAGAGAAGTTGGTGCTTTCTTTAAGAGTAAAAGCTGGATACACGGAGCTGTGTGTACACGATGTCTCTGAAGAGAAAGTATAACTCAGCGTTTGAACTGTGGCGCGGTTTCCCCTATAAGGCGAGGGAACACCGCGTCACAGAAAAGGGGAGGAGCCTATAGTTATGATTCTAATAATCTGACAGGTTAATACCGTGAACTAAACAATATAATTGTTACCCCTTACTACTTTTCCTAAGCTTATGGACAGACTACAGAATGCCCGGTACTTCACCAAATTGGGCTTAAGAAGGGCGTACAACCTAGTCCGCATCAGAGAAGACCACAAATGGAAGATGGCTTTTCGTTCATGCTACGGTCATTTTGAGTATTACTATGTAATGCCCCAGCCACATTTCAATATTTTCTTAATGATATATTCCGGGACTTTGTGGACAATTACGTTCTTGTTTACTTGGATGATTTTTTTTTTGATTCCCTACAGAACCACCAACACCATGTCAGCGACTCTCCTGTCTCAGGCAACAGACTATACGCCAAGCTATAGAAATGTGTCTTCAGCTCCCAGTCTGTTGAATTCCTGGTTTTTATCTTCTCTCTCGGTCAGATCCAGATGGACCCAAGGAAATTCTCCACTATAATCAACTGGCTAATCCCCACCTGTGTCAAAGCACTGCAACAATTTATAGGCTTTCCCAACTTTACCCCCTGCTTTATACAGGGCTTTTCTAAGATCATGCGGCCTATAACTACACTCAGAACAACATCAAATTCTTTCTGAACTAAGCAGACCCATCAGGCATTCGATACTTTGAAAAGACTCTTTATTACAGCTCCTGTATTAATTCTACCTGACCCACAGTAACCCTACTTTCTGGAAGAAGACACTTCTGATGTAGCTGATGGTACTGTCCTTTCCCAGTGCTCGGGAGCCACGGATCTACTGCATCCTGTCTCCTATTTTTCCAGAAAATTGACTTCAATTCCACCCATACCAAGATTTCGAGGTCTCTGCTGCACATTTCATAATCTGTGAAACGATGGAGATCTCCTCAGGTTCTAGTCATACACCTAGTAGTTAACAATCTAAACTCTGTCCCCCTTCAGGAATTGATTTGCTTTATTAAGGCCAACATCCTTCAGTATCCAGACCTGTTTAATATATTGCGTGGCACTTATATTTTTTGATTATTGGAAAGTGTCATGTTTGTGGGGAATGTGTTTGAGGTTGCAACACACAGAACATATATTTATTATTGAAGCGCTTTGATCACTTTTTTTCTGCACAGTTTCCAGACCTAACAATTGTCTGGTCTGATATGTCTAGACTCCACTGGCGGGTTTCCCGGATCATGCATGGGGTGGAGCACACCAGGAAGAAAATAAACAGTACCATCTCTTGTCTAAAAGCACCACCTTTTATTGGATGGTTCTGATGCCTCCTTGTATCGCAGGTATGGAGTGCATCTTACTTTTATTTGTTTAGACAACGGGTCTCCACATCTCCAACATCCCGCAGGCCACAAATGAAAATGATTGAGAGAACCCAATACTGGAGGGACAGGCAGGGGAAGGAGAGGACAGTGATGTCTTGGTGTTGGAGGATTATATAAGGATGGGTAAGGGGAGAACTGCCAGGAGGCAGGGCTGGACTGTTGGAGGCTTTATACACCGTCCATTGGTACAGACTTGGCATATTAGCAGTAAGCAGAGCTTTTCAGGATCTGCTCACGAGGAATGAAATAAGAGCAAGGAAAATAACATTACATTAGATTTGGCTCTCCCTTTCCATCAGTCCTTGGCAGCATAGAGCAGATTCGCTGGGTAACCTGCATCAAAATGTATGACACCAAGGAATTTTTCCATGACATCAAGCACACAAACAGCGGAGGACCTGCTGGACAGAACACTGATATCCGAGGAGACGACTTAGGCGACAACACTCGGAAGAGGGACAACAGCTAGCTGGCACAGGTCTCGTCTCCACAATTTGTTTTAAGGTACAGATGTATTATGTTTGTGTATTTTAAGATAGGAATCACAACTGTTAAGATATATATATATATATATATATATTATATATATATATATATATATAGCTCACTTATATGTATTTCTGTATGAAGAAATAAAAAAAAAAACACTAAGACACTCACACTAGTCATTACTGCTTTTTCCATGACGCAGCTGGAGAACTGAAGACTGAGTGGATGAGGACTGGACAATAAGGGGAGACAAAAGGAAAAGCCTGAATATAAGACTACCATATAGGAAAAAAGTTTAACTTGTATATATTCACATGTAAATTGCCTTTTTACATTTAATAAAAACTTGATATAAAAAAATGCATTTCTTGTTTTTATTTACCTTTTATGTGCCAATGCTGCCCCTACCCACAAACTTACCCATTGCTACCCCTAACGGTGTCTGTCTCTCTCCCCCACCCTCCCCCAATATTGTCTGTCTCTCCACCCCTCCCTCCCCCCAGTGTTGTCTGTCTCTCTCCCCCACCCTCCCCCAATCTTGTCTGTCTCTCCACCCCTCCCTCCCCCCAGCATTGTCTGTCTCTCTCCCCCACCCTCCCCCCAAGTTGTCTGTCTCTCTCCCCCACCATCCCCCCCATGTTGTATGTCTCTCTCCCCCATCCTCCCCCCAAGTTGTCTGTCTCCCCCCAACGTAGCCTCCCTGGTGGCTAGTGGGGGCAGCCGGGGGATGTCTGCAAGATATGTGCAGACATCCCTGGCTGGCCATATCTCCCTGGTGGCTAGTGGGGGCAGCCGGGGGATGTCTGCAATCCTCCATGCTGCCCCACACTTCGGTCCATTATGACGGACAGCCTATGACTATCGTGCAGACATCCCCCGGCTGCCCAAATCTCAGGTGGCTAGCGGGGCAGCCGGAGGATGTCTGCCCTTCTGCCGGGACTTTTATGATGAAGCGCTTCAATAATCATCATAGAAGTCCCGGTGGTTGGGCCGGGCGGCAACGGAGGATGTCAGCGCGCATTTCGCAGACATCCACCGGCTGTTAACGAGGGGGATCCAGTTCCCCTGCAGCGGACCTGGATCCCAGTCTTATAATCTGACCTCGATTTGAGGTCAGATTATAAGATGAGGGGTCTTTTTTCAGAGCATTTGCTCTGAAAAAACCTTGTCTTATATTCGAGAAAATACGGTATTCCGAATCGGAAGCAATGGTGATGGATAGGTGGTCGGATCAAATTTCACATACATAGAGTGCAACGTGCAGATTGAGTATGGGCCCAGATAAATTTCAAAAACATGGTTTTAATTGTTGCGAAAAAGGGGATTGGTATGTGAATAGGGATTGTCTGGAATAGATACAATAATCTGGGCATTACGTTCATTTTTAAAACATTCATTCTTCCAAACCACAAGATGTACTGTTTTGCTCATATAGGTAAGTCATGTTGCAAAGTTTTGATGATTTGTCGGAAATTGTGTTGGTACAATGTCATCAAGTCAGGTACCAGCCAGATACTGAGAAATTGAAGTTTATCCCTACACTATGTAAATGGGAAATTTTGTGAGAGGTTCCTGATTGATGAGCTAGGAGTATTAATGTTAAAAAATAACTATTCCAAGCCTGAGATCCTTAAGTTAGATAATGCCCCATAGCACTGGAATTATTTCAAGATATTTGGTAAAGTTATTTTGGGATTAGTTATGGCAAAAAGTAGATCGTTTGCATATCTACCCGTTGTGTTTTATCACCTTATAAAGCTATGAAAATTAATGTTGCAGTGTTTATTAAATAGATAGTGTGGCCCTTATAGCTAGCCCTGTATGTATTGTTTATGGTGGGGTATAAATAATTTGCCATACCTTTGTCAAGACCACAAGGCTCAATGTCCACAATAATCCACATACAAGGTAACCCATAAACTGTACCAACCAGTTGCAGAGGCATCTAATTTGGCGCTAGCTTCTATTCAAGGATGCATACTAGGTTTCCTGCCTTTGAAATCTTTGTTATGGTGTTGTAATTTGTGTTTTCAATCTATTAGACGCTATAGCAATTGCCAGTCTGTCTTAATTAGTTTCCTTTGGTTGTTTGTTAGTCTTTGTCTAGGTAGCTCCAACCCTCTTTCCCAGCTTTGAATGTCCTATGTTTGTACAATTTCTTAACTAATCAGAGCAAGATTTTCAAACCGTGGGAAAGATGCATATTTAGCAATTGTATCCCATAGTGATCAGTGATTAACCCCTTAAAATAGTGTGAAAGTTGTGGTACAACAGGAAAATTATTGAATTATTACAAATGAAAATGTTGCAAAATTGCAGCAATGTTCAAATTATTTAATTAAATACAGTACACCGTGTTTAATATGTAAACACATAAAACAATTTACAGTTACAAAAATGTGCAATTAAGTCAAGTTAATAAAAGGATTCATTCATGTGAATGATAAGATTTAAGACTAAAAACACTTTAGGAAATACATTATCTGGATGCCAAATCCTTAGACTTAATCATTTTAGTAAAACCAAGGAATGACAGGTATGTTTCATTATTTTTATGTCAAACCAAGCTAAAAAACTTTTAGTTTCCCTATGGATCCCTAAACGTTATATTTGGAGATACTGCTTCATGTTCTGTAAGAATATATAGGGATCCTTTATTCCTCCATCTGCTTCTCCAGCAGATGCCACACATCTCTGCTTAAGACATAGTAGACAGGTAAACTAGAGAATCCATTGAATTGGGTGCTCATTGAAATGCTATAGGCTCCTATGTTTTGGAACATGATCCAGTCTCCGATGTTTAGCTCTGGAAGGTCAATGTCATTTAAAAGCACATCAATGTCTGCACAGCTTGGTCCCCACAGTGTACTGGGATGGAGAGGCTGTGCTGGATCAATGTCCTAAAAATAGAAGAAACAATTAATTCCACCATAAAATGTTGTCTTTCAGCATTCACAAATGGCAGAGGTGGGTGGCCCAAGGTGGCAGTAATATGGGCATCATACAGAAGCTATAATCTGTGCTTTCCTCTGGCATTGATCTGTCACTGCTCCTGCACAGTGCTGTAACAACTCACATAAATCTGGAGCTATCCAGTCTTCCGTGCAGACAGCATTGCATGCATGAGGAACCGTGACTGGTCACAATGCTGAGGAGTTTCAGTTTGTTTATACACAATGTTGGATGAGTTCAGATATTTAGGTTTACATTTTCACCTATAAAATGTAAAAGGTTTATTTTATTTTATTCCCAGTCCAGCCCTGGCTGATAATGATTAGAATATTGTTCATGCTGCCGATAAATCAATATCCATTTGTGTGATTATCTTTTGTATATTTGAATAAAATAAATATACATTAGGGTTTATTTACTAAAAAGGTGAGTTGCAGGTGAACTGATCATTTAATCTTATAAATGTAGCTGTACATTGTGCAGGGACAATCCGGATGAGTTTGCTTAGTGGGGGCAACCTGCACAATGTATAGTTAAAATGGTGAAATGAAATGTTCATTTCACCTCACCTTTTAAGTGAATAATCTTTTTTCCCCACCAGTCATCCTTTAACCCCTTCCCACTTTTAGGACATTCTATGCCGTCCTACTTTTTAGGAAGACTAAAACAGCTGTATAATCTTCCTATTGTTTTATTATTGCAGTTTTGTTTTTTTGCATTTCTTATTTTATTTTCCTTATTGTTCTTGTATTGAAAAAAGCAAACCAAAAAGGAAAATAATTAATTAAATTGAGGGGCACACAGTATTTTTTAAAAAGGCACAATAAAATAAAATAAAAAAAAAAAAAACAGTATAACTTACATTTTCCAGTATAGGGTGTAGCTTTATCTCCCTTGTTTGTAAATGAACGTCCAGAAAGGATCCAAATAGCCCATCATTTAAATAATACAAATACTTTAGTTTGCCGTTTAGTCCATCAGTATCTGCAGATAGTATACAAATGTGTTAGTATGTTGTGTTTGAGATGAACTGTATAGCAAGGCTTCACAAATCCCAGGAGACTGGGCCGCTAACTGATTGTTTTTATGATCTCTTTGGAAGCTCCATGTTCCTGGCTGCTAAAAATAACTAAGATGGGTACTGAATTGGTCTGCTTGGCTTCTCAAGTCTACAAATATATATGTTAAGCCCTGCAGTACTGTATTGAGTAGAAAGAAATAGAAATCATAGATTCCCTCCTGATTTGAAACATGTTTACCATAACATTTTGGCTTGAGGAAATTGGGAGTATTAAAACCACATCTATGCCATTAAGTCAGGGAGGGTGGTACTTACAAAGACTAATTCAAATGGGTGTGTCAGCAAGCCTTACATGATAAATTGTGCTAACCAATTGCACATGCATACCTCCCAACTGTCCCGTTTGGGCAGGACAGTCCCGTTTTTGGGGCTCTGTCCCGCCCAGGGTCAGCACTGACAAGACAGAGCTCCAAAGATGGGGTGTACTGCGCCCAGGATTAGAGGTGCTGTTTGAGGGAGCTCTCTCCCTAACCGTGGGGTGCGGTCCGTCTGCGGTAGCCGCCCAGATGGGTGAGCATAGTGCCATGGGTGCAAGCTCTGGCCCATGGCGCTGCGAGACTTCCAGAAACTATGAGAGCCAGATGTCAACTGACTTCCGGCTCTCAGAAGATGCCAGCTGACAGTGTTCTGCCTCTGCAGAGACAGGAGGCAGACACTGTCTGAACGGTCCTCCTGCATATGAGAGTAAATAAGCAGGGAGGGGGACAAAACAGCTTAATTATTTTTATCTAAAAAAAAAAAAGTGTAAGTCTAAATGTGTGTGTATAAGGGTTCCAGATGAAAGCGGAAAAGTAGGTCATATAAATTCAAACACAACCCCCGAACATTTATTAGTAATCTTTACTACACATCCCCCTCGCTTAAATACTACTGAACAATGTAACAAGCACACTTACCGTTTATGCTCACAGTCTTCTTGGCTATAATATTGAGAGCAGCTGTGTAAGCGGAGCCCACGTAATATCTTCCAGGCTCTGCAATAATCTCTACACCCTGTTCCATTGGAAAATACTGATTCAAAGCTTCATTGATTACTGGTGAAAACTGTACAAAAGAGATAGAATTAGTCTATTAAAATGGAACTAGCAGGAGATTGTGAATAAAATAGCACAATGATTTATCTTCATATATGGCAGGACATATGAAAAGGTCCCAATTTACCACATGAAGTCTCACCTCCTCAAATGCTGGTTTGAAATGACGGATCCCAGGCAGTCCACCTCCGATATCCAGGAGTCTCATTCTGTGTCCTATCTTAATCCCAATATCAAACACACACCTGGCGTCTGAAATGGCCTGGCGAAACGCGTATACATTTCTGGATGCTGAACCAATGTGAAAACTGGTGGTGGTAGAAGAAATAAAGCATTCAGCGGAAAGCGGAAAGACTGACAAACTGTAAAGAGAGTGCACAAAGCAACACAGTGCCTCCCTCCAGATCTCAAATTTGCAAATACCATGTCAACCAGAATACCGTGGCCCAGATTCATTGTCCCCATTAACCCTAAAAGCGTTGTTAACTTAGCAGACATTTATGCTAAAGCAAACCAATGAGAGACAGAGACAGATCTGTACAATTTTCAGCTGGCATCAGTAATGCAACTTTTAAATACATCAGCTTTATATTTACTACTTGTAATATTACAAGCTGAAGTGTGGAACCCTCCTGGATGCAAATCTGGGGCTATTTTATTTTGGTCTCAAACAGTGACGACACAAAAAGAAAAAAAGAAAAGACAAGCTATATTTTTAAACCAAAAATAAAAAAAAATATCTGCTTTACCTGACTCCAATAACTTGGATTGTTAGCCTTTTTGCGGCCTCCAGGAGATATTCACAGCTTTGTATTGGGGTGCCATATTTCTTGCTGAGTTGACAAATACAGTTTGAGTCCTCAGTCTTTATGCGAAGAATCATCCTGCATAAAAGAAAACGGCATATAAAGTGTAATAGAGCTACTGCTGTTTCTATATAAACATTGCCAGTGGAGTCCCGAGGGGGGGACCAGTGCTGCCGGCAACCCCCGCACCGTGCTGCTTAACTTTTTTTTTTTTTCCCTTGCAGCCGCATCCCCTGGATGCGGCCGCCCAAAAATAAAAAAAAATAAAAAAAAAATCACAGCGACCGGATGTGACGATACGTCACATCCGGCGACTGTTTCCCTCCTCCGTGCAGGAGGGAAGAGAAGACTGCACGGAGGAGGCGTCCGTCCGGCGACACACAGCAGCCAGCTACGATGGGGAAGGGGGGGGAGGAGGGTGGTTTAAAATGAGCACTGGCATGGCACAATATTCCTGGCCTCTGACTGGCACCCTATTCCTGGTGTCTGCTCATTGGTTGCTTACATCTGAGCCCTTTCCGTAGGTGCCTCTCCTATTGGCTATCGGTTTAAAAGGTCCCTGAGTTAATGGCTCTAAAGGGACTTCAGCCCACACCCAGACTCCCATTGGTCGCCTATTTCTCCCTAGTTTGATTGGTTAGCTGCCCAGTGGCACCAGAGTTTAAATGGATTAACCTTGTCTGTCCCCAATATGATTACGTTCCCATTGTTTAATCAGTTGATATATACAGTTGTCTGCAAAATGTACAATAACGTGTTCTTCCTGATTAACCCCTATACTGGTCTTGCCTGGTAATTGGGGTCTAGATTTCATTTGTTTGTTGTATTTTGGGGGTTCCAGGACTTTGATATACCACCAACAAAGGTACCCAGTTGGGGTACCAGGGAGTCAGTCACAGTTGTAAAGTAAGAATAAGTCCATTTGATATAACATGTACAACATACAAAAGATAAGTTAAACTGCCCCTACGTAAATAGGTAAAGATTGTCCACATGCACACGATGGCCAATGAGAGATAGGGCCGACAAAGCATGTGCTTCATTGGCATAATTTTTTTTTTTGTTTTGTTTAAAAGTAGTCTGTTTTTTTTTTATTCCAGTACACAACACTTAAAACAGAATGTTGTACTTACTCCGCCCCCGGATGAGCCTCTGCCACCTTCACCAATTCAGACTCACAATCAAAGGTCATTTTGTTCACCCCGAGCATGGCAGCATGCCTGATGTGTGAGAGCTGTTTGCAGGGGTTGGCATAGACAATGTCTGAAGCAGGCACTCCCATACCGAGCACCATGTCTATCTCACCCTGAGGGAAAACAAACAAACGTGAGTCTCCTGTCCTGAGCATGGCACAGCTCCCTATGTGTGGAATTTCCAGAGACATTGTAGTACCTTACTGGCACAGTCAAACCCTGTGCCAAGAGTTGCCAGTGTCTGAAGCACCATCTTGCTATTATTACACTTGACAGCATAGAATGGCTTAACCCGGGGGAGCTCCTGAAGGAAACCCAAGTGTTTGTGAACCACATCACCAAGATCAGCAACAAAAAAGGCATCTTGATTTTCCTACAACAGAAGACTAGACATTAATTAAGCAGATACTTTCTGGATGTACAAGTATATTGGCTTATTCTCTCCATCTGACACCACATACAAGATTTGCTTCTTAAAAGGGACACTCCCACCAAAAAATGAAAAAAGTTTTTTTATTTTTGCATTGTTGATTTCAGATAGTTCTAGTTTTTGTTATGAGAGTTTATTTAATAAAATATTGTACCAAATAATTAACTAAATTTAACAAGTGTGACTGGGCACCTCAATTTTGTAAAATAGTGTTTTTGGGTGCCACCCCAAAGTGACAATACAGCACTAGTATCTCACTATGGGGCTGGGGACAAAGACTACAGTCTAGAAGTCAGAATTCAGACTTCCATTGAATGGGAGGGTATTTGTTTCTAAAGGTCAGTCTCCTCTCTCTTTAAGAAAGATGAACTTTTTGAGTTAAAAGGCATGTTACAAAAATATAAGCTACCTAGTCCTGCCCACTAGTGACACACAGGAGCCAGTAAGAGAGCAGAGGTGTATCTTATGATACCTGTTGCCTCATGGGTAAAATTCACAAAATGAATGCAGGCAATGACACCTCATTTTATTTGTACTTTTATATGAAATTAATTCAAACAGAAAAAACAAACAAACAGTGGCATATGTCTTCTATATGCGTTTGTCTTAAACACACAGGGCATCTATTTACTGCTTATATAAGTGGTAGTGTCCCTTTAGAAGGCACAGAAATAACAATAATGATTAACCCCTTAGTGACCAGACCTTTTGATGTGGTTTTTCCCTTGGTGACAAGGGCTGTTTTCACATTTCTGAGATGTTTGTGTTTAGCTGTAATTTTCTTCTCTCACATACTGTACCCACACAGATTATATGTTGTTTTAATGATCATCAGAATGGCTTTATAAGATACTATTATGTTCATCATATCTTATAAATTTACTACAAAAAAACCAAAACCAAAACATAAAATATGAAAATAACCTAAAATATAATTTACACAAATACAATAATTAAACAAGACCCTGTCTAAATAGTTTCTAAATTTTGTCCAGCGTTCAGAAATATACTTGTTTCCATGTTTTTCTGCCATTTTGTTATAGGAAAAAAATCTAAAAATCTTTTTAATCTACAGTTACCCTAACCCTCAATATATTTGAATTTTGATTTAATTGTAACCCGAACAACTATTCTAAACCCTAGATTTTAGCTAATTAAGTCTTTTTTTTTTTTACTGCAATGGTGCTGACTGCCTCTAGGGGCAGTCAAGCAACAGCATCGGAAGTTAATTTTTTTCACTTCCGAAGCTCTACCCACAAGAGGGCAGCAGCCATATTGCAGGAGATCTGATTGCGAAAACCGCTCATTCCACCACAGGACGTGCCAGGCACATCCATTTTCAGCAACGGAGTTGCCGGCTTGATGTGCCTGACACGTCTATTGTCGCAAAAGAGTTAATAGATGGATAGACCATAAGGGTAATACTGTATAGCTCCTGTGTCAGACATATAGAGTAGCTTCTATTCGTTTATAGTTAGCCAGTGCGGTATAGAATTTGGATGTAATTAGCTGGACAAAAATGGTGGTATTGTGAAGCTCCCATCAGTATTTAGTGAACCAGATAATGGTGGTGCATCAGCATATAGTAAATAAGCTATAGAAATGATCCCCCAACCAGCAGAGTACCCCCAATACTGGGATGCACCTGCGAGGGAGGCTCATATTAGCTTTCTTATTATAACATTTGGCTGGGCATCATGTTTATAGCCAGCATCTCCACCTGATGACTAATTACCACGAGGCTCAGCCAGACCTACTGATCCACAGAAGCTGTATTTCAGGATTGCATGCTCTCATCACTGTGCCCGCTCAGTTGTGTGAGTGCCTTGTCACCTTACTGCCCTGGAGTGCACATCGTGACGAGAGCAAGGACATGCGTATGTGCTCATAATTTCCAGTGTCTTGTTAAGCACAGCGTGTCAGTGGGTGGAACGGTCTTCATACAAATGTGAACTTCCTACAATTAAGTAGCAACCTAGTCCACAGCTGGGTAATTGTCAGGAAGGGAGGGGGGAGGGGGGGGGAATGTGTTTTAAGGGGTGCCAAATTCCTGATGTTGGCCCTGCCAATTCAAATAATGTTAATAACACCCCCCCCCCCCCCCCAAAGTAAAACATTTTTTTTCTTTTATTTGCTCATCAAGCCACAAGGTGATGTCCTAAACAAGAGACACCACTGACGGCTTTAAAAAAAAAAATGTTATTTGTTTTTAAACTTACAAGTAATTTGTTCTTTTTGATTTTCTGCTTCAGGAAATCTTGAGCTGACCTTCCCTCTTCTAACAAAATCAGATTGAAGTCTTGAATAACGTCCGGTGAGCGGTCAGCCATTTTATGTGTGTCCACTTGGTAACCTGTTTTAGAAATCAAAATTAGGAAACTATTGTAAATTGATAGGATAAACATGGGTGAGCATTGAACAATAAAATACTCAAAAAAAAAAAATAAAAAAATAAATAAATACCAGCCAAAGTTGTGAGTCGGTACCACAAAAGAGTGGCACCACAAGGAGTGGGGGCAAAAAAGGGGCAGTGTGACTCAATCTCCCTACCAGATTGAGCGTTAGGCTCAGGTACAAAGTGCTCCATTCTTGTAAAGCATTTTGGATATCTCCTTATCTCAAATGACCCCCTTATGTGTGTTGATGTTATTGGGGGCATATATTCTTTCGTTAAAATACTCTCTTTTTTAAAATTATTATTGTTGTTGTTTTACAGAGAGTCCTAAAGATACACACATAAATAAGAGAAAGCAAAATTGTCAGCAAATGGGTCTGAGACTGGCACACAAACGCTCACACCTGCAGCAGTATGTTACGCTCTCTGTTGCCTTCCTCGGCAGAGGAGGAGGACTGCACCCAGCCGATAACACGTCCCCACCACTGGCACAGTAACATGTTGTATAGTCTCCCAGCTCACCCCGCCGCAAAAAAACCCCAATAAAATCTGCTACACATTAACCATGTACACCACTCTACACACACACACACACACACACACCACATTTGATTACCAGCAGCTCCCATGATATGCAGCCAGTTAATTATTGCAATCTCAGTTACTATAAACTAAAGTTACCATGATGCTGAGGATTATGCTGGCTGAGCAGCATTGGGATTGTGGGACAGCTGGATTCCAATGTTCAGCCAGCTAATCTTATAATCATTATTATGTGATATCTAACAGAACAAATTCTGCAGATGCTTACAACGGACATATTCCCTTCTCCCCCCCAAAACCCCCCACCAACATAGATGCAAGAACAATTTTTAATCATCGCAGTGTTGTCCCTAGATGTGACAAAAGTAAGAATATTTGGAATCTAATACTTACAGGCATTCAGTAGTATTTTCTTAGCTGACAGAGGCATCTTCTTGCTCTAAGAAAAACTTCTAAACAAGTGCTTGTGTTCTACACTAATTTAAGGAAAATCCAAGACCTCACAGAAACCAGGGAGCCAATAGAATGCTGTATAACTAGCTTCCAATTACCAAGAAAGTATATACCTCCTGGGCACAGGCAGTGTGATAGGAGAGGATAAATCACTAAATAACTCTACACTAACATTTAAACTTATCTAACAAATCTTTATCAATAAGTGTGCATGTATCCCAATGATTACATCATGACGTCTCCCATAATTCATAATAGCAGAGGCAATGCTGAACACAAATGTACACATACTTGCCAAGCCAGCCGGCTGCTTTTTCCCACAAATTCACATATAACTGACAAGCCAGATTCACGCATATATAGTGCCTACCTAGTATCCCTTGCAGTGGGGGTAGCATTCTAAATGCATGATTCTGGCTTGTCTGGTATATATAAATTTGTGTTCAGCATTGATTCTGCTACCCACTGAGCTTTCAAGTGGAGGGGTTTTCATAGTTAAATATCATGCCAATATCAGCCATGTTTCCAGGGACACATATTTGTTCCACATGCTGCAGAAAGAGTATGCAAAGTGCAGCCTAGCAGTATGTAGGATGGATATATGCACAGACACAGTCCAATTAATTAATCATGGTAGGTTCTTTGAGATCTCCACCGTGATTGATTAATTAATTGGATTGTGCCTGTGCGTATATCCATCCAACATACTGCCGGGCTGCACTTTGCATGGTCTTTCTGCAGCATGTTGAACAAAAATGTGTCCCTTGAAACATGGCCAATGTTGGCAACTATGGGGGTTTTACAATCAACTTTACCCCACCATTACTTAAATGGTTTGTTCATAATAATAAGTGTTATTTTTAATCTAAATAGATTTTTTTGATACAACTTTATTTGCTAATTAAGTTATCATAATTGGTGTATACTTATACGTAGATAGGTTTGGTGTATTTGTATATAAGAATTATTTATGTAGACAAGAGTGCAATTTTTGGTATGCCGTATAAACACATGTATCTAATTTAATCACACAAGTAAATATCATCAAGTGACCCAATGAGACATGGAACAATCTACATTCGGAATTGTACAAAAACTTTTCATGGCAAGTATAGCTAAAAGTACTTCAAAAACTAATAATGCATAAATATTTAAGTGTAATCATTCACTATTTGTTTATCTGGAGAGGTCTTTTACATAAATATATAATCTACTAACTGTACTAAACCTTACAAAAAAATGTATCACAATGGGGGGATTTATACAGGGAAGTTTAGTTGCAAGTGTTGGGAGAATGAAAAAAAAAAAAGGTGTAATACCATATAGTGCAGTGCAACTCACAAGTTTGGAACCGGTGCAGGCAGCGCTAAATCGCTACTGAGATTACATCTATTAGACGCAGTTAGGGTTGCCACTTAGCTGGTATTTTACCAACAGGCTGAAAAAAATGGTAGCATTCCTAGGCACAAGTTTAGTGTGTGCTATTTTTATACATCCTCCCCAGTTTTCCTGGTAATGTGATTGAGAACTGGCTAGGCCTGCTTTGTCAGACACTCCATCCTGGGAATCAAAGGGAATTAAAAGAACAAACAGGTTTAAACCAGTTTATCAATCCTAGGTTCATGTACTGCTTATGACTGCTATTAGTGCTAAAGATCCTAATGGTCTGTCTCTATAGTTTCTTTAGTACATCCCAGCAGTATTGATATAGTTCCGGGGGCAAAGGCAAGTGGTCAATTTCTGTTCCCCTGACCTTGGTGGCTGCAGCAGACTGCACCAGGTGCCAAGGTGAATAGGGGTGCCAGTCCTCCTCATCCAGTGAAGCAGCATGTGGTAAAAGATGTGATCGCAGGCTGGCATAATGCCAGCCCCCCATGAGGCTTTGGAGGCACTATGTGCCAGGGGATGACCAAATGCCAATCAGAAGCTCTCTGTCCCAGCCAGGGGGGCTTTCAAACCAGCCAATAGTAGGCTGGGACAGAGAGGCATGGGGGGAGAGGCGAGAGACACACATTAGTGGAATAGAGAGACAGACATGGGAGGGAGAGGAGAGAGACATATAGTCATGAGAAAAATAAAATACACCATCTTTGATTTCCATGGTTTTATATATTAGTACAGAACAACAATCATCTGTTCCTTAGCAGGTCTTAAAATTAGGTAAATACAACCGCAGATGAACAACAGCACATGGTCATGAGTTATTTAACACAAATAAAGCCAACATTGAGAAGCCATGTGTCAAAAACTAAGTGCACCCTTACTACTTCTATAGGAATTAAGAGTCTAAATAGCATACAGGTGCTGTTACTCAAATGTCTTTTATTAAATGATCATCAGCAAGTGTGACCACTTCTATAAAAGCCAGAGTTTTAGAGGTTTGTCTGGTCTGGAGCATTCAGGTGTGTGTTAACACAGTGCCAATGAGAAAAGACATCAGAAGTGATCTTAGAGAACAATTGTTACTGCCCATTAAACGGGGAAGGGTTATAAGTCCATTTCCAAATAATTTAAAATCCATCATTAGATACCGAGGAACAGTATTCAAAAGTGGAAAACATTCAAGACCACTGCCATTCTTCCTAGGAGTGGATGTCCCAGCAAATTCACTCCAAGGTCAAACTGTACAGTGCTCAGAGAAATTGCAAAAAAATCAGAATAAGAGTAATAAAGGGTTGGCGGTGCACACACAAAAATATAACTATATGAATTAAATGAGTACACTGACAAATAAATTGCAAAAGTATTTTAGTTAGAAATACTAGTCATATATTAAATGTCACACAGACCAATGTACAAGTATTTGATCAAGTAATTAGGCAAAGTATGAACACAACAACATAGGGGGACCCAATAGGGGGATTTATACAGCGAAGTGCAGTTGCAAGTGTTGGGAGAGTGAAAAAAAGGTGTTATAACATATAGTGCAGTGCAACTCGCAAGTTTGGAACCAGTGCAGCTAGCACTAAATTGCGACTGAGATTACGTCTATTAGGCGCAGTTAGAGTTACCACCTAGCTAGTATTTTACCCACAGGCTGAAAAAAATTGGCTTGAGACCAATGTTGAGTTGATGGTGGCAATAGAACAGCCGGTGTTCTGACAAAAAACTGGAGCAAATTCTACTGCATAAGCGCAGTAGAATTCACTCATTGCGCACCAGAGTGCATGCACACAAAGTTACAGCTGTCAATCAGCCGTAACTTTGTTAGAAGAGCGCATGCGCGAGGGACACACACCACCTCACACCCCCTCCGGATCAGCTGCGGTGACAAGTAAAAGTGTTTATATGCTACGCTAGTAAGTGGAAGTCACACACGGGGGGACAGAGGCAGCCCCCCTCTGTCTTCCGTGGGTGACTTCCATTTACTAGCGTAGCATGTCACTGATAGAAGTTTTACCAATTGCTTGGTATGCTAGTAAGTGAGAATAATAAGTAAGAGGCTTATACTTTACCTGTCACCGCAGCTGATCCGGAGGGGGCGTGAGGCGGTGTGTGTCCCTCGCGCATGCGCTCTTCTAACAAAGTTACGGCTGATTGACAGCTGTAACTTTGTGTGCATGCACTCTGGTGCGCAATGATTGAATTCTACTGCGCTTGTGCAGTATAATTTGCTCCAGTTTTTTGTTAGAACACCGGTATTATTTTGAAGAACAGGTAGCAATCGTAGGCACAAGTTCATTGTGGGCCATTTTTATACATCCTCCCCAGTTTTCCTGGTAATGAGATTGAGAACTGACTAGGCCTGCTTTGTCAGACACTCCATCCCTGGAATCAAAGGGAAATAATAGAACAACAGGTTTTAAACCAGTTTATCAGTCCTGGCTTCATGTACAGCTTAAGACTGTTATTATGGCTAAAGATCCTATTGGTCTGTCTCCACTATCGTTTCTTTAGTACATATCAACGGTACTGACATAGTTCCAGTGGTGGATCTGGAGGTCAGAGGCAACTGGTCAATTTCTGTCCCCATGGACACAGCCGTGCCTTGGTGGCTGCAATGGTGGCATTCTTAACTGGGTGCCAAGGTGAACAGGGGTGCCAGTCCTCCCATTCTGTGAATCAGCACCGGGTAAAAGATAGAGTCCTAGTGACCGCAGGCTGGCATAATATATTTCCGTTACAATATCCTTATTATATATCAGTACAGAACAACAACAATTTATTCCTTAGCAGGTCTTTTTTTTTCTCTACAATTTTGCAGGGCAGTGTTCTTTTTGTTTGTCTTAATAGGTAAGCAAATAGCTAATCATTTGTTCCTATGCTGAAAGGACTCCATCTTACAAGGGGGGATGCTCAAAAAGAAACGTTAAACACCACTGCCGGTACAGTAAAGAAACATCAACACAAGATGGGATGAAGATCAGATTGGTATCGTATAAACAGGGGTTTATTAATCCACTTGTTTGTCTGTCATCTGTTTCTAACATTATGTTTTCTTACACCAATATTATAACAAATATCAGAGATACTCTGCCTAGATGATCACTCCTATGCATAATGTATCCCCTAAGTCAGTGATGGCTAAGATTTTTGGGCCTGAGTGCCCAATTTGTGTCCGAAACCGATATGCAGACCTCAAAGTGCCAACACTGCATACATAGACACACAAACACACACTTATACTCATACTCACACACAAGCTTATATTTATACCCACACACTCATACTTCTACACACACGCTTATACTCATACGCTTATACTCCTACTCATACACACACACACGCTTATACTCATACACACACACGTTTATGCTTATAATCATACACACACACGCTTATACTCATACACACACGCTTATACTCATACACACACGCTTATACTCATACACACACGCTTATACTCATACACTCGCTTATACTCATACATACATGCTTATACTCATACACACAAGCTTATACTCATACATACACGCTTATACTCATACACACAAGCTTATACTCATACACACGCTTATACTCATACACACACGCTTATACTCATACACACACGCTATACTCATACATACACGCTTATACTCATACACTCGCTTATACTCATACATACATGCTTATACTCATACACACAAGTTTATACTCATACACACACGCTTATACTCATACACACACGCTTATACTCATACATACACGCTTATACTCATACACTCGCTTATACTCATACATACATACATGCTTATACTCATACACACAAGCTTATACTATACACACACGATTATACTCATACACATAATCTTATACTCATACACACACGATTATACTCATACACACAATCTTATACTCATACATACACGCTTATACTCGCACACGCTTATACTCACACATACTTATACTCACACACACTTAGTCATACTCACACACACTTAGTCATACTTATACTCATACTTATTCTCACACATAGTCATACTCACACACAGCCAGGTTCACCCCTCACTGCTTGTCTGCTCTGTCCAGAGCAGTCATCAGTGGGTAAAAGATGGGATCCGCCAGTCATCTGCTTCTTCTGCCGATAATCATGCATATGCGCGCTATGTTGTAAAAGCAAACAGTTAATTTCTTTCCGACTTGAACGCTTCTCCACATAGCGCGCTTGCACCTGATTATCGGGAGCAGATGACCGGTGGATCCTATCTTTTACCCACTGATGACTGCTCTTCTCGGACAGAGCAGACAAGCATAGGTTCCCCAACACTGCCCTAAGTGGAATAAATTCAGGATATAGTGAACCTAGTAGAGATATGTAGGCCATTCAGGTCTCCCATGTTTTATATATTTTTCTTGCTAGAATAAGCTAGCATTTTTCATATCTAGTAATTGGTTAGTAAATGACAGATGTCACTGGGCCTAAGTCAGGCATATATGTATTCTCAATTCTGGCACATATGTACTTATACTGTGTTCTTGATTCCTTAATTTTAGATTAATCTATCAAAGCCCAAAGTCATTGGGATCACATAATGACTAAAGACAAGATGACAGAAGTCAGGATCATCCTAATACGGGGACAGGAGTTTCTGGACAAATCGAATCGTGATGCCAAGTTCGTCATCCAAAAGTTGCTCCAAAGAAATCCAAGGTCTATCCAGGGGGAAAACAGGGATTCATTTTAAGATGTACCCACCAGTCTGATCCAAAGACATCCCATCAAGAAAAGGTTCAACATAACAGATATCAAGTTGCTAGAAGAGACCTGCCGCCGCAATACATCGCTCTCAAGTTCCTTTACCCAAGTGCCGGACAAGCAAAGAAACCTTTGTCCCAAGTGTGCTGTCAACCAGCTAAAGGCCAAAGAGAATCCACTTGGCTACAAGGCCATTAAAGCTTAATATTTCCAGTTGTTTGGTGACTAAAGTCAAGAAGAAACAGTTTTTCCTTTGCTTTGCAGATTAAAGCTAAAGATCCAGAGTTCATAATTTTAACCAGTCCTAAATAGCTACTTCTTAATTTGAAACACAATCATATTCCTAAAGAATTATTGGTTCCAATTTGGGGGGATTTGTCAGAGGTATTGAACAGGAATCTCGAGACTGGTACATATGAATAAAGCAGAAGCCAAAGATAACAAGATGGATGCCAGCAGCCTCCATTTTGTGTCAGTTTTTGGATATCCTTCTGTCTGTTCACATCTTATTCTGTGTCACTGAGGATAAAAGAAAGTCTTCCACATTTCTAACTCTGTTATCTGGAACCAAATCTGTTACTGATAAGTAGGTAGACAGGGCTGGCCTAAGAAATTGTGCTGCCTGGGCCGAAAACCTAAATGTCCCCCCCCCCCCCCCCAAAAAAAAAGCCCACAGTCATGATAATCTAAACTAAAATGAAACTGATAAGGAAGTGCTAATTTAATGCAAGAGCATCTTTCTATATGCAAATTTATATGGCGAGAGTATTGACAGGCCATGATTGAAATGTGTACCCTAAATGTTTGAGCATTTACACTTAATGTACAATATTTGAGTCATGTTATAGGTCAGTGGTCACATATTATGTTTTGGGGAATTGCAGAGCCTATTTTCATAATAATGTTTGTTTTACCATTTCTTTTTTTTCACCTTGTGGGTGAGCTCTTATTTTATTTTGATATGCCCACTTAAGCACTTCTTATATACATAATAAAATAAATTTTCAAAGAACTCACCCATAAGGTGAAAAGAGAGTAATTGTAAAACATTATTATGATAATACCCTGTGCAATTCCTTAAAACCTAATGTGACCAGTGACCTATAACAAAATCCAGACAGATATAATCAGTGTCAGAGGAGTTAACCCATGGATTTCTTTACATATATAGGCAGTGTCAGATGTGTTAACCCCTGGATGGCTAGACAGATCTAGGCAGTATCAGATGAGTTAACCCCTTGGTGGCTAGACAAATATAGGCAGTATCACATAAGTTAACCCCTTTATCCACACACTAGACATGTGCAAAAATAAAATTTTAGTTTAGTTTTCGTCCATTCGGACGAAAATTTTATTTATTTCGTCTAAAACGAATTTCGTTCATTACTGCATTCGTTTCAGACTAAATTAGTTCATTATTTACGTTTTGTTTTATTCGTTCGTACGAATCAATTGACCTATACATTCCATAAACCGAAAGTCTATAAACCAAACTTCGTTCAGTTTATAGACTTTCGGCTTATGGAATACATGTAATGCTATTGGCTTTCTATAAACCGAACTAGAGTCCCCATTCATAAGAAATTCTTATGAATGGGGTCCCCATTCATAAGAATTTCTTATGAATGGGGACTCTAGTTCGGTTTATAGAAAGCCAATAGTATTACATGTATTCTATAAGCCGAAAGTCTATAAACCAAAGGTCGTTCGGTTTATAGACTTTCGGTTTATAGAATACATGTAATTATATGCTATTCTATAAGCCGAAAGTCTATATACCGAAGGTCGTTTATAGACCGAACGACCTTTGGTTTATAGACTTTCTTATGAATGTGGCTCTTGTTCGGTTTATAGAAAGGCAATAGTATTACACGTATTCTATAAGCTGAAAGTCTATAAACCGAAGGTCGTTCGGTTTATAGACTTTCGGTTTTAAGAATAGAATAGAATTACATGTATTCTATAAACCGAACGACCTTTCAATTCATACGAATTGACCTATTCGTATGAATGGGGACTCTATTTCGGTTTATAGAATAGCAATAGCATAGCATTACTTGCATTCCATAAACCGAAAGTCGTTCATTATGTCGGTTTATGGAATGTATGTAATGCTATTGGTATTCTATAAACCGACTCTATTTCGGTTTATAGAATGCCAATAGCACAAATGGACGAATGATTTTCATTTATTAACTGTAAAGGAACCCATATATAATAAATGAGCCCTGTGCAGCTTACTCCCGGATAAACAGCCGAAATACGATGCAACGTGAATATAAAATCCCAGTTCCCCAAACATGAGCCGAGACTTCATGAAGGGGTAAAATCAGTGTGTTTATTCAGCTTTCAAATCATTATTTTTATGCTCTGCCAGAACTCCTCCCCACATCTGGAGAGATAAATGGATTACAGTATAATCCCAACCCAGCCTTCCCCAGCACACCAAATACAGTATCAAGCTCCCAATGAAAACAAACATTAGAATTATAATTACATTGAAATAGCCCTGACTGATAACCTTCCTGACCCTAATTAAGATCCCCTCCCTTGAACTCTTAAACTAATTACTTTTAATTCATAACTTGCCAGGATGTCTCAGGCTATAGCCCATTGTCCTATTGTCTCTGGGATACATCCTGAGACACCCTGGAGCCATCTCAAAACAAGCAGGCCATTAGCAATGCAGAAAACTCACAAATGGAGCTAAATTTGTATATACAACAAGTGGACATAACAGAACTCTCGCCTTAGTTCCATGGGACGGCATACCCGCCTAGACCCTAACGGGTTGGCTTGGGGATGTCCGCTGTTAAACTTTGTTTTTCCAGTTCTGTTTGCCGGGATAACCCATCTGCGTTGGCATTCTGCTTCCCTGGCCGGCACTGCATTATGAAATTATAGGGTTGCAGTGCCAAGCTCCATCTTAACAGTCTGGGGTTATCTCCGGCTACTCTGTTGAGCCAGATGAGGGGGTTATGATCCGTCATAACCGTGAAAGATTGTCCATATAAATAAGGCTGTAATTTCTTCAGGGCCCAGACTAATGCCAAACACTCTTTCTCAACGGTGGCATAACTGACCTCTCTGGGTATAAGTTTTCGGCTCAGATATGTACCGGATGCTCCAGGCCATCGTCCCCCACTTGACTTAAAACGGCTCCCAGTCCGAACATTGAGGCATCAGTGTGAACGAGGAATCTTTTAGTGTGGTCAGGTGCCGCCAATACAGGGGTTTTACTTAACGCAAGCTTGAGTTTCTGGAAGGCCTCCTCACACTCCGGAGACCATACTACTTGCCTAGGTAACGACTTTTTGGTAAGATCGGTAAGGGGTTTGGCTGTGGCGCTATAATCTGACACAAATTTCCTATAATAGCCAGCTGTTCCCAGAAAGGCCATAACCTGTGTCTTGGTGCGTGGTTGGGGCCACTGCGTGATAGCCTCAATTTTAGCTGGCTCAGGCCTCTGCTTGCATGACCCTACCCTATGGCCTAGGTATTGGACCTCGGCCATGCCTACATGACATTTTTCTGGTTTCAAGGTTCATCCTGCCTCTTGAATTCGCTTGAGTACTACAGAAATGTGCTCCAGGTGGGCCTCCCAAGTGCTGCTGTAAATGGCTATGTCATCTAGATAAGCACAGACGAAGCCCTGAAATCCCTCTAAGAGCCGGTCTGCCATCCTTTGAAAAGTAGCTGGGGCATTCTTCATCCCAAATGGCATGACCTTAAATTGGTACAAGCCAAATGGGGTGACGAATGCAGACTTAGGAATAGCATCAGGCTCCAAGGGGATTTGCCAATACCCCTTGCACAAGTCAATAGTGGTCAAGTAATTACCCCCGGCCATACGGTCTAATAACTCATCTACCCTGGGCATGGGGTAGGCATCCGTGACCGTACGGTCATTAAGCCTGCGGTAATCCACACAAAACCGCGTGGTACCATCTTTCTTTGGTACTAATACCACTGGGGAGGCCGAAGGGCTCTGCGAGGGTTCTATAACCCTTAGATCCAGCATCTCCTGAATCTCTTTTAACATGCTATCTCTAACTGCCTCAGGAATTCTGTATGGTTGCTGTCTCAAAGGTACCTGACCTGGGGTCTCCACCCGGTGGACTGCCAGCGTCGTGTAGCCCGGGAGAGCAGAAAACATATCCCGAAATTCCCGTAACAGTAGCCTGTGCCCTTTCCTCTGGTTTCAACTCCGGTCCTAGTCCTACCTGCTCCACCCCGGTGGGTTCTTTGTGGAGCAAGTTGGGCAAGGGAATACCCTCACTATCTTCAAGCGCCGGAGCGCATACTGCAGAGACTTCCTCTGGCCTCTCAAAGTAGGGTTTCAACATATTAACATGAAAGGACCTGCGGATCCTTTCATTGTTACAATCTGTTACTATGTACGTAGTGTCGCTGACCCTGGCTACTACTTTGTAGGGCCCTTGCCAAGAGGCCTGTAACTTATCTGTTTTGGTCGGTTTGAGGACTAACACTTTTTGATCTATCTCTAGAATACGATCTCTAGCTCTCCTATCGTACCAGTGTTTATGACGTTGTTGAGCCGCCTGCATGTTTTCCCTTACCGATTGAGTAAGCGCCTGCAGTCGGTCTCTCAACTCTAAAACAAATGGTACTATCGGCGTGCCTGATTCTCCCATATCCCCTTCCCAGTGCTCGCGGACCAGGTCCAGGGGTCCTCGGACTCTCCTTCCATATAACATTTCGAAAGGAGAGAATCCGGTGGATGCCTGGGGTACCTCCCGGTATGCGAACAGGAGGTGGGGAAGGAACTTTTCCCAGTTCCGCCAGGTCTCTGTGAACGTGATTATCATCTGTTTTAGAGCGCCATTAAAACGTTCGCAGAGCCCGTTCGTCTGGGGATGATAGGGAGAACTCAGTATGGGTTTTACTCTGCAGCTCTGCCAGAGCTGCTGAGTAACTGCCGCTGTGAATTGGGTCCCTTGGTTGGATACTATTTCCCTAGGGAACCCAACTCGAGTAAATACTTTGATGAGAGCTTCAGCTACGGTTTCAGCAGTGATATTAGGTAAGGCTATAGCTTCCGGGTAGCGTGTAGCATAGTCCACCACCGTAAGAATATATTTCTTACCCGATGGACTAGGCTTACTAAGGGGTCCTACCAAATCCACTGCCACTCTGAAAAAAGGTTCCTCTATTATGGGAAGAGGTCTTAATTTCGCTCGGGGGGTGGTCACCCCTCTTTCCTACTTTTTGGCATACATCACAGGTTCTACAATAATTTTGTAAATCTTGGGTAGCACCTGGTCAACCTATCTCGGGTTTTCTTAATCCCTAGATGTCCTGCTAAGGGTATATCGTGGCTAATCCGTAATAACTCTGCCCTATATTTGCGGGGTACCACTAACTGTTTTTTCATCACCTGTCGGGTTCCTCCTACCGCCCCCTCTGTTATCCGATATAGCAAACCTTTTTCCCACTGGAACCTTTCCTGTCCTACGTCTCCATGGGGTTTATCTGCCTCCCTCCGGTACCCACTTAAAGTGCTATCCTCCCTCTGAGCCTGCCCAAAGTCGGTGGGAGTGCCCCAATATATGTTAGGACTAGAATCTACAGAAGCATTATTAGTGCCTACCGGGTCATCCGTGGAGTGTGAGGTGTCCATAGCTCATGCCTGTTGTCTGGTTGTGACTGGGAGCACTCCTGCTGTAGTCGGCTGTATAAATTGAGAAGTCAAGCACCCCAAATCGTTTCCCAGCAAAACCTCCGCCGGTAACTCTGGCATGATGCCCACCTCCACAGCCTTAGCCTCGGTGCCCCAGTCAACGTGTGAATAGCCCCCCCCCGCCACCCTTACAGCCACGGAGCAACCAGTATGTTGGGACGGTTTGACACGGTGTGGTTGTACCAGAGTTATCGTAGCTCCAGTGTCTCTCAGTCCTCTGGCTTCCTGCCCATTAAGTCGCACAGTCTGTCGATGGTGCGCCCGATTGTCATCTGCTGCTTGAACTGGGTTGACCTCGTGTAGCATGGGCCAATTCTCTGAATTAGTGTGGTCACCCCCTTGCATAGAATAGTTGTAATCCTCTTGTACATAATGAGCAGCTGCTCTCGTTGGTGGGGCTGGTGCTCGCCCCCATCGATCAGTATTACGGCGTGGACAATTAGGTTTTATGTGTCCCACCTGCTTACACCCAAAACACATCGTTGAAGTTTTCTGAACCCCGGTGGAAGTAGGTTGACTCACCGGTGGTACTGGTTTCGGTTGCGGTGCTGGAGCTTGAGCGTGATACCGCGGTCGAAATCCTGAAGCTCCACAGTTGTGATCTATCCATCTGCTCTCATGAAATTCGTCTGCTAGACGTGCTGCCTCTTCTACTGACAGCGGATTTCTGTCTCTGACCCAATCCCTGGTATCTGTAGGAGTGTGGTCAAAAAACTGCTCCAATAATAACAATTGTAATGCATCCTCCAGTGTAGTCGCCTGGCATCCCTGCATCCAGTTACTGGCAGTGCGGTGCATGCGGAATGCCCACTCTGTGTAAGAGTCTTTGCCCTGCTTGCGGAGCGACCGGAATTTTCTCCTGTGTGCCTCCGGTGTAACTGCATAACGGGTTAACAAAAAGGCTTCTGCTGCTCTGCCTGATAGCTTGCTGCTCAATATTGCAGGCCAATTAGTCTTTCAAAGTCCTGCAGATAATTATCAATATCCATTTTGCTTTCTATAAAATTTTTAAAAGCAGCATAATTTATCTTACGTGGCCGCCCCATAGATGATCCTGGTAGTGACAGTATATCCATTTGTGGTGATCTTTCTCTGGTCTCCCGTGCTTCCCGGCGACTCTCTGCTTCCGAAGCTTGTGCCATGATTTGTACCACAATCTCTGGTGCAGGATTCGGTCCTACCAAGCTGAGTCTCCATCTCACATCTTTCTGAAACTCTGTTTCTTCTGCGTTCGCCATTTGTACCTCACTGGTTCGGTCGCTCTCCAGTAATTCGGCTATTATCGTGGCTTTCGTCTTATTGATTGCCACTATGCCTCGAGCTTCCAGCAGTTCTTTAAGTGTTGTTCGTTTCAGCCGTTCGTATCTATGCGCCATTCACTTCCTTTTCGGTTAAATGAAATACATCCATTCGGGAGAAATCCCGCCGCTTGCCACCAGTGTAAAGGAACCCATATATAATAAATGAGCCCTGTACAGCTTACTCCCGGATAAACAGCCGAAATACGATGCAACGTGAATATAAAATCCCAGTTCCCCAAACATGAGCCGAGACTTCATGAAGGGGTAAAATCAGTGTGTTTTTTTCAGTTTTCAAATCATTATTTATATGCTCTGTCAGAACTCCTCCCCTCCGAAAACGAATGCACATGTCTACCACACACTCCCTCACACACAAATACAGACAGTCTGTCACTCACACTGACACACACACTCTCACTTACACTGACATACACACACTCACTCACACTGACATACACTCACTCACACCGACATACACACACTCACACTGACATACACACACACTCACACTGACATACACACACACTCACACTGACATACACACACACTGTCAGTTTTTAACTTACCTGCTGCAGGCATCTCTGTGCTTTGAGATCCTCGTGTGAAGTAGGGACTAAGCCAATCACGGGAGGCTTCTGAACTCTCAGGCAATCAGGAGAGTTGAGAGGTCTCACCTGATGGGCTGAGACCTCCTTCTATCAAGCTCCCACAAGAAAAAGATGGCTGCATGCAGCATCAAAGTGCCGCCTCTGCCAGGGTGCCACCTGGGGCAGCTGCCCCACTCTGCCCCATTAAATGGCCGGCCCTGTAGGTAGAGATGTCCATAGTACAGACCGGAACAGATAAGGTGGCCATTGTTAGTGGAAGGTTTATGACTATAGCCACATTTCATTGTATGTATGCAGACACAGCTGTGTCTATACACAAACAAGAAGAGAAAGGGGAGCTAAAATTCAGCTTACTAGTCCACCTAAACTGAGACTCAGACACACACTGTGCAACTATTTGGATAATAAGTTTGAAGAATGTAATAAGGGATATTATAAAGATACATAGTTGATTCAAATCGCTCATTAAAATATATAATTATATCACACCTTCACTAATAAATATATAAAGTATAATTAAACCTACATATTAATTAGAATATTGTTTTTGTTGTTTTGTTAGTGTGGTATAAATATTATTATGAGTTTTAATCTAACGTAGAATGATAAGAATAACAATATTGATAATATAATTTCAAATTAGAGTAAATAACACTTCTATACATTTCAACATATATATTGTCTCACATTATACTCATTATCCAGGTATAGCTATAAATCATGACATCATCTCATTTAACCCCTTAGTGACATGACTTTTTTGATTGTCCGACGCTTGGTGACATGGGCCTGTTTTAACATTTCTAAGGTGTTTCTGTTTTGATGTAATTTATTTCTGTCTCATTTAGTGTACCCACACAAACTATATATCGTTTTTATCGTCATAAGAAGGGCTTTCTTTTGATACCATTATTTTGATAATAGCATATAATTTTTTTTTTTATGACTTTTATTTGAAAAATCGTATACTTATATACAAGAGACAACAAAAAAACACTGCTAAATAGTTTCTAATATATGTCCTAAGTTCATAAATAGCCCATGTTTTATGTTTTTGTGCTTTTTTATTCATTTTACACGGCCAGAACTCTAAGTAGTGCAAAGCTTTTTTTCAAAATTATCGATAGTGACATTGTAACACTGATATCTGTACTAAATCCATGAATGACCCCCAACATGTACATATTTTTGAAAACTAGACCACTCAGGGCATTTAACTTGGGGTATTTTGACACATTTCACGTAGCCATTTTACCACCAATCTTTGCCAAATTTGCAGCAATTTTTTTTTTTTAAATTTTCACATAGATTGCAATTTAGGTAAACATTACCGTAAAAATGTGAAGGGGTATTTCCAAATAACACCCCAATAAGTGTTCAGCAACATCTCCTGAGTACAGGGATACCACCCATGTATAGGTATGTTGGTTTGTTTTGGGGCTAAAAGGCCACATTTAGGGGGTGCGCATTTTGGTTTTCCAACTTGGAATTCTGACATGCAGAAAACCTGCGCCCATGTCCCATTTGTGACATTTTGGAAGCCAGAAAGTGTATTCTACCCCAGGATGTGAATCTGAGATAAGGTTTGGTTGATAAGTTGATACTGGAGGTGTAGAGGGGAGACTGATTGTGAAGAGGGGGAGAATTGCCACTAATGGAGATGGTAATATTTTAGAAAAGGGCTGAGTCTCTCTCCTTCTGGGGAGAACTCAGGAATATGAGGCATTTAATAGCACATGTTCACTATACAATAGACATCTCCATACACATAGTATTGAGCTTGGTCCCAGGAGTAACTCACATCACACCATTCTTCAATGGAAAGAGTCTCAACTGTAAATCAACCTCTGCCGGCAATGTTAAATGTGGTACTTTGTTTCTAGCATAATCTCAATTTTTATGGATGTGATTAATATATATATTTGGGTAAATTAAATTTAAATCCCACAATTTATGGGATCTATATGTTTTAGCCTTGTGTTTATCCTTTCTGCAGAAGGAAGCCAGAGGAAATCTTAAAGACATTAGCAAGGAGCAGAAGTTCTTATAGTCTAGCTATTACCCCAAATATGTAATATCTAATCTCCAGAGATTATCTAAGATTTTTATTTTTAAAGTCTAAGATAGAATACATACATTGTCATTTACCGGGCAGATTAAGAAATAGCCACCTTAAGTAGTTATATGAATTAGGAATATTACCTTACCAAAGCAGAGTAATAATTGGGTGTACTATCAGTAACTATGTTAACTACTGTCATCATCAATGTATGTGTGGTTGTATCTAAATAAAATGCATGGCCATCTTGTGGTCAGAAACTTAACTGCATAGTAAATTATACTACAAACATGTTGATACAGATACAGAAATGCCTAATTAATGTTTTATTTTATTCACCTCTGTTATAAGTCATACATGTGAATTATGATTAACATCTATTAATATTGTATTTTGTTGTTACGCTATTTTGCTTATCGTTTGATCTTCATTTTATATTCAATAAATGAATTATTATTTTATTAATAATTGTTGGATTGTATTTACTTTTGTAAAAACGCCATCCAAACTCTCTATATACATAACAAATTCTTGATATGGGTATTTTTGGTCGGACCCATATATTTGAATCATACATTTTCATATTTTTAATGATTCATAATTAATAACCCATATTCATATTTTTATGGTTATTAATATCCGACAACAGACTATACACCAAGCTGTAGAAATGTCTCTTCAACTCCCAGTCTGTTGAATTCCTGATTTTTATCATCTCTCTCGGTCAGATCCAGATGGAGCCAAGGAAATTCTCCACTATAATTGACTGGCTTATCCCCACCTGTGTCAAAGCACAGGGCTTTTCTAAGATCATGTGGCCTATAGCTACACTCAGAAGAACATCAAATTCCTTCTGGACTATGCAGGCCCATCAGACATTCAATACTTTGAAAGGACTCTTTATTACAGCTTTCGGGAAGTGGACACCTCTGATGTAGCTGTTGGTGCTGTCCTTTCCCAGTGCTCTGTGGCCAAGGATCTTCTTCATCCTGTCTCCTATATTTGATTTCAATTGCGCCCATACCAAGATTTCGAGGTCTCTGCTGCACATTTCACAATCTGTGAAACGATGGAGATCTCCTCAGGTTCTAGTCATACACCTAGTAGTTAACAATCTAAACTCCCCTTTCAGGAATTGATTTGCTTTATTAAGGCCAACATCCTTCAGTATCCAGACCTGTTTAATATATTTTGCAGCACTTATTTTTTGATTGTTGTAAAGTGTTAGAAACATGTCTTGTTTGTGGAGAATGAGTTTGAGGTCGCAAAACATATATTTATCATTGAAGCGCTTTGATCACTCCAGACCTCGCAATTGTCTGGTCTGATATATCTAGACTCCCCTGGCGGGGTTCTCGTATCATGCATGGGGTGGAGCTCACCAGGAAGAAAATAAACAGTACCATCTCTTGTTTCATTGCCTACAAAGATGGCTTAATAGTGCACCACTCTCTATTTGATGGTTCTGATGCCTCCTTGTATCGCAGGGATGGAGTGCATCTTGCTTTCATTTGTTTAGACAAGGGGTCTCCAAACAACATCCCACAGGCCACAAATGAAAATGAGGGAGAAAATCCAATACTGGAGGGACAGGCAGGGGAAGGAGAGGACAGTGATGTCTTGGTGTTGGAGGATTATATAAGGATGGGTAAGGGGAGAACTGCCAGGAGGCAGAGCTGGACTGCTGGAGGCTTTATACACAGTGCATTGGTACAGACTTGGCATATTAGCAGTAAGCAGATCTTTCAGGATACCATGCTTACTACATCCGCTCAGGAGGAATGAAATAAGAGCGAGGGAAATGACATCACATCAGATTCGGCACTCCCTTTCCATCAGTTCTTGGCAGCACTGAGCAGATTCGCTGGGTAAGCTGCATCAAAATGTATGACACCAAGGAATTTTTCCATGACATCAAGAACACAAACAGCAGAGGACCTGCTGGACAGAACACTGATATCCGAGGAGACTTAGGTGACAAAACTCATTAGAGGTGCAACAAGATATAAAAGATGAATGATGTATAGGAGTATTTTAGTCAGGTTCATTGAGGGTTAAACACTAATACACTCACACTGTTATTACTGCTTTTTCCAAGACACAGCTAGAGAACTGGAGACTGAGTGGATGAGGACTGGACCATAAGGCAAGGGGTAGAGAGACAAAATGAAAAGGGGAAGGAGAGAACTCAATACTGGGTGAGGGCATAATAAATAAATGGGCGGAAGGGCAGAAAACTGGAGAGACAGGCAGGAGAATGAGAGAGCAGTGATGGCTTGGGGTTGGAGGATTATATAAGGATGGGTAAGGGGACAAGATGCTGGGTGGTCAGACACTGAGTAAAAGGTTAGAGGAAGAGATAGTTAGCTGAGGGGTTTGGGGGAAGAAAATCTCCCATGTAGACAAATGCTGCTTAAATAAAGCAGATATTATACTACATTATTGCAGCTAAACTGTCATTTCAGTTGCAGAAAGATTCCCATGGTGTTCACAACCATATAGTTTGTCATTTAATTTTTCACCCGTCAACTGCTATGCACTAGACTTCACATGAAGCATATACAACATGCTAGTTCTAACCTTAAGCAGCACACAATACATCAGTGGAAAAGTGGCAGGTGGGGTTGGAAGTAATGTGCAAACGTCACCATTTCATTCAGGAATGCTTATTTAAAAATAAAAAAGCAAACTATATTCCAGGGTTAAAACAAGTTAAATGTATACAAGTATTGCAGACTTTATTGCACCCATTCCAGCCATGAAGAGTGTACTTTATTTTTCAATTTTTAATAAAAGCAGCTATGCCGTCACCCTAGTTGGGAGTAATTAAGTCTTGCTTAAGTTGCCCACTAAATGTGCAATATACACAATGTGGCCCTGGTTTAGAACTTTGATTCAGTCTGGCATTGAGAGCAGTAGCTGGATGGATGAGCCTATGGCACACAAGGTATGACTTTGGCAAGGGTTGCCGAGGTCTGATGCCAGTGCAGGGATTAGTTGCCTTGGGGTATGGCCAACCCAAGTGGCAGTAGTGACCTGCAAAGGCTGATCAGAAGGCTAGTGAGCCCAAGCAGCAACGGCGGTAGCCACGAGTATTTGTATTACTCCATTCTAGGTGTCTAGAATGTGTTTTGGGTGACATGCTACCACTCATTTTTGATATATAGTGATGTATTATTTATAATTTTTTGATACTCAGTTGTTCTTGACAAAGTATGAAAGACACTTTATTACCCATTATAAAAGCTATGAAAATTAATTTGCAGCTTTTATTAAATAGATACTGTGATCCTTATCGCTAGCCCTGTATGAATTGTTTATGGTGGGGTATAAATTTGCCAAGACCACAAGGCTCAATGTCCACAAGAATCCACATACAAGGTAACCCATAACCTGTGCCAACGTGTTGCAGAGGCATCTAATTTGGCACTAGTTTCTATTCAAGGATGCATACTAGGTTGCCTGTCTTTGAAATCTTTGTTATGGTGTTGTAATTTGTGTTTTCAATCTATTAGATGCAATAGCCAGTCTTAATTAGTTTCCGTTGGTTGTTTGTTAGTCTTTGTCTAGGCAGCTCCAACCCCTCTGTCCTATGTTTGTACAATTTCTTAACTAATCAGAACAAGCTTTTTTTAAACCGTGGGAAAGATGTATATTTAGCAATTGTATCTCATAGTGATTAGTGAATATCCCCTTAAAATAGTGTGAAAGTTGTGGCACAACAGAAAAATGATTGAATTATTACAAATGAAAATATTGAAAAACTGCAGCAATGTTCAAATTATTGAATTAAATACAGTACACCATGTTTAATATGTAAACACATAAAACAATTTACAGTTACAAAAATGTGCAAGTTAATAAAAGAATTCATTCATGTGAATGAAAAGATTTAAGACTAAAAACACTTTAGGAAATACATTATCTGGATCCTAAGGCTTAATCATTTTAGTAAAATCAAGGAATGGCAGGTATGTTTCATTATTTTGATGTCAAACCAAGCTAAACCTATTAGTTTCCCTATAGAAAATATAGGGATCCTTTATTCCTCCATCTGCTTCTCCAGCAGATGCCACACATCTCTGCTTAAGACATAGTAGACAGGTAAACAAGAGAATCCATTGAATTGGGTGCTCATTGAAATGCTATAGGCTCCTGCGTCTTGGAACATGATCCAGTCTCCGATGTTTAGCTCTGGAAGGTCAATGTCATTTAAAAGCACATCAATGTCTGCACAGCTTGGTCCCCACAGTGTACTGGGATGGAGAGGCTGTGCTGGATCAATGTCCTAAAAATAGAAGAAACAATTAATTCCACCATAAAATGTTGTCTTTCAGCATTCACAAATGGCAGAGGTGGGTGGCCCAAGGTGGCAGTAATACGGGCATCATGCAGAAGCTATAATCTGTGCTTTCCTCTGTCACTGCTCCTGCACAGTGCTGTAACAACTCATATCTGGAGCTATCCAGTCTTCCGTGCAGACAGCATTGCATGCATGAGGAACCGTGACTGGTCACAATGCTGAGGAGTTTCAGTTTGTTTATACACAATGTTGGATGAGTTCAGATATTTAGGTTTACATTTTCACCTATAAAATGTAAAAGGTTTATTTTATTTTATTCCCAGTCCAGCCCTGGCTGATAATGATTAGAATATTGTTAATGCTGCCGATAAATCAATATCCATTTGTGTGATTATCTTTTGTATATTTGAATAAAATATACATTAGGGTTTATTTACTAAAAAGGTGAGTTGCAGGTGAACTGATCATTTAATCTTATAAATGTAGCTGTACATTGTGCAGGGACAATCCGGATGAGTTTGCTTAGTGGGGGCAACCTGCACAATGTATAGTTAAAATGGTGAGATGAAATGTTCATTTCACCTCACCTTTTAAGTGAATAGTCTTTTTCCCCCCACCAGTCATCCTTTAACCCCTTCCCACTTGTAGGACATTCTATGCCGTCCTACTTTTTAGGAAGACTAAAACAGCTGTATAATCTTCCTATTGTTTTATTATTGCAGTTTTATTTTTTTGCATTTCTTATTTTATTTTCCTTATTGTTCTTGTATTGAAAAAAGCAAACCAAAAAGGAAAATAATTAAATAAATTGAGGGGCACAGTATTTTTTTAAAAAGGCACAATAAAATAAAAAAAAAAAAACAGTATAACTTACGTTTTCCAGTATAGGGTGTAGCTTTATCTCCCTTGTTTGTAAATGAACGTCCATGAAGGATCCAAATAGCCCATCATTTAAATAATACAAATACTTTAGTTTGCCGTTTAGTCCATCAGTATCTGCAGATAGTATACAAATGTGTTAGTATGTTGTGTTTGAGATGAACTGTATAGCAAGGCTTCACAAATCCCAGGAGACTGGGCCGCTAACTGATTGTTTTTATGATCTCTATGGAAGCTCCATGTTCCTGGCTGCTAAAAATAACTAAGCTGGCTACAGAATTGGTCTGCTTGGCTTCTCAAGTCTACAAATATATATGTTAAGCCCTGCAGTACTGTATTGAGTACAAAGAAATAGAAATCATAGATTCCCTCCTGATTTGAAACATGTTTACCATAACATTTTTGCTTGAGGAAATTGGGAGTATTAAAACCACATCTATGCCATTAAGTCAGGGAGGGTGGTACTTACAAAGACTAATTAAAATGGGTGTGTCAGCAAGCCTTACATGATAAATTGTGCTAACCAATTGCACATGCATACCTCCCAACTGTCCCGTTTGGGCAGGACAGACCTGTTTTTGGGGCTCTGTCCCGCCCAGGGTCAGCACTGACAAGACAGAGCTCCAAAGATGGGGTGTACTGCGCCCAGGATTAGAGGTGCTGTTTGAGGGAGCTCTCTCCCTAACCGTGGGGTGCGGTCCGTCTGCGGTAGCCGCCCAGATGGGTGAGCATAGCGCCATGGGTGCAAGCTCTGGCCCGTGGCACTGCGAGACTTCCGGAAACTATGAGAGCTAGATGTCAACTGACTTCCGGCTCTCAGAAGATGCCAGCTGACAGTGTTCTGCCTCTGCAGAGACAGGAGGCAGACACTGTCTGAACGGTCCTCCTGCATATGAGAGTAAATAAGCAGGGAGGGGGACAAAACAGCTTAATTATTTTTATCTAAAAAAAAAAAAAAGTGTAAGTCTAAATGTGTGTGTATAAGGGTTCCAGATGAAAGCGGAAAAGTAGGTCATATAAATTCAAACACAACCCCCGAACATTTATTAGTAATCTTTACTACACATCCCCCTCGCTTAAATACTACTGAACAATGTAACAAGCACACTTACCGTTTATGCTCACAGTCTTCTTGGCTATAATATTGAGAGCAGCTGTGTAAGCGGAGCCCACGTAATATCTTCCAGGCTCTGCAATAATCTCTACACCCTGTTCCATTGGAAAATACTGATTCAAAGCTTCATTGATTACTGGTGAAAACTGTACAAAAGAGATAGAATTAGTCTATTAAAATGGAACTAGCAGGAGATTGTGAATAAAATAGCACAATGATTTATCTTCATATATGGCAGGACATATGAAAGGTCCCAATTTACCACATGAAGTCTCACCTCCTCAAATGCTGGTTTGAAATGACGGATCCCAGGCAGTCCACCTCCAATGTCCAGGAGTCTCATTCTGTGTCCTATTTTAATCCCAATATCAAACACACACCTGGCGTCTGAAATGGCCTGGCGAAACGCGTATACATTTCTGGATGCTGAACCAATGTGAAAACTGGTGGTGGTAGAAGAAATAAAGCATTCACAAAGAGGAAAGACTGACAAACTGTAAAGAGTGAACAAAGCAACACAGTGCCTCCCTCCAGATCTCAAATTTGCAAATACCATGTCAACCTGAATACCGTGGCCCAGATTCATTGTCCCCATTAACCCTAAAAGCGTTGTTAACTTAGCAGACATTTATGCTAAAGCAAACCAATAAGAGAGACAGAGAGATCTGTACAATTTTCAGCTGGCATCAGTAATGCAACTTTTAAATACATCAGCTTTATATTTACTACTTGTAATATTACAAGCTGAAGTGTGGAACCCTCCTGGATGCAAATCTGGGGCTATTTTATTTTGGTCTCAAACAGTGACGACACAAATATTATATATATTTTGAAACCAGAAATAAAAAAAAAAAAAAATATCTGCTTTACCTGACTCCAATAACTTGGATTTTCAGCATTTTTGCTGCCTCCAGGAGATATTCACAGCTCTGTATTGGGGTGCCATATTTCTTGCTGAGTTGACAAATACAGTTTGAGTCCTCAGTCTTTATGCGAAGAATCATCCTGCATAAAAGAAAACAAGAAAACGGCATATAAAATGTAATAGAGCTACTGCTGTTGCTATATAAACATTACCAGTGGCGTCCCGAGGGGGGGGGGGGGCGGACCGCACCGGGTGACACCAGTGCTGCCGGCACCCACGCACCGTGCCGCTTACTTTTTTTTTTTTCCCCTTGCAGCCGCCAAAAAAAAAAATAAAAAAATCACAGCGACCGGATGTGATGATATGTCACATCCGGTGACTGTGTTTCCGTCCTCCGTGCAGGAGGGAAGAGAAGACTGCACAGAGGAGGCGTCCGTCCGGCGACACACAGCAGCCAGCTACGATGGGGAAGAGGGTGGTTTAAAACGAGCACTGGCATGGCACAATATTCCTGGCCTCTGACTGGCACCCTATTCCTGGTATCTACAATTGTACAATTGTCACCTCGTGGGGCTCCTGTGTGTTACATAATTAATGGCGGTCCCATGTGTGCGGCATATTTATCGAGCCCCATGTGTGGAATAATTAAGGAACTCTTGTGTGGCATAATTAGGGGGCACCTGTGTGTGGCTTAATTAATTGGGCAGAGGTGAGGCATAAATAGTGGGGCTCTGGTGTGGCATAGTTAATAGGCCATCTAACTGGCATTACTAAGGAATCCGTTTGGCATTGTATTGGAGGAAATCCAGGGGGGTGACACCATGAGTTTCTGCACTGGGTGACACCAACCCTAGTGACGCCCCTGAACATTACTGTTAATCTCTCCATGCCCTCCTTATTGGATGTCTCTGTATATATACACACATTGAAAATGTCATAGGATCATCTAAATTCACACATGAGAACTGTTAATTGTTGTTGTCACAGAACCACCATGACCCCCGTTACAGTGTATGTTCTCATCACGGTTTAAAGTATCTGTGTTTTCATATCCTCCCCAAAAGGGCTAATCACTCCCCTTCCTTGTTCCCCTCTCCGCCCCATACTGTCCCGGTGTGTAGACTGTCCCATCCCGCATCCCTTAGCGATTCTGCAAACGGTTTCGACGCAGATTAGTCATGATTGGGATTTTTCCATTCAAATTACCCTCTGGCCTGGGGAAACGTCAGTGGTTTAAAGGGCAAAATAGCTCGACTGCTGATTGGTCCCCGGGATATGTAAAGGGACCAAAAATAACCAGAATCACAGGCGAATTAAATCTGCCACCCAGAGTCATTTGCTCACCGTCTACCCAGTCAGAGAGCATACTAAGCTGCTAGTATAGTAAAGCCCAGCTGTTTTGGACTCTGTGCCCACCCTGGTTTGGTTGGCGCTAACACGATTGGTCACTCAGAAACTAGTACTGCTCACTGGTTGCTTACATCTGAGCCCTTTCCGTAGGTGCCTCTCCTATTGGCTATCGGTTTAAAGGTCCCTGAGTTAATGGCTCTATAGGGACTTCAGCCCACACCCAGACTCCCATTGGTCGCCTATTTCTCCCCAGTTTGATTGGTTAGCTGCCCAGTGGCACCAGAGTTTAAATGGATTAACCTTGTCTGTCCCTAATCTGATTACGTTCCCATTGTTTTATCAGTTGATATATACAGTTGTCTGCAAAATGTACAATAACGTGTTCTTCCTGATTAACCCCTATACTGGTCTTGCCTGGTAATTGGGGTCTAGATTTCATTTGTTTGTTGTATTTTGGGGGTTCCAGGACTTTGATATACCACCAACAGAGGTACCCAGTTGGGGTACCAGGGAGTCAGTCACAGTTGTAAAGTAAGAATAAGTGCATTTGATATAACATGTACAACATACAAAAGATAAAGTTAAACTGCCCCTACGTAAATAGGTAAAGATTGTCCACATGCACACGATGGCCAATGACAGATAGGGCCGACAAATCATGTGCTTCATTGGCATAATTTTTTTTATTTTATTTAAAAGTAGTCTTTTTTTTATTCCAGTACACAACACTTAAAACAAAACGTTGTACTTACTCCGCCCCCGGATGAGCCTCTGCCACCTTCACCAATTCAGACTCACAGTCAAAGGTCATTTTGTTCACCCCGAGCCTGGCAGCATGCCTGATGTGTGAGAGCTGTTTGCAGGGGTTGGCATAGACAATGTCTGAAGCAGGCACTCCCATACCGAGCACCATGTCTATCTCACCCTGAGGGAAAACAAACAAACGTGAGTCTCCTGTCCTGAGCATGGCACAGCTCCCTATGTGTGGAATTTCCAGAGACATTGTAGTACCTTACTGGCACAGTCAAACCCTGTGCCAAGAGTTGCCAGTGTCTGAAGCACCATCTTGCTATTATTACACTTGACCGCATAGAATGGCTTAACCCGGGGGAGCTCCTGCAGGAAACCCAAGTGTTTGTGAACCACATCACCAAGATCAGCAACAAAAAAGGCATCTTGATTTTCCTACAACAGAGAAGACTAGACATTAATTAAGCAGATACTTTCTGTATGTACAAGTATATTGGCTTATTCTCTCCATCTGACACCACATACAAGATTTCCTTCTTAAAAGGGACACTCCCACCAAAAAATGAAAAAAGTTTTTTTTTATTTTTGCATTGTTGATTTCAGATAGGTCTTGTTTTTTTGTTATGAGAGAGTTTATTTAATAAGATATTGTACCAAATAATTTACTAAATTTAACAAGTGTGACTGGGCACCTCAATTTTGTAAAATAGTGTTTTTGGGTGCCACCCCACAGTGACATTACAGCACTAGTATCTCACTCTGGGGCTAGGGACAAAGACTACAGTCTAGAAGTCAGAATTCAGACTTCCATTGAATGGGAGGGTATTTGATATGGGATCCTGTTTCTAAAGGTCAGTCTCCTTTCTCTTTAAGAAAGATGAACTTTTTGAGTTAAAAGGCATGTTACAAAAATATAAGCTACCTATTCCTGCCCACTAGTGACACACAGGAGCCAGTAAGAGAGCAGAGGTGTATCTTATGATACCTGTTGCCTCATGGGTAAAATTCACAAAATGAATGCAGGCAATGACACCTCATTTTATTTGTACTTTTAAATGAAATGAATTCAAACAGAAAAAACAAACAAACAGTGGCATATGTCTTTTATATGCGTTTGTCTTAAACACACAGGGCATCTATTTACTGCTTATATAAGTGGTAGTGTCCCTTTAGAAGGCACAGAAATAACAATAATGATTAACCCCTTAGTGACAAGCAGGGGCGTTGCTAGGTCAACAAATGATCAGGGGCTTGAGCCCAGATGAGCACAGTCGCACACAATCTCACCCTGTCTCTCTCTCCGTGTCTCTCTCTCTCTCTCTCCCCCACCCACTCTCCGTCTCTCTCTCTCTCTCTCTCTCCCCCACCCACTCTCCGTCTCTCTCTCTCTCTCTCCCCCACCCACTCTCCGTCTCTCTCTCTCTCTCTCTCTCTCTCTCTCCCCCACCCACTCTCCGTCTCTCTCACACACACTTACACATACACAACCTGACACACACACACCCTCATACACTTATGCAAACACCTTATGCAAACACCCTGACACACACACATGCAAACACCTTATGCAAACACCCTGACACACACACATGCAAACACCTTATGCAAACACCCTGACACACACACATGCAAACACCTTATGCAAACACCCTGACACACACACCCGCAAACACCCTGACACACACACCCTCATACACTTATGCAAACACCCTGACACACACACCCTCATACACTTATGCAAACACCCTGACACACACACACACACTTATGCAAACACCCTGACACACACTTATGCAAACACCCTGACACACACACACACACTTATGCAAACACCCTGACACACACACACACACTTATGCAAACACCCTGACACACACACACACACACACTTATGCAAACACCCTGACACACACACTTATGCAAACACCCTGACACACACACTTATGCAAACACCCTGACACACACACACACACACACACTTATGCAAACACCCTGACACACACACACACTTATGCAAACACCCTGACACACACACACACTTATGCAAACACCCTGACACACACACACACACTTATGCAAACACCCTGACACACACACACACACACTTATGCAAACACCCTGACACACACACTTATGCAAACACCCTGACACACACACACACACACACACTTATGCAAACACCCTGACACACACACACACTTATGCAAACACCCTGACACACACACACACTTATGCAAACACCCTGACACACACACACACTTATACACATTGCTTCACCCACACAGTCACACTTACACACAGACACTAACACACATTTTTTAATATTTAAATAAAAAAACCTTATAGCGTTGGTCCCCCTCCCTGCTAAATACCTCTGTTTGCAGGGAGGAGGACGGGGCACTCACGATGGGGCACTCACTTTCTTCTGCCGGATGTCACATCCAACGCGCAGCCAGACTCACAGTGCAACGGGGGCGGAGCTTGCATCCCGTCAGTATGGCCAGGAGGTGCGGTCACCGCAGGCACTTGCCTGTGGGCCGCACCTCCAGGAGGAGGGGCCAGCAGCAGCGCCTCTCCTCCTCACTCCCCGCACGAGCATGTCCCAGACGGGGGAAAGCTCTGCGGGGGAATTTTTTTTTTTTTTATAACAGTGATAGCCCTGGAGTCTAGGGGCTAAAGTATGCTTTAGCCCCAGAGTCTCCATTCGGGGCTATGCACTGGAGATTCGGGGCTATAGCCCCAGTAGCCCCCCCCTAGCGACGCCTCTGGTGACAAGACCTTTTGATGCGGTCTTTCCCTTGGTGACAATGGCTGTTTTCACATTTCTGAGATGTTTGTGTTTAGCTGTAATTTTCTTCTCTCACATACTGTACCCACACAGATTATATGTGGTTTTAATCATCATCAGAATGGCTTTTATAAGATACTATTATGTTCATCCTATCTTATAATTTACTACAAAAACAAAAACATAAAATATGAAAATAACCTAAAATATAATTTACACAAATACAATAATTAAACAAGATCCTGTCTAAATAGTTTCTAAATTTTGTCCAGCGTTCAGAAATATACTTGTTGCCATGTTTTTCTGCCATTTTGTTATAGGAAAAAATCTAAAATCTTTTTAATCTACAGTTACCCTAACCCTTAATATATTTGAATTTTGATTGAATTGTAACCCTAACAACTATTCTAAACCCTAAATTTTAGCTAATCAAGTCTTTTTTTTTTAGTGCAATGGTGCTGACTGCCTCTAGGGGCAGTCAAGCAACAGCATAGGAAGTTAATTTTTTTCACTTCCGAAGCTCTACCCACAAGAGGGCAGCAGCCATATTGCAGGAGATCTGATTGCTAAAACCGCTCATTCCACCGCAGGACGTGCCAGGCACATCCATTGTCAGCAACGGAGTTACCGGGAACGGGGGACTAATAAAAGTACTAAAAAATAATTGGGCAGACTAGATGGACCGAATGGTTCTTATCTGCCGACACATTCTATGTTTCTATGTGCCTGACACGTCTATTGTCACAAAAGAGTTAATAGATGGATAGACCACAAGGGTAATACTGTATAGCTCCTGTGTCAGACATATAGAGTAGCTTCTATTCGTTTATAGTTAGCCAGTGCGGTATAGAATTTGTATGTAATTAGCTAGACACTGGGGGGGGGGGGGGGGGGGGAATGTGTTTTAAGGGGTGCCAAATTCCTGATGTTGGCCCTGTCAATTCAAATAGTGTTAATAACACCCCCCCCCCCCCCCCAAAGTAAAACATTTTTTTTTTCTTTTATTTGCTCATCAAGTCACAAGGTGATGTCCTAAACAAGAGACACCAATGACTGCTTTTAAAAAAAAAAAAAAAAAACTTACAAGTAATTTGTTCTTTTTGATTTTCTGCTTCAGGAAATCTTGAGCTGACCTTCCCTCTTCTAACAAAATCAGATTGAGGTCTTGAAAATCGTCCGTTGAGCGGTCAGCCATTTTATGTGTGTCCACTTGGTAACCTGTTTTAGAAATCAAAATTAGGAAACTATTGTAAATTGATAGGATAAACATGGGTGAGCATTGAACAATAAAATATTCAAAAAGAAAAAAAAAATTACCAGCTAAAGTTGTGAGTCGGTACCACAAAAGAGTGGCGCCACAAGGAGTGGGGGCAAAAAAGGGGCAGTGTGACTCAATCTCACTACCAGATTGAGCGTTAGGCTCAGGTACAAAGTGCTCCATTCTTGTAAAGCATTTTGGATATCTCCTTATCTCAAATGACCCCTGATATGACCCCCTTATGTGTGTTGATGTTATTGGGGGAGTGGGGGCATATATTCTTTCGTTAAAATACTCTCTTTTTTAAAATTATTATTGTTGTTGTTTTACAGAGAGTCCTAAAGATACACACATAAATAAGAGAAAGCAAAATTGTCAGCAAATGGGTCTGAGACTGGCACACAAACGCTCACACCTGCAGCAGTATGTTACGCTCTCTGTTGCCTTCCTCGGCAGAGGAGGAGGACTCCACCCAGCCGATAACACGTCCCCACCAGTGGCACAGTAACATGTTGTATAGTCTCCCAGCTCACCCTGCAGCAAAAAACCCCCAACAAAATCTGCCACACACACACACACACACACGATTACCATCAGCTCCCATGATATGCAGCCAGTTAATTATTGCAATCTCAGTTACTATAAACTAAAGTTACCATGATGCTGAGGATTATGCTGGCTGAGCAGAATTGGGATTGTGGGACAGCTGGGATTCCAATGTTCAGCCAGCTAATCTTATAATCATTATTATGTGATATCTAACAGAACAAATTCTGCAGATGCTTACAACAGACATATTCCCTTCTGCCGCCCCAAAACCCCCCACCAACATAGATGCAAGAAAATGTTTTAATCATCGCAGTGTTGTCCCTAGATGTGACAAAAGTAAGAATATTTGGAATCTAATACTTACAGGCATTCAGTGGTAGTTTCTTAGCTGACAGAGGCATCTTCTTGCTCTAAGAAAAACTTCTAAACAAGTGCTTGTGTTCTACACTAATTTAAGGAAAATCCAACACCTCCCAGACACCAGGGAGCCAATAGAATGCTGTATAACTAGCTTCCAATTACCAAGAAAGTATATACCTCCTGGGCACAGGCAGTGTGATAGGAGAGGATAGGTCACTCAATAACTCTACACTAACATTTAAACTTATCTAACAAATCTTTATCAGTTAGTGTGCATGTATCCCAATGATTACATCATGACGTCTCCCATAATTCATAATAGCAGAGGCAATGCTGAACACAAATGTACACATACTTGCCAAGCCAGCGGGCTGCTTTTTCCCACAAATTCACACATAACTGACAAGCCAGATTCACGCATATATAGTGCCTACCTAGTATCCCTTGCAGTGGGGGTAGCATTCTAAATGCATGATTCTGGCTTGTCTGGTATATATAAATTTGTGTTCAGCATTGATTCTGCTACCCACTGAGTTTTCAAGTGGAGGGGTTTTCATAGTTGCCAATATCAGCCATGTTTCCAGGGACACATATTTGTTCCACATGCTGCAGAAAGAGTATGCAAAGTGCAGCCTAGCAGTATGTAGGATGGATATATGCACAGACACAGTCCAATTAATTAATCATGGTAGGTTCTTTGAGATCTCCACCGTGATTGATTAATTAATTGGAATGTGTCGGTGCGTATATCCATCCTACATACTGCCGGGCTGCACTTTGCATGGTCTTTCTGCAGCATGTTGAACAAAAATGTGTCCCTTGAAACATGGCCAATGTTGGCAACTATGGGGGTTTATAATCAACTTTACCCCACCATTACTTAAATGGTTTGTTCATAATAATAAGTGTTATTTTTAATCTAAATAGATTTTTTTGATACAACTTTATTTGCTAATTCAGTTATCATAATTGGTGTATACTTATACGTAGATAGGTTTGGTGTATTTGTATATAAGAATTATTTATGTAGACAAGAGTGCAATTTTTGGTATGCCGTATAAACACATGTATCTAATTTAATCACACAAGTAAATATCATCAAGTGACCCAATGAGACATGGAACAATCTACATTCGGAATTGTACAAAAACTTTTCATGGCAAGTATAGCTAAAAGTACTTCAAAAACTAATAATGCATAAATATTTAAGTGTAATCATTCACCATTTGTTTATCTGGAGAGGTCTTTTACATAAATGTATAATCTACTAACTGTACTAAACCTTACAAAAAAATGTATCACAATGGGGGGATTTATACAGGGAAGTTTAGTTGCAAGTGTTGGGAGAATGAAAAAAAAAAGGTGTAATACCATATAGTGCAGTGCAACTCACAAGTTTGGAACCGGTGCAGGCAGCGCTAAATCGCTACTGAGATTACATCTATTAGACGCAGTTAGGGTTGCCACTTAGCTGGTATTTTACCAACAGGCTGAAAAAAATGGTAGCATTCCTAGGCACAAGTTTAGTGTGTGCTATTTTTATACATCCTCCCCAGTTTTCCTGGTAATGTGATTGAGAACTGGCTAGGCCTGCTTTGTCAGACACTCCATCCTGGGAATCAAAGGGAAATAAAAGAACAAACAGGTTTCAAACCAGTTTATCAATCCTAGCTTCATGTTCTGTTTATGACTCCTATTAGTGCTAAAGATCCTAATGGTCTGTCTCTATAGTTTCTTTAGTACATCCCAGCAGTATTGATATAGTTCCGGGGGCAGAGGCAAGTGGTCAATTTCTGTTCCTCTGACCTTGGTGGCTGCAGCAGACTGCACCAGGTGCCAAGGTGAATAGGGGTGCCAGTCCTCCTCATCCAGTGAAGCAGCATGTGGTAAAAGATGTGATCGCAGGCTGGCATAATGCCAGCCCCCCATGAGGCTTTGGAGGCACTATGTGCCAGGGGATGACCAAATGCCAATCAGAAGCTCTCTGTCCCAGCCAGGGGGGCTTTCAAACCAGCCAATAGTAGGCTGGGACAGAGAGGCATGGGGGGAGAGGCGAGAGACACACATTAGTGGAATAGAGAGACAGACATGGGAGGGAGAGGAGAGAGACATATAGTCATGAGAAAAATAAAATACACCATCTTTGATTTCCATGGTTTTATATATTAGTACAGAACAACAATCATCTGTTCCTTAGCAGGTCTTAAAATTAGGTAAATACAACCGCAGATGAACAACAGCACATGGTCATGAGTTATTTAACACAAATAAAGCCAACATTGAGAAGCCATGTGTCAAAAACTAAGTGCACCCTTACTACTTCTATAGGAATTAAGAGTCTAAATAGCATACAGGTGCTGTTACTCAAATGTCTTTTATTAAATGATCATCAGCAAGTGTGACCACTTCTATAAAAGCCAGAGTTTTAGAGGTTTGTCTGGTCTGGAGCATTCAGGTGTGTGTTAACACAGTGCCAATGAGAAAAGACATCAGAAGTGATCTTAGAGAACAATTGTTACTGCCCATTAAACGGGGAAGGGTTATAAGTCCATTTCCAAATAATTTAAAATCCATCATTAGATACCGAGGAACAGTATTCAAAAGTGGAAAACATTCAAGACCACTGCCATTCTTCCTAGGAGTGGATGTCCCAGCAAATTCACTCCAAGGTCAAACTGTGCAGTGCTCAGAGAAATTGCAAAAAAAATCAGAGTAAGAGTAATAAAGGGTTGGCGGTGCACACACAAAAATATAACTATATGAATTAAATGAGTACATTGACAAATAAATTGCAAAAGTATTTTAGTTAGAAATACTCGTCATATATTAAATGTCACACAGACCAATGTACAAGTATTTGATCAAGTAATTAGGCAAAGTATGAACACAACAACATAGGGGGACCCAATAGGGGGATTTATACAGCGAAGTGCAGTTGCAAGTGTTGGGAGAGTGAAAAAAAGGTGTTATAACATATAGTGCAGTGCAACTCGCAAGTTTGGAACCAGTGCAGCTAGCACTAAATTGCGACTGAGATTACGTCTATTAGGCGCAGTTAGAGTTACCACCTAACTAGTATTTTACCCACAGGCTGAAAAAAATTGGCTTGAGACCAATGTTGAGTTGATGGTGGCAATAGAACAGCCGGTGTTCTGACAAAAAACTGGATCAAATTCTACTGCATAAGCGCAGTAGAATTCACTCATTGCGCACCAGAGTGCATGCACACAAAGTTACAGCTGTCAATCAGCCGTAACTTTGTTAGAAGAGCGCATGCGAGAGGGACACACACCACCTCACACCCCCTCCGGATCAGCTGCGGTGACAAGTAAAAGTGTTTATATGCTACGCTAGTAAGTGGAAGTCACACACGGGGGGACAGAGGCAGCCCCCCTCTGTCTTCCGTGTGTGACTTCCATTTACTAGCGTAGCATGTCACTGATAGAAGTTTTACCAATTGCTTGGTATGCTAGTAAGTGAGAATAATAAGTAAGAGGCTTATACTTTACCTGTCACCGCAGCTGATCCGGAGGGGGCGTGAGGCGGTGTGTGTCCCTCGCGCATGCGCTCTTCTAACAAAGTTATGGCTGATTGACAGCTGTAACTTTGTGTGCATGCACTCTGGTGCGCAATGAGTGAATTCTACTGCGCTTGTGCAGTATAATTTGCTCCAGTTTTTTGTTAGAACACCGGTATTATTTTGAAGAACAGGTAGCAATCGTAGGCACAAGTTCATTGTGGGCCATTTTTATACATCCTCCCCAGTTTTCCTGGTAATGAGATTGAGAACTGGCTAGGCCTGCTTTGTCAGACACTCCATCCCTGGAATCAAAGGGAAATAATAGAACAACAGGTTTTAAACCAGTTTATCAGTCCTGGCTTCATGTACAGCTTAAGACTGTTATTATGGCTAAAGATCCTATTGGTCTGTCTCCACTATCGTTTCTTTAGTACATATCAACGGTACTGACATAGTTCCAGTGGTGGATTTGGAGGTCAGAGGCAACTGGTCAATTTCTGTCCCCATGGACACAGCCGTAACTTGGTGGCTGCAATGGTGGCATTCTTAGCTGGTGGGCAGCACACTGCACTGGGTGCCAAGGTGAACAGGGGTGCCAGTCCTCCCATTCTGTGAATCAGCACCGGTTAAAAGATAGAGTCCTAGTGACCGCAGGCTGGCATAATATATCTCCGTTACAATATCCTTATTATATATCAGTACAGAACAACAACAATTTATTCCTTAGCAGGTCTTTTTTTTTCTCTACAATTTTGCAGGGCAGTGTTCTTTTTGTTTGTCTTAATAGGTAAGCAAATAGCTAATCATTTGTTCCTATGCTGAAAGGACTCCATCTTACAAGGGGGGATGCTCAAAAAGAAACGTTAAACACCACTGCCGGTACAGTAAAGAAACATCAACACAAGATGAGATGAAGATCAGATTGGTATCGTATAAACAGGGGTTTATTAATCCACTTGTTTGTCTGTCATCTGTTTCTAACATTATGTTTTCTTACACCAATATTATAACAAATATCAGAGATACTCTGCCTAGATGATCACTCCTATGCATAATGTATCCCCTAAGTCAGTGATGGCTAACATTTTTGGGCCTGAGTGCCCAATTTGTGTCCGAAACCGATATGCAGACCTCAAAGTGCCAACACTGCATACATAGACACACAAACACACACTTATACTCATACTCACACACAAGCTTATAGTTATACCCACACACACACACTCATACTTCTACACACACGCTTATACTCATACGCTTATACTCCTACTCATACACACACACACGCTTATACTCATACACACACACGTTTATGCTTATAATCATACACACACACGCTTATACTCATACACACACGCTTATACTCATACACACACGCTTATACTCATACACTCGCTTATACTCATACATACATGCTTATACTCATACACACAAGCTTATACTCATACATACACGCTTATACTCATACACACAAGCTTATACTCATACACACGCTTATACTCATTCACACACGCTTATACTCATACACACACGCTTATACTCATACATACACGCTTATACTCATACACTCGCTTATACTCATACATACATGCTTATACTCATACACACAAGTTTATACTCATACACACACGCTTATACTCATACACTCGCTTATACTCATACATACATACATGCTTATACTCATACACACAAGCTTATACTCATACACACACGATTATACTCATACACATAATCTTATACTCATACACACACGATTATACTCATACACACAATCTTATACTCATACATACACGCTTATACTCGCACACGCTTATACTCACACATACTTATACTCACACACACTTAGTCATACTCACACACACTTAGTCATACTTATACTCATACTTATTCTCACACATAGTCATACTCACACACAGCCAGGTTCACCCCTCACTGCTTGTCTGCTCTGTCCAGAGCAGTCATCAGTGGGTAAAAGATGGGATCCGCCAGTCATCTGCTTCTTCTGCCGATAATCATGCATATGCGCGCTATGTTGTAAAAGCAAACAGTTAATTTCTTTCCGACTTGAACGCTTCTCCACATAGCGCGCTTGCACCTGATTATCGGGAGCAGATGACCGGTGGATCCTATCTTTTACCCACTGATGACTGCTCTTCTCGGACAGAGCAGACAAGCGGTGAGAGGTGAACATGGCCGCGTGCCACAACTGAGGGCTCAGAGTGCCAGTTGTGGCACTCGTGCCATAGGTTCCCCAACACTGCCCTAAGTGGAATAAATTCAGGATATAGTGAACCTAGTAGAGATATGTAGGCCATTCAGGTCTCCCATGTTTTATATATTTTTCTTGCTAGAATAAGCTAGCATTTTTCATATCTAGTAATTGGTTAGTAAATGACAGATGTCACTGGGCCTAAGTCAGGCATATATGTATTCTCAATTCTGGCACATATGTACTTATACTGTGTTCTTGATTCCTTAATTTTAGATTAATCTATCAAAGCCCAAAGTCATTGGGATCACATAATGACTAAAGACAAGATGACAGAAGTCAGGATCATCCTAATACGGGGACAGGAGTTTCTGGACAAATCGAATCGTGATGCCAAGTTCGTCATCCAAAAGTTGCTCCAAAGAAATCCAAGGTCTATCCAGGGGGAAAACAGGGATTCATTTTAAGATGTACCCACCAGTCTGATCCAAAGACATCCCATCAAGAAAAGGTTCAACATAACAGATATCAAGTTGCTAGAAGAGACCTGCCGCCGCAATACATCGCTCTCAAGTTCCTTTACCCAAGTGCCGGACAAGCAAAGAAACCTTTGTCCCAAGTGTGCTGTCAACCAGCTAAAGGCCAAAGAGAATCCACTTGGCTACAAGGCCATTAAAGCTTAATATTTCCAGTTGTTTGGTGACTAAAGTCAAGAAGAAACAGTTTTTCCTTTGCTTTGCAGATTAAAGCTAAAGATCCAGAGTTCATAATTTTAACCAGTCCTAAATAGCTACTTCTTAATTTGAAACACAATCATATTCCTAAAGAATTATTGGTTCCAATTTGGGGGGATTTGTCAGAGGTATTGAACAGGAATCTCGAGACTGGTACATATGAATAAAGCAGAAGCCAAAGATAACAAGATGGATGCCAGCAGCCTCCATTTTGTGTCAGTTTTTGGATATCCTTCTGTCTGTTCACATCTTATTCTGTGTCACTGAGGATAAAAGAAAGTCTTCCACATTTCTAACTCTGTTATCTGGAACCAAATCTGTTACTGATAAGTAGGTAGACAGGGCTGGCCTAAGACATTGCGCTGCCTGGGCCGAAAACCTAAATGTCCCCCCCCCCCCCAAAAAAAAGCCCACAGTCATGATAATCTAAACTGATCAGGAAGTGCTAATTTAATGCAAGAGCATCTTTCTATATGCAAATTTATATGGCGAGAGTATTGACAGGCCATGATTGAAATGTGTACCCTAAATGTTTGAGCATTTACACTTAATGTACAATATTTGAGTCATGTTATAGGTCAGTGGTCACATATTATGTTTTGGGGAATTGCACAGCCTATTTTCATAATAATGTTTGTTTTACCATTTCTTTTTTTTCACCTTGTGGGTGAGCTCTTATTTTATTTTGATATGCCCACTTAAGCACTTCTTATATACATAATAAAATAAATTTTCAAAGAACTCACCCATAAGGTGAAAAGAGAGTAATTGTAAAACATTATTATGATAATACCCTGTGCAATTCCTTAAAAGCTAATGTGACCAGTGACCTATAACAAAATCCAGACAGATATAATCAGTGTCAGAGGAGTTAACCCCTGGATTTCTTTACATATATAGGCAGTGTCAGATGTGTTAACCCCTGGATGGCTAGACAGATCTAGGCAGTATCAGAGGAGTTAACCCCTTGGGTGGCTAGACAGATCTAGGCAGTATCAGATGAGTTAACCCCTTGGTGGCTAGACAAATATAGGAAGTATCACATAAGTTAACCCCTTTATCCACACACTAGACATGTGCAAAAATAAAATTTTCGTTTAGTTTTCGTCCATTTCGTTCATTACTGCATTCGTTTCAGACTAAATTAGTTCATTATTTACGTTTCGTTTTATTCGTTCGTACGAATCAATTGACCTATACATTCCATACACCGAAAGTCTATAAACCAAACTTTGTTCAGTTTATAGACTTTCGGCTTATGGAATACATGTAATGCTATTGGCTTTCTATAAACCGAACTAGAGTCCCCATTCATAAGAATTCTCTGAATTAGTGTGGTCACCCCCTTGCGTAGAAAAGTTGTAATCCTCTTGAACACAATGAGCAGCTGCTCTCGTTGGTGGGGCTGGTGCTCGCCCCCATCGATCAGTATTATGGTGTGGACAATTAGGTTTTATGTGTCCCACCTGCTTACACCCAAAACACATCGTTGAAGTTTTCTGAACCCCAGTGGAAGTAGGTTGACTCACCGGTGGTACTGGTTTCGGTTGCGGTGCTGGAGCTTGAGCGTGATACCGCGGTCGAAATCCTGAAGCTCCACAGTTGTGATCTATTCGTCTGCTCTCATGAAATTCGTCTGCTAGACGTGCAGCTTCTTCTACTGACAGCGGATTTCTGTCTCGGACCCAATCCCTGGTATCTGTAGGAGTGTGGTCAAAAAACTGCTCCAATAATAACAATTGTAATGCATCCTCCAGTGTAGTCGTCTGGCATCCCTGACACCAGTTACTGGCAGCGCGGTGCATGCGGAATGCCTACTCTGTGTAAGAGTCTTTGCCCTGCTTGCGGAGCGACCGGAATTTTCTCCTGTGTAACTGCATAACGGGTTAACAAAATCTCCTTCACTTTTTCATAATTTTGCATGTCCACATCAGGTACCGCTCTAAATGCTTCTGCTGCTCTGCCTGATAGCTTACTGCTCAATATTGCAGGCCAATTAGTTTTATCCACATCTTCTAATACACACTGTCTTTCAAAGTCCTGCAGATAATTATCAATATCCATTTCGCTTTCTATAAAATTTTTAAAAGCAGCATAATTTATCTTACGTGGCCGCCCCATAGATGATCCTGGTAGTGACAGTATATCCATTTGTGGTGATCTTTCTCTGGTCTCCCGTGCTTCCCGGCGACTCTCTGCTTCCGAAGCTTGTGCCATGATTTGTACCACAATCTCTGGTGCAGGATTCGGTCCTACCAAGCTGAGTCTCCATCTCACATCTTTCTGAAACTCTGTTTCTTCTGCGTTCGCCATTTGTACCTCACTGGTTCGGTCGCTCTCCAGTAATTCGGCTATTATCGTGGCTTTCGTCTTATTGATTGCCACTATGCCTCGAGCTTCCAGCAGTTCTTTAAGTGTTGTTCGTTTCAGCCATTCGTATCTATGCGCCATTCACTTTTCGGTTAAATGAAATACATCCATTCGGGAGAAATGCCACCAGTGTAAAGGAACCCATATATAATAAATGAGCCCTGTGCAGCTTACTCCCGGATAAACAGCCGAAATACGATGCAACGTGAATATAAAATCCCAGTTCCCCAAACATGAGCCGAGACTTCATGAAGGGGTAAAATCAGTGTGTTTATTCAGCTTTCAAATCATTATTTTTATGCTCTGCCAGAACTCCTCCCCACATCTGGAGAGATAAATGGATTACAGTATAATCCCTACCCAGCTTCCCCCAGCACACCAAATACAGTATCAAGCTCCCAATGAAAACAAACATTAGAATTATAATTACATTGAAATAGCCCTGACTGATAACCTTCCTGACCCTAATTAAGATCCCCTCCCTGGAACTCTTAAACTAATTACTTTTAATTCATAACTTGCCAGGATGTCTCAGGCTATAGCCCATTGTCCTATTGTCTCTGGGATACATCCTGAGACACCCTGGAGCCATCTCAAAACCAGCAGGCCATGAGCAATGCAGAAAACTCACAAATGGAGCTAAATTTGTATATACAACAAGTGGACATAACAGAACTCTCGCTTTCGCCACATTAACCATTCGTTCATTCGTCTTTTGTTAGTTTAGCATTTTCGTTTTTTCGGACGAATGGACGAAAATGCTATTTTTGGACGAAAATGCATTCGTCCGAAAACGAATGCACATGTCTACCACACACTCCCTCACACACAAATACAGACAGTCTGTCACTCACACTGACACACACACTCTCACTTACACTGACATACACACACTCACTCACACTGACATACACTCACTCACACAGACATACACACACTCACACTGACATACGCACACACTCACACTGACATACACACACACTGTCAGTTTTTTACTTACCTGCTGCAGGCATCTCTGTGCTTTGAGATCCTCGTGTGAAGTAGGGACTAAGCCAATCACGGGAGGCTTCTGAACTCTCAGCCAATCAGGAGAGTTGAGAGGTCTCACCTGATGGGCTGAGACCTCCTTCTATCAAGCTCCCACAAGAAAAAGATGGCTGCATGCAGCATCAAAGTGCCGCCTCTGCCAGGGTGCCACCTGGGGCAGCTGCCCCACTCTGCCCCATTAAATGGCCGGCCCTGTAGGTAGAGATGTCCATAGTACAGACCGGAAAAGATAAGGTGGCCATTGTTAGTGGAAGGTTTATGACTATAGCCACATTTCATTGTATGTATGCAGACACAGCTGTGTCTATACACAAACAAGAAGAGAAAGGGGAGCTAAAATTCAACTTACTAGTCCACCTAAACTGATAAAGACTCAGACACACACTGTGCAACTATTTGGATTTTAAGTTTGAAGAATGTAATAAGGGATATTATAAAGATACATAGTTGATTCAAATCGCTCATTAAAATATATAATTATATCACACCTTCACTAATAAATATATAAAGTATAATTAATCCTACATATTAATTAGAATATTGTTTTTGTTGTTTTGTTAGTGTGGTATAAATATTATTATGAGTTTTAATCTAACGTAGAATGATAAGAATAACAATATTGATAATATAATTTCAAATTAGAGTAAATAACACTTCTATACATTTCAACATATATATTTTCTCACATTATACTCATTATCCAGGTATAGCTATAAATCATGACATCATCTCATTTAACCCCTTAGTGACATGACTTTTTTGATTGTCTGACGCTTGGTAACATGGGCCTGTTTTAACATTTCTAAGGTGTTTGTGTTTTGATGTAATTTATTTCTGTCTCATTTAGTGTACCCACACAAACTATATATCATTTTTATCATCATAAGAAGGGCTTTCTTTTGATACCATTATTTTGATAATAGCATATAATTTGATGTAAAAAAAAAAAAGAAGTAAAATATGGCAAAAAAATGATTTTTTTTTAATGACTTTTATTTGAAAAATCGTATACTTATGTACAAGAGACAACAAAAAAACACTGCTAAATAGTTTCTAATATATGTCCTAAGTTCATAAATAGCCCATTTTTTATGTTTTTGTGCTTTTTTATTCATTTTACACGGCCAGAACTCTAAGTTGTGCAAAGCTTTTTTTCAAAATTAGAGTTAGTGATACACTGATATCTGTACTAAATCCACGAATGACCCCCAACATGTACATATTTTTGAAAACTAGACCACTCAGGGCATTTAACTTGGGGTATTTTGACACATTTCATTTAGCCATTTTACCACCAATCTTTGCCAAATTTGCAGCAATTTTTTTTTTTTTAAATTTTCACATAGATTGCAATTTAGGTAAACATTACCGTAAAATGTGAAGGGGTATTTCCAAATAACACCCCAATAAGTGTTCAGCAACATCTCCTAAGTACAGGGATACCACCCATGTATAGGTATGTTGGTTTGTTTTGGGGCTAAAAGGCCACATTTAGGGGGTGCTCATTTTTGGTTTTCCAACTTGGAATTCTGACATGCAGAAAACCTGTGCCCATGTCCCATTTGTGACATTTTGGAAGCCAGAAAGTGTATTCTACCCCAGGATGTGAATCTGAGATAAGGTTTGGTTGATAAGTTGATACTGGAGGTGTAGAGGGGAGACTGACTGTGGAAGAGGGGGAGAATTGCCACTAATGGAGATGGTAATATTTTAGAAAAGGGCTGAGTCTCTCTCCTTCTGGGGAGAACTCAGGAATATGAGGCATTTAATAGCACATGTTCACTATACAATAGACATCTCCATACACATAGTATTGAGCTTGGTCCCAGGAGTAACTCACATCACACCATTCTTCAGTGGAAAGAGTCTCAACTGTAAATCAACCTCTGCCGGCAATGTTAAATGTGGTACTTTTGTGCTACACTCAGAAGAACATCAAATTCCTTCTGGACTATGCAGGCCCATCAGACATTCAATACTTTGAAAGGACTCTTTATTACAGCTCCTGTATAAATTCTACCTGACCCACAGCAACCCTACTTTCGGGAAGTGGACACCTCTGATGTAGCTGTTGGTGCTGTCCTTTCCCAGTGCTCTGTGGCCAAGGATCTTCTTCATCCTGTCTCCTATATTTGATTTCAATTGCGCCCATACCAAGATTTCGAGGTCTCTGCTGCACATTTCACAATCTGTGAAACGATGGAGATCTCCTCAGGTTCTAGTCATACACCTAGTAGTTAACAATCTAAACTCTGTCCCCTTTCAGGAATTGATTTGCTTTATTAAGGCCAACATCCTTCAGTATCCAGACCTGTTTAATATATTTTGCGGCACTTATTTTTTGATTGTTGTAAAGTGTTAGAAACATGTCTTGTTTGTGGAGAATGCGTTTGAGGTCGCAAAACACAAAACATATATTTATCATTGAAGCGCTTTGATCACTCCAGACCTCGCAATTGTCTGGTCTGATATATCTAGACTCCACTGGCAGGGTTCTCGTATTATGCATGGGGTGGAGCTCACCAGGAAGAAAATAAACAGTACCATCTCTTGTTTCATTGCCTACAAAGATGGCTTAATAGTGCACCACTCTCTATTTGATGGTTCTGATGCCTCCTTGTATCGCAGGGATGGAGTGCATCTTGCTTTCATTTGTTTAGACAAGGGGTCTCCAAACAACATCCCACAGGCCACAAATGAAAATGAGGGAGAGAATCCAATACTGGAGGGACAGGCAGGGGAAGGAGAGGACAGTGATGTCTTGGTGTTGGAGGATTATATAAGGATGGGTAAGGGGAGAACTGCCAGCGAGGGAAATGACATCACATCAGATTCGGCGCTCCCTTTCCATCAGTTCTTGGCAGCACTGAGCAGATTCTCTGGGTAAGCTGCATCAAAATGTATGACACCAAGGAATTTTTCCATGACATCAAGAACACAAACAGCAGAGGACCTGCTGGACAGAACACTGATATCCGAGGAGACTTAGGTGACAAAACTCATTAGAGGTGCAACAAGATATAAAAGATGAATGATGTATAGGAGTATTTTAGTCAGGTTCATTGAGGGTTAAACACTAATACACTCACACTGTTATTACTGCTTTTTCCAAGACACAGCTAGAGAACTGGAGACTGAGTGGATGAGGACTGGACCATAAGGCAAGGGGTAGAGAGACAAAATGAAAAGGGGAAGGAGAGAACTCAATACTGGGTGAGGGCATAATGAACAAATGGGCGGAAGGGCAGAAAACTGGAGAGACAGGCAGGAGAATGAGAGAGCAGTGATGGCTTGGGGTTGGAGGATTATATAAGGATGGGTAAGGGGAGAAGATGCTGGGTGGTCAGACACTGAGTAAAAGGTTAGAGGAAGAGATAGTTAGCTGAGGGGTTTGGGGAAGAAAATCTCCCATGTAGACAAATGCTGCTTAAATAAAGCAGATATTATACTACATTATTGCAGCTAAACTGTCATTTCAGTTGCAGAAAGATTCCCATGGTGTTCACAACCATATAGTTTGTCCTTTAATTTTTCACCCGTCAACTGCTGTGCACTAGACTTCCCATGAAGCATATACAACATGCTAGTTCTAACCTTAAGCAGCACACAATACATCAGTGGAAAAGTGGCAGTTGAGGTTGGAAGTAATGTGCAAACGTCACCATTTTATTCAGGAATGCTTATTTAAAAAAAATAAATAAAACTATATTCCAGGGTTAAAACAAGTTAAATGTATACAAGTATTGCAGACTTTATTGCACCCATTCCAGCCATGAAGAGTGTACTTTATTTTTCAATTTTTAATAAAAGCAGCTATGCCGTCACCCTAGTTGGGAGTAATTAAGTCTTGCTTAAGTTGCCCACTAAATGTGCAATATACACAATGTGGCCCTGGTTTAGAACTTTGAACTTTGATTCAGTCTGGCATTGAGAGCAGTAGCTGGATGGATGAGCCTATGGCACACAAGGTATGACTTTGGCAAGGGTTGCCGAGGTCTGATGCCAGTGCAGGGATTAGTTGCCTTGGGGTATGGCCAACCCAAGTGGCAGTCAGGGCCGAGACTTGGCGGTTGCACGGGGTGCACCGCGCCCAGGCGCACGGGAGGAGAGGCGCTGAAGCAGGTCTCTCCCTGCCGTCCTCCTCCTTGTTAAAGCAAGCACAGCGCGACGGGTGCAAGCTCCGCCCCCGTCGCGTTCTGTGATTGGCTACTGCCGGGAGGAGGACGTTCTCTAGAGCAGTGTTTTTCAACCTTTTTTGGGCAAAGGCACACTTGTTTCATGAAAAAAATCACGAGGCACACCACCATTAGAAAATGTTAAAAAATTTAACTCTGTGCCTATATTGACTATATATAAAGTAATTCTCTTGAACCCAGTAATATTGTGCCACTCAGAACCCAGGAATATTGTACCATTCAGAGCCCAGTAATATTGTGCCACTCAGAACCCAGTAATATTGTGCCAATCATAGCCCAGTAATATTGTGCCAATCATAGCCCAAGAATATTGTGCCACTCAGAACCCAGTAATATTGTGCCAATCAAAGCCCAGTAATATTGTGCCACTCAGAACCCAGTAATATTGTGCCACTCAGAGCCCAGGAATATTGTACCATTCAGAGCCCAGTAATATTGTGCCACTCAGAACCCAGTAATATTGTGCCAATCATAGCCCAGTAATATTGTGCCAATCATAGCCCAAGAATATTGTGCCACTCAGAACCCAGTAATATTGTGCCAATCATAGCCCAAGAATATTGTGCCACTCAGAACCCAGTAATATTGTGCCAATCATAGCCCAAGAATATTGTGCCACTCAGAACCCAGTAATATTGTGCCAATCATAGCCCAAGAATATTGTGCCACTCAGAACCCAGTAATATTGTGCCAATCATAGCCCAGTAATATTGTGCCAATCATAGCCCAAGAATATTGTGCCACTCAGAACCCAGTAATATTGTGCCAATCATAGCCCAAGAATATTGTGCCACTCAGAACCCAGTAATATTGTGCCAATCATAGCCCAAGAATATTGTGCCAATCATAGCCCAAGAATATTGGGCCACTCAGAACCCAGTAATATTGTGCCAATCATAGCCCAAGAATATTGTGCCACTCAGAACCCAGTAATACCCACACACACCTAGACACCCTGACACACACACACACCTAGACACCCATACACAGTCACACTTTTTTTTTTTTACTTACCTTACACTTGGTCCGTCATCCAGGACCTTCTGCCGGATGTCCGTCCACCTGACATCCGGCAAGCAGCTGACACAGCGCGACGGGGGCGGAGCTTGCACCCGTCGCGCTGTGATCTCTATGGCCAGGAGGAGAGGCTAGGGAGCGAGCTCCCTATAGCAGCCTCTCCTCCCGATCAGCCCTCACCCCCGCGTGAGGTTAATCCTCCGATTCTGGGACTATGTCCCAGACGGAGGAAAGCTCACCGGGGGATTTTTATTTTTTTATTTTTCAATGTTTCCCACGGCACACCAGGCAACCTCTCGCGGCACCAGTGGTTGAAAAACACTGCTCTAGAGAATCTGCCAAGACACCATAGAGAACATCCTCCTCCCTGCAGCCAATCACAGAACGCGACGGGGCGGAGCTTTCCCCCGTTGCTCTGTGCTTGGATTAACAAGGAGGAGGAGGAGGAGGTGATAACAGTTTGGGGGGGGGTTGTTAAAATGTAAAATAAAAAAAGAAAGAAAGTGTGGAAGTGTATAAGTGTGTATGTGTGTGTCAATGTGTATAAATATGTGTGTGTTACTGTCTGTGTAAGTGTGTGTGAATGTGTATAAGTGTGTATGTGTGTGTCAATGTGTATAACTATATGTGTGTTAATGTCTGTGTAAGTGTGTGTGTATGTGTATAAGTGTGTATGTGTGTGTCAATGTGTATAACTATGTGTGTGTTACTGTCTGTGTAAGTGTGTGTGAATGTGAATGTGTATAAGTGTGTATGTGTGTGTCAATGTGTATAACTATGTGTGTGTTACTGTCTGTGTAAGTGTGTGTGTATGTGATAAGTGTGTATGTGTGTGTCAATGTGTATAACTATGATGGTGTTACTGTCTGTGTAAGTGTGTGAGAATGTGTATAAGTGTGTATGTGTGTGTCAATGTGTATAACTATGTGTGTGTTACTGTCTGTGTAAGAGTGTGTGTATGTGTATAAGTGTGTATGTGTGTGTCAATGTGTATAACTATGTGTGTGTTACTGTCTGTGTAAGTGTGTGTGAATGTGAATGTGTATAAGTGTGTATGTGTGTGTCAATGTGTATAACTATGTGTGTGTTACTGTCTGTGTAAGTGTGTGTGTATATGTATAAGTGTGTATGTGTGTGTCAATGTGTATAACTATGATGGTATTACTGTCTGTGTAAGTGTGTGTGTATGTGTATAAGTGTGTATGTGTGTGTCAATGTGTATAACTGTGTGTGTTACTGTCTGTGTAAGTGTGTGTGAATGTGCATAAGTGTGTATGTGTGTGTCAATGTGTATGACTATGTGTGTGTTACTGTCTGTGTAAGTGTGTGTGAATATGTATAAGTGTGTATGTGTGTGTCAATGTGTATAACTATGTATGTGTTACTGTCTGTGTAAGTGTGTGTGTATGTGTATAAGTGTGTATGTGTGTGTGAATGTGTATAACTATGTGTGTGTTATTGTCTGCGTAAGTGTGTGTGTATGTGTATACGTGTGTATGTGTGTGTCAATGTGTATAACTATGTGTGTGTTACTGTCTGTGTAAGTGTGTGTGAATGTGAATGTGTATAAGTGTGTATGTGTGTGTCAATGTGTATAACTATGTGTGTGTTACTGTCTGTGTAAGTGTGTGTGTATATGTATAAGTGTGTATGTGTGTGTCAATGTGTATAACTATGATGGTGTTACTGTCTGTGTAAGTGTGTGTGTATGTGTATAAGTGTGTATGTGTGTGTCAATGTGTATAACTGTGTGTGTTACTGTCTGTGTAAGTGTGTGTGAATGTGCATAAGTGTGTATGTGTGTGTCAATGTGTATAACTATGTGTGTGTTACTGTCTGTGTAAGTGTGTGTGAATATGTATAAGTGTGTATGTGTGTGTCAATGTGTATAACTATGTATGTGTTACTGTCTGTGTAAGTGTGTGTGTATGTGTATAAGTGTGTATGTGTGTGTCAATGTGTATAACTATGTGTGTGTTATTGTCTGCGTAAGTGTGTGTGTATGTGTATACGTGTGTATGTGTGTGTCAATGTGTATAACTATGTGTGTGTTACTGTCTGTGTAAGTGTGTGTGAATATGTATAAGTGTGTATGTGTGTGTCAATGTGTATAACTATGTATGTGTTACTGTCTGTGTAAGTGTGTGTGTATGTATATAAGTGTGTATGTGTGTGTCAATGTGTATAACTATGTGTGTGTTACTGTCTGCGTAAGTGTGTGTGTATGTGTATAAGTGTGTATGTGTGTGTCAATGTGTATAACTATGTGTGTGTTACTGTCTGTGTAAGTGTGTGTGAATGTGTATAAGTGTGTATGTGTGTGTCAATGTGTATAACTATGTGTGTGTTACGGTCTGTGTAAGTGTGTGTGTATTTGTATAAGTGTGTATGTGTGTGTCAATGTGTATAACTATGTGTGTGTTACTGTCTGCGTAAGTGTGTGTGTATGTGTATAAGTGTGTATGTGTGTGTCAATGTGTATAACTATGTGTGTGTTACTGTCTGCGTAAGTGTGTGTGAATGTGTATAAGTGTGTATGTGTGTGTCAATGTGTATAACTATGTGTGTGTTACTGTCTGTGTAAGTGTGTGTGAATGTGCATAAGTGTGTATGTGTGTGCCAATGTGTATAACTATGTGTGTGTTACTGTCTGCGTAAGTGTGTGTGTATGTGTATAAGTGTGTATGTGTGTGTCAATGTGTATAACTATGTGTGTGTTACTGTCTGTGTAAGTGGTTGTGAATGTGAATGTGTATAAGTGTGTATGTGTGTGTCAATGTGTATAACTATGTGTGTGTTACTGTCTGTGTAAGTGTGTGTGTATGTGATAAGTGTGTATGTGTGTGTCAATGTGTATAACTATGATGGTGTTACTGTCTGTGTAAGTGTGTGAGAATGTGTATAAGTGTGTATGTGTGTGTCAATGTGTATAACTATGTGTGTGTTACTGTCTGTGTAAGAGTGTGTGTATGTGTATAAGTGTGTATGTGTGTGTCAATGTGTATAACTATGTGTGTGTTACTGTCTGTGTAAGTGTGTGTGAATGTGAATGTGTATAAGTGTGTATGTGTGTGTCAATGTGTATAACTATGTGTGTGTTACTGTCTGTGTAAGTGTGTGTGTATATGTATAAGTGTGTATGTGTGTGTCAATGTGTATAACTATGTGTGTGTTACTGTCTGTGTAAGTGTATGTGTATGTGTATAAGTGTGTATGTGTGTGTCAATGTGTATAACTATGTGTGTGTTACTGTCTGTGTAAGTGTGTGTGAATGTGTATAAGTGTGTATGTGTGTGTCAATGTGTATAACTATGTGTGTGTTACTGTCTGTGTAAGTGTGTGTGTATGTGTATAAGTGTGTATGTGTGTGTCAATGTGTATAACTATGTGTGTGTTACTGTCTGCGTAAGTGTGTGTGTATGTGTATAAGTGTGTATGTGTGTGTCAATGTGTATAACTATGTGTGTGTTACTGTCTGTGTAAGTGTGTGTGAATGTGTATAAGTGTGTATGTGTGTGTCAATGTGTATAACTATGTGTGTGTTACTGTCTGTGTAAGTGTGTGTGAATGTGCATAAGTGTGTATGTGTGTGTCAATGTGTATAACTATGTGTGTGTTACTGTCTGCGTAAGTGTGTGTGTATGTGTATAAGTGTGTATGTGTGTGTCAATGTGTATAACTATGTGTGTGTTACTGTCTGTGTAAGTGTGTGTGAATGTGAATGTGTATAAGTGTGTATGTGTGTGTCAATGTGTATAACTATGTGTGTGTTACTGTCTGTGTAAGTGTGTGTGAATGTGCATAAGTGTGTATGTGTGTCAATGTGTATAACTATGTGTGTGTTACTGTCTGCGTAAGTGTGTGTGTATGTTTATAAGTGTGTATGTGTGTGTCAATGTGTATAACTATGTGTGTGTTACTGTCTGTGTAAGTGTGTGTGAATGTGAATGTGTATAAGTGTGTATGTGTGTGTCAATGTGTATAACTATGTGTGTGTTACTGTCTGTGTAAGTGTGTGTGAATGTGCATAAGTGTGTATGTGTGTCAATGTGTATAACTATGTGTGTGTTACTGTCTGCGTAAGTGTGTGTGTATGTTTAGAAGTGTGTATGTGTGTGTCAATGTGTATAACTATGTGTGTGTTACTGTGTGTGTAAGTCTGTGTGAATGTGTATAAGTGTGTATGTGTGTGTCAATGTGTATAACTATGTGTGTGTTACTGTCTGTGTAAGTGTGTGTGTATGTGTATAAGTGTGTATGTGTGTGTCAATGTGTATAACTATGTGTGTGTTACTGTCTGTGTAAGTGTATGTGAATGTGTATAAGTGTGTATGTGTGTGTCAATGTGTATAACTATGTGTGTGTTACTGTCTGTGTAAGTGTGTGTGAATGTGTATAAGTGTGTATGTGTGTGTCAATGTGTATAACTATGTGTGTGTTACTGTCTGTGTAAGTGTGTGTACATGAGTGTCTGTGCACGTGTATCCTGTGTCTAAGTGTGTAAAGGTGGCTGTGTGTGTATTTATGTATGTGTGACAGTGTGTATAAGGGTGTCTGTGTAAATGTATATCTGTGAGGGGGAATAAGTGTGTAACTGTGTTTGTGTGACTGTGTGTATTTATGTATGACTGTGTGTATTTATATGTGACTGTGTGTATTTATGTGTGACTGTGTGTATTTATGTATGTGTGACAGTGTGTATAAGGGTGTCTGTGTAAATATATGTCTGTGAGGGTGACTAAGCGTGTAACTGTGTTTGTGTGACTGTGTGTATTTCTGTGTGACTGTGTGTATTTATGTATGACTGTGTGTATTTATGTGTGGCTGTGTGTTCTTGCACGGGGCCCTCACTGCGCTCATCAATTTATCACATGGAGGGCACCAGCCCCCAACCAGCTGGCGTCTATTTCCCGCCTCCTGCACTCAGCGTGCGTAGAGGGAAGACTGTGCGGAGGAGACAGCCTGGGACGCGAGAGCAGCAGCAAGGTGAGTGCTGGGGAAGGCAGGAGAGGAGATTATGCTTTTATTGGGTAAACTAACTGTGGCATATTGGCTGTAGCCTATTAATTTGCAAACTAGCATTGGTATATAAATGGGAAAACTGTCTGTGACATATCAGTGGGCAAATTGGCTGTTGTATATTAATGGGCAAAATAATTGGGATATTACTTGGGAAACTGGTGTATTTTAATGGACGAACTGGCATTTTTATGGTGTAAACTGTAGCATTTTTAATAGGCAAACTGGCTGTTGCTTATGTTAATGGCAAAGTGTACCCTAAGAACACCTCTGCAAATGGGCTGCCCATGTGCTGCTTTGCTGCATCTCAGAGCCAGCTCTGCAGATCGGCGCCATGTTTCCCCTAATACCTCAGTCAGCACTTTCTGCTCTTTCCGTGCACAGTGATGACTTAGAGCGTCGGAACATAACAGTCAGAGTCATCACTATGTGCGGGGAGATCAAGGCAGTGCTAATTGAGTTCTGAGATGAGGTCAGTAGGGGGCATGGAAAAGGGACATGGGAAGAGACAAATACATGGTAGGTAGGAGGTATAGGAGAAAGATATGGGGTGTGACAGACAGACATGGGGTATGAGTGGAGAGAGACAAACATGGGGTATGAGTGGAGAGAGAGACAGACATGGGCAATGAGTGGAGAGTGAGAAAAGACATGGGGAATGAGTGCAGAGTGAGAGACAGACATGTGGAATGAGTGCAGAGCGAGAGACAGACATGTGGAATGAGTGCAGAGCGAGAGACAGACATGTGGAATGAGTGCAGAGCGAGAGACAGACATGGGGAATGAGTGCAGAGCGAGAGACAGACAGACATGGAGTATGAGTGGAGAGAGAAAGACAGACATGGAGCATGAATGGAGAGAGACATGGAGCATGAGTGGAGAGAGAGAGACGGACATGAGGGTACGGGGAGAGAGAGACAGACATGAGGGTACGGGGAGAGAGAGACAGACACGTGAGTGACTGACTTGGTGGAATATTATTTATCACTCCTTGTGTACTTCTTTTCCAATGATGCTCAGCCAGACTAATGAGAGACTTTGGCTGGTTGTGAATCATGGGTAGTACAGTAGTAAAACGGTAGTAAAAACTCATTCTGCTAGCCAGCAAAAAGTCTCATGTCGCTGGCTGAGCATCATAGAAATAAATAAAACCACTACACAGTATTATGGCAAAATATATATCTTTATTTAAAATAAACGTTGGTCCTTTGCATTAAAATAAAGTTTTCTCCTTCCCCTCTCCCCAATATTGAAATGGGCATGTCTGGAACAGAAATGTCTAAAGGGGAGGGGCTCATAATAAAGCCACGCCCACCCTTGGGCACCAAAAGAAAACCTGCACCCAGGCGCCTGTGACCCTAGGATCGGCCCTGGTGGCAGTAGTGACCTGCAAAGGCTGATCAGAAGGCTAGTGAGCTCAAGCAGCAACGGCGGTAGCCACGAGTATTTGTATTACTCCATTCTAGGTGTCTAGAATGTGTTTTGGGCGACATGCTACCACTAATTTTTGATATATAGTGATGTATTATTTATAATTTTTTGATACTCGGTTCTTGACAAAGTATGAAAGACACTTTATTACCCGTTATAAAGCTATGAAAATTTATGTTGCAGCTTTTATTAAATAGATACTGTGGTCCTTATCGCTAGCCCTGTATGAATTGTTTATGGTGGGGTATAAATTTGCCAAGACCACAAGGCTCAATGTCCACAAGAATCCACATACAAGGTAACCCATAACCTGTGCCAACCAGTTGCAGAGGCATCTAATTTGGCACTAGTTTCTATTCAAGGATGCATACTAGGTTGCCTGTCTTTGAAAGCTTTGTTATGGTGTTGTAATTTGTGTTTTCAATCTATTAGATGCTATAGCAATAGCCAGTCTTAATTAGTTTCCGTTGGTTGTTTGTTAGTCTTTGTCTAGGTAGCTCCAACCCCTCTGTCCTATGTTTGTACAATTTCTTAACTAATCAGAACAAGCTTTTTTTAAACCGTGGGAAAGATGTATATTTAGCAATTGTATCTCATAGTGATTAGTGAATATCCCCTTTAAATAGTGTGAAAGTTGTGGCACAACAGAAAAATGATTGAATTATTACAAATTAAAATATTGAAAAACTGCAGCAATGTTCAAATTATTTAAATACAGTACACCATGTTTAATATGTAAACACATAATAAGGATTCATTCATGTGAATGAAAAGATTTAAGACTAAAAACACTTTAGGAAATACATTATCTGGATCCTAAGGCTTAATCATTTTAGTAAAATCAAGGAATGGCAGGTAGGTTTCATTATTTTGATGTCAAACCAAGCTAAACCTATTAGTTTCCCTATAGAAAATATAGGGATCCTTTATTCCTCCATCTGCTTCTCCAGCAGATGCCACACATCTCTGCTTAAGACATAGTAGACAGGTAAACAAGAGAATCCATTGAATTTGGTGTGTATTGAAATGCTATAGGCTCCTATGTTTTGGAACATGATCCAGTCTCCGATGTTTAGCTCTGGAAGGTCAATGTCATTTACAAGCACATCAATATCTGCACAGCTTGGTCCCCACAGTGTACTGGGATGGAGAGGCTGTGCGGGATCAATGTCCTAAAAATATAAGAAAACAGAAATTAATTCCACCATAAAATGTCTTTCAACATGCACAAATGGCAGAGGTGGGTGGCCCAAGGTGGCAGTAATACTGGCATCATGCAGAAGCTATAATCTGTGCTTTCCTCTGGCATTGATCTGTCACTGCTCCTGCACAGTGCTGTAACATCTCACATATATCTGGAGCTATCCAGTCTTCCGTGCAGACAGCATTGCATGCATGAGGAACCGTGACTGGTCACAATGCTGAGGAGTTTCAGTTTGTTTATACACAATGTTGGATGAGTTCAGTTGTTTAGGTTTACATTTTCACCTATAAAATGTAAAAGGTTTATTTTATTCCCAGTCCAGCCCTGGCTGATAATGATTAGAATTTTGTTAATGCTGCCGATAAATCAATATCCATTTGTGCGATTATCTTTTGTATATTTGAATAAAATAAATATACATTGGGGTGCACAATGTATAGTTAAAATGGTGAAATGAAATGTTCATTTCAACTCACCTTTTAAGTGAATAGTCTTTTTTCCACCAGTCATCCTTTAACCCCTTCCCGCTTGTAGGACATTCTATGCTGTCCTATTTTTTAGGAAGACTAAAACAGCTGTATGATCTTCCTATTGTTTTATTATTGCAGTTTTGTTTTTTTGCCTCTTTTTTTATTTTCCTTATTGTTCTTGTATTGAAAAAAATAATTAAATAAATAGAGGGGCACACAGTATTATTTAAAAAAGGCACAATAAAATAAAACGCAGTATAACTTACATTTTCCAGTATGGGGTGTAGCTTTATCTCCCTTATTTGTAAATTAACATCCATGAAGGATCCAAATAGCCCATCATTTAAATAATACTAATACTTTAGTTTTATGTTAAGTCCATCAGTATCTGCAGATAGAATACAAATGTGTTAGTATGTTGTGTTTGAGATGAACTGTATAGCAAGGCTTCACAAATCCCAGGAGACTGGGCCGCTAACTTTGATTGTTTTTATGATCAACAGGAGGCAGACACTGTTGGAACTGTCCTCCTCCCTGCATATGAAGGTAAATAAGCAGGGAGGGGGGACAAAAACAGCTTATTTTTCTTTATATTTATTTAAAAAAAAATATATGTGCAAGTCTAAATGTGTGTGTATAAGAGTTAAAGAATGTGTGTAAGTGTGTGTGTCTAAGTGCGTGTGTATGTGTCACCCAATAGAAGAAATTGCACATTTACTGAGCTTTATTACATGGCTGGGCCTCGGTCATACTGTATGACAAAGCCCCAGTCATGTAATAAAACTCAGAGTAAAGGTGCAATTTCTTCTATTGGGTGAGTTGCAAGAGAAAAGTGTCCCACTTTTATATTTTGAAATGTTGAGAGGTATGCACATGGGCAATTGTGGTCACACACAGGTGTACCGGACTAATTGTGCATTTATAGCACATGCTATTATTGATGGTTTCTACTGTGTCCCTAACCATGTACTGTTCACTTAAATTATTATAACTTTTCAAAAATGTGAAAATTATGACCAAAGGATATTCCAGATGATAGCGGAAAGGTAGGTCATATAAATTCAAACACAACCCCCCGAACATTAATTTGTAATGTTTACTACACATCCCCCTCGCTTAAATACTACTGAACAATGTAACAAGCACACTTTTACTTACCATTTATGCTCACAGTCTTCTTGGCTATAATATTGAGAGCAGCTGTGTAAGCGGAGCCCACGTAATATCTTCCAGGCTCTGCAATAATATCTAAACCCTGTTCCATTGGAAAATACTGATTCAAAGCTTCATTGATTACTGGTGAAACCTGTACAAAAGAGATAGAATTAGTCTATTAAAATGGAACTAGCAGGAGATTGTGAATAAAATAGCACAAGGATTTATCTTCATATATGGCAGGACATATGAAAGGTCCCAATTTAATTTACCACATGAAGTCTCACCTCCTCAAATGCTGGTTTGAAATGACGGATCCCAGGCAGTCCACCTCCGATATCCAGGAGTCTCATTCTGTGTCCTATCTTAATCCCAATATCAAACACACACCTGGAGTCTGAAATGGCCTGGCGAAACGCGTATGCATTTCTGGATGCTGAACCAATGTGAAAACTGGTGGAGATAGAAGAAATAAAGCATTCACAAAGAGATCTGGTATATGCAAGTCTTCACGTGACAGCAGGGGATGACAGAAGATAAACGTGTAACTTTAAACATGATTGATGACATAGGATTTTAGGTCAGAGCTCCTAAAATGTAATGTTACCCCTCAGCAGACGTTGTTCAGAGCTCCTTTTTAGGGATTGTGTGTTTGCCTAGTGGAAAATCCAACACTTTAAAAGGTAAGAAAGCATCTGAAGGTCGATGCAGGTCACAATTTACGGTATTGTAGGGCAGTTCTTCTAGACAGACCCATAAAGCGGAGTTCCCAGGTGTCCTTGTTGAAATAGGAGTCATTATGGTTAAGTCTGGCATGTCAGGCTAGAGGTTTCTTCTTGTGGGTCCAATGAGGAATCACTTGCAGTCTGTAGCTGTGGAAGTCTGAGAGCATCTAAGAAACCAGGGGCTTCATTAATTTGTTCAATCATTGGCAGTATTCCATTCCTTACCACAGTTAGTGAGTGGGACAGACCCCATCTATACTCCACTGTTCCTGCAATGTGCTGTTCGCAATCGCCTCCATATTAATGTGGAGGAAGTGAGCCTAAGAAATTTGGTGAGTGCTGCCTTCAAACAGAAGCTTCAGTGATTTTCTTGTAGGGGTAATTTGTCAGCTACCGAGCGCAGATGTAGGATTACATCCCTTGGTGGATCTTGAGGGGCCTTTGAAGTTTTGCAAAATTGTTCCTGCGTTATGTGCCTGACATGTCAATAGTCGTGAAGGGGTTAAAAGAAAAAGAAAAAAAACCCCCACAGCATTGAAACACTGTTCTGTGTGATAACTACACAAATCATCCTGTTTGAAACAGGAATTTTGTAATTTGTATTTAATTACACCAGACCACATGGGGGGTCATTTAATTTTACTGGGAAGGTTCGGTGGTAGATATTATATGTGGGAAAAGGAAAGTAAAGCAATTTTAAGCTTTGGAAGAACTAATTATACCACTCATTACTTCTATTTAATCTTATATATGTAACCCTCTTCCTCCTGCTTTTTTGAGATATAGAGATATTTTTTTTTTTTTAAACCAAGTCTTTTGTCTTTCACTATGTCACTTTTGCAGAGTACCACACAGTGGTTTCGGTATTTTTTTTTTTTTACATTTACGACTTGTAATATTACAAGCTGAAGTGTGGAACCCTCCTGGATGCATATCTAGGACTATTTTATTTTGGTCTCAAACAGTGACGAAAAGATTAACTATATTTTGAAACCTGAAATAAAAAAAAAATAAAAATAAACTGATTTACCTGACTCCAATAACTTGGATTTTCAGCCTTTTTGCTGCCTCCAGGAGATATTCACAGCTCTGTATTGGGGTGCCATATTTCTTGCTGAGTTGACAAATACAGTTTGAGTCCTCAGTCTTTATGCGAAGAATCATCCTGCATAAAAGAAAACAAGAAAATGGCATATAAAGTGTAATAGAGCTACTGCTGTTGCTATATAAACATTAATGTTAATCTCTCCATGCCCTCGTTATTGGATGTCTCTGTATATATACACACACATTGAAAATGTCATAGGATCATCTAAATTCACACGAGAACTGTAAATTGTTGTTGTCACAGAACCCCCTGTTACAGTGTATGTTCTCATCACGGTTTAAAGTATCTGTGTTTTTATATCCTCCCCAAAATGGCTAACCACTCCCCTTCCTTTTTCCCCTCTCCGCCCCATACTGTCCCGGTGTGTAGACTGTCCCATCAAGCATCCCTTGGCGATTCTGCAAACAGGGTTTTGACACAGAATAGGCATGACTGGGATTGGTCCATTCAAATTACCCTCTGGCCTGGGGAAACGTCATTGGTAAGTTAGCTAGACTGCTGGTTGGTCCCCGGGATATGAAAAGGGACAAAAAATAGCCAAAAATCACAGGCAGCGCCAACGCCACCTCAGACAGCCGCCTTAGGGTGCCGCAGTGATGGGGGCTCTAGCCCTGGGAAAAAAAAAGCCGGTAGAGGCACTTGCTGGGGAGATGATGATCTTCCCTCACCAGCCCTCCACATGGCTGCTGAGAATTTCCGATGCCCTGCATTATCTCTAAACACGGGGAACGTGAGCAGCACTTACTGAGCTCTGTCACACAGAGCTCATGCTGCTCAGCTCCCCAAAGCAAACACCGCTCTGTTTCAAGGGGAGGGGGCGGACCTCGCACCCGGTGAGATCCGCCACTCCCAGGGTCTGTTTGGGAGGGGGGGGGGGGGGGGAAGAGAACAGGGGAAGGAGCAAAAACAGAAAAAAAAAATAAAAATACTTTTGACTGTGGATCAAAAAAATCCTTCCACCGGCCCTGATCACAGGCGAATTAAATCTGCCACCCAGGGACATTTCCTCACGGTCTACCCAGTGCTGTATTTACCGCGAGGCATCCTAGGGCGGCAAATTTTGGGGGGCAGCAGCGCCCCCCAGCACTGAAAAAAGAAAAAAAAGAAAACACGCTTGCAGACAGAGACTGAGGTGAGAGGGGATCGGAAGATTCCCCCTCACCATCGCTCTGCCTACCAGGCTGCACGGGGAGCCGAACAGAGAAACCTCCGTGCTGCCTGTTCGGCTCCCCGTGCAGTGTGACACGTAAGTGTAAGGTCACGTGACCTGTCGGCACAATCGCCAGAGGGACCATGCTGCCTGCCACTAGCCACCGGGGAAAGGTAAGTGCTGATGGGAGTCAGAGTGTGTGTGATGGGAGTATGAGCTTGATGCGAGTCTGAATGTTATGTGTGATGTGGGGTCATGAAATGGAGGTGATGGGGCATGTCTTAGGTGTGTAACGTGGGTGTGCAGCTTGGGTAGGGGGGTGCCCGGATTTTGTCTGCCTAGGGCAGCACAAAATCAAGATACACCACTGGGTCTACCCAGCCAGAGAGCACACTAAGGGGGTCATGTACTAAACAAGTGCAGTGGGGAAAAAAGTAGGTAAAACATTAGTAAGGACCAAATTGCGACAAATTTTAAACATTTTCCGCTCGTTTTCCCTGATTTGCACCTCTTCCATGTATTTTTATTTAGCATGCATTTTTCCGGTTATGCTAATAAATTGAGATTAGATTTACACATGCTAAAGAGATATATATATATATATATATATATACATATTTAGTGGGAAAAAAAAAAAAATTCTAATTTCTATAGAAGAAGGTTTCTTCCGACTCAACGACCAATATGACCTTTTTAAAAAAAATTGTCTAAAAAAATGGTTTGGTATTCGGGATATAGTGCGATTTATTTCCATTCAGTCATATGGCGCCATCCAGATGCCAGTCATATGGCACCATCCAGGTGCCCCATCCAATTTGCCCATTAAGATGCCAGTATTCTTTTAAACTCCATCCTCCTCCCCCCCTTCCCCAGTACTTATCGCCTGGCTGCTGCTCCGTGTCCCCAGACGTCTCCTGCATGGAGGAGGGAAACACAGCCACCGGATGTGACGTAACGTCACATGCGCAGGGGGGTGGGGATGTTGGCAGCACGGGTGTCACCCCTGCTGGGGGCGGTCCCCACCCCCTGCACCCCCCTCAGGACGCCACTGTTCCTGTCCCAAGCATGGCACAGCTTCCCATGTGTGGAATTTCCAGAGACATTGTAGTACCTTACTGGCACAGTCAAACCCTGTGCCAAGAGTTGCCAGTGTCTGAAGCACCATCTTGCTATTATTACACTTGACAGCATAGAATGGCTTAACCCGGGGGAGCTCCTGAAGGAAACCCAAGTGTTTGTGAACCACATCACCAAGGTCAGCGACAAAAAAGGCATCTTGATTTTCCTACAACAGAGAAGAATAGACATTAATTAAGCAGATACTTTCTGTATGTACAAGTATATTGGCTTATTCTCTGCATCTGACACCACATACAAGATTCCCTTCTTAAAGGGACACTCCCACCCAAAAATTAAAAGTTTTTATTTTTATTTTGCATTGTTGATTTCAGATAGGTTTGTTTTTTTGTTATGAGAGAGTTTATTTAATAAAATATTGTACCAAATAATTTACTAAATTTAACAAGTGTGACTGGGCACCTCAATTTTGTGAAATATAGTGTTTTTGGGTGCCACCCCACAGTGACATTACAGCACTAGTATCTCACTATGGGGCTAGGGACAAAGACTACAGTCTAGAAGTCAGAATTCAGACTTCCATTGAATGGGAGGGTATTTGATATGGGATCCTGTTTCTAAAGGTCAGTCTCCTCTCTCTTTAAGAAAGATGAACTTTTTGAGTTAAAAAGCATGTTACAAAAATATAAGCTACCTAGTCCTGCCCACTAGTGATACACAGGAGCCAGTATGAGAGCAGGGGTGTATCTTATGATACCTGTTGCCTCATGGGTAAAATTCACAAAATGGATGCAGGAAAGGGCACCTCATTTTATTTGTACTTTTATATGAAATTAATTAAAACAGAAAAAAAAATAATCAGTGACATGTCTTCTACATGGAGTTTGTTTTAAACACACAGGTGATCTATTTACAGCTTATATAAGTGGTAGTGTCCCTTTAAGAAGGCACATAAATAAGGACATGATTAACCCCTTAGGTGACAAGACCTTTTGATGTTGTCTTTCCCTTGGTAACAAGGGCTCTTGACATTTTTGAGGTGTTTAGCTGTAATTTTCTTCTCTCTCACATACTGTACCCACACAAATTATATGTTGTTTTTATAGTCATAAGAACTGCTTTCATTAGATACTATTATCTTCACCATATCCCATAATTTACTACAAAAAAAAAAAATTAATAAATTATAAAAGAAAAAAAACCACACACTTTTTTTCTAACTTTGATCTAAAAAATAATTTACAAAAATACAATCATTAAAAAAGACCCCGTCTAAAGTTTCAGAAATATACTTGTTTCCATGTTTTTCTGCTAGTTATAGGGTAAAAACTCGAAATAATGTTTTTTTAATTTTTATCTACAGTTACCTTTTGACCCCAATCTAAACCCTAAATGTAACCCTTACGATAACCCTTAATTTAGTTTAATTTAAATTTAATTGTAACCCTAATTTCATTGTAACCCTAACAACTATTCTAACCCTATATTTTAGCCAATTAAATCTTTTTTTTGTTTTTGCAATGGGCTGACTGCCTCTACAGCCCTGGAGTGCACATTGTCACCCCCAATTGTCGGGAATGGGGGATGTGTTTTAAGGGGTGCCAAATTCCTAATGTTGGCCTTGTCAAAAAATTTTTTTATCACAGACAAATAATGTCAAGTTTATATGGGTGCCAGGTCAACTTAAAAAGGACAGTCACCTAAATATTTTTAATTCAATCATAGTATAAAAAATGATCAAACAATAAATATACATTGTGATAGCAGAATTGCAAGACATGCATAAATAACGTGAAACATATGTGTTTTATATGTGGCTGTTGTATCACCAGTTTAGCACATATACTATGGCTTGGCATGCAAATGAACTCTTTCCCAGTGAGAAATGCATCATTTGCTTATCAAGCCACGAGGTGATGTCCTAAACAAGAGACACCACTGACTGCTTAAAAAAAAAAATAATGTGTTTTTAAACTTACAAATAATTTGTTCTTTTTGATTTTCTGCTTCAGGAAATCTTGAGCTGACCTTCCCTCTTCTAACAAAACCAGTTTTGAGTCTTGCATATCATCCAGTGAGCTGTCAGCCATTTTATGTGTGTCCACTGGGTAACCTGTTTTAGAAATCAAAATTAGGAAACTATTGTAAATGCAAAATACTGTAAATCTGCTATCCTTGATAATACATTTCACTTCTCCTAGTCCATTTAAAGTGGAGGCTCTGCCTTCTCTCTGATGATGCGACTCTCAAGTGAGGCATAATATGTCTGCAGTTTAGAACCAATTGATCCATATAGTCTGCCCAATTTCAACAACAAAAATAAATCGGAATGCTTTATTTCATTAGCCCCCTCATATCAAGACTTTTATCAAAAGATCATTCCATTTGTTAGTTCAACTGTTTGTTTCATTAGCTCAACTCTAAAATATGAAATATTACCTCTTTTTTTAAGTCACGGCCCAAAACTTTGCTTCCAAAACCTCATCTAAAAGGCCCCCTCTTTAAATGAGTTGCTTACCAGGGACTAAAGGGCCTTCCTATAGTACAACACAGAGACACCCCAGCAATTTATAGGTCTGGACACCACTTATAGAGCACCTGTGATGGGGAGGGGTGCTAAAGCTTGGAGCTTCTCATATAAAAATAAATCCAAAATGGCAAGCACTCACTTATACTAGCTTTATCATAAGGGATGCTGCTGTTCACCAAGTAATAATAAACAATCCAAAATCCAGCGCACTCACATCAGTTAAGTTATAAAATTCACACAGAATATTAAAAACACCTTTCTAAGATAAAATCCATTTTGGATTTATTTGTATATGAGAAGCTCCAACCAGGCTTCTGGTTTAGCACCCATCCCGATCACAGTTGCTGTATACAGGGCCACCACCAAGAATTTCAGGGCCCCTTACTGAACACATTTTCTGGGCCCCCTTCCCCCCCCCCCCCGAAAATATCTCCTGCTCGCCCCACCTACCCCCACAAGCATGTTATCCTGGTATAATGTAATATGGAGGGTGGTTGGGAGCAGTTGGTCAATATGCCAGTATTTTGCCATTTAATATGCCAGGAGTTTCCCCCTCAATATGCCATTTAATATGCCATTCTTTTGCCACTCAATATGCCATTATTTTGCCAATTAATATGCCAGTATTTTGTCCCTCAATGTGCCAGGATTACACCCCTCAATATGCCAGGATTTTGCCAATTAATATGCCAAGATTATGCCATTTAATATGCCAGGATTTTGCCCCTCAAAATGTCATGATTTTGCCAATTAATATGCCAGGATTTTGCCCCTCAATATGCCAGGATTTTACCAATTATAATGCCAGGATCTTGCCCCCCAATATGCCAGGATCTTACCAATTAATATGCCAGGATTTTACCAATTAATATGCCAGGATTTTGCCCCTCAATATGCTATGATTTTGCCCCTCAATATGCCAGGATCATGCCATTTAATATGCCAGGATTTTGCCCCTCAGTATACCAGGATTTTGCCATTTAATATGCCAGGATTTTTCCATTTAATATGCCAGGATTTTGTCCCTCAATATGCCTGGATTATGCCATTTAACATGCCAGGATTTAGCCATTTAATATGCCAGGATTATGCCATTTAATTTGCCAGAATTTTGCCAATTAATATGCCAGGATTTTGCCATTTAATATGCCAGGATAATGCCAATTAATATGCCAGGATTATGGCAATTAATATTCCAGGATAATGCCAATTTGCCAGGATTTAGCCACTCAATATGCCAAGATTATGCCACTCACTCTGCCAGGATTTTGCCCCTCAGTATGCTCGTTATCTACCACCCTACTCCCCCGTTCCCCAGTACTTACCTCCTTGCTGCTGTCTCCCGGTGCTCTGCAGGTCCACGGCTGTGAGGGAAGCGTTGTGCGCTCCCCTCCAGCCACGCGGCTTCAATAAAGTTTGTTTTAAAAAAAAAAATGCGACCAGAGTTACTCCGGTCGCATTTTTTTTTTAACAAACTTTATTGAAGCCGTGTGGCTGGAGGGGAGCGCACAACGCTTCCCTCACAGCCGCAGACCGGCTTAAGAGAGGGGGATTTTTTTTTTTCCTGGTGTGACCCGGGCCTGCCGGGTCCCCTGGACCTGCCGGGCCCAGGCCACCAGTATAGCCTGTCACCCCCTGATGGCTTGCCTGGCTGTATAAGTGGAGTGCAGACCTATAAATTGCTGGAGTGTCTCTGTGTTGTACTACTGGAAGGCCCTTTGGTCCCTGGTAAGCAAACACGGTTAATGAGATTCAACCCCATACAAGCATGAGTATTTAGTGTTACGATCCACCTATATTGGAGTACTTTGACGCATAGTTGCCAACATTGGCCATGTTTCCAGTGACACATATTTGTTCCACATGCTGCAGACTGAGCATGCAAAGTGCAGCCCAGCAGCATGTAGGATGCAAATACTCACAGACACAATCCAATTAATTAATCAGGGTGGAGATTTCATAGGACCTACCATGATTAATTAATTGCATTGTGTCTGTGCATATATGCATCCTACATATTACTTGGCTGCACTTTGCATGCTCTGTCTGCAGCATGTGGAACAAATATGTGTCCCTGGAAACATGGCCATTGTTGGCAACTATGTTTGACATAGTGGTGGTCTTAGCAATATATGGCCATATAATGTAACCAAAACTCCAATTATGTTATCTTAGAAAGGTGTTTTTACATTCTGTGTGAATTTTATGACTTTTTTTGATGTAAGTGCGCTGGCTTTTGGATTGTGTATTATTACTTAGTGATCAGCAGCACCTCTTATGATAAATGCTAGTTTAGGTTTGTTCTTGCATTTGGAGATTGTATGTATTATATAAACGATAAACCCAACCCCAAACCATGGAGAAAAATTTAAAAATATTTATGTACGACAGACAATCCAAACTAAAAAAAAAAGTATGGATCCAATCTGGGTGCTGAATGCAATACTAGCAAAACATGGGGGCGAGCTGGTTGTTTGGCAAGACTTGTGGTTGCATTATGTGTCCAGGCTGTCATCTGGATACTCAGGCAAGAACTGTGGATGCAATATAAATGGTCTAGCAAAACCTATGGATGCAGTCTAGGTCTGGCAGGACATGTGGGAGAAATCTGTGTGCTGGCTGTAATCTTTGTATTTTGGCAGAATGTATGGGTGCAATCTAGATGCTCTGGCAAGACCTGTGGGGCCAATCTGGGTTATGAGTCTGGCAAAATTATGAGTGAAATAACCTGCATCATAATACCTGGGTGCAGCTAAATTATGCTAATTATGTGGGTTGGGCAAAGTGGGAGGAGCTTTGGGGAAGTGGGCATGGTAAATTTTCAAGGAAGTAATTGATAACTGTGCTGCAAATTGTCCCTGGAATTTTTTTTTTTTTTTTTTAAATGTTGGCAACTATGGGGGTGCTGCATAGTTGCCAACATTGGCCATGTTTCCAGGGACACTTATGCAGCCCCCGGAGACGCCTAGGTGCAGGAGGGCCTTGACAGCTTGTGCTGTAGCAAGGCTGCACACATTGGTGGTAAGGTATTAAGGGAGGAGTTGGGGGTGGGGATCAGAGTGTATATAGGTCTGGACATACAGGAAATCTTCAGACCTTTTTTGATCCTACCAGAATTTTCCCGCCCGCCCTCCCTAATTTAGGAAGTTAAATTGCAGACTTGGTATTTCTGTTTCTGCCGCTTGTCTTCTCTGTTTCAGATACAGCGTCACAGGGGATGAGAATTCTTTTGGAACGTATATTGTCACAGCTGGCGGTAACTTGCTCCTTAGCAGAGGCGGCTCTAGACTTTGTGAGGCCTTAGGCGAAAGTCGAACATGAGGCCCTCACGGACACACATTATTTAATAAAATATATGCAAGTGATAATAAAAATGAACTGTAGAAATAGCATATTTCAAGATCAGACTCAAATCCCAGCTTCTAGAAATTAACAGCTCCTAGAATTTTATTTGTCTCATAATTATTCTACAAACATCTATAAACATTTGGTATAGATAAAATTGTGTGCGGCTGACATTGTTATTGCTGTGTCCTAAATGTGAACACTAACACATATCACACAGTCATTCATAGACACACTCAGTGAGCACACACTGACTCACAGACACACTCAGTCAGCACACAATCACACTCAGCCAGCACACACTGACTCACAGACACACTCAGAAAGCACACAATCACACACTAACAGAAACATTCAGCCAGAAGGAAAGGTGCTCAATGTTGAAAGTGGTTTCACAGACCACGTTGTGCTAGAAGATTGGCACTTTGTTCTTCCTCACAGCACCGGATGCACTGTGATTTAGCCATTCAATATGCCAGGATTTTGCCTCTCACTATGCCAGGATTTTGCCCCTCATTATGCCAGAATTTTGCCCCTCACAATGCCAGAATTTTGCCTCTCAATATGCCAGGATTTTGCCACTGTATGCCAGGATATTGCCCCTCACTATGCCAGGATTTTGCCACTCTGTGCCAGGATTTTGCCCCTCATTATGCCAGAATTTTGCCCCTCACAATGCCAGAATTTTGCCTCTCACTATGCTAGAATTTTGACCCTCACAATGCCAGAAATTTGCCTCTCAATATGCCAGGATATTGCCCCTCACAATGCCAGAATTTTGCCTCTCAATATGCCAGGATATTGCCCCTCACAATGCCAGGATTTAGCCTCTCACTATGCCAGGATTTTGCCCCTCATTATGCCAGAATTTTGCCCCTGACTATGCCAGAATTTTGCCTCTCACTATGCCACGATTTTGCCCCTCACTATGCTAGAATTTTGCCCCTCACAATGCCAGAATTTTGCCCCTCACAATGCCAGAATTTTGCCTCTCAATATGCCAGGATTTTGCCACTGTATGCCAGGATATTGCCCCTCACAATGCCAGGATTTAGCCTCTTACTATGCCAGGATTTTGCCCCTCACCTCATTATGCCAGGATTTTGCCCCACACTGTGCCAATATGTAGCCACTCATTGTGCCAGGCTTTGCTCGTTTGGGCCACCCTCCTCCCCTCCCTAGTACTTACCTACATGCTGCTCTCTGTTGTTTCCTCCGTGCATCTTCTCTCCTGCACGGAGGAAGTTAGTTCCGTTCGCGTTTTTTTTTTTTTTTTTTTAAACTTTATTGCGCGGGTTCAATAAAGTTTAAAAAAAAAAAAAAAACGCGATCGGAACTTCCTTCCTCCGTGCAGGAGAGAAGATGCACGGAGGAAACGTCCCAGGTTAGTGTAACAGGGAGCTTAACGGCAGCGTTAAGCTCCCTGTTACATCAAAGGTAATAAGGTGAGTTAGGCAGCCGCGAGGCCCCCGTGAGTGCGAGGCCTTAGGCGGCTGCCTAACTCGCCTAATTAGAGAGCCGCCTCTGCTCCTTAGGGGGGTCTATGGCTTGAATATCTGGAGTCAGCCATAGTCGAAATGGATAACGAGAGAGGTTTTGAGCCAAGCTGGGGGCTCTTAGCCTGATGGTGGGTTGGGCAGAAGGTTCTGCCTGGCAGTAGGTTTCGGTGGAGAGTGGACCCCTGGGGAGCAAGTTGGTTCAGGATATGTGTCCTATGTGGTTATGTTAACTATGTTAATAAAGTTATGGTTAATTATGAGGTACGTGTCATTTATGACAAATATCTAATATGTGGGTTTTGTCATTGCCTATTACGGTATATTTATCTTGGTGTTTATGTTATGATGTGTTATGTTAAGGTTGGAGGCAATGACATGTATAATAAATAAAATGGCTGTGGCCTTTTCTACCCACTATATCTGTGTCGTGTGGTTGCTGTTATGGTAAAATACAGCCTGGTAGTCGAGGCTACAACTGTCATGTATTCCACATGCTGCAGACAGAGCATGCAAAGTGCAGCCCTGCAGTATGTAGGATGGATATATGCACAGACAGAATCCAATTAATTAATCAGGGTGGAGATCTCACAGGACCTACCATGATTAATTAATTGGATTGTGTCTGTGTGTATATCCATCCTACATACTGCCGAGCAGCACTTTGCATGCTCTGTCTGCAGCAAGTGGAACACATAAGTGTCCTTGGAAACATGGCCAACGTTGGCAACTATGGGTGCTGCACTAAATGAATGTGCCTCCAGACTATCACCTCTGACTGCGCAGTGCACTCCCATATGATGTCGATGGAGTTAGCTCTCTGGGGGATGACATCATCATCCATAGAAAATGCACAGGCATGAAGCAGAGTCCACACTCAGTGCTGTGTGTAACCTGGGATGGCACAGAACCCCCACTAGATCACTAGGGATTTTAGGAAAACACTCTATTGAATCACCATGGACTAGAAATAGGTATCCTCCACTGCCACTGGCTCACCAGGGAAGATAGGATAAACATGGGTGAGCACTGAACAATAAAATACTTATTTTTGTTTACTGCAACTAATGCTGGTAGAACATCATAGGAATTGTAGTTTACTTTGGTTTTTAGTGGGGAGTCTACACTGTATACACTAAGTGTTGCTGGCTCAAGGGAGCTGTAATTAACTGTGTGGGCCAGTGGGAATAGGATTGCCACCTTTTCCTCAAAACAATAAATAAATTACTGCCCAAAGCTGTGAGTCGGTACCACAAAAAAAAGGGGCAGTGTGACTCAATGTCCCTACCAGATTGAGTGTCAGGCTCCTGTGTACAGGTACAGAGTGCTCCATTCTTGTAAAGCATTTTGGATATCCCCTTATCTCAAATGACCCCTGATACCCCTTATGTGTGTTGATGTAATTGGGAAAAAAAAAATATATATATATATATATATACACTTATGTTACGCTCTCTGTTGCCTTCCCCGGCAGAGGAGGAGGACTGCACCCAGCCGATAACATGTCCCCGCCACTGGCACAGTAACATGTTGTATAGTCTCCCAGCTCCCTCCTCCGCAAAAAAACTAAAATAAATCTGCTACACATTAACCTGTGCGAGCGCAGGTTAATGCAGAGGGCGCAATACCCCAGGGGGCGACCACCCGCTCGAACAAAACCCAAAAAGTAAAAAAAAAAAAAAAATTATCTTTATTCTGCTCAAGTGGACCCTATGGGATATTATTGAGCAACTTTATAATATCCCAAAGGGTCAACTGACCAGAATAAAGAGAAATTGTTTATCTGAAGCAGATTTTGCATTATAAGCAAAATCTCTAAATTATAAATTTAGAAAAAAATCTATATCGAGACCACTTATGAGAAAAAAGCTTTAGAGAAATCAAAAACATAGATAGAAAAATTCTGGTAAAGGGTAGACCAAAAAAATCAGACAGGAGACAATGCCATTACACAGTGCCCCTTTATTACTCAATATAACCCTAGAGCCAATAAAATAAAAAAAGCTCTAGATAAATTATGGCCCAATTTACTGGGAGATGAATTTTTAAAAGAAGTGCTACCCACTAAACCGAAAACCATCTTTAAACGAGATAACAATCTAAAATCATTGCTGGCCCCAAGCGCCTTAACTCAAATTAAACCTCCAGGCCCTACACATTTCCTCAGTAACAAACCAAAGGGATTTTTTAAATGTGGAACATGGAAAATGTGTAAGCATCTACTTAGAAATACCATCTCATTTAAAAGCAAGACCACTGGTAAAGAGTACCACATCAAACATTTTATAAATTGCAATACTAATAATGTCAGGTACCTTATCCAGTGTCCCTGTGGGATACAATACATTGGTAGTACCATCCCACCTTTGAAAGAGAGGATTCTGGAGCACATAGGTGGAATCGGGGATGAGAAAACAAAATTTACTGGACCCAAACATTGCAATAAATGTCCAGCCTTCTCTTTGGACAAACTCTCACTTATTGGTATAGACAAAGTTAGCCCCCACTGGAGGGGAGGCAACCTTACACAAAGATTGTCACAACGAGAAACTAGGTGGATACATGATATGCAAACTTTGACCCCGAAAGGCCTAAATATAGACCTTGATATTATGTCCTTCTATGATTTCTAGACGGTCTTTGTAAAAAGGTGCTCTCTAAAAGAGATCTCTTGACAGAAAGGACATTTTTGTCCACTTACGTACTAGCTCCAAAGAATCTTCATTATGGTTTCCTTTGCATTCCCTCTTTAATATAACTATAAACCAATTTGTTTTTCTATCTACCAGTTCTTCCTTTTCCCTCTAGTCCTACATTTTTTTTTTCTTCAGATATACATATTTTCCCTTTTTGCAAATACATATACATATGCATTTTTATGCACATCTATTGTATGCACATTTTTATAGATACAAAATATATGTATTTCCTGGCCATATCCATGGCAGCACTACAATGGGTTAGCTCCTCCGTATCCCTAATTAGACAGGAAACAGAATTAATTCAGGGGTGTAAGTACCCCCTCCCACCAATGGTCCCTTAGTCTTTTTTTCCTGTCCTATCCCTATAGGACTCCAGTCGTTTTGGACTGTGAACATATTTTTTTTTTTTTTTCTGGCTTACCTGAGGGTTTTTACCTTCGGCCTCAAGGGAGTTCAACCTCTCTTCCTTGGGAAGTCTCCAGTACGTGGCCCTGCGCAAAGGATTTCCCCCTGGAGATGCTCCTTTAGTGACCGGGAGCCACTTGCAGTGACCCTAGGGGTAGCAAAGAAAAGTATTACCAGTACGGAACGTTCCCTGCAGTAACCAAGCGGTAGCAGGAAGTGGCAGAAGAACCTCATCTTCAAAAGATTCTTCTTACCTCTACCTGGCAGGCACAGTAAGTTGAAATGCAGAGGCAGGAGAAGATTTGGTATTTATTTTGCTGATGGCTGTCAGGTTCCCCCTTCCACCTCTTGTTGTGCCATATTTACCGTTTTTTGTTGGGGCGGCTGCCATCTTGCCGGCGTCCTCCTGGCGCTCTGCGCCTGCGCGGACTGCGGGCGCGTCATTCCGGGTCCCCGCGCAGTCCGGTAGCTACGTCTCGGGACGTTTTCCGCGCATGCGCGGATAGGGACGCGTCATGCGCGCTTCCGCGCATGCGCGGAGTAATTGTGCGCATGCGCGGAGTAATTGCGCGCATGCGCGGGACGTTCTTCCGGGTTCGCGGTGACGTCATCGATGACGTCATTCGCCGCCTTTAAAAAGGCGCCGAATTCGATTTTCTTTACCTGTTGCAGGTTGCTTGGACTCCAGGGAGCTCTTACAGCATCTTTTGTTCCAGTTTTTCAGCGTTTTTCTCAACATCCAGTTTTCTGTTACTCAGGTATGGTTTTCTTTCTTAAAGGCACATCCCTTTTTTTTTTTTTTTTCTCACAAATTGAATTTTATGCTTTTTTGGGTATAAATTATTCAATTCCTTCCTATATCATGAACAGGGAAGATGGACAAGTCTTTTTCATCGGACTCTGAGGCATCCGTCCATAAACAAAGGTCACAATCCAAAGGTTATAGGTAAAGCCATCATTCTTTTTTTTTTTTTTTTATATACCAAACAAAAGAGTGCCTGGTCTAATTGTATTTCCCTATTATGACAGCTCTACGGGAATTAAAGCATCCAGAACTTCCAAAGGCAATAAACCGCTAGAAGGCAAACGTCTCTGCGCGGAATGCCTGTCTGCAGCCGCTGGCACTCCTACTACTGCCCCTACTCCGGATATGATAGAGTTTATCAAGCAGGCGGTCTTCCAGGGCATCACAGAGGCGGGGAAATCCCACAAGAGGCCCAGATTCGCGGAACCCTTGGGGTTCTCTCGGGAAGAATCCTCAGACAAGTCCATGGACTCCTACAGGGACGGGCTGTCCTCTTCAGAAGAAGAATCTTATGCCCCAGAATTCATGGAGCCTGCCCAGGTTGACCATTTGATTTCCAGAGTGCGCAAATCCTTGAGTCTCAAGGAAATAGCCTCAGAGCAACCCTCTACTTCCAGTAGATATTTTGCTGATCTGAAGAAAAAGAGAGCCACATTTCCAGCTCATGAAACAATCAAGGAGCTGATTGGAGACGAATGGTCTAATACTCGTAAGAAACTGACATCCCAGGGCAGAGTTGCTCGTCTTTATCCTTTTGAAAGGAAAGACTCCTCCTGTTGGGATTCAGCTCCCAAGGTGGATGCGGCCGTAGTAAGACTGGCCAAACACACTACCCTTCCGGTTGACGACGCAGGTTCGTTTAGAGATCCTATGGATAAGAAAATGGATCTGAACCTCGCCAAGGCCTACGTGGCTGCAGGCACAGGCCTCCATCCAGCAGTCGCTCTCACTTCGGTTTCCAGGGCTTTAAAAATCTGGACGGAAAGTCTAGAGGCAGACATCCAAAGAGGCAGGAGCAGATCCAGTCTTCTGGAAAGTCTGAAAGATATCAAGCTTGCAGTAGACTTTACTTCTGATGCTTCGGTGGATCTGGTTAAAACCTTTGCCAGAAATATGGCCCTTTCTGTCTCAGCCAGAAGGGCTTTATGGTTGAGGTCCTGGACAGCAGATAACTCTTCTAAATCTAGCTTATGTGCCTTACCTTTCCACGGCGACATGTTGTTTGGAAAAAACTTGGATGAATGTATTAAGAGAGCAGCCGAGGGCAAAAGAGCTTTTCTTCCGCAGGATCGCAAACCCAGAGGTTCCTTTCGATCCAGACGATATCCAGACTATTTTTCCTTTCGTGATGCCAGATCCTACAAGCCTGGAAGAGAGCATGGAAGATCCCAGCCTTGGAGAGGTGGACAGTCATCTTCCAGAGGCGGTAAAACTAGAGGCGCCTCGTTCCACAAGAACCCCAGATCTTTATGACTGGTCCCCTCCCCAGTCCGTAGGTGTGGGGGCACGTCTGTTACTCTTCCGAGACGTATGGGAACTATCCACCACAGACGTATGGGTGTTGGATATCATAAAAAGAGGATATCGATTAGAATTCTTCAGACCCCCTCCAGCTTGCTCCTTTCAAACGACCAAATGGCCAGGAGAAGCAGAAAAAAGACGGGCCTTAAAGGATTTTATCTCGACACTCCAGGAAGGAAATGTCATCGTTCCAGTTCCCCTGCGACAGCAAGGTCAGGGGTTTTACTCTCACCTGTTTCTCACCAGAAAAGCTTCAGGTGGTTGGAGACCTATCTTAGACCTAAGCAGACTAAATCATCATCTCCTCGTCCGGAAGTTCAAGATGGAGTCTATTCAATCCATCATAAAAGTCGTTTTTCCACACCAATGGATGATTTCTATCGACTTGGCAGACGCTTATTTCCACATCCCCATTGCTCCGGAACATCAGCAATTCCTTCGGTTTGTGGTGGAACAAGGGCATTTTCAATTCCGAGCCCTACCGTTCGGTCTCAGCACTGCTCCAAGAACATTCTCCAAAGTCTTGGTTGTTTTGATTGCAGAGCTCAGGAAAATGGGCATAGCCATTTACCATTACCTAGACGACATCCTCATCTTGGCAGAAGACACAGATACCCTTCAGACCCATGGGCAGGTTTGTCTACGTTTTCTACGCCGTCATGGTTGGATGATAAACAAGAACAAGAGCCAATTACAGCCGGCTCAGGAGATGAAATATTTGGGGGCCATATTCAACACCTTAACAGGCACAGTGAGTCTGTCTCCAGAAAGAGGTACGAAGTTGAGGAACAGAGTCAGAGACATGTTGGTATCCAATGTGACCTCAGCAGAAAGATGCATGAGCCTGTTAGGATCAATGTCCTCCACCATCGGACTGACAAGATGGGCCCAATGGAGTATGAGGATTTTCCAGAAGAATTTCATCCTGCAATTCAGAACGGGAAATCCGTTTCAGCCTATCAAGCTTCCCCCTCTGGTCCATCAATCTCTGATTTGGTGGTTACAGACGAAATACCTGTTCAGAGGGTTTCCATTAGGGAACATCACATGGACAGTCATTACCACGGACGCAAGCCAGTGGGGATGGGGGGCTCACCTACGCGATCAGTTTATCCAAGGGAAATGGTCTTTTCCGGTAACAGAGACTCCCTCCAACCAATTGGAGCTTCTGGCAGTTCTAAAAGCTCTGGAAATCCTTCTTCCCCTCATACGCTTCAAGTGGGTCAAGATCAGATCAGACAATTCCACTGTGGTTGCCTACATAAACCACCAAGGGGGAACACGGAGTCGGAGTTTGATGTCCATTATGAAGCCCCTGATGTCCTTCTCCCAGAAGCATCTTGCAGGCCTATCTGCAATTCATCTTCCGGGAATCCAGAATTCCATTGCGGATTACCTGAGCAGAGTGGAATAGAATGCTGTATAACTAGCTACCAATTACCAAGAAAGTATATACCTCCTGGGCACAGGCAGTGTGATAGGAGAGGATAAATCACTAAATAACTACACGAACACTAGCATTTAAACTTATCTAACAAATCTTTATCAGTTAGTGTGCATGTATCCCAGTGATTACATCATGACGTCTCTCATAATTCATAATAGCAGAGGCAATGCTGAACACAAATTTACACATACTAGACAAGCCAGCGGGCTGCTTTTCCCAACAGATTCACTAATTTACACATAACTGACAAGCCAGATTCACGCATATATAGTGGCTACCTAGTATCCCTTGCAGTGGTGGTAGCATTCTAAATGCATGATTCTGGCTTGTCTGGTATGTGTAAATCTGTGTTCAGCATTGCTTCTGCTACCCACTGAGTGGAGGGGTTTTACAATCAACTTTACCCCACCATTACTTGAATGGTTTGTTCATAATTCAGAATATGTGTTCTTTTTAATCTAAATAGATTTTGTTAGATACAACTTTATTTGCTAATTCAGTTATCATAATTGGTGTATACTTATATGTAGATAGGTATGGTGTATTTGCATAGTTGCCAACATTTGAAAATATTTTCCAGGGACACTTTGCAGCTCAGCTTAGAATTACTTACTTTAATACTGACCACACCTACTGTCCAAAGCTCCACCCACTCAACATAATTAGCATAATGTAACTCCACCTTATTTTCACAGTGTAGATTATATCACCAAGTTCCCACCAGTATTACCATGCATCCTTGGTATACAACAGATACATTCACAGCACAACATCTACACCAGGCAGGTGCATTTTATCACTTTTACATGAAATATAGTCAGAGAGCTGTGTGTACACCCTAAAACATACTTTAGTATAAACCTACCACTTCTGCTGCAAGGCCATTCCCTGTATCCACTACCCTCCCAGTAAAGTAATACTTTCATTAGTCCCTGGCCTTATCTTATATTTAGAATAGCCTTATACCTATCCCATGCATGCTTAAACTCCTTCACTGTATTAACCTCTACCACTTCTACTGGAAGACTATTCCATGCACCCACTACCCTCTCAGTAATGTAATACTTTCATTAGTCCTTGACCTTATCTTATATCTAGGATAGCCTTATACCTATCCCATGCATGCTTAAACTCCTTCACTGTGTTAACCTATACCACTTCTACTGGAAGACTATTCCATGCATCCACTACCCTCTCAGTAAAGTATTAATTTCATTAGTCCCTGGCCTTATTTTATATCTAGGATAGCCTTATACCTATCCAAATGATACATTAAATGCACATTTAAATGCATGCTTAAACTCCTTCACTGTATTAACCTCTACCACTTCTGCTGGAAGACTATTCCATGCATCCACAAGTATTACTTTAATTAGTCCCTGGCCTTATTTTATATCTAGGATAGCCTTGTACCTATCCAAATGATGAATTAAATGCATGCTCAAACTCCTTCACTGTATTAAACTCTACCACTTCTACTGGAAGACTATTCCCTGCATCCACTATCCTCTCAGTAAAGTAATACTTTCATTAGTCCCTGGCCTTGTCTTATATCTAGGGCAGCTTTATGCCTATCCCATGCATGCTTAAACTCATTTACTGTACTAACCTTTACCACTTCTACTAGAAGACTATTCCATGCATCCACTACCCTCTCAGTAAATTAATACTTTATTTAGTGCCTGTCCTTATCTTATATCTAGGATAGTCTTATGCTTCTCCCATGCATGCTTAACCCCTTAGTGACATGACTTTTTTGGCTTGTCCGACGCTTGGTGACATGGGCTGTTTTAACATTTCTGAGGTGTTTGTGTTTTGCTGTAATTTATTTCTGTCTCATTTAGTGTACCCGCACAAACTATATATTGTTTTTATCGTTATAAGAAGAGCTTTCTTTTGATACCATTATTTTGATAATAGCATATAATTTGATGTAAAAAAAAAAAAAATATGGCTAAAAAATTACTATTTGAAAAATCGTATACTCATGTACAAGAGACAACAAAAAAACACTGCTAAATAGTTTCTAATATATGTCCTGAGTTCAGAAATAGCCCATGTTTTATGTTTTTGTGCTTTTTTATTCATGTTACAGGGCCAGAACTTTAAGTAGTGCAAAGCTATTTTAAAATCCTTTTTTTTTTCAAAATTATCGATAGTGACAGTGTAACACTGATTTCTGTACTAAATCCATGAATGACCCCCAACATGTACATATTTTTGAAAACTAGACCACTCAGGGCATTTAACTTGGGGTATTTTGACACATTTCATGTAGCCATTTTCTTTGCCAAAGTTTGCAGCAAAAAATCTTTTTTTTAAATTTTTCACATAGATTGCAATTTAGGTAAACATTACCTTAAAATGTGAAGGGGTATTTCCAAATAACACCTCAATTAGTGTTCAGCAACATCTCCTGAGTACAGGGATACCACCCATACATAGGTTTGTTGGTTTGTTTTGGGGCTAAAAGGCCACATTTAGGGGGTGCGCAATTCCAACCTGGAATTTTGACATGTAGTCAGCCTGCGCCCATGTTCCATTTGGAACATTTTGGAAGCCGTCCAATGAATTTTACCCCATCAAACCATATATTTTTGGAAAATAGACATCCTAAGGTATTTCAAATGGTGGTATTTTAATACTGTATATGTATATACCTTTGTAAAAGTTTGTGGTAGTACTTTTTTGGGAGTTTTTTTTCCACATACATTGTACTTCAGGCATGAATTTACAGATTCTGGAATATGTCACTGCCAAACAACAACCCAATATGTGTTCAACAATATCTCCCAAGTACAGGGATAGCACCCATGCAAAGGTTTGTTGGTTTGTTTTTTGGCTAGAAGGCAACATTTGTGAGATGCGCATCTCAAAATTCCAACTTGGAATTTTGACATGTAGTCAACCTGCGTCGTGTACTATATGGGATATATCTTTGAAGCCAGCCAATGTAATTTACCCCCACCAAACCATTTATTTTTTAACGGTAGACATCCATCACTCCTTGTGGCAAGGGCTCAGCAGCCACCGATACATCACTAGATGATGTATCAGAAAGCTGACCAGGGTCAAAAGCGAACCCCGAGTCCGCGGCCTCAGAATCAGTGCGTAAGCAGTGATCTCGAGCAAAGAAGGGGTTAATAGCTCTTAGAAGAGCCTATCTAGTACTGTAATACATTACAGTACAAAGTAATTCATCCATAAAACAGTGCAGACAGCAAAACATACTGTTGCTGTGCAAGATTACTGCTTATACAGAGATGAATGGCAGGGAAGGGGTTAATACACAGTGAAAGACTTTCATACAACCTGCCAATTTTATAAAATGTTATTTTATATCACTAATACTGATCTGCCTCTTTCCGTCACAAAAATATAAGTGAGGAGAGGGAGGCAGATCAGTATTTGTGAATATTGATCCGACCAATTTTGATCTGACCAGGGCGAATGGTGAGCTTAATTGAGAAATCACCAAACCGCCTTTGCCACTAATTCGCTGTTACTGATCGCTATGCGCTCAGACAGCTTAAAAAAAAAATCGCAAATATTTTTACTTTACATCCCCTAGGGGGTATGTGTAAAAAAAAAAAAAAATATGCAGACAGATAAAAATTGCTTTGGCGTCAATATCATTGCGTAAGCAGTGATCGACAGCAAAGAAGGGGTTAATAACTCTTAGAAGAGCCTTTGTAGTACTGTAATAAATGACAGTACAAAAAAATTAACCCCTAAAAAATTCACAAACAGCAAAAATAAATGCGCTTACGCAAGATCAGTGGCAGAGAAGGGGTTAAACGCAGGGAATTGCTTTAATAAACATTTTTTTGTTGTTTTATTATTCGTGTGTTGTGTATTTATTATTTTTTTGTACTTTTACTTACTTTACTTACTTTTATAACTTTGATCTGTCTCTCTCCCTCACTAAAACAATTGTGAGGAGAGGGAGGCAGATCATAACTGGTCAGATCAATATAGGGTTAATATTGATCTGACCAGTGAGTGGGGATGCTCAGCTTGTCAGTGTGCCTGCAGTCACAGATAGCCTCTGTGAAGAGGCAATCGTGTGACTGCAGGAAGAGCACAGGAAGAAGGTCCCAAGTGACCAAGGACCACAGTGACCAAGATCGTGCAATTTTTTTTTTGTGTTCCTGATTGCCTCGACTTGCGAGGCAATCAGAAACACTTTCTGAGCATAAGAAGCGAAAAATTCGCTTCCTATGCTCGTTTTAGAAATGCCCGCGTTTTAAAAGCGCTGTGCCTTTAAAACCGGCATTTCAATCGCTCTCCGGAGCGATCGAAATGCTGACGGGCATTTTTTTCTGTATTGTACGATACTTCCATACGGAAGCATCGTTACAATACTGCTTGAGCACTGAAAGCGGAAAAACTCCGCTTTCAGTGCTCGTTTTGACACAGGACGTCCTGTGTCACTAACGCCTCGGCACACAGAATGGACCTAGTCCGTCCTGTGTCGCCAACGGGTTAAAGTGGGGATGGGTCTTCGTTATCACGCTACCAGTTTGTCAAAGTATTTAAGTTTGCACTTACTGCATTAGGTCTGGATAGCTCTACATTTGGGGGACATTCCTTTCGCATAGGGGCAGCATCGGAGGCTTCTAGGTTGGGCTTTGCGGAGAGAGCCATATCTGGTATTAATTTAGATAGAGCATTTACTAATCTTCACCATCCAATACAGTCACACAGACCAATGTCCAAATATTTGTGCAAGTAGTATTGTAAGTCAGAGTACACAAGTTGCAAATATGCAGTATAATGCAAAATATGAACACAACAACATATACAATCATAACCATAGACAAAAGAGCGAACACTCATGATTGTTGGAGAATATGAAGTTTCTTTTACATAAATATATAATCTACAAACTGTACTAAACTTTACAAAACATTTAGACACAATGGGTGGATTTATACAGCAAAGTGCAGTTGCAAGTTTTGGGAGAGTGAAAAAAGGTGTTATAACATATAGTGCAGTGCAACTCTCAAGTTTGGAACCAGTGCAGGTAGTGCTAAATTGCTACTGAGATTACATCTATTAGGCTCAGTTAGGGTTGCCACCTAGATGGTATTTTACTGACAGGCTGGAAAAAATTAGCTTGAGCCCAATGTTAGGTTGATGGAGGCAATAGAACAGATGGTATTATTTTGAAGAACAGGTAGCAATCCTAGGTGCAAGTTCAGTGTGTGCCATTTTTATACATCCTCCCCAGTTTTCCTGGTAATGATATTGAGAACTGGCTAGGCATGCTTTGTCAGACACTCCATCCTGGGAACCAAAGGGAAATAATAGTACAAACAGGTTTCAAACCAGTTTATCAATCCTGGCTTCATGTACAGCTTATGATTGTTATTAGTGCTCCTAATGGTCTGTCTCCACTATCGTTTCTTTAGTACGTACCAACGGTATTGACATAGTTCCAGTGGTGGATCCGGGGATCAGAGGCAACTGGTCAATTTCTGTCCCTCTGGGCAGAGCCGTGCCTTGGTGGCTGCAATGGTGGCATTCTTAGCTGGTGGGCAGCACACTGCACCTGGTGTCAAGGTGAACAGGGGTGCCAGTCCGCCTCATCCTGTGAAGCAGCACTGGGTAAAAGATAGGGTCCTAGTGACTGCAGGCTAGCATAATGCCTGCGGCTCCATTTAAATAATAGCCCCCAGCAGGGGAAACAGATGGCACAATGCCCGCACCCCATTTAATAAAATAAAAGCCCCCCCAGGAGGCTTCGGGGGCACTATGTGCCAAGGGCTGCCCAAATGCCAATCAAAAGCTCCGATAGTAGGCTGGCTTGAAAACCAGCCAATAGTAGGTTGGGACAGAGAGGTATGAGGGGAGAGGAGAGAGACACTCATTAGGGGAATAGAGAGACAGACATGGGAGGGAGAGGAGAGAGACATATAGTCATGAGAAAAAAGAAATTCTATGGAATTACAGTGCCTTGCAAAAGTATTCGGCCCCCTTGACTTTTTACCTATTTTTTTTACATTACAGCCTTAAGTTACATTTTTATTAATCTGAATTTTATGTGATGGATCAGAACACAATAGTCTAAGTTGGTAAAGTGAAATGAGAAAAATATATACATAAAACTGTTTTTTAGAAATAGAAAACAGAAAATTGGCATGTGCATATGTTTTCACCCCCTTTGTTATGAAGCCCATAAGAAACTCTGGTGCAACCAATTACCTTAAGAAGTCACATAATTAGTGAAATGATGTCCACCTGTGTGCAATCTAAGTGTCACGTGACCTGTCATTACATATACACACCTTTTTTGAAAGGCTCCAGAGGCTGCAACACCTAAGCAAGAGGCACCACTAACCAAACACTGCCATGAAGACCAGGGCCGGCCTTAAGTGTTCCAGCGCCCTGTGCGGGCTTCCCCCGTGGCGCCCCCCGTCTCTTTCACCCCCCTATGTTTGTGTCTCTCTCCCTTCCCATGTTTGTCCCTTTCCTCTTCCTTGCCATGTCTGTCTCTCTCTCTCTCCCTCTGTTCTGTCTCTTTCCCCCCGTCCCCTATTCTGTCTCTCTCCCCCCGTCCCCTGTTCTGTCTCTCTCCCCCCGTCCCCTGTTCTGGCACTCTCCCCCCGTCCCGTTCTGTCTCTCTCCCCCCCGTCCCCTGTTCTGTCTCTCTCCCCCGTCCCCTGTTCTGTCTCTCTCCCCGTCCCCTGTTCTGTCTCTCTCTCCCCCAGTTCTGTCTCTACCCCCTGCCCCTTTTCTGTCTGTCTCTCTCCCACCCCTCCCCTGTTCTGTCTCTCCCCCCTCCCCCTGTTCTCTCTCTCTAGCCCTGTTCTCTCTCTCCCCCCTCCCCCTGTTCTCTCTCTCCCCCCTAACCCCTGTTCTGTCTGTCTCTCTCTCCCCTCCCCCTGTTCTGTCTGTCTCTCTCCCCCCTAACCCCTGTTCTGTCGGTCTCTCTCCCCCCTAACCCCTGTTCTATCTCTCCCGCCTGCCCCTGTTCTGTCTGTCTCTCTCTCCCCTCAACCTGTTCTCTCTCTCCCCCCTCCCCCTGTTCTCTCTCTCCCCCCTAACCCCTGTTCTGTCTGTCTCTCTCTCCCCTCCCCCTGTTCTGTCTGTCTCTCTCCCCCCTAACCCCTGTTCTGTCTGTCTCTCTCTCACCTCCCCCTGTTCTGTCTGTCTCTCTCTCCCCTCCCCCTGTTCTGTCTGTCTCTCTCCCCCCTAACCCCTGTTCTGTCTCTCTTCCCCCCCCTCCCTTCCTTATCTTTGCCTGAAAAGGTGGCTCCAGGGAGGAGGCGGAGCTAAACGGCACAGCGGTGTAGCTCCGCCCCCACCCCGGGAAGCAGAGCAGAGTCTGCATTACGGGGAGCCATACCCAAGCAAAACAACTCAGGGAGGGCAACACAGAAAGCAATAAAACACAGACACACGAGAAATGCTGCAAAACTGAAAAAAAGGTTTACTGAGAGGAGACAGAGGTCAACACAGAGTGGGCGAAGGAGAAATCCTCAGCCCGGCGAAAATCCAGACGGTAGTGCCTGAGAAAGGTGGAAGCAGACGACCAGTTTCCAGCTCTGCAAATCGTTGCCACAGATGAATCAGCCTCAGCCGCCCATGAGGACGAAATAGCCCGAGTCGAGTGAGCCTTGAGTCCAGGAGGAACCGGAGTACCACAGGAGATGTAACACTTCGAAATAGTCGCAACAATCCAGCGCCGTAAAGTAGACACAGAGGCAGCTTCGCCCCGGCGGGACCCCAGTGGAAGAACGAAGAGTCTGGAGGTGTTTCTCAGCGCTGAGGAAGCGGAAATGTAGATCTGTAGACAACGTACCACATCTAAGGTATGCCAGCGGGATTCCTCAGGAGTAGCTGGATTCGGGCAAAACACAGGCAACACAGTTTCCTGATTAAGGTGGAACGTGGTCACGACCTTATGCAGAAACTCCGGGACCGGGCGGAGGATGGCGTGATCCGTAGAGAAGACAGTATAGGTGGGATCCGCCGAAAAAGCTTGCAGTTCCGAATATCGCTTAGCGGAAGTCAATGCCAATAGCAATAGGGTTTTCAGAGTAACCAACCACAGGGATGCATCAGGCAAGGGTTCGAAAGGAGGTCCAGTTAAAGCTTGAAGGACGAGGGGAAGGCTCCAGGGGGCCGCAAATGATCGGGCCGGAGGACGAAGCTTGAGAACAGCCTTGAAAAAGCGAACAACCAACGGGTCCAAAGCCCAGCGCACCGATGTGAGAGCAGACAGGGAAGAAACCTGAACACGGAGAGAGTTCTGGCCCAAACCCCGATCCAGGCCGGCCTGTAGAAATCCCAGGATATCAGGTAGTGAAGGGGACAACGGGTCAGAAACCCTATCCTTGGACCAAACTAGGAAGGCGGACCAGACACGATGGTATGTGTTCGAGGTGTTAGGCTTCCTAGCCTTCAAAAGGGTAGAGACCACGCCTTCCGACAGACCACGGGACCATGGACCATAGTGACTGCCACTTAATCGCCATGCCGCCAGTTGAAGGGACTGATGCAACATCGGGCCTTGAGATAGAAGATCCCGAACTAGTGGCAACATCCAAGGGTTTCGGGTGGACAATCGGTTCGCCAGAGGGAACCAAGGTCTCCTGGGCCACCAAGGGAGGATGGCTATCACTTCCGCCCTCTCCAGCCGAACCTTCTTCAGGATGCGGGGAATCAGAGGGAGAGGTGGAAAAACATAGAGCAATTCCATCTGCCAAGGGAGAGACAGAGCGTCAACACCTTCTGCTAAGTGATGAGGAGTCCTGGAGAAGAAACGAGGGACCTGAGTAGTTGAGGCAGAGGCCTTAAGGTCCACCGCTGGAAGACCCCATTGTAGACAAATACGATGGAACACTTGAGGTGAGAGTTTCCAGTCCCCAGTGCTGATAGTGGTGCGACTCAGGAAATCCGCTACCGTGTTCTCCAAGCCCGGGAGATATACTGCCGACAGATGTTCCACCTGTCCCTGGGCCCAGAGGGCATTCGGAGCAAATTCCAGGCTCAGAGACAGGCTCCTGGTACCCCCTTGATGATTTATGTAGGCTACCGCACACTTGTGGTCCGTCTGTATTTTCACCCAGTGCCCCTGAATAGACTGCTGAAAAGCCAGTAACGCCCTGTAGATCGCTCTGAGTTCTAGGATATTCAAACGGGACTGGCGGTCCAGGGACAGAGAAACGGTGGCGGAGAGAGTGTCGAACTCCGCACCTAGAAAGACCAGGGACTGGGATGGACGGAGTTGGCTTTTCCAGAAATTGTTCTCCCAACCTGCTTCCTGCAGGAAACACAAGGCCAAGTCTCTCTGGGTGGCCAGAAGATCCGGAGAAGGAGCCACGATGAGAATGTCGTCCAGATAGTGGAAAATATTCAGGCCCCTTTTGCGAAGCTCCGCAATACAGACCACCAGAACCTTGGAAAAAGTTCGAGGAGCCGTGCTGAGACCAAAGGGAAGACCCCGAAACTGGAAATGACGGTCGGCTATGGCAAAACGCAGCAACCGTTGGTGCTGAAGTCTGATGGGAATATGGAAATAGGCATCCTTGAGATCGATGGAGACCATCCAATCGCCGGAGAAAACGAATGGCACGATAGACCGGAGGGACTCCATCCTGAATTTTCTGACCACCAATGATCTGTTTAGGATAGAGAGGTCGAGAACCGGTCACAGGTCCCCCGAAGCCTTGGTAACAAAAAAAAAAGGAGAATAATTCCCGCTGAACCGATCCGGCCCCTTCACAGGAGTAATAACGTTGTCCTGAAGAAGGGATCGTATAAATTTCAGAAGGACTTCTATTTTCCTCGGATCCAACGGGATGTCGGTACGGATGAAAGCCGGAGTTGGAGGGGAAAGAAATTCCAGACTGTAGCCGTTGTGAAGTAACCCAGGAATCCGAGGAAAACCCTACCCAGACTGCCGAGAACGCCAGGAGGCGAGCACCGACAGGAGCAGCCCGGGCAGGATGGACTTCAGGACTGGAACTTCCCACAAAAGGAAGAGGCAGGGAGGAAGCGGGAACCCCTAGCCGAGTTCCGGGAACTTTCTTAACCACCCATTCGAGAAATGTGCTAAATTTCTCAAAATAGGCGCAAGAAACCGAACACCCCATGGGCAAACAAAGTTCTACATAAAACCCCTGCTTGAACCAGCAGCCCAAGAGGTGATGACACTCTGGGTGGATAGGAAGGAGATGGAAAGCAGACTCAATGTCCGCTTTTGCAATCAGCGCCCCGGCACCTGCGTCGCGGACCAAGTCTACCGCTCTGTCAAATGATGTGTACGATACGGAGCAAAGCTCCCTATCGATGTCATCATTTACCGACCCTCCCTTAGGGTAGGACAAATGGTGAATCAGACGTAATTTCCCGGGTTCCTTTATGGGGACCACCCCCAAAGGAGAAACCCGCAAATTCCCCTTCGGTGGTTCAGGAAACGGGCCGGCCATCCTGCCTGCCTCCAGCTCCTTTCATAGCTTGTCCCTCACTACCTCCCGAAATTGAAGTTCTGACTTCAAGTTCCGACGGGAGATGCAGCCCGGGCCTGGAATGAATGGAATGCAAAACCCGACCCGAAACCCGTCATCCAAAAACCCCGCGTCCGCGCGTCTACCGTAGCGTCTTAGCCACGGCAGCATCACGTCTCTATTCACCGGTGTTCTCCCCTTTAGCCCCAGACTGACCGGCTGAACCCCCTGACTTACTGGGCTTGAAGCAGCGGTATGCACTGTGGGAGCCTCTGTAGACCTAGTACTCGTTCCGGAACTTGCAAGACGTGCCCCGTTTACACTGGCTGTCGTTGAACAGCCAGCATGTGCCACGTTTTCCTGTGGCCGGCGTGGAACCCATTTTACCCATGGTGGCAGAGGAGGGGTGGAAACTTTTCGACCAGAGGACAAGAACAATTTTCCATTTTGCAATTTAATCATCCCGCTTGTTATCATCAAAGACAGACACAAATAGACAGATAGGACAGATATACTGACAGATAAGGTATATAGATTGATATATATATATACAGAGAGAAACAACTATTGGAAAGAAAGATAGAAAGTGCTACACACTAGGGCTTATGCAGCCAACTGTGGTCCTCCAGCTCTATCTGTACTACAGCTGCTGTATTTACCTGCCATTCTAGCAAGGTGTTGTGAAAATATGGTTTGCAGAAGCTGCAGGACTACAGTTGGACACCTAGGGAATTTAGAAGTGGAAAGTGTTAAAGCCCATACAGATGGGGTAGAGGGTAATATTACATCAGCATCCCACTATGCTTGGTATGAGAGCAGCAAGTTAGCACTGTGGTCCCATTGTGGGGGTGGGCAGGTGCATTCAGCTTTTACTGGCACCATATTTGTAGTTTTTAACTGTACCAATAGAGATTATAAGCCAAGACCCAGTAGAAAGGTAGAAAGTCATATCATGTGCACTTCAACAAGTGCTTCTTTCCTGGCTAACCATGGCAGCAGTTACGTATGGGTTAGCTCCACCCTCAAGGTAGGTAGGACAGAAACAAAGTTAAAAGAGAGCCCCAGCCCCCTGTCTCCCCAGTCTTTTTTCTGTCCGCATTGGTATTAGGACGGGGCCCGTCTCCCCCCCCCCTTTTTATTCCTCTATTTGTTTTTATTTGAGTGTGGGAACGCTTTTGCGTCCCACACTTCTGTTTTCCCCCTTCTCCCTTACTATCTCCTAGTCTCGGCAGTGGAACGCATATGCGTTCCACGCCTTTTTTCTATTGAGGGCTGGAGTGCTTCCGCCTTCCAGCCCTCATTCTTTGTCCCTGTCGGCTGGGAAGGCGGTGAAGAGGCGCTGGAACTCATTTGCGTTCCAGGCCTCGTTTTCGCTGCCGTTTTTCGGCGTTGGAACGCATATGCGTTCCACGCCTCTCTTTCAGTGCCGTTTTTTCGGCGTTGGAACGCATATGCGTTCCACGCCTCGATTTTCCACTTTTTTCTTCAGATGCGTTCCACCACCTATATTTTCTCTATTTAAGGGCTGCTGGTGCATGGGTTAGGTGGGCCCTGTCATTTCTTATCTCCAAGACTCACCTTGACCTTTGTTCCCTGTGCCTTTACTTCTTCCAGCCTCAGGTAATTCTTTGTTCTTTGTCTGTTTTTTGTGTTTTGCATTTTAGTGCATTTGTTTCATGCAATCTTTTCTTTCTCAGCCTGCCCTTTATATTTATTCCTACTATCATGTCCACCTCATCCAAGAGGTCTCATTCTTGTCATTCTAGGTGAGTTTTTATTTTTATTTAAATTTTTTTTTTTTTTTTTTTAAGAGTGTCATTTGCCTATTTACCCTGGTGTTTTTTCCAGCCCTAGACCGGAATCTGATCATCCCAGGAAGAGAACGGAAAAGCGTCCTCGATGTTTGGCTTGTGATGCCACCCCTCTTTGCGGGGACTGCTTGACTCAGGCTGCTGGCCCCCCTGAGCCCTCTCCGGATTTAATGCACCTAGTTAATCAGGCTGTTGAGAGGAGTCTGAAAGAACATTTGGGGAATCTTATCCTGATCCACAACTCACCCCCGACTGAGGAGTGTTTGTTTGCAGATCGGCCCGGCTCTGAGGATCCCTTGGATTTGGGGGAATTGCTCTTCAGCCGAAGAAGATGGTGATTCGAGCGTTCTCTTGGACCCTACCCTTATTGACCACCTCATTGGAGCGGTTAAAACTACATTGGGTATCACCGAGCCTCTTCCCACGGTGGGTGCAGCCAACAAATACTTCACCAGTCTGCATAGGAAAAGGCCATCCTTCCCGGTTCATGGCTCCATTAAGGAGTTGATTTCTACTGAATGGAAGAACCCTGATCGTAAAGTTTCTTACGGCAGGAGGATCTCTAGATTATATCCCGTGTCTGCTGAGGATGCCTCCTCTTGGTCCTCTCCTCCTGTGGTAGATGCTCCGGTCATTCGGGTTGTCCGGCGTTCATCCCTCCCTCTAGATGGTCCGGCACTTCTGAACGACCCCATGGAACGACGGATTGAGGCCTCATTGTCAAGAGCTTATGTTGCGGCAGGTGCTATATGCCAACCTACGGTTGCCATGACATCTGTCTCTCGTGCCCTGAAGTGTTGGATCCTCGACCTCAAGGATGATATTGAAGGCGGGGTCCCCAGAGAACAGCTTCTGGATTCCTTATCCAACATTAAACTGTCGGCAGAGTTTTTTATTGAATCATCTTCGGATGTTTTGAAGCTGGCGGCCAGATGCATGGGCTTGTCGGTGTCAGCCAGACGTGCCCTGTGGTTGAAACACTGGCATGCCGACAATGCCTCTAAAAACTTGCTGGTGTCCATTCCATTTGATGGCAAGTTGTTATTTGGAAGGGTTTTGGAGGATGCCATCCGTAAGGACGCTGAAGGTGAGAAAGTTTTTTTGCCACAGGAACGCAGGCGCCTTCCCAAGACCGTTTGGAACGACCGTCGGACCTTTCGTTCTTCCTTACGGGATTCCAGACAATACCGTCCCGGCAGAGAGGTGGCTCGTACGTCAGCATGAAGAGGCGGTTTCCGAGGACCTGCAAAGGGTTCCCGTTCCTGCCCGGCCTCTTCTTTTCGTGGGAAGTTCCAGTCATGAAGGTCCTCCTGCCCAGGCCCCTCTGGTCGGTGCTCGACTTCTGGCATTTTCAGAGGTCTGGGCAGGTTTTTCCTCGGATTCCTGGGTCCGGGACATTGTTCACGACGGTTACAGCTTGGAGTTTCGGTCCCCTCCGACACCTGCTTTTATCTGCACCAAGGTTCCTGTGGACCCGCAACGGAAGAACGTCCTAGAACTTTTTCTGCGGTCCCTCCTCCGAGACGAGGTTATTGTTCCTGTTCCTGGCCTCGCTCGCTTCCAAGGAAACTACTCTGGTATTCCGGTTCCTCCAGGGCTCAAGGCTCACTCCACTCGGGCTGTTTCCTCTTCATGGGCGGCTAAGGCTGGTTCGTCAGTGGCGACTGTTTGCGGAGCTGGGAACTGGTCATCGGGTGCCACTTTTTTCCGACACTACCGTCTGGATGTCCGCCGGACTGAGGAATCCTCCTTCTCTCACGCTGTTTTGGCCTCTGTCTCCTCTCATTAAACCTTTTTCATTTTTGCAGTATTTCTTCTGTGTCTGTGTTTATTGGTTGTATGTCCTCCCATCCCTATTAATTTTTGGTTGGGTATGTCCCATACGTAACTGCTGCCATGGTTAGCCAGGAAAATTGAAAATTGTTTCATACTTACCGTAATTTTCTTTTCCTGGTTATTATCCATGGCAGCAGTCAGTTTCCTCCCTTTGTTTTTTCTTGGTTATGAGGAGCTGGTTACTAGACTGGGGAGACAGGGGGCGGGTGCTCTCTTTTAACTTTGTTTCTGTCCTACCTACCTTGAGGGTGGAGCTAACCCATACGTAACTGCTGCCATGGATAATAACCAGGAAAAGAAAATTACGGTAAGTATGAAACAATTTTCAATTATCTTGCTCATTTTTCCTTCCTGGGCTGATAAGATCTATTCTAATGATTTTCAGCTGTGAGAGTTTTGTGGATACCTTATTGTAATCACCTGTGTGATTGCCTATTTTGAGCTATTTGTCCCCCAATTTTTCTCTTGTCCTTGCACTTCAACAAGTTATTCATGTTGGATTTAAACACCTCATAATTTACATAATATATCTGTTGTCTATAGGTTCTTTATCATACCCTGTGTTGGGAAAATACTGATGCATGCTTAGATTAGTACAGAGAGATTATATCTAAGATGTATTATACACTAATGCAGGGGAGGCGATTTACTAATGGAAACAGTGCTAAGATGTAAACAATAACCAGAACAGAAATAAATATCCAATAATTGGAGGGATTAAAGCCCCACCTACACTGCATGGTAAGGGCCATCCTAGTAATGTTTATTTGAAATGTTGTTATTTTAGTAGTTAATCTGATAATATCAGGAAAGTATCCTAACCTGGAGCATTTAAAAATGCAATACAGAGACACTTTCCCATCATTACACTTCACACCAGAAGCCCCAGGATAGCCACAAACAAGCCTTCAGGGTGAGCTAGGTGTGTCTAGGTAGAGCCTGACATGCAGGTACTACATGTCCATAGCAGTAGGTGGATAAATTTTTTTCAGTAACCATATCCAACCTTTCACAATATAAAAATAAAAACGATGAATATCTAAAAACTGGGCAAATCCTGGAAAAATCCACAGTAATGTATAAACATGGTATAACAAGGCGTGTATGCTCCATATGTGCTAGGTGTGTGCTGCACACCTAGCACAGAGCCACGCTTTATATTTCTGGAGTTTGTGTGCTCCAAACAGAGAGCACACAAACCCCAGAAATACATCTTGGAGACAGACGGCAACACTTTGTCAAAATTTGTTTCATTTTCATGCTGGTCAAACTGGCAACAGAGTGAATGGCTCTGATGGGGAATTCGCAGCCGCAGTCGCCTCCTCGGATGTCTGTTCACAACACACAAACCTCTGGAAATACACGAGATACATTGTGGCCCTGAGTGACAGGTGTGCTACGTACTGGCGATACACCCCTGGGTATAACATGGTAAAATGTATAAACATGGCATCAGTAATGTATAAACTTGGCATGTCATGGCAACAGTAGCGCCCCGAAGGGGTGACACCCGTGCTGCCGTCATACTCCCACAGTGCATCGCTCTGGAATATTGAATGGCAAAATAATACTCTCATATTGAATGGCAAAATACTGGCATATATTAAATAGAAAAATACTAGCATGTTGAATGGAAAAATAATACTGGCATATTGAATGACAAAATAATACTGGCATATTAAATAGCAAAATACTGGCATATTGAATGGCAAAATACTGGCATATATTAAATGGCAAAATACTGGCAGATTGATTGGCAAAATACTGGCAAATATTAAATGGCAACATACTGGCATATATTAAATGGCAGAATTATACTGGCATATTATTGGTCAAATTGGCTGTGTCTTATTAATGGCAAAATAATACTGGCATATTATTGGGCAAATTGGCTGTGGCATAATAATGGCAAAATAACACTAGCATATTATTGTGCAAATTGGCTGTGGCATATTAAATGGCAAAATAATACTGGCATATAATTGGGCAAATTGGCTGTGGCATATTAAATGGCAAAATAATACTGGCATATTATTAGGCAAATTGTCTGTGGCTTATTAATGGCAAAATAATACTGGCATATTATTGACCAAATTGTTGTTTATGAATGACAGAATAATGCTGGCATATTATTGGGCAAATTGGCGGTGCCATATTTATGGGCAAACACTGGCATATTAACTGGTTTATTTTAAGTGGCAAAGTCATACTGTGGCATAGTCTATGGGGCAAAATAAAATGTACTATGGAGAAAGTGACACTGGCTAGTTCTGTGGGGCAATGTAACACTGTGGTATGTTCTGTGGGCCATTGACACTGTGGCATGCCAAATCGTGTAGGTGCAATATAAGTGCAAGCTAAGTGCTGTGGGTGCAATATAGGTTCATGGCAAGTGCTTTGGGTACTGTATGGTGCTTTGTTAAGTCCTTTAGGTGCAATGTGGGTGCAGAGGAAGGAAATAAAAACAAGGAATGCAATTTTTCAATAACATTTATATTACATATGAAAATAGTTGAACATAATATAACAAAATTCAAATAAGTATAAATGCAACTAGTTATAGAGAGAGAAATAGAGAGAGATCTCTGTGTATAGATATGTATTGTTTAAGAATTGTACAATTGTCACCTCGTGGGGCTCCTGTGTGTCGCATAATTAATGGCAGTCCCATGTGTGGCATATTTATTGGGCCCCATGTGTGGCACAATTAAGGGGCTCTTTTGTGTGGCACAATTATGGGGTGCTTTGTTGTGGCATAATTAACCCCTTAGTGACATGACTTTTTTGGATTGTCCGACGCTTGGTGACATGGGCTGTTTTAACATTTCTGAGGTGTTTGTGTTTTGCTGTAATTTATTTCGGTCTCATTTAGTGTACCCACACAAACTATATATAGTTTTTATCGTCATAAGAAGGGATTTCTTTTGATACAATTATTTTGATAATAGCATATAATTTGATGTAAAAAAAATAATAAAATATGGCAAAAAAAAGAAATTTTAGAATTTTTTTTTGAAAAATCGTATACTCATGTACAAGAGACAACAAAAAAACACTGCTAAATAGTTTCTAATATATGATCTGAGTTCAGAAATAGCCCATGTTTTATGTTTTTGTGCTTTTTTATTCATGTTACAGAGCCAGAACTATAAGTAGTGCAAAGATATTTTAAAATCCTTTTTTTTTCAAAATTAGCGACAGTGACATTGTAACACTGAAATCTGTGCTAAATCCATGAATGACCCACAACATGTACATATTTTTGAAAACTAGACCACTCAGGGCATTTAACTTGGGGTATTTTGACACATTTCATGTAGCCATTTTACCACCAATCTCTGCCAAAGTTTGCAGCAATTTTTTTTTTTTTTTTTACATTTTTCACATAGATTGCAATTTAGGTAAACATTACCTTAAAATGTGAAGCGGTATTTCCAAATAACACATCAATATGTGTTCAGCAACATCTCCTGAGTACAGGGATACCACCCATGCATAGGTTTGTTAGTTTGTTTTGGGGCTAAAAGGCCACATTTAGGGGGTGCGCATTTTGGTTTTCCAACTTGGAATTCTGACATGCAGAAAACCTGCGCCCATGTCCCATTTGGGACATTTTTAAAGCCAGAAAGTGTATTCTACCCCACAATGCCATATATTTTTTAAAACTAGACACCCTAGGGTATTTCAAATGGTAGTATTTTAACACTTTCCATGCACTAATTATACTACCAGCCTATGTCAATGTTTTGGATAGTAATTTTTTTTCACATACATTGTACTTTGGGCATGAATTCACAGATCCTGTTATATGTCATTGCCAAACAACACCTCAATATGTATTCAGCAACATCTCCTGAGTACAGGGATACCACCCATGTGTAGGTTAGTTAGATTATTTGGGGGTTAAAAGGCCACATTTGAGATGTGCGCTTTTTGGTTTTTCAACTTGGAATTCTGACACGCAGAAAACCTGTGCCCATGTTCCTTTTGGGACATTTTTGAAGCCAGAATGTGTATTTTACCCCACAAAACCATACATTTTTGCAAACTAGACACCCTAGGGTATTTCAAATGGTAGTACTTTAACACTTTCCATGCAGTAATTCTACCACCAGCCTTTGTCAAATTTTAGGTTAGTAATTTTTTCATGTTTTGTTTCCACATACATTGTACTTCTCAAAATTCCAACTTGAAATTTTGACATGTAGTCAACCTGCATCCGTGTCACATATGGGATATATCTTTGTAGCCAGCCAATATAATTTACCCCCACCAAACCATATATTTTTTAAAGGTAGACACCCATCACTCTTTGTGGCAAGGGCTCAGCAGCCACCGATACATCACTAGATGATGTATCAGAAAGCTGACCAGGGTCAAAATCGAACCCTGAGTCTGGCCTCAGAATCAGTGCGTAAGCAGTGATCTCGAGCAAAGAAGGGGTTAATAGCTCTTAGAAGAGCCTATCTAGTACTGTAATACATTACAGTACAAAGAAATGAATCCATAAAACAGTGCAGACAGCAAAACATACTGTTGCTGTGCAAGATTACTGCTTATACAGTGATGAATGTCAGGGAAGGGGTTAATAAAACAGTGAAAACCTGAAAATTTTATAAAAATGTTATTTTATATCACTAATACTGATCTGTCTCTTTCCGTCACAAAAATGTAAGTGAGGAGAGGGAGGCAGATCAATATTTGTGAATATTGATCCGACCAATTTTGATCTGACCAGGGCAAATGGTGAGCTTATTTGAGCAATCACCAAACCGCCTTTGCCACTAATTCGCTGTTACTGATCGCTATGCGCTCAGACAGCTTAAAAAAAAAATTCAAATAATTTTACTTTACACGTAATCCCCTAGCGGGTATGTGTAAAAAAAAAAAATGCAGACAGATAAAAATTGCTTTGGCGTCAAAATCATTGCATAAGCAGTGATCAACGGCAAAGAAGGGGTTAATAACTCTTAGAAGAGCCTTTGTAGTACTGTTTTAAATTACAGTACAAAAAAAATTGACCCCTAAAAAATGCACAAACAGCAAAAATAAATGCGCTAATGTGCACGATCACTGCTTACGCAAGATCAGTGGCAGGGAAGGGGTTAAACGCAGGGAATTGCTTTTATAATTTTTTTGGGTTTGTTTTATTATTCATGTGTTGTGTATTTATAATTTTTTTTGTACTTTTACTTACTTTTATAACTTTGATCTGTCTCTCTCCCTCACTAAAAAAAAATGTGAGGACAGGGAGGCAGATCCTAACTGGTAAGATCAATATAGGGTTAATATTGATCTGACCAGGCAGTGGGGGTGCTCATCAGGTCACACAGTGACCAAGATCGTGCATTTTTTTTTGGAGTGTTACTGATTGTCTCGACTTGCGAGGCAATCAGCAACATTTACTGAGCATAGGAAGCGAAAAATTCGCTTCCTATGCTCGTTTTTGTCATGCCCACGTTTTAAAGGCACTGTGCCTTTAATACCGGCATTTCAATCATTCTCCGGAGCGATCGAAATGCGGACGGGCATTTTTTTCAGTAGTGTACAACGCTTTCAGTGCTCGTTTTGACACAGGACGGACTAGGTCACTAACGCCTTGGCACACAGGACGGACCTAGTCCTAGTCCTAGTCACAGGGGGACAATAGTTTATTGTAAGGGTTGCAGTCCTTTTTACAGTCTTGGAATGAGGCCAAGGGAAAGGTTGGTCCACACACTGCAGTTGCGGCTTGGGTCGCGCCTGGGTCCGCGGCCTGGGTGGATGCTTTAGAGGGGGCGATGTGGGGGCAGTTGCTGGGATGGTAGCAGTGGTTGAGTACACGGCAGGGAAGGGCGGTACCGATGACTTGCGCGAAGGGTTACCGGATGCGGCCGTGTACAATTCTTACCTGTCCTACTCAGGCCCACTGGGTATGCATTTAAAGTCGGAGACTAAGGAAAACATTTGGAGAGGGGAATACTTGGAAATGTTCTCCTTACTACCTCTGGAAGAGTCAGTTGACTTGAAGGAGGATGAGAAAAAGGAGGACAAAGCCAAGAAGGAAGAGGAGGAGAGGAAGAAACGATACAGAAAAATTCCCAAAACCTTAGCAAATTGGTTGAGGGGTTTCTGTATATTGGGAAGTGTGGGGCAGAGGGCACCAGAAAAATGCTCAGCGCTTTTCTCTTATCTAGACGGCATTTGGGACCCGTATAGGGTGTATGGGGGGCTGGCTTGGTGGCGGCACGACAAACAGTTTAGTCAGTGCCTGGCTGCCAATCCTACTATGAGATGGTCCCAGATTAGGATCGCAGGCCCAGGAGCATTGTTGGCGAAAGTGGACATAGAAGCAGCTTTTCATCTTCTGCCAGTGCATCCCGATTGCCATCACTTATTGGGGTGCTGGTTCGAGGGCGAGTTCTTTGTGGACCTTTGCCTTCCTATGGGGTGCTCTATATCCTGCGCCTACATCGAAAAGTTTAGTACTTTTCTGGAGTGGGTTGTTAAGCAGGAGTCTGGTCTTAGTTCCTTGGTCCATTACTTGGACGACTTCCTTTGCATGGTGCCCTGCGGTTCAGTAGATTGCACACACCTCCTGCTGACAATGCTGCTGGTGTCCAAATCGTTCAGGATCCCTCTAGCCGTGGAGAAGACTGAAGGCCTGACTACCTGCCTCAGTTTTCTAGGACTGGAAATTGACAAGGGGTTTGTAGGCTGCCAGAAGAAAAGCTAATAATGCTAAGGAGGGTGCTGGTGGAGGTCCTCCTTTGATCGGGAGACTAAACTGCGCCTGCAGAATTATTCCAGCAGGCAGGGTCTTCCTCAGGTTTCTCTAGCGGGCCACTGTAGGGATACAGGAAGGACATCACTGTGTCAAGGGCCATGAGAGTAGTCGGTAGTCTGGGAGGTAGTCTGGGAGGTAGTCTGGGAGGTGTTCCTGGGTAACTTTTTTCAAAAGCCTGCGGTCTGTGTACATGACTTAGAACTGGTTACCAATGCTTCCGGGAGTGTGAGCTGTACCCTAGCCGGAGGTGTGGAAATTGTCTCCGTCTTCTTGGAACTATTTCCATTGGTGGTGGATCTCTCATTATTGGGCTGGTCCATGAGGGATAGACGGGTGGTGTTCTATTTGGATAAACTAGCAGTGGTTTATTCCATCAATAAGATCTCAGGGTCCTCCCTTCCGGTGGTTGGGCTTCTTCGGTACTTCGTCTATTTGTGCATGGAGCTCAACATTAGCCCAATCATTTAATGCAAAGCACATTCCTGGTTATCAAAACATCATAGCGGACTCTTTTTCTTGCCTACAGTGGGGTGGACGCCTAGGGTTACTCATGCCCGGAGGTGGTGTGGAATCTCGGGACCGAGTGTTGCAGGGGTGGGTGAAATCCTCGGTGGCTCACGCTACGTGGCTGGCATACAATAGGCTATGGCAGGAATGGGATGACTTGGCGGTTTGGGTGGGGGGTGATGTGATGGAAGCAACTCGACATTTTATTTTGGTTTGTGTTTCGGTTAGCTTCTAATGGGGCCTCTCCTGCTCAGCTGAGCGGGAAGCTGGCCTCGCTGTCTTTTATGTTTAAATTGCTGGTGTTCGCAGATATTATGAAGCACTTTGTGATTCGCCAGGCACTGAAAGGTTTGAAGCGGGGCCGGTCGGTGCAGGATCGCCGCTGCCCGGTGACTTTGGGAATGTTGGGAGCTATCCTGGGTATAAAACTGGATTTGATTTTATTGCGCTCATCCAAAATGGACCATTTGGGATGGGGGGCCCAGGATGTGCTGTATGAAATACCTGGCAACGTTGCCTGCCTGGTATCCTGCCTAAGGAGGTACCTGCCGGTTCAGCCCATGGGTGGGGTCCCCCTTCTGGTGCACCGGAGTGGGACGTCACGTTCTAGGTTCCAGTTTTTGAGAGCTTTCCGTTTGGGGTTGAGCAAGTTGGGTTTACCAGAGAAGGAGTTTGGGACACACTCCTTTCAAATAGAGGCTGCCACAGAGGCGGCGCGTTTTGGATATGGGGATGAGGTGGTCAAACGTATTGGTAGATGAGAATCCACTAGATTTAGGACTTATGTGAGGCACCATAGGATGCTTTGAAAGGTGGCAGTTGCTGGTTACAAGCCGATAGTCCCTCCCTCCTTTTTTTTTTAGTGTCTGTCTGTGTGGCATGGATCATTGGCCACTCTTACGTTTTCTGTGCCAGACAGAGACCCGCAGTTAGGCTATCAGGCCTATGGCTGGGCTTTCCTGTTGAGCTTCTTACGTTGAAGTGGTTCGGGGGCCCGAGGTATGCGCTGGGCGGAGGTCGAATCCACGGTGCTGCGTTTCATTGGCCAAGGGGTGCTTCCTAATATTGTGGTTATACACGCCAGGGGGAATGATATGGGGTTGGTTCCATAGAGGGAATTAATACAAACTATGCAAAAGGATGTTGCCCACATCTTAGCAGTGGTCCCCGGGGTCAAAATTGTGTGGTCTGAAATGGTGCCTAGGGACCAGTGGCAGTATGCACGGAATTTAAGGGCAATGGAATGCAGCAGGGGGAAAATAAACAAACTGATGTCAATTTTCGTGAGAAAGCAGAAGGGTGTGGTGGTCAGGCATCGCTCTTTGGAAGGTGAATGGGCTATTTTAATTGCTAAAGATGGGGTATACATGCCAGATTTTGGTTGGGATGTGTTTTTGCTAGGCCTGCAAGAAGGGGTAGAAAAGGCTCTGTTTTTATTGGGCTGAGTAGCCCTTCTGTAGTGAGGGATCACAGAGAATGGCTTTGGTGATAACTTGCTCCTTGGGGGGGGGTCTATGACTTTAAAATCAGGAGGCAGCCATAGCCGTACTGAATAAGTACTGAATAACAGAGAGGTTTTGAGCCAAGATGGGGGCTCTTAGCTTAATGGTGGGCTGGGCAGAAGGTGCTGTCTGGCAGTGGGTTTCGGTGGATATTGGGACCCCTGGGGAGCAAGTTTGTTCAGGAAATGGTTAATGTGTTCTTATGTTAACTATGTTAATAAAGTTATGGTTAATTATGTTAAGTATGTGATAAGTTTCAATTATGACATATATGCTAATATGTGGGTCTTGTCATTGCCTAATTACTGTATACTTACTTCTGTTGTTATGACATGTTATCTTTTAAGGTTGGAGGCAATGACATTTGTAACAAATAAAATGGCTCTAGCCTTTTCTACTCACTACATCTGAGCCATGTGGTTTGATTTATGGTAAGATACAGCCTGGTAGTCGAGGCTACAACTGTCAAGGTTATGATCCCCTCATCTGGCCTCCCGGTATCATATCCTGCATTAAACCTGTGCTTAGAATGCACCCTTGAAGTGGGGTTAGTGTAACATCCAACTCTGCTTTTCTTGGGAAACTGAATCCCCCTGACTGCTGCAGCCACCAGGGATTCCCAGTGCAAATCCTTCATCTGCGCTAGCAATGCCATCTTGTCTGCCTGAGAACTACAGTTTAACAGCACAGCCAATCTATAGAGATATTTTGAGCATTTCTTGTTAAAGGTTGTGTTACCTGCGCTTCTGTGCCTTGTTTCCTGATCTGATATTTTGTGTACTCCTATTTAGGCATTTGCTTGCAATTTTGCTAACACATTGTATAGATAATTTTCACTCATTTTCTATTCTTTACATTCACAGTGAAAACAATGTTTAGTTGATACAGCCCCTTGGAGTAAGTTGACGTTCCATCTAGGGTGGACTGATGGTCCCATAATATCCGGTTGGGAGTAATAGGAATTGTAGTGGTCAAATTATCTCATCCCATTTTACCCATGGTGGCAGGGGAGTGCTGGAAACTCTTTGCCCGGAGGACAAGAATAATTTTCCATTTTGCAATTTAATCAGCCTGCTCGTTATTATCAGAGACAGACACAAATAGACATATAGGACAGATATACTGACAGATAAGGTATATAGACTGATATATATATATATATGTATACAGTTGTATATATATATATATATACAGTTGGGAGGCAGGTAAGTGGCATTTCTGGGAGTTGCATGGTGGTTTCGGGGGGCCTCGGGGCAATTTTTGTGCTGCACACCTAGCACAGAGCCAAGCTTTATATTTCTGGAGTTTGTGTGCCCCAAACAGAGAGTACACAAACCCTGGAAATACATCCGGGAGACAGATGGCAACTGCGAATTTGGCAACACTTCGTCACTCACTATGTTGCCAGTTCAACCAGCATGAAAAATATATGAAAATTTGTATACTTTTCGTACTGGTCGAAATGGCAACAGAATGAAAGCACAGCTGCAGTCGCCCCCTCGTATGGCTATCCGCAGCAGACACACTACCCAGGAAATACACAAGATACATTGTGCCCGTGACTGACAGATGTGCTCTGGACTGGTAGCACACATGTTACTCAGGGGCAGGGCCGCCACCAGGAATTTCAGGGACACTTACTGAACAAATTTTCTGGGCCCCCTCCGACAATATCTCCGCCCCACCTACTCTCACAAGCATGTTATCCAGGTCTATTTGAGGGTGGTTGGGAGCAGTTGGTCAATATGCCAGTAATATTTTGCCACTCAATATGCCAGTAATAAGACCTTTAATAATATTTTTCTTTGGTGGTCATTGATCAGTTTTAAAATTGCATAATGTGAGACTCCGTGTTTTTATAAATTGAAGGATTTTACATGACGTAAAGACACGGAGGTGACTATTATTCCCACCCTGGATTTTTATTTTAATCTTTTTTCCCTACCCTTGGCAGCGCTGGGGTTTTATTACGGATATAATTTTATACATTATTTATTTACTTTATGTTATATATTATATGATATTTTAGCTATTTTGTATATTTATGGTTCTGTTAGACCGTTTGAGTTTATGATATGAAATGCATAGTGCTGGTTGCTTTAATATTGTCTTGATTTTTGTCTCTCATTTCAGTATGAAGAGAAGGCTTGGTCGGTTGCCTTTGGATGGCACATCAATATTTGGCTCTTCAGGGAGTTTCCTTCGGGGAGTTTGGTTTCATTTGAAGAAGTTTTGTTTGGACTTTTAGATTTTTTCTCTTTGGCTCATAAAGAAAGAGGAGGAGTGCCTTATGGAGTTGGGTTTTATATGCCAGGAGGTGGAGGAGTTTATATGATCTATTGTAATTGGTTATGTTTTTTTTCTTTTGTTTCCTTGGTTTTATGTTATGCTGCTGAGGGAAATAGATGAAAGAGATAATGCATAATATTCTCCTCCGTGACTTTATAAATTGTGACATTACCATTCGAATTACTTTTAGTTACAAAGCAATGTCATATCTGTAGGTGAACAGTAAATCTGATGGCTTTAAGTCATTGTATGGACCCTGAAAATATGGTGCCTGAGTAAAGTAATCATACTTATAAACAAAGCTGCAAAATTGAGCCAAACATATTAGGTTGAAAGACTGAAGAGAAGCCTGACAATTTGCATATTGATATGCGAGTTTTCACCGCAAAATTCCAGTTCACCTTTGCCACTTATTATATTTTCTTAAATTTGAATAAGTAACTGATGATAAAAGTGGGTTGTACACTATTGGGCAACTCACCTAAATGTGCAAATATAAAGACTAAGGAGCCTTAAATGATAACTACCTGTTCCCAGCCTATCCCAAAAAGGAGATGGGCAAGAAAACAGATGCTAAGCTCGCCAACTTCTTATATTGTCTGCGCTGTGAATAAGTATCTGAAGATTACAAGGAGTTGGAAACAGGTGGGTATTATGCAGGGGTCCTTACTCTCTGTATTCCCACCCTTAGGTGCGTGTAAATTTGGTTTAACCTCCTTAAAATCAACAGTTACTTTTTCATAGTAATTATGTGTAGGAAAGGTTGCAGATGTTCTTGACCATCCGCTTCTTGGCCCAGACTAGAAACGTATGATGCAGGGGTTCTTAATTCTTGTATTTCCACCCTTCGTCAAGCCATCAGACAGTTTCAAAAAATTGGTCAAGCCTTTGCCAACAATTGACCATTGCAAACATATCTATATAGGCTGAAAACCTCCCATTGGACCAATATGTTAATAATGCAGATGTGTCGGGGGATGGGTGGTGAAGCGTATGTGCGTGCACACACGCTGTAAGCAGATGTGTGGGGGGGGAGTAATGAAGGAGAGGTGAGAGCAGTGACGGAGACGAGAGCCGGCAAGATTACACACATGGAGGAGAGAACGCAAGAAATAGCAGCTGACAGCAGATGATCGCAGTTCAAGGAAAAGCGAGAGGAAAAGAACAGACAGAGGTCAGGCGATAGTAAGAAAGGAAAGAAAAGTGGTCATAAAGCACATAAAGCTGCAAGATTTATGTGCAACTGAACAGCCACGATCAATCAGACCTCGTGGAGAGAATCTACCAGCCGTGAGTAATGACTGCTGAAAAACAAACAGTCTAAAGCATACACTGTTATACTGATAGATGAATCAGAGGTCGTGTCTGAATTAAGCAGCGTGTATGTGTCCACCCAAACGATTTATATAAATCACAAGCTGCTGCCTTTTTTCCATCAGAAGGAGTGACTAAAGTACAAGACTGTTTGTTTATGCAAGGACACAGCCTGTAAAAGTGTGTTACTAAAACCAGCTGTGAGATAAGAATCCCTAAAAATAAAAGGTCTGAAGCACTTATTGTTTTACTGAATTACCAAATTACCCTGCTACAAACCAGCTGTGAGTCTTGAAATGTGAAAAGTTAAAGGTCTGAAGCATATAATTTCACATTGAATTACCGAATTTTTGGTGATTTGAATTAGCAGTGAGTCAGGATTTTCAAAAATAAATTGGTTTGAAGCATACAACGTCATAATGAATAACTGAACTTACCCTGATTTAGACCAGCAGTGTTTTATGAACTCTGAAAAGTAAAGGGTCTGAAGCATATAATGTTGTATTGAACCACCGAATGTACCATGATTTAAACCAGCAGGGAGCTAAGAATACGAAAAAGTAAACGGTCTGAAGCATATAACGCTATATTGAACCACTTGACTTACTGTGATTTCAATCAGCAGTGAGTTATGAAATCCGAAAAGTAAAGCGAATGAAGCATACAATGTTATACTGAATCACTGAATTATTGAACCATAGTTGTTCCATCTGAAAGAGGAGTATAACAGAGAATTTCTTCTCTCCCTCTGAGTACAAAAGTACACAATGGTTTCTAAGCAAGACACGGCTTTTAAAAACAATTGAGTTAAACTAGCTATGAACAGAGAAAATTGAAAGGTCTGAAGCTTATATTGTGATAAATAATCGGCAGAGTATACATGCACACAAAAAAACACACTACAAATATTTAACGTTAAAATTGAAGGAAAATAGAACGCCTATTTCTATACCTATAAGTAACTGCTATGAAGCGGGCTGTAAGGACCAATTGAAAAATTCAATCAGTCAGGGGGGGAAAGAGGAAAAAAAAAGGGAAAAAAAAGGCACGGACGTTTGTTGAGACTGGCCATCTAAAATAACACCAGAGAACTACTACAGGAAAAGGAGACCCCAGCAGAAATGGCTACAGCCAAAAGGGGAGAACTAAAACACCAACAAAAAAGAAGGGAGTTAAAAGCACAAGAACAAAAAAAAGATAAAACCAACAAAATGGCATCAATCTTCTCACCTAAGACCCTAAAAAGTCAAACCCTGGACGACTCACAACAAAATCTAGAAAATTCCGCTATACAAAGTGAGGCAGAACAATCAAAACAGCAATTGGATTCCTCAGGGGAGATAGACGCTCAGACAATTACGGTTGAAATATTGAAAAAGTGTCTAGAAGAACAACTCACGAGCTTTAAAGAGGAAATTAAAACGTCTCTGAAAGAGATAATGAATGAAATGGAAGAACAAAAGAAAAGATGGGAGTTAACTGAAAACAAAATAGCAGAAATGCAAACAAAACAGCAAAGCTCAGAGACACAAATTGTCATGCTACAAAATAAGATAGAGGAACTGGAAAATAACATATCTAATGCAGAAGACAGGGACAGACGAATAAATATAAGGATCCGCGGCATTTCAGAAGAAATAACGCAAGATAATCTGGAACGGTATATAACTGAACTTTATCAGAAGACCAACCCTACCCAGGTGGAACAAGAAGTAAAAATTGAAAGAATACATAGGGTTATAAAACCCAAAGGCATACCTACAGAACTTCCAAGGGATGTTATAATAAGATTCCACGAGTTCAAACAAAGGATGATTCTGTCCGAGGCATTTAGGAATAAAGAGAAGTTCCCTCAGAAATACCAACATTTGCAATGTTATGCCGACCTCTCCAAAAAAACAAGAACTTTTAGGAAATCCTTTTTGAAAATCACAGCAGTATTACGAGAAAAACAACTAAGATATGTGTGGGGCTTCCCTGCAAAACTAGTAGTGTTTTATGAATCAACAAGACTCCTTTTTACAAAGGTTGAAGACGCCAATGTCTGGTTAAAGAGAAGGGGCTGGGCATAATCACTGAGGGTGTTGAATAAGCCCCAAAGCAGAATGTTTATAATACATTGTGGACAGTGTGTTCTTAAATAGCACATTAACTTATTTTGGAACAAAATATGTCCTGAAGCTACTAATGCCTCGAAGAAATTGATAATTATGTCTGGTTTTCTTTTCTTTTTTTTTTCTTTTTTTTTTTTTGAGGAGGGGAGAGGGGAAAGATACAGAATAAGATAGAACTGTTTGGTGTACAAATAAGATATAGTAATGATATGGTGAGGGATTGAAGGGGAAGATAATAGAGTACGAAATGCAATCTTGGAAGGGGTGCAAATACACGGTAAATTATAAAAGAGTAGCGACGGGAACACAAAAAATGTATAGTATTAATTTAAGAAGGACATTAAGTAATCAGAGGGGTGAGGGGGGAGGGAAGGGAAAGATATAAGATTGGACATAAGGGCATGGTGCACAAACAAGATATAGCAACAATGGGAGGGAGTGGAAGGTAAAATATAGGATATGGAAACATAAACGGAAGATATTGCACAAACTATATACACAAGAAAGGGATATTATACACAGAAAACTATAAGATAGTAGTGAATGGAGCACAAAACACAGTAACAACTTAGAAAGATAATAATAAGGGAGGGGGGAGGGAAGGGAAAAATGTAAGATAAGACTTAAAAGAACGGTGCAAAAATAAGAAACAGTAATAACATTTTTTTTTCTTTTTTCTTTTAATTTGATATTATTATTAATATATATATATATATATATATATTTTTTTTTTTTTTCCTTCTGGCTCTCTTTTCGCCCTGCTTTGCCCCCCCTCCCTCCCTTCTCCCTGCTGTTGTCGGGGAGTCGGGTGGAGGGTGGGGGGGAGGAATTTGGAGAAAATTTAAACTGCTTGTCGCTTCCCCCCCTATTCCGCTAACGCTCTCTGCCTATGAGAGCAAAATATTGTTCTAATGGGAGAGGAATATATGAACACAAAAAGTGGGACGGGAAGGACCCTTAGGGGATCCTTTTTTATGGTGTCAGTGTTTAAGGCCAGGGTATGGTTTATTTATGTTATATGTTTGTGTGTTGGGGGTAGCGCCCAAAGGAGTGACAGTGTGCAAAACTGTATGAAGAAGTCGCGGTTTATGCCAAATGGTTAAAATTACTTAATTAAATGTACGAGGGCTAAATTCCCCACAGAAAAGGCACATGCTGGTGAACTATCTTATTGAAAACCAAATAGACATTGGGTTTATCCAAGAGACCCATTGGAATACAGAAAATTTTTTGATTAAAAACAAGAATTTCCCCATCATTGTACACTCCCACTATGGAAAGAAAAATAGGGGAACAGCTATATTTGTGTCAAATAAAGCTGCATATACGGAAATATATAAGGACACAGATAGAGAGAGTAGATATACATTTTTAGTATGTATGATTAATGACCGGATATTCTCTTTCTTAAATATATATGCACCTAATGAGTCCCCAGTGGTCTTCTTAAATAAAGTTATAAATAAAGTAGAAAATCTTATTCAGGGGACATTTGTAATGGGGGGCGATTTTAACTGTGTCCTGGATGAGACTATAGACAAAAAATTACCAAATGGTCAAAAAATAGACAAACAAACAAAAATTAAAGCCACAAAGTTCCAAAAATTTCTGGATAATAATAACCTATATGACACATGGCGGACAATGAACCCAAAGGGATTACACATTCTTTTCCTTCCCTCATATGTCATATTCTCGCCTGGACTACTTTTTGATGAATCAACATGCATTGCAATTCTGTAAAAAAAGTGAAATTAGGGAAGTTGTATGGACCGACCACTCAGCAGTTTATCTAGAGCTCTTGGATAATAAACAACTAACGAATACAACATGGAGATTGAATGATAATCTAATAAAGAATAAAAAAAATATCGAATATCTAGCAGAAATGGACGGAAGATATTTTGTTGAGAATTCAGATGGAGGAGTAGCACAGACTACCATATGGTGCGCATTTAAATGTGTAATGAGGGGTTATTTGATCAAGCTGGGGGCAGAAGCAAAGAAAAGGCGGGGGCTTCCCCTTAACCAGTTGTATTTAGAATTAAACAAATTACAAAGATTAAATAAATTAACCCCAACAGCCGATACCACTCAGGATATCTCCAATCTCAATAACAAAATTAATTCCAGATTAATGGAAAAAGCAAACTATGCAATATTGAAATTAAATCAGATCTGGTATCAAAAAGGAAATAGGATAGAAAAAATACTAACAAACAAATTAAAAAACAAAAAGGCTAAAGCAAGAATAAGTAAAATTGTGGTGCAAAATCAAACATTAGTACTACCAAAAGATATAGGGAGGGCTTTTAATGAATATTACTCAACTTTATATAATCTATCAGATAAAGATATCCCAAATACCCAAATAAGTGAATACCTAAAAAAAATAGACTTACCCAAATTAACAGAAGAACAGGTGGCATACCTGAACTCTGATATAGAAGAAAGTGAGGTGTTGGAAATAATTTCAAAATTAAAGAAAAATAAAGTCCCAGGTCCGGACGGATTCAGCAACCTATTCTACAGAACCTGGCCAAACAGTTAACAACCCTTTTCAATAATATAAAAGAAACAGGAAATATACCGGCTGAAATGCTTCAGGCTACAATATCACCTATTCTCAAACCTGACAAAGATAGTTCTAAAACAGTTAATTATAGGCCTATATCCCTTATAAACTGTGATATAAAAATATATTCAGCAATTTTAGCTAATAGATTCAAACAGGTGATTCCAAACCTTATCAATAAAGACCAAGTTGGATTCGTTCAGGGGAGACACTCAGAAAATAACATCCGTAGACTGTTGAGTTTGTTGGGACATGTTGAGAAACAGGGGATACCCCAGCTGACCCTGTCACTTGACGCCGAAAAGGCTTTTGACAGGGTCAGCTGGAGGTTCCTAGACCAGGTGCTTGAGAAGTTTGGGTTCCAGGGCCAAATAAGAACAGCAGTAATGGCATTATACACGGTCCCCACGGCAAGAACGGTGGGACCGGGTATGGTGTCGGACTGGTTCAAAATTGGTAACGGGACTAGACAGGGGTGCCCATTATCCCCCCTACTATATATACTGTCCCTAGAGCCATTTGTATCTAGGATCAGACATAATCAAAAAATAAAGGGGATTAAAATTAAAGGAGCAGAGTATAAACTGTGCCTCTATGCAGATGATATCGTGATGACCCTTATTGAACCAATAATCTCCTTACGCGAATTCTTCCAAGAGATTAAAAGTTATGCACTTGTTTCAAATTACAAACTAAATATATCCAAAACAAGAGCTATGCTTATAAACACAGAACAGGATACAAGGGATAGACTGATTAAGGAATATTCCTTTGACTGGTCTAGAGACGAGATAAATGTTCTTGGAATTTGCATCGTAACCAATACGATAGATATAATGAAAAATAATTTTGATAACTTATTTGAGGATACAAAAAACAAGTTAACCAAACAATGGAAAAATTTGGAGATATCCTGGATGGGCAGGTTAAATACGGTAAAAGGTTATGTTCTTCCAAGATGGACCTATCTCCTGAGAATGCTCCCACTATATATCCCGATAAAGAAATTACAAAACCTACAGAAACTGCTACTTCATTATATTTGGGCCGGGAAAAAACCTAGAATAAGTAAAGAACAAATGATGAAATCTACAAAAGTAGGAGAACTCGGGGTCCCAAATATTAAAAAGTATTATGAGGCGAATACCCTGTACCATATTCGAAAATGGCAAAGGAGAGAGGAAAGGTTAGAACCATGGTACAGGATAGAGGCTGACATAATGGGTCAGGAAAATATAGAGATGATCCTATGGTCAAAAAACGAACTAAACAGAATTATGAGCGGAGCACGGACACCAATGCATGTGGATTTCTTATTACAAAAGTGGTAACTCTTTAAACAACAAAATAATATAAGTGGAAAGATTCACACAAATTTACTTCTAGAGATTCTAAAATATAATGTGGAAGATCTAAACCTTAAACAATGGAAAACCAGGGAAGATACTGTAATACTAGACATAGCCCCCGGGAGGAGTATTAAAACCTTCGCACAACTCCAAATCGATCTTGATCTCCCTAATAGTAAGATCTTCACTTACTTAAGAATTAAAAATTTCTTATAAAAAAATACAGTTCTGAACTGGGGAGAAGATGATCTCGAGAGAAACCTAGAAGAACTATTTGGAAAAAAGACAAAAGGAAAAATCATGCCGAGGATATACACCATTCTAGAGATAAAAGAAAAAAATACGAGATCTAAAGCGTGGAATTCTTGGGATAATGAGTTAAAAACCCTTATAAATGATAAACAATGGTGTGACTCTATAAAAGAAGTTAGGAAATCAGTAAAATGTCTTAATCTAGTGGAATTAGACTATAAAATGATATACAGATGGTATCTGGTCCCTAAAATAATGAATAAGTTAAATAAAAACAACTCTAGTATATTCTGGAGATGCAACAGAGAAGAAGGTAACTATAAACACATATGGTGGGAGTGTGCAATGATCAAGAATATATGGAAAATAGTATTTAGGGAAACGATAATAGTGATAGACGAATATCTCGAAATGTCACTTGAAACTGCTCTATTCCATATCTTGGATAAAAAAATACACTTTGATAAAAAATACATCCTTATTCATATAATGTTAGCGACGAAAATGGTGTTCTCCCGATTACGTAGAACTACGAAAACACCAACATGGTCTCAAATAAAAATCCAAACTCAATATCAATATAAAATGGAAAAAAATATGGCATATTCCCTGGGAAATGGTATTGCTTTCGAACGAAGATGGTCTAAATGGCTAGCACACCATCCGGAGGAATAGAGTAATTTTAGCAACCTCGATAAAAACATTAAATTTTAAAACCTAAGACTTCTGGGAATAATTCAACTGTCAGGACTGGGGCGCTACCCCACACGTGCAATGTATTAGAAGCACTCTTACATAGCTAGATTACTGGAAAGACCACTAGATAATAATGCACTGCACTTTGCCTTGTCTGTCTTTTTGTAATGATTTTATGTGTAATACATCATACATGTTAAATGTTTGTTTGTCATAAGATAAAAGAAAATGAATAAAGAATAAATTTGTTAAAAAAAAAATAAAAAAAATATGCCAGTAATATTTTGCCACTCAATATGCCAGTAATATTTTGCCACTCAATATGCCAGTATTTAGCCATTTAATATGCCAATATTTTGCCACTCAATATGCCAGTAATATTTTGCCACTCAATATGCCAGTATTTAGCCATTTAATATGCCAGTATTTTGTCAGTCAATATGCCAGTAATATTTTGCTACTCAATATGCCAGTATTTTGCCACTCAATATGCCAGTATTTAGCCATTTAATATGCCAGTATTTTGTCAGTCAATATGCCAGTAATATTTTGCTACTCAATATGCCAGTATTTTGCCACTGAATATGCCAGTATTTAGCCATTTAATATGCCAGTATTTTGTCAGTCAATATGCCAGTAATATTTTGCTACTCAATATGCCAGTATTTTGCCACTGAATATGCCAGTATTTTGCTTGTTTTATGCCCCCCTCCCCCTTCCACAGTACTTACCTCCTTGTTGCTCTGTCTCCCAGTCGTCTCCTCCATGCAGTCTTCCCTCCTGCATGGAGGAGAGAAATTCCGGTCGCTGCTGCCCGGGGAAATTTTTTTCTTCTGGCGTGACCTGGGCCCACCAGGCCCGCCCTTCACCCCATGATGGTTGGCCTGCCCCATGGCAAAATCATTAGTAATGTATAAACTTGTCATAACATGGTAAAGTTAGCAGTAACGTTTAAACATGGCATAACATGGCAAAAACAGCAGTAATGTATACACTTTTGTTTATTAATTTATTTGCCAATCTGCATCTCAGACTTCCCCAACTTCCCCAACAGACAGAATTGCCCTCTGGACCTGCCCCAGTAGCCAGATTTGCCCTCTGGACTTACCAGAAGAGCAAGATTTGCCCTTTGTGGGTACCATGACATGTCTCCATTTTTCGAAGAAGACTGACGATGGAGAAGCCCCCAGATGGGGTTACTCTAAAGTCAGTCTGTTCAGCTTTCTCCCTACAATCATATAGTTACTGTCCCTACACTCTGTCTGTTCACTTATGCACCCAACCTCTGTCTCTCCCAGAACAGGTATCTGCCGCTGTGGAGAAGAGCCAATAGCATCTTCTCCTGCATGCAATTTTAGCTGCTGGGGAGAATGCAGGGTAGCAGGGGTAGAGGAGCTGTTTGTTGGGGAAATGTCTCGTTTAGGTCCTTGGACCATTGGTGCTAGTGCTTCTGCTGGTGTGATATCATCCACAAATTTCAAAGTTTTTCAGTCATGCTCCATGGAAAGAATCAAGAGTCCTGGGGCTACTCTGCCAGGGTGCGAAAGATCTAGGCAGACTATGCAGAATTCCTGGGACCCAGGTGTGGAGACTGGGGTCCTATCCACCTCTCCTGGGTCATCCTATTTAAACTGCAGAGGGGCTAGATCTGAGGCATTACAAAGGTCAGTTGTGCTCTGCGAAGACACAGGCTCATCTGCCAGGCACATAATTTCCATTAAATCCTTGGGCTCTGGGGACATAGACTCTGCCCTGCTGCCAACTGTTCCACTGGGGATGTGGGCTGGAGAAAGGAGGGCACACTGTTCCCATAAGATGCTTGGAACACAAGTAGGGGTGGGCAGATTCCAGTGGCACTCTGCCCCAATGCCAGCATATCAGCTGGGGGAAATTGGAGTGGAGAGGGGCCCCACAAATTATGTCACACACAATAATAATATGCCAGTATTATTTTGCCGTTAATAAGCCAGACAATTTGCCTAATATGCCAGTAATATTGTGCCATTCAGATGCCAGTAATATTGTGCCATTAAGATGCACCAGCCAATTTGCCCATCAAGATGCCAGTAATATTGTGCCATTAAGATGCCAGTAATATTGTGCCATTAAGATGCCCCAGCCAATTTGCCCATCAAGATGCTAGTAATATTGTGCCATTATGATGCCCCAGCCAATTTGCCCATCAAGATGCCAGTAATATTGTGCTATTAAGATGCCAGTATTAGTGTGCTATTAAGATGCCAGTATTATTGTGCCATTAAGATACCACTATTATTGCACCATTAAGATTCCAGTATTATTGCACCATTAAGATGCCACTAATATTGTAACATTAAGATGCCCCAGCCAATTTGACCATTAAGATTCCAGTAATATTGTGTCATTAAGATGCCAGTATTATTGTGCCATTAAGATGCCAGTATTATTGCACCATTAAGATTCTAGTAATATTGTGCCATTAAGATGCCAGTAATATTGTGCTATTCAGATGCCATAATTATCTTGCCATTCAGATGCCTGTATTATTGTGCCATTCAGATGCCATAATTATTGTGCCATTCAGATGCCAGTAATATTGTGCCATTCAAATTCCAGAAATATTGTGCCATTCAGGTGCCTGTCTTATTGTGCTATTCAGATGCCAGTAATATTGTGCCATTCAGATGCCAGTAATATTGTGCCATTCAGATGCCTTTATTATTGTGCCATTTAGATGCCAGTATTATTGTGCCATTCAGATGCCATAATTATTGTGCCATTCAAATGCCATTAATATTGTGCCATTCAGATGCCTGTATTATTGTACCATTCAGATACCAGTAATATTGTGCCATTCAAATGCCAGTAATATTGTGCCATTCAGATGCCTGTATGTTTGTGCCATTCAGATGCCAGTAACATTGTGTCGTTACAGTGTTCGTTTTGTTCCTCCCTCCTCCCCCCTTCCCCAGTACTTACTGCCTGGCTGCTGCTCCGTGTCCCCGGATGCCTCCTCCGTGCTGTCTTCCCTCCTGCACGGAGGAGGGAAACACAGACACCAAATGTGACGTAACAGGATTTTTTTTTTTTTTTTTTTACTTTTGAACATAGTGTGTCATGCTGAAAGTTGTTATTATTTTTTTTACAATTAGGTCCTTTCCTTTTTTTTTTACACAGGGACATATGAACTTTTGGGCTAGAGACTGCATCTACAAAGTGCCATTGAGGGTATTTCGGGGGGCTTTCAGCCTCTTTACCCTGATCATGTATAGTTTTGCCATACTTATGACTTTGATTTTAATACTTGTTATGTGTGATCTATTTACTGCTACAATTGCACTGATTTTGTCACAGTGATCTGTTGATTTATTTTGCTTCAGTTAGTACAAGGATACATTTTGCTTTACCTGTTTATCATATGAGTTTCCTACAATTTAATTAATTTTGTTACAGTGATCTGCTGATTGTGTGATTTACAATTTGTATACATTTTTTTTTACAGTTTGTGCTTAGCAAGAGGATGTATTTTGCTTTTTAGTTTTTTTTTTTGTTTGTTTCTTACTGTGAGCAAAATATGCTACATTTGAACACCTATTATAGGACAATTAAACTGTTTTTTTAAACTGTGCTTCCTTGATGGAAGCAAGGTTTAAGATCATGCCCTGCAGTTCTGGAGTAAACCCAACGTGTATCTCAAAAGAGCTGAGACACAAAAGTTCCAGGCTTGCCCTACTCCGTCTGATCAAGGTCTGTCGAATGCGGCAGTCTCTTGCTGCTAGCCCAGAGAGAGATCCTCATTTTTGCATGGGATCAGCAGGGGGGATCTATTTAAGTTGCCCCTGCTAATCCCATGCAAAAATGGAGGTCTTGTTTGTGCTAGCTAACCAGACAGATACTGTTTCCCATAGAAGCATAGAAGCTGCTGGTCAGAAGAAATGTACTTTGGATAGTACATGCCAGTTTATCCTCACACTAAGGAGAATTAACCTTTCACCTGTGCTTCTATATTAGAAGCACCAATGAAAAGTAAAGCTTAGTGTCCCTTTACATGAATTTAATTTGATTGACGATCTTCCCTATTTCCTACATGTTATAAAGTAGGCTGGGCTATATCTATATAATTTCATGTAACACATTCACCAGCCTCTTTTCAACAAAATTAATTCAACTTTCACTTATCTGCAAGCATGTAGGCATTGGTCTGTAGGCTCAGGGACGCTGCTGTTGGTGTTAATAGAAAACAAGGCTGAAAAACAAGGTAGGTGAAATCTTTTATTCAGCACCCTCGACACTTAGTTCCATTCCCTCCAGAAGCACCCCAACACAGGGCCTACAGATCTGGCCTTCCAGGATTTAGCCATGGCCCTTCTGTGGCTTCAATTGTCCCTCCTTCTCTCTGACCCACCACCTCATCCTCAGCAGAGGAAGAGATGGATACGTGAAAATAGGTATGATGTGCTCCAAAAGAAGAGAGGGGGGAAAGGAACAGAAAAAGGATGAATAAAGAAAAAAGTGCAGCAGCTAAAATAAATACCAGTTTGAATTGTTCCAAAATCTGGTACAAGCGCTAAAGGGAAGGATAGATAGGTAGTCTAAACATGGAGGTGTTTTGCTTTGGGATCTGGAATTCAAGATAATCTGGTTCACATTCTCATATGGAGGTCAAAAACAGACCATTCCAGGAAGGGTTTCAGGGTCTCACAGTTAGCCCTTCCTTGTTCCCCGTCTGTCCATTACATTGCGTACACCAGTTCCTTCAGATCAAACCTTGGGGTCTGTGCCTCCTTCAAGTTCATGCAGATGGCTCAGTATTATCAAGGTATCAGTTTTCTTACAGTCTTCTGTAACTGTTTATCACCATTGGAGTTAGCCCCTTATTTGGCACACATTCAATTAGGACTGATTCCCATCGAGACTACAAGATGGGGTCTGTGAGCTGCAGTGGTAAAGCTGATCAGGCACTGGGAATCTGCCATATTTAGATCATATATATATATATATATTCCCTCACCTAGTATAACCTTGGCATGCCGTGCAGCCTTGTAGTTTCAGCAGAAGCCTCACATGGTTATTTTGGGCGCTGCTGCTGCCCTTTTTTACACACCACATCACCCCTGTTCTATTATTGCTGTGAAAGACTCCTTGATCCCCCGAAGGAGTACCTCCATCAGCAGTACAGAACCATGTCCTGGGACCCCCGCAATACAATCCACGAATGTAGACCCTAAGTACCAAGCAAGACCAGTGTAGAGGTTTTAAAACAGAAGAACTTTTCTTGGACATTTTACATAACTTATATACAACTGTCGATCAAGATAACATATTGATAGAAACATAATCGGATTAGGACCAGATAATTAATCAGTTAAAACCCTAGCGCCGTTGGGCGGTTAACCAATCACACATGGGGGATGAAATGCGTGACCAATGGGAGACCGGAGATGGGCTAGAGTGTCTTTAAACTCATGAACTCTGGGACCTTTAAACTGTTAGTCAATAGGAGGGGCATCTACATAACGAGTTCAGGATTAGCGACCAATAGGAAGGCTGCCTACTTCTAGAGCAACCAAACAGAATAATGCCTACTTAACAGGTCGGGCATAGACCATCCGAAGCAGCTGGTCTTTACCTTTATTGTACAAGCCACTTGGCGTGCTCTCTGAGCCGGGTACACATTGGGAAAAGTGGAGGTCCCCAGATGGCAGATGGTATTTGCCTGTTTTCAGTCCTATTTCGGTATCCTTTTGGGTCATGGGGACCAATCAGCGGAGGAGCTACTATTCCCCCGGGCAGCGGTTAGTTTGAACTGACCAATCACACTCATGACTTCTCTACACTAAGCCCAGTGAAGGGATGCAGGATAAGTGGTGAGCACACGTGGCCATGAAGGGGGCACCAGAAAGGGGAGTAATCTAGTCTCATAACATGAACATGAAGTTAAATTCACGGGGCTTCTGTGACAATTGCTCTATTTCAGTGCTTCATGTTCTGTTCAAAAAAGGTTGTATCAAATAATTTTTGCTTCACATTCCCTAAACACACATACTGCAAGGGGTGCAATATCTCTTCCTGTTAGCATGTGTTGTTCTCTTAGAGTTAATTTTCCCATACTTCAGAATCTGCATACTTTAATGTTTGGAAATTTACACACTTGCTTGTGTTCTGGGCAGACAATTTAGCTGCAGTTTGCCCCAATGGTCCACAGCAAGATCTGCTGGTTGGGATTTCAGGGTATCTGCTGGGCTGCCATGCCCAAACACATTTTGCAATCTGTTGCACGATGGAGATCACCTCAGGTTCCAGTCATACATCTAGGAGGTAACAATCTGTGCTCTGTCCCCCTTCAGGTATTGACTAGCTTTATTAAGGCCGACATCCTTCAACTGTGGCTTCAGAATTTAGACGTAGTAATTGTCTGGAACAACATGGTGTCTCCAGGAAGAAATGAAACATTGCCATCTCCCATTTTGTTGCCTACAACTGTGTCTTTATAGTGCACCAACCTGTACCTGACGGTTTTGATGCCTCCCTGTATCACCTGTTGCAGAGGTATTTGATTTGGCACTTGGGTACTTGCTTTATGTTACCTGCCTTTGCAATTTCCTGTACCTTCTTAGTTAAAGATCTGTAGAAAGGTTTGTGTTTTCAATATATTAACAATACTAGACAATATATTTGTCAACCAGGGGGTCCCTCCCCTTCCTTACAGGACTAGATCCCCATATTCCTCTGCCAATCTTTTAGCTGAAAGAGCATAATGGGAGATGTAGGCCATCAGCTGCTGGAGGGATGCAGTTTGGAGGCCCCCTGTATTAGACTCTATAGGATTTACCAGTCTGTCTCAATTAGTTTCCTTTGGTTGTTCAAAAGATGCTATTTGTTTCGACTCTCTGGTGGTACTTCTGGCATGGTTATATCCCATGTTTGATTCATTTCTTAAATAATCCGAAAAAGCTCATGTCATCTGATTTAAAACCGTAGGAAAGATGGATATTTCAGAATTGTATCTCTGCATAGTGATTATCACCTTAAAATGGTCTGGTAGTTGTGGCACAACAGAAAAGTGATTTGCTTATTATAAATGAATCTTGCAGCAAGTCAAGAAGTTGGAAAACTGCAGCAATTTTCAAATTACTTTATTAAATACAGTCCACCATGTTTAAGTACAAAAAAGTTACAATGAAAAAAAATTGTGATTAAAAAGTTCACATGTATGAATCCTTTTTAGACTAAAAACACTTTAGGAAATAAATTATCTGGATGCCGAATCATTATGCTTAATCATTTTAGTAATCAAGGAATGGCAGGTATGTTTCATTATTTTTAGGTCAAACCAATAAATGTGATATTGGAGATACTGCTTCATGTTCTGTAAGAATATTTAGGGATCCTTTATTCCTCCATCTGCTTCTCCAGCAGATGCCATACATCTCTGCTTAAGACATAGTAGACAGGTAAACGAGAGAATCCATTGAATTGGGTGTTCATTGAAATGCTATAGGCTCCTGTGTTTTGGAACATGATCCAGTCTCCGATGCTTAGCTCTGGAAGGTCAATGTTATTTACAAGCACATCAATATCTGCACAGCTTGGTCCCCACAGGGTACTGGGATGGAGAGGCTGTGCTGGATCAATGTCCTAAAAATAGAAGAAAACAAATGTGCGTTAAAGCTCTGCTACTGCGGTAAGGGAATTATGGCGTTTAGCATTATAAAAATGGCCATTAAATTACCAATAACGGCATTAAGGTTTTTTTTTGTTCCCAGCCCAGCCCTGGCTGTTAATGATGAGTATTATTGTTTTTGTTGATGCTGCAGATACATCAACATCTATTTGTGTAAGTTTCTTTTTCGTTTTTGAATGAAATAGGTACACTTAATCTCTTGAGATGCAAAGATGTAGTTCAGTCTGTGGAAACATTAACCTCATAAGGACAAAGGGATTTTTAGTGTTTGGGCTCCCCCTTGTATACATTCAGGATGTCCAAAACAACTGGAAAATAACCCATTGGCTAATCATACACACCAGCAGCCAAAAAGAATATTTGGAATTCCCCTAACACACAAGTGATTAAAAGCCAGAGAAATATTTAATCAATCTTCTCTATCTATCTCTTTCCCTCACCCTCTTCCCTTTCCTTCTCGCAATTTGAAGTACAGACTATTTATACCCCCCCCCCCCCCCATGCCTCCGTATTGCAGTTGTTTACCAGTCCATGGCTAAAAGTGAAACAATTGTGATAGGTGCTAATAAACATGAAATAAAGTGCAGCAAAACACTAGTGTAATTCCAAACACAATAGTATACAAAAATGTATAAAGTAAAGTATTTCTCAATAAATAAAATATAATAATACTTATCAGATGAACAGAGATGGTGATGGTGTTGCCAGATGACCAGTCCTCCAACCCACACTGGAGAACACTGACTAGATCAAGTCACTATTCACCAAGTCATGTGCTATCTCTAAATTCATGCTTCTCTCCCCATCTGACTACCACCTTCTATCCCACCCTACTAATACTACATATGCTCCCCCAACTTAATTGTGAAGAGTGGTATCAAACTCCACCCTTTCACTACTTACAACTACACTAGAAACCATTCTCCCCTCGTTTCTATCCATCTCACATCCATAGGAAGCATCATCTTCTTACAACAGCATGCTCTTGACAGTATTGACCCTGTTGCAGACTTGCTACCAGACAACAACCATGCTGCCTCCAAAAATGTACTCCCTTAGCTGTCAGGCATCAATTTTTTGACATCCAATTGTGCCACTTGCATGCCCTCATACTTGAAAGATAGTGCTGCAGTGATTGAGTTGATGGAGAAAGTCATGTGGAACAATGATATGTTGTTAGTTCTGACTAGTTATACAGTATTTATGCACCTCTTTTAAACATATGGATGGTGTAGAAGGTATAAGGGGCTGGGTTGAGAAGTTCAATTTTCTAGAGTTGAGCCTTTCCTTTGTGATAGTATGTATTTTATAGTCCGATCATTACTATTTTAAGTCCTTTTTCTTACACATCTGTTGTATGGTAAAGGAAGAGAGTATATTTAAAAGAAGAAAAACAACCACAACTAGAGGACATAGTCTTAAATTTGAGGGGCAACAATTTAAAAGTAATACCAGAAAGTATTACTTTACTGAGAGGGTAGTGGATGTATGGAATAGCCTTTCAGCAGAAGTGGTAGAGGTAAACACAGTCAAGGATTTTAAACATGCGTGGGATAGACACAACGCTATCCTAGCTATAAGAACAGGAACTGGGGACTAATAAAAGTATTTAGAAAAATTGGGCAGACTAGATGGACCAAATGGTTCTTATCTGCCAACACATTCTATGTTTCTATGGTGATGGGCACCCATTTTGCACCCAGCTTCATAAGATTTTTTTTTCCGGGAGTTGGGAATAGGTCATGGCAGATTCCCATCACCAAAGCGGGCATTTATATTTCTTTAAGATATATATTGATGATTTGGTCATTTCCTGGAGACGCGACATTTCTTGATTTTTTTTTTGAGGGCTTGAATGATAATTAATTTGGTTTAGTATTGATGTATGAGTATATTAAAACTATGATATATTTTGGGGATTTAAAGATCAAAATAGATGAGATTGAACAGAAGCTGTATACCAAAATACCTACTAGCTACTTTTACATAACAGTCACAGCAAGCATGTGACTGGCTGACACAAGAAAAAGTGTTAAAACAATCCCCGGGGCCGGATGGTATACACCCACAGGTTCTTAACCCCTTAGTGACAAGACATTTTCACCTTGACTTTCCCTTGGTGACAATGGCTGTTTTGACATTTCTAGGGTGTTTGTGTTTAGCTGTAATTTTTTTCTTTCTCACATACAGTACCCACACAAATTATATGTTGTTTTTATCGTCATAAGAAGGGCTTTCATTAGATACCATTATGTTCATCATATCTTATAATTTACTACAAAAAAAATCATAAAATATGATGAAAAATTTAAAAAAACACACTTTTTCTAACTTTGACCTAAAATATAATTTACACAAATAAAATCATTCAAAAAGACCCCATCTAAATAGTTTCTAAATGTTGTCCCGAGTTCAAAAATATGCATGTTTCCATATTTTTCGGTATTTTTTTGCGAGTTATGTGGCAAAAACCAAAAATAGTGTTTTTTGGTTTTTCCCTATATTGATCTTTTGACCCCAACCCGAACCCAAAATTTAACCCTAACACTAAATTTAACCCCTCTAATCCTTATTATATCCCTTAATATTTTTTAACTTTAATTTAATTTTAACCCTATCCCTTATGCTAAAAAATATTTAATTTTAACCCTATAGGCTAATATTGCTAAATAACCTGTTTTTATTTAATTAAATATGTATTTTAATTATTTTCCATTGCAATGCTACTAAACTACCACTAGGGGTAGTCAAGTAGCATATTCAGAGCGACGGAAGTGAAGTTACTTTCACTTCCGAAGCTCAGACCGGCAGAGGACTTAGCCATATTGACGGAGCAGCATGCTCCGTCAATATGGCTCCCCACGATCGCTCCGTGGGGGTCCCAAAATAGAAATATCGGTGCTGGCTATTGCCTCGATGTCGAGGCAATAGACCAGCACTGTTAAAGCGGTTTTCGCGATCGTTGATCGCGAAAACCGCTTCATTCACTGCAGGACGTGCCAGGCACGTCCTTTGTCATTAAGGGAGATTCTCCCAGGACGTGCCTGGCACGTCCTTTGTCGGCAAGGGGTTAAAGAGCTAAGCCAGGCCTTGCTAAGACTGTTATTTTTGATTTTCAGGGAATCTTTTACTCCAGGCATGCTAACCACAGATTGACATTGCCACAACCTGGGATAGTAGGAGGAGCATTGTTGCAGGGAACAATGTGGGGTCTGTCTGCACCCCATGATGCATACTGTGGTCAGAATGGAACCTCAGGCAGGATTGGTAGCTGAGGCTGGCAGATGAGACTGGACTGGCAGCTGAGGACAGGACTGGCAGCCCTTTGAGCAATGTACTAGATGGAAAGCTGAGACCAGACTGAGACAGGTTTGATAGCTTCAGCCACAGGATAGGAAACGTGTCTTTCACCTGAATGGTATTATACCCTATGGTTAAGCATCAAGCAAATCACCCTGGACTTTAAAACACTGACTGAATCTGCACACTGAATCAGGACAAATACACACAGGAAAAGACACAGACAAGGATTCGGCAACAAATAATTAAACAAAATAATCAGGTGGCAGCTGCAAATGGGAATTTTTAATTATATTTAATTAATATTGGCATGTATTAAAAGGGGTACTGACTCCTAGGAGGAAGAGAATAGTCGGCCTCTTTACAGATCTATGGTAAGACCCCATCGTGAATATATACTTCAATTTAGGCACCTTGTCTAAAAAAAGACATTATGGAACTAGAGAAAGTGCAGAGGAGGGCTACAAAACTAATAAGGGGAATGGAAAGTTTTAGTTATGAAGAAATGATAGAAAAGTTACATTTGTACATGCTAGCAAAACAGCTTCTTAGAGGGGATATGATATTGTTATAAAAATATGCACAAGGCCACTGCAAAGGTCTTTCTAAAGACCTGTTCATTAACAGAACAGCAGAAAGGACAATAGATCACCTGCTAAGACTTAAGGAAAGGAGATTGTGACTGACCCCCTGGCACCCCACCTGGGCTCCTGCGTCAAAGCTTTGCTTCCTTGCTGCAATACCCACCTCAAGCCACCAGACAGAACCAGTGTTGTAGGTAACTACTGCAATTCACCAGACAGGACCCTCAGCCATTTACTCCAAGTACCAGACAACACCAGTATATGAGTAGAAAAGGAATGAACATTTATTTGAAAACAGCACAGATATTTATACACACACAAATATGACATTGACTAAGGGGGAGGCACAGGGGAAACAAATTAATACACGGTAAGCCTCACACAATAGAGAGACTCATTTAAAACAGGTAATTAGATATACAGGGAGTGCAGAATTATTAGGCAAGTTGTATTTTTGAGGATTAATTTTATTATTGAACAACAACCATGTTCTCAATGAACCCAAAAAACTCATTAATATCAAAGCTGAATATTTTTGGAAGTAGTTTTTAGTTTGTTTTTAGTTTTAGCTATTTTAGGGGGATATCTGTGTGTGCAGGTGACTATTACTGTGCATAATTATTAGGCAACTTAACAAAAAACAAATATATACCCATTTCAATTATTTATTTTTACCAGTGAAACCAATATAACATATCAACATTCACAAATATACATTTCTGACATTCAAAAACAAAACAAAAACAAATCAGTGACCAATATAGCCACCTTTCTTTGCAAGGACACTCAAAAGCCTGCCATCCATGGATTCTGTCAGTGTTTTGATCTGTTCACCATCAACATTGCGTGCAGCAGCAACCACAGCCTCCCAGACACTGTTCAGAGAGGTGTACTGTTTTCCCTCCTTGTAAATCTCACATTTGATGATGGACCACAGGTTCTCAATGGGGTTCAGATCAGGTGAACAAGGAGGCCATGTCATTAGATTTTCTTCTTTTATACCCTTTCTTGCCAGCCACGCTGTGGAGTACTTGGACGCGTGTGATGGAGCATTGTCCTGCATGAAAATCATGTTTTTCTTGAAGGATGCAGACTTCTTCCTGTACCACTGCTTGAAGAAGGTGTCTTCCAGGAACTGGCAGTAGGACTGGGAGTTGAGCTTGACTCCATCCTCAACCCGAAAAGGCCCCACAAGCTCATCTTTGATGATACCAGCCCAAACCAGTACTCCACCTCCACCTTGCTGGCGTCGGACTGGAGCTCTCTGCCCTTTACCAATCCAGCCACGGCCCATCCATCTGGCCCATCAAGACTCACTCTCATTTCATCAGTCCATAAAACCTTAGAAAAATCAGTCTTGAGATATTTCTTGGCCCAGTCTTGACGTTTCAGCTTGTGTGTCTTGTTCAGTGGTGGTCGTCTTTCAGCCTTTCTTACCTTGGCCATGTCTCTGAGTATTGCACACCTTGTGCTTTTGGGCACTCCAGTGATGTTGCAGCTCTGAAATATGGCCAAACTGGTGGCAAGTGGCATTGTGGCAGCTGCACGCTTGACTTTTCTCAGTTTATGGGCAGTTATTTTGCGCCTTGGTTTTTCCACACGCTTCTTGCGACCCTGTTGACTATTTTGAATGAAACGCTTGATTGTTCGATGATCACGCTTCAGAAGCTTTGCAATTTTAAGAGTGCTGCATCCCTCTGCAAGATATCTCACTATTTTTGACTTTTCTGAGCCTATCAAGTCCTTCTTTTGACCCATTTTGCCAAAGGAAAGGAAGTTGCCTAATAATTATGCACACCTGATATAGGGTGTTGATGTCATTAGACCACACCCCTTCTCATTACAGAGATGCACATCACCTAATATGCTTAATCGGTAGTAGGCTTTCGAGCCTATACAGCTTGGAGTAAGACAACATGCATAAAGAGGATGATGTGGTCAAAATACTCATTTGCCTAATAATTCTGCACTCCCTGTAGTAGGATATAACATAATCACACCTTCAAATACAGACACATAATGAACACAACATAACAGTAGGACATACAATGGGGAAATCCTGCCTTCAGAATACAAAAGTGTCAAGTTCAGATACATACAGAGTACACTCAGATAAAGTAACTTCCCAATTATAGGACATCACTTTAAAAAAAGGACACTTAATGACTTACAGAAAGACAATGGTGAATGTGACATAATGACAAGAATACATTTAACACATATTAACCAGGAACTGGATATTTAACATATTGTAACAGTAACATAACATTCCTTAACACCTCCTGGGAGTGTGAAGGAAAGGAGACAATCTCCACCTGAGGAACACAATGGCATGGCTGACATCCGAAGTGAGCTAGTCCTGGGTACCCTGTGCCAGAACTCCAGCCACACTGAAGACAGGGTGCCACTGGTGCCCCCAAAGTGTGTGCCCACCTATCACACACAGACAGGGTCCATAGTCTATTAGGAGGAGGTGGGCCATTATTTATCTTTAAGAACCCCAGTGATGGAGGGTACTGTCACAGATATTCTTTACTGTAAGGACAATAAAGGTATGGAATTCCCTGCCGGATGTGGCAGTGCTAGCAAATACAATAGGTGCCTTTAAAAGGGGCTTGGATACTTTTTTTTTTAATGAATCAGAGCATAGAGGGCTATGTCTGTTATTATGGAAAGTAATATTTATTTAGTGCATGTTGATCCAAGGAGAAATCTGCCTTTTGGAGTCAAGAAATAATTTTCCCCCCAATGAACGCAGAAATCAAAATAGCTGGATTAAGGTTTTTTTGCTTTCTTTTGGATCAACAGTGGTAAACCAGGATTAGGAAAATGGTCGAGCTTGATGGATGCAGGTCTTTGTTCAACCTAAACATGTAACTATATAACCTACAGGCCAAGAGCTATTACCTCCAGGTCAAGATCTATCACCATCAGAAACAGCTTAATAATATACCAAATGGGCAGTTTATGCAGATACACAGAAATTATACTAAAGAGGATGACGTTTTTTATGTAAGCTTACAACATTAAAGATCATTTCCTGAACAAAGGTGAGAAAACCCAGAAAGTCAATAGAGCACTTAATTCAATTGGGAAAATTGATTGGGGAGGAGCCATGACGTGATGTGCGTGATGTCTGAGCGGTGAGCCGAGAAGCGCTGAGAAGCACACACAAAATGCCCTGCGTCTAAAGGAGATATCAAACCCATGGAGAAACAGTGCCAATTGGGCAGAGGAGAAGAGCGGAGAGTGTGTGACCCTTAAAGCCGTTCATCAAGGATTCTGGAGATTGCCAGAAAAATGAAGTGCGGAAGCGAGGAGAGAAGGAGACGGAGAGGCGAAAAGCACATACAGAGGTGAAGCTGAACAATGGGATCAGCAGAAACCAGCTTTGCCCAGAAAGACGGTGGGACTCGGAAAAGAGCACAGAGATTTCCTGTGAATAAAGGGACCGAAGTCCCCCTGTCCTCCTCCCCCACCTGTTTTTTTTTCCTTCTTGCATACCCCTGAATATCTTTCTCTCACCTCTTCCCTTATACTACCTTATGATAAGACGCTTAAGAAAGAGAATAGGTACTATGGACATTTATGGAGGGTGAAGCAGGGGGCAAGGGAGGAGAGAGGACAAGAAGATAAAATTGAAGGACAAGAAAAATACATAAACTGTCAAGAAATTGTAAAGAAATAGAAACCAAACCTGCATAGTGCGTGGATATCTGGAAAGATATATAGGGGGGGGGGTCCAGGTACATAAAAGGACTCTCCTCTCTCACCCACCTGTCAGTGCTCTCTCTTCTCCTCCCTTCAGTGTTCTATCCTCTCTCCCATCAGTGTTCTCTCCTCTCTCTCCCCCATCAGTGTTCTCTCCTCTCTCTCTCCCCCCAGTTGTGTATCTTGGTTTTGTGCTGCGCTAGGCAGACGAAATTTGGGCACACCCACGACATGACCCATAACCTACGTTGCACACCAAGGACATGCCCCATCACCCCATTTACATGCCCCCATCACAAACACATTGCCAATATTATTTGCCATTAATATTCCCCAGCCAATTTGCCCAATAATATGCCAGTATTTGCCATTTAATCTGCCCCTGCCAATTTGCCCAACATTATGCCAGTATTATTTTGCCATTAATATGCCCCAGCCAATTCCCCCAATAATATGCCAGCATTTGCCATTTAATATACCCCAGCCAATTTGCCCAATACTATGCCAGTATTATTTTCCATTTAATATACCCCTGCCAATTTGCCCAATATTGTGCCAGTATTATTTGCCATTTAATCGGCACCTGCCAATTTGCCCAATAATAGGCCAGGATTATTTGCATTTTTATATGCCCCAGCCAATTTGCCCAATATTATGCCAGTATTATTTGCCATTTAATCTGCACCTGCCAATTTGCCCATTAATATACCAGAATTATTTGCATTTTAATGTGCCCCACCCAATTTGCCCAATAATATGCCAGTATCTGCCATTTAATATTCCCCTGCCAATTTGCCCAATAATATGCTAGAATTATTTGCATTTTAATATGCCCCTGCCAATTTTCCCAATAATATGCCAGAATTATTTGCATTTTAATATGCCCCAGCCAATGTACCCAATGATATGCCAGTATTTGCCATTTAATATGCCCCTGCCAATTTGCCCAATAATATGCCAGAATTATTTGCATTTTAATATGCCCCTGCCAATTTGCCCAATGATATGCCAGTATTTGCCTTTTAATCTGCCCCTGCCAATTTGCCCAATAATATGCTAGAATTATTTGCATTTTAATATGCCCCTGCCAATTTGCCCAATAATATGCCAGAATTATTTGCATTTTAATATGCCCCAGCCAATGTACCCAATGATATGCAAGTATTTGCCATTTAATATGCCCCTACCAATTTGCCCAATAATATGCCAGAATTATTTGCATTTTAATATGCCCCTGCCAATTTTCCCAATAATATGCCAGTGTTATTTGCCATTAATATGCCCTGCCAATTTGCCCAATAATATGCCAGAATTATTTGCCATTTAATATGCCAGTGTTATTTGCCATTAATATGCCACAGCCAATTTGCCCAATAATATGCCAGAATTATTTACCATTTAATATGCCCTGCCAATTTGCCCAATAATATGCCAGTGTTATTTGTTATCTAATATCCCCCAGCCAATTTGCCCAATAAAATGACATTTAATATGACCCCAGCATTTACCTTTTTCCCTGGTGGCTAGTGGCAGGCAGTATGGTGTCCTCCATGTTTGGCTCCCCAGCGGTTGTGCAGAGAGGGCACGTGACCGGCATATGTCTGATGTCAGAGCAATGGCCACATGACCTGTCAGCACTTCCCTGTCACAGTGCACGGGGAGCCGAACAGGCAGCCCTACCCTGTGAAGCAGAGCAGCATCTGCTTCACGGGGACCCACGGCGGCAAGAGAAAGTGCTGCTCAGGCTCCCCATGCCTGCATTAAGCATGGGGAGCCAAGCAGCACTTTCTCTTGCTGCCCATGAAGCAGACGCTGCTCTGCTTCACAGGGTGGGGGCGGAGCTACACCTCTCAGCCAGTTAGCTCCGCCCCTCCCTGGATCCACATTTGCAGGCAAAGGGGGGAGGGAGAGAGAGGCACAACAGGAGGAGGTGGATACAGAGACAGAACAGGGGGAGTGGGGGAGAAAGAGGCAGAACAGGGGGAAGGGGAGAGAGAGAAGCAGGACAGGGGGAGGGGTGAGAGAGAGATATGAAAAGGGGGAGAGAGAGACAGAAAAAGGGGAGGGGGAGAGAGAGAGAGACAGGACAAGGGTAGGGTGGGAGAGAGAGACAGAACGGGGGGAGACAGAACAGGGGGAAGGGGGAGACAGAACAGGGGAGGGGGGAGAGAGACAAAACAGGGGAGGGGGGAGAGAGACAAAACAGGGGGAGAGACAGAACAGAGGAAGGGGAGGAGAGAGACAGAACAGAGGGAGAGAGAGAGAAAACAGGTATGGAGGAGTTAGAGAGAGACAGAAATGGGAAGGGAGAGAGACACATACATGGGGGGGAGTGAAAGAGACGGGGGGTGAAATATATGGGGGGGGGGTGGCCACAGGGGAAGCCTGCACATGGCGCCGGAACACTTAAGGTCGGCCCTGATGGGTGGTATAGTCAAGCTCACTCTATAGTTAACACAGATGTGGTACAGTATAACTTCCATTAGTATTCAGTCGGTTGTACAGAACAGCTCTAATCAATGTATAGATAGCCAGACAGATAAGTATACTTTAAGTGGTACAGCATAGCTCCCATGAGAATATAGTTAGGCAGGTTCTATCTGAATAAACGTTAGTGTTCCAATTAAAGGAATGAAATATGCCACATACAGGAGTCCATTCATTATATAGAGAAGCCTGTTAAAAACATGCAACCTATCTGCCCCCCAGAATTGCCAATCTGCCCCTAAAACATACCAATCTGCCCCTCAGGCATGCTAATCTGTCCCCAGATTTGTCACTCTGCCCTTAAGACATGGCAATTTACCTCCAGACTTGCCAATCTACCCCAAAGACATGACCATCTGCCCCTAGACATGCCAACAGGACTTACCCCAAAATGATGATTGCAGTAACAGGGGTTGCACCAGCATGCTGATTAAATGTCTTTCTCTGTCCATGCTCATCATGTCTTTCTCTGCCCCAACTTTAAAAAAATAACCCCTAAAAATGCACAGACAAGAAAAAATGTTCTGCTTTGTAGTGATCAGTGGCAGGGAAGGGGTTAATACACAGGGTACACTATGCAAAGTGTATGGCTTTAATAAAAGCCCTTGGGTCTCACATTTTTTTAACATTTTATTTAATTTATTACAATTAAAAACTTATACAGATCTGTCTCTTTCCCTCACTAAAACTCAAGTGAGGAGAGGGAAGCAGATCCATATGGGTCAGAACAATATTTACCAATATTGATCTAACCAGACGAATGGTGATGCTCATCTGATCAATCACCAAAGCACCTTTGCCACTGATCGGCTGTTACTGATCGCTAAACACGCGTTCAGACAGCTTCAAAAGGAATACACGTAATCCCCTCGTGGGTATAATTAACCCCTAGCGAGTGTGACAAAAAATATGCTGATAGCAAAAAAAATCCTTCTGTGACCAGATCGCTCAATATGCGCTGCTTAGCAGTGACCATATGCGCTGCTTAGACAGTGATATACGCAAGGAAGGAGTTAATAGCTCTTCAAAGAGCCTTTGATATACTGTAATAAATCACAATAAAAAAAATGAACTCCTAAAAAAATGCACAGACAGCAAAAAATGTGCGCTGTGTAAGATCACTGCGTACACAGCGATCAATTACAGGGAAGGGGTTAAACACTGGAAACGGCTTTTATAAAAGCCTTTGGGTCTAAATTTTATTAAATATATTATAATTAAAAACTTACATTATACAGCTCTGTCTGTCTCCCTCACTAAAACTCAAGTGAGGAGAGGGAGGCAGATCTACACAGGTCAGATCAAATATTGACAAATATTGATCTAACCAGGCGAATGTTGATGCTCATCTGAGCAATCACCAAACCGCCTTTGCCACTGATCAGCTGTTACTGATTGCTATACATGCGCTCAGACAGCTAAAAAAATAATGTTTACGTTAAACGTAATCCCCTAGCGGGTATAATTAACACGTGACGGGTATAATAAAAAAGTTTTTTTTAAAAAAAAGTAAAAATGCTTCTCCAGCAAGATTGCTGCATTTGCGTCAGATCACTGCTTAGGCAGTGATCTACAGAAAGCAAGGGGTTAATAGCTCTTAAAAGAGCCTTTTTTATACTGTAATGAATTACAGTAAAAAAAAATTAACCCCTAAAAAATGCACAGACAGCAAAAAATGTGCTGCTGTGTATGATCACTGCGTACACAGCGCTCAATGGCAGGGAAGGGGTTAAATGCTTGAAATGGCTTTCATAAAAGCCCTTGGTTTCTATAATTTTATTAAATATTTAATTTTATTAAAAAATATTTTTTTTACCTTTTCTGATCTGTCTCTCTCCCTTACTAAAACTAGTGTGGAGAGGGAGGCAGATCAATACTTATCAAAGAAAATATTTACAAATATTGCCTTTGACTGTATGATAAGTGCTCATCAGAGCACTTATCATACATGCCTGCACACATATTACACTGATCTGATGTGCAGGCATCGATTGGCGCCCCCTAGAGCAACGATCGATCGCTTCCTAAGCACATGTGTGCAGGCGGCGCAACCATTTTTAAATGGTCTCTACGATCACTCCGGGGGGTGATAGTAGCTTGTCCCTGCACTTTTTTTAAGTGTTGCACAATGCCTCTACATAGAGGCATTGTAGCAACACTGATAAAGTAAAGAGAGCGACCAGTGCATGACGTGCCAGACACGTCACCTGTCGGCAAGTCCTCGATTTGCGGTGACTTGTCTGGCACGTCATCTGTCGTTAAGGGGTTAACATTTTCCATGCACTAATTCTACCACCAGCCTGTGTCAAAGTTCGTGGTAGTAATGTTTTTGTTTTTTTCACATAAACTGTATTCAGACATGAATTCCCAGATTTTGGTAAGTGTCACTGCCAAACAACACCCCAATATGTGTTAAACAACATCTCCTGAGTACAGGGATACCCCCTATGCATAGGTTTGATGGGTTGTTTGTGGGCTAATAGGCCACATTTGCGAGGTGGGAATTGACAAGTAGTCAGCCTGTGCCCATGTTTAATTTGTTGCTGTAAGTAAGTAAAATAGAAATATTTGTGTGTAAAACAGCAAGAGTCATATAGTGTCCGAGGTATCTCTTGGACATCATGTTAAAAATACGTGATCAATCCATTGGATAGTATAACAGCTATAAAATATTTTAAAATCTATCCAGCCAGTTTTATGTACTGGCAAAAACAATCTAAAACTTGCATGATGCTAATTTAAAGACACAGGCTATGTTTTTAACAGGTTTTACATGTTATTTATTAGAAATGTTTATTTGTTTATGGTACATTCTTCCTTTTTGTATTTGAGTATCTTGACAAGTATTACATTTTTTGTAGTTTAGAAGGTTTTTTGTATTTTAAGCCCTTTAATTTAGATTTTTCCCAAGATAAGATATCACATTTTCCAATACTCTAGATAAAGTAATTAGATAAGTGAAGATGCCTTCAATGTAAGGTTGTATTTGTATGCACAGATGCACAGATACAGATGTGTTTTAGATTTAAGCAGAATTTCAGAGTTGGTACTAGAGAAAGAGTTGAGCAACGTTTATTCGTAATAAAGGTTAAGGTGTGAATTTTGTGTTGTAAAGATAAACTGTTGAAGGCTTTGTGGGCCATGGAAATGGCAATTGCTGGACATTAAAGGTTTTTGTATGTTGTAGAAGGTGAGAGGTCATGTTGCAAATATGTAGAAAGAGAAGTTTTTATGGTCTAAGAATATGACAGTTAGGATTTTAAAGTGAATATTAATTTAAAAAGGAATATATAAGTAATAATGTGAAATACATGGTGAGAGAATATTGAGATGTTGTTTAAAGTTTTAGATGCAAGACAAGTTTTTAATATGATATATGGGAATGTACGTTTGTGATTAGTGGAAAGAATTAGCAAGTGTCATGTTATAAACAGACAAGTTGTGTTGTGTTGTTAGAGTTGTGGGAGTTAATAGTGAAGTTGAGAGAAAGCTTCCCCAGAAGCCCCCCTTCTCTCTGACAGTCTATTTGCAGATAAGAGAATTGTAGCTGCAGCTGCAAAATTATTATTTTTTCTTTTTGTGAAGGGAGGGGGAGAACGGGCCAGAATTACTGTTACTGTTAGTTATTGAGAAGTTCTGTGTGTTATGTGCTATGGTACATAGTCTAATCATGATAGTATATGTCCTAATGGTAAAGAGATACACGATTATTATGTATGAGAACATATTCTCACATTATCAATTGATATACTATGATTATAAGAGGGTAATAATATTTCAAGAACAAAGAATGATCCGGCTTGACAACACAGACTAGCAGTAATAATATGTTTTAATTATATTTTAATGTGAAGATTAATAAGATGTTTAGTGAAATATTGCATGTTACTAACTGGAATTTTTTCGAGTTTTATTTTCATATAGATTAAAGCTGTACAGCCAACAAAAGAAAAGTTCAAAGTGCACCAACGAATTTAATGCTGATCATAATAATTTCTTAAGAAAAAGTTTATTTTTAAAAGAAGAAAAAGTTTTCCAATTCATGTAACAGGATTCTCACAAAGTTTATCGGAATATATTGTTCAAATCAACTCCTGGATCCACGTTATTTACGTAAATCACATTCCTGTACTGACAAACAGGCCAACAAAGGAGCAGCAAGTTAGTGTCTTGATGGGCATAATAATCCCTGACCACTAGCCAACATAAGCCGAGTCGTCACCCTAGGGTAACTCGCAAACAAATCACCCAGGAGTCTGCAACAGATACAACAGTCTACGACAGATCATCATTGTTAGGAAGTATATTTTCCTTGAGTATATATGTATAAAATTGTTATTGATGGTTTGTAATTTTTGTGGTAAAGATTTGTTTAATTGTGTTATTATGGGTATGTTTGGAGTATAGTGAACTTTTGAAATGTAAAAATCAGATTGACTCTACAAAACACAATTTAGTCGACCTTTAAAGAAATTGTATTGTTATAGTATTTTTGCAGAATTTTATGTAGAGAATGTTAGGAAGTTTGTTTTGGGTTTTTTTCAGATATTTTAAAATAAGTTTGTTTTGGTAAAAAAGTGAATCAGAAAGGATTATGGATTTAAGTAGTAGGTTAAAAAGTGTTCACAGGTAATCCGTGAGATTCCCTGGGACTGGGAAATTGGCTAGGATCACTTGGAGCGAAACTTGTAAGTGGTTTGGCATGTGTGAGATCAGTGTTGCTAATTGTCTGTGTTTATGTTTGTTTCAAGGGTCTCATCCTCAAGTGCATCCTGACCACTGACATCATGCCCCTACGTGAAGAATGGAAGACACTGCTCAGATATTCCCCATTATGGAAGCTTACAGTGCAATTAAGCTGGATGACCTACCAATGTGTGAAATCGAGGAAGTGTGCCTTATCACCTTGGATACAATGATTATGTTGACCAGGCAACTCCTGATGGTTATCCTTAAAAACAGACAATGTCAATTTCTAAGAATAAAAGGGGAGAACTGTATGAATATTATATGGACTGTAGGGGCCTCTGGAGTCACGTCGTGGATGGGAGACCATATTGTTTTGTCTGCTGCCATTTCGTCTGACTGGCGCTTTATGTTCTGAATGTATGCCATCTTGTGTGTTCTGAATGCATGTCACTTTAAAGTATTTAGTCAAAAACAGTCCTGGGGAATGGCAAACTCCGGAATAATATGTTTAATTTTTTACATATATTTATTGGTTTTAGACAACTGCTAACTAATTTAACTTATTAGGCAGGGTAAGAGAAGCAATGAACAACAGATATTTAATTTATTTTTGTGGCCACATGTGTTTTTTGGGTCATCAGGTCATGCCATTATGTAACATTATGTAACATATTTAGATAGTTACGGCAGGCCTTCCATTTTTAAGAGAGAGATACTTTTTAATTTTTTTTTAGATTGTAAGTCCAATATCTCTGCTGAGCGAAGCCAAGGTCTGCACAGTCGCCAAAGGTCTATACCTAATCATTATTGTCCTGAGGCAGTCCGGTAAAACAGGACAGCCATAGTCGGTATTATGCTCTCAACTGCAGCCCGCATCTCCTGGTCACAGCACGCACTATAATGGGTGAAAGCTCCACTCCCATTGCACACTCTGACTGCAGCGCCTCTCCTCCTGTGTTGGTGACCCCTGATATATAATATTTGTCCCCCCTCCCGTTTTCCCCCTCCTCAATTCTCTCTCCTCCCCTCCTCTGTTCTCTCCCTCTCCCATTATCCCCCTCCTCTGTACTCTCCCCCTCTTCTGTTCTCTCATCCTCCTCCCTCATCTCTGTTCCCACCCCCTCCTCCTCTCTTCTCCCTCCCTCCTCCTCTCTTCTCCCTCCCCCTGCCATTCTTACTAGAAGCAGGAAGCATAGGATCCGTGTGTTAAACACACACACAGAGCTCAGTAAATGCTGCTCCCGCCCACGCAGGCAGCATAAACAGCACTTACTGAACTCCATGCTGCCCGTGGCTCCCCTGTAGCAGACTGGGGCGGAGCTTGCACCTGGTGAGGTCCACCCCCTCCCAGAATCTTCCACTCATGGAATCCAGTACCTCTACTGGCATTTTTTTTCTTTCAATTGGCGTCCCCTGGGGTATAGCTCCATGTGCAGTCACACAGGTCGCACACCCCAAAGGCTGCCCCTGCAGGAGGGGTTGTGCACCACATTAACTTTTTATGCCACAATTTCTTATTGGTGGCCACAGTTATGCAAATTTATGACATTATCTCATCAATGTTTTTGCTTGAAAATAGATTACTTATGATATTTGTATCAGATACCTTCAATTAAGTATTTTGTTCATTGCCTGCACATCGTATTTGTGTGTTTGGTGATGGAGTCGTTTAAAGAAGGTCTAAGCTCCCACAACCAAGTTTTGAGTTAATCAAAAAGCATGTGCAGCTCTGTGACAATTATTGGTCGCCCATATATGACATTTTAGAATCTCCTCCACAGCCACTGGTTGTGGGTGGCACATCCAAACTTGACTGATGGAGAGTCAGTTACTCATCCGTTCAAAACCATGTTACCCTTATTCGAAGACCAAAGGACTAAAATTTGAAGGTCATTGTTCCAAAGGCAGTTTTAAAATCATATAAGAATAAAAGCAACTAGTTATATATACATAGAGAGAGAGAGAGATGTCTGTATAGATATGCTTGTTATATGTGTTTGTGTGTATATAAATATATATATTTATTGTGTTATATTTGTACAATAGATGAATGTGGCCCACTGTTACCTTGCGCGGCTCCTGTGTGTGGCTTATTTATTGGCCCCCTATGTTTGAAATAATTAAGGGGCTCCTATGTGTGGCATAATTAATAGGGGTCCCAAATTAATTATAAGGCCTCTTGTGTGTAGCATAATTATGGGGCTATTGTGTGTTTCATAATTATGGGGCTCCTGTGTGTGGCATATTTATGGGGATCCTGTGTGTGGCATATTTAAGAGGCACTTGTGCATGGCATAACGAATGGGGCTCCTGTGTGTGGCATAATTAATGGCATTCCTGTATGAGGCATAATTAATGTGGCTCTTGTGTGGGGCATATTTGTGGGGCATATTTGTGGGGCTCTGTGTGGGGCATTTTGAATGGGGCTTCTGTATGTGGCATCATTTGTGGGGCTCCTGTGTGTGGCATCATTTGTGGGGCTCCTGTATGGCATATTTTATAGCCAATTTGACTGGCATTACTAAGGAATCTGTTTGGCATGGTATTGGAGGAAATCCAGGGGGGTGACACCATGAGTTACAGCACTGGGTACTGCTCTACAGTAAAGTCACTCACAGGAAGCTGTCTTTGCAACAGCTCTCCTGGCTTAAAAATGAACTAGAGGTATTGAAACAAGATCACCACCTTGAGTCTAATTGTTTTATTGTTTTTCCACAATTCACACCATGGAAGAGAGAATAATTGTAAGAATCATAGCAGTCATATCTATTACTGTTGAAGTCTATTATAAGTCACTATCATAATTAAAATACTAAGGGGGACATTGTATTATTTAAAAAGGTATAATAAAATCAAATTAGTAAAACTTATATTTTCCAGTATGGGGTGTAGCTTCATCTCTTTTAAATGTAACTGAAAATCCAAGAAGGATCCAAATACCCCATCATTTAGATAATAAGTATACTTAGGTTTGTTGTTTTGTCCAACCATATCTGCAGATAGAATACAAATTTGTGTTATTATCTTGTGTTTCAGATGAATTGTACTGCAGGACTTCACAGGTCCCAGGAGACTGAGCTGCTAACTTTGATTGTTTTACATAGATCTCTATGGAAGCACCATGTTCCTGGCTGCTAAAAATAACTTAGTTGGCCCCAGAGTCGGTCTGCTTGGCTCCTGAAATCTACAAATATATGTCCAATATCAATAGTGTAGACACGCACTCCAAATGTCCAGGGCAAGGTCGCAGTCTCACCCATACTGCCATATCTTCAATAAATAGTCAAACCAGCACATTATGTGACAAAACGCCGGTATATTTTCCTTCAGGCAATATCTCAACTCCTAAAGTGGAGTTTTCATTCACCCAATAATCTTCCCAATAGGTATAGTGCAGTATTAATGGAAGATGATTTGTTTTTAGAGATTATTTCTGCACATTGGATTTGACTGTGCTTGTGAGGGCAAATGTCATCAATACTGTGCATGTGCAAGCATGCAAACATTCATTCTCCGGTGAACAACAACATGAAAATTGTGACCACTGGATATCCCTGATTAAAATGGGACAATAGGATGGTTTGCATTTAAAGTAGTTGAATGTGCCACTCAGGGTGTCTAAATTCAATCCCCCCCCCCCCCCCCCCCAAAAAAAAAAACACATTTATTAGTAATCTTTACTACACATCTCCCTCTTAAATGCTATTGGATGCTGTAACAAGCACATAACACTTTTACTCACCTTTTACGCTCACGGTCTTCTTGGCTATAATATTGAGAGCAGCTGTGTAAGCAGAGCTCACATAATATCTCCCAGGCTCTGCAATAATCTCTACATCCTGATCTGTTGGAAAATACTGATTCAAAGCTCCATTGATTACTGGTGAAAACTGTACAAAATAGATAGAATTAGTCTATTAAAATGAAATGAGTAGGAGATTGAAAATAAAAGAACACAATGATTTATCTTCATATATGATATCCAAAACTGCAAAACAACCAAATAGTGTCTAACAACAGGGGCGTACCTAGAGCATTTGGCACCCGGGGCGGACCCTGAGTGTGGCACCCCCCCCCCCCCATAATAAAAATGCAAGAAAACACCCACAATTTTTTCAATGTTTGAAAATTGTACAATTATAGATACCAGGAATAGTGTGCCAGTCAGTGCCCAATAATAGTGTGCCACTCAGTGCCCAGGAATATTGTAACAGTCAGAGCCCAGTAATATTGTGCCAGCCAGATGCCCAGTAATATACTGCCAGTCAGAGCCCAGTAATATAGTGCCAGTCAGAACCCAGTAATATAGTGCCAGCCAGAGCCCAGTAATATAGTGCCAGCCAGAGCCCAGTAATATAGTGCCAGTCAGAGCCCAGTAATATAGTGCCAGTCAGAACCCAGTAATATAGTGCCAGTCAGAGCCCAGTAAAATAGTGCCAGTCAGAGCCCAGTAATATTGTGCCATTCAGAGCCCAGTAATATAGTGCCAGTCAGAGCCCAGTAATATAGTGCCAGTCAGAGCCCAGTAATATTGTGCCATTCAGAGCCCAGTAATATAGTGCCAGTCAGAACCCAGTAATATAGTGCCAGCCAGAGCCCAGTAATATAGTGCCAGTCAGAGCCCAGTAATATTGTGCCATTCAGAGCCCAATAATATTGTACCATTCAGAGCCCAGTAATATAGTGCAAGCCAGAGCCCAGTAATATAGTGCCAGCCAGAGCCCAGTAATATTGTGCCATTCAGAGCCCAGTAATATAGTGCCAGTCAGAGCCCAGTAATAGTGTGCCACTCAGAGCCCAGTAATATAGTGCCAGTCAGAGACCAGTAATATAGTGCCAGCCAGAGCCCAGTAATATAGTTCCAGTCAGAGCCCAGTAATATAGTGTCAGTCAGAGCCCAGTAATATTGTGCCAGTCAGAGCCCAGTAATATAGTGCCAGTCAGAGCCCAGTAATATAGTGCCAGCCAGAGCCCCCCCCCCCCATCACTTACCAAATCGCTGCTTCTCCCGGCTGGATGACTCCTCCGTGCAGTCTTCCCTCCTGCACGGAGGAGGGAAACAGTCACCGGATGTGACGTATCGTCACATCCGGTCGCTGCAATATTTTTTTTTCTTTTTTTCACCCGGCGGCCGCATCCAGAGGATTCGGCCGCCTGAAAAAGAAAAAAAAAAAGGGAAGCAGCGCAGGGGGGGTGCTGGCAGCACCGGTGGCACCCCCCTAGTCAGTGGCACCCGGGGCGGGCCGCTCCCCCCGCCCCCCCCTCGGGACGCCACTGTATAACAATAATGATACATTTACTGAAAACTGAAGTGGGAAATATGTTTCAGTGGCCCTTTAAATAAAGGGGAGAAACAGATAAAAGATAGTGTAGTAAAATTAAACACCTGATACCATATAATGTATGGTAAAAGATACTCACAAGGAGAGCTCTCTTCCATCATACATAAAAGATACCACCGACATCATCTTATCTATTGAGAAAATACCCTGGAACCCTTCATATAGATGGGTTACTGCAGATGTGACATCTCTCTACATCTGTATTGCACATCAATAGGGTGTAGAGACACTATAGAAAATACTAACCCAGTCTAATATGAACCCCTTGCAAGTTGAGTTTATTAGTCGAGCAGCTTTGTTGTATTGGAGCACAACTACTTCTATTTTGAAAATCAATACTTTTTGCAGATGTGTGAAACCGACATGTGTACCAAGTTTGCGCCGAGTTATGCTAACTTATTTATGGAAGTCTGGGAGTCAGAAGCACTCCATCCTGACATTAATTTCTTTGGCGCGGACTTGGTCCTATGGCTGCGACACATAGATGATAAACTACAGAGACAAGAATATACTATATAAAATATAAATTTATCACGTCACAAAACAGCAAAATATAATGTACATACATATAAAACAGAAAAGTCCAGTGCCACTGTATAATGTAATAGGAAGCTGATACAAAAAATGCAAAAAAGGGAAGGATGTACATACAAAAAATCCTTACCCACTGGTTTTAGTTCACCTGTCCATGTATTTGAACATACTCAAAGAGAAGCGATATTGCACTCACAAGGAACTACATCCCACAGGACGCGTTTCGTAAAAACTTCTTCAGCTGGTGGGCGTCAGTGCATAAAAACAGTGGGGAAGGGTATCCCCTTATATATTGCACATAGCCTGCAATGCTTTCACAGCTGTGACTGTGTCTCAGAGGTGATTTTTGTATAACCGGAAGTTTTCAGTATAAGAACTTTTGGAAACTGTATAACGTTGCCATGGTTATGTGTCTACTCCCCGCATAGCCAGCATAGTGGGGAGGAGACTGCAAATACACCACAGGTAAAGTGTTGTTTCACAAGATACCATAGTTTAGCAAAGTAACATCTAAAGCTACATCTCATCCCCCCCAAAATTACAAAGGATCGAAAAAGGAGGTGGAGGGAGAAACAAGCTGGTCATTCTAATCTACATTATAAAGCATGTACAAAATTTATATACGAGCAATGTCATACAGATTTAAAAAACATGTACAGATTTTATATAGCTACTTTAATTGAATTTTCTTGATGCAATATCGTTTTAAACAAAATAAACATTGTGAAAGTCACAAATGGCTGTAGAAAGATGATTATCAATATTTAAACAGAGGGGATGATTTACATAATATGAATCAGTGTAAACATGTTATAACAAACAGAGCAGCAGATTTCACATTTACAGAGCACAGCATACAAAAGAGATTGTCATCAAAAAATATTTTTAATTCAGTAGTAGAAATCTTGTATGTAGTACAGGGGAAGATGTTCCTTACATGTATAAAACCCAACCTTTACCCACAAACCCCCCCAAATAAAAGACGCCAGACTTAAATTGGATTTAAATTAGGCCACAGCTTTATTAACATAACAAATAACTGTATGAGCCACCAACTATCCTCCATTTATTATTTCACTTATAACCTTCTGAAATATATAAATAGATCACAAATATATAACATTAAAATATTAAAGACATCATACAGTCATAACTAGTCCTTGCCAAATAGTCCCTAACACATAACAATCCCGACCTTTTAAAACTAAGGTCCCTACACAAAGGTAGCCCCCCTCCCCCCTCGTCCACATCACCTCATTTCTTCTTTGCCAACCTAATGCTAACCACCAGCCGACTATTAGCTCGGTGGGCACGGCCGTTAGTATCACCTACATTTTATCCGAGGTTACGGGAGGGGACACTTTACCATCCTTAGGACTTCATCCCTTCCGTCCTTAACTATTAAATTGGCAAGGACACCCCGCCTGCTGCGACAAAGGAGAAAAACATTAAACACACGTATAACAACCAATTGAACACCAATAAAAAAGGGGACGGGTGGGCGGGAAAATGATCCTGCTGTGTCCGTTTTCTAAAATGGCCGACACAGAGAGGGGGGGGAAGGGCTGCCTTTATACCCTGGTCACAGCCCCTCCCCTCCCTCACCACATGAGCCATTCCAGTCACTCCCCTCCCTCATACAGGGCCCCCTCCCACCTAGCCTTGCTTGTTTCCCGGGGGACTAATATAGAAAAAGGGAACAAGAGATGTATTCATGTTGTAGGGCAAGATAAATTCATAGATTAACCTCTTAATACATATTATGTTGTCACTGTGCTTCCCATGTTTTTGTACACAGCATTTCCTGTATCCACTATATAAATATTAGTACATTTCCTATAAAGAGATGGCCTTCCCACATGCATATAGACAAGAGATAAAAACCACCCAATTATAGGAAGATTATATCAAAGAAATATTTTTATATTTAATTTTTATTTTTTGTTTATTTATTTTGCCCATATGCAAAAGTACAATAGTTATTATATCCCGTCAGATAGAGACGGTACAAAAGATATTTATACAAGAAGGGGACAATTTACCAGATCTTATTCCAAAAAGGGTATAATATTGAATTTATCATTTAAGCCCGTTTCACCCCCAGCTACACAAACTGGTTTTTGGGTAGTTGGGAGGACCAAAAAGATGTTTGGTCCCCATCACCATGCAGAACTCCTGCTGTACAGTCGATATATTGGCGATCTGTTCATTCTGTGGAGGGGAACGAGGGATTCCCTGACAGCCTTTTTTAAAGAGCTAAATTACAATTCCTTAGGTCTTAAGTTTACTTTTGAAGCCATAGGGAGCATGTTAATTTCTAGGACCTGACAATTAGTTGCAGTAAAATCAATAAGACTTTTGAGACAAAAATGTTCTTTAAAACAGTGGACAAAAATACTTTCCTAAATGCCAAGAGCTATCATGATAAAATGTGGATGAAAAGCATCCCAAGGGGAGAATTAATACGGATGCGTAGAAATTGCTCTTTTTTTTAATACATAGACGATGTTATCTTTATTTGGAAAGGTTCAGAATCAGACCTTCAAAAGTTTCTTCAATACCTTAGCTCAAATCAGTTGATAGTAACATTTATATAGACCATTACAGCTGCCACTTACCTAGGTGGTTAGAAAACATCCACAAAGGTCACTTCCAAGGGGTTAGAAGGAACTGTAGCGATCCAGAGGTTTTTATCCAACAGAGTACTATCCTTAGAAACAGATTTAGATAAACACTACTTCGAACAATGCTTACTAAAAGCGGAATCAGAAGTATACCATCTAGACCATGCTGTTATGCTCAAACCAAAACCACATAAATCTGCCAACACAGATTTTAATTTTTGTTTTTTAACAGAGTATAATACCAATCTTGGGAGATCACCAACATCATTAAGAAACATTGGAATATCTTTAAAAAAGCCCCCAACCTTAAAAGTGCAATAACTCCTAGTCTTCCAAAAGAAAGCAAATCCATTTCCTACACATGGCTAGGTCCAAAACCTAAAGGCTTTTTTAAATGTTCTAATTTAAAGGCCTGTCACAATATACCTAGAAGCCAGAAGTCTTGGTTCTCATATTACTAATGAATCGTATGAAATTAAAATGTTTATTACCTGCAATACTCCATATGTGGTCTTTATGTAGGGTTGCCACTTGGCTGGTATTTTACCGGCAGGCCGGTAAAAAATTGGCATCGGGCCAATGTTAAGTCTATGGAGACAGTACCAGTGCCGGTATTTTTTTTTGAAGAAAAGGTGGCAACCCTATCTATATGATCATCAGTGGCTGTGGAAAACAATATATTGGAGAAACTACCAGACCCCTCAATGTACGCATCTTTGAGCAAATGGATCTTATCAACTCTCTAATTTTATCTATCTGACTATAGAAGCCATTGTCCCTTCATGGAAAAATGGTGACAGAACATAAAGACTCCTCCAGAGAGAAGCTTTTTAAAATCCTTATTCCCACATGGTTTAAATAGGGATTTCCCCCTTTTTATGACAGTTCCTTTCATTTTTAATTAGTTTATATCTCATCAGAGTAGCTATTTTTATATATTTTTTTCATTTATGTAGTTTACTCATGTTGGCTACATTTTAATACTGCTTTCTCTATTACAGATTTCTTTCCAGCTGTTGTTTGCATTATGATTATTTTTCTAGATTTATTATGATTTAGTGACATGGCTCCTTTAATATTTGATAACTAATGATTTTCTATTATTTATTTTCTATTCTTTATTTTTCTATTTATTACTTTTCCATTATTCATGCATGTTCTACTATTTTAATTATTTTAACAATTTTTAATAATTACAGTGTGCTTTTACAAAGCTTTCATAATGCTGTTGTTGAATGAGCACCCTTTGTCGAATAACCATTTTAAAGTTCATTGCTACTTGAATAAGTAGCAAATTGGTCTTCTAAAGCCCTCTTGACATTACCATTCAGATGAATTTCAGATTTACACCCTGATGAAGATGGAAGTCGAAACTCATTAGTGTTGTGTCAATAACGTAGCAGTTACATTCTTGTCCTTTCCGGCCAACAAAAAACGAAAGTGACTGCTGTGACGACCGGATCAGATCATTTCAGAGCTCTTTCCAGTGTGGACTATTTTATTTTATTTCTATTATTTTAATTGACTGTTCATTTAAGTTCTGTATCAATGTCCTTTGTCTGTGCTCTACATTTTATTTGTAACCCTGTACCTTGTATTATTTACCCTTAGTGTGGCTTCTGCTTTATCTTGCTTATGTTTACCTCTCTGCTCCTTAGTTCTGTCCTGTAAACCTGCACTCTGTGTTCAGTTCTGCCCTCAGTTTATTTTCTGCTTGGCTGTCTTAGTTAATTCTGTACTAACCATGTAATCTGAATACAACAGCTTCTTCCACAGAGCTTGAAATGTGGCGGAAAGAACCAAGGGGTCCCAAACCACCATGGGAATGCAGTTACCCAGCTTCAAGCCCTGTCTCTCCGCTCCTGCCATTGGGCTCCTGCTATCAGGTGCTCAGGGTGCCTTACCATCCCAGACACTGTTTGTTACACCATGTAAGTATCATTCACCATACATTATATCCAGTTGTTTGATGATACTACACTATATTTTCTCTTTTTCTCCCCCTTATCTTAAATGGCAACTGCAGCATATATCCCACTGCAGTTTTGAGTAAATGTATAGTTATTGTTATACACCATTTGGTTGTTTTGCAGGTTTATATGAAAGGTACCAATTTCATTTACCACATGAAGTCTCACCTCCTCAAATGCTGGTTTGAAATGACGGATCCCAGGCAGTCCACCTCCGATATCCAGGAGTCTCATTCTGTGTCCTATCTTAACCCCAATATCAAACACACACCTGGCGTCTGAAATGGCCTGGCGAAACGCGTATACATTTCTGGATGCTGAACCAATGTGAAAACTGGTGGAGGTAGAAGAAATAAAGCATTCACAAAGAGAAAAGACTGACAAACTGTAAAAAGTGGGTACACGAAGCAACACATAGTGCATATCTCCAGATCTCCTATTTGCAAGTGCCATGAAGACAATAGGTTGTTATATATCATCTTTGAAAAGGTTTACATTTCATCCAATGCAGACACAAGCAGACCCTTGTGGTAACTTGTCTTCCTTTCATAGCCTCCCTAAACAAATCTTTTCTTCCCTCCCACAGTTTGCTTAAAGGAGGTGAAAACCAGGATGTGACGTAAAACACATCACTGCTAGGGAGGAAATTGCAACTTATTTTCTTTCTTGGTGGAAGTGGTTAGAGTCAACTTCCAGTAGTGAGCCATTACTAGATGAGGAGCACTAACCGTGGGTGAGATCAAAAGTGTGGGGAAGAGAATTACGATATGATATATTGATATAGATTAAAAGAGGTGTTGCTCTGTGGCCAGTGTGTTTGTGATAAATGTGTACTTGTGTAGTGTTGTTTCTGCCATTTAATAAATGCCTTTAATGTAGACAAACCTTTGTGATATATTCATTTGGTGATACACCAATCCCCTGTTCATTAAACCTTTAGTGACAGAGTTCTATGCTTCATTTGATGTGCCTTTATTTTTGTCATAAGTTTGTTTAACTGTGAGTTTCATCATATGAAATTTTTTATCCAATTACAAATGGTAAAATGACCCCATTTAAATAGTTTCTTATATTCTTATATTTGTCCTGAGTTTAAAAATACATGGAATGTATGTATGTAATGCTATTGGCTTTCTATAAACCGATATGGAGTTGGTTTTTATAATACCAATAGCATTACATACATTCCATAAACCGAAAGTCGTTCATTATGTCGGTTTATGGAATGTATGTAATGCTCTTGGTATTCTATAAACCGACTCTATTTCGGTTTATAGAATGCCAATAGAACGAATGGACGAATGATTTTCGTTTATTAACCATTAGTTCATTCTCCTTTCGTTAGTTTAGCTTTTTTATTATTCGTTTTTCGGACGAATGGACGAATATGCATTCGTCCGAAAACGAGTGCATTAATTGTAACTCTAAACCTAGATCTACGGTTAGTAGATCGAGATATTCCATTTTTTGTGTGTAAATATTGCTGACTGCCTAGGGGCTATCAAACAAAAGTAAGAGCGGCAGAAGTGATTTTTTTTAATCACTTCCGTCACTTTTGCTGGATACCGGCAAGCGCCACATTGGAGGAGCATGCTCCTTTTCAATGTGGTGCTCATGACCACATGCCGTGGGGGGTAAATTTCACTGCTGCATAATGCCAAAAAGTCGTCAAAACATTGGCAATCGATGATTGCTGCCTATGTGTTGTCATGTGATGTGCCACCATTAAGCATACAATCACTGCAAACCTGAAGCACCCTGTAAGACTAACTGAGAGCCGAGAGCGCTGAGAGCGTCCTCAGGGTCTATATTGTTTAAGGGATTAAAGGTGTCTAATAGATATTACAAATGTAATGTTCATCTCAATTCACTCAATATGATATTAAACAAATGCATTTCTTGTTTTTATTTCCTTTTATGTGCCAATGCTGCCTTTCTCCCCCCCAGCGTTGTATCTCCCCCCCCCCCCGTGTTATCGGTCTCTCCTTCCCCCAAAACTTTTCTCTCTCTCTCCAACTCCCTCCCTCCTTTTCTCTCTCTCTCCCCCTCCACCTTGTCTCTCCCCCTCCCCTTGTCTCTCTCTCTCCCCCCCTTGTCTCTGTCTCTCCCCTCCCCTTGTCTCTGTCTCTCCCCCCTCCCCTTGTCTCTGTCTCTTCCCCCTCCCCTTGTCTCTGTCTCTCCCCCCTCCCCTTGTCTCTCCCCCACTCCCCTTGTCTCTGTCTCTCCCCCCCTCTTGTCTCTGTCTCTCCCCCCTCCCCTTGTCTCTGTCTCTCCCCCTCCCCTTGTCTCTGTCTCCCCCCTCCCTCCGCTTGTCTCTCTCTCTCTCCTCCCCCTCACCTTGTTACTTTCCCTGTTTGCTAGTGGGGGCAGCCGGGGGATGTCTGCACGACAAACGACACTTCCGTCTATTATGACAGACAGCTGGTCCGTCATAATAGACAGAAGTGTTGGGCAGCATGGAGGATATCTGCAAGATACACGCAGACATCCTCCGCTGCTGCCCGGCACTTCCGCCAGGACTTTTATGATGAAGCCGGAGGGACCCGTTTTCATGATAGAAGTCCCGGGGGTCGTGCCGGGTGGCAGCGGAGGATGTCTGCGTGCATTGCGCAGACATACACCGGCTGTTAGCGAGGGGGATCCAGATTTGAGGTCAGATTATAAGACGACCTCGAATATCAGACGAGGGGTCTTTTCATTTGCTCTGAAAAAAACTTGTCTTATATTCGAGCAAATACGGTAATCAAAAGTCACAGAAGGGTATACAGCCACTTAGTTTGTTGCAATGTAAAAAAAATAGGAAGAATTGTTCTGTTCTTTGAAAGAGGGTCTGAAATACGTAGAACAATTAGCAACAAAAAAGAGTATCTGGTTTATCCCAGTTATTTTTCCACCAGGTTAGACATAGATAGAATGTATTGGTATGTATAGACTTGAAAATCATCATCTACCTATCATTCCTGCTTTTGCTCCAAAAGAAGGAAAAAAACCCTAACAAAGCTATTTCGAATTTTACCTCCTTGGATCAAGAAGCTGTATTGTTAATGCGTATTCTATTTTTAATAGCCCTGTATGTCCTGCCCTGTATGTTCTGCTGTATGTTCTCTAGTGGCAGTGAGTTCCATAACTTTATTGTCTTTACTGTAAAGAATCCCTTTGCTATGAAATCTTTGCTCTTCCAGTCTCAGGTATATTTTGTATATTTCTGTTAATTAACAGGTCACTGGAGAGCTCTTTATATTGGTCCTGCACATATTTATATAAATGTATCATCCCTCCTCTGAGACGGCTTTTTTTTTTTAATTATATAAATGCAACTTTTTAAGTCTCTCTTCATAACTAAGATCCTCCAATCCCCATATTAATTTTGTAGACCTCCTTCGCACTTTTTCCTTCTTAAGGACTGGTGTCCAGAATTGTACTGCATAATCAAGATGAGGTCTTACCATTGATTTGTAAAGAGGCAATATGATATCCTCAGGGCCGATCCTAGGGTCATGAGCGCCTGGGTGCAGGATTTGTTTGGGCGCCCCTATGGTGGGCGTGGCACAGTCACGCTCAGACACACACTCACATATACACAGTCACTCCCAGACACACACTCACATATACACAGTCACTCCCAGACACACACTCACATATACACAGCCACTCCCAGACACACACTCACATATACACAGTCACTCCCAAACACACAGTCACATATACACAGTCACTCCCAGATACACACTCACATATACATAGTCATTCCCAGACACACACTGACATATACACAGTCACTCCCAGACACACACTGACATATACACATATACACAGTCACGCCCAGACACACACTGATATATACACAGTCACTCCCAGACACACACTCACATATACACAGTCACTCCCAGACACACACTCACATATACACAGTCACTCCCAGACACACACTCACATATACACAGCCACTCCCAGACACACACTCACATATACACAGTCACTCCCAAACACACAGTCACATCTACACAGTCACTCCCAGATACACACTCACATATACATAGTCATTCCCAGACACACACTGACATATACACAGTCACTCCCAGACACACACTAACATATACACAGTCACTCCCAAACACACAGTCACATATACAAAGTCACTCCCAAACACACAGTCACATATACAAAGTCACTCCCAGATACACACTCACATATACACAGCCACTCCCAGACACACACTCACATATACACAGTCACTCCCAAACACACAGTCACATCTACACAGTCACTCCCAGATACACACTCACATATACATAGTCATTCCCAGACACACACTGACATATACACAGTCACTCCCAGACACACACTGACATATACACATATACACAGTCACGCCCAGACACACACTGATATATACACAGTCACTCCCAGACACACACTCACATATACACAGTCACTCCCAGATACACACTCACATATACATAGTCATTCCCAGACACACACTGACATATACACAGTCACTCCCAGACACACACTGACATATACACATATACACAGTCACGCCCAGACACACACTGATATATACACAGTCACTCCCAGACACACACTCACATATACACAGTCACTCCCAGACACACACTCACATATACATAGTCATTCCCAGACACACACTGACATATACACAGTCACTCCCAGACACACACTGACATATACACAGTCACGCCCAGACACACACTGATATATACACAGTCACTCCCAGACACACACTCACAAATACACAGTCACTCCCAGACACACACTCACAAATACACAGTCACTCCCAGACACACACTAACATATACACAGTCACTCCCAAACACACAGTCACATATACAAAGTCACTCCCAGATACACACTCACATATACACAGCCACTCCCAGACACACACTCACATATACACAGTCACTCCCAAACACACAGTCACATCTACACAGTCACTCCCAGATACACACTCACATATACATAGTCATTCCCAGACACACACTGACATATACACAGTCACTCCCAGACACACACTGACATATACACATATACACAGTCACGCCCAGACACACACTGATATATACACAGTCACTCCCAGACACACACTCACATATACACAGTCACTCCCAGACACACACTCACAAATACACAGTCACTCCCAGACACACACTAACATATACACAGTCACTCCCAAACACACAGTCACATATACAAAGTCACTCCCAAACACACAGTCACATATACAAAGTCACTCCCAGATACACACTCACATATACACAGTCACACCCAGACACACACTCACATATACACAGTCACACCCAGACACACACTCACATACACACAGTCATGCCCAGACACACACTCACCTATACACAGTCCCGCCCAGACACACACTCACATATACACAGTCACGCCCAGACACACACTCACATATATGCAGTCACTCCCAGACATTGGCTCACTGATATATAGTCACTCACAGGTGCACACATATACATAGGGGAATATTAACATGCAGCTCACCTGTAACTGGGCAAAACCTTATGCATACCAGTATTTTGCCAGAGGAACAAGCAAATGTTTTACTGTACGGTCCACATAGATCTCTGCCAGCTTATGTTAAGCTGGACCCTCTATCCCTTAACTGTTAGGGTTAACTTATATTTATTGTGTTAACATAACAAGAGTTAATTCAGCATTGGAAGAGTTAACTTCAGGGAAGGGTTAAACCCCCCTCCCCTCTTGGAGGGAGCACATTCGTCGTCTGTGCCTATCATCTATTCTACATACATAGAGTAAGAAGTAATAAATCTAATGATACCAGACTTTAACCCAGACTAAATCAATAAGGTAGAGATAAAGGAAAATGGTAGAAAATGACCTAAGGGTCACATCCTGTGTCAGCATCTCAGGAGTTTTGTAATTCTACATAGGCACATAGAAACAAAGTGTTTAGTTAATTATATAACTATATATTTGTAACACGTATGTATTCTATGTCCACGCCCCCAGGTTGTGTATGAAGTCTTAGCCAATGATATGATGCCAGCGAATGTCTTGTTGTTTCTGTATAAGTGCTTGTCTTTACAATAAACTTTAGAGTTACTTAACGAATGGCCTTGGATCAGACTTGAGTTACTCTCCGAACGCGTTCGCTGATGTCTTTCCAACTCCCACCACGTGAATCCAAATCAGAGTGATACATTGCTGTATATCAGAGACTTGCTGATAGAGACCTAAGACAAATTGGTCCCTTTCAATGACGGTTTCACTTTGAACGCCGGGTTGTCACGTGACACCCAGCACTCAAGGCAGTAAAAAGAAAATGCATTGTATGGGCTGGCTCTGGGGAGAGGAGAGCCGACAAGGGTGAGTGCAGCCACAGTAGTTACGCCACTGCAAATACACATATAGATACAGATATATGCATTTATCCATCTATCTATCTATCTATACATATATAAACTTTTTAATATATGCAAAAAACACTTTTTTCACCGACACATACACAAATATCTGACTCATACTCACAGACACACTTAACACTCTTACACAAGCTGACACACTTATACACAGTTACACACACACACAGACACTTATATGTGAGCAAATTCCCATGATTTCAAAACTATGAAGCATGCAAGATTGTGTAGGTTGCATACACCATTTACCAGACTTTGAGAAAAAGGTTGACCAATAGTCAATGTAACTGTCACTGACATGATTTTCTGACAAATAAACATGTCATCACACACAGACACCCTTACAAACACACACCCAGACACCCTTACACACACACAAACAGACATCCTTACACACAGAGATACCCTTATACACATATACAGACACCCTTACACACACATATACCCAGACAGCCTTACACACACAGATACCCTTATACACACATATACTCAGACAGCCTTACACACACAGATAGCCTTATGCACATACACCCTTACACACATATACCCAGGCAGCCTTACACACACAAATATCCATATACACAGACACCCAGATACCCTTACACACACACCCAGACAGCCTTACACACAGATACCCTTATACAAACATATAACCATACAGCCTTACACACACATATACCCAGACAGCCTTACACACACAGATACCCTTATACACACATATACCCAGACAGCCTTACACACACAGATAGCCTTATGCACAGACACCTTTACACACACACACACACACACACACACAGACACAATTACATCCACACAGACACCCCTACACACTCACACAGACAGCCTTATACAAACAGACACCCTTACAAACACACACCCGGATACCCTTACACACACACCCAGACAGCCTTACACACAGATACCCTTATACAAACATATACCCAGACAGCCTTACACACACATATACCCAGACAGCCTTACACACACAGATACCCTTATACACACATATACCCAGATAGCCTTACACACACAGATAGCCTTATGCACAGACACCCTTACACACATATACCCAGGCAGCCTTACACACACAGATACCCATATACACAGACACCCTTACACACATATACCCAGGCAGCCTTACACACACAGATACCCTTATACACAGACACCCTTACTCACATATACCCAGACAGCCTTACACACACAGATACCCTTATACACAGACACCCTTACACACATATACCCAGACAGCCTTACACACACAGATACCCTTATACACAGACACCCTTACACACAGATACCCTTATGCACACACACAATTACATCCACACTGACACAGCCTTATACACACACATAGACACCATTACACAAACACACAGACACTATTACAGACACACAGAAACCCTTACACACATATACCCAGACAGCCTTACACACAGATACCCTTATACACACACACACACACACACACACAATTACATCCACACAGACACAGCCTTATACACACACAGACACCATTACACAAACACACAGACACCATTACAGACACACAGACACCCTTACACATATACCCAGGCAGCCTTACACACACAGATACCCTTATACACAGACACCCTTACACACATATAACCAGACAGCCTTACACACACAGATACCCTTATACACAGACAGCCTTACACACACATATACCTTTATACACAGACACTCTTACACACACAGACACACTTATACACATATACCCAAACAGCCTTACACACAGATACCCTTATGCACATACAATTACATCCACATAGACAGACAAAGCCTTATGCACACACATAGACGCCATTACACACACACACACACACAGACACCATTACAGACACACAGACACCCTTACACACAGATACCCTTTTACACACACACACAGACACTCATACACACACAACTACATCCACACAGACACAGCCTTATACACACACATAGACACCATTACAGACACACAGACACCCTTACACACACTCATAACACACATACCCTTACACAGACGGATGAATGGCCTTTTTATAACCATAAAAAAAGGTTGCTATAATGTTTGTCCCCCTCCCTGCTCATTTACCTTTCAGTTGCAGGGAGGGGGATGTTCAGATGGTGTGTGTTTCCAACCCCTGCAGAATTTACCTTCTTTTGAGGAGGAAGTCAGCTGACATCTGGGCGCTCTGACAGTGTGAGGGGGTGGAGCTTATTCCACTGAGGTGCAGTTACCGCAGCCAATAACATATGGGGCGCACCTCCGTGTTTAGCAGTATATTCAGCTCCCATTACTTATGTCCTTCTCCGTTTCAACGGAGGAGGATCATGATGAGGGAAGAAGGCACCCGGCGTCCGGCACCCAGCATGATCAAGTGCGTTTTGTTCTGCATGGCAGCTCCAGTCTAGGCGCCCCCATATTTCTCAGTCTTACAGCGCCTGGGTGCGGTGCACCCCGCGCACCCGCCCAGGATCGTCCCTGGATATCCTCCTCCCATGAATCAATACCTCGTTTTATGCATGCCAATATCGTATTGGCCCTTGCAGCTGCTGACTGGCATTGAGCACTGTTGCTAAGTCTTTTATCTGCAATTATTCCTAAATCCCAAAAATTCCTAAAATTTTCCCAGGGAGAACCATTTGAAGTATATGTTGCTTTGTTATTATTTTTCCCATAATGCATAACTTTACATTTGTCAATATTGAACCTAATTTGCCACTTAATTGCCCAGTCCTCCACTCTGTCCAAATCTTCCTGTTGAAAACAAACATCAAGGTTAGTCTGTATTAACTTCCCTAATTATGTGCCAGCAAACACTGAGATATGGTCCCTTTTGACGATTTTCCATTTACAACAACTCTCTGCATTCTATCTTTTAGCCAATTTTCAATCCAAATACATAGATTCCCCCAAGCCTAGTAACCTTTTGCGTGGAACTGTATCAAATGCTTTAGCAAAGTTAAAATAGATCACATCAACTGCCACACCTAGATCTATATGTTTACTGACGTCTTCATATTATGTTATTAAGTTTGTTTGACAAGACCTGTCTTTCACAAAACCATGTTGACTTTTACTAATTATATTCTAACTCAAGATGTATTCTTGAGTGTATACTTTTAGCAATCCTTCAAATAATTTCCCCACCTACATATGTCAAGCTCAAGGATTCACTAAAAGTGAGATGAACATTTTCACTATACATTACAAAGGCAAACATGGTTTTGAATAGCACAATATTGCATATTGTATGAATAGAAAAATCTTTAATATATTGAAACAATGTTATTCTCACCTGCAACTCACTTTACTTAATGGCTCCCCAGGACTACTACTATTTTTACAGAAGATACAGTTAAATTTCAGGGAACTTTTAAAGTAGGTACTAATCCACCAACGGGCCTTTTTTGACGATGGTAGTAACTTAGTGGAAGTAATTTAATTCTTTTTTCCGACTGTCACGGTTATTCTGGGTTTGTGGCTGGTTTTGTCTTCAGCCTCTAGTGGCCGCTATTGTGGTGTTCCAATTCTACTCCTGTTGTCAGCTGCCTCGTTATCCTCAGCCCTTCCCCATTTAAACCTGCAGCTTATGGCAATCAGTGCCTTTGCATTGCTTTGGTTGCAGCCTGTGATAGTGTCTTGTTTCTAGTTCTAGCATTTATATATTGATTATTGATTTCCCGGTTCTGACTCCTGCTTGATTTTAACTCCGCTGTTTTCTGCCTGCCTTGACCATTTTGCCTGTCTAGTGACCTTGCCTTCTGTATTCCTACATTGTACTTTGTTCCTGTTTCGTGTATGACCCGGCCTGCTGACTATCCTTCTCGTCCAGTACTCCCTGTGTATCTCTGCTTCAGTGTGCGGTTGCAGTCAGTGTACAAGTCCTGGGTGGTCATTTACCTGAGGCTCAACCATAGGGTATAATACCATTCAGGTGAATAACACTGCTCTGTTTCCAAACCTGTTACAGTAGCTACCAGTCCTGTCTCAGTTTGGTCACAGCTACCAGTCCTGTCTCAGTTTGGTCACAGCTACCAGTCCTGTCTCAGTTTTGGTCACAGCTACCAGTCCTGTCTCAGTTTGGTCACAGCTACCAGTCGTGTCTCAGTTCCAGTCTCGGCTACCAGTCCTTCCCAGTTATGCATCGTGGGGTGCAGACAGACCCCACAACCTGCCCTGCAACGAGGCTCCTCCCTGGTCTGTTATCCCAGGTTGTGACAGAATGCAAAGGCCATAATAAGGAGCCCGCAGGGATAACATCTGTGTTAGAATTCTTGGCTGAATGCATGTTGGAGATGTGTAAGTCTGTAAAGCTTGTACTTGAGAGTAATGCTGACAGTACTAGAGTTGTGAAGTCTAAGACTGTGACTGTGCATAAGAAAACCCCAAAGAAAAGCTTTAAAAGAGAACCCCTCACTAAAGAAGAAATGCAGAGGAGACTGGAGGGAAGTTTGTGTTTTTATTGTGGGGAAACTGGGCATAGAATATCCTATTGTCCTTTAAAACCACCTAAGCCTCCTGTACCTGATAAAGCCAAAATCCAGGTCAGGGAACCTGAATACAATACAAGTGCTGAATCTAAAAGTGAAAAAAGCCAGTCTTTTTCTGAGTTCAGTAAACCTGGGGAGGGTAAATCTGAAACACCTGGGAACCCTTTAGAATCTGAAGCCTTGTCTAACGATCTGGAAATGGCTACTGCATCTGATCAGTGTTCTGATGGGGAAAGCATGTCTTTTTATGCCTCAGACCTCAGTGAGGAGGACATTGTGTCACGGTTATTCTGGGTTTGTGGCTGGTTTTGTCTTCAGCCTGTAGTGGCAGCTATTGTGGTGTTCCAATTCTACTCCTGTTGTCAGCTGCCTCGTTATCCTCAGCCCTCCCCCATTTAAACCTGCAGCTTATGGCAATCAGTGCCTTTGCATTGCTTTGGTTGCAGCCTGTGATAGTGTCTTGTTTCTAGTTCTAGCATTTATATATTGATTATTGATTTCCCGGTTCTGACTCCTGCTTGATTTTGACTCCGCTGTTTTCTGCCTGCCTCGACCATTTTGCCTGTCTAGTGACCTTGCCTTCTGTATTCCTACGTTGTACTTTGTTCCTGTTTCGTGTATGACCCGGCCTGCTGACTATCCTTCTCGTCCAGTACTTCCTGTGTATCTCTGCTTCAGTGTGCGGTTGCAGTCAGTGTACAAGTCCTGGGTGGTCATTTACCTGAGGCTCAACCATAGGGTATAATACCATTCAGGTGAATAACACTGCTCTGTTTCCAAACCTGTTACAGTAGCTACCAGTCCTGTCTCAGTTTGGTCACAGCTACCAGTCCTGTCTCAGTTTGGTCACAGCTACCAGTCCTGTCTCAGTTTGGTCACAGCTACCAGTCCTGTCTCAGTTCCAGTCTCTGTTACCTGTCCTGCCTCAGTCCCAATCTCAGCTACCAGTCTTGTCTCAGTCCCAGTCTCGGCTACCAGTCCTTCCCAGTTATGCATCGTGGGGTGCAGACAGACCCCACACCCTGCCCTGCAACAAGGCTCCTCCCTGGTCTGTTATCCCAGGTTGTGACACCGACTATATTTCTACATGGCTATTTATGTGTGGAATTTCCTTCCTCATATCTGTAGTCATTTTTTTTCTATTGGAGGCGTGGGGATCTGCACCACACTGATCTATATATTTCTCCAATAAGGTGCTATCTTCTGTGGGCAAGAGCTTTGGAAGTGAGCACGTTTCTTCCTCCTGTTTTTTTTTTACCAAAAGCTTGCCTCTTCCTACCTATATAATTTTCTGCTGGCATCAGTAAAACAACTTTTAAATAATCAGCTTTACGTTTATAACTTTAATCCACTCACAACACTGGATGGACTGGGTCCGTCCAGGCAGATCTGGTCCGATGTAGCCCTGCGGTAGAATGAGTGGTGTTAGAGATACATTTTTCAGGTGGTGTTGCTATTAGTGTTGAGCGAACCCGAACCACACTGTTCATTACGGTGTCCATGCCACGAACCCGAACATTTCACTGTGTGTTCGGGTTGGAGTTCGAGGTTCGGCTATAAACCAAATGGGGACTCGGTGTATTCCATAGACCAAAAGTCTATAAACCGAACGTTGTTCGTAATATTGAACCTAATTTGCCACTTAATTGCCCAGTCCTACACTCTGTCCAAATCTTCCTGTTGAAAACAAACATCAAGGTTAGTCTGTATTACCTTCCCTAATTATGTGTTAGCAAACACTGAGATATGGTTCCTTTTGAGGATTTTCCATTTACAACAACTCTCTGCATTCTATCTTTTAGCCAATTTTCAATCCAAATACATAGATTCCCCCAAGCCCAGTAACCTTTTGCGTGGAACTGTATCAAATGCTTTAGCAAAGTCAAAATAGATCACATCAACTGCCACACCTAGATCTATATGTTTACTGACGTCTTCATGTTATGTTATTAAGTTTGTTTGACAAGACCTGTCTTTCACAAAACCATGTTGACTTTTACTAATTATATTCTAACTCAAGATGTATTCTTGAGTGTATACTTTTAGCAATCCTTCAAATAATTTCCCCACCTACATATAAGAAATTCTTATGAATGGGGACTCTAGTTCGGTTTATAGAAAGCCAATAGCAATACATGTATTCCATAAGCCGAAAGTCTATAAACCGAGCGACATTCGGTTTATAGACTTTCGGTTTATAGAATCCATGCAATGCTATTACTATTCTATAAACCGAAAGTCTATAAACCGAACATCGTTCGGTTTATAGACTTTCGGTTTATAGAATACATGTAATTCTATTGGCTTTCTATAGACCGAACTAGAGTCCCCATTCATAAGAATTTCTTATGAATGGGGACTCTAGTTCGGTTTATAGAAAGCCAATAGTATTACATGTATTCCATAAGTCGAAAGTCTATAAACCGAAAGACATTCTGTTTATAGACTTTCTTTTTATAGAATAGCAATAGCATTAAATGTATTCTATAAAACGAAAGTCTATAAACCGAATGTCTTTCGGTTTATAGACTTTCGGTTTATGGAATACATGTAATGCTATTGCTATTCTTTAAACCGAAATAGAGTCCCCATTCATAAGAATAGGTCAATTGACCTATTCTTATGAATGGGGACTCTATTTCGGTTTATAGAATAGTATTACATGTATTCTATAAGCCGAAAGTCTATCAACCGAACAACGTTTGGTTTATAGACTTTTGGCTTATAGAATACATGTAATACTAGTGGCTTTCTATAAACCGAACTAGAGTCCCCATTCATAAGAAATTCTTATGAATGGGGACTCTAGTTTGGTTTACAGAAAGCCAATAGTATTACCTGTATTCTATAAGCCGAAAGTCCATAAACCGAACGACTTTCGGTTTATAGAATACATGTAATGCTATTGCTGTTCTATAAACCGAAAGTCTATAAACCAAACGTTGTTCGGTTTATAGACTTTCGGTTTATGGAATACATGTAATGCTATTGCTATTCTTTAAACCGAAATATAGTCCCCATTCATAAGAATCGGTCAATTGACCTATTATTATGAATGGGGACTCTATTTCGGTTTATAGAATAGCAATAGCATTACATGTATTACATCTGAGAGTCAAATAGAACCGTCAAATACAGTGCTTACAGCGCACTTTGAAAAATTCTATTAGTTTTGGGTGCTAAATAGTACATTTGCGTCTTGCGGTGCACTTCATATCTGAGAGTCAAATAGAACCGTCAAATACTGTGCTTACAGCGCACTTTGAAAAATTCTATTAGTTTTGGGTGCTAAATAGTAAATTTGCGTCTTGCGGTGCACTTCATATCTGAGAGTCAAATAGAACCGTCAAATACTGTGCTTACAGCGCACTTTGAAAAATTCTAATAGTTTTGGGTGCTAAATAGTACAGTATTTTTAATTTGTATGTATTTTATGTTTTTTGAAGTTATTTCCCTATCCATATTTGTTTGCAGGGCACTTGTCCTACTCTTACCCACATTTTAATTCCCTTTGCAGCCCTCTAGCCCTTTCCAGGACTTTTTTAGAGGCATTTAGTGCCCAAAAGTTTGTGTCCCCATTGACTTCAATGGGGTTTGGGGTCAAGTTCGAGCCCGAACCCGCACTTTTTTCCAAAGTTCGGCCGAACCTGTCGAACCCGAACATCCAGGTGTCCGCTCAACTCTAGTTGCTATAATTCCTCGATGATGAGGCATTAAGCAACACTGACATTCACAGCAGAAGGCACCCATGATATCGCCACAGAGCAAATGCGTGCACCATGTTGGAGAGAAGCAAGCTCAATAAGGTGCTGTCATCTGTGGGCAAAAGCTTTGGAAGTGAGCAGTTCTAACTTCTGTTGCTGTTTCTTGACTGCCCCTAGAGGCAGTCAGTAACACTACAATACAAAAAAGGGCTAAGCCTTAAATATAGGGTTAGCATAAGGGTTAGCGTTAGTTACATTAGAGTCAGGGTTAGAATTATGTTAGGGTTAGCATAATGGTTAATATTAGGATTTGGTTGAAAAGGTCACTGTAGGAGAAAAGGATTAGGAAACAAAATGCCGCTTTCGGTTATTGCCCTATAACTTGCAAAAACCAACAGAAAAATATGTAAACATGGCATATTTCTAAGCTCAGAACAAATTTTTGAAACATTTTAAACAGGGTTTTTTTTTTTTACCATTTGTAATTTTTGTAAAATATTTTTCTGCTCAAATTTAGAAAAAAGCATGTTTTTTTCAATTTTTTCATTCTATTTTAAGATGTTGTTGTTGTAAAAAAATCATATATGATATAATGAAGATAATGTTATCTAAAGAAAGGCCGTTTTGTGGTGAGAAGAAAATTACAACTAAACACAAACCCTGCAGAAATGTTAAAACAGGCCATGTCACCAAGGGTAAGACACACCCAAAAGTTGATGTCATCAAGAGGTTAATATTACAAGCTGAAGTGTGGCATCCTCCTGGATGCTAATTACCCAAGTGTTGGAAAGAGTGGATAGGAGTTTATTTGGAATTATTTTATTGTGATCTCAAATAGAGAAGAGATGTAAAATCAATGATGAGATATATTTTAAAACCTGAAAAAAATCGGATTTACCTGACTCCAATAACTTGGATTTTTAGCCTTTTTGCTGCCTCCAGGAGATATTCACAGCTCTCCAGTGGAGTGCCATATTTCTTGCTGAGTTGACAAATACAATTTGAGTCTTCAGTCTTTATGCGAAGAATCATCCTGCATAGAAGAAAAAATAAAAACTGCATAATAATGTAATAGATTTACTGCTCGTGCTATAGAAACAGTACAGTCAATCTCCCCAATGCCCTCCTTATTGGATGTCTTAGTTTAGAAGCTCCTATGACATTATTTTCAATGTAAATCTAGATGGAAGTTGTAAATTGTTGTAAAGTAAAAATTAGTGCATTTGACATAAATAGGTAAAGGTAGTCCACATGTAAAGCATGGCGAATGAGAGAGAGGGCCAACTATGCTTCACTGACAAAAAAGCGGCATGCTGCACAACTGAACCAGGAAAGCAAGGATGGAGAGAGCTGCAGGATTCACCAAAACACTCACCCCCTAGAGCAGCATCAGAGAACTGTGCTTCAGCACAGAAGCTCTAGTGGCTGCTTAGGTAATACCTTTAGTTTTTGCAGCTAGCAAAGAATAATCTTAGCCATAGAAATATCAGAGTATCGTAAAATAAAATAACTGTATACAAACAGGGGTAACGGAATGCGGGTGTCAAATAAATCCACGATCACCAAGGTATCTTCATATATATCAGTGATTTATTACAGTGGGAGAAAACGGTGCATGGCCACCACCCCAATGAAGAAAGGAACACCTTACGCGTTTTGCGCCCGATCACGGCACTTAATTATAGGCTCAAATACAATCAGCTGATCTCTGCTCTTAAATACCTCTTCCCACAGTGCAGTGCAAATTTACAGTGAACATTACTTATGACATACAAAAATGGTTCAAAACAAATTCAATAATAATGGAGCAGAAGCTAGATAATATATAAGCACAGGAAACAAGTGTGACCAAACAGAAGGGGTTCCCTGTGATAATTGAGTATTTTGTCTTTCTTACTTTAACTTTTATATCTCACTTCTGCATAAATCACTCAAGTATCACATAAAATTAAGGATATGTATATCTCTGCTTGATATTAATCAGGTATTGGTACTAATTCATTTTAACGTTTCTAACCCAACAAGCTATTTTTTCTTTTTATATGAATTAAAGAATAAAAATCTAGACATTAAGTCACCGTACCACTAAAATCCCAATGGGAACCACATCGACTGCCACAGAATGAATTTTGCGATGTTATTGTGTCCATTTTCAGTCACACTTGTTGCAAAGTAACAGCATTGTGATCAGGCACGAAACTCGTAAGGTGTTCTCTGCTTCATTGGGGTGGGGGCCAGGTACTGTTTTCTGCCACTGTAATAAATCACTGATATTTATGAAGATACCTTGGTGATTGTGGATTTATTTGGCATCCACATTTCCGATACTCTTGTTTGTATACATTTACTATAGTCTTCATGGTGGAAGCACCCAACAGAAGGTGGGGACCAGCCATTACCACTGTGCTCTCATCCTTGATGGTCGCAGCAGAGTTCGTTTCTCTTTTTTGCCTTATCATAAAATAAAGACTTCACCACAGAGCTGGTTTTAATTGTTCAGAAGCCCTGTGTGTGCCACCCCCGTGGCGCCCCCTTCCCTCATGCCTGTCTCCTCTCCCTTCCCATGTCTTTCTCTTACCTGTCCCTCCATTTATGTCTCTCTCCTTTTCCATGTTTGTCTCTTTCCTCTTCCTTCCCATGTCTTTCTCTTACCTGTCCCTCCATGTATGTCTCTCTCCTTTTCCATGTTTGTCTCTTTCCTCTCCCTTGCCATGTCTGTCTCTCTCCAACCCCCCATTGTATGTCTCTCTCCTCTCCTTTTCTATGTCCGTGTCTCTCCAACCCCCCATTTTATGTCTCTCTCCTCTCCCTTGCTATGTCTGGGTCTCTCCAAACCCCCATTTTATGACTCTTTCCCTTCCCATGTATGTCTCTTTTCTCTCCCTTCCCATGACTGTCTCTCCTTTCCCTTCAAATGTATGTGTCTCCTCTCCCTCACCATGTCTGTCTGTCTCTCCTCCTCCCCCATATCTGTTATCTCTCCTCCTTTTACCCCCATATTGATCATCTCCCCCCAAATCTGTTCTCTCTCCTCCTCCCCAGATCAGTTGTTATCTTGCCTTCACCTTCCCATATATGTTTTCACCCCCTACCTATCTCCCACATATCTGTTATCTCTCCTTACCCTCAATATCTATTATCTCTCCTTCCTCTTCCCATATCTCTTATCTCTCTTCCCCCTCGACATAACTGTCCTCTCTCTCCAATATCTGTTCACTCTCCCCCCTCCTCCCCAATAACTGTTCTCTCTTTCCAATATCTGTTCACACCTCCCATTCTTACTTTAAGCTTCCTGCTTCACTGGGGAGCAGCGGGAAGCATTAGCTCTGTGTGCTAAACACACCCAGAGCTCAGACAGTGCTGCTCGCGCTCCCTGTGCTTAGTGATGACCCAGAGCAGGGAGTGTGACCAGCCCTGTCTGAGCTCTGCATGTGTTAAGCACACAGAGCTTATTCTTCCCATGACTTCTCAGTGAAGCATGCTGCGCTTCTTCACTTGGTGTCGGCAGACCTTCACCTCGCACCCAGTGCGGTCCGCACCCAGCCCTTTTCCCTTCCCTGGATCCTCTACTGTGGACAGGCATAGGACTGGTGAGAGGAGACTGTGTGATCTCACCAGCCAGACAGGAATTTGTTTATTTTAAGTGGCGGGTGCCTCTTCTGTCGAAACAGGTCACACACCTCAAAGGCCAACCCTGCTTCACCAGCATAATTAGTTTGCTACAAGCGAACACAAAGTGTAGTTGGATAAAAAAACAACAACAACGCTTAAATAAAGCAAAATGTTGCTGGAATCTAACTCAGGCTAGTGTGTACTTACTCAGCCGCAGGATGAGCTTCTGCCACCTTCACCAATTCAGACTCACAGTCAAAGGTCATTTTGTTCACCCCGAGCCTGGCAGCATGCCTGATGTGTGAGAGCTGTTTGCAGGGGTTGGCATAGACAATGTCTGAAGCAGGCACTCCCATACCGAGCACCATGTCTATCTCACCCTGAGGGAAAACAAACAAACGTGAGTCTCCTGTCCTGAGCATGGCACAGCTCCCTATGTGTGGAATTTCCAGAGACATTGTAGTACCTTACTGGCACAGTCAAACCCTGTGCCAAGAGTTGCCAGTGTCTGAAGCACCATCTTGCTATTATTACACTTGACTGCATAGAATGGCTTAACCCGGGGGAGCTCGTGCAGGAAACCCAAGTGTTTGTGAACCACATCCCCAAGGTCAGCGACAAAAAAGGCATCTTGATTTCCCTGCAACAGAAAGAATAGACATTAATTAAGCAGAGAGTATGTATAAGTACATTCCATGGGACTCATTATGGTAAAAACCTATTTCCATGTATAAAACTAGTTACACATTCAAAATGAGTTTCCAGATGGAAGTAGTCAGATTCATCCAGGAAAATAATTTTTTTCTCTATGCAGAAACAAAAGTTATCTCAATTCACACTTTTTATTGGCAATTCAGTATGTTAGGGATTACTTTGGAGGACCATGGGGTGCTTCGTGCTGTCTATTGTGCCCTGACGGTGGACACTGAAATTCTGTTAGGCAGTTTATCCCTGCCAGCTGGAAAAGATATCACTACTTATAGCTCTGACTTGGTGTTTGTCGGAGTAGATGGGAGATTGTGGATGGCGCTATCAGCACTTTGGATGAATGCCCTTTGTTAAACTTCTTTCTGTTAAACAGCCCGTTCAGCGCTAAGTTTGTCTCTGTGTCCGTTATGCGCTTATGGGGATCTTATGTAGATCCTTTGCTTCTATTGTGTGCTGCCACTCTATGCTTATTGCTTGCACCTCCGCTTTTAATAATTCTTTCATTTATTGACTAATCTATATCCCTAGAGGACTGCTTATTTCACTGAGCTCTTTAAATTTTTTACTTATTATTTTTTCTACTTTGTTAAACTTTTTTGCACTACAGTGGACTTAATATGCATATTTTGCGTGTTGATTATACTGATTTACTGTTTTTGTATTCATTTTTATGCTTTTTCTGATTTTCAGTGTTTTCCTTTGCATTTCAGGATTGAATGCTATCATCACTGCGCCCTCTCAATTGTGTACACCCTAGTAGAGTGCCTTAGTCACAGGGCCGGTCCAAGTATTTTTGTTTGCGCCTGTGCTGCCTTGTGGCAGCACTGACCCCGCTAAATCACCTCACACTGGACCCGCTAAATCACCTCACACTGGCCCCGCTAAATCACCTCACCCTCGATACTGTCCTGCGGTTGCACATCCGGCTCACTGTGACAAGAGAGGAAGGGCGAGTTTATGTTCTCGTATTCTTCCGTTGTCTTGTTAATCACAGAGCACCAGAAGAGGTATGTTCTAAGGGGCCCACATTCTGATGGCGGCACTCTTATTTCAAAAGTGTTCATGGCGGAAAAAAAACATTTTTAATAAATTCAAAAAAATGTTCAAAAACATTTTTAATAAATGTAGTATCACAGACAATTAAATAATGCCAAGTTTATATGGCTGACAGGTCAACTTCAAGGGACTTTAATGTAAATATCTTTTATTCATTCATAGTATAAACAATAATCAAGAAAAATGTTTACATTATATTAGCAGAATTTTTCTTGGAAGAATTACAAGGAAATGCTTGACTTTACACAATCTATAGATAATGTGATACTGCCATGCTCAATATTTACTGTATAAACAATCCCCATTTGACAGTCACTTTAGATATATGTTTAAAAGTAACAAAAAGAGAATAACGTTTTTTAACTTACAAGTAATTTGTTCTTTTTGATTTTCTGCTTCAGGAAATCTTGAGCTGACCTTCCCTCTTCTAACAAAATCAGTTTGAAGTCTTGAATCTCATCCAGTGAGCTGTCAAGAATTTTATGTGTGTCCACTTGGTAAACTTCATTATCTGTTTTAGAAATCAAAATATTTAATTGTTAAAATACACAAATGAAGAAAACTATTGTAAATGCTAAATAAATACTGTTCATTTTTGCTTGATCATACATTTCACTTCTCTAAGCCCATTTAAGAGTGGAAGCCCTGCCTTCTCTTCGATGATACAATGATGATCAAGTGAGGCATAACATAGAATGTGTCAGCAGATTAGAACCACTTGGCCCATCTGGTGTGCCCAATTTCTGTCCAAATATTTTTCAAAATCTGAATGCTTTCTTTAGTCACTTAGTGCCTCCCTTCTTAAGAATGTCATTCCATTTGTAGGAGCAACAGTTTGTTTGTTTATTATATATTACTCTAGAATATAAAATATAATAACTTTTTCAATGGGGTACTAACTTGTAACCAGTTATCTCCTTCCCTCCTCCGACCAAACTAACATTTGGCCAAAATATTATTGATTTGGATAGCTGATCTAATGAATATATATTAGAATCAATAACATTTTGCACATAAATCAGAGTTCACAATTTTATTTTGATGGGGGAGAGAAGGTGTTAGAATGTGGGAGGAAGGTGATATGAAAAAATGGTGCGCTATGAGGACCCTTTCTGCATCAGTCTATGCCAAAAGCACTCCAGCCTGAATATAGAGGCAAGCCTGCCAGGCCTGGGAAAGGGGAGGGGCTATAAAAACGGCTTATAAAAATTAAATACACAAATAAATACCAATTTATGTAAAAAAAAATCCAGCTCCTATTCAGACGAAATTTTGCAATAAAATTGTCCATCTTAACATTGTATCTTACGGTACTTAATTCATCACAGAAAAAAGAGAAGAAAACACTTGACCTAACAAATATCTATCAAAATCATTAACATTTTTACCAAATTTAAGTTTGGCTGGGGAGACCCATCATCTCCCCTCCCCACACACAAAAAAGGATTGTGAATACTGCCTCTTGCAAGATAGATCAACTAGGTTGTTGTTTTTTACAATTAGTTCTAACGATTATCAATAACATTTCAAAGAAATGTAAGTGTAATAAAGAAAATGAAACCTTCAGTCTCCAGTGCAACCTATATTATATCCCATAATTAACATTTTGCTGTTTTTTAAAATTAAACTCTTTCCCCTTAAAATGTTGCTGTATTCCAGGGCTCGACAAATCCTGAGTGCCAGATAATTATTTGGGTGGCGAATTTGACTTAGTTTAAAAAATTGCTTTAATCATTTCAACTCCCATTATTTTCAATGGGAAAGGTTTGAATTTTCAAAATGAAAGTCGACCTACAAAGTCTATTCTTGAATTTTAGTGAATAGACCCATCAGTGTTATTGGTTGTAACCCCCATGATATTCAGTGCTGCTGGCTGAACATCAAGGGAATTGTAGTTAACTGTAGGGAACTGCATTTGTGTGGGGCAGTGGCAATATGTGCTACACATTATTTATGTATACTACTTTACAAACACCTTTTTGCTGCCTACTATTCCCATCATATGCAGAAAGCTATATTGCTGGCTGAACACCATGGGAATTGAAGATAACTGTAGACCGGTGTAGTGTTGGTTAATCTTTGCCATCTCAGCTACTGTAAATTAAAGTTACCATGATGTGGAGGATTATGCTGGCTGAGCATCTTTGGGACTAGAGTTTACAGCAGCTGGGACTCCAATGTTTAGTCTAGCCCAGTGTTATATTTCCATATTACCGTATGTGGAACTAACTTTTTCTTCACACTAAGGAACCCCTCTCATGAACCTACATAAGAGCAAAAGGTGAACCCAGCGCTGCAATCACAGCTATAGCAGCATTTAAGCAGTGTGTCCCTAAACCACACAAAAATCAACAATAAATACAGATACAAAAACAATAAGTGCGCTTTAAGCAAACTGTGGTATACAAATTTTGTGATACAATGTATATATATATATATATATATATATATATATATAAAACACCTTATTAGGTGTCGGTGTAAAGGAAATTTCTTGAGGGATTAGGAGGAAACTGGGCTTCTACCAGACGCCTGGTAGAAGCCCACGAAGGGTGAAACGCGTAGCGTGCCTGGACTCATCCTGCTTTTTTTCTATTTTGTACATACACTGTACCATCTTTATTTTTTTATCCTGTAATATTACCTGTTTGAACTTACTGGACAAGATTTTCCCTGCAGCAGTGTGGCGCCCACTATGACTGACAGTGAACACCTCCATGTAAGCAGATATATCTTTGTATTAAATGTTTAAATATTTTACTTACTAACTGGATATCTGTCGTTTCTGTTCCTGAGCTAAAGATTGGCACCAACAGGATTCAACTATACAACAACTTACTTGTGAAGTGCTACTATTATCCTGCCATCTTGTGAGTGCATCCCCTTAAGGGGAAATAAGTTTCCTCATGATCCCTCAAGATATTCCCTTTACACCGTCACCTAATAAGGTATATATATATACACATTGTATCACGAAATTTGTATACCACAGTTTGCTTAAAGCGCATGAACCTGCATAGGCTGGTGATTCGGAAGTGGTGAGGAGCTAGTTGGGAGATTGGTTTAGTTTACCACTTTACCCCTCTTTAAAAAAAATCCTGCAAACACCCATGACCAAAACAGACATATCGCCCCCCCCCCCCAAAAAAAAAGTAAGAATATTTGGAATCTAATACTTACAGGCATTCAGTGGTAGTTTCTTAGCTGACAGAGGCATCTCCTTGCTCTAAGAAAAGATTCTGAACAAGTGCATGTGTTCTACACTAATTTAAGGAAATCCAACACCTCACAGACACCAGGGAGTCAATAGAATGCTGTATAACTAGCTTCAAGTTACCTATTAAGTAAGTACCTCCTGGGCACAGACAGTGATAGTGTAAAGTTATTTAGTGAAATATCCTTTTCAAATACAAGCATCTAAAATTATCTAACACACCTTTATCAGTAAGTGTGCAAGTATCACAATGATTACATCATGTAGTCTCTCATAATAATGAGTGTTTTTTTTTGTTATATCTAAATTGATTTTAGATTGATGTTAGATATAACTTGATTTTCTAATACAGTTATCTTATTTGGTGTGTATTTATACAAAGTTTGCTGTATTTTTATATATAAAAGTATTATGTATTTAGACAAGAGTGCATATTTTGGTATGCTGCATAAACACTAGTGCATCTCCTCAAATAACAGTAATTTTTTTTGCACACATTAATGGTACAGTCCACAGCAGTGACCCAATGAGACATGGAACAATCTACATTCTTAATAATTGTACATAACATTTCAAGCCAAGTATGGCTGAAAGTACTTAAAAAAATAATAATAGTATAAATACAAGTATAAATATGTACCTGTAAGCTTTAAAATGCATTTATCATGAATTTATCTGGATGGTTCTTATACATAAATATATAATGTACTAACTGTACTAAGCCTTACGAAACATTTAGGCACCATAGGAAAGTGCAATTGCAGCTGGAAGTGTCATAAGAGTGTGAAAAGGGTGTAATGACATAGTGCAAGTTTGGAACTGGTATGGGTAGCGCAAACTCGTGACTGAGATTGCACCACTATTAGGCACAATTAGGGTTGCCACCCAGCTGATATTTCACTGGCAGGCCAGCAAAAAATTGGTAGATGGAGGCAATATCAATGCCAATATTTTTTTTGGGAAGAAAATGCCTTAGGCACAATTTCAGTGTGTGCCTTGTTTCTCAGTTTTTCTGGTAGTGAGAAGGAAAACTGGATAGCCCTGCTTTTCTAGTCACTCCAGCCCAGGAATCAATTGATGGAACAAAACAAGTTATCATAGAAAAAGATAATTGTACACATCACCTAACAATAAAGGGAAAGTGCCTATAAGGAACACCACCAAAAAAATAATTCCGTAATAACAAGTAAGTTAAATCTAATAAAAACCCCAGCAAAAAATAAAAAGGCTTAGTGGGATAAAAAATTTCTGAATGGAGTCCACGGGTAACACCAAGATATCTTGTGTAAAAAGAGCATTAAAGGGATAGTTGCTAGTACTTAATACTTTACAGTGGAGCAGCACTGGAGAAGAAAGGAACAAGTAGATATCTGAGTAGGCAGCGCTATATAAATAGTGTAATCATAAAAAAACGCAACAGAGAACTCCATACCAATCCCTATGTAACAATATGGCAATTTAATATAATATAATTGTCACAAAGTGAATTCTGACAGCCTGCCTGACTGGGGATCTTGGAGGGGCCTGAGGGCCAAAGACCTCCCTGTAGATTATGGACCCTGGTTTATGTACCATAACTCTATACGTTAAAATTGTTAGTTAGTTATATTCTGTTAGTGTATTGGTTTATGTGTAACGTTTAATTCTGTGAGTAGACCACTCTGAAGGTTTATAATGTGACAGTGACTCCAATAGTTTACTCCAACATCCATTGTTCTGGATTAACTGGATTAACTGGTAAACTGATTATGTTGTGTACATTACTGTGTGTATTGTAATTAGGTCTACTCACTCTATGTTAATTCCTATTTGGTTTGCAGTCTGTATGTCTAATGTTTTCCTAGCCCCAGTTAGTTGGAGAACTATGTTTAGTTCCAACCCCCCCATTGTATACTAATGTCTGTGATGTCATGTGTATGTCTTTTTATAAGTCTGTGTTGTTACACAAAAGTAAAGTTGTAGAGTTGTTCAATCTTGCTGTACCTAACTGCTAGATGTCCTGTCTATTTGGGTAGAAAGAGCAAGGGTCCAGGAAAGACTTGCTGGGTAAATGCGGAGCTGTAAGTGGGGGCTAAGGAGGTGATTTCCCACAACGGACAGAGGGTCTACTTCGTCCAGTAGACGGTCCGTTACAAAAATAATCAACAAACCATCAATATTAAAAAATTAACATTAGGCAACTCCAATTAAAATTACCCAGAATTGTAAGTAACCATGGGAGGCTAGTACAATGTAAAACTTGCAAGAATCAAACAGGATACAATAAATGTCAAACACACCTTTGTTGCCCGAAAATGTGCTGAACTAAATGAAAAAACCTGGCCAGGTTGAATACAACAGGACACCAAAAAAGCTGAAAAATGGCATCCAGCACCTGTTTTTTTTAGCGTCCTGTTGTATTGAACCTATATATTGATGTTTTGTATATTTTTATATTAAATTGCCATATTATTACATAATGATTGTTGTGGAGTTTTCTGTTGTGTTTTTTGATGATTACACTATCCTGACCTGAGCACCCATACATATCAATGAGGACTAAACCTGACACTTCTCATAAATGCCTTGTGAACAGCGTTGTTCCAAGTTAAAGCAAGGTTAAGATTGGGCAGTTGTCACACTCTGACCTACATGGCGTTTTGCACCTTTCATCTCAATCTCACATGATAGCAGCTTTTGGTTTTTTCACCATATTGAAAATTACCATTTGTCAAGACCTGCTTCACCTTCGTTCAGCACCTGCCAGTCCATTGTTTTTGGTATCAGGCGACTTTATGCAATCATCTATGGCTGGCTAACTATTTATTGGTAACAGTGATACTGTGTCCAGGATATACAGGGATGGTGATCCTATGTCCTCCCTTCTTCAGAGGCAGAAATGGAAACAAATACAAACAATTTTGTATCATGTGTATACGTACATCTCGAGTACTTGCTCCCATGCTGATACACTTTATGACGGACCCCCTGGTACACCGACTGGGTACCTCCGTCAAAGCTCTGCTTTCTTGCTGCAATAGCCACCTCAAGCCACCAGACAGAACCAGTGTTGTAGGTAACTACTCCAATTCACCTGACAGGACACTCAGTCATTTACTCCAAGTACCAAACAACACCAGTATAGGAGTAGAACAGGAATGAACATTTATTGAACAGCAACAGAATCTTATATACAGACATAATCAAATTAACATAACTCAGCCCGCAAATTAACATACAACCAAACAGGAACTAACCAGAAATGAAGCAGACCTGATACAAATATACAAGAACACATCAAAATTAGTTTAACAGTAAATTGAATTAACAGAGAACAATGGATGAGTCACATAGTAGAAGTGTGCATATCATCATCAGCACAAGATGGGAAATCCCACCTAAGCAGAGCACAGTCGGTGCCTGCACTACAAGGGGTAAACCATCAACCATTGTCCTTTACTCCCCTGTGACACATTGTCTCCTCTCTGAATTATGCATTGGCACAATCTGTGAGCATGAGGGGTAAACACAGCATATATATTGTAAAGTCAATGCAGAGTGAAAACGTACCCACTGTACCTACCTCCCTAAAAAAAGAACCCCTTTTCAATTCCAAGGCCCATAATCTATAGGGAGGAGGCGGGCCATTACTTCTCTCCAAGAACCCCAGTGATGGAGTGTTCTGTCAGACATTTGCTCAGTGAATGTTTGGGTTTTTTGCTTGTAGTGGTAGAATGTTAATGTTTTTCAAATAAAGTTCTGTGAAAAATGTTAATTATTCATGATTTTTTTTTCCTCTGGGGAAAATCGGCACAGAATGTGTGAAGCAGGCCTAAATAATAAACATTAGGTTATATTATACAGAAAGTCGTATACTATATGTCCTTCTTGTATCTGTATTTTTTTTTTTTTGAGGCATTCACATATTTCTCACTCTGTTAAAGTTATATAAAAAATATTTGTTAGCTGTTATTCTTTTCAACTATTTTGTATAGCCATCTTTTGGTTAACTGGATGTCCTACAGCACATTTCTTGCCCCCCTTTTTTTGTACACTCATCAATCAAAAACTTTCAGTTAGATGCTATGCTGAACTATTTATTTCTTGATTATAGTGCTTGGTTTGAAATAACCTAAATAGTATTTCTCAGAGCACATAATTAGTATGTACTGAAGACTGTTATGTCCCACCTCTCCCTGTAGCTGTGCACCATTTTCAAGATTCATAGATACATTCCAAGCTGTTGAGAAAAGAAAAGGAACATACATTTCTATAAAAATTCAAAATCAACTTCAAAAAAATCTCTTTTTGTCAGCACCAAGTAATTTCCATCTAAATCCTTTAATGATCCTTTAAGTTTTCTATAAGCCGAAAGTCTATAAACCGAAGGTCGTTCGGTTTATAGACTTTCGGTTCATAGAATACATAGAATTACATGTAATTCTATGTATCCTATAAACCGAAAGTCTATAAACCGAACGACCTTCGGCTTATAGACTTTCGGCTTATAGAAAACGTGTAGTACCATTGCCTTTCTATGAACCGAACGAGAGCCCCATTCATAAGAATTTCTTATGAATGGGGCTCTCGTTCGGTTTATAGAAAGCCAATAGTATTACACGTATTCTATAAAACGAACGAATAAAACTAAACGAAACAAAAATAATGAACGAATTTCGTCTGAAACGAACGCAGTAATGAACAAAATTCGTTTTAGACAAAATAAATAACATTTTAGTCCGAATGGACGAAAATGAAACGAAAATGTTAGTTTTGCACATGTCTAGTTTGTTGCTGTGTATGTATGTTTATTTGACTGACTGCATGTGTGACTGTATATGTGTGTCTCTGTGTGTGTATGTATCTGTATATGACTAACTGCTTGTGTGACTGTATATGTGTGTTTCTGTGTTTGTGTGAATGACTGCATGTGTGTGTGACTGTATATGTGTATGTGTGCGTGACTGTGTGACTATATGTGTGTCTATGTAACAGTGCATACTTGTATATGACTGTGTGTGATTATGTGACTGTGTATTTAATTATGTATGTGCATGCATATCACATATTGTCACAGGAGGGCTACTAGCTGGGTACTGTACCTTGTATACAACAGTGCACTATACATGTTAAACACAGTTAACATAAGGGGAAACAGGGACCATTCGTGAAGGAAGCAAAGAACATAGTTCGGATAACATTTCACATACATTTCAGTACACATTCGGCTCAAGGACCAATCAGAGACCGAGCTACATTTAGCCCTTTTAACAGGCGACCAATCCATATGTGAGATACTAGTAAGCTGGTATTCGGTCCGGCACTTCTCCCCAGTGTCTGTAGCTGGCAGGGGCGCACTTGTAATGCACTGTATAGTTCCATGGTGATTCCTGCTTTACTCCGGTTAGATGGGGACAGCAGTAGCGTGGTATAGCACCATCTGTGCAGGGGCCAGTGATTATAGCTCTCCTACGAGCTTTTGGCTTTTGCCACGGACAAGGTCCGCAGTCTCTTGTTCAGTAATCTGTCAGAATATCTATACATCCTGTTACAACTTGTGGTCCATAAGACTAGATCACATGTAAAAGATACAATTAGTATCCTTCAGGAATTAAATACACTAAAATGGGAAGACAATTATCTCCTAGTAACAAGCAATGTCATGTCTTTGTATACATGTATAGATCATGAACAGGGCATAACAGCCATAAGACAAATGTTAGAACTGAATGGATTTTTCCCTAAAAAACAGATAGAATTTATTTTGGAAGTTATTGAATTGATTCTGACACACAATTCATTCTTTTTAAATAAAGAATTCTTTCTACAATGAAGAGGTACAGCCATGGGCACCATGATCCCCTCAGCTACGCCAATCTGTTTGTGGCCAACTGGCAGAATAAATCAGTTTGATCCGGTCATGGCTGGGAGACGAACATGGTGCTCTATCGGAGATATTTTAATGATCTGTTTTTTGTATAGAAAGGGGGAGAAGAAGATCTTAAACAATTCTAATTTTAGTAAAGACAAAGTACAATTTAGAGATTTAGACATTTCAATAAGTAATGTAAAAGTAGTATCCATTTTTATATTAATCACACATGCCATACTAACTTAACTCTGCTAGTACACACCTGAAGTGTTGTGAGTCTGTATTATATGTTTCATTTATATCTGAAAATAAAAATGGGTTCATAAAAAATAAAAAAAATCACTGGAACAGGGCTGTACCTGGACGGGTGCAAAAAGTGCACCCCGGAGCAAAGGAAGAAGGGGGGCACCGAGACTGAACAGCGCCATCACCTGCGTGAGCAGACGCTATTCAATAATTGCAGTCAGCGCGGTGCTTGCTCGCACAGGCTGCCATAAATAAAATGATGGGAATCATGTTTGAAACAGAGGCTGACATAAACGTAAGTGGCTACTGCTGTTGTTGTCAACACAGGGGTGCAGTCACGAGTAGCATGCATTAAAGTGACTCCGTCCCTGCAACTGTAAAATAAATGGTGGTGGGTCGTGTTATGCCAGTGGCGGAGGATCTGCTCCACACAGCCCCTCCTTGCTGTGGATGAGCTGATCCTCCTCCTGCTGTCAAACTAGAAAAAATAAAATCCCAGTAGGAGACAATGGTTGAGCACCAAGATGGAGGTAAATTATGTTTAAGCACAGCATTTTTTTCACTACAGTAACATTTTTATAATCACTATTATTCACATTCAATATGACAACTCTAGTCTGAAAATAAAAATAAATAAAATATGAGATAATTGTTTTTTTATTTTCACACTTAATTGACACATTTAGGGTTGCCTGGGTGAGTGCATGTGAGAGTCGGTTAACACTTGTGCCTGAATTACTATCTTGATGTGTGTGTGAGAGTTGCAGGTTTACATGTGTGTCTCTTCTGCGTGAGTGGCAGGATGGGAGTGTGAGAGTCGGTTTTCCATGTGTGTCTGAGTGAGTGGCAGGATGGGAGTGTGAGAGAGGTGGGTTTGCACGTTTGTATGTCTGAGTCTGTATGGCTGAATGGACCATGCAAAGGGGGCCAACCAAAAATGTCCTGCAACCAGGCGTCCATGACCTTAGGATTAGCCCTGTAGTGGAACAAACGTGCTGATTATTGTTCATGTGAAGGAGCCAGTCTTGCAAAGTCAGTACCATGGACAGAGAATAAATCATAACCACAGAAACATAGAATGTGTCGGCAGATAAGAACCAATTGTCCCATCTAGTCTGCCCAGTTTTCGAAATACTTGTATTAGTCCCTGGCCCTATCGTATATCTAGGATAGCCTTGTGCCTTAAACTCCTTCACTGTGTTTACCACTATCTCTTCCACTAGAAGGCTATTCCATACTATTCCGACCTTTGGGGTGAGAAATCTGTGTGACGGCACAGGGCACAACACCAAGGGGGGCGCCAGACAGTGCTGCATTTACCGTGAGGCATCCTAGGCAGATGCCTAGGGCAGCAAATTTTGAGGGGCGGCAGCGCCCCCCAGCACTGAAAAAAAAAATGTAAAAAAAAAATCCGCCCCTCACCATCGCTCTGCTTGCCAGGCTGCATGGGGAGCCGAACAGGCAGCACAGAGAAACCTCTGTGCTGCCTGTTCGGCTCCCCGTGCAGTGTGACACGGAAGTGCCGACAGTCACGTGACGGGCGCGCTGACGTCATACTCACGCCGGGTCACGTGACCTGTCGGCACACCCGCCGGGGAGCATGGAGGACTCCATGCTGCCTGCCACTAGCCACCAGGGAAAGGTAAGTGCTGGGGAAATGGGGGGAAATTGGGGCTTATTAAATGGAAAATCACACTGGCATATTGGGCAAAATAGCTGGGCACATTAAATGGCAAATCACACTGGAATTGGGCAAAATAGCTGGGCACATTAAATGGCAAATCACACTGGCATATTATTGGGCAAATTAGCAAATACCACTGGCAAATTATTGGCTAAATTGGCAGGGGCATATTAAATGGCAAATAACACTGGCATATTATTGGGCAAATTGGCAGGGGCATATTACATGGCAAATAACACTGGCATATTATTGGGCAAATTGGCAGGGGCACATTAAATGGCAAATAACACTGGCATATTATTGGACAAATTGGCAGGGGCACATTAAATGGCAAATAACACTGGAATAGTATTGGGCAAATTGGCAGGTGCATTTTAAATGGCAAATAACCCTGGCATGTTCTTGGGCAAATTGGCTGCGGGATATAAAATGGCAAATAACCCTGGCATGTTCTTGGGCAAATTGACTGCGTGATATAAAATGGCAAATAACACTGGCATATTATTGGGCAAATTTTCAGGGGCATATTAAATGGCAAATAACACTGGCATATTATTGGGCAAATTGGCTGCGGGATATAACATGGCAAATAACACTGGCATATTATTGGGCAAATTAGCAGGTGCATATAAAATGGTAAATAACACTGGCATATTATTGGGCAAATTGGCTGGGGCTTATTAATGGCAAATAACACTAACATATTATTGGCCAAATTGGCAGGGGAATATTAAATGGCAAATAATACTGGCTTAATATTGGGCAAATTGGCTGGGGCATATTACCGGTAAATGGCAGAATAACACTGGCATATTATTGGGCAAATTGGCAGGGGAATATTAATGGCAAATTATACTGGCATAATATTTGGCAAATTGGCCGCGCTGATTAAATGGCAAATACTGGCATATTATTGGGGAAATTGGCTGTGACTTATTAATGGCAAATAATACTGGCATATTATTGGGCAAATTAGCTGGGGAATATTATGGGCAAATAATATTGGCAATGTGTATGTAATGGGGTGATAGAGGCATGCAAATGGGGTGATGGGGCATGTCCTTGGTGTGCAATGTGGGTTATGGGTCATGTCGTGGGTGTGCATCATGGGTAGGGGGGTGCCCTAAATTTGTCTGCTTAGGGCAGCACAAAACCAAGATACACCACTGGCACCAGAGGAGGCACCTGTCTACAGAAGCATGCAACAAGTATATAAAAAAAAATAATTTCAGTGTGAGGTGCCGATCATCCTACCAGCACCATCACTAGAAGCGTGCAGTCCCTGAGTAACGGGGAGCCTCACACTCCCTCCTTGCCCTGTGAGAAGCAGCACCTCTCTGCCTCTTCCAGCAGAGACCTGCTGCTGTCAGTAATCACAGGACCAACCAGAGGTGAGCAAGGGATATGAGTAATCATATCCCCATGCGTAGAGCCTGAATGGAGGAAGCAGGTCTCTACAATAATGAGACCAGCAGCTACCTCCCCACCACAGCCAGCAAAGGAGGTGCAGCACAGACCACCAGGGTCTAGATGAGCCTCCCCAGGACAGAAAGGTAGGATCCTGGGAGGGAGGCTAATACTAGAAAAACATGTTTTAATCTGCTGTGGACTACTGTTCCAATGATGCTCAGCCAGCATCATAGTAGACACCTGGCTGAGCATCATTGGAATTATGTACATCTGTAGACTTATCTACTGTTGACTGCACTTCCCATGATGCTCAGCCAGCATCATGGAAGCAGTATGTCTGGCTGAGCCTTATGGGAGCTAAAGTTAACAGCAGATGGTGAAACGGGTGTTAGTTCTGAACTACAACTCCCATGATGCCTAGTCATGGTGGACACCTGGCAAATTGTTGTTCACATTTTTATAAACTTTTGACTGCACTTCCCATGAGGCTCAGCCAGTATCATGGAAGCAGTATGGCTGAGCCTCATGGGAACTGTAGCTAACAGCAGGTGGTATGCCAGATGTTAGCTCTGGATTAAAACTGGGTGCTAGGCAGGGGAGGGCTGGCAACCGTAGGCCTGGGGGGCAAATCCAGTCAAGTGGCCCATTGCACCACCGAATCGCCTCCCTATCCACGGCCATCTTTTCCTTGTTTTATAACGAATATGTCAGGATTATGCCCCCTCAATATGCCAGGATTTTCCCCTTAATATGCCAGAATTTTCCCCCACAATGTGCCAGGATTTTTCCCCACAATATGGCAGGATTTTCCCCTCAATATGCCAAGATTATTCCCCCTCAATATGCCAGGATTATGCCCCCTCAATATGCCAGGATTATGCCCCCTCAATATGCCAGGATGTTCCCCTCAATATGCCAGGATTTTGCCCCACAATATGCCAGGATTATGCTCCACAATATGCCAGGATTTTACCCTCATTATGCCAGGATTTTACCCTCAATATGCAAATATTATGCCCCCTCAATATGCCAGGATTCTGCCCCCTCAATATACCAGGATTTTGCCCCACAATATGCCAGGATTTTACCCTCAATATGCCAGGATTATGCCCCACAATATGCCAGGCTTTAGCTACCCAATAGGTCAGGATTTTGCCCCACAATACACCTGGATTTTGCCCCCCAATATACCAGGATTTTCCCCCACAATATGCCAATATCCCCCGGTGCTCTCATCTGCCCATCTGTGGCTGGGAGGGAATCATTGTGCGCTCCCCTCCAGCCAAGCGTCTTCAATAAAGTTTGTTTAAACTTTTTTTTTCAACAAACATTATTGAATGCGCATTGGCTGGAGGGGAGCGCAGAACGCTTCCCTCGCAGCCATGGACCTGCAGCACCGGGGGACAGCAGCAAGGAGTTAAGTACTGGGAAAGTGGGGAGGATTTTTTTTTTTCCTGGCGTGACCTGGGCCTGCCGAGGCCCCTGCACCCGCCGGGCCCGGGACGCCAGTATTGTCCGTCACCCCCTGGGGCTTCCAGCGTTAAAGAAGGCCCAGCGGCCATTTTTGGCATGCATTAGGGCGGCCTGGGGGGCGGCCTTTTTAGGAACCTATATATATATTTTTTTATTAGTTATTAATTAGTTAATATAAGTTAGTGTTAGGGTTAGTGTTGTACTAGTTGTGTCGATTATTATTGGGAAAATAATGTCGAAAAACATTTTTACTCCCAAAATGTTCCCTTTTATATGTACTTTTTAATACTAAATTATAGATTATTTTTATGTATAGGGTATCAAAAGAAAGCTCTAACTGTCCTTTAAAAAACAACATATAACTTGTATGGGTGCGTTAAATGACAGAGAGGAAAATTACGTTGCAACAAACACATATTTAAAAATTGAAAAATCGCTCTGGCACTGGCCCAGAAAATCCCTGGTCCTGAAGCGGTTAATGTAATTGTCATCTCTTGGAATTTAGAAAATATATTCCGTACATAATAGGAAATGATTTATTATCATTCTCGTAGCCAGAGGCTGACAAATTTCTGTAATCTGGACATTATACACGAATACACAAGGGAACCTGTTTAACCTGGTTAAATACACAAGGGAACCTGTCTAACCAATCTAGTCTGCCCATAGAATGTTTAGGTTAGGTTAACATGTATGTAGCAAAAAGGAATGCTCCTTTAAATGTATGGTATCACAACTTAAGCTTCTCCCCCATGCCTCCCCCTCCAGAATAAAAGACGCGAGACATAAATGGAGTTTAAATAGGCCACAGCATTTATTAACATAACAAAGTAACTGTATGAGCCAAAAAAGTATCTCCTTTATTATTAACCTCTTGTAACTTATTATCAATAGATAAATAAATATAAATATATATATATAATTGAACATTCGATGACAAACATACAGCTACAACTAGTCCTTGCCAATCTACCTGAGAAAAACATAACAAAAACATAACCAACATCAACCTATCCTTCTAAAAACTTTCAGGATTATAAGGTGAACCCCTCCCCCCTCATCCATGTTACCTCTGTATTTTGCTTGCCAACTTGATGCTAACCACCAGCCGGCTGTTAATTCGGTGGGCACGACCATTATGATCACCTTCATCGTGATCAGAGGTTAAGGGAGGGGACACCCTATCCATCCATCTGACTCCATCTCCTCCGTCCTTAACTACTGGATTGGCAAGGACAACCCCGCCTGCTGTGACAAAAGAGAAATACATTAATGCACACATAAAAACAATTAAAAAAGGGAGGGTGGGTGGGAAATTTCTCCTGATATGTCCGTTAACCAAAATGGCTGACGGACTCAGGGGATCCCAGCTGAGCTGCAGCGGACCTGGATCCCTCTCTCAAGCAGCCGGTGGATGTCTGCACATACATGCAGACATCTTCCACTGCTACCTGGCACATCCGTCGGGACTTTTATGATGGAAGCTGGGAGGTCACATGACCTTCCGGCTGTCCGTCATAATAGACAGTAGTGTCAGGCACCATAGAGGATGATTGCACGTATGTGCTGACATCCCCCAGCTGCCCCCACTAGCCACCAGGGAGAGTGGGTATGTAGGGGGTAGAGAAGCAGCATTGGGGGAGGGAGAAGAGAGCCAGTGTTGGGGGAGGGGAGGGGGGAGAAGAAAGCCAGCATTAGGGGAGGGGGAAGATAAACAGCGTTCTGAGAGGGGAGTGGGGGAGAAGAGAGTCAACATTGGAGGGAGGGAGGGGGGAAGAGAGCCAGTGTTGGGGGGAGGGAGGGGGTAGAGCCAGCATTGGGCAAGTCTGGGGGAGGGAGGGGTGGAGAGGCAGCATTTGGCAAGTCTTGGGGGGGAGGGGGGAGAACGACTGTCACGAATGCATCCTACTCCAAGAGTGCATGTGACTGGGTTATGGTGGTGCAAGGGTTAAAATTAACTCTCTGTCTGTCCTAGACTAGAAATAATGATAAAACCCCCCTTTCACCCACCCCCACACTTAATTATACTGATATGACTAACATGCTAATACTGCCACCACCAAGACAATTTATAAATGGGGTGCCTTGGTCCCCCAAGCAAATTAGACTAAACCCACGAATATGCTTTAACACAATATCTATGCGATTGGTCTAATCAGGTAACGTGAGTCTCTATACCAGACAAAGGCAGAACTTAATAAAGGAATATTTATTATGAACAAAAGAAGGCACAGTGCATACAAAAAATAAAACAGATGACAAATTATTTACACCAAAACAGATAAAAACAAAAAGGAGAAATTAACAGAAAACCTAACTACTCACTTAGATGGAGAAGTACCAGTATTTTCTGTCCGAGGGACTGCTGCAAGGAAATGACGGCAACTTACACAAAATTTAGATCTTGCCCCTAGTAAGCACGCTGGCCATTGTTCTATCCTTAGATTTATACCTTGTCAGGTCAACTCAGGTTTCCAAGCCGACCCAGAGGTGGGAAGGTGTACCTAAAAGTGACCTCCCCCATGTGTGGTGGAACTACCCCAGTCAGAATATGGAATCTTGTTTCTAATTTCCCTCCAGTGCATGTCACATACATAATTCTTGCCTCTATTAATTTGGTGCAATTTATGTCCACAGATATGTCACACTTGCTACCCATGACTCTATACCACAGATTTCACAATAACTTCCAAATGGCTCAAGTTGGTGCAGCCATATTTGTACTCATTTTGTAGGGTGTACTATTCCCTGTCTAAATATTCACAAAATGAGGCATGATTAATAATCTGGGAGTTATTATTAATGCATGTTTGGGAGATGACTTTTGCAGGACAAGACTTCTAACTGGTAAGGGCCACTTAGCATATCATGACAGTTGTAGCCTAGACTACCAGGCTGAATCTTACCATAAAATATAAACACATGGCACAGATGTAGTGGGTAGAAAAGGCCACAGCCATTTTATTATTATAACATATCTCATTGCCTCCAACCTTAGAATAAACCTTACAATAAATACAGTATAAATATAAAATTAGGCAATGACAAACCCACATGTTCACACATATGTCATTAATGACATGATCCACATAATTAACATAATTAACCATAACTTTATTAACATAGTTAACATAACCCAGTAAACATGTCCTGAACCAACTTGCTCCCCAGGGGTCCCAAGTCCATCGAATCCACTGCCGGGCAGACCATCTGCCCAGCCCACCATCAGGCCAGGAGCCCCCAGCTTGTGCTCCGGACCTCTCTCATCTCCATTCGAACTATGGCTGACTCCCAATATTCCAGCCATAGACCCCCCCTAAGGAGCAAGTAACCGCCAAGGCCCTTATGAGTGATTCCTTACTACAGAAGGGCTACCCCACCCAGCAGAAACAACGCCTTTTCTACCCCTTCTTGAATACCCAATAAAAACACATCCCAACCTAGGTCGGACAAGTGTACCCCGTCTTTGGCTACCAAGCCTGTACGATCCCCTTCCAGATTGCGGTGTCTGACCACCACACCTTTTTGTTTACGCACAAAGATAGACATCAGTTTGTTAATCTTTCCCCTGCTGCGCTCCATTGACCTGAAATCCTGTGCATACCGCCATTGGTCTCTTGGCACCATTTCCGACCAAATAATTTTAACCCCGGGTACCAATGCTAGAATGCGGGTAACGTCATTTTGCATTATTTTGACCAATTCCCTCTGCGGCACCAGCCCCAGATCGTTCCCCCCGGCATGGATTACTACAATATTAGGCCGTTCTCCCCGGTCAATGAAGCGCAGCAACATGGGCAAGACCCCCGCCCAACGCATACCCCGGGCCCCGAACCACTTCACCTGAAGCAATTCGGCAGGAAAGCCCAGCCGTAGGCCCGATGGCCTAACTGCGGCCCTCCGTCTAGCCCAGAAAACGTAGGAGTGGCCAATGATCCACACCACGTAGCCGGACCCTAAAACAACAAGTAGTGGAAAAGGTGGGAAGAAGGGACTAATGCATTGTAACCATCACTATCCCTTTTCACAACATCCTGTGAGGCCTTACATAGGTCCTGAACCGATTAGATTCCCATCTCCCTATGCGTTTCACCACTTCATCCCCCAGACCTAAACGTGCTGCCTCCGTGGCCGCCCCTATCCTGAATGAGTGAGTGCCGAACTCTTTTTCAGGCAGACCTAACCTGACCAATGCCAACCGGAAAACCTTCAGAAATTGAAACTTGGAAAGTGACATCCCGCTCCTGTGTACCAGGAGAGGAACCACCCCTTTAGGTCTGACTGCCAAATATTTCCGTACACTTGTCACCGGGCAAGCCACACTGCCTGCCATCCCGTATAACACCACCCTTGCTCCCCGACCTAACTGGTCAGTTTTGGACGAGCGTAATAATACTATAACCTGGTCCTCAGTACAGGAAACGTCACACAACCTAAGGCCCCCCACGCCCTGTCGTGATCTACTAACCAATTCAGAAATCCTGAAAGCCCCGAAAAACGCTAGTGAAAAGGCCGCCCTGAACAGCACTGTTTCAAATTCCGAGGTGCAAATATCCCCCAGCACCCTGACCACATCACTCAACGTCCCCATGGATACTGGGCGGCGGTGGTCCAGAACCGACCGGCCCCGTTTCATGCCTTTCATTGCTTGCCGAATCACAAAGTGCTTTGTGATATCCGCATACCCTCTTAGTTTAAACATAAAAGCCAGTGCGGCCAACTTAGCGTTCAACTGGGCCGGGGAAGCTTTTTGTGAAGCCAACCGAAACATAAACCAAAACAGTATATCAAGGCGATTTGCTTCCGACAAATCACCCCCTGCCCACTTTGCCAGCTCGTCCCACTCCCGCCATACCCGATTGTAAGCCGTCCACGTGGAGGGAGCCAACGAGGATTTCACCCATCCCTGCAACACTCGGTCCCGAGTCTCCACACTATCTCCGGGCATGGGTGACCCACGGCCTCTGCCCCTGGAGCCACCTGCCTGAACCTGTCCCACTGTAGGCGAGAAAGAGAGTCCGCGATGACGTTCTGATAACCCGGAACATGCTTAGCTCTAAACGATATGTTGAGCTCCATGCACAGTAATACAAAGTATCTCAAGAGCTTAACCACCGCAGGGCAGGATGCCGAAATCTTATTGACTGAATAGACTACTGCCAGGTTATCCGAGTAGAATATTACCCTCCTATCTTTCATCGACCAACCCCATAGCGCTAGCGCTACTACCAACGGGAATAGCTCCAGAAAGGCTAAGTTGCGCATCAGCGGCGATGCTTTCCAAGCCTCTGGCCATTCAGCAGTGCTCCATTTTCCCCCGTAATATGCCCCAAAACCTACACTCCCTGAAGCATCAGTGTACAGCTCCAGGTCAGGTGCAAGACCGCCGGCTTTTGAAAGAAGACCCGGCCGTTGAATTTTTCCAGGAAAACACTCCAGACCACTAAATCTGCCTTCATAGCCCTTGACACCCGCAGGAAATGATGACTTTCCCGGATCCCTACCGTGGCTCTGGACAGTGATCGCAGGAATACCCTACCCGCCGGGATAATCCTACACGCAAAACTGAGCCTCCCGATAACCGATTGAAGCTGTTGAAGGGTGACCTTCTTGGCTTGCATAACCTCAGCTAACACCCGTCTCATGACCACCACTTTTTCTATTGGTAACCTGCAAACCCCTTGTACTGTGTCTATTTCCAAGCCCAGGAAACTGAGTCGGGTCGTTGGTCCCTCAGTTTTTTCCGTGGCTAGTGGGACCCCAAATGATTTAGCTACCAACTGCATGGTATTCAGTAAGTGAACACAATCTGATGACGTCGCCCTACACACAGGAAATCGTCCAGGTAGTGGACCAAAGACCTAACCCCTGCTTCTTGCCTAACCACCCATTCCAGAAAAGTGCTGAACTTTTCGAAATAGGCCCACGATATAGAACAACCCATGGGTAAGCACAAGTCCACAAAGAACTTATCCTGGAACCAGCATCCTAACAGGTGGTGACAATCAGGATGTACCGGTAATAGATGAAATGCTGCTTCTATGTCCACTTTGGCCAGTAATGCCCCAGGGCCCGCTGCCCTGACTACGTCAACTGCTCTATCAAATGATGTATAGGACACCGAACATAGTTCACGGTCTATATCATCATTAACAGATGCACCTTTTGGGTATGACAGGTGATGAATCAGCCGAAATTTACCCGCCTCCTTCTTGGGAACAACACCCAAGGGAGAGACACGCAGATTAGGCAGCGGCGGGTCTGAATAGGGGCCCGCCATCCTCCCCAGACTGACCTCCTTTCCCAGTTTTTCCTTCACCACCTCCGGAAAGGACTGTACCGACTTCAGATTTAGTCTAAAAACTACCGAACCCTTAGCCACGAAAGGAATACGAAACCCGTTGCTGAACCCTTCCTCTAAAAACGATGCGTCCTCCCGCTTACCGTAAAGCTTTAGCCACGGCAGCATCGCGCTTTTGTTCACTGGCGAGCTCCCCTTTTGATCCCATAGCACCGGCTGTTCCCACTGACTTCCCTTTCTTAAAGCATTTTGCGTAGCTGTGGTTGCCTCCACATCCGGTGCATTCGTGCTTGAAACGGCACGAACTGCCCCATTTGCACTGACTGTCGTTAAACAGCCAGCAGCAACCTTTTTTTCCCATGGCCGGCGAAGAACTTGCTGTTCCCGCGCCGGCCCCCCCCTTGAAAGGGGGACGATTTCTGGGCGAGCATTAACTTCAGCCAGAGTGTGATATCCATTTGATCCCATCTCATTGTCGGATTGGCGGCGAGGCGTTGACGAAACTGCTCGTCGTAACGCCACCACGCCAGTCCCCCGTACACTCTGTACGCATCCCAGATCCCATCCAGATAGGAAAACAAAGCTGAACATTTCTCAGGTGCCTTCTGGCCTACTACGCTGCCCAAAATACAGAAAGCTCTCAACCAGTTCCCAAAGGTTTTAGGAAGCTTACTGTAACGTTTTTTCCTCTCTTCCTCCTCCTTTTTTGCCCTGTCTTCCTTCTTTACATCCTCCTTCAAGTCCACGGACTCTTCCAGGGGGAGTAAAGAGAACAGTTCCAAGTACTCCCCTTTCCAAATCTTTTCCCTTGTTTCTAGCTTCAAATGCGCCCCCAATGGGCCGGAATATGACAGGTAAGAGTTGTATACCGCCGCATCTGGTACCCCTTCCCTCAATTCGTCCACTCCTTCCTTTCCTGTCCCTTCATCTGCCACTGTTCCTGTTGCATCCCCCGTGTCGCCCCCTTCAGCTCCTGTACTAGATGCCACCCATGCTGTTGCCGCCGACGGCGGTTCCGCCTTTTTCTGGCCCCCTGCCCAGGAGTTTAAAAAGGCCTGCAACCCAGCCATTAGACTTCCATCCCCTGTGGCCCCATCGTGGCCCTGGTGTGTCGTGTGTAAATGATTAAAACTCTCACCGGTAGTTCCTCCAGCCGTTCCTGACTTCGGATCAGAACTCCCAGAAATGTCCTTTTCGGGAACCGCTCCACCGGCTGTCGTCCCGCTCGTTCCTTGGGTAGCAGATCTCCCATCACCGTCGTCGGATCGCCTGGAATGGGACACAGATTTGGGGAGTGCCGTCGGTGTACTTACTACCCTGTCCCTATGTCTAACCTGTTGAGGGGAACCCTCGACCCTCTGCCCTGTAGAAGCCTTATAATGATCATACCTGCCCCCCGAACGGGAACGAGCCCTGCGGTGCTTGGCACGATATGTGTGATGGGCCCTGGAACCCCTTCTACGCTCCCTGGACGAAGAACCTGACACTGAAGGACTACGAGAGCGAGGGAAATGACCGCTACGGGAATGGCCGGTGCCAGGACCCCTGCCAGATCTGGGCGGGGACCTGGCCCTATCCGCACTACTACCACTACCAGACTCTCTGCTACCTCGGGCATGACGCCGACTACCCTTCCCCGGACTGGCCCTATGGGAATAACGGACCCTACCCCTAGGGGACCTGTGCCTATCCCCTCCTCTCCTACCACTCCTGTCCCGGGACCTGAATCTGGGCGAAATCCCTCCCCCCTCCCCGGTGGCCCCATCCCCGGGGGAAACCCTCCTTCTAACTGGGGTTGTGGGAATGTCTCTAGGTACTCGCCTTTGTGTCTCCATTCCGGACATCCTGGGCCTCTTTGTTCCTAGGGCCAGCTGCCCACGATCTCGACCTGGACGTGCCGCAGCTCTCCTTGCTCCCGTAAGGCCCCCCGGTATGGTTTCCTCTTCCTAGCCGGCCTGCACGGTAGGCCCTTTTTCTACTTCCTTCCTGGCCTCTTGGTAGGCCTCTGCAGCCTCTGCTCCGTCACTGCTCCAACCTGCATCGGACAAGCCTCCTTCCGATCTTCTGCCCGGGGCTTGGTCCCCTGAGGCCCGGACCGTCTCCACGGATCTCCTGCACTCCTGTAACACCTATGACACATTTTTAAACATCCTTACTGCTGTCAGTTCTCCTTTCCCCCTCTGATCCTGTGCAGTTTCCATTCCAGTGACCATCCGCTTGCATCCTCCTGGGCCTGCCTGCAGATCCCTTTGCCTGGTATCCCTGCAGCATCCCCTGGGCCTCGTGCTCCTCCCCCGATCACCATTTCCACCACTTGTGCTTGGGGCCTGCATCACCTCCTGTCTCCCGTGATGTCCTCTGGTCTGGGCCTGCATCGATCCCTGCTGATCTTCCCCCACTGCCTGGCATCCTCCCTGTCCCTCCACGTGGCCTGCTGCATCCCCACACCGAGTCCCGTCACCTGCTCTCCACATGGCTGAGGGCCTGCTCCGTTCCCTGCTGTCTGTAATGCTAGCTGGAGGGGCTTCCCGTCCCTCCACGCGCAGGTGATCCCGGGCTGAGCCTCTGCGGCGGGCGGGTCCTCCTCACCGGTCTTGCAGTAGAAACCTCTCCAGGAACCAGATGTCCAAGCTACTCCATCGCCCATCCGGATCCCTTCCTCCTTGCAGCATCACAGATCCCTGCCAGGAGCCTCTCCAGCGACGAATCCATCCTGAAAAAGAAGAAGGGTGGAAGCAGGGAGACAGAACAGAAGAGATCCAAAATTCTGGTAGGATTCAAAATTAATCTGCTTATTTTCCACAGTGCACTGACTTATACGCCCTTTGCTCCCCACCCCCAACTCCTCCCCTTACACTGAATCACCAATAGATGCAGCCTTGCTAATGCACAAGCTGTCAAGGCCCTCCTGCACCTAGGCGTCTCCGTGGGCTGCAAAAGAACCTACTATCTATGACTGGATACAGATATATATCTGTATAGACTTGCTGGCAACTAACTCAGTGTAACATTATACACCTTGTAACATCAGTTCCCGCTTCAAAGGAACCACTCAAGTTGTAAAGCTTTTCAGATAACAAAGGTCATACCATCTCTACTGTATAGTCGATGCAGGTATGCACTACCACAATTGTTGTGACAGGGACCATTGGGCAAGTCTGGGGCATAGGGGCAGCATTGGCACATAAAAGGAAATAAAAACAATAAATTCGTTTTTTTATATCTTAATTTTTATTAAATATGAAAAAGCAATTTACATGTGAATATATACAAGTCAAACTTTTTCCTATAAGGTAGTCTTAAATTCAGGCTTTTAGTTTTTTTCCTAAAGGAATATCCAAAGTTTGGGGGCTCGTCTTATAATCAGGGTCATTCATCTAAGATTCGAGCAAATACGGTAATACTTTCATTAGTCCCTGACCTCATCTTATATCTAGAATAGCCATATGCTTATCCCATGCATGCTTAAACTCCTTCATGTATTAACCTCTACCACTTCTACTGGAAGACTGTTCCATAGATCCACTACCGTCTCAGTAAAGTAATAGTTTCATTAGTCCCTGGCCTTATCTTATACTTATCCCATTTATGCTTAAACTCCTCCTCTACCACTTATGCTGGAAGACTATTCCATGCACCCACCAACCTCTTAGCAAAGTAATATTATGTGTCTGACCACAAAAAAACATTAAAATATTAAATATTTCCAGCCTTTTCAAAAGTTTGAGGTTGACCCCAAATATATGTATATAACTATTTTCATATGTAATAAAATTATTATTGAAAAATTGTTAATTTCTTCTTTTTATTCCCCTTCTCTGCACCCACATTGCACCTAAATAACTTAACACAGCACCATACAGCACCCACTGCACTTGTCTTGTACTCATTTTGATTTGGCATGCCACAGTGTCAATTTGCCCCCCAGAACATACCACAGTGTAACTTTGTCCCATTGAACTGCCCCTGAAGAACATGCCACAGTGTCACTTTCCCCATAGTACATGTTATTCTGCCCCACATAACATGCCACAGCACCACTTTTAATTTTCCAATTAAGATGCCACTATTAGCCTGGCCATTATTATACCACAGCCAGATTGCAAATTAATATGCCATAGCCTGATTGGATATTAATGTGCCACAACCTGATTGCCCAGTAATGTGCTCAGCCTGATTTCTCAGTAATATGCCACTTTCTGATTGCCCAGTAACATGCCCAGCCTGATTGCCCAGTAACATGCCCATCCTGATTTCCCAGTAATATGCCCAGCCTGGTTTGCAAGTAATATGCCCAGCCAGATTGCCCAGTAATATGCCAAAGTCTGATTGCCTAGTAATATGCCAAAGTCTGATTGCCCAGTAATATGTCCATCCTGATTGCCGGTTAATATGCCCATCGTGATTGCCCAGTAACATGCCCAGCCTGATTGCCCAGTAATATGCCCAGCCTGACTGCCCAGTAATATGCCCAGCCAAATTGCCCAGTAATATGCCACAGTATGATTGCCCAGTAATATGTCCATCCTGATTGCCCAGTAACATGCCCAACCTGATTGCCCAGTAATATGCCTATCCTGATTGCCCAGTAATATGCCCAGCCTGACTGCCCAGTAATATGCCCAGACAAATTGCCCAGTAATATGCCCATCCGGATTGCCCAGTAACATGCCCAGCCTGATTGCCCAGTAATATGCCCAGCCTGACTGCCCAGTAATATGCCACAGCCAGATTGCCCAGTAATATGCTCAGCCTGACTGCCCACTAATATGCCACAGCCAGATTGCCCAGTAATATGCTCAGCCAGATTGCCCAGTAATATGTCACCACCCACCTCCCCCCTTCCCCACTACTCACCAGCTCCATGTCCCTGGCTGTATCCTTGGTGCACCGGCACTGACAGGTTTTTTTAAAATTAATGTTTGGAGAAAAAAAAAGTCCCCTGCGCAGTTCAGTCTATGTGAGTTGAGCTCACATCAGCCTGCGTTACCAGCCCTGTCACACGTGTCCTTCCTGCTTCCAGCAGACCCATGTGGCAGGGCCTGCTAATGCAGGCTGATGTGAGCTCAGCTCACACAGTCTGAACTGCTCAGTTCACGTGAAGTAGCGCAATGGTGTCACGTGACCCACGATCGCACTAATACAGTGCAAATTGCAGAGACTGTCCTGGGGATGAGAACTTTTGTAAAATTTGCCTCCCACCAGGAAACCCCTCTCCTGAGTCAACAAAGCTACACAATGGGGAGGAAGTAGGAGGTATTGGGGGTACTTGCAGTGGTGGGTTTCAGCTGGTTTACACTGGTTCATGTGAACCTGTTACTAAAATTTTACAAGTTTGCCGAACCAGTGCAAGCCGGAAATCCCATTTAAAAAAAAAAATCTGCGGTCCCTGGATGTGGACACGGCTTTTTTCCCAGCTGCCTGAAATGACGGCAAGTAAGTTCCGGCTGCTATATATTTTTTTAAATTATAATTTTATTGCGACAAGGAGATTATCTCTCAAATACAATGCGTATACATCATCGTCAATATAATACACAGACAAATCAAAGCATAAATTACAATGAGGACACAGAATGCAACATTTTCTTTTTTTTAGTAGGTATAAATAACTCAACTATCAACCTGAAAAAAAAAATAGGGTTTGCATGGTTTACCAGACTAAGACTCATTTAGGAAGAATAATATATATCTAATCAGTTGTGACTATAACTAAGCGTAGATATGCAATGGAAGTAGGTTTTAAAAAAACATGCCTGAAACAGGAGTTAAGGTTGTACAGATCTTGACCACAAGGCATTCAGTATGAAAGGAATTTCCAATAAACGACTTCGGCATAACAGAACTGCCATTACTTGCAGATACAATAAATTTGAGTTAACCATAAGGGAGTCTAGAGCGGTGTATATAAAAACCGGTAACAAATTCCAAGTAACTAGACTCTCTACATCCAGGCAGATCAGAAAGACTGCTTCTGTATAAAATCAAGACTATTTAAAAAGAAAGAGACGTGAAATAAAAAACTAGTTGAAAATGGAAAAGAGGAGCATGGAAAAAAGTAAGCTGTAGGCGAATAACAGCGGGGTGAGGGGATCCCGAGAGGGGTATGCCGGCAGCTACCAGATGGAGCTGCACAAAAGAATGGGCTGCTGAACTGTACTTTTGACAGTCAGCCAAAAACTATCACCCGATATGGGTGACATATTGCCCTGGGGGGTATCTCAAAAATTACCATCCTACAGGGGAGGTGAATGCTAGACGTCTCGGCACCTATTGCACTATACATGGGAGATTATTATGCACAAAGAGAAAAAAGGGGAAATTTACCAAGTATACACAAAATACTAAAATAGTAAGGGCAATCTTTGTATTAGAAAAATACATGAGCTCCATCAGACATCGTCCTGTTCAGGGTCACGAGCGGATTCCGCATTCTCAGGTGAAGTAAGAAGTGGTATATCAAGGGAGGCCAGAAACGTAGTAAAGTCCTTTGGATCTGAGATGATCAGAGATTTATTGTCCTTCGCCTCTGAAAGGGAATATGGAAGTCCCCATTTGTACTTGATATCCAAGTCTCTAAGGTGTGTCATGAGGGGGTTCATCGTACGCCTCCAGGCCACTATAGTAGGTGGTAGGTCCTGGAACATACGAAGTGTGGTCCCGTCTATAAGTAAATGGCCTTTCTTAAAGCATGCGGTCAGCAGCATTATCTTATCCGATAGAGGGTAGCCTCATGATCACATCCCTCTGTGCCTTGCGCACCTGAAAACAATCAAGAGAGACCTGGTGTAAGTTGTCCACATTCTGATTCAAACTTGTAAGTAACTACTGCAGGTAGGTGGGAAGGGCGTTGGGAGCAATCGACTCCGAGATCCCCCGGATTCTGACATTATTATGTTGTGACTTCAGCTCGAGCATTACCAGTTTGCTCTGCAGGATAGTCACTTGCGTTGAGCCAGTTGCTGGGCGAAATCGTTGGAGGCCCTTTCCAGGGTGGATACTAGACTTTGAATATTTAAGATGTCGGTACGCACCTCCTTCAGGTCCGCCCGCCATGCAGCTCGGAACTCTGCAAAGAGGTTTTGAATGTCCTGTTTAGTTGCGTATGCATCCTTCTAGACCTCCCTGGCCCTCTTCAGAGGAGAGATAGCCGGTGTCAGTGCATCTGAATCATCAGAGTGAGAATCTGAGTCAGGTCCTGGCGGAAAGAAGGACTCTGCTTCTACATTCAGTTGTGGCCTAGGCGGTCTTTACAAGAGTGTCGCTATGTCTCCAAGATTTCGCCCGAGCTGCCCCCTCTCTCTGGAACTCCCTTCCCCGGAGCATCCAGCTCTCTCCCTCCTTTTTAAACTTTAAAAAGTCCCTCAAAACTCATCTCTTTACAGAGGCTTACTACCCAACCCACTAGTTACCAGTCACTTTGCCTCTAGCCGATCCCACCTAGCTGGAACACACACTCCCTCTTTGACCTATCCCACCTAATGCCTCCCATCCACTCTACTGTTGCTACAACTTCAATCCCTCTGACCTCTTCAATCCCTTAATTGTCTCATGGACCCCATTCCCTCTAGATTGTAAGCTTACTAGTAGGGTTCTCTACCTCATGTACCAGTCTATACTAGTTTGTCTAACTTAGTACGTAGTTCCCTTCTATGCTCTGTACCAAGCGCTACGACAATTGGTGGCGCTGTACAAATAAATGTTAATGTAATGTAATATATGTCCAACTTTCGGGCCGTTTGCGGGGAACTGTTTTTTTTTTTTTTTCTTGCCCATTACTTTCACCCATATGAAAGACGGTTTGTGGCGTTAAATATCTCCATAATCGCCCCAAAGAACGTTATGTAGCAGTGAAATGCAGGGAGCTCCGGCGCCATGCAACTCCTTACCTCTGATGCTAGCTCCGCCCCCCCTGGCTGCTGTATTTTCTTGCACGCAGAGTGCATGCAGGTAGCACTGCGGAGGAGACGACCAACGATCATCATCCATGTAAGTACTGGGGGAGGAGGGGGGATTTGCCTTGACATATTAATGAGCAAATTATAAATGGCATATTAAGCAGCACATTATCAGTGGCATATTAAGCAGTACATAATCAGTGGCATATTAATCATCTAATTATTAGTGGCATATTAATCATCTAATTATCAGTGGCTTATTAAGCATCTAATTATCAGTGGCATATAACACAGCTAAGTATCAGAGGCATATTAAGCATCTAATTATCAGTGGCATATTAAGAATCTAATTATCAGTGGCATATAAAGCAGCTAAGTATCAGTGGCATATTAAGCATCTAAGTATAAGTGGCATATTAAGCATCTAATTATCAGTGGCATATTAAGGAGCTAATTATCAGTGGCATATTAATGGATAAACTATCCAGTGGGGGGCAGAAATGTTTTCAGTAAGGGGCCCAGATATTTCTGCTGGAAGACCAGTGGCGAACTAATGGGAGGGGGGTGGTCCTGCCCAGGTGCCACTCGTTAGAGTGGTCCTACTGGCTGGGTGCCTAGGGTCTAAAACAGTTTATTACCCCAGCCAATGGCACCCCTCTAATGCAGCCTGCTGGACATGGAGGTCTGGCCCTCCGTACCTGTAATAGTGTTGAGAAACTAAGTTTCCACAACGCGGCACAATCCCTCCTTCCTCGACCCTGCACGAATCATCATGCGCTAAGGTCAGAGGGCTGGTAAACAGGCCCATGGGACAGCATGAAGCCCGCAGACCGGTATTTTTTTTTTTTTTAAATCTCTGTGACGGTGTGTTAGTGTGAATGTGTGTGTAAGTGTGAGTCTGTGTGTGTAAATGTAAGCCTGTGTGTTTGTAAGTGGGAGTTTGTGTGTGTGTAAGTGTGAGTCTCTCTCTGTAAGTGTCTGTGTAAGTCTTTCTGTGTGTGTAAATTTACTGTGTGTGTACATGTGCGTCTGTTTGTGTAAGTGGGACAGTGTGTGTGTTGGAGTGGGAGTGTGTGTGTATGTCCAAGTGGGAGTATGTGTGTGTGTGTGTCCAAGTGAGATTGTGGGAGTTGGAGTGTGTGTGTGTCTAAGTGGGAGTGTGTGTGTGTGTGTATGTAAGTGTGACTGTATGTATGTCTCTTTAGTGAACTGGAATTTGAAATTTAAGACTGGAGTATCCTAACTGAAAGCATAGCTTGCTTAGAGAATTCTTCCAGCTTGTCTACTTTGGCCTTAAATTTGATATTCACTTTGAATTCACTTTTAATAACCTACAAAAAACAAGCCAAATGCGGTCCATCGGCCAGAGAGATCCGGCCCGCTTCAGAGTGGCAGCTGTAGTCGCACCTCTGAGCTACTTCAACAAGTGTGCACCAGGATGTCACTGACACCTGGTGCTCCAACAGGGTAAGAGTGTGAGAGGGCCCCGCCCCTGTTGGATCTCCAGGTGTCAGTGACATCCCAGTGCTTTGATGGAAAATAGCAGACCACAGATGGAACAATCTCCCTCCCTGCAGATACAAGTTAAACGAGTAGAGAAGGGGAATAAACAAAAATACTTTTTTTTCCCCTTTTCTTTTAAAATTCTTTTTTTATTGTGAGAGTTGCAAGATAAGAGTAGGTATCAGGTCTTGTAAAACAGTTATACAGAAAAACAAAATTCATAATACATACATTTTCGTACAAATAGCATCTCCCAATCCTTTTTCCATTCATTACCTCTTGATCCCAAATAGACATGTTTTCCTTAGATACTTAATACAGATATCTTTGTAGACATATTGACATAGGCATCGTCGGATGCTCGGGACCCTTACAAGATAAATCTTTGAACTTATTAATAACCACACGGACACAGATATAAATGGGAATATAAGGCCACAGCTGTTTAATATATAAATATAATATACATATATATATATATATATATTTAAATGTATAAATAACATAGAAAGTTCATTGCCCACACATGACCTGCCATCCCCCAATCATACATAATACTTAAGGCAATGACCCCAAACATAAACATAACATAACATGTTATTATAACATAAAAGTGCAATTCCTGAATAAACCTTTTATAGAGGCATACCGAGATGCCTCTACACCACCTGGGTAATGAGCCACAGGCCAGCTAATAGCCACCAACCACCATAACTTCCACAGGACCAGTTTCCTGACAATGGCCATGCCTAACCTGAATGTTATCTTGCAACCCCCATTACCTCCTAAACCTCTTCCACAAACCCAGTCCTTGACACCTACAGGACGCCCCCCACTTACACTGGCTATCGTTGAAAACCCAACAGACACCCTTTTTGTTAACTGCCGGCGCGAACGTTGCTGCACCGGCCCCTGACTAAAAGGGGGACGACTTCTGCGCCATCATAAGCCTGATCCAAAGTGGCAGGTCCATATGCATCCCCGGAGAAGCCGCCAGACGTTGCTTAAACTGTTCATCATACTTCCACCATGCGAGGCCACCGTTAGTCCGGTACGCCTCCCAGATGTCCTCCAAGTAGCAGAACAGCTGGCAGCACTTTTCTGGTGTCTTCTCCCCAATTACACTGGCCAACACACAGGTCACACGAAGGTCTTCGGTATCTTCCGGTACCTTTTCTTTTTCTCCTCCTCAGCCTTATTGGCATGTTTCTTATCCTCCTCCTTGAGATCAACAAATTCCTCAAGGGGGGGAGATAAAATATCTCTACAAATTCGCCTCTCCATACCTTCTCCTTTACCTATAACTTTAAATGCACCCCCAAGGGACCTGAAAAGGACATATACCCGTTCCTCCACGACACCTCCGGCGCCCAACCCCCTGACTCCCTGTCCGATTCCCCCTCTGCTCCTGCAACTGTACCACTCCCGCTAACTGCGCTCACAGTCTCCTGCCCCCCATCCCCTGCAACCATACCCACATCCCTGGGAACCCACGCCTGACTGATGCCCGCAACCCCCGGCCTTTCCCCACCCCAGGAATCCACTAAAGCTATGAGGTCATGTAAGAGATCCCTCTGTCGTGGTGCAAGAATAACAGACTCACCGCCCAAGCCAGCCGTGGCTGTCGGCATGGAGGCTGCCGCTGAAATGTCCAATCCGGTGTGCACCGCATCCGACACCCTGCCATCTCCGTCCACGATGGAATGGCGACGTCGCTCCTCAAACACAGGGTTCCCGGTCCTGAAGGCAAAAACAAACTGCCTGGGAGAACCGTTGTGCAAGCTTTCCCGCCATCCACCAATCCTCCCGGTAACTTGGACCCTGCCAGATGCCCCCTGACGACCAGCCTGGCTAGTACAGCCGTAATCACTGCCTCCCGATAGGGCCCTTGCAATCCCCAGGGTCCCTTCCCGTGACCTCCGACTCACCGTGGGAGTATCCACAGCGCGCCCAGGGGACACCGATCATCCCTGTACCCTTGATAGGCCTCCACGGCTCTCCTCGGACGGACCGGGAATCCAGTGGTAGACAGATCCCTGTCTCCGCGTCCCCTGACCAGCGGGCTGGGTGAGCAAGACGTATGGGCCTGGGGGCTGCCCCGGAAGCACCCCCGTACATCACCCGAAATCCTACTACTCTCGCCGATGGGGTGACCCAACCTGCTGCCCTGGCTGCTACACAGGCTCGGGGACTTGAATATGCCTGCCCTGCTACGTCCCCCAGGGTGAGATTGGATTGCGTGTCTGATGCCAGAGTGGTCCGGCTAGCAAACAGGGAAAGCTCCTGGGAGTGGCACCGCCGACCCTCCCTCCTGTCCTCAGACCCCCCCACAGAGGGAAGGGGTACCCTGAGTGTGCACGGTGAGACCCCCCATGATGCCATCCCTCCAGCCAGTGCTGCGTGAACCTGGGCCTGCACCACCCTGGAGACCCCCAGACAAGGCTCCCCTGTGATGTCCTGCAATTCCATGTGTGCCCCCTCCCGTGTTTGAGAGCGCCCCGCCCGTGCAAAAGCGGGAGCCCGCGCAGAAATCTCCAAGGCCTCCAAGGCCTGCGTCCCTGCCTGCCGCTTGACCGCGTTGCCAAAGCGCCGATAAGCCCTGCATTACTCACCGGAGGGTGAGAGGAGCATCCTGCAGGCCTGGGCCTCCTCGCCGACTGCTCCTGCCTCATCCCCACTGTGGATGGGCCTCCAAGGCCCACTTCTGGGCCTGCCGGAAACCGCCGCCCGGATCCTCAGGCCTTCTTGTCGCTTCTCGCAGCAGGAGGCTACCCGCTCCTCGTCTCCCCCGTCCGGATGTCTCATCAGGGCTCAGCCGTTGCGGAGGCCTAGTCCTCCGTTGCGGCCTTCGGTCCACCGCCGATCCCGCTGCAGCTAACACCGGTCGAAGATAATCCTCAATCCATCCGGCGACTCCATCCAGTGCAGCAGCCGAATCCCCTTCAGCATGGCATCCAGAGCCGCTTCCATCCTGAAAAACAAAGAAAAACAGCAAAACTGACAGAGGTGAGCAAAACCCACAACTATCACTTTGCCTATTTTCCTATATTTATATGACTCCTACCCCAGCTGTGACATCACTATTTTACTTAACCCTTTCCAGGGTCCCAGCCCCCTGTCAAGGCTCCTTGCTCTTAGGCAGTTCCAGCAGCATCAATAAGAACAGAAATCATGTTTTTTTGACACCTGCACTCTCAAAAATACAGTGTGAAAATAGATCAGAGGTATACTTATAACAATACAAAGGAAACAACCCTAAAAACTAAAGACAGTCTGCCAATCCAACTACAATTCCGCCCCCCCCCTCCCCCCGTTCCCAAGGTTAAAGAGACCAAACATGTCCCATGGAATCCACAATTATGTGTCTCCCTCAAGTAGACAGAATAATCCGAGGGGCGTTAAGAAGGATTTCAGCACAGCACCAGTCTGTGTGGCAAAAATGATCAAATATCTTAGTTCTAATTTCGGTATCCAAGGTACTGATGTATGTGGTCCAGGTTTTAAACCATTTTTTGGTCAGCTTATCTTTATGCAGACTGGTTTCAGCAAGTCCATCCGCATTAATTAGTACAGTTTGGCTTTTAGTAGTGCTAAACTGGGGTGGTCATTAGTGTTGAGCAAACCCGAACCGCACTGTTCGGTTTTGTACCGAACATTACGGTTTTTAGACCCCGGACCCTAACACGGGTAATTTCACTGTATGTTCGAGTTGGAGTTCGGGTTCGCGATTTAATGGCGCATTTTGAAAGGCTGCAGGGCAGCCAATCAACAATTGTTTGACTCGTTTGCACTTAGAAGCCATCACAGCCATGCCTACTAATGGCATGGCTATGATTGGCCAGTGCAGCATGTGACCCAGCCTCTATATATAAGCTGGAGTCACGTACACGCACATCACATGAGCTCTTCTTAGTGTCGGGAGAGGATGCTGCAGCTGTGAGGGACAGATTAAAAAAAATTCTGGTGTTGAATCTGCAAACTACAGCGATTATTCAAACTACAGCGATTATTCAAATTACAGTGATTATTTTAGTGGGTGCTCTACTACATATTTGTACCATGCCCTGAGCCCAGTGCCACATAGAGTGCAGGGCACTTGCAACTGCATGTGTGCCAGGCACATGACTTTAATCCTGTTCTGTTAGCTCAGTGGGCAACATCTAGGCATTTTTAAATACTGCAATTTGTTGGTGTTAAATATTACATTTGCGTCCTGCACTTCATATCTGAGAGTCAAATAGAACCGTCAAATACTGTCAAATACTGTGCTTACAGCGCACTTTGAAAAATTCTAATAGTTTTGGGTGATAAATAGTACATTTGCATCTTGCGGTGCACTTCATATCTGAGAGTCAAATAGAATAGTCCAATACTGTGCTTACAGCGCACTTTGAAAAATTCTAATAGTTTTGGGTGGTAAATAGTACATTTGTGTCTTGCGGTGCACTTCATATCTGAGAGTCAAATAGAACAGTCCAATACTGTGCTTACAGCGCACTTTGAAAAATTCTAATTGTTTTGGGTGCTAAATAGTACATTTGCGTCTTGCGGTGCACTTCATATCTGAGAGTCAAGTAGAACATTCCAATACTGTGCTTACAGCGCACATTTATACTGGCCTCACCCAGTCATTGTTATACTCAAGTGCACTTATTCTTTGTTTTCTGTTGTTATATGTCCCAATATTTTGGGGGCTACCCCAATTTATAAAACCAAAACCAAATAAAAAACAGTGTTGGCTACCTCCTCCTCCAGCGCTGCTTCCACCTACACCGCCATGGTCATCGCGTCCTCAACCTATGGGTCACTTAGTATAAACTGAAAGAGAATACCCTGCACTCCAACCCTCTCTCAAATGGATAATTATGTTGATCCTCCTGGCAGCCATGCTTTAGATTTAGATTTATGTTCTTCCAAAGCTAAAATCAAAGATTCCATCTAGTGCTATTTTATGGCTCAGCTGTATTTGTAATTTGTATGTATTTTATGTTATTTCCCTATCCACATTTGCTTGCAGGGCACTTGTCCTACTCCTACCCCCATTTTACTTCATTTTGCAGCCCTCTAGCCCTTTCCAGGACTTTTTTAGAGGCATTTTTTTTTCTCCCTTTCCTTTTCTCTTTTATTATGAAAATATCAAAATATATAAATAATTTGCGTTTACATACAGTTACAAAGAAAATATATAAGTACTTTAATATTTATTAGGTAAATGTATCGACAGATGGGTACGCGTAAACAGTATATATCTCAAAATAGGGGACACATAGTACAAAAAAGCGTAAATATATAAATGTGATAGAAGCTGTAAATGTGGGAAAAGACGACCATAAAAAATGGCGAGCAAAACAATGGAGAAAATATATGGAAAAGTAAGGCAGTGTTAAAAATGAACCGCAGATGGAAAATACATCAAAAAGATAAAGAAAAAATAAGGCATGAAAAGTAATATACCGAGAGAGCAAAAAAACAGGGGAGGGGACACAAGGGTGTGTGTCCAGAACAAAAATAAATGAAAAAATTGTAATCAGCAGAAAAAGAAAAAATGTGGTTATGTCAGGTAAACACCTTGAAAATAGAGTATCAGTAAAAAGTATAGAACCACAAGAAAATATAAACAATAGAAAAAAATATAGCAAAGTCCAATGAACCGGATAATAAACGAAAATAAACACAAAAAAACACAACAAAAAAACAACAAATAGTGCCTCTTGCAGTAAATAGCTGGACAGATCAAAACGTAGAAATCACAGGCAGAAAAAACAGCTGATCAGTAGGTTCTGATAAGGTCCATAGAAATGGACACAGTCTCACCCAGATCCAGTGGTTCAATTCGTTGGTGGTATGGTCGAGTTGGGTAAGTATAGCACTCTCTGCTTGAAAAAAAGTAAGTTCCAGGCTGTGATGAGGTAAGATCGTTGGTGTGAAAATAGCAGAGGACTTGAGGGGTAAGGGCACAGGCTACGCGTTCGGAGATCGCTCCTTCTGAGGCCATGCCGCATGGTTCGAGTGACGGGCCTTAAATGCTCATTCTCATAGGGTACGTCATAGTGAAAGCGCCAGCGTCTCATGTGAAATCCGTCGAGGGGGTGTGTCCGTTGTCCTAACAACGGACGCGATGTTCATTGCGGTCGGTGAGAGCAGACCGAGATCAGCTCTCTTGTAGGAGTGAAAGCAACACTGCTGCCTTGAAAAATAAGGGACCAGTGGGTCCAGAAAATAAACAATGATAAAAAAAGAGGGGGAGGGAGGGGGGGAAAAAAGAAATGGAGAAACGAAGAAGAGACAAAATGCATACAAATGAAAGTAAATAGAAATAGATAAAAGGCAAGGAAAAGACAGAACAAGAGGAAAGAACAATGACAGATATAGAGACAAAGGGGAAGAACTAGAACATAAACAGAGGGACATACAAAGGGACATCAGAGAACAAAAAATGTAAATACAATAAAGATAAGGATAAAAATAAATATGGAAAAAATAAAAAATAAGAAGTAAATGAATAAAAATAAATAAAAATAAATATAAATAAAAATAAAAATAAAAAAATAAATAAAAGAAAAGACCAAAACGAAAATAAAGAAGATACAAAAAAATGCAAAAAATAGAAAAAAAATGGAAAAAAATTGAAAAAAGTATAATGCACTAAAAAAATACAAAATACAATAAAAAATAAAAAAATAATATAAAAAATAAAAAATAAAATAAAAAATAAAAAAGTACACATAAATTCAGGATCAGAACAATAGGAAACACAAAGATGTATGTAAGGAGAGCAGGGTCAGGGTAATAGAGGTTGTCAGGGCGGGGGGAAGTGGGACAGGGTGGTGTCGTTGGGAGAACAAGAAGAGAAAAAAAGGATTGAAACCAAGACTTTTTTTGCATTTTTTTGTATCTTCTTCATTTTCGTTTTGGTCTTTTCTTTTATTTATTTTTTTATTTTTATTTATTTTTATTCATTTACTTCTTATTTTTTATTTTTTCCATATTTATTTTTATCCTTATCTTTATTGTATTTACATTTTTTGTTCTCTGATGTCCCTTTGTATGTCCCTCTGTTTATGTTCTAGTTCTTTCCCTTTGTCTCTATATCTGTCATTGTTCTTTCCTCTTGTTCTGTCTTTTCCTTGCCTTTTCTCTATTTCTATTTACTTTCATTTGTATGCATTTTGTCTCTTCTTCGTTTCTCCATTTCTTTCCCCCCCCCCTCCCCCTCTTTTTTTATCATTGTTTATTTTCTGGACCCACTGGTCCCTTATTTTTCAAGGCAGCAGTGTTGCTTTCACTCCTACAAGAGAGCTGATCTCGGTCTGCTCTCACCGACCGCAATGAACATCGCGTCCGTTGTTAGGACAACGGACACACCCCCTCGACGGATTTCACATGCGACGCTGGCGCTTTCACTATGACGTACCCTATGAGAATGAGCATTTAAGGCCCGTCACTCGAACCATGCGGCATGGCCTCAGAAGGAGCGATCTCCGAACGCGTAGCCTGTGCCCTTACCCCTCAAGTCCTCTGCTATTTTCACACCAACGATCTTACCTCATCACAGCCTGGAACTTACTTTTTTTCAAGCAGAGAGTGCTATACTTACCCAACTCGACCATACCACCAACGAATTGAACCACTGGATCTGGGTGAGACTGTTTCCATTTCTATGGACCTTATCAGAACCTACTGATCAGCTGTTTTTTCTGCCTGTGATTTCTACGTTTTGATCTGTCCAGCTATTTACTGCAAGAGGCACTATTTGTGTTTTTTTTTGTTGTGTTTTTTTGTGTTTATTTTCGTTTATTATCCGGTTCATTGGACTTTGCTATATTTTTTTCTATTGTTTATATTTTCTTGTGGTTCTATACTTTTTACTGATACTCTATTTTCAAGGTGTTTACCTGACATAACCACATTTTTTCTTTTTCTGCTGATTACAATTTTTTCATTTATTTTTGTTCTGGACACACACCCTTGTGTCCCCTCCCCTGTTTTTTTGCTCTCTCGGTATATTACTTTTCATGCCTTATTTTTTCTTTATCTTTTTGATGTATTTTCCATCTGCGGTTCATTTTTAACACTGCCTTACTTTTCCATATATTTTCTCCATTGTTTTGCTCGCCATTTTTTATGGTCGTCTTTTCCCACATTTACAGCTTCTATCACATTTATATATTTACGCTTTTTTGTACTATGTGGCCCCTATTTTGAGATATATACTGTTTACGCATACCCATCTGTCGATACATTTACCTAATAAATATTAAAGTTTTTTTGACTTATACACCAGTGTGCATGTCTGCTTCTTTCTATATATTATGTATTTTCATATATATGCCCTTTAGGAGAGAGCATATTAGCAGTACATAGTTTGCACCTGTACTCTTTATCCTCCCATTCAATTCCAACGGCCTTGTTCTCAACCCCTTTTTGTTATATAAGTAATACATGACTGAAGCCTACATTTTACGCATATGTGGTCACACATGATTTACTCCTTCTGATCTCTCTCCCCCCCAACCCCCCATTTTTCCTCTTGTCCACTATCTATAGGGATGGTTTTAATATCATATGTGTTTTACTATATCTTCCCTTATCATTTCTGCTATCTTTCTTCCTTCTCCCCATTTTCACTACTTCCCCTTTTCCCTTTCTCCCCGTTCTCTTCTCCTAGTCTATTTTATAATCATGTGTCCTCGCATGTCATGTATTCTTACTTAAAATTGTGCTCCCCAGATGCAGACTACTCCCCCCCCCCCTTCTTCCTTCTGACCTCTCTCTCTCTATCTCTTACTTTACTTCTTTATCTCAGGTAACTCTTTCTAGGTCTGTATTTACTTCTCTTATTATTTTTTCCCAGTCCACCCATTTTTTGTTTGTTTTAAACTTTTCACTGAATATCTTTGTTGAGACATTTTCCATCTTTAACTGGTATAATAGTTGGGATATTATATGTTCTAGAGGGATGTCCTCTGGAGATTTCCATCTTCTAGCTATTATCACCATTGTTGCCACTATTGTATGTACAACTGTAACATATTTTTCCCATGACATTTTAGGTAATCCCCTCAGTAGCATTATCTTACTTGGTGTGAATTCCAGTGCTAGACCCGTCCATTGTGTGATACGGCCCAGCACTGATTTCCACAAATGTCTGACTTTATCACAAGTCCACCAGATGTGAATAAATGTTCCTTTGTTTTGATTACATCTCCAGCATTGATCGGGGACATTTTGATATATTTTGGCCAATTTCGCCGGGACCAGATACCATCTATTCTGTACTTTATAGAAGGTTTCTACAAAATTTAGGCAATGTATGGCTTTTTTCATTTTTGGAAGGGTTTCGCACCATTATTTTCTTGTTATTTCTATTCCCGTGTCCTTTTTCCACTTGGCTATCTCTGGGATCTTTATTTCTTTTTTTATTTTATTTATTATTTGGAACATATCTCTAATGTGGTGTTTTTCTTTCTGAGTTATTATTGAGTTTAGGCTATCTACTGCTGGGTTGCTTTTAAATTCGTATCTTTTTTTAAGGAAATCTCTTACTCTTATGTATGGGAACATATCTTTCCCAGTCAGACCATAACTATCTTGCAACTGTCCAAAGGATTTTATTTGATCCCCCTCTATTAAGTCTCCTATTCTACCTATCCCTTTCCTTATCCAATCTGTTATATCAAGGTCTTGTATTTCTAGCATCAGAATTTTAGTTCTGACGCTTCCTATTAACTTATTCTTTAATCCCATTTGTTTTTTTAGTGTTTCCCAAATTGGTTTTAAATGTTTCATTATAATTCCCTTGTCTTCTTTTCCCTTGGTGTTACTTAGCCATAAGGCCACGTCTGGCTCGATCTTTTTTAATTTATATTTTTCTAGATTAAACCAGTCTTCTTCCTCACTATCCTCAAGGACACTGGGGAGGAGCTATGACGTAGCGCGTTCACGCACGCTCCATCGATGAGGGGATGAACTCCGTGTGAGACGCCGCGAAAGAAAGATTACCCGACCTGGGGAGATTGAAAAGGCAGAGAAAGAGAGACGAAGGAGCGGAGAACAAGAACCGATCGCGGTAAATGCTAATAGAAGAACCTGGGAGCGAAGACTACAAACCAGGTCGTAAAACTCCCTTTTCTCTTTTTTTTTCTTGCCTAACGCATACGTAAACGCTCTCTGTGTAAGAGGGAAGCAAGCCGGAAAGGAATAGCTTCCCGAATCTATAGAGAGACCGGCAAGAGGAGGGAGAGAGGGGGAGTAAGAGGAAGGATAAAGGGGAAGGAGAAGAGAGGTAAAGAGGAAGAAAAAAGAAAGAGGGAGAAGTAACGAATGAAAAGGAGAGAGGAGGAGGGGAGGAAAGTTAACCCCTAAGAGGCAGTGCTTCCTAGTGTAATTCCCCCGCAAAGCCACCAGAGATCCCTGAGAAGGAGAAAAGAGGAAGGGGTGAAAGGAGAAAAGAGAATATGGTTTTAGAGAGATAAAAGAGAAGTATACAGATACTGCAAGATAAAAAATAAAGATAAAATCTCCACGACAGCGCTCCCCCTGAAAGGGATTAGCAAAGAAAATAAATCAGAAAGCCTAAATAACCCGGGAAGGGGAGAAATATCAAATAAAAACCCCACAACTCAGTCGCACCCGAATCCTTTTTTTTTTGTTTTGTTTGCTGTCTTGTTTCTGCCTCGGTGCCTCCCTCCACGCCTAGCCAAAATATAGTACTGTGCCGGATCAATTTAGGCACTAACGCCCGCTGACACCATAAGAGGTACAGAGAAAATGGCATCAAAGAGAGTACAGGAACAAAAGAGTACTGCAAAATAGGAAAGGAGAGGAGATAATAAAGCTGAGAAAAGAATGTCTAGCTTCTTTAACTCACCTGGAACTAAAACCCACAAAGAAATGTGTGGGTCAGACGTTATATTTCAGATATAGAGTATGCTCATAAAGAGAGTGCAAAGGAACAAATAGGAACAGAAGTACAGCAGCTCATCACGCCTGACATACTTAAAGACTGCCTAAATGAACAATTGAGCATTTTTAAGAAGGAAATTGTGCAGGAAATCTCACAAAAAACACAAGAAATAAAAACAGAGATAGCCTCTATGGCTATTAGAATAAATACTAATGAAGAAAAAATACAATGTAACGATCTCCAAATCTCACTACTGCAAGATGAAGTGAGGACCCACAAACAAAAAGTAGAAACAATGGAATTGAAACTTAGTGAAATAGAAGACCTCTCACGAAGATGCAACCTAAGATTCAAATATATACATTACACAAGATAAACTAGAAGAATTCCTGCTGGAATACTTTAAGCTCTTGGGCATGAATATCAACCCTAAGACAGATTATTTGGAGAGAGTCCATAGACTGCCAAAGCCGATGGCAATACCAAAGGAGATCCCGAGAGATACAATAGCCTGCTGTCACTCCTATAAATTTAAAGAACAAATCCTGAAGGCAAAAAGAGAAGCAAACATACAGAGTGAGGACCATAAGAAAATGACAATATATCCGGACCTCTCATATAAAACCAGGCAAGCAAGACGCAGATATGGAGCTATACTAAAATCATTAAGAGCTCAATCTATAAGACACAGATGGGCATATCCCACAAAGCTGCTAATATGGCATGGTCCAGACTTCAAGGTGCTTAATTCGCCCGAAGAATGCCAATCATGGATGACAGAAATGGGGATACCTATGGAGGAGAATAAAAATAAAGACTAGTAACATCTAAAATAATTCCGAAACACAGAGTCAAAGGAGAAGAATAATAGAGGATAAAGGGAAAGAAGGAAGAATTAGAGGTTTTTTTTTTTGTTTTTTGTTGTCCTCTCCCTCCAAAGTCAAAGGAGAGGAATAATATAGGATGAAAGGAAAGAAAGAGGAAATGGACGTTTTTTTTTTGTTTGTTTGTTTTTTAAAGAGAGCTGATCTCGGTCTGCTCTCACCGACCGCAATGAACATCGCGTCCGTTGTTAGGACAACGGACACACCCCCTCGACGGATTTCACATGAGACGCTGGCGCTTTCACTATGACGTACCCTATGAGAATGAGCATTTAAGGCCCGTCACTCGAACCATGCGGCATGGCCTCAGAAGTAGCGATCTCCGAACGCGTAGCTTGTGCCCTTACCCCTCAAGTCCTCTGCTATTTTCACACCAACGATCTTACCTCATCACAGCCTGGAACTTACTTTTTTTCAAGCAGAGAGTGCTATACTTACCCAACTCGACCATACCACCAACGAATTGAACCACTGGATCTGGGTGAGACTGTGTCCATTTCTATGGACCTTATCAGAACCTACTGATCAGCTGTTTTTTCTGCCTGTGATTTCTACGTTTTGATCTGTCCAGCTATTTACTGCAAGAGGCACTATTTGTTGTTTTTTTGTTGTGTTTTTTTGTGTTTATTTTCGTTTATTATCCGGTTCATTGGACTTTGCTATATTTTTTTCTATTGTTTATATTTTCTTGTGGTTCTATACTTTTTACTGATACTCTATTTTCAAGGTGTTTACCTGACATAACCACATAGCCTGCTGTCACTCCTATAAATTTAAAGAACAAATCCTGAAGGCAAAAAGAGAAGCAAACATACAGAGTGAGGACCATAAGAAAATGACAATATATCCGGACCTCTCATATAAAACCAGGCAAGCAAGACGCAGATATGGAGCTATACTAAAATCATTAAGAACTCAATCTATAAGACACAGATGGGCATATCCCACAAAGCTGCTAATATGGCATGGTCCAGACTTCAAGGTGCTTAATTCGCCCGAAGAATGCCAATCATGGATGACAGAAATGGGAATACCTATGGAGGAGAATAAAAATAAAGACTAGTAACATCTAAAATAATTCCGAAACACAGAGTCAAAGGAGAAGAATAATAGAGGATAAAGGGAAAGAAGGAAGAATTAGAGGTTTTTTTTTTTTGTTTTTTGTTTTTTGTTGTCCTCTCCCTCCAAAGTCAAAGGAGAGGAATAATAGAGGATGAAAGGAAAGAAAGAGGAAATGGACGTTTTTTTTTTGTTTGTTTTTTAAAGGAGGAAAGGAAAAGGAAAGAGATTATTTAACATTGAAGAACATTGATTCTATGAACTTTTTAAAGACAAATTATTATGTGACTAAGAGTGAAGTGGGGGAAGTGCCCATACATAGTTTTGCGGTGTTGTGTTCCCCCCTAATCCCCCCCTCCTTCCCTCTGAGGAGAAAAAGCTAAGGTTAAAACATAGTAAACGAATGGGAATAAGAGGAAGATAGAAGTGGAGAAGAGGGATGTGGGGAGGAGAAAATGAGGGAAGAAAAGAATAATAGTGTTGAGCACAGAGATAGACACGATAGTATTCACTTTAATCACAAGAGCACTCCCTAACACCGAACTCTCTCACCAGAGTATAAGGGTATGGAGAGAGAGGGAAGGAATGGAGAGGGGGGGAAAAAAGAGGTATCCCTTGATGAATTTGGAGGGAGAACGTAATCACAAATACACAATATAAAGGGAAGAGAGGAAAATATAAAATTAACACATATCTATTTAGTAACACAATGAAAGAGTAAGATAAAAGAAAAAGACATGGGGGGAGGGAGAAGGGTAGATGAAGAAAAAGGGGTAACCACAAGTTAAATTAGAAGTGTAAAAGTAAATAGAGAAGGACACAATAGGAGCACATAGGGCTTTGCCCACTCACAGAATTTTAAGAATAGGCGACACAACTAGAATTCACAAATAGGGTGAAGGAAAGAAATAAATCACAACTGGAAGGAGTAAAAGATAGACACACACGGTATTATTTGAATGTCCTTGTTTTCCAGTGTTTACGCTTGGAATGTTTAGAGGAGATAGGGACAAATAAACCATAAAGATTAAAGAGGTGAAGTAAAATAGCTAAAGGTGGCACTGATATTGAAAGTCTACATGAAAAAAAAATGTTCTTCTTTTCTTTTCTTTTCTTTTTTTTTTTTTTCTTTCTCTTCTCTTTGAAATTGGAATTGAAAAATAAGAAAACTAGGCCAGAAATGATTTAACTATAGAAATAATACAAAGTAACCGGCCTCTAAAGTATCTCTCTCCTCCCCATAAGAAAAAATCCTAAGATTAGAACAATAAAATGGGACCTATAAACCGTCAATTAGGAGAAGAAAAGACATTTAATGGAAAACAGAGAGGAAGGGACAGGAGGAGGGAGATGATAGAAGAAGACACAGAAGAAGAGGAAAAAGAAAGAATATAGATCTATAAGAAAGGAGGAGACTAGGGGGAGGGAATTCTTCCCTCAAATTTTATTTTTAATTTTTTTTTAATTTTTTTTAATTTTTTTTTTTCGAGAGCGACAGGAGGGGAGGGAAAAGAAAAAGGCGAACAGCACAGAGTTTTAGTCCCCCCCCCAAAAAAATTCTCTTTGGAAAGAGAAAAGGGAGGCATCAGGGGAAGTTGCCTTCATTCCCGGTAGTCAGGAGTACTACCAAGGGAGAAATGGGGTCCCATAGTGAGACAAAGTGTCAGTGTGTAATAAGTGTTATATGTGTATGTTGTATCAGATGCAGGCTGCCCCCCCCCCCCCCCCCCCCAAACCGACCCCAAAAGAGAAAAGAAATGACAACACTTAGATTTTTTTCTTTAAACACTCAGGGATTAAACTCACATTTTAAAAGATCTATGCTAGGAAAAGTACTAAAACAAGAAAAAGTAGAGGTAGCATTTCTACAAGAAACACACTGGAGGCAGGGAGAAAAAACAAAATATTGGGAACATAACTACCCACTAATTATACATGCGTCTTTACCAGGAAAAAAAGAAAGAGGAGTAGCGGTGATGTTTGGGAAAGAAATTAAAGTAGAAATTAAACACCAAGAAGTAGATCCAGATGCAAGATATGTAATCTTGATTTGTAAATTAAATGAAGTTTTATATACTTTGGTAAATGTATATGCCCTAAACGTATTTCCGGTTCGCTTCTTAACTAAGATTCTTCGCCGCACAGAAAAAATAAAACAAGGGAAAGTAATATATGGAGGGGATTTTAACTGCGTAGCAGACGCAACTCTAGACAAAAAATCTATAAAAATAGTGGGATTAGATAGAAGGCTAGAAAAAACGGCAAGAGACTTTCAGAGAGCCATAGAGGCAGCAGCACTAATAGATATCTGGAGGAACCACCATCCGCTAGAATGAGAATACACATGCTTCTCGGCTACCCATGGATCATACTCTAGAATTGACATGCTGTTGGGACAGCTTAAGATAATTGATGAAATTAATAAAATTGAAATTAAGAACATAACCTGGTCAGACCATAACTACATAATCATGGACGTGAAACAGAAAGGATATATATTAAATAGACATGATTGGAGACTAGATGAGGCATTAATGAAGAGCAAGGAAAATATAAAATATATTATAGAAAATACATTTTTTTCTAGAAAATTACAATGAAGAAGTGGCAGACGAACAAGTGTGGTGCGCATATAAAGCAACAATAAGGGGTCAATTAATAAAGCTAGCTGCAGAGAAACAAAAGAACAGGGGCAACAAGTTAACAGACTTATATATAGCATTCTACCAGGAAAACACAAGGAATAAAATCACGCCATCTAAAGAATCAACCCAAAAAGTCAAAGATCTAAGGTTAAAAATAAATGAGTCCTTATTAATAGAAACGAATAAAAACTTAGAATACATGAAAAGCAGATATTACTATATGGTCAACAAAGCAGATAAAATGCTATCAAACAGAGTAAAGGGGAAAAAGGCAAAAAAGAGAATAGAAAAGATCCAAGAAGGCAGTGAACTTTTTATGACTCCGGATAGGTCAAGCATTCAATAAATATTATAGCTCATTATATAATATAACCTCCCGCGCAAAGAAAGAAGATATTAACCAATTCTTAGACTCAATACAGATATCTAAAATAAACGATCATCAACTAGAAAGAATAAACCAGGAGATTAGTGACCTATAAGTGAAGTCAGCTATAAGCAAATTAAAAAAATATAAATCACCAGGCCCTGACGGATTTAGCAATACTTTCTACAAAATTCTAGCAGGAAACTTAACAATACCACTCAGAAGGGCATATAATGGATTTTTGAAACAAGACAAAATTCCAGCAGAACTCTTAAAAGCATAATAGCGATTGCTAAACCCAATAAAGATCCAGAATTGATTGTTAATTATAGACCTATTTCATTACTTAATGTGGACATTAAGCTCTATGCATCTATCCTTGCGAGTAGATTGGGAAAAATCCTTCCGGAGCTGATCCATAGAGCTCAAACAGGATTTGTGTTGGGAAGATCATCTACAAACAACATAAGAAAAGTTATCAACATATTAGAATAAGCTCACTCCCAAAAAACTCCCACCCTACTCCTTGCATTAGATGCCGAAAAAGCGTTTGATCGAGTGGGGTGGGAGTATATGGAGCTAACGTTAGGGAGGTATGGGTTCAAAGGATGGTTCCTGAGAGCAATTATGCTCTTATACACGACACCTACAGCTAGAACAATTGGACCAGGAATAAGAGCAAACTGGTTCAATATAACCAACGGCACAAGACAGGGCTGTCCACTGTCACCACTGCTATATATATTAGCAGTAGAACCCCTTGCAATCCGTATCAGGACTTCCATGCAAATCAAAGGCCTAACATACAAACAAAGGGAACTAAAGCTGAGCTTATATGCAGATGACATTTTAGTATCCTTGAGAAAGCCTGAAGCCTCACTAGAGAAACTGATACAGACCATAGAGGAGTTTGCAATAGTCTCTAACTATAAACTCAATATCAGCAAAACTATAGCACTACCTATAGAGATGGCAAAAGAAGTGATAGATAGATTAAAAGAGAAATATAATTTCGAATGGGCAAATGAGGGACTAGAGTATTTAGGAATTAAAATGACACCAGAGCCCGAAAACATCATAGAGGCAAACTTCCTACCATTATTAAAACAAGTAAATACAAAACTGAAAAGATTAAAACATATGGAAATATCATGGTGGGGCAGAATAAATCTGTTCAGATCATACGTCCTACAGATATGGTTATATCTGTTCAGAATGGTCCCACTGGCAGTACCCACAAAATGGTTAGACATGGTCCACGCATCACTTGTTAAATTTGTATGGCAAGGGAAAAGGCCAAGAATATCTTCAACCTTATTATCGCAAAAAACAGAAAAAGGTGGCCTTGCTTTCCCAAACGTTAAGGAATATCATAAAGCAACCCTGCTGCATCATTGCATAAATTCACATAGAGAGGATAGTGAGGAAGAAGACTGGTTTTAGAGACATTTTAGTGGACACAAATTTGTGTCCCCTTTGACTTCAATGGGGTTCGGGTTTGGGGTCAAGTTCGAGCACGGACGCGGACATTTTTTCGAAGTTCGGCCGAACCTGCCGAACCCGACCATCCAGGTGTCCGCTCAACTCTAGTGGTCAGTAAGGATCCATTGATAAAGTATCGTTTTCCTAGCAGCTACTAGAAAAATTTGAAGAGTACGTTTATTACCCCTATATTGATCATCAATGATCTCCAAAACTGCCTACTCAGGATTAAGAGTGGGTATATAAATAGAGAGATCTTTACAATACAATTGAACTTGGGTCCAGAAGGTTGCTATAATTGGACAAGAGACAATGGAACATGCACAAATAAGCATAGTGGGCAATTTTAAGTGTCATCTCTTTGTAAAGAGCAAACGGTATTGCCTTTATCAAAGAGACTGTGAATGACCTCGACGTCCAGACCCTGTATGTGAGTGAGCCAATGAGTAATACCTCCTTTTAGATCAGGCTGGTATTCGTCTGATTGTAAAATTCGGTAAATAATTCTTGTCGAAGGGGGAGATCTCATCTCTGGGGCGAGTAAGTCATTTAAAGGGTTATTCCAGTCGTTGTCCATAAAATGTTGGGTTTGGGACATAACAAAACTCCTTGCCTGATAAGTAAATAAGTTTTCTAATGATAGTTTTACTGTAGGAAATCGTTGTCTAAACTCATTAAAATCAAGAATTCTGTTTTGGGTCAGATCTACAAAAGGCGTGGATTCATTACTAATCCATGTTGGAAAACAGGCTTGAGTACCCAGGACTGAAAGAGGGAGGATTGCCAATTCGTTTTGATTTTGAGTCAAATCCACTTCCAGGCCCTTATTGAAGTGGATTAAGTGTGGCAACACCAATTTTAGTCCGTGCACTGTCACTTTTTGATTCTGTTTTTATGGATTAAATAAAGCACTTTTTTGATCAATCAACTTTTGAGAGTGGAGTGCACAATTTGTTTCCTTGTTCTTAATTAAGAAGTTTGATCAACGTGTGGAGCACCCGCCTCAAGGGCTAACTAATTGGCAGTGTAGCCGGCTTATGTGTGCTGTTTGAGATTCCCTGATTGTAGTGGCCAGTAAAGGATTGGCATGTACCTCATCCGGCAATAAGTGATGTGGAGTGTGATGCAATGATTGAAGGGATTGAGAGGGATATAGGCTACTATTTAGTAGTGCATTTGTATGTATATTGCTATTTTTGACCCAGTCTATTGAGTATCTAAATACTGCGGCTAGACTGTAATTTAAGGGGATAGGAACATTTAGACCTAATCTAGCTGTTGGTCTGGTTAATTTGGTAAGACTAATTCTAGCTTTTTTGTCCAGCCACAAAAACCTGGAAAAACATTGATTGAGACGCTTTACATCAACAGCATTTAAAATAATAGGAAGTGACTGAAGGTAATATAATAATCTTGGGAAGCTAATCATTTTAATCAAAGTGGCATGGCCCATAAAGGTAGGTGCAATTGTTTCCAGTTGATCAGCTCAGTCTCTATTTTTTTGACGATCTGGGCTATATTAATGGAGTACAGATCTCCCACAAACCGCGGTAACTGCACTCCAAGGTCGGTTATCTTCTTGGGTTCCCAAACAAGAGTTTTCAGGGTTGCTGGGACTCTAGCCCCTTTTAGATAAATTGAGCTAGATTTTGCTCTGTTGATCCTGAAACCCGTGAGGGTACCCCATTGTTCTATGTAATCCAATACGGTACGCAGAGAGTGTTCTGGGTCAGATATAGCTAACAGAACATCATTGGCAAAAGCGTTTAATCTGATTTGTGAAGTTCCCTCCCCGATTCCCTTGTATATATTGGTCGAATAAAGAATACAGAGGAAAGGATACAAGGCGATATTAAATAATAAAGGCGATAAAGGGCATCCCTGGTGAACCCCCCTATTCATGTATACTTTGTCCGAGTCCAGCCCATTTACAGTGAATTGCGTTGTCGTATTCTTCTACAATTCGCAAAATAAATTTAGGAATGGGGCTCCAAAAAACTGGAATTTAAGCAATCTTTCTAGATGATTGCTAGATCTCTTGATCAAAAGCTTTTTCTGCGTCCAAACTAACTAGGGCAGAGGGGGATATGTGTGAGGATTTTGTTGCCATCCATAACGCCGTGATGGCCGATCTGATACCTACCACTGGGTGTCATCCTTTGACAAAACCCCTCTGTGCCGGGTGTAATAGGTGGGGCAGGACTCTTTGTAATCTGTCTGCTAAAAGTTTTGTTAAAATTTTACAGTCTTGATTCATTAACGTGATTAGTCTAAATGAGGTCAAGTTTGTGGGGCATTTGTCCGATTTAAGTAGTAATATTGTGCGCGCGTCCGTAAGAGTCTGAAGTTGTGTGTCTCTCAGGTAAATGTCAATGAATAATCGTGTAAGATCGCCAAGCAGGTGGGGTTTCATTAATTTATAGAATTTACTCATGAAACCGTCTGGTCCCGGAGTTTTGCCATTTTTCCAATTCTTAATAATCAAAGAAACTTCCATTCAGAATTTGCCTATGTTCATTGGATAATCTGGGGGATTTAGCTGTTTCAAGGACGGTGATTCCCTTTGGTTTGTCATCTGGGATGGCTGAGTATAACTTTTGATAGTATTGTTGAAATAGCTCACAGAGCTTTGTCGGATCTGTTACTGCTTTACCAGTGGGATCTATGATGTGGCTAATGTTATGTTTTGGTTGTTTCTTTTTTGCCAGAATGGCCAGCAATTTACCCGCCCTATTACCCCATCTATAAAACTTATTTTTCGTGTGATCAAGTTGTTGTTGTACATTGTTTCAAGCAAAAAAGTTTCCAAAAGTTCCCTGGCTCTGACATATTGTTCCTTAGTAGAAGTAGATAGGTCAGATTTAAATTGTCTTAGGTCATTTGAGACCTGGGTGTTAAGTGCTTCAAATTTGAGTTGCCAATCTTTTCGTTTTTTAAATGCATTCCATTTACCCATCTATCCTTCAAAGTCCCCTTGTCCCCTGACTTCCAATGCGTCTCCTGTAGGAAGACGATGGAAGGGTTAAGAGCATATAATTTGTTAAGTACTTTTTTTCCATTTTATAGGTGTATTAAGGCCATTTACGTTCCATGAGACAATTTGTAAAAAACCTGAAGCAGTCCCACTTTGACTAACTTGAGTTTCATCTATAGTGGGGTCTTGGCCGGGCATTTCAACAGATGCCAGTTGGATCAAGTTGGACTAGAAATATTAGATAATCAATGCAAGGGGGCCCCCTGTCCCAGATAACTTTGGGGGGGTGGGGGTGTGGGGTTTGCGTGGCTTCTATTCTCTAAATCTTGTATCTTGTCTAGAAGGGTGTTGCTTGTAGTGATATGTTGAAGGACATTGCTTTGCAGTGTTTGAACTTTGTCTTTCACTTGGCTCTGTCATACTTCCAGCTCTTTGATAGACACAGCGTTAGTGGTAATTTGCGCCAGCGTATTGTAGGTGGAAGTCTTGATCTCAATGAGTCAGGCATCGAAGAGTGGCCACAGGGCTTTAAAGACATCTTACGCCATATGAGTGGGTGTCGGCTGTGTTTGTGGGATGTCTGGCTGACTACCCTGCAATGAAGGCATAGATAATGAAAGTTCAGGAGAACTCGCAGGAGAAGGAGTAGGTATAAGTTGATCTTGTTTGTTACGTTTACCTAATTTAGTATCTGGGACAAGCGCTTTTTTTTTGTGGTCTTTGTCTTTAGAGGGTTAATCAATGAATTTATCCATGGTAGGGATCAATAAAATTGGATCTGGGTCGCAGGTGCCAGGACAATGACCAATGTGGTTTTAAGAACAGTGGGAAAGGCTAACTAAATCGACCAGGTGGAGGGGGCTCAAATGGTGTCACCCAGTGGTGAGGAGATTGGGGCAATTAAGAACATGGGCACAAGAAGGCTTCAACGTACGCCCATAACTCCCAGGGGGCGAGATGGTACACACTCAAATACTGATGATATATTACCGATTAGTAAGAATGCACTTAGAGCGATTAAAATTGCTATAAGGTAGTGGGAGTAAAATATTTCTACCCTGTGTAGAAAATATGATCTATATGCTCATCAGAGAATTGTATCTATATAAACAAATATGTAAAATAAAACATTAGCTGTTGGAGTCTATGCAATATAGATTTTTCAAATGAGGATTAGTCCCAGACCGCAGTGGTTAACAAGGAAGAAGTTCAGATGCTTTGATAAAATGGACAGGACTGAATATACAAGTCACGGTTCCACTGGAATAGTGGCATAAATGGTATTTCAGGTAATGCACAAGAAAGATCCCAGTACCCGATTCCTGTATAGTGATCCTTAGGGGATAAAGCCAAGTTCAGTTAACAAACTGGGCTTGTACAACTGGAAAATCAGTCAGATCGAAGTCTTTTAAGAAAGTACAGATTTTAGTAATATCCAAGAATGAAATAATGTTAGGACTTGAAGTGCCTTGGTATCTATCTGCGTCAGCAGAAATAAAAGTGTCACGATACTTTAGTGTCTTGTCGAACATGTGTCAATATACATATGTGAAAAGACTGAAATACTATATTTTTTCTCTTGGGCTAAGACAGTCTGCTTATTGGTAAGAGCAATTTGTTGTGCCTATGTTTATGAAAACAAGCAATTCACGCGGAAATATACCCTCCATGAGAAAGCTAAATACAATCATACAATGTATACTCTCTGATGAGGATTTAGGGGCCTCTACACTGAAAACATCTGAGGATATATATATTTGAAAAGACAGCGCAACTGTATGTATTTTTTTTCCTGGGCTAAGAGAGGCTGCTTATTACTGCGGATAGCAATTTTGCAGGAAAACAAGCAATTCACGCCTGAATACACTCTGCAAGAGAGAGCTAAATACTTTGACTTTCCTTTTTAGTTTAGACCGAGTATCAGGGCCGCCATCAGAAATTTCAGGGCCCCTTACTGAAAAAAATTCTGCCCCCCCCCCCCCCCGATAGTTTATAAATTAATATGTGACTAATAGTCAGGGTCCGCATGCGCTGGATGTCACATATTAATTGATAAACTATCAAGGGGGGGCACCTAATGTGACCAGTGACCTGTAACGAAATCTAGACAGATATAGTCAGTGTCAGAGGAGTTAACCCCTGGGTGGCTGGACAGATCTAGGCAGTGTCAGAGGAGTTAACCACTTGGGTTGCTAGACAGATCTAAGCAGTGTCAGAGGCAGTAACCCCTTGGGTGGCTAGACAGATCTAGGGAGTGTCAGAGGCGTTAACCACTTGGGTGGCTAGACAGAGGCAGTGTCAGAGGAGTTAACCCCTTTGGTGGCTCACACTGACATACACACACTCACTCACATACACACACACTCACACTGACATACACACCCACTCACTCACACTGACATACACCCACTCACTCACATGACATACACACACTCACTCACACCGACATGCACACACACACTCACTCACACCGACATACACACACACACTCACTCACAACGACACACACACACACACACTCACTCACACCGACATACACACACTCACTCAAACCGACATACACACACTCACTCACTCACACTAACATACTTACACTCACTCACACCGACATACACACACACACTCACTCACTCACACCGACATACACACACTCTCACACTGACATATACACACTCACTCACACTGACATATACACACTCACACTGACATACACACACACTCACTCACACTGACATACACACACACTCACTCACACTGACATACACACACACTCACACTGACATATACACTCTCACTCACACTGACATACACAGTCTCACTCACACCGACATACACACACACACACACTCACACCAACATACACACACTCACTCACTCACACTGACATACACACACTGACATACACACACACTCACACTGACACACACTCACACCAACATACACACGCACTCATTTAGACTGACATACACACACTCACTCACACTGACATACACTCTCACTCACACTGACATACACACACACACACTCACACCAACATACACACACTCTCACTCACACTGACATAAACACTTTCACTCACACTGACATACATACACACACTCACTCACTCACACTGACATACACACACTCACTCACACTGACATACACACACTCACTCACACTGACAGACACACAATCACTCACACTGACATACACACACTCACTCACACTGACATACACACACTCACTCACACTGACAAACACACACTCACTCACACTGTCACTCACACTGACATACACACACTCACTCACACTGTCACTCACACTGAAATACACACACTCACACTGTCTAACTGTATAACTTACCTCTCTGCATCTCTGTGCTTTGAGCTCCTTGTGTGAAGGAGGTCTCAGCCAATCATGGGAGTCTTCTGAACTCTCAGCCAATCAGGAGAGTTGAGAGGTCTCACCTGATTGTTTGAGACCTCTTTATATCAAGCTGCAGAAGAAAATGAAAGCTGCTGCAGTGAGCAGCAAAGTGCCGATTGGGGCTGTTGCCCCATTAAAGGACCAGCCTGGCAGGGGCCCATGGGGCAGCTGCCATGGGGCCCTCAGGAATTAGTGGGCCCTGGGCATATGCCCCGTTTTTTGTTTTTGAAAATTTTCTGTGACGGGTGTATCGCCCGTCACCCCCTGATGGCGGCCTGCCGATTATTACATATGACTATGGCTCTCAGCTTTGCTAAGAAGGACAAAGGGATTAAATAGATGAATGGTTGTTGTGCTCATCTCTTTCTACCAGCTACAATCAGATAATGTATACTCTCTGATGTGGACTACGTGGCCTTTATATTGAAAACATGCTATGATAAATAAATATATATATGAAAAGACTAAGCAACTGTATATATTTTGTTTTTCTCTCCTGAGCTAAGAGAGGCTGCTTATTACTGCGGAGAGCAATTTTGCAGGAAAAAAAGCAATTCCCGCCTGAATACACTCTGCAAGAGAGAGCTAAATACTTTGACTTTCCTTTTTATTTTAGACCGAGTATCAGAAATTTCAGGGCCCCTTACAGAAAAAAAATCTGTCCCCCCCCCACCCCCCCCCGATAGTTTATACATTAATATGTGACTAATAGTCAGGGTCCGCATCCGCTGGATGTCACATATTAATTGATAAACTATCATGGCGGGGCACCTAATGTGACCAGTGACCTATAACAAAATCTAGACAGATATAGTCAGTGTCAGAGGAGTTAACCCCTGGGTGGCTGGACAGATCTAGGCAGTGTCAGAGGAGTTAACCACTTGGGTTGCTAGACAGATCTAAGCAGTGTCAGAGGCGTTAACCACTTGGGTGGCTAGACAGAGGCAGTGTCAGAGGAGTTAACCCCTTTGGTGGCTCACACTGACATACACACACTCACTCACATACACACTCACACTGACATACACACTCTCACTCACACCGACATACACACACACACACACACCAACATACACACGCACTCATTTAGACTGACATACACACACTCACTCACACTGACATACACACTCTCACTCACACTGACATACACACACACACACTCATACCAACATACACACACTCTCACTCACACTGACATAAACACTCTCACTCACACTGACATACACACACTCACTCACTCACACTGACATACACACACTCACTCACACTGACATACACACACTCACTCACACTGACAGACACACAATCACTCACACTGACATACACACACTCACTCACACTGACATACACACACTCTCACTCACACTGACATACACACACTCACTCACACTGTCACTCACACTGACATACACACACTCACTCACACTGTCACTCACACTGAAATACACACACTCACACTGTCTAACTGTATAACTTACCTCTCTGCATCTCTGTGCTTTGAGCTCCTTGTGTGAAGGAGGTCTCAGCCAATCATGGGAGGCTTCTGAACTCTCAGCCAATCAGGAGAGTTGAGAGGTCTCACCTGATTGTTTGAGACCTCTTTATATCAAGCTGCAGAAGAAAATGAAAGCTGCTGCAGTGAGCAGCAAAGTGCCGATTGGGGCTGTTGCCCCATTAAAGGACCAGCCTGGCAGGGGCCCATGGGGCAGCTGCCATGGGGCCCCCAGGAATTAGTGGGCCCTGGGCAGATGCCCCGTTTTTTGTTTTTGAAAATTTTCTGTGACGGGTGTATCGCCCGTCACCCCCTGATGGCGGCCTGCCGATTATTACATATGACTATGGATCTCAGCTTTGCTAAGAAGGACAAAGGGATTAAATAGATGAATGGTTGTTGTGCTCATCTCTTTCTACCAGCTACAATCAGATAATGTATACTCTCTGATGTGGACTCCGTGGCCTTTATATTGAAAACATGCTATGATAAATAAATATATATATGAAAAGACTAAGCAACTGTATATATTTTGTTTTTCTCTCCTGAGCTAAGAGAGGCTGCTTATTACTGCGGAGAGCAATTTTGTAGGAAAACATGCAATTCCCGCCTGAATACACTCTGCAAGAGAGAGCTAAATACTTTGACTTTCCTTTTTATTTTAGACCGAGTATCAGAAATTTCAGGGCCCCTTACAGCAGGGCTTGACAAATTTATTTTGATTTTAGGAGCCAGACATTTTTTTTAGGAGCCAGACAATCACGCAAACATAAACACAATTGATAAACACACACGCCTACTTCACATATATACAAACACACATACTTTACATATACACATATATACACAAACACCTCACACACACATATATACACAAACACCTCACACACACATATATACACAAACACCTCACACACACATATATACACAAACACCTCACACACACATATACACAAACACCTCACACACACATATACACAAACACCTCACACAGTCATATATACACAAACACCTCACACAGTCATATATACACAAACACCTCACACAGTCATATATACACAAACACCTCACACAGTCATATATACACAAACACCTCACACAGTCATATATACACAAACACCTCACACACACATATATACACAAACACCTCACACACACATATATACACAAACACCTCACACACACATATATACACAAACACCTCACACACACATATATACACAAACACCTCACACACACATATATACACAAACACCTCACACACACATATATACACACAAACACCTCACACACACATATATACACACAAACACACATATATACACAAACACCTCACACACACATATATACACACAAACACCTCACACACACATATATACACGCAAACACCTCACACACACACATATATACACAAACACCTCACACACACCCACCTCACACAGTCTTTTCTTGGGGTTTCTCCTTGATGTGTCCCCCTCCCAGCTGCTTTACCTCACTGCAGGGGAGGGGGACATTCACGCTGCAGCTTAACTCCGTTGGTCGGCGTGCTGAGTGCCAGGATGTCACGTGACGACACCCGGCACTCAGACACGCGTTGCGCGAGGGGGCGGAGCTTGCAGTCTGTGCCATCGGCCATCGGCACAGACTTTACCCCCTCGCCCTGCGGAAAAATCGGATGGCAGCGGCAAGGGGACCAGGAGGCTGACAGCACCCAGGCGCCAGGTCTAATTTCCTGGTCGCCATGGCGACCTGGCGCCTGGGGTTTGTCGAGCCCTGCCTTACAGAAAAAAAATTCTGACCCCCCCCCCCCGATAGTTTATAAATTAATATGTGACTAATAGTCAGGTTCCGCATCCGCTGGATGTCACATATTAATTGATAAACTATCATGGCGGGGCACCTAATGTGACCAGTGACCTGTAACAAAATCTAGACAGATATAGTCAGTGTCAGAGGAGTTAACCCCTGGGTGGCTGGACAGATCTAGGCAGTGTCAGAGGAGTAAACCACTTGGGTTGCTAGACAGATCTAGGCAGTGTCAGAGGCTGTAACCCCTTGGGTGGCTAGACAGATCTAGGGAGTGTCAGAGGCGTTAACCACTTGGTTGGCTAGACAGAGGCAGTGTCAGAGGAGTTAACCACTTGGGTGGCTCACACTGACATACACACACTCACTCGCATACACACACACGCACACTGACATACACACCCACTCACTCACACTGACATACACACACACACTCACTCACACCGACATACACACACACACTCACTCACACCGACACACACACACACACTCACTCACACCGACATACACACACTTAATCAAACCGACATACACACACTCACTCACTCACACTGACATACTCACACTCACTCACACCGACATACACACACACTCACTCACACTGACATACTCACTCACACCGACATACACACACACACTCACTCACTCACACCGACATACACACACTCTCACACTGACATATACACACTCACTCACACTGACATACACACACTCACTCACACTGACATACACACACTCACTCACACTGACATATACACACTGACATACACACACTCACTCACACTGACATACACACACTCTCCTTCACACTGACATACACACACTCACTCACACTGACATACACACTCACTCACTCACTCACTCACACTGACATACACACACTCACTCACAGTGACATACACACACTCACTCACACTGACATACACACACTCACACTGTCTAACTGTATAACTTACCTCTCTGCATCTCTGTGCTTTGAGCTCCTTGTGTGGAGGAGGTCTCAGCCAATCACGGGAGTCTTCTGAACTCTCAGCCAATCAGGAGAGTTGAGAGGTCTCACCTGATTGTTTGAGACCTCTTTATATCAAGCTGCAGAAGAAAATGAAAGCTGCTGCAGTGAGCAGCAAAGTGCCGATTGGGGCTGTTGCCCCATTAAAGGACCAGCCTGGCAGGGGCCCATGGGGCCCTAGGAATTAGTGGGCCCTGGGCAGATGCCCCGTTTTTTGTTTTTGAAAATTTTCCGTGACGGGTGTATCGCCCGTCACCCCCTGATGGCGCCCTGCCGAGTATTACATATGACTATGGCTCTCAGCTTTGCTAAGAAGGACAAAGGGATTAAATAGATGAATGGTTGTTGTGCTCATCTCTTTCTACCAGCTACAATCTGATAATGTATACTCTCTGATGTGGACTCCGTGGCCTTTAAATTGAAAACATGCTATGATAAATAAATATATATATGAAAAGACTAAGCAACTGTATATATTTTGATTTTCTCTCCTGGGCTAAGAGAGCCTGTGTCAGACCCTGGCTCCATTCCATGCCTCCTGCAGGGACTCCCTACCTGGTCCGGCTGACTCTCAGCCCCGTGCGTCCAGCCAGGGGAGCCACGCGATTGCAGTGTAGGCTGCATTCCCGGCCTGTAGTACGGCCCACTTTGCACACCGTGAGCGCAAGTGTCAGTCTGATGGCAGGGGTGTGTGGCCTGCTGTCTGGTTGCCTGCTCCCATTAGAAGATGCACGTGAGGTGTGGAGAAGTGCCAGGTCCTACTTTTGCCTGCCTGCTAAAGCCAGATAGTGAAGGCTGTTCATTCAGTGCTTGCTCATTTTCAAGCTTGTAGTGTGGCTAGTCTGTCTACAGTGATCCCTATCCAAAGCTACAGACCTTTTTACCTTGTTACTAATAATCTCCCGGCTACTGAACCCTTTTTGTGTCCTACCTAGTGCCATTACCCCTGCACTACACTCCCACGTACAAACTCTGACAGCCTGCTTATTACTGTTGAGCGCAATCTCTTATGCTTAGGTTTAGGAAAATGAGCCGTCCGTGCTGAAAGATACCTTGTAAGCAAAAGCTAAGTTCTTTGATTTTCTTCTTTGGTTTATACCGAGTCCTCAATACGGCTACAGTCCTTGGGTACGTTGAGAAACTCAAATGCATTAAATAGATGAACTTTCAATGTGCTCAATCCTTTCTCCCAGTCATAATCATAAAATGTAAACTCTTTGATGGGAATTTTTTTTGTCTCTACACTGAAAACGTTTGATGATATATATATATGTATGAAAACACTGAGGAACGGTATATACTCTTTTTGGGCTAAGAGAGCATGTTTATTAGCTTCAAGAGCAATTTCGTAGGTAAAGGCTTTTATTTGATACTACTCAAGCTCTTAACTGGAAAGAGACTGCTACAGCCAAATAAAGCAGAAGATAGCTAACAGACGAGAGCACAAAACTGTCCAATAAAAAAGGGAGAAAAATATAAGGACATGGAGGAGAAAGTCAAAAGGAAAGAAAAGATTATGATGGTTTTTTTTCCCCCTTACTATACAAAAAAATACGGCAGAGTTATCTCTTATAGCGTTTCCTCAGACAGAGAGTAATACAGTGATACAAATGGACACTATGACTCCACAATTAGACTCCTCAGAAGAATCGGATATCATGTATATTACACCAGATTATCTGAATAGCTGCCTGGATAACTAACTCCAGTGCAAAGATTGCAAGAAGTGCAGACAAACTCCAAGCTGACGTTGCACAAGTAAAAACTAAATTCCAGGAAATACAGGAGACACTTGATAATATTCAGTTGACAACTAGAGAGATGAAAGATCGCCAAGATGGAGCTGACCTTAAGATCAAGTCTCTAGAGGAAAATATCATGGACCTTGAAAATAGGTAGAGAATAAATAACCTCAGATTTAGAAACATTCCAGAAAGCTAGCCAAAGTAAACAAAAGGAGAACCAGTAAAGGGAAGACATTACAAGATATATTAATACCTTATGAATTGGAGGAGAGATTCCATTTGTGACAATTGAAATTCATAATTTATGTGTCACCACACAAATGAAAGATACTGGCAATAAGAGGGTGGATAAAGGGATTTTTTTTTAGGGGAACTTAAATATTATTAGGCACGGAAAAAGAAAAAGAATTAGGAGAGATTAATATTATTATATTTATTCAAGAATTATTGTGGGATTTGACACGGATAATTGTAAAATGTCACAAATTTATGATGCACTAAATATATTTAAGATAGCGTTCTGAGGACTATTAGAATTTCATTTAATCATTTTGGATGAGAGTTAAAATTATTAATATTAAATATATAGAAATTAACTGGGTAAATTAGAGATCTCACAAAACACTAAAGATAAAATTTTGGCCGATATGGGCCTCACGGTAGAAGAAATTATTACTAAGCCCCTCACCCCTTCCGTTGCTTTTTCTCTCTTTCTTTTTTCTCTATCTTCTTATGCTTTAAATATATAATTTGATAAGATTTAATTAATAGGAATTATTACTAATAATACATATAGATGCTGCACAAATTAATTAGGATAAGTTGAAGATTTTAAAAACAACCTCTTCCTCCCTCATTTCCCCAGGAAAAAGAGCATTTACAAAACTCACCTTTAGCTCATAGATACTATTGGTATCGGATTTCTTTAAGCGCAATGAGGAATAAACTATTGCTAAAACTGGCCCTCCAAGAAAAGGAGGTGGCTAGATCTTGTTTTTAATTTTGTGGTTGTTTTTTTTGCACTGTTTCTTCTTGAAACCATTTTAATAAGCTGGGGGGTTGAAGGCGGGAGACCAAGGGGGGAGCTGGATAGCGGGGGAATTTCATAAGATGATTAAAAGTTTATCATTAAATGTCTTGGGGCTGAACTCTCCCTATAAAAGGTCCGTCTATAGAAATTTGTTTAGTGATTTTGTTTACTGATATATTAGATATTGAAGTTGAATATGTGTTCCAAGACCAGAGGCCAGATTGGTTATAGTAGTTGTTTGCCTCAACCAGAAGATATATACCTTGGTAAATTTATAAATATAAACCCTGGTGGTTTTGTGAAAAGAGTAATTAATAGGGTGGAAAAAATTAAACAGGGGTGATGGAAACGACACTTGATAAAAAGATACCAAAGAATAATAGTTATTCGGAAGAACTGTCAAAACAATCCAAAAATCCACGTAGTTTGCTGAAAGCAAACAGGTTATATGATGTATGGAGGGTAGTGAATACAGAAACTCGGGACTAAACGCATTATTCAGGTAGATATAGCTCATATGCTAGACTAGATATGTTTTGGTCAGATATGACGTCACAGAATGTAAACTCCAAAAAAATCAGACCATACCGCAGTTTTGGTTCTGACAGGAGACAGTCCAGGTGAAGGGAGGCGTAATAATTGAAGACTTAATGAGAACCTCCGGAAGGGGCAAGATGATATAGATTATATCAGTAAAGTCTCTGAAACTTTCTTTAAAGAAAACAGAACTGAGGATATTAGAATGTCCAGTGTATGGTGCACCTATAAGTGCGTAATACGTCGTCATTTTATAAAAATGGGGACAAATAAGAAAAAGAAAGAGTTAGCTAACTTACCAAGCTTATATATAGAATGTTATCAGTTAAATACACTGAATAAGGATAAACCGGATCTGGACATAGCAGCTAAATTGGCATCAGTAAAAAAAACAGATACATGAGCAGGTGATGATAAAAACTAAAGATAATTTGAAACTCTTAAACCAGTCAATGTATCATAAAAGGAATAAGGCAGACGGAATGCTGACCACTAAACTTAAGAAAAAATATCAAGAGACATCTGTAATTATCAGCTTACATCGCTCATCAATGGCAATAAGAACATGTTTGCCTCTACTCTAGCCAATCGATTGAAGGGTGTAGTGCCAGGACTGATCCAGAATGACCAGGTGGGATTTGTCAAGGGAAGAACGGTAGGATCACATCTTAACCTTTTGAGGAGCATAAGATTACCGTCATCAATATAAAAATAATTATATATTTTTTCCCTTTAAGAATGTATTTGAACAATAAATAAAACCATTTCCACACTTGTGTCATTTTTGGGGGAGGAATTATGACACGGGACAAATGTGTCCTTATGGTCCTCAAGGAAGACAAGGTTGCAAGCATTGTCTGTTTCTGGAACTTTAAATTTATTTTACAATGAATTCTAAAGAAGGTCATAATAAATTAAGTCAAATTCTGCTACTCTTAAACTATTTTGACATTGATTCAGATACTTGCTCGAAACAATTTCAACAATAACATGTATTTATGTACATATGCTAACAGCCTCATGGTAGGCCAAAACCAAAAACGTAAGCATCAAGGCACTGTCACTGTCTCAAAATGCAAAAATCTCAATATGTGATAGCCTAACAGTTCAGGCTATGATCGCCAGCAAAGCAGTTGCGTGTCTTTGTGTAACAAAGGTGCAGGTTACATGTGTCGCAGAGGCTGTCTGTGTGATTCTCATTCCCATGTTTGGCACATTGAGCACATCGTTTGCGTCTATCGCTTCTAATCATGGAATGTTTTGGCTTTGGTGCTGGAAGGACACTTCGTGAACTTCTGACTGGCGCTGATGGAGCTTTTCTTTGTCTATTGGAGAATCCACCCACCAGACTCCTTGCTGTCATCTGCCGATATTCCAGTGGTGTAATCGCTTTGTGCTCTGGGTGCCTCTCTTCATTTGCTTGTATATAAATGACTGTTGTTTACAGCAATATCTAGGAGGTCAAAGAAAATCATCAAATAAAACTTTATTTTTGATATCCGGTCTGTCTCATAGGACACTTTCTTCTGATCCATCAGGTCCACACCCCCCATGTACTTGTTGTAAATAGGAACAATGGTTGGACATGGAATATACAGCTTTTCTGCACATCCTGCCGGCCTTCTCAGCACATGCGTCATATCATCCTTTTTGCATATAAGGATATTTGACAACAGTGTCACTGAACTATTGTCCATCCATTTTACACATGTGATGCCATTTGCACTCATAGTATCCACATCTCCTCGTTTAATTTCTTTGTCAGCTTTCAAGTTTTTGGGCATATTTTTTCAGTCCACACGAACTGTGCCACAAAGGTAGATCTTCTGCAACATCTCGTATTGCAGCAGTGGAGAATTTAAAAAATTGTCGATGAAAACCTGACAGCATAGCTGTTCTAGTTGTTTTGTCAGCATAACAATGACACTCTCTCCAAGATCATGTTCTGTGTCTGTTTTTCGTCCAGTATAGATGTCAAACTGATAAAGGTAGCCTGAGATAGCATGACATCTGCACCATAGCTTGAATCCCCATTTCACAGGCTTGTTTCTGATGTACTGCTTCAAGCACCCTGGTAATTATGCAGTAGATGGACAGGGCATGTATGGGCGAGGGGGAGGACTGAGATGACTGATGGCTGCTGGGGGGAGGGGTTTTAGGGGGGAGTTAATAAAAGCCCTGGAACCCCTCTCCCCGGCAGCCATTTTAGTCGGTACACGCCCTTGGTAGCGATTTTTGCTACCCAAGTGTTAATGCAGCGCTTACCTGACGGCCCAGGCATGGACATCGATGGGATGTGGGCTGCCCTGAGGGCTGAGGCCATCGCCGACGGTGGCAGGCGCCTGAGGCAGCAGTTTGCCAGGCTCCAGGCAAGTACTCCCGCGGTGGCCTCGCCTCCCGCGGGTTCCCGTTGCGGTGCGCGGCGGTTCTCCCGCTCGCCCGCGAGACTAAGCCCCAATGCCGGCTCCCTCCAGTCTCACCGGAGCAGGAGTGGAGCCGGGCGTCACAGCAGGCCAAGCGGAGGGCGGGCAGCGGGCCCGCTTATGCTGCCGGACCTTCATACCCGGTGGCTAGTGGGAGCGGGGAGCGCAGGCCGCGCCCCTCCCCTTGTGCCACGCTGAATAGCGCGCCGGATTCAAACAGGGCTGTCACCAGGTCCGGTGCAGCCCTGCAACCTTCTCCCTCACAGCAGGATCCTGGGCCTATCGGGAGGAGGAGACCTAATCGGCAGGCCAGGGCTGTGAGTAGGCCTCAGGGCCAAAAACGGGGGTCTACTCTTTTCCAGGGTCGGGTGGGGGGTGGTGGGGAGGCTGGTAGCAGCTGTAGTGGGTCTTCTGGGGAGGAGGATCTGTGTCTGGCTTGCCTGTTAACCCCCACCCCATCCCCTACCCCTTCCCATGTCACTACTCACCAGGTCCCTGTGGCTGGGCTTCCCTCTGCTTCTGGTCTGGCCTGGTTCTCACCTTTCTCTTCCTTGCAGACTCCAGCTACTGGCGCTGTGCCAATCCACGTCCCCTCTCCTGGGCAGCAGGTTGCAGGTGATTCGGCAGCACCACAGTCGTCAACGCCGACCCTGGGTGTGGTACAAGGAGCCATTGGTGAGTCAAGGGGTCAGTCTGCTGCGGGGCCTTCAGGGGTGGTGGGGGAGGGGGGTACACTTAACCTGGCTAGTCAGCCGTGGGTGGATTTGTTGAATAGCTTGAGCGGGGCGATAGAACAGGTAGGGCGCGTAGCAGGGGCTCCCAGCAATATGGCGCTGCAGAATGTTGATGGATTATTGGGGGGAGTATGGGGTTCCCCGGGGGGTTCCCTGGGAGTCTTATCCGGTATGTCGGGTCCTGTGGGGGGCGTACAGTCCCCTACCTCATCGGCGCTACCTTCTCGGCCGGTGGCCACAGACGTGGCACCCCCGGTGGTCCCGTTAGCCCCGGCAAGTCTCTCGGCAGCACCACTGGGGGTGACCGAGGTACCTCACCCGGTGGCCCCTATGGCACACGGTGCTTCATATATGTGTTGGTTGGGCCCCCTCGGCCTTCACTTGAAGCCCGAAGTTAGAGAACGGATTTGGAAAGGGGAATATGTGGAGATTTATTCGCTCCTTCCCCTGGAGGATGTTCCTCCTCCTGAGAAGGAGTTGAAAGACTCTGAAAAAGAGAAAGAAAAATACTGTTATCGAAAAATTCCCAAAAATTACGGGAATTGGATTCGGGCTTTTTCTATCCTTGACAGCGTGATTGCCAGCGTGATGCCAGCGTGATTACCAAGACCAGATTTGGAATGCATTCAGGATATATAGCCTCAGTTGGTGGCGCTATGACGAGCAATTCCGGCCGCGGATTGCTTTACGGCCTACACTGGGTTGGGACCAAATGGACGTGGGGCTGTGATTGGCCATTATGACCCGGCCAGCTTCTCATCAGGGGGGCCTAACGTCCTTTCTTGGGGGGGCCGGGGAATGGGTTCGCCCGCTTCCTCGGCCACGCCTTGGCGCCCAGGGGGATGCTGGCAGTTCAACGACGGCCAGAGTAAATTCGGGGCAGGCTGCCGCTTCAAGCACGAATGCTCGGGCTGCGGGGGTAGCCATCCTGCCTCCCGGTGTTTTAAACGCCAAAAGGGGGGGTGATAGAACGGCCTTGGGCGGAAAGGGGGATGACTCCGGTGGACGTCGAGGCAATGCGCCCTTGGCTAAACCGGTATAGGAATCGCAGGGCGGCGAATATTTTGTTACAGGGTTTTGAGTTCGGTTTTAGAATCCCTTTCCAGAATAGGGAGGTTTGTTTGCGTTTAAAGAATTTGCGGTCGGTTTATGAACATCCAGATGTGGTTCGGGAGAAGCTAGGCAAAGAAATGGGCCTGGGCCGCATGGCGGGTCCTTTTGACTCCCCCCCGTTGGCTGACCTGAGAGTTTCGCCCTTGGGGGTGGTCCCTAAAAAGGAACCAGGAAAATAATTCAGCATCTGTCATATCCTTATGGGGAGTCGGTGAACGACGACATCGATGCTGAATTGTGCCGGTTGTCTTATGCGTCCTTTGACTCAGCGATCAGAATGGTAAGGGCGGCGGGGATGGGGGCAATGATGGCAAAAACCAATGTGGAATCGGCGTTCCGTCTCCTTCCGGTCCATCCGGAATGCCACCACCTCCTGGGGTGCCATTTCGAGGGTTGCTTCTACGTCGACTTGTGTCTTCCCATGGGTTGTTCAATTTCCTGTTTTTATTTTGAATGTTTTAGTACGTTCCTAGAATGGGTTATTCGGGAGGAGTCTGGGTGCAGCTCAGTTATGCCTCTACCTGGACGACTTCCTTCTGGTAGGCCCCTCCGGGACGCAGGTTTGTGGACACTTGTTGCGTACTGCCCAGGTTGTCTTGGCCTCGTTTGGGGTCCCATTGGCGGCGGAAAAAACAGAAGGTCCCACCACATGTATTTGTTTCCTGGGCATAGAAATTGACTCCATAGCGGGCGAATGCCGGCTTCCCCGGGACAAACTGTTGCGCCTTCGGGCCGACGTTTCGGGGGCTCTGGGCTTGAAAAAGATTCAGCTTCGGGCATTGCAGTCCCTGTTGGGTAAGCTCAACTTCGCTTGTAAAATCATGCCGATGGGGCGGGTGTTTAGCAGGCGTTTGGCAGCGGCTACGGCAGGTGTCTACCGTCCACACCATTATATAGGGCTGACGCGCCCCTTACGGGACGACCTGGCAGTATGGGATGATTTTCTAAGTCGCTATAATGGACGATCACTGTGGCAGGCGCCGGAGGTGTCCAATGCAGATCTTCCCCTTTATACAGATGCTTCGGGGTCAGTGGGTTATGGCCCGATTTTGGGATCCCAGTGGTCAGCCGAAACCTGGCCTCCGCTCTGGGGGCCAGCGGGCTTGACAAAAAACCTAGCTTTCTTAGAGCTGTTCCCCATCCTAGTGTCCGTGGTATTATGGGGATCCTCTCTGCGGGACCGCAGGGTGGTTTTCCATTGCGACAACATGGGGGTGGTGATGGCAGTGAACAACCTGACGGCATCTTCCCCACCGGTGATACGATTGCTGCGGCTGCTGGTCCTTCACTGCCTTGACTATAACGTGAATTTTCGGGCTGTTCATATTCCTGGGGTGCATAACGTGATCGCGGATGCACTTTCTCGTTCAAAGTGGGCGGCATTCCTGGCAGCGGCACCGTGGGCGGATCCGGAGGGTATCCCGTGCCCGTCAGCTCTGTGGAACCTTGGGTTGGGCGAATAGCTCAGTGGGTTTGCCCGTCCGTCGCTGGATCCACTTGGAAGCGTTATGGTAAGGTCTGAGAGAATGGTTAGATTTGGAATCAGCCCGTGGCGGTTTCAGAGATGATGGGGCTCGCTTGGAAGGTTTGCTGTGGTTGCTCTGGCATTGGGATGCAGCAGGTGTGTCGCCAGGGGCGGTAACTGCACAAATATCGGGCCTTAGTTTTTGGTTCTGGGCCTCCGGGTTACGGGATATTACTAAGGAGTTCCTGGTTCGTCAGGCGTTAAAAGGCTGGAGGAGGGGCCACCGTTCCGTGGATTACCGGAAACCGGTCTCTGGGGCTTTGTTACTAGGCTTATGTCATGTGTTGCCGTCGTTTGTCGGTCGCCGTTCGAGGTTGATCTATTTCGTTTGGCCTTTTCCATGGCATTTTTTGGGGCCTTGCGTTTCGGGGAATTGGTTAGCCCGGCTAAAACGAAACCAGGGGGGGTGCTGGGGGCAGACATGGTTAGGGAGCCGCTGCTGCGTTTCCTGATAAGGCGTTCCAAAACCGATTTGTACGGGGCAGGAACTTGGGTTGCCCTGCGAGAGGTGCCGGGTTCTGTGGTTTGCCCGGTCTCTTGTTTTGATCGGTAAAGTTTGGTACGGCCTGCTGGCCCCCGTCCATTGCTCATTCATGCGGTCGCAACACCTTTGTCCAGATTCCAGTTTATCAGGGTTTTCCGTATGTCGGTGGAGGCGCTTGGCCTTCCGAGCAGGGAGTTTGGGGGTCACTCTTTCCGAATTGGCGCTGCATCTGAGGCTGCGAGGCTGGGATATGCTGAAAGGGCCATTAGGCAGATAGGGCGGTGGGAATCCCGTAGATTTTTGTCATATGTCCGTCCGTCTGGTCTGATCTCGGTTTCCTCTGCTTTGCATTCACAGATGCTGCGGCTCGGAGGGTGTGGCTCATAGGCCACTCCTACGTATTCTGGGCCTGAAGTCGCGCAGCTGTGCGACCAGGGGGCGAGTGCCTAGGTTTTTCCCGTTCCGTAGCAGATATTCGGTGGTTCGGGATCTGGGGGATGCGCTGGGTGCGCTTACTACCCGAAGTGGTCCAACTGTCCCGTCTTCTAGGGTCTCCGGATGTTTTGCTTATTCACCTGGGGGGAAATGACCTGGGTTCGGTCCCGGTCTGGAATCTCTGTGAGATAATCAAACAGGACTTGGCGAGGGTACTGGTTCTTTTTCCGAACGTATCTCTTGTATGGTCAGAGGTTGTACCCCGAATTTATTGGCGATGCGCGCATAATCAGAGGCAATTGAGCGGAGCCGCATAAAACTGAACAAACGGGTGTCTAGGTTCGTGCTGAGCGTGGGGGGTGTTACCATATGACATCGGGTGTTCGAATCTGATGCGGCCAGGTATTTTAGAAGTGATGGTGTTCACTTCACTGAGGTGGGCCTCGATTTATTTAACCTGGCATTACAAGAGGGGTTGGAACAGGCCATGGCGGTGGAGGTGGGTAGCCCCCGCTGATTTAAGGTGTTAAACGAGCGGGTCTGTGGCAGGGGTTGGCAGTCCTTGCCAGTAGGGGATGCGGTTTTTGGAAGCTAAGTTGGGGATATTAGTAGGAGAATGGTGCTCGGTCCTCCCCTGACCTTTCAACATGGAAGTTGTTTTCGTGGACGTGCCCACTGAGCTAAGAGAGCCGGCTAGTGGTGAGCATTGTGGTGAGATGGACCAGGTTCAGGTACGGCATCTCAAAGGACGAGGAGGGGAGGCGAGCACCTGGTTTTTGCTTTATTTAAGATTTGCACTATTTATGTATGTATGTTTAGGTTTAAATTGTTATCTGGCAAAGGCTTAGTTATTTTGTCAGGCTGTGTTCTTTTATATAGATATATATATTAAAAGGATGGTGGTCAGCTGATACAGCCTGTCATGTGTTTTTAATAAAATTGCTGTGGCCTTATTTTACCATCACAGGTCTCGTGTCTGTTTATTGGAGGGTTTCAGTTGGGGGGTCGGTTATGGGTATGTATGGGGGTTTTTTATTCTATGTTTGAGGAATCAGGCATCTATCCCCTCTGCATGCATACATGATATTTTGACCTTTATATTTTATCATGTGCTCATCAATCGACTGTTGCTTGCTTGGATTTTTCGCAGCCTGGAAGCATTGATTGAAGTGCTCTATCAATGGACAAACTTTGAAAGCTCTATCACACTGGGGATGAGTTCTAGGAAACATGTCCTCATTATTTGCAAAGTGCAAAGCAGAGCGAATTGCTTCAAATCGAGCATGACTCATTGTATTTGCTATAAATGGTACCTGAAGATCTGGCTGAGTAGACCAATAGTCTCTGATCGATGGCAGAACATGATAGCCCATAACAAGACATATTCCAAATATATTGAAACAAGTAAGCAGACATGCACACTGAAGTATGAATAAAAATATATTTATTTAATGAATGGGATAGGAACGACACATCTAGGTAATATGGTAAGGAGAAAAAGAGGTGTAACAAAATGCGTAATAAATGAAAAAAATAGTAAAAATAAATAATGAGCAAAAAATAGGAGAAAAAACAAAAGAGCAAATATATGCAGGAATGCAATGTAGGCTAGGGACAGGCACAGCAGAGAAATATGCAAAAAAGAGAAAAAAATAAAGGTACAAAAGTACAAAAATGTAAAAATGAAAAATAGAAAAAATACAGGAACTGCAGGAAAAGTAGAAAGAAAGCACAAAAAAATAAGCACAAAAAAATATATACAAAGCCAAAAAACAAAAAATATATGAGTACAGAGTATATCCAAAAATTAAATGGTCAAGGGCTCAAAAGGGTATAGAAAAGGCAAGTAATATATGTCCAGTACACGGCCGACCACTAAAAATAACAATAAGCACACAAAAAAATAGAAAAAGTGGATATATATAAGGGAGTACAAGAAATAAGTACTAAAGAAAAAAATCTTATGGCAAAAAAAGAGTCCACAAGAGAGCCTCCTGCTGAAATAAATCCAGGGACCTGCATCAAAACAATACCATAACAAGTAAAGTAGTATCAAAAGAAAAAAACGTAGATCCAAAAATGAAATAGTAAGTACATGCAGAGTAAAGTCTTCACTGGCAAAAAAACGAAAAAAACGGTAAAAATGAAAAGAATAACGAAAAAGTAGTAGAGAGTGAAAGGTCCATAACACAACTCTAAACTAAAAAAACTAAAAAAACCTTGAGTGATGCAGGTGCAATCCTGGGCATTAGCTGCTGAGGCTGGGCACAGGGCGACGCGCTCGGAGTAGATCTCCTTCCAGGGCCTTGCCGGGATGTGGATACAGCTGGCCTTAAGTGCTCGTTTCCAGGGGTAGCGTCATACTGTATGCGCCGACGGGCGCTTAGCGGTCACGCCCAGTGGGCGTGTCCGGGGGCGGGTAATATTGGATGCGAAAAAAAGTAGAAAAAAATAGAAAAAGAAGCAGCTGAGCGTTCAGACTGCTCTAGATGGCATGAGAGCAAGTCGCCTCTCATGTCTCTGCTGCACTACAGAAAAAATAAGTAGAAGTGCATTATACACAACACGTGATGCACATTCAAAGGGACATGTACCCAAACATAGGGGGGAGAGGGGACAGAGGAAAAACGGGGGGAGGGAGCTGGGAACACAGGGGAGGGAAATAAAGAATGGGTCAGGGAGGGGGGGAAAAAAAGAAGGAACGGGACACGGGGGGACTGGGTAGGGGGAGGGTGGGGAAAAAATGCACTGAACAGGGAAGGGAAAGGGGAGGTGGGGGAACAAAAAAGGGGGGGAGGGTTAGGGGGCTCAGAAGGTGGCTAAAGAGTGTGTGGGGAAAAGAGGTAGGTAGGGGGACTCATAGGTGCATAGGCTCATAGAGGGAATACTAGAGAAGATAGAGAGAGAATGGATATTAGAGGAAGTGAATTAGCTCATAGTCTTCATTTAACCCTCTGGGGGAGACAGTGTCTAGTATGCTGATCCACCTAGTTTCTTTTTGTTTGAGAGTTTTTTCACGGCTGCCACCTCTTCTAAGGGGGGCTACTCCATCTATGACTTGAAACCTGAGTTGGTTGACATTGTGTCCTGCGTCTCTAAAGTGTTTGGCTACTGGTGCCTTGTTGGTATTCCCACCGGCGAGGGCAGCTCTAATAGATGTTTTATGTTCAGATACCCTTTTCTTGATCTGTCTTGTGGTCTCACCTACATATAATAGTCCGCAAGGACATTTAAGGATGTAGATCACGTAGGTGGAGTCACATGTATAGTAATCATTGATTCTATATTTTGTGCCACGATGAGGGTGTAGGAATGAGTGGCCTTTGATGATGCTGTTACAGTGATTACAGCTGAGACAAGGGAATGTGCCAAATTTGGGTTCTGTAAGGAATCTGGATTTTGTTTTCCTGCTACCCACATCTGCCGAGACTAAGGAGTCCCTGAGGTTGTGGGATCTGGCATAGGAGAAGAGTGGTAGGTCATGGAGAGGAGCGGGAAGGTTGGTGTCGGCTTGCAATATGTGCCAGTTTTTCATAATGGCTTTCCTGATTTTGGTGCTGGCGTTGGTGTATGGTGAGACAAATGGTATGCGAGACGTAGATTTATCACTCTTCTTAGGTGTCATGAGTGCGTCTCTAGGAATAGTGGATAGCCGTTTTCTCTGTGATAGTAATAGCTTGTGGTCATACCCTCGGTCAGAGAATTTCTTTGACATTTCATCAAGTCTGGTCTCCAGGATCACGGGATTGCTTACAATCCTCTTGGTGCGTACCAATTGGCTGTAGGGGAGACCTTTTTTGCAGTGCTCAGGGTGGAAGCTGCTATAGAGGAGTAGATTATTTTTATCTGTTGGTTTGGTGTAGATATCCGTTTCTAGTGTGTTGCCTACACGGGTGACGGTGGTATCCAAAAAGGAAACTTTGTGCGCATCCAGTTCCGAGGTGAAGTTGATATGGTTATTGATGGAGTTTATATCCATGATGAACTGAGTAAACTCACCTTCTGTGCCTTGCCAACATACGAATACATCATCTATATATCTTTTCCAGATTACGCAATGTTTGAAGAGAGGAGTTCTGTAAATGCCGGTGACTTCAAGGTGGTCCATATAGATGTTAGCGTAAGTGGGGGCTACGTTGGACCCCATAGCGGTGCCAACTTGCTGGAGATAGAGTTGATCCTCGAAAAGAAAATAGTTTTCCGTAAGGATGAATTTGAGGAGATTGAGTACGTAAGTCTTCTTAGCTTGGTTCCACAGGCCAGTTGTGTCAGAATCTATAGTCCAGGACACGGCCTCGATGCCACCTACATGTGGTATGGATGTATAAAGACTTTGTACGTCCAAGGTTGCAAGGAAAAAGTTGTCAGAATCTGGAATAGTGACAGTATTAATGATGCTGAGAAAATGATTGGTATCTTTAATGTTGGAGAGTTGGCTAGTGACATAAGGTGCCAGAAGTTTGTCCAAAAATATGGACACTGGTTGGAAAATAGAATCCGAGCCTGCCACTATAGGTCTCCCCGGGGGTTTAGTGGCGTGTTTATGGATTTTGGGCAGGGTGTAGAAGATGGGTGTAAGGGGGAATGGAGTGTGCATGAATTTAACCTGTTGTTTGTTGATGATTCCCTCACGTAAGGCTTGGTCATTCATCTTCTGTAAGGTATCTTGGAGTCTGGGTTCTGGGTCTGTGTCTAATTTCGTGTAAGTATTACCACATTCTAGCTGTGAGTGAATTTCAGTGATGTAGTCGTGGTAATTCATGACAACCAGGGCACCACCTTTATCTGCGGGTTTAATACAGATGCTTTTATCTGATCTAAGGGTTTTGATTATGTGGCGTTCTTCTTTAGTAAAGTTGGGTTTGTTATGATATTTCCTTTTGAACCTGTTACTGATCTCGCTATGTTTGGTACGTTCCAATTCTTTTTTGGTAAGGTTGATGTATGTCTCAACAGAGTGATTGGTGTTGGGAGGTTGGAATTTACTTTTAGGCTTAACAGCCACAGGTAGGTGTGTAGATGCAACATTAGGAGTAGTGGTGGAGCTATTAGTAGTAATAGCCTCTGTGTCTGTGTCTTGTGAGGTCAAGGGTTCTAGGAGGTATGGTCTGATGGATCTCTGTGTGGTGTCAGTGGGCATGGTTCTGTCCGTGATGGTGTTGGTATCTAGCTCAGTGTTGGAGAAAAAAGCTTTGAGTCTTAGATTGCGAGAAAATTTGTAAAAGGCAATGTCATATTCTAGCCAATTGGTGTTAGGTGTAGGAATAAAAGACAGGCCTTTACTGAGTGTATTAATTTCTGCAATGCTCAGTGATCTATCCGAGATATTAAAGACTAAGTCCGGTTCGTTTGGAACCGTGTTCTCATGCGGCCGTGTGTTTGGTCCCTTCTGTTGTCCCCTTCTTGTCGGCTTTGCTGACTGGTTGAAGGAAGGTCTAAAAAAGAAGAGGAAGAAGAAGAGGAAGAGGATGTAGTACCTGTATCTTGCCATCTTAGTGGACGTGTCCGGGTTGTGGGTTTCGGGTACTGTCTGGCGTCTCTGCGATCGTACCAGCTGTATACCCTGTCTTGCTCGTAGTCCCGTTCGTCCCTTTGGAATTTCTTTTTCTTGAATTCTTCGGTCTCTTTTTTGTATGTGGCTAGTTTGGTATCTAAACTCTGTTTGAGCTCTTCCAGTTTCTGTGGTGCAAAGGTTTGTTCGACTTCTTTTTCCAATTTGGCCAGGTCTTCCGTGGATTTTTCTAGATCAGTCTGTAGGGTCTCAACCGTTAATAGCATTAGATCAAAAGAACATTTGTTCAGGATTTTGTACCATTTCAAACAGAACTGTGTATTGTCCTTGCATAGGTTAGGGCGTAAGCGTACCCGTAGGCCGCGTGGGATCCTTCTTATCTTAAGATATTCGATCAGGGTGTCAGAGTGTAATTCAGTGTTGATCTTTTTCTTAAGTTCTCTTTCTAGTTTAGATGCGATACTATCTGTACCCTGTCCTAGGAATTGTCTATTCGATCTATTTGAGACAATCCTGTCAAAATCCTGATCATTGTAAGCGAAGGTATCCATAAATGTGGGCAATAGAGTATGTATAGTAAAGGAGGGAACAAATTAGGAGAATGACAGATAAGATAAAGAGAAAGGGAGAGTGAGGAATAGATCTATAAGTGGGGCTGGGGAAGGTAGGGGGGTCGATAAAGTAGACTAAGTGTCGGGTAATGTAGGGGTACGAGATAAGATGTAATGGGTTAGAGTATAGGGTAAGAACGTAATATATAGAGGACAGGTAAAGGATTCTCCTATGATGAGTAATCTGGAAATACAGATTAGTGGGCTCAATCGGAGCCGTAAAGGATAAGATGTATCGTATATAAACAGGAAGGGAGGGAGTTCTCATAGGAGACAATAAACTAAAGTAGAATAAGGGTTTAGAGAACTGCCAACCTGGGATACGTAATAAGTACAGGTGCAATATGATAGACTGCTTGTATGCTCTCTCCTAGGGGGCATATATATGGAAAATATATTGAAACAAGTAAGCAGACATGCACACTGAAGTATGAATAAAAATATATTTATTTAATGAATGGGATAGGAACGACACATCTAGGTAATATGGTAAGGAGAAAAAGAGGTGTAACAAAATGCGTAATAAATGAAAAAAATAGTAAAAATAAATAATGAGCAAAAAATAGGAGAAAAAACAAAAGAGCAAATATATGCAGGAATGCAATGTAGGCTAGGGACAGGCACAGCAGAGAAATATGCAAAAAAGAGAAAAAAATAAAGGTACAAAAGTACAAAAATGTAAAAATGAAAAATAGAAAAAATACAGGAACTGCAGGAAAAGTAGAAAGAAAGCACAAAAAAATAAGCACAAAAAAATATATACAAAGCCAAAAAACAAAAAATATATGAGTACAGAGTATATCCAAAAATGAAATGGTCAAGGGCTCAAAAGGGTATAGAAAAGGCAAGTAATATATGTCCAGTACACGGCCGACCACTAAAAATAACAATAAGCACACAAAAAAATAGAAAAAGTGGATATATATAAGGGAGTACAAGAAATAAGTACTAAAGAAAAAAATCTTATGGCAAAAAAAGAGTCCACAAGAGAGCCTCCTGCTGAAATAAATCCAGGGACCTGCATCAAAACAATACCATAACAAGTAAAGTAGTATCAAAAGAAAAAAACGTAGATCCAAAAATGAAATAGTAAGTACATGCAGAGTAAAGTCTTCACTGGCAAAAAAACGAAAAAAACGGTAAAAATGAAAAGAATAACGAAAAAGTAGTAGAGAGTGAAAGGTCCATAACACAACTCTAAACTAAAAAAACTAAAAAAACCTTGAGTGATGCAGGTGCAATCCTGGGCATTAGCTGCTGAGGCTGGGCACAGGGCGACGCGCTCGGAGTAGATCTCCTTCCAGGGCCTTGCCGGGATGTGGATACAGCTGGCCTTAAGTGCTCGTTTCCAGGGGTAGCGTCATACTGTATGCGCCGACGGGCGCTTAGCGGTCACGCCCAGTGGGCGTGTCCGGGGGCGGGTAATATTGGATGCGAAAAAAAGTAGAAAAAAATAGAAAAAGAAGCAGCTGAGCGTTCAGACTGCTCTAGATGGCATGAGAGCAAGTCGCCTCTCATGTCTCTGCTGCACTACAGAAAAAATAAGTAGAAGTGCATTATACACAACACGTGATGCACATTCAAAGGGACATGTACCCAAACATAGGGGGGAGAGGGGACAGAGGAAAAACGGGGGGAGGGAGCTGGGAACACAGGGGAGGGAAATAAAGAATGGGTCAGGGAGGGGGGGAAAAAAAGAAGGAACGGGACACGGGGGGACTGGGTAGGGGGAGGGTGGGGAAAAAATGCACTGAACAGGGAAGGGAAAGGGGAGGTGGGGGAACAAAAAAGGGGGGGAGGGTTAGGGGGCTGACATATTCCAAAGAAGGCTCGAAGCTCATCTGCATTTGTCTGGAATGGAATGCCCTTCTGTTTCATTTAAAGCTCACTTTTCTCCACAACCAGTGAGACTAAAGTGCTGAAATCAGATGCTTGTTCAAAGGCTGCAACAGCATCAATATCTGCAGAGTCATCTAATTTCAAGTTCACTTGTCCATAGTCATATTCAGTAGTGTTTGTTAGGACTTTAGTTGCTCCCCTTTTCCACCTAAAGTCAAAACCAGTGATCACTGACTGTGTTTTTGAACTAGATCGTGACTTTTTCGGCAGAGACAGTTGCTCTCCTTCTTCAGAGTTCACTGCTGAAGTCTGGAGTGTACATTTATGTTTCGGTAAGCCATAGAACATCAAAGGTTTGACAGGTAGAGCTGTAAAAGCTAGGTTTGTGCTAGAGCTGGGTTCAGTTCTATACCTGTCCAAAGTTATTTGATAAACAACTCTGCATAGTGGCAGGGTTTCTTTAAGGTATAGTCCGTTGAGGACCATGGGGACATATGTGTCCCAGAGCAAAAAATGTCAGCCAAATTGGTTCAAATGATAAAATCTCTCAAAAAACCATGTGTTGTTGTCAAACACAAGTCTATCAACAAATATCAGATGATCCAATAACATCTGACTATTTAGATTTTTAGTTAGTACACTTCAGTTGTTGTAACTAAGCCATTTCATGAAATAACTGGCAAAAAGCTAGATCCATTTGTTGATAAGAACTAATATTTTGACAAAAAAAAAAAAAAAGTATTTTAAGTTCTTAATCAGATAATACAGGCAATTAAAAACATGGGACAAATACGTCCCTTGGTCCTCAAAGGGTTAAACGATTACTTAACATCTGCAGAAGAGAAAATAAAAACCCCTTGGCAATAATTACGTTAGACGCCGAAAAGATACTCGTATCACTAACCCCTAATAGAATTCTGGAATTAAATTATAGATCATTGTCTTCAAAAATGAAAAAATACTTTAGAGACTGAGCCCATCTGGATATATCCTGGTGGGGATGCATCACCACAGTTAAATCATACACTCTTCCCACCTAGCTATATTTTTTTAGGAATATACCTCTTCCGCTCCCAAAGAGTTGGCTGCAGGACATTCAAAAAAGCATGAAGCTATTTATTTGGGGCCAGGGCCGATCCTAGGCGGGTGCACGGGGTGCACCGCGCCCAGGGGCACGGGAGGAGAGGCGCCTGAATCACAGAGCACGACGGGAGCGGAGCTTGCACCCGTCGCACTGTGATTAGTGTGACAAGGAGGTGCGAGCCGCAGGTGAGCAGTTACCGCACCTCCCTATCACACCAAGCACAGCGCGATGGGTGCAAGCTCTGCCCCCGTCGTGCTCTGATTGGCTGCAGAGAGGATGGTGTCTGCAGAAGCAGACACCAGCATCTAGTTTCTTCTGCCGGATGTCAGCTGACATCCGACAGAAGAAACTAGATGCCGGTGTCAGCCTCCTGGGCCAGACAGAGCAGAGGTAAGTACTGGGGCAGGGGGGAGGAGGGTGGCAAACGAGCATACCGTGGGGCAAAATCCTGACATATTAATTGGCATAATCCTGATATATTGAGTGACAAAATCGTGGCATATTATTTAGCATAACCCTGACATATTAATTGGCAAATTCCTGGCATATTAATTAGCATAACCCTGACATATTAATTGGCAAATTCCTGGCATATTAATTAGCATAACCCTGACGTATTAATTGGCAAATTCCTGGCATATTAATTAGCATAACCCTGGCATATTAATTAGCATAACACTGACATATTAATTGTCAAAATCCTGGCATACATATTGGCATAATCCTGGTATATTAATTGGCATAACCCTGACATATTAATTGGCATAATCCTGACACATTGAGTGACAAAATACTGGCATATTAATTGGCATAACCCTGACATATTAATTGGCATAATCCTGGCATATTAATTGGCATAACCCTGGCATATTAATTGGCATAACCCTGGCATATTAATTGGGGGAGAGGGCAGAAAATGTGTTCAATAAGGGGCCCTGAAATTCCTGGTGGCGGCCCTGCCATCGAGAACGTCCTCCTCCCTGCACATAAAGCTAATTAAGCAGGGAGGGTGACAGCATTTCTGTGTGTATGTATGTGAATTTGACTGACAGCATGTGTGACTTTATATGTATGTATGTGATTGTATATGTGTGTTTGTGTGTATGTGACTGACTGCGTGTGTGACTGTATATATGTGTGTCTATGTAACTGCATACTTGCATATGACTGTGTGATTATGTGACTGTATTTAATTATGTATGTGCACCCATAAATAATCACATATACACATTGGAGACATGTATAAACACGGCGCACACTGGTGCAATCGGCGTGTGCGCCAATTTATAAAACAGACTCACGAGAGTTATCTACGCTGAATGCGTAGATTTAAGTTGGTGCGCGCTCGTTGTTCCGGCGCAGCCTATGTTTAAAAAATAAAGCACTGAAAAGTGCCTGATATGGGGCATGAGTGGAGACAGAGAGAGAGACAGACATTGGGGCAGGAGGGGAGAGAGAGAGAGAGAGAGAGAGACATTTGGTATGAGTGGAGAGAGAGAGAGAGAGAGAGACACACACATTGGGTATGAGTGGAGAGAGAGAGAGACACACACACACACATTGGGTAAGATTGTAGAGAGAGAGAGAGACAGACATTGGGTATGAGTGGAGAGAGAGACAGACATTGGGTATGAGTGGAGAGAGAGACAGACATTGGGTATTGGTGGAGAGAGAGAGAGAGAGAGACAGACATTGGGTATGAGCGGGGAGAGAGAGAGAGACAGACATTGGGTATGAGTGGGGAGAGAGAGAGAGAGAGAGAGAGAGAGAGAGAGAGAGAGAGACATGTGGGTATGGGGAGAGAGAGACAGACATGAGGGTATAGGAAGTTAGAGACAGACATGAGGGTATGGGGAAAGAGAGAGAAAGACATGGGGGCATGGGGAGAGAGAGACACATAAGTGACTGGCATGGTGGAATATTATTTATCGCTCCTTGCGTACTTCTTTTCCAGTGATGCTCAACCAGACTTTGGCTGGTTGGGCATCATGGGAACGGTAGTAAAAACTCATCCGCTAGCCAGCAAAAACTCTCCCATGTTGCTGGCTGAGCATCTTCATATAAATAAATAAAACCACTTCACAGTATTATGGCAAAATATATATCTTTATTTAAAATAAAGGGGAGGAGTTCATAATATAACCACGCCCACTTTTAGGATCTAGGATCTGACCCTGTTTGGGGCAGTAAAAGATCAAGAGTCACTAGAGCTTTACTTTCCAGAAAGGTAAAAGAAGGAGGGCTGGGATCTCCTGATATCTTTAATATATGCGCACATGGTACTTCATCTAACTAATTGGCAACTAGAAGAGAACACGATAGAACCCTGGTATGAAATGGAGAGGGAGAACTCTGATGGTTTTAACCCTGGGGATTTTCTATGGCTCCATAATGATTATTATAATGCGTGGTTTAAAAAGGAAGAAAATAATTAGGGAATTACTGAAATTCTGGAAAATAATTAAAAATAATAAGTATATTATTATATACTTGATGTTGCCCAACTAAGATACTTAAGGAGAGGATGGAGGAGGGGGATACCACAAAAAGTGAACTAAAAGAAATTAAGAGGATAGAAGATCTCTTGGTTGGAGATCAGATACAAAAGTTCCCTAATCTTTTATAAAAGTTCAAGCTTCCAGCAGCAGATCTATTTAAGTATGTTAGATTGAAAAGCTTTCTGTCTGCCTATTTGATCAAGAATAACTGTGTGGCGGTAGAAGACACAGAGATATTATTTAAGAGTAAGTTAAGGATCTATAAGATTTTCGATTCAGTCCTACTCGAAAAAGATGAGGATAAGGAATTTTGAACAAATATAGATAAAATATAGTCAAATAGATTTGAAATGCAATTTTGTGTACAACGACTGGATAGCCACAATACCTAAATTAAAAAACTCGATACATTGCTTGACCCTTCTTGAGCTATAATATAAGATAAATCAAAGATGGCACTTGGTCCCATCCATAGTCTAAAGAATGGAACAAACTGCTTCCCCGACATGTTGGAGATGCCTTCTGGATATTGGACACATAGACACATCTGGTGGGACTGTATTGGCCTACAGTAGATATGGGATATAATATTTGCCATTTTTATGGTATTGGGTAAAGAATGGATTCCTAGAACACCAGAATCCATAGTCCTGTTTCTAGGCTTATCTAGACAAAAAACAGAACTTTTTTATCTGACAGTCCATATGGTAATGGCAACGAAATATCTGCTCGTAAGGAATTAGAAATCCCCAAAAATTCTGACCTGGCCAGAAATAGGAAATCATATTAAATACCAATTAGAGATAGATCAGAACAAAACAGCAAAATTGGGATGGGAAATCTGGACAAATAAATATGGGTAAATCTTGAGATAAGAAAGAAGTCTGCTGTTAAGCAGCCCCCAGGACATGCCCCCTTACCTGCATTACATATCCAGGACTTACCCTTGCCCCCAGGATATTCACCCTCACTCGAATTGCATATCCAGGACCTATCCTCTGCCCCCAGGACATGCCCCCTCACTCACATTTCACATCCAGGACTTACCCCAACCCCTCAAGATATCCCTGGTCATTGGTTGTAGCAGTCTTATGGGTCTATTCACTCAACTTTGGCTTTGTTTTTTAACTTGCTCTATATCTCTCTCCTTTTTACCTTTCAGCAAGCTGGCTGCTGTTTTAAGTAACTAATATGTTCTAAATGTTTGCTGTTTATCCACACAAGTAAAGCCTGATATGCTTCTTCACAATCTGCCAGTGTCTATTTTTGATACATAACTAACAACAAACAGGAGGGTTCAGTATGGGGAAGGAAAGAACAGAAAGACCCATTAGGGTTTGAAATGTCATGAGGATGACATGAGACTTTCACGGGAATTAGAAAGGGGCATGATGTAATATGTTTGGGAACCCCTGGGTAAGTTTGTGTCAGGTATGTGAAAATTATTTTGCTTTTCATTTAGTTGAAAGGGACTTGATGCATTCAGTAAAACATGGGAATGGTGAGTCTTATCATCTCAGGTCCTCTTTATAATTAGACTAAATATCTCACCCAATATTTTATTAAGGATGAGTGGTTTTACCATCACACCCCTCTGAATAGGGTTGCCACCATGGGCATCCGCAGAAATTTTTTCAGGGGGGGGCATAATTTTACCGTCATCCTTTCTGCGCCGTGCCTCTTTTTGACAAGTTATCATGAAGTGGAGGAGCTTTGTCATTATTAGTGAAGGCATGCAAAGGGTTGATAAACCCTGCACCAGATACAGATCCACAGCACCAGATATAAACCAACCACACTAGATATAGCCTCACTGCACCAAATATAGATCCACTGTGCCAGATATAGACCCACAACACCAGATATTAACCCACGGTACCAGCTAAAAACCCATGACACAAGATATAAACCACAGCACCAGATAAATATCCAGAGCTCTAGCTGAAACTCCACAGCAACAGATAGAACATAGCAAAGATATAACCCCATAGCACCAGATACAACACTATAGCACACAATATAACCTCTCAGCACCAGACACAACACTATAGCACACAATATAACCCCACAGCACCAGACACAACACTATAGCACACAATATAACCTCACAGCACCAGATACAACACTATAGCACACAATGTAACCTCTCAGCACCAGACACAACACTATAGCACACAATGTAACCTCTCAGCACCAGACACAACACTATAGCACACAATATAACCTCTCAGCACTAGACACAACACTATAGCACACAATATAACTCCACAGCACCAGATACAACACTATAACACACAATATAACCCCACAGCACCAGATACACTATAGCACACAATATAACCCCACAGCACCAGATACAACACTATAGCACATAATATAACCCCGCAGCACCAGATACAACACTATAGCACACAATATAACCTCACAGCACCAGATACACTATAGCACACAATATAACCTCACAGCACCAGATACAACACTATAGCACACAATGTAACCCAACAGCACCAGACAAAACACTATAGCACACAATATAACTCCACAGCACCAGATACAACACTATAGCACACAATGTAACCCAACAGCACCAGATACAACACTATAGCACACAATATAACCCCACAGCACCAGATACAACACTATAACACACAATATAACCCCACAGCACCAGATACACTATAGCACACAATATAACCCCACAGCACCAGATACAACACTATAGCACATAATATAACCCCGCAGCACCAGATACAACACTATAGCACACAATATAACCTCACAGCACCAGATACACTATAGCACACAATATAACCTCACAGCACGAGATACACTATAGCACACAATATAACCTCTCAGCACCAGATACAACACTATAGCACACAATATAACCCCACAGCACCAGATACAACACTATAGCACACAATGTAACCCAACAGCACCAGACAAAACACTATAGCACACAATATAACTCCACAGCACCAGATACAACACTATAGCACACAATGTAACCCAACAGCACCAGATACAACACTATAGCACACAATATAACCCCTCAGCACCAGATACAATACTATAGCACACAATATAACCCCACAGCACCAGATACAACACTATAGCACACAATATAACCCCACAGCACCAGATACAACACTATAGCACACAATATAACCCCACAGCACCAGATACAACACTATAGCACACAATATAAACACAAAGCAACAGATTCCCTAAACACCCAAATTCCTAAATCCATGACATTTCTTTATCTCTTTCCCCCTTTTTTATATGTTTTATTCCTCCATGTTTACCATCTCTTTCCCCATGATTTTATGTGTTTTATTCCTCCATGTCAGTGACCTCTTTTCACCTACATTTTATCTTTTCTGCCCCATGTCACAATTGTGTCTGTATTCTGCTCCAATCACCTCTTTTCATCCTCTATTATCTTTTCTGCCCCATGTCATCCCATTTTGTTTGCAATCTGCTTCCATCTATCACATCACTTTATCCTCCATTATCTTTTCTGCCCCATCCACTTGTCACCATGTTGATGTGAGCAGAGCCTGGTCAGAGGAGACCTCAGGGAAATGGGAGGGACCTCCCTGGATTTACCCCACTCTTCCATGTACCCTAAAGCTATTATAAGCTCTTCCTACCTGTTACAGAGGCTCAGCTATGGTCTCTGAGTATCTTCCCCTGCAGGCTCTCTTCTGTCAGTCATGCTGCCACATGGAGGGCTGAGGGGCGGGGCTATAACTTCATATCCCTGGGCACCCCTGTCATTGGCTCTCCATGCAGCATGACTGACAGCTGCAGAGACCTGCACCAATGTGGATGGGAGACCAGTATTACAGCAAGCAGAGTTGCAGAGAGCAACAGCTTTGGGTGCCACCTCCTACCCCAGCAACTGGTGTGCAGTCCCCTAGGGACAACTAGAGGCTACATACTGAGAAAAAAATAATAATAATAAAAAAAAAAAATAAAAAAAAAGTTAATTTTTTTTTTTTTTTTTAAAGGGGAATTGCAAAAATCCAGGGGGGGCAAGCGCCCCCCCCTTGCCCCCCCATGCGGACGCCCATGGTTGCCACCCAAACGGTATTGAGGGAATAAGTCCAGTTTGCAAAATTCTCCCATTCATCTAAATTCATGCCCAATGTATTTGGAAACAAAACTCTAAACAACTACTAACCAAAACTGGTGGTAGAATTAGTACATGTAAAGTATGAAAATTCCACCATTTAAAATACCTTAAGATTTCTAGGTTCCAAAAATATATGGTTTGATGGGGTAAAATAAATTGGCAGACTTCAAAAAATGTTCCAAATGGAACATGGGCGCAGGCGGATTTCACATCAAAATTCCAAAGTTGGAAATGCACATATACCAAATGTTGCCTTTTAGTCCCCAAACACACCAACAAACCTATGCATGGGTGGTATCCCTGTACTCAGGAGATGTTGCTGAACACACATTGAGGTGTTGGTTGACAGTGAGAAACACCAGAATATGAAAATTCCTTGACTACAATCTGTGTGAAAAAAAAATGACTATCCAACTGTTTGACAAAGGCTGGTGGCGGAATTAAAAAATGAAAAGTGTTAAAATACCACCATTCACGGACGATCCTAGGGTCACGGGTGCCTGGGTGCAGGTTTTCTATTGGCGCCCCAGGTAGGCATGGCTATATTACAAACTCCTCCCCTTTAGACATGTCTGTTCCAGGCATGTCCATTTTCATTATTGGGGAGAGGGGGAGGAGAACACAAACTTTATTTTGATGTAAAGGACCAACACAAACTTTTTTTTAAATAGATATATATTTGGCAATAATACTGTGTCGTGGTTTTATTTCTTTCTATGATGCTCAGCCAGCAACATGGGAGACTTTTTGCTGTCTAGCAGAATGAGTTTTAACTACTGTTCCATGATGCCCAACCAGCCAAAGTCTCCCATTAGTCTGGCTGAGCATCACTGGAAAATACGTGCACAAGGAGTAATAAATAATTTACCACCATGCTCCCCATACCCTCATGTCCGTCTCTCTCTCTCCCCCCATAACCTTATGTCCTTCTCTCTCTCTCCCTCCATACCCTCATGTCCATCGCTCTCTCTCCCTATACCCTCATGTCCGTCTCTCTCTCCCACCATACCCTTATGTCCGTCACTCTCTCTCCCCATACCCACATGTCCGTCTCTTTCTTCCCATACCCACATTGTAACGCACGTTGTCTAGGATGTTAAAGGACCCTGAGCGCCCGAGATCAGGAGCTACATTGCAGGGTAGAGACACAGGACCTGGTGCTGGGTAACTGCAATCGCTTGGAGGTTTGAGACCCCAAGTCTTTGCAGCCACAACCAGGCCCTGTGGAGCAGCTGCTGTATCCAGGTCCCAGGCTAGAGAGGAAATTAACTAAGTGATAGCCAAGCAGAGTTCAAAGAAAAAAGTGACTGAGGTATAGCAGAACTAAAATACAGAGTTCAGGGCTCCAGGACAGAGGGATAACATAAGCAATATAAAGCAGAAACCAAACTGAGGGTAAGCAATACAAAGCATGGGGTTAAGGAACACAAAAGGCACATCCAAAGGAACAAACATAAATACAGGAACTAGCCTAACAGTAAGTATGGTAAAGGTGGGGGTTTGGTTCAACAAATTGGCCAATTTAGATGTTAGCTTGCCAACCACGTCAAGGTACCCCACATAATATTAGCTAAGCATAAATACAATCTAAGACACATAAATGGCATTGAACTTAAACACAGAGAAAATACCTGTAGACTGCTGCAAAGGACTGAACAGAAATGGGTGTGGTTTAACCTGTTCGCGACAATGGACCTGCCAGGCACGTCCTGCCAGGAACTCCATTCCGGACAATGCACGTGCCTGGCACGTCCTGCCGGGAACTCCGTTCCCGACATGCTCTGTCAATATGGCTATGCCGTCTGGTGGTCTGAGCTTCGGAAGTGAAAGTAAATTCACTTCCGTCGCTCAGAATATGTTGTTGGACTGCCCCTAGAGGTAGCCAAGCAACAGTTCAATTAAAAAAAAAAAGATTTAATTAGGTTAAAAGTATTATGTTAGATTAGCCTATAGGGTTAAAATTAAATAATTTTTATCATAAGGGATAGGGTTAAAATTAAATTAAAATTAAAACATATTAAGGGATAGCATAAGGGTTAGAGCTGGGGTTAAATTTAGTGTTAGGGTTAAATGTAGGGTTCGGTTTGGGATCAAAAGTTCAATATAGGAAAACCATAACTCGCAAAAAAACCCAAAAATATGGAAACATGTATATTTCTGAACTCAGGACAACATTTAGAAACTATTTAGATGGGGTCTTTTTAATGATTGTATTTGTAAATTATATTTTAGGTCAAAGTTAGAAAAGGTTTTTTTAAAAACTTTTTCATCATATTTTATGATTTTTTTGTAGTAAATTATAGGATATGATGAACATAATGGTATCTGATGAAAGCCCTTCTTATGATGATAAAAAAAATATATATAATTTGTGTGGGTACAGTATGTGAGAGAGAAGCAAATTATAGCTAAACACAAACACCCCAGACATGTCAAAACAGCCATTGTCACCAAGGGAAAGTCAAGGTAAAAATGTCTTGTCACTAAGGGGTTAAATAATAAACTGACAATGCAGAGTTAATCAGAAAACCTAGAAATGGAACATAAGAACAGGCAGAGAGGTATTCAGGGCAGGACAGGTATACAGGGCAGGAATAAGCATAAATAATAAGAAAGCAAAGCAAGAAGGACACAGAAAAGCCTGGATACAGCCTGGATACGTCTGCACAAGGCTGCATGGTTATACATATAGTAACATAGTAATTTAGGTTGAAAAAAGAGACAAGTCCATCAAGTTCAACCCATCTACCTATCATTCCAGCGTTTTGATCCAAAAGAAGGCAAAAACCCTTAAGGAAGCTATTTCTAATTTTGCATCCTAGGGGGAAAAATTCCTTCTTGACTCCAAAAGGGCAATCCGATTTCTCCTTGGATCAATAAGCTCTATTATTAATGCTTATTCTATTATTAATAGCCCTGTATGTTCTGCTTTTCTGAAAAAAAATTACCAGACCATTTTAAATGCATCTATTGTGGTTGATATTACTACCTCTCTTGGCATTGAGTTCCATAACTTTATTGTCCTTCCATAAAGAATCCCTTCCTTTGCTGTCTATGAAATCTTTTCTCTTCTAGTCTCAGGGGGTGACTTCTTGTTCTTTGTAAATTTCTCTTAATGAACAGGTCCCTGGAGAGCTCTTTATATTGCCCCTGCACATATTTATATAATGTTATCATATCCCCTCTAAGACGCCTTTTTTCTAATTTTTTAAGTCTCTCTTCATAACTAAGATCCTCCAATCGCCTTTAATTTTGTAGCTCTCATTTGTACTTTTTCTAGTTCCTTAATATCCCTTTTAAGGACTGGTGCCCAGAATTGTACTGCATATTCAAGGTGAGGTCTTACCATTGATTTGTAAAGAGGCAAGATGATGTCCTCCTCCCGTGAATCTATACCTCATTTTATACATGCCAATATCTTCTGGCCCTTGCAGCTGCTGACTGGCATTGGGCACTGTTGCCAAGTTTGTTATCTACAATGATTCCTAAATCCTTTTCGTTAGTAGTTTTTCCCAGGGAAATACCATTTAACATATATGTTGCTTTGTTATTATTTTTCCCATAATGCATAACTTTACATTTGTTTATATTGAACCTCATTTGCCACTTTCTTGCCCAGTCCCCCACTCTGTCCAAATCTTCCTGTAAAGAAAAAATATCAAGATTAGTCTTTATTACCTTACCTAATTTTGTGTCATCAGCAAACACTGAGACATGGCTCTCAGCACAACGTGGGAGATCATTAATAAACATATTAAAAAGAAGAGGTCCCACAACAGACCCCTAAGGTACTCCGCTCAATGCCCTGGTCCAATTTGAGGCTTTTCCATTTACAACAACCCTCTGTGTTCTATCTTTTAGCTAATTTTCAATCCAAATACATACATTTGCCCCCAATCCTATTTCTCTCAATTTGTAGAGTAACCTTTTGTGTGGAACTGTATCAAATGCTTTAGCAAAATCCAAATAGATCACATCAACTGCCACACCTAGATCTATATTTTTACTGACTTCTTCATAGAATGTTATTAAGTTTGTTTGACAAGACCTGTCTTTCACAAAACCATGTTGACTTTTACTAATTATATTCTGATTCAAGATGTATTCTTGAGTGTACACCTTTAGCAATCCTTCAAATAATTTCCCCAATACAAATGTCAAGCTCACTGGCCTATAATTACGCGGCAGAGATTTTGATCCCTTTTTAAATATTGGAATGACATCCGCCTTTCGCCAGTCTGTTGGCAGTATACCTGAACTGAAAGAATCCCTAAAGATCATAAATATCGGTCTGGCCAGAATTAAGCTTAACTCTCTAAGGACCCTTGGGTGTATACCATCTGGCCCTGGGGCCTTGTCTGTCTTAACAGAGTTTAATTGCTTAAGCACTTTTTCCTGTGTCAGACAATCCCATGTTTGCGGTGACTGTTCCGTAATGTCCCGTAGCAGGGGTGCATCCATCTGTTCTTCCTTAGTATAAACAGAAGAAAAAAAAGTATTTAAAATGTCTGTTTTCTCTCTGTCCTCACTTACCAAATTAACCATTTGGGATAACAAGGGCCCAACATTTTCCCTCTTTAGCTTTTTTCCATTTATATACTTATAAAAAAAATTGGGGTTAATTTTACTCTCCTTTTCCAATTTAGTCATTCTAATTGCCTTTTTGCAGGCTTTGTTGGCATCTTTGTATTTTATAAATGATAATGTTGATCCCTTGCTTTTATAATGTTTGAATGCCATTTTCTTGTTTTGCATTTCCTGCTTCACGTTACCAGTAAGCCACATTGGTTTTCATTTGTGTCTTTTGTATTTGTTTCCCCAAAGGTATATATTGGAATGTGTACTTTTGTAATGTGTGCTTAAAGGCATTCCACTTGTCTTCTGTGTTTAGTCCAAAAAACAATCGTTACCAGTCTAAATGTTCAATTGATGCCCTTAGTGCATCAAAGTTGGCCCTTCTAAAATTAAGTGTTTTGGTGGCGTAGTTACCAATTTTCTTTTTTTCATTAATCTCAAACGAAACCATGTTATGGTCATTAGTCCCCAAGTGTCCGTTTTACTTTGATTTTTGAGATGAACTGCCCATTGTTTGTTATTAGACATGTGCAAAACTAAAATTTTCGTTTCGTTTTCATCCATTCGGATGAAAATGTTATTTATTTCGTCTAAAACGAATTTAGTTCATTACTGCATTCGTTTCAGACGAAATTCGTTCATTATTTTTGTTTCGTTTTATTCGTTCGTTTTATAGAATATGTGTAATACTATTGGCTTTCTATAAACCGAACGAGAGCCCCATTCATAAGAAATTCTTATGAATGGGGCTCTCGTTCGGTTCATGGAAAGGCAATAGTACTACACGTTTTCTATAAGTCGAAAGTCTATAAGCCGAAGGTAGTTCGGTTTATAGACTTTCGGTTTATAGAATACATAGAATTACATGTAATTCTATGTATTCTATAAACCGAAAGTCTATAAACCGAAGGTCGTTCGGTTTATAGACTTTCGGCTTATAGAAAACGTATAGTAGTATTGCCTTTCTATGAACCAAACGAGAGCCCCGTAAGAAATTCTTATGAATGGGGCTCTCGTTCGGTTCATAGAAAGGCAAGGTTTATATCGGGGAGGTCGGGAGAGGACAGCATCAGGCGAATTTTGAATCTAATCCATAAAGTAAAACATCAAAAAATTCCCTCCGTGTTTATGGCACTAGATGCAGAAAAAGCCTTCGATCGAGTAAGCTGGCCTTATTTATCCTCAACTCTCGAAGCTTTTGGTATCGGCGGCCTTTTTAAAACCTACACTTTGGCCCTATACTCAACACCTAGAGCCTAGATCTCGGCCCCCTTCTTGGACTCAGAGCTTTTTCCAATAAGGAATGGGACGAGACAGGGGTGCCCTTTGGCCCCCCTACTTTACGCACTTAGTATAGAACCATTGGCGGCCCTCATTAGAGGGGCAACACAAATTAAAGGGATAGAAGGAAATAAAATCTCATGCAAGATAGCTCTGTACGCTGATGATGTTGTCCTCTCCCTAACCTCTCCGCAAATCTCGATTCCCGAGGCTATAACCCAGATTAACATTTTCAGCAATTATTCAAATTATAAAATAAACATTTCCAAGACAAAGACTCTGGCATTCCATCTCTCTACATTTCAACTTAAAGAATTACAGAAGATAGGTTACATAAACTGGTCTAATATTGTACTAAACTATTTGGGCATAAAAATTAAACATGACTTGAGACAAACTATCTCATATAATTTTGAATGCTTGATACAGGAACTAAGAGACCTATTTCTTAGATGGAGAGGCTTAGAGCCGTCATGGATGGGGCGGATCCAGATCATCAAAGCGTATGTCCTCCCTAAAGTCTTGTACCGTCTGCGCACTATTCCTTTAAAAGTCCCTAATACTTACTTGACTCAACTGAGTCTCTTGTTCTCTTCGTATGTATGGGGGGCTAAGAGACCTCGAATCGCAAAAGCTACACTGAAACAAGGTGTAAAAAAAGGCAGTCTGGGATTTCCAGACCTTTTTAGATTGGCGGACTTGTGCATGTTCACCCACTACCTGGCCTGGCGGCATGCTAGTGACTCACCTTCAATCTGGTATCAGATTGAAAAGATGGATTTGGGGGGCTGAACCCCAGCTTTCTCTTCTGGTTAGATCAGACCTCCTTTAAAAAGCGATTAATCTCAAACCCAATAATAAAGGATATAGGTAAAGCAATGTAAAAATTTAAAGCTATATTCACTAAATCACAAGGAATAACCTCTTTGGCCCCCCTTACAACACTATCTTTATATATCAAAGATCATTACCTTGGCGAATGGTCTCGGAACCACGTTTCTAAGATGGGCGATATTTTTCAGGGGACCCAGTTGTTCTCATTTAACGATCTTCAATTAAAATATAATCTACCAAGACAAGAACTCTTTACATATGGGAGAATTAAGAGCTACATAGTGGCTAACCATATAGTTGAACAGACAGACCTAGATACTTTCGTTGAAACAGTTAATAAGTATAAAAACATCTCAAAACTTCAGACACTATTGGATGCCCTTCCTAGCTCTTTTAGATTTGACGCCCTCTCTAGATGGGAGACAGAACTTAACATTGTAATTACCAACGACCAGTGGTTTGACGCTGTCTCCAACACCAGGAAGGCGGTGAAGGGGATTAACTTGTTGGAATTATTCTTTAAAATTTCTTTCCGCTGGTACTTGGTCCCACAGAGGTTATATAAAATTTACCCGAATGGCTCTAACCTCTGTTGGCGGTGTGGACGTAAAGAGGGAGACCATGCACATGTTTGGTGGGGATGCAGTTTGCTTCGGCCACTTAAGGACAGGATATCCTACATATTCGGAAGGATGTTTAAGTGTAGCTACTCCCTAACCCCTCAGACCTTTCTCCTGCATACGGACCTGGAAGCTTTTAGTTCACCTAATCGATTTCTTGCCATCCATGTCTTGCTGGCTTGTAAGCTATCAATGGCAAGACATTGGAGAAATAAAGAAATACCAACCTGGGATGAAATAAAATCCCAGATTAACTTCCAGAGGGACGCAGAAAGTTTGATGTATGAGACTGGGAAGACATCCCCCAAGTTTGTGGAGGTTTGGTCCCCATGGGATAATCTTTGGTTGAGAACCCCTGAGATATAAACAGGTTTTCTATTTTTCTCTTCTTCCTTGTATTTAAAGACAAACATAAGACAGTTAGGGTTTCCTCCCCCATCCCCCCCGAGAGACGACTCCCCCCCGGAGCACAGTATGTCTGTTACTTATATGTAGTATGATTGTATATTTATGTTATGGAAACCCAATATTTATCTATTTTTGAGTGTTTTTTGTATTAAATGTTTCTGTATAATAAAGATTGGAAATATAAAATAATTGGCCAAAGGATGCAATCAAAATAAGCGATTGAAGATTCAATCAACTAAAAGGAACTCCGGAATTTAGATTGTCTGATGGCTAACAAGAGAAAAAAAAAAAAAAAGGAAAAAAAAAAAAGAAAAGAATGCCAATAGCACGAATGGACGAATGGACGAATGATTTTTGTTTATTAACCATTCGTCTTTCGTTAGTTTAGCATTTTCGTTATTCGTTTTTCGGACGAATGGACGAAAATGCTATTTTCGGACGAAAATGCATTCCATTCTAGTTGGGGTGTCTACTAATTGTGCCATAAATTTGTTATTAAGCAGGTTCAGAAACTTGCTGCCCTTAGCAGAACTAGTTGTGCCACAATTCCAATCTATATCTGGGTAATTAAAATCTCCCATGATTAGAACTTCATTCAGATTTGCAGCCTTTTCAATTTGTAATAAAAGCTGATCTTCTCCATCAATGCTAATATTTGGTGGTTTGTAGCATACACCTACAAGTAATGTGCGATTCTTTTTAGTGTCTAAGCTAATCTCCACCCACAGTGTCTCCACATCAGTTCCAGTTACGTCATGTACACCTTCTTTAATACTGGGCTTTAATTTAGGATTTACATATAGACAAATCCCTCGCCCTTTTCATTTTACTCTGTCCTTTCTAAAAAGTGAGTAGCCTTGTAAATTTACTGACCAATCATGTGTCTCATCCCACCACGTTTCTGTGATTCCGATTAAATCATACTGTTTAGCACTTACCAGTATCTCCAGCTCACCCATTTTGTTTGTCAAGCTTCTTGCATTTGCTAAAAGACATTTAAGATTACTACCCATTTTCTGTTTAGTTGACAAACACTTACTGCCCGCAGGTTTAATTGTATGTACCTCCCTATGATCTATGTTAACCCCACCAGTGCTTTCCTCCTCCTTTCCCATAGCTAGACCCACCTTCCAATCTACTATAGCTGCCATTGCTTCATTTTGATCTTGACCCTCCCCCCCAGAGCTTAGTTTAAAAGCTCATCTAACCCTCTAGCCACCCTCTCCACTAATACTGCAGCCCCCACATTGTTGAAGTGCAGCCCATCCAGTCCATAGAGTCTGTAGTCGACTGCAAAGTATTCCCAGTGCTCCAAGAACCCAAATCCCTCTTGCTTGCACCACCTTCGCAACCACGCATTAATCTCCCTAAGCTCCCGTTGTCTCCCTGATGTAGCGCGTGGTACTGGTAATATTTCTGAGAATATTACCTTGGAGGTCCGTTCCTTCAGCTTATTTCTTAGTTCCCTAAAATCATTTTTAAGGACCCCCCACCTACCATTAACGTTGTCATTAGTACCAATGTGTACTATGACCGCTGGATCATGCCCAGCCCCTCCCAATAATCTGCCTACCCGGTCCGCAACATGCCAAACCCAAGCACCCGGGAGACAACATACAGTTAGGCATTCAGGGTCCCGGCGACAGATTACCCTATCTACCTTCCCAATAATAGAATCCCCTACCACCACAGCCTGTCTAGCCTTCCTAGTGTCCTGGCTCCCAACTGTGCTAGGGGAGGCTACTCACCTGGCTGCTAGGAGAGTCCGCCTGCCCCAGAAATGCCTCTTCTGAGCTAATCCCCAAAGCATCCTCACACAAGCTGGCAACAGGGCCGGCCCAAGACATTGTGCTGCCTGGGGTGAAAAATGAAATGCTTTCCCCCACCCCCCCAATAAAAAAATCCCACAGTCATGTTCATTTGAACTAAAATTAAACTTATCTAGAAGTGATAATTTAATGCAACATTTAGGGTACACATTGTAATCATGGGCAGCCAATAATCGCACCATATAATTTTGCATATAGAGGTATGCAAAATTATATGGTGCGATTATTGGTTGGCCATGATTATAATGTGTACCCTAAATGTTTGAGCATTTACACTTAATGTACAATATTTGAGTCATGTTATAGGTCAGTGGTCACATTTTATGTTTTGGGGAATTGCACAGCCTATTTTCATAATGTTTGTTTTGCCATTTCTTTCTTTTCACCTCTTGGGTGAGCTCCTAGAACAATTTTTTTAAATTTGGATATGCCCACTAAAGCACATACCGTATTTGCTCGATTATAAGACGACCCCCCCAAACTTTGGATATTCCTTTAGGAAAAAAACTAAAAGCCTGAATATAAGGCTACCCTATAGGAAAAAAGTTAAACTTTTATATATTCACATGTAAATTGCTTTTTTAATAAAAAATTATATCAAAAAAATGCATTTGTTTTTATTTCCTTTTATGTGCCAATTCTGCCTCTCTTTCCCTTGCCCCCAGCTTTGTCTCTCTCCCCCTCCCTTTGATTGCCCCCTCTCCTCTGTCTCTTCCCCCCCTTGTTTCTCTCTGCCCCCTCCTTCTGTCTCTTCCCCCCCCCTTGTAGCTCTGTCTCCCCCCCCTCCCTCCCCTGTCTCTGTTTCTTCCCCCCTCCCTCCCCTGTCTCTGTCTCTGCCCCCTCCCTCCCCCTGTCTCTGTCTCTGCCCCCTCCCTCCCCCTGTCTCTGTCTCTGCCCACCCTCCCCCTGTCTCTCTTCCCCCTCCCTCCCCCTCACCTGGAAGTCGATCCCTGGTGGCTAGTGGGGGCAGCCGGGGGATGTCTGCACGATAAGTGCAGACATCCTCCATGCTGCCCGACACGGCACTTTATTATGACGGACAGCTGGTCCGTCATAATAGTCTGCCGTGTCGGGCAGCATGGAGGATGTCTTCACGTATCGTGCAGACATCCCTCAGCTGCCCGATTTACCCTGGTGGCTAGTGGGGCAGCAGAGGATGTCTGCGCGATGAGCGCAGACCTCCCCTGCTGCCGCACGGCACGCTCGCCGGGACTTCTGTGACGAAAGCGGAAGTACCCGGCTTCTTCACAGAAGCCCCGGCGGTCGTGCCGGGCGGAAGCAGGGGAGTCTGCGCTCATCGCGCAGACTTACCCTGCTGTTTGAGAGGGGGATCCAGGTCCCCTGCAGCTCTGCTGGGGACCTGGATCCATGTCTTATAATCTGACCTCAATTTGAGGTCAGATTATAAGAAGACCTCGATTATAAGACGAGGGGTAGTTTTCAGAAAAAAAATTCTGAAAAAACCTCGTCTTATAATCAAGCAAATACGGTAATAATATATTTTTTAAAGAGCTCACCCATAAGATGAAAAGAGAGTAATGGTAAAACATTATTATAGTAATAGGCTGTGCAATTCCCTAAAACATAATGTGACCAGTGACCTATAACAAAATCCAGATAGATATAGTCAGTGTCAGAGGACTTAACCCCTAGATTGCTTAACATATGAAGGAAGTGTCAGATGAGTTAACCCCTGGATGGCTAGACAGATATATGCAGTGTCAGAGGAGTTAACCCCTTGGTGGCTAGACAGATATAGGCAGTGTCAGAGGAGTTAACACCTTGGTGGCTAGACAGATATAGGCAGTATCAGAGGAGTTAACCCCTTTATCCACACACATACACAGACAGTCTGTCACTCACACTGACACACATACACACTCTCACTCACACTGACACACACACACTCACTCACAGTAACATACAGACACACACACACACTCACTCACACTGACATACACACACACTCACACTTACATACACACACACTCACTCGCACTGACATACACACACTCACACTGACATACACACACTCACACTGACATACACACACTCACACTGACATACAGACACACTCACTCACACTGACATACACACACACACACTGACCTACACACATTCTCACTGACATACACACACACTCCCACTGACATACACACACACTCACTTACACTGACATACACACACAATCACTTACACTGACATACACACACACTCACACTGACATACACACACACACTCACACGGACACACACACACTCACTTACATTGACATGCACACACACTCTCACTCACACTGACATACACACACTCTCACTCACACTGACATACACACACTCTCACTCACACTGACGTACACACACTCTCACTCACACTGACATACACACACACTCACTTACACTGACATACACACACACTCACACTGACATACACACACACTCACACTGACATACACACACACTCACTCACACTGACATACACACACACTCACTCACAATGACATACACACACACTCACTTACACTGACATACACACACACTCTCACTCACACTGACAGAAACACACACTCTCACTGACATACACACCCACTCACACTGACATACACACACTCTCACTGAAACTTACCTGCTGTATGTATCTCTCTTTGCTTTGAGCTCTGTGTGAAGGAGGTCTCAGACAATCACGGGAGGTTTTCTGAACTCACCAATCCGGAGAGTTGAGAGACCTCCTTCAATCAAGGAACACAGAAAAAAAAAAAGACAGCTGCACGGAGGATCAAAGTGCCGCCTCTGCCAGGATGCCGCCTGAGGCAGCTGCCCCACTCTGCCCCATTATAGGGCCGGCCCTGGCTGACAAACATGTTGGGGTGAACCAGCTCAGAACAAGCCTCCCTAGCTCTCAGACTACTGCCCCTTACACAACTAACCCAGCTCTCGGTCCTAGAAACCTCTTCTCCTCCATCATCACCCTCCTCTACACTGGCCCCAGCCAATGCCTGCTCCATGAGCAGTAAACTCCGCTCCATGTTGCTTATGTCCCTAAGTGTTGCCAGCTGCCTCTTTAGATCTAATATTATATTCTCCAAATATAATCTGCAGCAGCATTCTCTCTCTCCCCCCATACCCTCATGTCTGTCTGTCTCTCTCCCCCATACCCTCATGTCCGTCACTCTCTCTCCCCATACCCACATGTCCGTCTCTCTCTTCACATACCCACATGTCTATCTCTCTCTCTCCACACTCATACCCCATGTCTGTCTGTCTGTCTGTCTCTCTCCACTCATACTCAATGTCTGTCTCTCTCCTCTCCCCATGCTCCCCATGGTAGTCTCTTTGTCTGCATGTCTTCATTTCTCCTCCTAAATCACCATGTCTGTCTGTCTATCTCACCTCAAAACCTGCTTGTATCTCTCCCGCATGTCTTTTCTCTGCCTCCTCATAACTCCATGTGTATCTTTCTCCTTCCACTCACCACATACACGCTGTGTCTCTTTGCACCATAATCCCCATGTCTGTCCGTCTCCTCTGTGCCTTCAACATGTCTGTCTCTCCACATGTCGTTCCCCTATACCTCCTACCCACCATGTATTTGTCTCTTTCCATTCACCTTTTCCATGCCCCCTACATACCTCATCTCAAAACTCAATTAGCGAAGCCTTGATCTCCCTGCACATAGTTATGACTCTGAGTGTTATGTTCCGCCGCTTTGAGTCATCACTGTGCACGGAAAGAGCAGAAAGCGCTTACTGATATTTAAGGGGAAACAGGGCACCGATCTGCAGAGCTGGCTCTGAGACATGGACAGCCCATTGGTCTCTAACACAATATCACTTTGCCCCGTAGTGCATGTTATTTTGCCCAACAGATCCAATAGAATCATTAAAATGAGCCACAGTCAGGTACCAATTAACTTGCCACAGTCACTTTGCCATTAACTTATGCAAAAGCCAATTTGCCCCTTAAAAATGCCACAGTTTGCCCAATACAAATTCCAGTTTCTCAATCAAAAATGCCACAGTTTGTCCATTAAAATATGCCAGTTTGTCCATTAATATACCACAACCAGGTTGGCCAATAATATACCACTGCTAGTTTGCCCATTAAAATGACATAGCCAATTTTCCCATTGATTTTACACAGACAATTTTCCAATTTATATACCAATGTTAGTTTGCCCATTAATTGGCCACAGCCAATTTGCTCATTAATATTCCACAGTTAGTTCACCCAACAAAAGCATCATCTCCTCTCCCGCCTTCCACAGTACTCACCTTGTTCTCTCGTGTCCCCGGCTGGAGATAGACATGTGGCCTTTTAGCCCCCAAACAGCCTAACAAACCTATGCATGGGTGGTATCCCTGTACTCAGGAGATGTTACTAAACACATATTGAGGTGTTGTTTGGACAATAACACATAACAGAATCTGTAAACTCATGCCTGAAGTACAGTGTATGTGAAAAAAAGCCAAAAAGTTACTACCCATAATTTTGACAAGGGCTGGCGGTAAAATTAGTGCATGGAAAGTGTTAAAATACCACCATTTGAAATACCCTGCGGTGTCTAGTTTTGACTACAAGTCAAAATTCCAAGTTGGAAATCCTAAATGAGCACCTCACAAATGTGGCTTTTTAACCCCCAAACAATCCAACATACCTATGCATGGGTGGTATCCCTGTCAGGAGATGTTGCTGAACATATATTGAGGTGTTGTTTGACAGTACCCTTTTACATTTGCAGTACGTTTATACCGGAATTGCATCGGTGTGAAAAAATCATCACTTTTTTTATCTCTGCAAACTTTGGCACAGTTTGATGGTAAAATGGCTACATGAAAAGTGTCAAAATACCCCAATTTAGTTACCCTGAGTTGTCTAGTTTTGAAAACTATGTACATGTGGGGTTTGATTCAGGGATTCATGACCGATATCAGCGTTACAAGGCCACTATCACTAATTTTGAGAACATTTTTATTCAAATAGCAAAAACATAACACAGCCCATGTCACCAAGCGTAAGACAAGGCCAAAAGTCATGCCACTAAGGGGTTAAATATACTCTCCTCCTTTACTCTGTATATTATGTATTTAAATATCTCTATCAAATCTACTCCGTCTTTCTTGCAAGCTCAACATGTTAAGATCCTTTAATCTTTCCTGGTAAGTTTTATTCTGTAATCCATTAACCCATTTAGTAGCCTTTCTCTGAGCTTTCTCTAAAGTATTTATATTAGACATGTGCAAAACTAAAATTTTCGTTTCGTTTTCGTCCATTCGGACGAAAATGTTATTTATTTCGTCTAAAACGAATTTCGTTCATTAGTTCATTCGTTTCAGACGAAATTCGTTCATTATTTTCGTTTCGTTAATTTTTATTCGTTCGTTTTATAGAATACAATGTAATACTATTGGCTTTCTATAAACCGAACGAGAGCCCCATTCATAAGAAATTCTTATGAATGGGGCTCTCGTTCGGTTCATAGAAAGGCAATAGTATTACTTGTATTCTATAAGCCGAAAATCTATAAACCGAACGACTTTCGGTTTATAGACTTTCGGCTTATGGAATACATGTAATCCTATTGCTATTCTATAAACCGAACGACTTTCGGTTTATAGAATAGCCATAGGTTTACATGTATTACATAAGCCGAAAGTCGTTCGGTTTATAGGCTGTCGGCATTTAACTAATAAGAGACAGAGTCTCCATTCATAAAATTATGAATGGAGACTTTGTCTCCGTGTAGTAAAATGCCGACAGCCTATAAACCGAACGATCGGTTTATAGACTTTCGGCTTATATAAAACATGTAATCCTATGGCTATTCTATAAACCGAACGTTCGGTTTATAGAATAGCAATAGGAATACATGTATTCCATAAGCCGACAGCCTATAAACCGAACGTTCGGTTTATAGGCTGTGGGCATTTTACTACACGGAGACAAAGTCTCCATTCATAATTTTATGAATGGAGACTCTGTCTCCGTATAGTTAAATGCCGGCTTTTAACTATACGGAGACAAAGTCTCCATTTATAATTTTATGAATGGAGACTCTGTCTCCGTATAGTTAAATGCCGGCTTTTAACTATACGGAGACAAAGTCTCCATTTATAATTTTATGAATGGAGACTCTGTCTCCGTATAGTTAAATGCCCACAGCCTATAAACCGAATGTTCGGTTTATAGGCTGTCGGCTTTTAACTATATGGATACAAAGTCTCCATTCATAATTTTATGAATGGAGACTCTGTCTCCGTATAGTTAAATGCCGGTGTTCTGACAAATTTCTGGAGCAAAATTCTCCTGCGCAATCGCAAGAGAATTTGCTCACTGCGTATGCGCATAAAGTTACAGCTGATAACTCAGCTGTAACTTTGTGACCACCGCGCATGCGCCAGCTGCGCAACCCACCTCCGGCCCCCCTCACACCCCCCGCACACCCCTTCTTACCAGATCATCGACCACAGCGATACACAGCGCATGCGCACGCCTATCCAGCCTTTTGGGAATGCGCGCGTCCGTTGTTGTGTTCTTAAGGTGGTAAGTAACACGGGGCGTCGGGACATATGTATTATTGATGCAGCAGGAGGATCACAAATCCCATCAAGATGAGGCAGCCCTCACCAGGATGCTTGCCCCCTTATGTCCCGACGCCCCGTGTTACTTACCACCTTAAGAAAACAACAACGGACGCGCGCATTCCCAAACGGCTGGATAGGCGTGCGCATGTGCTGTGTATCGCTGTGGTCGATGATCTGGTAAGAAGGGGTGTGCGAGGGGTGTGAGGGGGCGGGAGGTGGGTTGCGCAGCTGGCTCATGCGCGGTGGTCACAAAGTTACAGCTGAGTTATCAGCTGTAACTTTATGCGCATGCGCAGTGAGCAAATTCTCCTGCGATTGCGCAGGAGAATTTGCTCCAGAAATTTGTCAGAACACCGGCTTTTAACTATACGGAGACAAAGTCTCCATTTATAATTTTATGAATGGAGACTCTGTCTCCGTATAGTTAAATGCCCACAGCCTATAAACCGAACGTTTGGTTTATAGGCTGTCGGCTTTAAACTATACGTTTGTCTCCATTCATAAATTTATGAATGGAGACTCTGTCTCCGTATAGTTAAATGCTATTGTATTCTATAAACCGACTCTATTTCGGCTTATAGAATGCAATAGTACTACGAATGGACGAATGAACGAATGATTTTCCTTTATTAACCATTCGTTCATTCGGCTTTAGTTAGCTTAGCATTTTCGTTCTTCGTTTTTCGGGCGAATGGACGAAAATGCAATTTTCGGACGAAAATGCATTCGTCCGAAAACGAATGCACATGTCTAGTATATATTCACATGTAAATTGCTTTTTTAATAAAAAATTATGATATAAAAAAAATCTTGTTTTTATTTCCTTTTATGTGACAATGCTGCCTCTCTCTTTCCCTTGCCCCCAGATTTGTCGCTCTCCCCCCCCTTAGTGTTGTCTCTCTCTCACCCTCCCTTTGGCTCCCCCCTCGCTCCCCTTGTGTCTGTCTCTTCCCCCCTTCCCTCCCCCTGTTTCTCTCTGCCCCCCTCCCCTTGTTTCTGTCTCTTCCCCCCTTCCCTCCCCTTGTTTCTCTCTGCCCCAACCCCCCCCCCCCCTTGTTATTCTGTCCCCCCCTCACCTGTTTCTTGCTCCCTGGTGGCTAGTGGGGGCAGCCGGGGGATGTATGCACTATACATAATAGACGGAAGTGTCGGGCAGCATGGAGGTTGTCTGCACGATTCGTGCAGACATCCCCCAGCTGCCCGATTCTCCCTGGTGGCTAGCGAGGCAGCGGAGGATGTCTGCGCGATGAGCGAGACCTCCCCTGCTGCCGCCCGGAACGACAGCCAGGACTTTTATGAGGAAGCCGGAAGTACACAGGTTCATCATAGAAGTCCCGGCGGTCATGCCGGGCGGCAGCAGGAGAGGTCTCGCTCATCGCGCAGACATCCTCCGCTGCCTCGCTAGCCACCAGGGAGAATCGGGCAGCTGGGGGATGTCTGCACGAATCGTGCAGACAACCTCCATGCTGCCCGACACTTCCGTCTATTATGTATAGTGCATACATCCCCCGGCTGCCCCCACTAGCCACCAGGGAGCAAGAAACAGGTGAGGGGGGGACAGAATAACAAGGGGGGGGGGTTGGGGCAGAGAGAAACAAGGGGAGGGAAGGGGGGAAGAGACAGAAACAAGGGGAGGGGGGCAGAGAGAAACAGGGGGAGGGAAGGGGGGAAGAGACAGACACAAGGGGAGCGAGGGGGGAGCCAAAGGGAGGGTGAGAGAGAGACAACACTAAGGGGGGGAGAGCGACAAATCTGGGGGCAAGGGAAAGAGAGAGGCAGCATTGTCACATAAAAGGAAATAAAAACAAGATTTTTTTTATATCATAATTTTTTATTAAAAAAGCAATTTACATGTGAATATATACTAGACATGTGCATTCGTTTTCGGACGAATGCATTTTCGTCCGAAAAAATTGCATGTTCGTCCATTCGCCCGAAAAACGAAGAACGAAAATGCTAAGCTAACTAAAGCCGAATGAACGAATGGTTAATAAAGGAAAATCATTCGTTCATTCGTCCATTCGTAGTACTATTGCATTCTATAAGCCGAAATAGAGTCGGTTTATAGAATACAATAGCATTTAACTATACGGAGACAGAGTCTCCATTCATAAAATTATGAATGGAGACTTTGTCTCCGTATAGTTAAATGCCCACAGCCTATAAACCGAACGTTCGGTTTATAGGCTGGTGGCATTTAACTATACGGAGACAGAGTCTCCATTCATAAAATTATAAATGGAGACTTTGTCTCCGTATAGTTAAATGCCGGCTTTTAACTATACGGAGACAAAGTCTCCATTTATAATTTTATGAATGGAGACTCTGTCTCCGTATAGTTAAATGCCGGCTTTTAACTATACGGAGACAAAGTCTCCATTTATAATTTTATGAATGGAGACTCTGTCTCCGTATAGTTAAATGCCCACAGCCTATAAACCGAATGTTCGGTTTATAGGCTGTCGGCTTTTAACTATATGGATACAAAGTCTCCATTCATAATTTTATGAATGGAGACTCTGTCTCCGTATAGTTAAATGCCGGTGTTCTGACAAATTTCTGGAGCAAAATTCTCCTGCGCAATCGCAAGAGAATTTGCTCACTGCGCATGCGCATAAAGTTACAGCTGATAACTCAGCTGTAACTTTGTGACCACCGCGCATGAGCCAGCTGCGCAACCCACCTCCCGCCCCCTCACACCCCTCGCACACCCCTTCTTACCAGATCATCGACCACAGCGATACACAGCACATGCGCACGCCTATCCAGCCGTTTGGGAATGCGCGCGTCCGTTGTTGTTTTCTTAAGGTGGTAAGTAACACGGGGCGTCGGGACATAAGGGGGCAAGCATCCTGGTGAGGGCTGCCTCATCTTGATGGGATTTGTGATCCTCCTGCTGCATCAATAATACATATGTCCCGACGCCCCGTGTTACTTACCACCTTAAGAACACAACAACGGACGCGCGCATTCCCAAAAGGCTGGATAGGCGTGCGCATGCGCTGTGTATCGCTGTGGTCGATGATCTGGTAAGAAGGGGTGTGCGGGGGGTGTGAGGGGGGCCGGAGGTGGGTTGCGCAGCTGGCGCATGCGCGGTGGTCACAAAGTTACAGCTGAGTTATCAGCTGTAACTTTATGCGCATGCGCAGTGAGCAAATTCTCTTGCGATTGCGCAGGAGAATTTTGCTCCAGAAATTTGTCAGAACACCGGCATTTAACTATACGGAGACAGAGTCTCCATTCATAAAATTATGAATGGAGACTTTGTATCCATATAGTTAAAAGCCGACAGCCTATAAACCGAACATTCGGTTTATAGGCTGTGGGCATTTAACTATACGGAGACAGAGTCTCCATTCATAAAATTATAAATGGAGACTTTGTCTCCGTATAGTTAAAAGCCGGCATTTAACTATACGGAGACAGAGTCTCCATTCATAAAATTATAAATGGAGACTTTGTCTCCGTATAGTTAAAAGCCGGCATTTAACTATACGGAGACAGAGTCTCCATTCATAAAATTATGAATGGAGACTTTGTCTCCGTGTAGTAAAATGCCCACAGCCTATAAACCGAACGTTCGGTTTATAGGCTGTCGGCTTATGGAATACATGTATTCCTATTGCTATTCTATAAACCGAACTTTCGGTTTATAGAATAGCCATAGGATTACATGTATTACATAAGCCGAAAGTCTATAAACCGATCGTTCGGTTTATAGGCTTTCTGCATTTTACTACACGGAGACAAAGTCTCCATTCATAATTTTATGAATGGAGACTCTGTCTCTGTATAGTTAAATGCCGACAGCCTATAAACCGAACGACTTTCGGTTTATAGACTTTCGGCTTATATACTACATGTAATCCTATGGCTATTCTATAAACCGAAAGTCGTTCGGTTTATAGAATAGCAATAGCATTACATGTATTCTATAAACCGAACGTCGTTCGTTTTAAAGACTTTCGGCTTATAGAATACTATTGGCTTTCTATAAACCGAACTAGAGTCGAGTCCCCATTCATAAGAAATTCTTATGAATGAGGAGGGACTCTAGTTAGGTTTATAGAATGCCAATAGTATTCTATAAGCCGAAAGTCTTTAAAACGAACGACGTTCGGTTTATAGAATACATGTAATGCTATTGCTGTTCTATAAGCCGAAAGTCTTTCGGCTTATATAACAGCAATAGCATTACATGTATTCTATAAACCGAACGTCGTTTGTTTTAAAGACTTTCGGCTTATAGAATACATGCAATGCTATTGGCTTTCTATAAACCGAAAGAGTCCCCATTCATACGAATAGGTCAATTGACCTATTCGTATGAATGGGAACTCAATTTCGGTTTATAGGAAGCTAATAGCATTACATGCATTCCATAAACCGAAAGTCATTCATGTCGGTTTATGGAATGTAGTACAATGCTATTGGTATTGTAAACCGACTCTATTTCGAATGGACGAATGGACGAATGGACGAATGGACGAATGAACGAATGATTTTCGTTTATTAACCATTCGTTCATTCAGATTTTGTTAGTTAAAATTTTCGTTATTCGTTTTTCGGACGAATGGACGAAAATGCTATTTTCGTCCGAAAATGCATTCGTCCCAAAACGAATGCACATGTCTAATTTATATCCTTCCAGTTACTTATTCATCCTGACACATCCTGACACTTTTGTGTGTCTGAAATTATTACTCCACAATAATCTACAATATAGATACTTTTAGCGTACTTTTGCATTTTTTTCTATAATTGGAAGCATTTGTTCGGAGCAAGATGGATACTGTTCCTGAACCGAGTGGGACTGTGGAACTAGGTGCTAGTTAGTGGTAAGCTTTATTACACTGTGCTCCATTAAAAGAGCTATATAACTCTGTTTGTTCCCCCTTTTTTCTGATTGGTCATCAACTCTGGTGGCTCCAAATGTAATTATGTTTCTATTGTGTGTGATAATCTCTTTAAAAGTTATATTGTTCAATCATGGTTATCTTGATTGTGGAAAAGGAAATGTATCCTGTGCTTCCTTCAATCAATGTGATTCTTTAAAAAACCTAATAAGACTGGTGTCGTCCATATATATTGAGGAGAAAATTCTGGAACAGAATTAGAGAAAATAGCTATTTTAGGAATTATTTAGCAGAAATCTAAACAGGGACCATTCCATCAGTAGGGCAATGGAGCCCCCGCAGGCTGTTACCATTGCCACCAGTTTGTTTACAGCCAATGTCCGCCCCACAGGGAACACGGAGGTCCCCTGCTTCAACACCCGGCATGCTCAAGGTGATATATACCCCTAGCCAGGCTCCAACCCAGTACCTTACTATCGTGGACAGGAGGATTGCCATTGTACAGCAGAGTATTACAATTCCCACAGGAGCCAGCTGGGTGATGGCTACCTGAACGAGGTATACATGGCACAGCAACACATTTTGGATAACAGGGAGCATCATTACCAGTCTCTGCAGATCAATGGCCGCCATGTAGAGGGACTGCAAGACTCCGGGGCTAACCTTACTTTGATCCAGCCCAAATCACTATCTCAAGCCCAGTGGATTGACAAAAAAATAGATGACAAGGTCGCCAGATCCACTAACTGCCGGTGGCCCGGTATAACAACTTACCTGATCCTTGTTGAGCTGCTCTCCACGTTTGTACAAAACCTACTCACCTAACTCCATGCAGCTCCCATCTAAGTCCCGCAACACCATCTTTCTGGAGTCTGGTAACCAACAAAATAGCCGCACGGCACCCTATGAAGATGCACGAATAAAAAACAGACAGATCACAGTGTAACTCTGCTCAGCGATTGGTTACACCCCGCTGACTGGTGATTGGCACCGTTTTTGTATTTAAACCCCTCACTTACCTTCTAGCATTGCTTGTAATAGGTCCTTCGTGCCTATTGTTAGATTCCTGGTGTTTATTTATATTCTGTCTCCTGTATTCCTGACCTGGCTTGCCTTCATTCCTGTCTACCAGACCCTCAGCTTCCTCTTGATTATCCTGTTTTCTATTATCCTTACTTTGGCTTCCACACTGTTTCATGCATTTGGTGTCTCAGTACCAGTTCCAGACATCCAGTGTTCCAGTTATCTCTAATTATCTGTCCAAGAACCTTCTGTCACTAGTACTTCCTGAACCAGTTTTCGAAGAGAGAGAGGTGCAGCTATTTACCTTTTCAGCAGTGTCCGCAGCTCAACCAATGATATATATGACATGGAAGGAAGACCTCCTACTATCTCTCAAAGACCTGGGGACCGGTTGTAAAAGAATATTTCAAGTGTATTATTCAGGCCTTGCATCGTGGGTCCTAAACTTTGATTATTACACTTTTACACCCGGGTGCACCTCAACTGGCTGACCAGTGAAGGGTACCCCGAGGTGGGCATTATTGTCCACGGATAGTTGGAAACTCAGTGACCTGCTGCTAGGTGACAGCTTCAGATGCTGAGGGGACCCAGGTAAGCTCAGACCCTGACATGACTTCCTCAATTGTACCCTCACACTGGCTTCCCCCTGACAATTTTCATGCCCAAACCCTTACCAACAGTAGCCTAAGCTTTTACCACAACCGGGCTGACTATGAAGAGATAGGTTCGTACTCTGACTAGATTATCTGTAAGGATGGGCTACTGAACCACACCACCCCAGGGAACCAGAGTGGTCTCATCGCGGTCCTGCACTCCATAGACCTGGTTTGATGACCCTAGCTCATGAGTCTCCCCTAGCCGGGCATCTAGGAACTAAGCCGACAGAGTACAGGCTGTCTCATATCTTCTTTTGGCCAGGGTTATCTAAGGATGTTAAGCACCACTGCCATTTCTGCGACCTGTGTCAGCAGGTTGGCAAACGGCACGATGAGTCCCGAGTCCCCCTCCAACCTCTCCCTCTGGTCAGTGAGCCCTTCTGGCTAGTGGCCATAGATATTATCAGCTCCCTATCTATCTCTACTATAGGAAGGTAAAATCCTAGGAGCTGTTAGTAGGGCAGAATGTAAGATTCAGCAGGCAGGCATGACTATCCGACCCAACAAATACCAGGTGGGAATGGCCGAGGCACAGTACCTCGGGCACTGTGTGGGGAGTGGGACACAGCACCCAGAGCCAGCTAAGATCAATGCTATCCTCAACTGGCCAGTACCTAAGAATAAGAAACAGGTGCTTGCATTCTTGGGCATGATGGGGTACTGCTGAAAGTTTGTTCACCAATACAACGACCTAGCTAAGACCCTGACAGACCTCACCAAGAAGTCCTTCCCCGGATGGTACCACGGCCCCCCCAAGCTTTTCCCAAGCATTTGAAGCGCTGAAAGCCACCCTGGGAAAAACTCCTGTACTTGCTGCCTCAGATTTTAATCAGAAGTTTTTGGTCCACCCAGACGCTTCTATGTACAGCCTTGGAGCAGTTCTAAGTCAACAGCCAAAGGGAAGAGTACCTGGTGGCGTACCAGAGCAGGAAGCTACTGGACCAAGAAGGAAGGTATGCCGCCATTGAAAAATAATGTTTGGCTCTTCTATGGGCACTGAAAAGGTTCCAGCCCTATTTGTATGTGCGGGAGTTCACAGTGCTAACGGATCATAACCCCTTGGTGTGGTTGCCAACCACGGATTTACCTGGGTGGACAACCCTGGGCTGGATCTCCTTGGAATGGGGGGAGATATGTCACAGTACCCAGTGGGACTGTGGAACTAGGTGTCAGTTAGTGTTATGCTTTATTACACTGTGCTCTGTTAAAAGAGCTACATCACTTTGGTTGTTCTCCCTTTTCTCTGATTGGTCGCACACCCTGGTGGCTCCATATTTAATTATGTTTCCCACTGTGAGTGATAAAATGTTCTATTGTTTAATTATGGTTACCTTGATTGTGTAAAATTATAAGTATACTGTGCATCCTTCAATAAATGTGATTCTTGTTGAAACCTAATAAGACTGGTGTCGTCCAGGTTTGTTGGGTAAAAGATTCTGGAACAGCATTGGAGAAAATAGCTCTTTTGGGAATTATTTAGCAGAATGGAATCAGAGGAGAGAACATCTGGAAGTACCAACAGCAAGAGACCTCAATGTTCTTGGCATCCTGTTACAGATATGTTGGCGCACACTGAGATTGTGCTACTTTAAGGAACAATTTTATATACATCTCTTCTTTCAATGTGTGGTACTGGATACAAGAAATTTAATGTGGAAGGTTTTAGATGGACTGTTCAATCTAACTGCTGGTAGATTTGGAAGACAGAGAGGACTGTTACCATAGCATGAAAATGGCACATGCCATTCTTTAATTCACTTTATTTTAGTATTGCATTTTCTAAAATGTCAAAGATCTGTTGCACATTACATATCCTGCAGTAAAGAGGATACATTTGGGTCCATGTCAGTGTTAAAACAAATTAGTGCATCATTAGGTCCAAAATTCTTTACATAGTACATTTTTCATTTTTATTTTGATAAATCATTTGAAATTAGTTGAGTGTGGCAGTTCCTTAATGTATTTAATGTATTAATGTATTTAGAGAAAATTAGGCCATTGAAAAAATATTTATAGCATGTGTGTATTGGGCCACATTACATTTTCTTATTTACAGTAACGGTGGAGAATATCTTGTTAGCCATAGTCTACTCAATATAGACGATCTGGTCCAAAATGGTGAATTTTCCAAAATTCGGCTACTCACAGATTTGGGGCTGTTTTCGGACACATTCAGTTAAGGAATTTCTGCTCTGTGAATCCTTTGGATTCACCCTACTAGGCAGAATTGAATTAAAAATGTAAAAAAAAAAAAAAAATAGCCTCCCTGGGGCAAACAAACTGCCTCTGGCCCCATCAATTAAATATAAATATCATGGCCCCTAAAATAACTATAAAGGGCCAGGGCAAGTAGCTCTGAACCCTCACTATGATAACTGGGGTTGACCAAATGGCTCCCAACCTCCATAATATCCAACTCTAACCCCCCCCCCCCCCCCCCAAATAAAAAAAACTAGGCTTGGCGCTGTGAAAATGCTCTCTATAATACATACTTGGTTTCTTTAAATGGATAATATATCCCAAATGGCCCATATAGTAAATATTGGGGGCCAGGACTATTTTCCCTGCCCCTCATACAATAAAATACAGAACCCCCTGGGTTCCATAGGCTGTTCAAATACCTTTGGACCTATATAATAAAATAAATTACCCCCGCCAATCCCTGGAATCCAGACACTTCCCAAATGCCGCAATAATAAAATCATTGACCTCCATTTGGTGTAGGGGCTGTCCAAAAGGTGTGGGGGGGGGGGGGGGACGGGACAAATCACCTGTAAAAATGGGGTTATAGTAAGTCTACAGTACAAACAGTAACTTTTGTTGACTGAATATAGAATAATATTCAACCATATTGCTACGTTAACTTTATTGGATTTGTAGTTAGTTGGGATTGTCACACTGCACACAAACTTTTTTGTTGTTGACCGCAGCTCCCATGATCTAAAGCCATTACTGGCTAAATACCATAGGGATTGTAGACTGGGATAATAGTGGCTAATCTTTACCACCCCAACTATTACATTTCCCATGGTGCTCAGGTATATGCTGGTCCATAAGCTACTACTACCATGGTCATATAATTTACCTATAAATAGGTAACATTTGTAACATTTGCCTCCCATCAGGAAACCCTTCTCCTGATGTTTTGCAGTAATGGCATGAAATGAGTTGAGCTGTGAGAAGTTGAGTTCTGCCTCCTCACAAGATACCTTTGACTGCTATTGATTCATGGATTTGTCTCACAAATTTCCTTCAATAAACTGCTGATTTCCACACACCTTAAGTCCATTCCTGCTTTGATCATTTGCGCCTGTGGACACCCATGGTCAGAATATAGAAGATTGTCTATATTCAAGAAATATATTCAAGAAATCTTGAATGTCCATTTCTCTGCCTTGGCATAGAGGCAATGTTTTCTAAGACGCTGTAGTACTTGTTTAACGTGTCTTCTATGGTTCTGTACATTTTTGGAATAAATCAGCATATCATAATATGAGACAGGAACATATCTCTAAAGGTATTTGTAAAGGAACCCATATATAATAAATGAGCCCTGTGCAGCTTACTCCCGAATAAACAGCCGAAATACGTTGCAAAGTGAATATAAAATCCCAGTTCCCCAAACATGAGCCGAGACTTCATGAAGGGGTAAAATCAGTGTATTTAATCAGCGTTCAAATCATTCTTTTTATGCTCTGCCAGAACTCCTCCCCACATCCAGAGAGATAAATGGATTACAGTATAATCCCAACCCAGCTTCCCCCAGCACACCAAATACAGTATTAAGCTCCCAATGAAAACAAACATTAGAATTATTCACTCCACAAATTACAGCTGAATTAGCCCTGACTGATAACCTTCCTGACCCTAATTAAGATCCCCTCACTTGAACCCTTAAACTAATTACTTTTAATCCATAACTTGCCAGGATGTCTCAGGCTATAGCCCATTGTCCCATTGTCTCTGGGATACATCCTGAGACACCCTGGAGCCATCTCAAAACCAGCAGGCCATTAGCAATGCAGAAAACTCACGAACAGAGCTAAATTTGTATATAAAACAAGTGGATTTAAACAGAACTCTTCCTTTCGCCACATCGCTCCCCCTTAGTTCCATGGGACAGCATACCCGCCTAGACCCTAACGGGTTGGCTTGGGGATGTCCGGTGTTAAACTTTGTTTTTCCAGTTCTGTTTGCCGGGATAACCCATCTGCGTTGGCATTCTGCTTCCCTGGCCGGTACTGCATTGTAAAATTATAGGGTTGCAGTGCCAAGCTCCATCTTAGCAGTCTGGGGTTATCTCCGGCTACTCTGTTGAGCCAGATGAGGGGGTTATGATCCGTCATAACCATGAAAGATTGTCCATATAAATAAGGCTGTCATTTCTTGAGGGCCCAGACTAATGCCAAACACTCTTTCCCAACGGTGGCATAACTGACCTCTCTGGGTATAATTTTTCAGCTCAGATATGCTACCGGATGCTCCAGGCTATCGTCCCCCACTTGACTTAACACGGCTCCCAGTCCGAACATTGAGGCATCTGTGTGAACGAGGAATCTTTTAGTGTGGTCAGGTGCCGCCAATACAGAGAGAAACAAGGGGGAGGGGAAGAGAGAAACAAGGGAGGGGGAGAGAGAGACAACACTAAGGGGGGGGGGAGAGAAAGTTGGGGACAAGGGAAAGAAGGAGGCAGCATTGGCACATAAAAGGAAATAAAAACAAGAAATGCTTTTTTTGATATCATAATTTTTTATTAAAAAAGCAATTTACATGTGAATATATACAGTTTCAACTTTTTTCCTATAGTGTAGTCTTATATTCAGGCTTTTAGTTTTTTCCCTAAAGGAATATCCAAAGTTTGGGGGGTCGTCTTATAATCAGGGTCGTCTTATAATCGAGCAAATACGGTATGTACGTAGTGTCGCTGACCCTGGCTACTACTTTGTAGGGCCCTTGCCAAGAGGCCTGCAAATTGTCTGTTTTGGTCAGTTGGAGGACTAACACTTTTTGATCTATCTCTAGAATACAATCTCTAGCTCCCCTATCGTACCAGTGTTTCTGACGTTGTTGAGCCGCCTGCAGGTTTTCCCTTACCGATTGAGTAAGCGCCTGCAGTTGGTCCCTCAACTCTAAAACAAATGGTACTATCGGCGTGCCTGATTCTCCCATATCCCCTTCCCAGTGCTCGCGAACCAGGTCCAAGGGTCCTCGGACTCTCCTTCCATATAACAGTTTGAAAGGAGAGAATCCGGTGGATGCCTGGGGTACCTCCCGGTATGCGAACAGCAGGTTGGGAAGGAACTTTTCCCAGTTCCGACAGGTCTCTGTGAACGTGATTAGCTACTGTTTTAGAGTGCCATTAAAACGTTCGCAGAGCCCGTTCGTCTGGGGATGATAGAGAGAACTCAGTATGGGTTTTACTCCGCAGTTCTGCCAGAGCTGCTGAGTAACTACCGCTATGACTACCGCTATGAATTGGGTCCCTTGGTCGGATACTATTTCCCTAGGGAACCCAACTCGAGTAAATACTTTGATGAGAGCTTCAGCTACGGTTTCAGCAGTGATATTAGGTAAGGCTAAAGCTTTCGGGTAGCGTGTTTCATAGTCCACCACCGTAAGAATATATTTCTTACCCGATGGACTAGGCTTACTAAGGGGTCCTACCAAATCCACTGCCACTCTGAAAAAAGGTTCCTCTATTATGGGAAAAGGTCTTAATTTCGCTCGGGGGTGGTCACCCCTCTTTCCTACTTTTTGGCATACATCACAGGTTCTACAATAATTTTGTAAATCTTGGGTAGCACCTGGCCAAAAAAATGTCTGAGTCAACCTATCTCGGGTTTTCTTAATCCCTAGATGTCCTGCTAAGGGTATATCATGGCTAATCCGTAATAACTCTGCCCTATATTTGCGGGGTACCACTAACTGTTTTTTCATCACCTGTCGGGCTCCTTCTCCCGCCCCCTCTGTTATCCGATATAGCAAACCTTTTTCCCACTGGAACCTTTCCTGTCCTACGTCTCCCTGGGGTTTATCTGCCTCCCTCCTGTACCCACTTAAAGTGCTATCCTCCCTCTTAGCCTGCCCAAAGTCAGTGGGAGTGCCCCAATACATGTTAGGACTAGAATCTACAGAAGCATTATTAGTGCCTACCGGGTCATGCGTGGAGTGTGAGGTGTCCATAGTTCGTGCCTGTTGTCTGGTTGTGACTGGGAGCGCTCCTGCTGTAGTCGGCTGTATAAATTGAGAAGTCAAGCACCCCAAATCGTTTCCCAGCAAAACCTCCGCCGGTAACTCTGGCATGATGCCCACCTCCACAGCCTTAGCCCCGGTGCCCCAGTCAATGTGTACCATGGCAGTGGGTAACTTGTGAATAGCCCCCACCACCACCCTTACAGCCACGGAGCGTCCAGTATGTTGGGACGGTTTGACACGGTGTGGTTGTACCAAAGTTATCGTAGCTCCAGTGTCTCTCAGTCCTCTGGCTTCCTGCCCATTAAGTCGCACGGTCTGTCGATGGTGCACCCGATTGTCATCTGCTGCTTGAACTGGGTTGACCTCGTGTAGCATGGACCAATTCTCTGAATTAGTGTGGTCCCCTCCTTGCGTAGAATAGTTGTAATCCTCTTGTACACAATGAGCAGCTGCTCTCGTTGGTGGGGCTGGTGCTCGCCCTCATCGATCAGTATTATGGTGTGGACAATTAGGTCTTATGTGTCCCACCTGCTTACACCCAAAACACATCGGTGCAGTTTTCTGAACCCCAGTGGAAGTAGGTTGACTCACCGGTGGTACTGGTTTCGGTTGCGGTGCTGGAGCTTGAGCGTGATACCGCGGTCGAAAACCTGAAGGTCCCCAGTTGTGATCTATCCGTCTGCTCTCATGAAATTCGTCTGCTAGACGTGCTGCCTCTTCTACTGACAGCGGCTTTCTGTCTCTGACCCAATCCCTGGTATCTGTAGGAGTGTGGTAAAAAAACTTCTCCAATAATAACAATTGTAATGCATCCTCCAGTGTAGTCGCCTGGCATCCCTGCATCCAGTTACTGGCAGCGCGGTGCATGCGGAATGCCCACTCTGTGTAAGAGTCTTTGCCCTGCTTCCGGAGCGACCGGAATTTTCTCCTGTGTGCCTCCGGTGTAAGTGCATAACGGGCTAACAAAATCTCTTTCACTTTTTCAAAATTTTGCATGTCCACATCAGGTACCGCTCTAAAGTCTTCTGCTGCTCTGCCTGATAGCTTGCTGCTCAATATTGCAGGCCAATTAATTTTATCCACATCTTCTAATATACACTGTCTTTCAAAGTCCTGCAGATAATTATCAATATCCATTTTGCTTTCTATAAAAAATTTAAAAGCAGCATCATTTATCTTACGTGGCCGCCCCATAGATGATCCTGGTAGTGACAGTATATCCATTTGTGGTGATCTTTCTCTGGTCTCCCGTGCTTCCTGGCGACTCTCTGCTTCCAAAGCTTGTGCCATGATTTGTACCACAATCTCTGGTGCAGGATTCGGTCCTACCAAGCTGAGCCTCCATCTCACATCTTTCTGAAAATCTGTTTCTTCTGCGTTCGCCATTTGTACCTCGCTGGTTCGGTCGCTCTCCAGTAATTCGGCTATTATCATGGCTTTCGGCTTGTTGCTTGCCACTATGCCTTGAGCTTCCTGACCCTAATTAAGATCCCCTCCCTTGAACCCTTAAACTAATTACTTTTAATCCATAACTTGCCTGGATGTCTCAGGCTGTAGCCCATTGTCCTATTGTCTCTGGGTGGAGGCTGAGGGCGCGTGTCTCATCTTCACATTACCGTCCTGGTTGCCATGGTGGAGGACCTCGTCATCATAGACGTGCCAAAACCACATGGCTATACACATGTGCAGCTGTGGAAAGTGGGATTGCATCTGTGGTGACACGGCCATGGTTCCCTGCTATCAGGACGGGGACCGTGTGGGGTGTTCCCCTCCATTACCTGGCCGTCCTATAGAGGAGCAAGGCTGCAACTCCACCTCTGGTACCTGGTTGCTCCTCATACACCCTATAAGGATCCCCAGGAAGTTCCTGCCAGTGCTCAGATATTGACCTTTGTCATTGTAAGGCCAGTACTGTTATTATTTTTCCTGTCTCTTCCCAGCTCCTGAATAACTTTGGATTACCTGGTTCCCGACTCTCATCTCTCACCTTCGTCAGCGCTCCCTAGTTCCTGTTCCTGCTCCTTACCTCTATTTACCCCGTGCTGTTATCCCACTGCCTAGGCATTCTATTTTCCCCATAGCCGCTAGGACAGTGAGAGCCCTTATCCGAAGACATCTAATGTCTGAGGTTCGTGACAATCTGCGTGAGGTTCGTGACAATCTGTTATTGAACACAGTCTTCCATTCATCAGTCTCTCGAATGCGTAATAGATTATATGCAGCACGTAGATCTACTTTGGTAAAAATAGAAGCACCCTGGTGTTGATCATCAGTGATGAATGGTAGTGGGTACCTATTTTTGATATTGATCTTGTTTAACCCTCTATAATCAATGGATGGTCTCAATTACCCATTCTTCTTGACAACAAAAACAATACTAGCTCCAGACGGAGATGAAGATGGGCGAATTAAATAGTTAACACACAGTTTATTCTGTATATCATAATGTCCCTCCCCCTCCCCATGGGCATCACCTATCCTCTGTTTTAGCTGAATCTGGTCCAACAAAGGAACCGCTCAGTGCAAGCAGGCTCCCGTGGAGGAAAAGAGACCATGCCTTATGTATTTTTGGCTGTCCACTAAAAGTGTGGATCAGTAGCCCATTCAGAAGCCAAACAGGTAGCATGGTAGGACAACATGCTGCCTGTTACTAGATACCAGGGAACAGTGCTGCCCAGGATAATTCCTGGGGTGATGGGGGCATGTAATGGTGTGATGGCGGCATGTAATGGGGTAATGGAGCATGTAATGAGGTGATGGGGGCCTGTAATACGGGTGATGGCGGCATTTAATGTGTGTGATGGGGCATGTAATGGTACTGATGGGGGCAGGTAAATAATGGATAGCAGGGACACACATAAATATATGCAAATTTAAATAAATACACTGACACATAAGTGCTTTGCAGAAAATCCTTTAGTGAGAAATGTTAACCCCACAGGCACAATTGTATTATAGATAATGGGTAGGCAGTGCACATGTAAATATATGCAAATGTAACCCCTTAACGACATATGACGTGCCAGCCAGAAACATGTCGTTAGTGATACATGCCAGACAAAGGTCGCTTTCTTTACTGTTTCGGTGTTGCTACAATGCAACACACAAAAAGTGCAGAGGCGCGCTACAATCACTCTCCGCAGTGACCGTAGCTGCCCTTTAAAATGGTGAAAGTTCGCTTCCTAAGCACTCATGGTGTTGCTTAAGTGCCAACTTAGCAACACCAAAGAACCCCTGATCCGATGGTGGTCGGCTCAGTAGAAGGGAGCACAGATTGTTTTGGCAGCATGAAGTGTCATGATCATCATCATGACATCAGAAGTTATTTTCTTTCACTTCCGTTGCTCTAGGGGGCACTAGTAAATGCCGGCACAGGAGATCAGTGTGATCTGTGTGCAGGCATGTATGATAAGTGCTCTGATGATATATCGTAAAAATTGCCTTTGACAAGTGTTGATCTGCCTCCCTCTCCTCACTATAGTTTTAGTGAGGGAGAGAGACAGATCAGATAATGTAATATTTTTTAAATTTTTTTAAAAGGGCTTTTATAAAAGCAATTTCCAGTGTTTAACCCCTTTCCTGCCATTGATTGCTGTGTACACAATGATCTTGCACAGCAGCACATGTGCATTTTTTAGGGGTTCATTTTTTTTACTGTCATTTATTACAGTATAACAATGGCTCTTTTAACAGCTATTAACTCCTTACTTGCCGTAGATCACTGCCTAAGCAGCGCATATGCGCATATGGTCACTGTCTAAGCAGCGCATATGGCGCATATGCAGCGATCAGTTCGCAGAATGATTTTTTTAGCTATCTGCATTTTACACTGGCTAGGGGTTAATTATACCCACTGGGAGGTATTCATTTTGAAGCTGTGTATAGCGATCAGTAACAGCCGATCAGTGACAAAGGCGGTTTGGTGATCAATATTGGTAAACATAGATTTGACCCATCTGAATCTGCCTCCCTCTCCTCACTTAAGTTTTAGTGAGGGAGAGAGACAGATCTGTATAATGTAAGTTTTTAATCGTACCAAATTAAACAAAATGTTACACAATTGTCTGTGAGACCCAAGGGCTTTTATTAAAGCCATACCTTTTGTAAGGTGTACCCTGTGTATTAACCCCTTCCCTGCTACTGATCACTGCATAGCCACACATTTTTTCTTGTCTGTGCATTTTTAGGGATTCATTTTTTTTGTACAGTACTACAAAGCCTCTTATAAGAGCTACTAACCCCTTCCTTGGTCTACATGTAAAAATTCCAAGTTGGAAAATCAAAAACTGCACCTCCCAAATGTGGCCTTTTAGCCCCCAAACAACCCAACAAACCTATGCATGGGTGGTATCCCTATACCCTATATTCCTATAGTAGAATCTATTTAGCATGTTTTTTCATTCGGTTTTGTCGATGAGGAGAAGATGTTTCACATAAAAGTCAGGAAATTTGTGTTGTATTTTTAACCATATTTTAAAGATTTAAAGATATTTATTTGGCCATAATATGGTGTAGTGGTTTTATTTATGTCTATGATGCTCAGCCAGCAGCAAGGGAGACTTTTTGCTGAAAATCATGAAATAATCCTCACTGCATACGGACAGCGTATGGGGAAAAAGAAAAAAATGATAAACATAAATGTCTCCTAATTACCTCGATATGGGTCCGGAGCCTCAAGGGTCAAAGTCTGTAAATGCAAATGAATCCAAGTGAAGAAGGTCAAAACTGACACCAAATAAGGTTATAGCAAAAAAAAATATAAATCGCTTTATTGATATCCAAATCGGTAAAAGAAAAAGCACTGGTACAACTGGAATAGGTGCTGAGGGACAGAACGACAAAAATAGAGGGCTAGATGCCCATGCTTGACGCTTGACTAGGTGCACGTAGTCATGAGTGAATTTGAACTACCGCTCCCATGATTGCCAACCAGCCAAAGTCTCCCATTAGTCTGGCTGAGCACTGCGGGAAAATAAGTACTCAAGGAGCGATAAATAATATATCACCATGTCAGTCACTCACGTGTCTCTCTCCACTTATACCCTCATGTATATCTCTCTCTCCACTCATACCCTCATGTATATCTCTGTCTCCCCCATGTCCATCTCTCCCTCCTTATAAGCCCCTTGTATTTGCCTAATAATCTGCCACTGTTAGTTTGCCCATTAATATGCCACAGCCAGTTTGCCCATTAATATGCCACTGTTAGTTTGCCCATCAATATGCCACAGACAGTTTTCACATTAATATGCCACAGGCAATTTTCCCACTAATATGCCAGCATCCGTTTGCCCATTAATATGCCTGTTAGTTTGTCCATTAACATGCCACCACCAGTTTTCCCAATAAAAGAATTAACCCCTCTCCCCCATTCCGCAATACTCACCTTGCTGCTGCTCTCTCGCGTCTCCTCCGCATAGTGTTCCCTCCATGCACACTGAGTGCATGAGGCTGGAAATAGCCATGGCTGGATGCAGACTACTGCCCTCTTTGTGACAGTCACGTGGGCAGCAGGGCCATGCTGCGGCCAGTGGCGACCCCGTTAACCTGTGGGCCCTGGGAAGTGCCACACAGTCATACTTACACAGTGACGCATAAATACACACAGTCACACTTACACACACACTTACACAGACACGCACTTAGTCATCATTACACACACACATACATACATTTACAGAGACACCCTTTTACACACTGTCGCACACAATATACACACTTATAGACACCCTTACATACTTAGACACACAGTCACACTTACAGACACACACACAGTGACACAGTGACACTTACAGACAGTAACACACACACTGACTCACACACAGAGAAATACACACAATTACACAGAGAAATACACACACATTGACACAAACACTTACACTTTCGATAAAAAAATTTTTATAGTATTGGTCCTCCTCCCTGCTTAGTTAATTTAATTTGCAGGGAGGAGGACGTTTCCAGCAGTGGCTGGCAGAACACCGCCATTCACCTGACATCCGGCAATCTTGAAGCGTGACAGGGTGGAGCTTGCCCTCGTTGCACTCTGCTAGCCGCACACCTAGGAGGAGGGATCAGGGAGTGAGCTCCCTGTCCCTGGCCTGCTTCTACCTGATTGTGACTGACACCATGTGAGACAGTCATATGGGCAGCGGGGGCCCCCAGGGCAGCTGCCTTGTGCCCCCAGGAATTAGTGCATTAGTGGTAGGGATGGTTAATTCGGCCTCCTTGGTAGAAAACACATGGTCTGACCATAGTATTAATCTAGTCTCAATGGGAGAAAAAGTATCAAGAGGGATGTTTACGTGGAAGCTAAAAGACCATATCCTATTCAAAGAAGGTAACAGAGAACATCTGGAATCAATGGCTAAATGCTTCTTTCTTGAAAATAACACAGGGGAAGTATGTCTGATCACAATATGGTGCGCCTTTAAGGCCACTATGAGGGGATACATCATCAAATTAGAGAAAAGAATGAGCAAAGAAGCAGGTTTACAGCTGGAAGACCTTTATATTGAATTATATAAAGTAACCAATAGTAATAAAGTAAATCCACTACCTGAGAATATAATTATAATAAAAAAACTAAAAGAAGAGATAAACAACAAACTGTATGACAAAGTAATTTTAGCTATGAATAAACTCAGACTACAATCGTATTACAAAGGTAACCGAGCAAGCAAAATTTTAACTAACAGAATAAAGAAACAAAAAGCTAGTAGTAAAATTACTAAATTAATAGACAATAAGGTAATCCAAGTGACTCCGGAGGATATAGGTACCACCTTTAATAAATACTATGACACCTTGTACAACCTGCCCATAATAAGTGACAACACTCAGATAGATAAATACCTAGCAGATACGCCAATCCCAAAAATCTCCGAAGAGATTAGAATTGAACTGAATAGGCCATTCGCCAGCAGTGAACTGCACGAGGCTATCAGCAAATTAGACACATATAAAACCCCAGGCCCAGATGGCTTCTGTAACTCTTTTTACAAAATATTTGAGGAAACCATATCTCAAGGACTCTTAAATGCTTTTAATGATATTGCAACAAGAGGTGAGGCCCCTGAGGAAATGCTAAGCGCTAATATCCTGCAAATTCCTAAGCCGGATAAAGATCATACGAATGTGAAAAACTTTAGGCCCATATCATTAATTAATGTAGACACTAAATTATATGCAACTATCCTAGCACAAAGATTGAAAAACATCATTGCATCAGTAATCCATCCAGACCAAATAGGCTTTATACCAGGTCGAGTCTCGGCCAATAACATAAGAAGATTGATAGATGTATGGGATCAGACGGATAGATCAGGACTGCCCCTTCTAACCCTGTCATTAGATGCCGAGAAGGCTTTTGACAGGGTTGGATGGGGCTACCTTAGCAGGGTCCTGGAGGCATTCGGTCTTAAAGGGTGGATACACAAGGCTATCATGGCTCTATACTCAAGGCCAATGGCGAGGACAGTGGGCCCGAACGTTACTGCCAAATGGTTCAGCCTGGGAAATGGTACGAGGCAGGGGTGCCCGCTCTCCCCTGTTCTCTACGTACTCTCAGTGGAACCATTGGCTATAAACATTAGAAGGAATAAGGAGATTAAGGGATTCCCTATAAAGAATAAATTGGAAGAACTTAAGATTTCATTGTATGCCGATGATGTCGTGATCACGATTAGAGAACCAAGACGTTCCCTGCCCCCACTGATGGAGGAGATAGATCAATACAGCCGTATCTCAAATTATAAATTAAATGTAACAAAAACAACAGCTGTCCCCAAAAATTTAGATCAAAGTACCATAAATGATCTAGCTCAGCTGTTCTGTTTCCAATGGACACAGAGAGAATTTATCTATCTGGGCATTCTGGTAACAACAGGGGTAGATAGTCTAATGGAGAGGAACTTTATGAAACTGCTGAGAGAGACAAATCGACAGCTGAGGGAATGGGCCCACTTGGAAATCTCGTGGTGGGGTAGAGTTAATACAGTCAATTATTATCTGATGCCCAAGTGGGCATATTTGTTTAGTATGGTCCCCCTCAGAGTGCCGAAGCCTTGGTTAGATATGCTACAAGCCGCATTTAACTCATATATATGGCAGGGCAAGAAACCGAGAATTGCAAAACATATACTGATAAGGAAAACCAAGGCAGGAGGAATGGGGTTCCCTAACGTTGAGGCAGTATACCAGGCAAACAAACTGACACACATATATAGACTACAGGAAGAGGATTCTAAGATAGAACCATGGTACAAAATAGAGACAGAAGCATGGGATAAGGCTGAGTTGGAAACTCTGATATGGTTAAATAACTATAACAAAAGTAATCTAAAGACGAATTCGATAGTCCTGACGCAGGTAATACAAGAATGTCAGAAAATTAAAAATATACTGGGCTTAAAGAACAAAATTCTAAAAACAGCTAAATTGAATAGTATTCAGGTAAATATAGAGAATTTATCCCTAAAAAACTGGCAGAAGGAAGAGAGAATTAGTATTTCTGAGATAATAAAAAACCATGAAATACTTCCATTTGAACAACTAGCAGTTAACCTGGGGTTAAATGAGTTTGATAAATTTGATTATATACGAGTTAGACATTTCCTACAGACGCACTTGGTAAAGATGGGACAGGGGGGCGATCGGTTGGAGGCTATATTCTCAGGTAAAAAGGTCCATAGAGTGGCATCCAAGTGTCGACACCTCTTAGACGGCTTTCAGAACTCCTCCTCCCCGACGGCTAAGGCTGCTTGGGAGAGGGAGCTCCAAACGATAATATCAATGAGGGAATGGAACAACTCAATCTCCCAGACGTCTAAATCTGTGCACTGCCTGAATTTGGTAGAAAACCATTTTAAGCTGATGCACAGATGGTATATGACTCCAAAAAAGATATCCAAAATGTATGCAGGTTCCCCCCCAAATTGCTGGAGATGTGGAGATGAAGAAGGATCATTTCTTCATATTTGGTGGAATTGCCCAAGGGTAGAAATACTGTGGAAGAACACCTTCACCGAGTGGGCCCTGGGCAGCTGCCCCGTTTGCCCACACTTTTTATTTTAAAGGGTCGGTTACCGCCCATCGCCCCCGATAGTGGCTCTGCATCTTATGTAAGTGGTAGTGTCCCTTTAAGGGAATCATTTAAGCCCAAAATGCTCTGGCATTCCAATCTGCTTTTTATGTCAAGGTACAAAATTCATATTGGAACTTCAACGAGAAAAGTGGCACTTCAGTTTAGACTGTGATATCATGTTGGCCTGAGGCATTGAATACTGCCCAGAATGCATCATAAATATTACTGCATCCTGTAGGAGAGGTGAGTTCTGCTCCATGGCCGGGGTAGCCCAGGTGAGAGCTTCACGCTTCAGTATCTTCATAATGAGCAATTCTCAAATGAAGTGAGACGCATATGTCTGTGGTTGTGTACAGAAGTGTAGGGTAGGCAAACACTAGTGCAATCCCCCAAGAGGGCACAAAGGTGATAAACAAACAAGTGATAAAGTGTTGCACAGAAAAAAAATATTATATTACTTATCTAAATAGAGATCTGTTTTTTCTCCAGCAGAACATATATAAAAAAGACAACAAAAACACTGAAATGAGTAGTATTGTATGTATGGAATATACCCAAAAGATATGTCCCCCAAAGGAAACACACTCACTCAGACCAGAGCCCAAAACCGGCTCTGAGTGTAAAGCATGAGAGGACCTATAATCCACAATAATGCAGAATATCTCTGTTCTTTCCTTAGGAAGATGGGATATAAAGGAGGAGAAATAGAGAGAATCGTATATGGTGAAGTACGTAGATGCAGCGGTGATGCAGATTAGACTCACATATCAGGAGAGAGACTTCCGCGTACAGGTTACAGAAAACGTCACTAAACCTGCTTTTTTTTTTTTACGTAGATAACAATTTAATGGCCCCTTGAACCTATGGAGGCTTACATAAAATACATGGCAAAGACAGCATAATAACAAAGTCCAACGTCACCAATCCTTCCGATATATTGCACGATCCGCAGAGGCGTCGCTAGGGGTGGGCTACTGGGGCTGAAGCCCCGGATCTCCCCTCCATAGCCCCGAATGGAGACCCTGACCACGCCCCCTCACGCTCGGCTCCGCCCCCTCACGTTCGATCCTGCATGCTGTATGCTGAACAGCAGCAGACTCCATCCCCTCACGATAGGCTCCGCCCCTCGTGTTTAGCTCCGCCCCCTCAAGTTTTGCAGGTGGGTGTTTGGCAGAGTGTGAGTGGCAGAGTTATTAGTGTGCAGGTGTATGTATGTGAGGTAAGTGGGTGTGAGTGGCAGAGTTATGAGTCTGCATGTGTATGTAAGTAGCAGACTGTGAGTGGCAGAGTTATTAGTGTGCATGTGTATGTATGTGAGTGGCAGAGTGTAAGTGGGTGTGAGTGGCAGAGTTATTAGTGTGCATGTGTATGTATGTGAGTGGCAGAATGTAATTTGCAGAGTATAAGTGGGTGTGAGTGGCAGAGTTATGAGTGTGCATGTGTATGTATATGAGTGGCAGAGTGTAAGTGGGTGTGAGTGGCAGAGTTATGAGTGTGCATGTGTATGTATATGAGTGGCAGAGTGTAAGTAAGTGTATGTGTGTGAGTGTGGCAGAGTGTGATTGGAAGAGAGTGTGTGTGAGTGTAAGCATGAGTGGAAGAGTTATGAGTGTGTATGTGTGTGAGTGGCAGAATGTAAGTGTGTGTAAGTGGCAGAGTGTGATTGTATGAGTGAGTGTGCAGAGTGTGAGTGTTTGGAAGAGTGTGAGTTATGAGTGTGCGTGTATGTGTGTGGCAGAGTGTAAGTGTGGGTGAGTGGCAGAGTTTTGGAGTGTATAAGTGTGAGCAGCAGAGATATGAGTGTGCGTGTGAGTGAGTGTAAGCATGAGTGGAAGAGTTATGAGTGTGTATGTGTGTGAGTGGCAGAATGTAAGTGTGTGTAAGTGGCAGAGTGTGATTGTATGAGTGAGTGTGCAGAGTGTGAGTGTTTGGAAGAGTGTGAGTTATGAGTGTGCGTGTATGTGTGTTGCAGAGTGTAAGTGTGGGTGAGTGGCAGAGTTTTGGAGTGTATAAGTGTGAGCAGCAGAGATATGAGTGTGTGTGTGAGTGTAAGCGTGAGCAGCAGAGTTATGAGTGTGTGTGAGTGGCAGAGTGTAAGTGTTCGAGAGTGAAAGCATAAGTGGCAGAGTTAGGAGTGTGTGTCAGTGGCAGTGAGATTACTAGGAGAAAATCTGATTAATTACTATTAATCATATTGAATGTGATAATCAAGTGTGAAACAGTGCTCATACCATTTTTATTTTCACACCTGATTATCACATTCAATATGAATAATAGTGATTCATCTTTATATATAGTCTTTATGTTGATGGCAATGAGTCCATACACATGGCATTAAACATCACATGGACCTCGTTATACTATTAAACCCATACATTATGAGTGTATGAGCTGCTCATTATATTATAGGCTTTACTCATGAAAGAGAGAATTGCAGGGAAGTGAGATGGGAATTTCAAAATTAAGGCTAAAGTAGCAGAGCTGGAAAAATTCTCGCATTCAGTTGAATTCCCATCTCAATTCCCTGCACTTCTCTCTTTTATTAGGTTGGTAGAAGGAGCATACCTTCATACCTCAGCCTATTCTCCCCAAGTTTTTTACCCCTTTTTATTAAAAAATTAAAAATATTTGTGATGTGAGTGTGAGAGTTGCAGGTTTACACACGAGTCTGCGTGGCAGAATGTCTGTGTGGGAAAGGCCATCTGTGTGTATAAGGGTGTCTGTGTGTAAGGTTGTCTGGATGTGTGTGTGAGTGTAAGGTTGTCTATGTAAGGGTATCTATGTGGGGTGTGGGGGTCAGGGTTGAGTCATTTTTATATGCTCAGTTATTTTTAAATCATGGGAATTTGCTCACATACAAGTGTGTGTGTGTGATGTAAGTTGGTGTGTGTAAGTGGGATTGTGTGTCTCTGTGTGTAAGGGTGTGTGTATGTATGTGTGACTGTGCATGTGTGACTGTGCAAGTGTGAATGTGTGTGTATGTGTGGCTGCATGTGTATGTGTGTGTATTTGTGGCTGTGTATTTTTGTGTATAAGTGTAACTTTGAGTAATGTGAGTTTTTTGTGTGCTGCGAGTCTTATTGTCAGTCACACACACGCATATAGTCAGTAACAGACAGACACAAACACACTCATACAGTCACAGACAGACACACACACAGTCAGTCACAGACACACACATATACATTCTGTCACAGTCAGACATACAGTCACACACACATACAGTGGGTCACATAAACACAGTCACACACACACATGCAGTCAGTCATACACACAAACACACACTCTGTCACATACACTTACGCACAAGTCAGCAATTTTGTTGTTGTTTATGATAAAAAAAAAAAGTGCATCTATCAATATGTCCCCCTCTTGGCTGCTATACCTCATTCTAGCCTGGTCTGTGCCCTGCTGTTGTTTCTAGCCCTGCTGAGCACACTCAGCGCTCGGACACTATAGTACGGTGCATGTGGGGGTGGAGCAGGAAGACTGTGCAGCCGGTGCACACACTGCTCCCCCGCGCTCCGCTGGATAAATAAAATGATCCCAGCGGCGAGGGCACCATGCAGTGACAACAATAACTGGGCGCCAGGTATAATTTCCTGGTGCCTGGGATTTGTTGAGCCCCGATATATACCCATATATACCGATTGCTCAGTGGCGTCAATTATATCAGTCTGTATGCCGCCTAAGCATGTGATCTTATTTACTCTACTTCTATAAAATCTATCATGGGCTCCAGCCCCGGATGTTTTGGAGACCTAGCAACGCCCCTGACGATCCGTATTGGAATTAGAGTGCTAGTTCGATCCGGCAGCGGTGATGCAGATTAGACTCACAAATCAGGAGAGTGACTTCCGGCAGGTTTAGTGACGTTTTCTGTAACCTGTACGCGGAAGTCTCTCTCCTGATTTATGCTCCCTTGATGGTAGCTCACATATTGATTGGTCGCCTGTTTAAAGCGCTGAACTTAGCTTGGTTTCCGATTTGTCCTTGAGGCGAATGAGTACTGAAAAGTATGTGAAATGTTATCTAAATGGAAATGTGTTCATTGCTTCACTAACAAATGGTCCCTGTTTCGCCTTTGTTAACTGTGTGTTTTAATAGGTATAGTGCACTCTGAAAGAGCCTAATAACTTGAACAGTTTCCCCAGGAATGTAGCTTCACAATAAAGGTTTATCCTGGCTGCTGAGTTCATTCTCTGGTTCTGTCACATTTACCACTGTGTCCCATGATGTCCCAGTCATTCAGTAACACCCAGCTGCTCCTCTGCGATGCTTTCGCCACTTGGAAAATCCAAGATGGCAGGTGCAACTTCAAAACATCGCAGTAACGGATCCAAGATGACGGACGTGATATTTTATGTCGCCAATATTGGATCCAATATGGCGGTTGCAAGTCTTCACTTTCAGAGAACACCTCCTAGTCACCAACCAATGACTACACATGAAAGGGCATGTCTAGAACGGATCTCCATAACAACATCCCAAGTTTCCTTCCTGACACCTCCCCTGTAATAACAAGCTCATTACCTACAGCCTATATAAACAACGCCTTACATGAGTATCATTGCTTCTGGTATTTGGAACTGTCAGCTAGTTAAGTGTTATTTACTTTTGTGCCGCACACCTAACACATATTGGGCATCCGCGCCTGATGTAATGTAATTGAAGCGTTGGCCTTGAATTTGCCCATTATAGTGTCATTGTGGATAGATAAGGGATCATTTCAATGATCTGTGAATGTTCAGATGTACAGGGCCATTTGGATTATTGATTTGACTCCGTTTTAGGGAACAATTCCTTTTTTTTTATATGTGTCTATTTGTTTTTATTTTTGAGTATATTTTTATTGCATCAAGTAAATATGTCTTGTACAGCATTCATTTCAAACAGTATAATAATCAAATGGATAGCTGACATATACACTAGTATGTCAAACATAAATTATAAGAAGAAAAGGTGGGGGGAAAGGTGCCCCAAGAGAAGGAGTCCCTGCAACAGCAAAAGAGTGTTGCAACAACAAAAAAACAATGGGCCAAGAACTACACAGGGTTGTCAAAAAAAACACCGGCCGATCAGTGTGGTCCCTCCATCCACTTCAGCCCAACGCACGAAGGGGACGGGAGTGGTCGTCAAATTTAAGGCTATTATGCATTTTTTGTGAGGAGCTCCTGTGCAGCACGTCTTGTCAGTAGCTTAGTTAGCTCCGCCCTCGGCTAACGTGTAAATTGTGCTATCAATAAATTCTATGTTTTGTATACTATATAGGCTAGCATTAGATCCTAACATTGATATGTATGTATGTTGATTGGAAACAGGGCCACCATCAGGGGGAGACGGGCGATACACCTGTCCTGGGTCCGCTCAGACCCCTGGCCCTTTAAAAAAAAAAATGTAAAAAACAAAGCGTAGGCAAACAGGGCAGCAGAATTTTTTCCAGTTAGGGAACCTGACATTTCTGATGGCGGCCCTGATTGGAAACTCTGCACATGATTATATTAAAAGATGCAGCAGTCTGGCTTAAGGGGAGTATAAAAGATTGAAGGGGTGTGGATATGCACCTGGAAGAAGCCTAAGGTTGAAGGCAAAAAGCATACTGCTACAAGACTTCCAGGACGAGGTTGGATGGATTTTTGCCTCCTATTCCAGATGAAGACGTCTTCAAACCTTTTTGTGTGCTATTTACATGTGTTATGAGTTTAAAGTGTACACGTTTTTAACATAAATTGCCATTTTATACAGATCATACTGGACCATCCATTTGCCTTTTGTTTCCTGTTATTTTGCCAATTGACCTATTCGTATGAATGGGGACTCTAGTTCGGTTTATAGAAAGCCAATAGTATTACATGTATTCTATAAGCCGAAAGTCTATAAACTGAAGGACATTCGGTTTATAGACTTTCTGCTTATAGAATACGTGTAATACTATTGCCTTTCTATAAACCAAAAGTCTATAAACCGAACGACCTTCGGTTTATAGACTTTCCGCTTATAGAATACGTGTAATACTATTGCCTTTCTATAAAGAATTTCTTATGAAAGGGGACTCTAGTTCGGTTTATAGAAAGCCAGTAGCATTACATGTATTCCATAAGCCGAAAGTCTATAAACTGAACAAAGTTTGGTTTATAGACTTTCGGTTTTTGGAATGTGTAGATCAATTGATTCGTACGAACGAATAAAACGAAACGAAAATAATGAACGAATTTCGTCTGAAACGAATGCAGTAATGAACTAAATTCGTTTTAGACTAAATAAATAACATGTTCGTCCGAATGGACGAAAACGAAACGAAAATTTTAGTTTTGCACATGTCTAATATATATATATATATATATATATATATATATATATATATATATATATATATATATATATATATATATATATATATATATATATATGTTAATTAGCAGATTGATCAATCTGTAGGGACTACTTTTGGCCTTAAGTTTGAAATTCCCTTCTCAATTCCCTGCAATTCTCTCTCTCAATGAATCAAGACCTAAATGTCAGGCTCCAGTGATTGTAGGTAGAATGGAGCATGCTTTGCTGGGAACAGGACAGAGCAGTATAACCTAAATAAAGATTATTCTGAAGTTTGGTTAAACCTGTGCGAATGTAAAGTTAGTGCACAGATTGAGCCAGGTTTTTGTTTGTAAGTTATTTTTACTTTGCTTTAAACACTTAGGCTGTTTTTGGACTTCTGCAGTTTTTGAGTTTAGTTGTAATGTATTCTTGTTTTGAGTTCCCAAAACAAGATTTTATACTGGTTTTATTGCTATAAGAAGGGATTTATTTAAATACCTTAATTCATATCTTGTTTTATTTTTTTATAACTTGTTTCTAACATTAACCTGAAAAAAGATCTTACACAAATACAAACGGTAAAAAAAGAAAAAAATCTAAATAGTTTATAATATTTGTCCTGAGTTTAGAAATATGCCATTATTTACATTTTTTGGTTGTTGCAAGTTATAGGGCAATAACCTCAAATTTCCCTAACAATTTTCCCCTACAATAACATCAACCCCGTTGATCAACTATTAAAAAAAAAAAATGCTGTAATATTGCAAACTGTTGCTATGGACACTCTAGCAACTACAGCAGAGTGACAGATGTGGCGATTAACCGTCTCCAAAGCTCACCAAGGGGTTAAAAACCTCAAATAGGCCTATGGTTTATCATTATACAAATAAACTTCAAAGAACAGTGGCCTGTGTGGGTTGCACTAAAGGGCAATGCTTTCTGCCCATCCTAGAGCAGCCCACTGGTGGAATAGATCATACCATAACATTGATTTCATTTTGTGATTAACCAATGCACTTAGTTTTAGGATGATTAATTTGTACCAGGTTTATACCTTAAATGTCATGTGATAGTGGGTCTATGCATCTAATGAATTTAGGCCAGTTGGTGGACATCCAATGCTTTAGATTATAATAATAATAATAATGCAACCAGCACTTCACATGTAAGATTAAAGTCTAATTTTTAACTCAAATATGTTTTTGTTTTTTTTACAATATCATTTTAAAGCTCATTCTTAATTAATTACATACATAGACCTACTGTACTTCACTTAAAGGCATTTAAAGGTGTTAATCAGATACAAATTAATCATCCTAAAACCAATTACAGCTGGAAAGCTCATCCATTCTCTTTTATTACCTGATGAAATTAAGTGTCCAGCACCCCAGCTTAAGATCCACTCTAGAAAGGTGGACAACACAGATTTAAATTATATACTGGCGCAATCAGCATGTGCACCAATGTATAAAGCAGACTCCGGTCACTATCTATGCTGAATACGTAGATTTATATTGTGTCGGTGCAGCCTATGTGTATATATAAATAAAATTACAAAAACAGGCACTGAAAAGTGCCTCCTTTTTGTCAGGGAACGTCTGTCTCAGTGCTAAGTGTCGGAAGTTATAAAAAAAAGCAGAATCGCCGTTATACACAACAAGTGGCAATTGTGGGATTTTTTTAATATAAAACTTCCAACACTTTGCTTTTATACATTACCCCCATAGTGCCTAAACTGGACAAATTACCAGACACATTACATGGTAACTGTAACAAATATGCTATGTCCCACCCAAACTGTTAAAGTTTTGCCTGGATACTATAGCCTATCTTTTATTAAAAGGGGAAAGAGGAAATTGTAGGTTAGCAATGCGAACCCCATGATGTATAGTAAACAAGAAAAATCAAATTAAAAATAAATACAATTTATTATAAATTAAACAATGTCATTTCAGCTATGTAACTATCTAAAGAAAATTCTATACCCATTCTAAAACTTGGAGATGAAAAGACAAAAAAGGGGGACACTTTTTTTTATGTTGTATACTTAAAAAAAAACAAAGCATGAACAGAATTTATCAAAATCAGGCCAAGTGAACTCCAACAAGATAGCTCTACATTCAGGCAAAAGAAAACATGATTCAAATAATGCCAGCAGGGGGAAAAGTAGGTGTAAAGCAAAGGGAGTCTCCAATCTCCCATCCACAGGTCATGGGGGTACAAATGTTCTCTTCTCGTTCCTCAGTTTGTTGGAACCCTCTCTTTAGCAGCTGTACAGCGTCCCTGGTGAAAGGGGAAAAAATGATCTATTTATATATATATATATATATATATATATATATATATATATATATATATATATACACACACACACACACACACAATTGTGTGTAGTTACCATTAGCGGTTATAAATATTTGGTTTGTTTTGAAATTGAGGAAAGTCATGACAGGCCACTGTGTAGGTCTTCCCAGAAGTGGCTAAGACATTGTCTACGTGGGTTTGCCATCAAATGCCACTTCAACGTATGGAATTCCAATCAATAGTCTTTATTAAACCACGAGTAGCTAATTTTTATTTTTAACCCCTTAGTGACAATACATTTTCACCTTGACTTTCCCTTGGTGACAATGGCTGACAATGGCTGTTTTGACATTTCTAGGGTGTTTGTGTTTAGCTGTAATTTGTTTCTTTCTCACATACAGTACCCACACAAATTATATGTTGTTTTTATCGTCATAAGAAGGGCTTTCATTAGATACCATTATGTTCATCATATCTTATAATTTACTACAAAAAAAATCATAAAATATGATGAAAAATTAAAAAAAAACCTTTTTCTAACTTTGACCTAAAATATAATTTACACAAACAAAATCATTAAAAAAGACCCCGTCTAAATAGTTTCTAAATGTTGTCCCGAGTTCAAAAATATGCATTTTTCCATATTTTTCGGTATTTTTTTGCGAGTTATGGGGCAAAAACCAAAAATAGTGTTTTTTGGTTTTTTCCTATATTGACCTTTTGACCCCAACCCAAACCCAAAATTTAACCCTAACACTAAATTTAACCCCAACTCTAATCCTTATTATATCCCTTAATATTTTTTAATTTAATTTTAACCCTATCCCTTATGCTAAAAATTATTTAATTTTAACCCTATAGGCTAATCTATCTATATAACCTGTTTTTAATTAATTAAATATTTATTTTAAATATTTTCCATTGCAATGCTACTTAACTACCACTAGGGGCAGTCAAGTAGCATATTCAGAGTGACGGAAGTGAAGTTACTTTCACTTCCGAAGCTCAGACCGGCAGAGGGCTTACCCATATTGACGGAGCAGCATGCTCCGTGGGTGCTCCAAAATAGAAATTTCAGTGCTGGCTATTGCCTCGACATCGAGGCAATAGACCAGCACCGTTAAATCGTTCATCGCGAAAACCGCTTGATTCACCGCAGGACGTGCCAGGCACGTCCTTTGTCGTTAAGGGAGGTTCTCCCAGGATGTGCCTAACACGTCCTTTGTCGCGAAAGGGATTAATAAGAAATAGACCAGTTATGGGTAATAATCATAGGTTATTTAGCAGTAATACAAAAGCTTTCCAAAAAAAAGAAAAAAGACTATATATTTAAACTCAGATATTGAGAATATGGATAGTTAAGCTAGTTGGCCTGCACGTTTGAGGTTCATGTATTGACCCATTCAAAAATAATGTGATGGTTTAATGTTCCTTAATGAAGCTGGTAAACCTTGGCTACAGTATGGGCTATAAGGAGATATGTTGGGTACACATCACAACCCAACTGACTTGCTTTAACCAATTTGTATTTAAAAGTAATTGATGAGTGCATTAGACGTCTATTTTTAAAATATATATATTTTTGTTATCTTCAGAGTTACTGTATGTGCTATTTTTTATTGTATGTAGGTAGCATCTCACTATTTAATAAAAAAAATGATGGGGGTGGAGGGAGGAGGAAGCTTACCAAGCTGCCCGAGGCATAGCGTAGTGGATCCGAGTTTGCTGAAAGCCATTGAAAGTGGAAGATGCTGCCAAGGTATAGGCTCCCATGTTGTCAAACAAGAGCCAGTCACCAACATCCAGCTCAGGTAGGTGGAGATGTTCAGCAATGTGATCCAAATCATCACATGTGGGCCCCCACAGGATACTATTATATGTGGGTTACCCTGGGGATGGTTTCTAATTAAAAAGACACATTGATCATCAGGATCAGCCTGTCCAATAAGATGGCGTTTTATAAATATCACAATTTCCAATTCTGAAAATACCATAGAATATTGCCATCTCAGACCATTAGTGATTTTCCAGTTCACAAAACTGTTAACAGACATATGATTAACACTTATTGATGAGAATTAGCATGATTTATAGATTAATAATAAAGCAGGACAGGTCATGTTGTCATAGGGCCTCTAAGGACCGTTGTAACGCTAGCTCTCAAAGTAACTAAGATTATCTAGAATCTTTAATATGGATATATTTGTCAGCGACATTGGATAAGCATTATGGAGCTTATTTTGCAATGCCAAAAAGGATGCCTATCCATGTAAGAACATCAGTGAGAGCTGTACCTTGTGAAGAATGGGTTTCGGCTGGGCATGATAAAAGAGAATGCAGTTGAATGATCCGTAGACACCATCATTAACATAATACATTATATTTGCATCACCATCATCACCTAAAATAGAGAAAATAAAGAAATGCATTATTTAAGGGGGAAAAAATATAATATATAACCACGACTGTTTTTCTGTAAGTACTGTATTGATATCTCTATCTGCCATGGAAGTTTTATGAGCATACCTTCAGAATAGTCAAACTGGACTTCTTTCTTGGAGATGATGTTAACAGCCAGAGAGAATGCAGATGCCACATAGTACCTTCCTGGCTCAGCAATAATCTCCACTCCAGAGCCTTCTGGGAAATAGAGATCCAGTGCTGGATTTATTACATCTGCAGTCTAGTACAGATAGCTGCCGTTATTCATTGAAGATATTGTTTTATATCCTTTTGAAATACAAAAGGATTGCACAAAAGGATTATCTGCAAAATAAATAATTTAATAAAATACTTGCCTGCTCAAATCTGACTTTAGAGTCTTCTGTACCAGGGAAACCCCCTCCAATATCCAACAGTCTCATCTTGTACCCAAATTCAGATGCCATTTCAAAGACTAAGCGGGCAGCTGCAATGGACTGATTATATGTTTGTGGATCACTGCATCCAGTGCCCACATGGAAACTGCACAAAGAAAACAAAAATGAAAAGACGTTCATTGCATGTGTTAAAAAATGGGATAAAAGGCTTGGCCATTAAGTTGTTCTAATTAGTGATTTATGGTCTGCTTCTCTACGGAAAGTCCCATCATAGGCTTGATTGACTGTGTGCATAGAGTGTTCCCATATTTTAGCTTTAGTGGTGACGTTTATACAGGTTATATACTGCAGGGGGGAAAAACATTGATAGTGGATGGTGGCTTTAGGTTATCGACCTGTTCACATATAAGTCTTGATTACTCACCTAACACCAATGACCTCTACATTGAGATTCTTAGCAATCTCCAGCAAATGTCTGCAGGTTTTTAAAGGAGCCCCAAATTTAACACTCAGACGGCCAGAAAGATTTTGAGTGGTCTGTGGCTATGCGCAGGACCATTCTGTACAAAAGGAAATTATGGTTAGTGACTTTCGTCATGGAACTATTTAGTGATCTACAGCCACATCAAACACAACTGTATACCTAGCATTTGGATGGCTTTGTGACACCTTGAACAGTTCCAATTCATTGTCAAAAGTCATCATTATTGGGGGGGGTTATTTTGTTTTAACTTGTACGTTTGTAAGGGCTGACAGTTCAGCGCTGAACTGTCAGCCCTTACATAGCCGTGCCATAGTGGCCGCGTTATTCTTCATTGCTGACAGTTCAGCGTTCTAACTGCCGCACTGAATTGTCAGCGATGAAGCCTCCGCGCTGAAGTGTCCTAGACACTGCCAAATCACCAACTAGACAGCTTTCTCATCCACCACAGGGTAATTAAATAACCTTGGTGACAATTAGAAGTTTTGCACTGATTCCTCAGGCACCTATTTATGTGGACACATTGAAGCCTTTATGCATTCAGGTTTGTGTTATAAAATGATAAGGTCCCAGGTACTAGGTTCACAGTAATATATTTAAGCTTCTAAACCAAAAAATCTATATTTAACATTCCATCATTACCTTGCTGGCACAGTCAAAACCAGCTCCCATCTCTGCTAATATCTGCACCACACCTCTGCTGCTATTACACTTCACAGCATAAAAAGGCTTCACACGTGGTAGAGCTTTAAGAAAGCGCAAGTGCTTCTTCACCACATCTCCCAGGTCAGCCATGAAAAAGGCATCTCTATCCTCCTAAGAAAAGTATGGAATACACCAGGGTAAACAGAGACAAGAATAAAAAAAATGGTATGATACGCCAGCCCCCAAATATTATGCTCGAAACCAGTGCTTCCAAACCGTGGAGCATTTGAAGTTATCCTGACAGTATCTGGATATTCTTTATTGTTCCAGTAACAGATTCACAAAGTGGCCAAGTATGTAAGGAAAGAACTGATATGCCTAACAGCTGATAGACTGTTCAATGCCCAACTGACTGATGAAGAAGAGCCAACAAGAATTGAAATGCCATGGGGTGATTGTGGGACTTTGATGAGAATTGGAAATCAGTGTTCTAAATAAAGAATATTAATAGAATTTATAAAAAGAAAAAAATAACATAGATGAGACAAAATGTCTGGGCTTTGCCAAATTACTGGCAAATGAGGTTCAATATAGACAAATGTAAAGTTATGCATTATGGGAAAAATAATAACAAAGCAACATATACGTTAAATGGTATTTCCCTGGGAAAAACTACTAACGAAAAGGATTTAGGAATCATTGTAGATAACAAACTTGGCAACAGTGCCCAATGCCAGTCAGCAGCTGCAAGGGCCAATAAGATATTGGCATGTATAAAACGAGGTATAGATTCACGGGAGGAGGACATCATCTTGCCTCTTTACAAATCAATGATAAGACCTCACCTTGAATATGCAGTACAATTCTGGGCACCAGTCCTTAAAAAGGATATTAAGGAACTAGAAAAAGTGCAAAGGAGAGCTACAAAATTAATAAGGGGATTGGAGGATCTTAGTTATGAAGAGAGACTTAAAAAATTGCATTTATTTACTTTAGAAAAAAGGCGTCTTAGAGGGGATATGATAACTTTATATAAATATGTGCAGGGCCAATATAAGGAGCTCTCCAGGGACCTGTTCATTAATAGAAATGTACAAAGAACAAGAGGTCACCCCCTGAGACTGGAAGAGCAAAGATTTCATAGGCAGCAAAGGAAGGGATTATTTACGGTAAGGACAATAAAATTATGGAACTCACTGCCAAGAGAGGTAGTGCTATCAACCACAATAGATGCATTTAAAAATGGTCTGGATGTTTTTTTAGAAAAGCAGAACATACAGGGGTATTAATAATAGAATGAGCATTAATAATAGAGCTTTTTGATCCAAGGAGAAATCTGATTGCCCTTTTGGAGTCAAGAAGGAATTTTTTTCCCCCTAGGAGGCAACATTCGAAAAAGCTTCCTTAGGGTTTTTTTTGCCTTCTTTTGGATCAAAACGCTGAAATGATAGGTAGAAGGGTTGAACTTGATGGACTTGTGTCTTTTTTCAACCTAAATTACTATGTTACTATGTTACTATGTTACTGTACTGGTTATGTGTAAGATTGCCAAGCCTTGCACCATAGAAACATAGAATGTGTCGGCAGATAAGAACCATACGGTCCATCAAGTCTGCCCAATTTTTTTTGATTACTTTTATTAGTCCCCCATCCCGGTAAACGGGGGACTTGGTGCAAGGCACCAAGGCCTTGCATGGATTAGGAAAGTGACAGACAGGTAGCTGAAAAATAGCACACTCCTAACTTGTGTCTGCATGTGCAATGAAATGTGTAAAATATGTATTTGATACTTACAGTCTGCGAGACTTCATTAATAATTTCCTCCATCAGGTTTCTGGCTGTAAAGCCTTCCTCCACAATAGTAAAATCAGACTCCTGAATGTACCCAGTCATCTTTGCCTTTCTTGTGATTCAAAGAAATGTGCCTGATTGTTTGTTGTTTAAGTAAGTATGCAACAAGCTGTAAGTGTGGGGGGGGGGGGGGGGGAAATATATATAAATATATATACATATTATCCAGCTGTGTAAATGCAGAATGAGACAATAAGTATGATTACTGTATACATATTTTAGGGGGAATGGGGCAAATCATTTTTATTTGTGTATGTCCTGTTAGCTTTCCACACTCTCTACATCATGCATCAGCCTATTCTTGTTCACCTAACTTAGTATGTAAATGGTTAACGCTGTATAAAATAAATGTAATGTAATTCCTATGGCAATCTGTATTTGAGATATAAGTACACGTTTTATTTGCCCTGTAACATGTTTGTGATAATGAAAAAGGTGGTGTTTTGAGGTGAAGGAGCCTTGCTGTAATGCAGGAGCCCGAGTATGCGAACTCTGCCATGCACGATACTGGCAGGTAAATACACTGGCAATACTACCTTTATTTACTTCTGTCACATGGACAGGCATTACACACGCTAATCCACATGATTGTTATAATGTATATATCTGTCATGTTAGATCCCAGCTTTGCCAAATGAGCCTTACCCCTGATCAGTGCACCGAGGGGGGTTCTGCGGTGAACTCCGAGATTTTTAAGCAGACCGGGTTGAGAGTGTTGTCGCTTGCGCCTTGTGTCTTCTATGGAGAAATAACAACAGTAACAGACCATGCACTAAAAGGCAGATCGACTTCTGTGCCAGGCAGCTCTCTGCTCCAGAGAACAGGAAAAACCTGATCCACAACGACTTACCTTAAAACACATTGACAAAGCCGGTGTCCATGGAAAGCTTCGTAAAGTATATTGTTAGCCCTAACCCTGGTGTATATTGCTCTGCACTGTTAATGAAGCATACAGTGCCACAGTCTCTACTTATATACTGATTATTTACTTATATAAAGGGCTACAATTGACGTCATGATGTTACCAGATGACGTACTGCACACCCAGGATAACACAGCTTACCGTCTAGTCCCGCCCACTAGTTGAGCAGGTTGTGCACTTGTATGCTGTAGAGTTTATTGCGTTTTTTCCAAATTTATTCCTGAATTGAAATCCTCTGGGCTGATAATGTTTTTGGATTTTAGAACAAGAGACACATATATTTAGCACTAGCCAGATGTGCCACTTAGAGTCTCAAATACAACTTGTTTATAGCTGCATCTGCATGGCATTCCGAGGAATTACTATAAACAATTGTAGGGCTGTCAATGGTATCTATGTTAGGGTGAAACTGAATTGGTAAAGAGAAATTATAAGTTATGCAGGTGAATCCCCTTGCTAAAGGTCCAAATAATCACATTGCGATATATAAACTGAGGCCAGCGTTGAGCTGCAGAACAAAGACAGTCCATGCCTTCCTACTGGCATTGGAGCCCAGTATTTTAGGATGGCACCCTACATGTGGGAAATGTTATTATTATTATACAGGGAAGTTAATTAAATAGAAACCCATGACAGCACCATTTTATGCAAATGCAGTTACTGGATGTGTGCAAACTGTATTTGCTCGAATATAAAATGACCCTGATAATAAGATGACCCCCAAAACTTTTACTGTTTTTTCATATTTAATAAAAATGATGATTGAAAAAAATGTATGTCTTGTTTTTATTTGCCAATCTGCCCCCCAGACTTAGTCAATGGATCCCCCCCCCCACACAGCATCTGCCTCCCCATCTTAGTCAATGCATCCCCCCACACACCCATCTGCCCGCCAGATTTAGTCAAAGCCATTGGGCCATTCTTCTGTGAAAAGTAAATCTCAGAGTTTTTAACTAATGCACAGAATATGGTTTTAATTGAAGCCAAAATTATTTGATCTTAATGTGTACCAATCACACAGAATTGCGTTATCACTTTTTAGATCGTAAAAAAAAATAATCTATACATATATTGTGCTATAGAAGGTATAGATTTTTTTTAAATGTTCATGATTTATCTTCATGTTGCATGTAGAGTTACAAATATGGCCATCAAAATTAATGGGTATGCATCCTTACAGCATCATGGGCCTGGAGCTGAAGATTTCGGTGGGCCTTTTTTATGGAAATCTATAAAAAGAAACGTAAAGCATGTTTTTTTTAACACAAATTAAATATTTTAATTATTTTTTTGTGTGCTTTTTTATGTTTGAATTGTTTATTAAATTATTTTCCATACAAAAAACAAACTAACATATACATAGTACTTTGCACTTCTCCTATTTTCTGTTTTAAGTCAATTCGACATACCCTCTTCTTTTTTTCTTCATATTATTGATTATAGTAAATCAGTGTATTAACCCTCCCAGGGAGTCTATACAAAAGTACAAAATATACAACATACTTACAAAAAGCCTAAAAATACATACAAAATTACAGAACTACCAAAAAATACAAACAATTTACAAGCCCAATGACGTTTGCTTCTCCAAAGAGTCTGGAAATGTGGCGAGGGTATATAATGCTTCCTTTAATTATACTGATTTTCTTATTGTGACTTCTCTACCTTCTACTAAGGACCTATACATGGGCATCCGCAGAAATTTTTTCAGGGGGGGGCATAATTTTACCGTCATCCTTTCTGCGCCGTGCCTCTTTTTGACAAGTTATCATGAAGTGGAGGAGCTTTGTCATTATTAGTGAAGGCATGCAAAGGGTTGATAAACCCTGCACCAGATACAGATCCACAGCACCAGATATAAACCAACCACACTAGATATAGCCTCACTGCACCAAATATAGATCCACTGTGCCAGATATAGACCCACAACACCAGATATTAACCCACGGTACCAGCTAAAAACCCATGACACAAGATATAAACCACAGCACCAGATAAATATCCAGAGCTCTAGCTGAAACTCCACAGCAACAGATAGAACAACATAGCAAAGATATAACCCCATAGCACCAGATACAACACTATAGCACACAATATAACCTCTCAGCACCAGACACAACACTATAGCACACAATATAACCCCACAGCACCAGACACAACACTATAGCACACAATATAACCTCACAGCACCAGATACAACACTATAGCACACAATATAACCTCTCAGCACCAGATACAACACTATAGCACACAATATAACCTCTCAGCACTAGACACAACACTATAGCACACAATATAACTCCACAGCACCAGATACAACACTATAACACACAATATAACCCCACAGCACCAGATACACTATAGCACACAATATAACCCCACAGCACCAGATACAACACTATAGCACATAATATAACCCCGCAGCACCAGATACAACACTATAGCACACAATATAACCTCATAGCACCAGATACACTATAGCACACAATATAACCTCTCAGCACCAGACACAACACTATAGCACACAATATAACCCCACAGCACCAGACACAACACTATAGCACACAATATAACCTCACAGCACCAGATACAACACTATAGCACACAATATAACCTCTCAGCACCAGACACAACACTATAGCACACAATGTAACCTCTCAGCACCAGACACAACACTATAGCACACAATATAACCTCTCAGCACTAGACACAACACTATAGCACACAATATAACTCCACAGCACCAGATACAACACTATAACACACAATATAACCCCACAGCACCAGATACACTATAGCACACAATATAACCTCACAGCACGAGATACACTATAGCACACAATATAACCCCACAGCACCAGATACAACACTATAGCACACAATGTAACCCAACAGCACCAGACAAAACACTATAGCACACAATATAACTCCACAGCACCAGATACAACACTATAGCACACAATGTAACCCAACAGCACCAGATACAACACTATAGCACACAATATAACCCCACAGCACCAGATACAACACTATAACACACAATATAACCCCACAGCACCAGATACACTATAGCACACAATATAACCCCACAGCACCAGATACAACACTATAGCACATAATATAACCCCGCAGCACCAGATACAACACTATAGCACACAATATAACCTCACAGCACCAGATACACTATAGCACACAATATAACCTCACAGCACGAGATACACTATAGCACACAATATAACCTCTCAGCACCAGATACAACACTATAGCACACAATATAACCCCACAGCACCAGATACAACACTATAGCACACAATGTAACCCAACAGCACCAGACAAAACACTATAGCACACAATATAACTCCACAGCACCAGATACAACACTATAGCACACAATGTAACCCAACAGCACCAGATACAACACTATAGCACACAATATAACCCCTCAGCACCAAATACAATACTATAGCACACAATATAACCCCACAGCACCAGATACAACACTATAGCACACAATATAACCTCTCAGCACCAGATACAACACTATAGCACACAATATAACCTCTCAGCACCAGATACAACACTATAGCACACAATATAACCCCTCAGCACCAGATACAACACTATAGCACACAATTTAACCCCACAGCACCAGATACAACACTATAGCACACAATATAACCCCACAGCACCAGATACAACTCTATAGCACACAATATAACCCCACAGCACCAGATACAACACTATAGCACACAATATAACCCCACAGCACCAGATACAACACTATAGCACACAATATAAACACAAAGCAACAGATTCCCTAAACACCCAAATTCCTAAATCCATGACATTTCTTAATCTCTTTCCCCCTTTTTTATATGTTTTATTCCTCCATGTTTGCCATCTCTTTCCCCATCATTTTATGTGTTTTATTCCTCCATGTCTGTGACCTCTTTTCATCCTCTATTATCTTTTCTGCCCCATGTCATCCCATTTTGTTTGCAATCTGCCTCCATCTATCACATAATTTTATCCTCCATTATCTTTTCTGCCCCATCCACTTGTCACCATGTGTATGTGAGCAGAGCCTGGTCAGAGGAGCTGCTCAGACTGGACAAATGGGAGGGACCTCCCTGGATTTACCCCACTCTTCCATGTACCTAGTTTTTTAAAGCTATTATAAGCTCTTCCTACCTGTTACAGAGGCTCAGCTATGGTCTCTGAGTATCTTCCCCTGCAGGATCTCTTCTGTCAGTCATGCTGCCACATGGAGGGCTGAGGGGCGGGGCTATAACTTCATATCCCCGGGCACCCCTCTCATTGGCTCTCCATGCAGCATGACTGACAGCTGCAGAGACCTGCACCAATGTGGATGGGAGACCAGTATTACAGCAAGCAGAGTTGCAGAGAGCAACAGCTTTGGGTGCCACCTCCTACCCCAGCAACTGGTGTGCAGTCCCCTAGGGACAACTAGAGGCTACATACTGAGAAAAAAATAATAATAATAAAACAAAAATAAAAAATAATTTAAATTGTTTTTATTTATTTTTTTTTAAAGGGGAATTGCAAAAATCCAGGGGGGGGCAAGCGCCCCACCTTGCCCCCCCCTGCGGACGCCCATGGACCTATATGAACCTTTGGCAATTTGCCCAGCCTTTTTTGGCTGTTATTTCTATTGCGTTCCATACTAAGTTGGTAAGTCATCTGACGTTTCGGAACTTGCCAAGTAGGGGCCTCTTGGGATTTCCACATTCTCGCTCTTGATATTTTCCTTTCGAAGATTATATTTGTCATTAGATATCTCAAGACCTTAGGCCAGCTCAAGTGGAGAAGGGCCACTTGTGGGGATTTACACAGCTTTTTTCCCATTATTTCTTCTAAAAGCAGAAAGATCATATCCCGTGTGTTTTTCAAATGGCCACATTCCCACCAAGTGTGTAGGAATGTGCCAACTTGAGATTGGCATCTCCAGCAGTTGGGGCTGCTTTCAGGGAACATCTTATTTGGTCTTTCTGGTACCAAATACCATCGCTGAATAAGTTTGTATTGTAGTTCTACTAAATTTAGGCAATGTACGAATTTCTTTAGATTAGGTATCATTTTCAGCCAGTCAGCCAGAGCTATATTAATATTGAGATCTTTCTGCCATTGCAAATACTCTAAAAAAATGCCCCTCGACTTACATTTGAGGTTCATCTTATAATCAGACCTCAAATCGAGGTCTGACTATAAGACTGGGATCCAGGTCCCCTGCAGAGCTGCAGGGTACCTGGATCCCCCTCACAAGCAGCCGGTTGATGTCTGCATGATGCATGCAGACATCCTCCGATGCTCCCCGGCACCGTCTTAGAAAACGGATGTGTCGGGTAGCATCAGAGGATGTCTGCACATATCGTGCAGACATCCACCAGCTGCCCCCACTAGCCACCAGGGAGAGGGAGCACAAGCAAGTCTGAGGGAGGGAGGGGGGAGAAGGAGCACAAGCAAGTCTACAGGGGGGAGAGGGAGCACAAGCAAGTCTGAGAGAGGGAGGGGGAGAGGGAGCATGAGCAAGTCTGGGGGAGGCCTTTTCCGCATCCAAAATTATAATGGCCAATGGGACTTCATGTCTGTTACTACAATCTATCACATTTATCAGTCTGTGCATGTTATCCGTAGACTATCTACCTTTCTCAAACCCTACTTGGTCTGAGTTTATTAAACAAGGGATCACAGATTTTAGTCTCTCTGCTAACATGGCCGAAATTGAGATTGGCCTATTGTTACCAATTTAACCTGGGCCTTTACCTTGTTTCAAAATAGTTAGCACATTGGCTTGAGATAGTTCTTTTTGGGTGTTCTTCTTTTCTAACAATCTCATTAAAGACTTGGGTGATCTGTGGAGCTATATTGTTCTTATAGAAGAGGCCTGTGAATCCATCAGGACCTGGGGCTTTACTTGGTTTAATTTGATCAATGGCTTCCTTGACCTCTGCAAGAGAAAACAGGGTGTTAAGTATCGACAATTTCGGGAGCTGGCTATCTTCTATAAATGTCAACATAGCGTCGTCCATTCCTTTATGGTAAGTTACAGATTGTTTCATAAAATTGGGCAAATGATCTGTTGATCTCCTCTGGTGAGTACATGGTCTTACCATTATATGTAATTTTAAAGAAACGTTGTTTTGTTGTTTTATTCTTTAATTTGTGGTCAATATTTTGTCTGCTCTATTATGTTTTATAATAGTAATGTTGTTTCATTTTTTCTCCATCTCTAGTACTAATTTAGCATTGATCTCTTTTTTAATTTTATCAACCTTAGCTGCTAGTTCTTGGGGCGTGTTTTCTTTTTTTCTTTCCACCCATTCTGCCAATTTTATATATAAATCTGCCAGTGGTTTACCTTACTCTGCTTTAAGCCTAGACCCCATTTGGATGAAATATCATTTTAGCACGCACTTATATGTGCACCAAACCTGCCTCATAGAGATTTCTTCTGTTATATTTTCTTGGAAAAACAAGTCTGACATTTTCTTAATATATGCATGATTCCCTGGGAATAGGAGTTCGTTGTTAAGTCTTCACGAGGCTTGGCTATTCTGCGTGTTATCAAATTTCAGATTCATATAAACAGCTGGGTGATCTGACCATGTGATCTCTATAATTTAAATGTTTTTAATGCATTTAATAAGCCTTGAATTACCCACTATAAGGTCTATTCTGGAGTAGTCAGGCCCACCATCTGGGGGTGATGGGCGATACTGGCGTGCCTGGGCCCGGCAGACAAAAAAAACACCAAAAACAAAAACCAAAAGGTATGAGCATTTGGCGTGTTAATTGCATTTTCAATTTCTCTTTTTCTATCTATTACTCTCCCATCATCTCCTTGCCTCTTCAGGTGTTTTCAGGACAGTCCTGAGGCCCTCTTTCTGGATAATTAAACTCACAGGATACCTTCACCTGTATCTTACTCCCTCTTCTCCCATTTCTATAGTTGTGCCTTTAAACTGGGCCCTTGTCACCCTGGTAGCATATGATAGGTCTTGGAAGAATTTTAGGTTTGAGAATTTTCGCTTAAAGTTTTTTATCTTTAGTCATAGGGCTCGCTATCATAGATTTAATTCTGTATGAAGAAACAAATTATTACATCTCTTGGAGCAGTATCTGTAACGGCTTTTGGTTTTAAGATACAATGAAATCTCTCCATAACACACTGTTGGTTATCTTTAATTTCTCCCAGCTCTTCAAAGTATTCCATCAAGAAATCCTCCAGTTGGTCTTGTCCTACACTCTGGTATAGTCCTTATTCTTATGTTATTTCTGTGAGTTCTATCTTCTAAGTCTGCTAATTTGACTTCCAGCTCCTCTAACTTTTTTTTCTATATTCCTATACTTCTCTTGATTTCTCCTGAGAAAATTGCATTGCCTGTACTTTTTCCTCCACCCCTTGAACTCTTTTAGTCAGATCCCTAATCTCCTTTTTAATTTCGTTTGAGTTCTATTGTATCTCTTATTTAATTTGGGTCAGTTGGGACTCCAGGCATGGTTTTAAGAACTCTGGTGTCAGTGTCTGCAGTTCCATCTCACCTGAAGAGTCTAAATGAGATGTATCTTTGAGTAATCTAAATTAATTTGTTGCATGGGAGAGAAAAAACTTCTTTTCCTTCTCTTTTTTGCTAATTTCTCCTTTGTCTTTTCTTTCACTCCTTATTCAGAAGTAGTGTTGAGCGAACCTGAACCACACTGTTCGGGTTCGTACCGGACATTACGGTGTCCGTGCCACGAACCCGAACCCGGACATTTCACTGTATGTCCGTGTTGGAGTTCGAGGTTCGGCTATAAACCGAAAGTCTTTAAACTGAAAGTCATTCGGTTTATAGACTTTCGGTTTATAGAATTGCCAATAACATTACATGTATTCTATAAGCCGAAAGTCTATAAACCGAAAGACATTCGGTTTATAGACTTTCGGTTTATAGAATACATGTAATGCTATTGCTATTCTATAAACCGAAATAGAGTCCCCAGTCATACGAATAGGACAATTGACCCATTCGTATGAATGGGGACTCTATTTCGGTTTATAGAATAGCCAATAGCATTACATGTATTCTATAAACCGAAGGTCTATAAACCGAATGACTTTCGGTTTATAGAATACATGCTATTACTATTCTATAAACCGAAAGTCTATAAACCAAACGTTGTTCGGTTTATAGACTTTCGGCATATAGAAAACATGTAATGCTATTGGCTATCTATAAACCGAACCAGAGTCCCCACATATGGTTGTCCCGGTCTCCCTTTAGGTTTTGCCAGTAGGGTTTTTTTTTTTCATTGAGTTATTGCTCCTTTGAGCTCAAGTGGCTGCTAGCTCCCTTTTTTTCCCCCAAATGTCAGAGTTGTACAGACCGCTCGAGGCAAGATAGGGTTATATGTAGCATCTGTTTATCGCCCACATTGTGACATAGGAGCGGGGTCTATAACTCCCTGACCTCCTCCCCTACCTTAGACCTTTACCGGCCCTGTAGTTCTCCTATAGGCCAGGGTTTTCATGCATGAATAAAAGTTTTAATATGTTTAGACTTATTTGAGTACTGTCAGACTCTGTCGCTATCGCAAGGAGTGGACACTCAGGAGAATCTCCGATGGGGTTTTCGGCTTCTGCAGTACAGTGTCTTCTGTTCGGCAGTCCGACAAGCTGATGTCATGGGAGAAGAGGGAAAACATCGCAATTACTTTCTCTCCATCGTATTCTCCCAGTGCGAAACCTCCAGATCCCTGAGCTTTGCGTGGCCACGTCCTCACGTCATCAGCTCCTCCCCCTCCACAGAAAGAAAACATTTAATTATTTTTATTAAAGTGCCATAACAGAAACTATAAATATTTATTTTTTTGTAAATAGAAAATTAGTAAATTAAATATAACCATAATAAGTTCAACATTTACAACAACCATTTTTTTTATAAATATAAAGTAACCATATAAACAAATTAAATATAAATGTACGGTACATAGCTCATATAAATAAGTTCCTTAAAGTATTACTCCAAGCATCACAGTCACTACAGCCTGCTGTTATGGTGCAGGGAGTAACTTAAAAACAAACAAACCATATGTCATCTAATTATTGATTAATCTGAGCTAATCAATTTCAAACCTCTATTTTATTTATTTGAGGGGTTTTTCTTCTTCCTGTTATTAATATTAAGTTGTATATCTGATATCATATACTTTGTAAATAATTCTGATAATTCTCTAATCTGTTAATATTTACAAGATCAGTTCACAACCTAATAAATCCAAATAAACATATTTAGTATAAACATTTTTTAAAACAGTGAATGTTTTACTGAGTCCATAATGCTGGAGTGTATATTATGACATCATGTGTAGGCGCAACCCCTCAAACTGTGAAGCTGTAAAGCAAACCCTGACATCAAAATCACAAAATGGCTTCAGGAGATAAACACATAACTTTTTTTTCTTTTTTTAGTGTAATATATTCAACCAAACAGAAAATATCTTGGCATTTATTGTATTCATGTTTTTAAATAAATTATGCACCATAAATCTAAATAGAGGTTAAATCTGTGGTATTGTCCCTTTAAGCTCATTCAGCAATCCATTTTCAATGCGGAGTGAGTCCATTTAAACGCTCCTGACCATGGAAGATCTTAGTTCATTTTTCATGCATTTTAATGCTGAAAATGAACACTCACCACTGCAGATCAAACGCCAAGCGTACGAAAGGACCATGCATCTGTGTGTGCCCAGAGTTGAAAGGGTGCATCTGAAACACTATGAAAGCTTGGCATTTGATTTGCCAAGCTTCCGTAAGGACATAAATAAATCTACACACCAATTCATACCAGTGTTTCTCAACATTTTTACCCTTGCAGAACCCTTGAGATATTATTAATGTCTCAGGAAACACTACATAAAAATATTATATATCATTATTACTTTTTTTTTTTTTTATAAACATTAAGTTCATAAGGAAAAAAATATATATTTTTTCTAAGCATAAACTTGGTCTAACTTGGCCAAATCAGCAGTAATGCATAAACTTGGCATATCATGGCTAAATCAGCAGTAATGCATAAACTTGGCATATCACGGCAAAATCAGCAGTAGTGTTTCACTTGGCATATCATGGCTAAATCAGCAGTAATGTATAAACATGGCATATAATGCCACAATCAGCATCAATGCATAAACATGGCATATCATGGCAAAATTAGCATCAATGTATAACCATGGCAAAATCAGCAGTAATGTCTTAATTCTGTATATGAATTTAGGTAAAAAAAGAATAAGCCTGAATATTAGACTACCCTATAGGAAACAAGTTTTACTAGTAAATTTTAATTCAATGTAAACTGTTTTTTCTTCATATTTAATAAAAATTATGATTGAAAAAAATGCACTTCTTTTTTATTTCCTTTTATTTGCCATTCTGCCCACAGGCTTGCCAAATGCCAATGCATTCCCATACATACCAGTCTGCTGCCCAGACTTGCCAGTGCATACCCATTATATACCCAGTATTGCCAATCTGCCACCCAGACTTGCTCATTCTGGCCCCAGACAAATCTATTTTTATTTAACCATTTCCTGATGTTCTATGCTGTCCTATTTTTTTGGTCCCAAGATGAGCTGTGCTCGGATCCCACTGCAGGGACTTGCAGCGTGACCTCACCTGTCAGATGAGGCCACTTTGAGTCCTGTTCATGTGTGTCGCAGCAAAGTTAAGCGGGAAATCAGTCTTTGCGTGCCGATCCACGTCATGTGACCACCACATCATGCAGCCCACATTGGAAAGCTATCCCCCCCAAAAAAGGTTTTTTTCCCTTATGTGGGCATGGGCCCACGTTGCCTATTGCAGGGCCATCTATAATCTTGATTGGACCCTGGGCAGGCATTTGCCCCCACGGCAGCGAAGCTCCCTTGTTTCACCATCCCAGATGCTGTAATTTTGGAGCCAATGGCCATGGGAAATGTAGTTCCCAGAGCCCTTTGACAGGAGGGAAGGACTACAGCGCGATGACCTCCCATGCATGCAATCACGCCATTCATCACAATGTTATCACACAAACACACACAAAAGCAATAAGCACACACACAATTGGACTTTTCTTGCAGTGAGTATTTTTATTGCATTGTATACAATGTGTATATTACGTGTATAATTGCAGTGTATAAACTGTATATTTGGATAAAAATGTGTATACAGTGTATATAAAAAGTCTACACACCCCTGTTAAAATGTCAGGTTTCTGTGCTGTAAAAAAATAAGAGAAAGATAAATCATTTCAGAACTTTTTCCACCTTTAATGTGACCAATAAACTGTACAACTCAATTGAAAAACAAACTGAAATCTTTTAGGTAGAGGGAAGAAAAAATATAAAAATAAAATAATGTGGTTGCATAAGTGTGCACACCCTTAAACTAATACTTTGTTGAAGCACCTTTTGATTTTATTACAGCACTCAGTCTTTTTGGGTATGAGTCTATCAGCATGGCACATTTTGACTTGGCAAGATTTGCCCACTCTTCTTTGCAAAAACACTTCAAATCTGTCAGATTGCGAGGGCATCTCCTGTGCACAGGCCTCTTCAGATCACCCCACAGATTTTCAATCAGATTCAGGTCTGGGCTCTGGCTGTGCCATTCCAAAACTTTAATCTTCTTCTGGTGAAGCCATTCCTTTGTTGATTTGGATGTATGCTTTGGGTCCCCAAAGCATGATGCTGCCACCACCATGCTTCACTGTGGGTATGGTGTTCTTTTGGTGATGTGCAGTGTTGTTTTGCGCCAAACATATCTTTTGGAATTATGGCCAAAAAGTTCAACCTTGGTTTCATCAGACCAAAACACCTTTTCCCACATGCTTTTGGGAGACTTCATTTTTTTTTTGCAAAATGTAGCCTGGCTTGGATGTTTTGCTTCGTAAGAAAAGGCTTTCGTCTTGCCACTCTACCCCATAGCTCAGACATATGAAGAATACGGGAGATTGTTGTCACATGTACCACACAGCCAGTACTTGCCAGATATTCCTGCAGCTCCTTTAATGTTGCTGTAGGCCTCTTGGTAGCCTCCCAGACCAGTTTTCTTCTCGTCTTTTCATAAATTTTGGAGGGAGCTCCAGTTCTTGGTAATGTCACTGTTGTGCCATATTTTCTCCACTTGATGATGACTGTCTTCACTGTGTTCCATGGTATATCTAATGCCTTGGAAACTCTTTTGTACCCTTCTCCTGACTGATACCTTTTAACAATGAGATCCCTCTGATGCTTTGGAAGCTCTCTGTGGACCATGGCTTTTGCTGTGGGATGCACAAAAATTTCAGGAAAGACCAACTAGAGCAGCTGAACTTTATTTGGGGTTAATCAGAGGCACTTTAAATGATGGCAGGTGTATGCTGACTCCTATTTAACATGATTTGGAATGTGATTGCTTAATTCTGAACACAGCTACATCCCCAGTTATAAGAGGGTGTGCACACTTATGCAACCACATTATTTTATTTTTATATTTTTTCTTCCCTCTATCTGAAAGATTTCAGTTTGGTTTTCAATTGAGTTGTACAGTTTATAGGTCACATTAAAGGTGGAAAAAGTTCTGAAATGATTTATCTTTGTCTCATTTTTTTACAGCACAGAAACCTGACATTTTAACAGGGGTGTGTAGATTTTTTATATCCACTGTATATGGCTGCAATATGTATACCATCTTACTATGCAACACTGCACCACAACTACTCATTACCTAAATTACAAAAATATACACAGATATTAGAGAGCACTTACATATGTTCATATATATTTATAAATATCTATACACATCTCGCTCTCTCTCTCTTGTTGCATTTATACGTATATGAACTTCTTTTTTATTTTTTTTATTTTAATAAACATAAAAAGACGTTACATTCAATACATCTATAGTCATTTCAGCCCAAGTACATTACATATAAATTATACAGCTTCTTAGACTTAGATAGATGTTAGGACTGTTACATGCCATGAACCAAACAAGACTTACTAACATATAGTGAGGAGCCTAGGTTTTCCACATTTATCTAATTTATATTCAATGGACCACTGAGGGGGGGGGGGGCACTAAAGGACCCTCTCCTTCCCTCCCCTTCTTCTCCCTCTCCTTCTCACCTCTCTCAGTCTTTGGGGGGTTCCTGCTGATGTCCCTCCTACAGTTCTTCCCTCCCCCTTGCTATCTAGATGTTATTATGTTTGTCAACCCAATTGGTCCAGGGAAGCCATTTTTCCTCAAATTTTTTATTGTTGTTATTTTGGAACGATATACCTCTTTCCATATTATATTGATATTTCAATTGGGCTAATATTTGGGACTTTAGGGGCCTTACATTTTGCTTCCACTATCTCGATATTATTGTTTTTGTAGCCATCAAGATCTGAATAATTATGTATTTCTTCTTGAATGTGAAATTAGATAAATTAAAATGTAGCAGTGCCAATGCCACATTTGGCTCTATATAATTTCCACTGATTTTAAAAATTTCCTCCCATAGGGGTTTTAGTATCGTACAGTCCCACCATATATGTCTGGACGTTCCTGTGTCGGTGTTACAACGCCAACATTGGCTAGAATTCGTGGAATTGATTTTATTAATTATTTTTGGGACTAGATGCCATTGGTGTAGGATTTTATAATGTAGCTCTACTATATTTATACAATGAATTGATTTTTTTACTTCTTTTATTGAGGTGGCCCAGATTTCTTCTGCATTGACTACCCCTATGTCTCTCTCCCAGTTTGTCCATGCTTTTGGTTTTATTTCTTTATCCTTAAGATTTAGAATATCAAGACATCGAGAAGTAGATATGCCTTTCACACTGGGAGCTATAAATGTAATTATTTTGGTTAAGTAGATATCTTTACTGTCTGTTATCAAATGATGCATAACAATAGCTTTTTATCCGAAGATAATTAAAGATTTCGCTAGCTGGAATCTGTGATTCCCGCTGAATCTGTGGGAAGGGTTTAAGGCTACGATTTTCCAGCAGATCTGCAATTAAAATTATTTTCCCTTTCCACCTATTCAGATTTAGGTTTTCCATATTTAATTCTAGAATTTTTATTGGACAGAAGGGTAAGACTTTATCTGCTAACTTATTATTATTTTTTAATACAAGCCAGTCCGACAGTAAGTCCCCTATGTGAGGGGTTTTTATCTTTTGAATTAATTGTTTTGTGAACTCCGTGTTGGCCCAAAGTGCCAGGGGGATTTCCTCTACGTTCAGCTCAGCCAACTCGGCATAGTACCACGGCTCCATTTTGGCTAAGGGGTCCTGCCATCTCCGAAGATGCAGCAATTGTGTCGCCTGATAATATTTAACAACATTTGGCACTGAGAGGCTGCCTCTATCAGAATGTTTTAATATATGGGACATTGCAATTCTTTGGCGCTTGTGATCCCAGATATATCTCAAAAGAAGTCTCTGCAACATTCTCAGTTTTGTGATAGGGATCCTGAAGTGGGCCATCCGAAACAAATATGTCCATTTAGGCAAAAGGTATGACTTTATAACATTTACTCTGCCGAGCCATGATATTCCATTGGTCCTCCAGTCCCTGGATAGTTTTTCATTAGAATATTTGTATAGTTTGTCAAAATTTGTGGCCATTAGATCTTCAACTTTTGGTGTAATAACTATACCCAGATACTCGAATCCTGTTGTGGTCCAAACAAAGGGATATGTCGCCGTTAGTTGGTTTATCGCTCTTACATCAAGATTTACAGGCATTGCTTGTGATTTTCTGGGGTTTAATTTATACTTGGAGGCCTTGCCGTACAATTCTATTTCTATCATAAGGGCTTACAGGGAGCTCTCAGGGTCTGACAGGGTCAAAATAATGTCGTCAGCATATAAACATATTTTAACCCCTTGCCGACAAAGGACGTGCCAGGCACGTCCTGGGAGAAACTCCCTTAACGACAAAGGACGTGCCTGGCACGTCCTGCATTGAATGAAGCGGTTTTCGAGATCAACGATCGCGAAAACCACTTTAACAGTGCTGGTCTATTGCCTCGACATCGAGGCAATAGCCAGCACCGAAATTTCTATTTCGGGACCCCCACGATCGCCCCACGGAGCGATCGTGGGGAGCCATATTGACGGAGCATGCTGCTCCGTCAATATGGCTAAGTCCTCTGCCGGTCTGAGCTTCGAAAGTGAAAGTAACTTCACTTCCGTCGCTCTGAATATGCTACTTGACTACCCCTAGTGGTAGTTTAGTAGCATTGCAATGGGAAATATTTAAAATAAATATTTAATTAATTTAAAACAGGTTATTTAGCTATATTAGCCTATAGTGTTAAAATTAAATATTTTTTAGCATAAGGGATAGGGTTAAAATTAAATTAAAGTTAAAAAATATTAAGGGATATAATAAGGATTAGAGTTGGGGTTAAATTTAGTGTTAGCGTTAAATTTTGGGTTGGGGTCAAAAGATCAATATAGGAAAAAAACAAAAAACACTATTTTTGTTTTTTTTCCCCATAACTCGCAAAAAAATACCGAAAAATATGGAAAAATGCATATTTTTGAACTCGGGATAACATTTAGAAACTATTTAGACGGGGTCTTTTTTAATGATTTTATTTGTGTAAATTATATTTTAGGTCAAAGTTAGAAAAAGTGTTTTTTTTTTAAATTTTCATCATATTTTATGATTTTTTTTGTAGTAAATTATAAGATATGATGAACATAATGGTATCTAATGAAAGCCCTTCTTATGACGATAAAAACAACATATAATTTGTGTGGGTACTGTATGTGAGAAAGAAAAAAATTACAGCTAAACACAAACACCCTAGAGATGTCAAAACAGCCATTGTTACCAAGGGAAAGTCAAGGTGAAAATGTCTTGTCACTAAGGGGTTTAAAGTCTCGCTGTCCCACCCGCGTTCCCTTAATCTGAGTGTTATCTCTGATTTTTATTGCAAGGACCTCTAGGGTTAAAATGTAGAGAACTGGGGCCAAGGGGCAAACCTGTCGTGTGCCATTTTTTATCGTAAACCAATCCGCGGAGATGCCAAAACCCACTGTTCTAGCTGTTGGGCCATGATACAAAGCCATGATTGCCTCCTTTATTGGTCCGACAAGGCCAAATCCATCCAGGGTTCGGCTCATGAATCCCCAGCTGACCCTGTTAAACGCTTTCTCAGCGTCAAGTGACAGGATCAGCTGGGAAGTCCCCCTCTCACCCACATATCCCAGCAAATCTATCAGTCTCCTTGTGTTACTATTAGCTGAGCGGCCGGCTACGAAGCCCACCTGGTCCTGATGGATAATCAGTGGTATTATTGACTTAAGTTGATTTGCTATTATTGTAGAGTAGATCTTAGTGTCAGAGTTTAATGATATAGGTTGGTAATTTGCTGGGTCTGATGGGTCTTTTGCAGGCTTCAGTATTGGTAAAACTGCCGCTTGAAGCATTTCTGAAGGCATCTTACCCCTATCTCTGATTTCATTAAAAGTATTTGTGAGATGTTCAGATACATCCGCTTTAATTTTTTTATAAAATATGTTAGAAAATCCATCAGGACCAGGAGCCTTGTTTAATTTCATGTGGTTTATCGCCTGGATCGTCTCCTCTAGTTTAAAAGGTTGATTAAGTTCCATTAATTGCTCTGGCATCAAGGAGGGTAGAGTTATATTAATTAAATATTGATCAATCTCATTTTCTGAAGGTGATATAGGAAGCATATATAACTGCGAGTAAAAGTTGTTAAATGCATTGCCTATGTCCCTTGGACTGGTATTACTTGTCCCCTCCCAAATAATCTTTGTGACCCTAGATTTGGCTTTTTTGTTTCTTAATTTATTAGTCAACATTTTGTCAGCTCTATTGCTTTTTTGATACCACTTTTGGTTAAGTTTCAGCAAAATGAAATTAACTTTTGCCATTAGTAAAGCAATGATTTTATCTTTGGTCTGGTATATGAACTTCTTAATATTATATTCAACTATTTTCATATGTAATAACAATGTTATTGAAGAGTTTTTATTCCCTTTTTCTTGTTTTTATTCCCTTTTTCTGCACCCGCATTGCACCTAAAGGACTTAACACAGCCCCATAGAGTAGATATTGCACCAACAGCACATGACTTGCACTCATATTGAACTCACATAATTTTGCCTGTTACAGTGTAAATTTGAAGAAAAAGTTGGATCCCACCTTGTAGACTTGAGTGAGTTTCCCACTCCTCCGTAGCTTCACCGCTCTGTGCTTCCACGGAGCAAAAAATCAAAACATGTAGTGAAGGAGAAATAGTGGATGAAGGTCCGGAGAAATAAATGGTACAAACAACGGAGAAATCAAACTGAAATAGGTGCTTTAATTCTCGAATAGAGAGACAGCCTCACCGCCACTGTCCTCCTATGCCAGACGCGTTAATCATTATTTTGTCATCGCCTTGTCTGTTTGCCAAGAAATCAAGACTTAAGGTTAATTAATATCTTCTTGATTGACTGAGATTTACCCGAAAGTAAACCATAGTTACCTGTTTTCATGTATCATATCTTGTTTTTCCTGCCCATAAATGACCGGAAGTAAGATTATTTTAAATCTATATAAACACCAATTATTAGTTATTTGACACAGAATGAGGAGACTATGTTGATGCGACAGCATTAACATAAGAATGAGAGATTAGCCTATAAACAACTAGGAGGGTATTTTATTTTATTTTACTTATTGCAAGCATATACATTTAACTTTATTTACTCTGATTTTATTATGGATTATTAAGCTGTTTTTATACATTGTCTATATTTATTTATATTCAATAAAATATTTTAAAAGATAAAAGGTTATTGCTTCCAACTCCCTATTTTTTTTATTGTATTCTCAATTATTTATAAATAGAGAAACCTGCTGATCTATAACATATTGTTGTTACAAGATATCTTTATGGTTAGCCCTGCTAAATTCTATGCAATCAAGACGTTATGGACGGAAATAGGGTACCAAGCGGTTACAATTGGTCACCATGAAGGGACTGGAAGCACTAACTATATTTTTGTAACAAAATGTATACCTAGGTTTCCTCTTATATGTAATAGAAGGCACAAAACTTTGTCATGGCATGATTATTCTTGAGTAGAGTTGAGCGGACACCTGGGTGTTCGGGTTTGGTGGGTTTGGCCGAACTTCGGAAAAAAGTCTGGGTTCGGGCTCGAACTTGACCCCGAACTTGACCCCGAACCCCATTGAAGTCATTGGGGACCCGAAAGTCCTGGAAAGGAAAATTGAAAAAAAAAAAAAGACATTAAATGTGGGTAAGAGTAGGACAAGTGCCCTGCAAGCAAATGTGGATAGGGAAATAACTTAAAATAACATAAAATACATACAAATTACCAATACAGCTGAGCCATAAAATAGCACTAGATGGAATCTTTGATTTTAGTTTTGGAAGAACATAAATCTAAATCTAAAGCATGGCTGCCAGGAGGATCAACAGAATTATCCATTTGAGAGAAGGTTGGAGTGCAGGGTATTCTCTTTCAGTTTATACTAAGTGACCCATAGGTTGAAGAGGCGGTGACCGTGGCGGTGTAGGTGGAAGCGGCGCTGGAGGAGGAGGAGGAGGAGGAGGTAGCCAGAATTTTTCAAAGTGCGCTGTAAGCACAGTATGGGACTGTTCTATTTGACTCTCAAATAGGAAATGCACTGCAAGACGCAAATGTACTATTTAGCACCCAAAACAATTAACATTTTTTAAAGTGCGCTGTAACCACAGTATTGGACTGTTCCATTTGACTCTCAGATATGAAGTGCACCGCAAGACGCAAATGTACTATTTACCACCCAAAACTATTAGAATTTTTCAAAGTGCACTGTAAGCACAGTATTTGATGGTTCTATTTGACTCTCAGATATGAAGTGCAGGAATGCATGCAATGCTATTGGTATTCTATAAACCGACTCTATTTCGGTTTATAGAAAGCCATAGCACGAATGGACGAATGATTTTCATTTATTAACCATTCGTTCATTCGTTCATAGCATTACATGCATTCTATAAACCGAAAGTCTATAAACCGAAAGACATTCGGTTTATAGACTTTCGGTTTATAGAATACATGTAATGCTATTGGCTTTCTATAAACCGAATCTCTTTCGGTTTATAGACTTTCGGTTTATAGAATACCAATAGCATTACATGTATTCCATAAACCGAAAGTCTATAAACCGAAAGAGATTTGGTTTATAGAAAGCCAATAGCATTACATGTATTCCATAAACCGAAAGTCTTTTCCCTTCCTTGTATATTGTGGTATCCAAGAAGTTAATTGATTGTATGCTATGTTCCATTTTAAATTGTATATCACACATACACTTATTTATTTCAACCAAAAATCTCTCCAAAGACTCCAATGGACCACCCCACACAATAAGCACATCATCAATATATCTACACCAATTCCTTCCATATGTAATGAACAAGTCATTCGTATAAACAAAACATTCCTCAAATTCAGCCATAAATATGCCTGCATATGTGGGGGCCACATTGGAGCCTATAGCAGTCCCTTTGACTTTTAAGAAATACTTTTCATCAAATCTAAAATAATTCTTAGTTAATACCAAGTGTATGAATATCATCAAGAAATCCAACCCTACATTTTTATATCCCAATTTCTCTGCCATTATACACATGGCTTCCATACAATTTGCATGGGGAATTGATGTGTACAAGCTCACTACATCAAAAGAGGCCAGGATTGTGTCCTCATTCACCGTAATATCTTTCAATTTATGCAACAAATCAGTTGTATCCATTATGTAGGATGTGATTTCAGTAAGTCCCACTCTAGACACCCTATCGAGAAAAACTGATATGGGACTAATGATTGAATCCACCTGGCCACAATGGGTATACCTGGGGGGCATGTAAGCGATTTATGAATCATCAGTAAAGTGTATAAAACGGGTATTACCGGGTTCCGACAGGTCAAAATCTCAAAAAACTTTTAATCTATTGTGTTCATATCAAGGGCTTCTTGTAAAATTATATCAACCTCCCGTTTAATGTTATTAGTGGGGTCTCCATTTAATAGTAAGTAAGTATCAACATCAGTAAGCTGGCGATTAAACTAAGATTTATAATCTGACTGATTAATTATAACCAGGGATCCCCCTTTGTCTGCTGGCTTACAAATGATACTCTCATTATTCATTAGTTCTTTCATTGCTTTCCTTTCTGACCAATTAACATTACAAATATTTTTAGAGAAATGTTTTTGTTGTAGGACCTAATCTGGAATGGTTTAATAATGTCAGAAGGGCAAAAAGATAACCCTTTTTCTAATATTTTTACCTCATTTGTATCATGTTCATCACAATTCAACCATACGCACAGGCAGAATAGAACTCCCGTTACCCCATCACTTTAAAGAAAAAAAATATAATCTAAATTACCTCAGATTTCAAATGATTGACCATGATCATAAACTAAGGAGGAGGGGAGACAGGGAGAAACTCCGTAAAAAAAGGGGAAACCTGGTGGATCTATGAACTAGGGAGTATGACACCACAGGGGTTAAATGGAGAATTTAATTTAGTACCTTTTCTCTAAAATGGATAATTATCTTTTGTGAAGAATAACCTTTTTCCAATACTTATGATATAGTGAGATATATATTAACATATCATTACTGAATACTTAATGATGGTATTTTCTCTATATTCTTTGTTTCTGCACCCTAGGAGTTAAAGGTTCCAGTTGAAATGAATTGATCAGGCGCAGCTGCTATGGTATACAAGAAAACTGAATATATATATTTAACGTAATCATAGCTATACTTGACATGCCTTGGATGTGTATTTTTTATACATATTTATATATATTTTTTATTGTATGTCATTTGGAGAGATTTATACTGGAACAGCTGCACTATTTATTACACCTGTTATACTCGTTATGCCTCGATGTACTTATGTTGCAATTGCAGTGTTTTTAATCATTTTTCATAATATCAGTTCGGCTTAGAACTCCTAATAATATCTGTTGCTATTTGACTACACCTTTATTCACATTTTACATATTGCTGTTGATTTTTGATACTTGTTTTCAAATGGTTTGCAACACAATATGGGCTGTCCGTTTTCACTCTGCCCCTTAATTATGTATATCACTGATGCACATCCTATATATATATGTGATTAACACTTATGTTACCAGACTTGAAAAAAGCTCATCACAGAGCTGAAACATCACATTTTGTGAAATAAAAACTCCTTTAACACGGTGTGCTGAGTCCCTGGATTTTTCTTCTCTGACAATTGAGCTTGAGTGACGCTCCCTCGTGCACCCGGTATTACCTTAAAGAAAAGTGCAGATCCAATTATTTTCTTGATTGTGCTGTGATTCTGACCAGAGCAAACTTAATTTAATATGCAAATCAAATATTTTTATACACTTTTATCAATATTATTTTAATCACACTTTTGGGTTTACATCTACACCACTAAAATTTGACTTTTTATTTTCCTATCTGTTTGATTTCAACAAAATGATGTCCATAAGCATCTATAGCATAGGTAAGGGATGGAATTCGGATGATTTCGACTCTTTCAACCAAATTCTCCAACCTTGTACTATTGAAGTGAGGCCATTTTCGTCCATTTATTTCTACTTTAATATTATTTTTACTTTTATTTCAGTTTATTTTATTTTGTTTTCATTTTATGTCATTTCTCTCCTTCTTCTTTTCTTTTTCTTTTACTTTTACTTTCCCCCCTAATATTGTGAACATTGTGTGTGGTTTCAAATTTGCAAGCATTGCTACTTTTTTTCACCTGCTTTGGCTTTGCTTATTAGCAATAGGTTTGCACATTCTTTAACCATTTGTTTATTCCATTATATGTGTTCCACTGCTCTTACCTATTGCTACGTTTAACTATTTAAATCTTATAGCAGGATTCACCAGTATACACATTTTAACATGTATTTTTTCCTTTTATTATTGTGATCGTTTAGTGTAATTGTTAAATTGGTACACACCTTGTTAAATCAGGGCACTATATATTGGAGGGCGCTCCAGGTATCAGTATGGCTATGACTAAGTAAAGAAGAGATACGAAACGCGCCAGGCTACTAGTTTGCCCTATCTAGGGCTGTTTTTTTCTGCACTGTGGATCTATTTTTTAGCTGTTCGTGATTTTTCACTTAATAAATTTTTTTTATGTTTTCAACATCCTGAGCAGCCCGTTTGTGTGTTTTCTCCATTTTCGTCCATTGCTGCATTGATTTCACTATTCAATTCCTATGAATGAACATTTCACCTGTGTTCATTCAATACATAGTATAAGGTTGGGGAATTCGGATGAATTTGAATTTCAACAGTTCAATAGCATAAGGTAGGGGATGAATGAAATTCAAATGAATTGCGGATGAATTCGACTCTTTCAACCAAATTCTCCAATAGGTGTATTATTTCCCATTGGTACGATTAAATATAACAAAACGAAAATAATGAACGAATTTCATCTGAAACGAATGCAGCAATGGACGAATTTCGTTTTGGATGAAAATAATAACATTTTCGTCCGAATGGATGAAAACGAAGCAAAAATGTTCGTTTTGCTCATCTCTAATCAGCATATAATTAACTGATGAAGAGAATGTAGATTTGGATCAACCAACTTTTACTGAACAGGCTAATACTGCACCTGACTTAGGTACACAGACACTGATCAATATGACCAGAGAGACATATATACAAATGTTTGGTAGACCACCTAACATACCAAATATACCATCTAGACATGGTCCTTTAGTTCCATGTCATGGGGAATAGATAGAGGATTATTATATACTCCTCCACAGGATCATGACTTACCAGCGCCTGCAAACACTGCACAAGAGAACCAGAAACTATTTACATGAGAGATTTATTAATGCAAGTAATGAGATCACCACTTGCTAGTGGTCCTATAGTTCACACAGCAGGAAAATTAACACTGGGGATTCCTGTGTCCAATATTAAAGCTACTATTGGTAGTGTCCGCACTGTTCGGGTTCGTACCAAACGTTAAGGTTTTTTGGTTCGGCGATTTAATGGCGCATTTTGAAAGGCTGCAGGGCAGCCAACCAACAAGCGTTTGGCTCTTAGAAGCCATCACAGCCATGCCTACTAATGGCATGGCTGTAATTGGCCAGTGCAGCATGTGACCCAGCCTCTATATATAAGCTGGAGTCACGTACACGCACATCACATGAGCTCTTCTTAGTGTAGAGAGAAGATGCTGCAGCTGTGAGGGACAGATTTAAAAAAATTCTGGTGCTGAATCTGCAAACTACAGCGATTATTAAAATTACAGTGATTATTTTAGTGGGTGCTATACTACATATTTGTACCCTGCCCTGAGCCCAGTGCCACAGAGAGTGCAGTGCACTTGCAACTGCATGTGTGCCAGGCACATGACTTTAATCCTGTTCTGTTAGCTCAGTGGGCAACATCTAGGCATTTTTAAATACTGCAATTTGTTGGTGTTAAATATCACTTTTGCATCCTGCACTTCATATCTGAGAGTCAAATAGAACAGTCCAATACTGTGCTTACAGCGCACTTTGAAAAATTCTAATTGTGTTGGTGCTAAATAGTACATTTGCGTCTTGCGGTGCACTTCATATCTGAGAGTCAAATAGAACAGTCCAATACTGTGCTTACAGCGCACTTTGAAAAATTCTAATTGTTTTGGATGCTAAATAGTACATTTTCGTCTTGCGGTGCACTTCATATCTGAGAGTCAAATAGAACAGTGAAATACTGTGGTTGCAGTGCACTTTGAAAAATTCTAATTGTTTTGGGTGCTAAATAGTACATTTGCATCTTGTGCTGCACTTCATATCTGAGAGTCAAATAGAACAGTCCAATACTGTGCTTACAGCGCACTTTAAAAAATTCTAATTGTTGTGCTAAATAGTACATTTACGACCTAAACTTCATATCTGAGAGTCAAATAGAACCGTCAAATACTGTGCTTACAGCGCACTTTGAAAAATTATAATTGTTGTGCTAAATAGTACTTTTACGTCTTGCGGTGCATTTTTTGCAGTCCAAGAAACAAAATGTATTTGGTGGGTGACCGCAAAAAATGAGGAGAGCGTCAAATAAGGGACGTGGCCCTGGTCGTGGTGCTGCTGGTGTTGGTTGAGCTCCTGTTGCAAGTAGGGGATGTGGTCGATCTGTGTCATCTACACGCAAAAGTGAAACACCTTCCTCAGGTGCTAGTACGCGACAGAACCTTCAGCGTTATTTGATAGGCCTGAATTACGCTCTTAGAATGGTGAGGCCAAAACAAGTACAGGGGATAGTAGATTGGGTGGCTGACAGTGCCTCTAGTTTATTTATTTATTTAGAAAGTGTTTTATCAGGAAGAATACATTGATATTTCTCTAGTTTTCAAGTATGTCCTGGGGACCCAGTCCAGAATGGAGTTAAAGAGTTACACATTTAACAGTAGATTAAAATAAATACATATATACATATATATAAACAAGTTGGAAGGTGAACATACAGGGTAAACCATTATTGATACAAAGAATGAACAACATGTACAGTATATGTAGGAGTTTGTAAACTAATAATAGGTACAATCTGTTTTGAGGATTTTGGAGACATTTACTTTCAGTGATTTTAGACTAGCTGCTGATTTGGCAGAAGCAGGAAAGCTATTCCACATATAATGAGCTCTGAAAGAGAACGCACCTCAACCCGCTTCCTTTTTGAAGCGAGGGATCGCTAGCGAAGGGTTGGTGCAAGATCTGAGATTGTAGGATGTGCAGGGAGTAAGGGCGAGCATGCCGCTCAGGTAGGGGGGAAGCGTTCCAGAGAAGTGGTTATTCACTAAGCACGCTAGGTGGAGAGCGCGTCTGGAGGCAAGCGTCAGCCAATTTAACTATTTTAACATTTTACAGTGATGAGTGTTATAATTGCACTGTAGTGCAAAACTACACAATGTATTTTACAGAGTGTCGAGTTTACCGAGATGTGTCTGGGGGGCAGAATCATACACAACATCTCCATAGTCCAAGATCGGCATTAACATTTGCTGCACAATACGTTTCCTTACCGTAGAATCTAGGTTTTATTTGATTCTATATAGAAAGCCAATCTTAGTATATAGCTTTGACACTAGCTTATCAATAAGGAGACCAAAAGATAAGTTTGGGTCTAACCACATGCCAAGATACTTGTATGAATTTACTTGGGTCATGTTATAACTAAATTAAACTTAGTATAAATTGAAAGAGAATACCCTGCACTCCAACCCTCTCTCAAATGGATAATTCTGTTGATCCTCCTGGCAGCCATGCTTTAGATTTATGTTCTTCCAAAGCTAAAATCAAAGATTCTATCTACTGCTATTTTATGGCTCAGCTGTATTTGTAATTTGTATGTATTGTATGTTATTTTAAGTTATTTCCCTAACCACATTTGCTTGCTTCTAAGACATATAAAGAATTTTTAGACAGACAAGCAGATATTTCTCTTGTACAACCAAATATTTAGAAAACTGACTTGTTTTCTGATGCTATCATTGAAACTCTTGAAGGCAATGGAACATACCCTTTATACCATGAGACCATTAAAATTAATGGTAAGAAAGTTAATCTGGAATAGGTTGAGTATCCTAAATCAGATATTCCTTTTTTAATCGCATATAAATATGTTTCACATTTTATAGACATAGTTTCAAAATCTTTAGGTTCACAGACTCTGCAACTTACCATACTACTTGATTTTAATAACTTGTGGAACATAAAATACATGCCACTTCTTTGCAAAACAAGCAAGAATTGAGAGAATTACTTTTGCAGAATGAAAATGTTTTTCAACATTGGGAAAATCATGTAGGGCATAGAACAAAATAAATACCATCACATAGCTACAGGCACAATAACACCTAAAAAAACAAGCACAATACAATAGCAATTAACTAGCGATACCTGACACACAGATTGTCATAAATGACCTATTAAAACAAGGCATTATTAAAAAACAGTATAGTTGCATGAACATTGCAGTTTACCCCGCTTCTCACCCTAATAAAATTGGTAACAAATATATAAACATAATATAAATGAGAGGTTTGGTTATAAGAATTGACCAAAGCATAATTAAACTCACCCGCCACGTCAAGACACAAACTCAATAGGGTGAGAACCTACTCTCACTTCCTATCTACTGGGCACACAAAGCATTTTTGTACTGCTACCAAAACCTTTTTCAATGTGTTGGAAGAGGTGCAATTAAACCTACATTGGATTTGTCCAATGTATTCTGATCACATGCATTTTAAATTAAAGAACTCAATGGCAAGATAAACAATAAGTTTAGACACAGTTACCGGAAGGATCGATTAATTCACCAACATTATTCACATCATTTGTTTTCTCACTCTTGTCAGACATACCCAATGTAGAGGTATATGTCGATGATATTTATTTATCAAATGACACAGGGAGGGAACATTTGCAGACATTGCAATAACAAGATTACACAAAGCAGGCTATGTCAGTGGCAACCCGAGGGGGGGCGGGGGGGGGGGGGGGGAGGAGCTACTCGGTAAGTGATGGGGAGGGGGGGGAGGAGGGGGGTTTAAAACGAGCACTGGCATGGCACTATAATACTGGGCTCTGACTGGCACAATATTCCTGGTATATGACTGGCACAATATTACTGGGCTCTGACTGGCACAATATTTCTGGGCTCTGACTGGCACAATATTACTGGTATCTGACTGGCACAATATTCATGGGCTCTGACTGGCACAATATTACTGGGCTCTGACTGGCACAATATTCCTGGGCTCTGCATGGCACAATATTTCTGGGCTTTGACTGGCACCATATTACTGGTATCTGACTGGCACAATATTCCTGGGCTCTGACTGGCACAATATTCCTGGGCTCTGACTGGCACCATATTACTGGTATCTGACTGGCACAATATTACTGGGCTCTGACTGGCTCAATATTACTGGGCTCTGACTGGCACAATATTCCTGGTATCTGACTGGCACACTATTACTGGGCTCTGAATGGCACAATATTCCTGGGCTCTGCGTGGCACAATATTCCTGGGCTTTGACTGGCACCATATTACTGGTATCTGACTGGCACAATATTACTGGGCTCTGACTGGCACAATATTACTGGGCTCTGACAGGCACAATATTCCTTGGCTCTGACTGGCACCATATTACTGGTATCTGACTGGCACAATATTACTGGGCTCTGACTGGCACAATATTACTGGGCTCTGACTGGCACAATATTCCTGGTATCTGACTGGAACACTATTACTGGGCTCTGACTGGCACAATATTCCTGGTATCTGACTGGCACAATATTCCTGGGCTCTGACTGGCACCATATTACTGGTATCTGACTGGCACCATATTACTGGGCTCTGACTGGCACCATATTCCTGGGCTCTGACTGGCACCATATTACTGGTATCTGACTGGCACAATATTACTGGGCTCTGACTAGCACCATATTACTGGTATCTGACTGGCACAATATTACTGGGCTCTGACTGGCACAATATTCCTGGTATCTGACTGGCACAATATTCCTGGGCTCTGACTGGCACAATATTCCTTGGCTCTGACTGGCACACTATTCCTGGGCTTTGACTGGCACACTATTACTGGGCTCTGACTGGCACAATATTCAAGGGTTCTGACTGGCACAATATTCCTAGGCTCTGACTGGCACAATATTCCTGGGCTCTGACTGGCACAATATTCCTAGGCTCTGACTGGCACAATATTCCTTGCCTCTGACTGGCACAATATTACTGGGCTCTGACTGGCACAATATTCCTGGACTCTGAGTGGCACAATATTCCTGGGCTCTGACTGGCACAATATTACTGGGCTCTGACTGGCACAATATTACAGGCATCTGACTGGCACAATATTACTGGGCTCAGACTGGCAAAATATTACTGTTCTCTGACTGGCACAATATTACTGGCATCTGACTGGCACAATATTACTGGGCTCTGACTGGCACAATATTCCTGGTATCTGACTGGCACACTATTACTGGGCTCTGACTGGCACAATATTCCTGGGCTCTGACTGGCACAATATTCCTTGGCTCTGCCTGGCACACTATTACTGGGCTCGGACTGGCACACTATTACTGGGCTCTGACTGGCACAATATTCCTGGGCTCTGACTGGCACACTATTACTGGGCTCTGGCTGGCACAATATTCCTGGGCTCTGACTGGCACAATATTCCTGGGCTCTGCCTGGCACACTATTACTGCGCTCGGACTGGCACACTATTCCTGGGCTCTGACTGGCACAATATTCCTGGGCTCTGACTGGCACACTTTTATTGGGCTCTGGCTGGCACAATATTCCTGGGCTCTGACTGGCACAATATTCCTGGGCTCTGCCTGGCACACTATTACTGTGCTCGGACTGGCACACTATTCCTGGGCTCTGACTGGCACAATATTCCTGGGCTCTGACTGGCACAATTTTACTGGGCTCTGACTGGCACACTATTACTGGGCTCTGGCTGGCACAATATTCCTGGTATCTGACTGGCACACTATTACTGGGCTCTGACTGGCACAATATTCCTGGGCTCTGACTGGCACCATATTACTGGGCCCTGACTGGCACCATATTACTGGTATCTGACTAGCACAATATTCCTGGGCTCTGACTGGCACAATATTCCTGGGCTCTGGCTGGCACAATATTCCTGGGCTCTGACTGGCACAATATTACTGGGCTCTAACTGGCACACTTTTACTGGGCTCTGACTGGCACAATATTCCTGGGCTCTGACTGGCACCATATTACTGGGCCCTGACTGGCACCATATTACTGGTATCTGACTAGCACAATATTCCTGGGCTCTGACTGGCACAATATTCCTGCAATCTGACTAGCACACTATTACTGGGCTCTGACTGGCACACTTTTACTGGGCTCTGACTGGCACAATATTACTGGGCTCTGATTGGCACACTATTACTGGGCTCTGACTGGCACAATATTCCTGCAATCTAACTAGCACACTATTACTGGGCTCTGACTGGCACAATATTCCTGGAATCTGACTGGCACAATATTCCTGGAATCTGACTGGCACAATATTCCTTGGCTCTGACTGGCACACTATTACTGGGCTGTGACTGGCACACTAGCACTGGGTTCTGACTGGCACAATATTACTGGGCTCTGACTGGCACACTATTACTGGGTTCTGACTGGCACACTATTACTGGTTTCTGACTGGCACACTATTACTGGTCTCTGACTGGCACAATATTACTGGGCCTGTCTGGCACAATATTACTGGGCTTTGAGTGGCACAATATTACTGGTATCTGACTGGCACAATATTACTGGGTTTGAGTGGCACAATATTACTGGAATCTGACTGGCACAATATTACTGGGCTTTGAGTGGCACAATATTACTGGTATCTGATTGGCACAATATTACTGGGCTCTGAATGGCACAATATTCCTGGTATCTGACTGGCACAATATTACTGGGCTCTGAGTGGCACAATATTACTGGTATCTGAATGGCACAATATTACTGGTATCTGACTGGCACAATATTACTGGGCTCTGAGTGGCACAATATTCCTGGTATCTATAATTGTACAATCTTCACCTTGTGGGGCTGCTGTGTGTTGTATAAATAATGGCGGTCCCATGTGTGCATAATTATGGGGCGCTTGTGTGTGGCATATTTATCGAGCCCCAAGTGTGGCATAATTAAGGGACTCTTTTGTGTGGCATAATTATGGGGCACCTGTGTGTGGCATAATTATGGGGCATCTGTGTGTGTGGCATAATTAATTGGGCAGAGGTGAGGCATAAATAGTGGGGCTCTGCTGTGGCATAATTCATGGGGCTCTGGTGTGGCATAATTTATGGGGCTCTGGTGTGGCATAATTTATGGGCTCCTGTGTGTGGCATAATTTATGGGGCTCCTGTTTGTGGCATAATTTATGGGGCTCCTGTGTGTGGCATAGTTAATAGGCCATCAAACTGGCATTACTAAGGAATCTGTTTGGCATTGTATTGGAGGAAATCCAGGGGGGTGACACCATGAGTTTCCGCACCGGGTGACACCAACCCTAGTGACGCCCCTGGGCTATACCATTTCATTACAAAAGTCACAGCTTGCTAGATATACACTAAACTATTCAGGATTTAACATTTCTGAACAAGGTAGAGGATTAGCAACAAACTACAAATATAAAGTAACCAACATAACAAGGCTAAATAATCTAAAACAATTGAGAAGCCTCCTTGGTTGCCTAAACTATGCCATGTTGTTTACACCAAATTATTGTCAGTTTGTCGCCCCTCTATAACTCTCTCTCCCCTCATACCCTAATGTATAACTCTCTCTCCACTCATACCCTCATGTATATCTCTCTCTTAATACCCCATATATTTTTCCATGTCTATCTTTCTGTTCCTCATGCTCTTGGTGGTCTTTTTTTCTGCATGTCTGTCTCTCCTCCTATACACCCATGTCTGTCTGTACTTTTTCTTCATAACTCACATGTATCTCTCTCCCCCATGTCTCTCCCTCCTCATAATCCCTGTGTATTTGCCTATTAATATGCCACAGCCAGTTTGCCCATTAATAAACCACGGTTAGTTTACACATTAATAGGCCACAGCCAGTTTGCCCATTGAAATGGTACTCTTAGTTTGCCCACTAATATGCCACTTAGTTTGCCCATTAATATGCCATAGCCAATTTGCCCATTAATATGCCACTGTTAGTTTGCCCATTAATATGCCATAGCCAATTTGCCCATTAATATGCCACAGATTGTTTGCCCATTGACATGCAACAGATAGTTTGCCCATTAACATGCCACAGATAGTTTGCCCATTAACATACCACAGTTAGTTTATCCATTAATATAGCACAGTTAATTTGTCCATTAATATAGCACAGTTAGTTTGCCCATTAATATGCCAGTGTCAGTTTGCCCACTAATATGCCAATGTCAGTTTATCCATTAATATGCCACCACCAGTTTCCCAATAAAAGCATTACCCCCTCTCCCCCATTTCCCAGTACTCACCTTGCTGCTGCTCTTTCGTGTCTCCTCCGCACAGTCTTCCCTCCATACACACTCAATGCAGAAGGCGGGAAATAGCTGCCGACTGGATGCGGACTGATGCCTTCTGTGTCAGACAGTCTCCGTGTGAGACAGTCACACGCTCAGTAGATATTGCACCAACAGCACATGACTTGCACTCATATTGAACTCACATCATTTTGCCTGTTACAGTGTAAATTTGAAGAAAAAGTTGGATCCCACCTTGTAGACTTGAGTGAGTTTCCCACTCCTCCGTAGCTTCACCGCTCTGTGCTTCCACGGAGCAAAAAATCAAAACATGTAGTGAAGGAGAAATAGTGGATGAAGGTCCGGAGAAATAAATGGTACAAACAACGGAGAAATCAAACTGAAATAGGTGCTTTAATTCTCGAATAGAGAGACAGCCTCACCGCCACTGTCCTCCTATGCCAGACGCGTTAATCATTATTTTGTCATCGCCTTGTCTGTTTGCCAAGAAATCAAGACTTAAGGTTAATTAATATCTTCTTGATTGACTGAGATTTACCCGAAAGTAAACCATAGTTACCTGTTTTCATGTATCATATCTTGTTTTTCCTGCCCATAAATGACCGGAAGTAAGATTATTTTAAATCTATATAAACACCAATTATTAGTTATTTGACACAGAATGAGGAGACTATGTTGATGCGACAGCATTAACATAAGAATGAGAGATTAGCCTATAAACAACTAGGAGGGTATTTTATTTTATTTTACTTATTGCAAGCATATACATTTAACTTTATTTACTCTGATTTTATTATGGATTATTAAGCTGTTTTTATACATTGTCTATATTTATTTATATTCAATAAAATATTTTAAAAGATAAAAGGTTATTGCTTCCAACTCCCTATTTTTTTTATTGTATTCTCAATTATTTATAAATAGAGAAACCTGCTGATCTATAACATATTGTTGTTACAAGATATCTTTATGGTTAGCCCTGCTAAATTCTATGCAATCAAGACGTTATGGACGGAAATAGGGTACCAAGCGGTTACAATTGGTCACCATGAAGGGACTGGAAGCACTAACTATATTTTTGTAACAAAATGTATACCTAGGTTTCCTCTTATATGTAATAGAAGGCACAAAACTTTGTCATGGCATGATTATTCTTGAGTAGAGTTGAGCGGACACCTGGGTGTTCGGGTTTGGTGGGTTTGGCCGAACTTCGGAAAAAAGTCTGGGTTCGGGCTCGAACTTGACCCCGAACTTGACCCCGAACCCCATTGAAGTCATTGGGGACCCGAAAGTCCTGGAAAGGAAAATTGAAAAAAAAAAAAAGACATTAAATGTGGGTAAGAGTAGGACAAGTGCCCTGCAAGCAAATGTGGATAGGGAAATAACTTAAAATAACATAAAATACATACAAATTACCAATACAGCTGAGCCATAAAATAGCACTAGATGGAATCTTTGATTTTAGTTTTGGAAGAACATAAATCTAAATCTAAAGCATGGCTGCCAGGAGGATCAACAGAATTATCCATTTGAGAGAAGGTTGGAGTGCAGGGTATTCTCTTTCAGTTTATACTAAGTGACCCATAGGTTGAAGAGGCGGTGACCGTGGCGGTGTAGGTGGAAGCGGCGCTGGAGGAGGAGGAGGAGGAGGAGGTAGCCAGAATTTTTCAAAGTGCGCTGTAAGCACAGTATGGGACTGTTCTATTTGACTCTCAAATAGGAAATGCACTGCAAGACGCAAATGTACTATTTAGCACCCAAAACAATTAACATTTTTTAAAGTGCGCTGTAACCACAGTATTGGACTGTTCCATTTGACTCTCAGATATGAAGTGCACCGCAAGACGCAAATGTACTATTTACCACCCAAAACTATTAGAATTTTTCAAAGTGCACTGTAAGCACAGTATTTGATGGTTCTATTTGACTCTCAGATATGAAGTGCAGGAATGCATGCAATGCTATTGGTATTCTATAAACCGACTCTATTTCGGTTTATAGAAAGCCATAGCACGAATGGACGAATGATTTTCATTTATTAACCATTCGTTCATTCGTTCATAGCATTACATGCATTCTATAAACCGAAAGTCTATAAACCGAAAGACATTCGGTTTATAGACTTTCGGTTTATAGAATACATGTAATGCTATTGGCTTTCTATAAACCGAATCTCTTTCGGTTTATAGACTTTCGGTTTATAGAATACCAATAGCATTACATGTATTCCATAAACCGAAAGTCTATAAACCGAAAGAGATTTGGTTTATAGAAAGCCAATAGCATTACATGTATTCCATAAACCGAAAGTCTTTTCCCTTCCTTGTATATTGTGGTATCCAAGAAGTTAATTGATTGTATGCTATGTTCCATTTTAAATTGTATATCACACATACACTTATTTATTTCAACCAAAAATCTCTCCAAAGACTCCAATGGACCACCCCACACAATAAGCACATCATCAATATATCTACACCAATTCCTTCCATATGTAATGAACAAGTCATTCGTATAAACAAAACATTCCTCAAATTCAGCCATAAATATGCCTGCATATGTGGGGGCCACATTGGAGCCTATAGCAGTCCCTTTGACTTTTAAGAAATACTTTTCATCAAATCTAAAATAATTCTTAGTTAATACCAAGTGTATGAATATCATCAAGAAATCCAACCCTACATTTTTATATCCCAATTTCTCTGCCATTATACACATGGCTTCCATACAATTTGCATGGGGAATTGATGTGTACAAGCTCACTACATCAAAAGAGGCCAGGATTGTGTCCTCATTCACCGTAATATCTTTCAATTTATGCAACAAATCAGTTGTATCCATTATGTAGGATGTGATTTCAGTAAGTCCCACTCTAGACACCCTATCGAGAAAAACTGATATGGGACTAATGATTGAATCCACCTGGCCACAATGGGTATACCTGGGGGGCATGTAAGCGATTTATGAATCATCAGTAAAGTGTATAAAACGGGTATTACCGGGTTCCGACAGGTCAAAATCTCAAAAAACTTTTAATCTATTGTGTTCATATCAAGGGCTTCTTGTAAAATTATATCAACCTCCCGTTTAATGTTATTAGTGGGGTCTCCATTTAATAGTAAGTAAGTATCAACATCAGTAAGCTGGCGATTAAACTAAGATTTATAATCTGACTGATTAATTATAACCAGGGATCCCCCTTTGTCTGCTGGCTTACAAATGATACTCTCATTATTCATTAGTTCTTTCATTGCTTTCCTTTCTGACCAATTAACATTACAAATATTTTTAGAGAAATGTTTTTGTTGTAGGACCTAATCTGGAATGGTTTAATAATGTCAGAAGGGCAAAAAGATAACCCTTTTTCTAATATTTTTACCTCATTTGTATCATGTTCATCACAATTCAACCATACGCACAGGCAGAATAGAACTCCCGTTACCCCATCACTTTAAAGAAAAAAAATATAATCTAAATTACCTCAGATTTCAAATGATTGACCATGATCATAAACTAAGGAGGAGGGGAGACAGGGAGAAACTCCGTAAAAAAAGGGGAAACCTGGTGGATCTATGAACTAGGGAGTATGACACCACAGGGGTTAAATGGAGAATTTAATTTAGTACCTTTTCTCTAAAATGGATAATTATCTTTTGTGAAGAATAACCTTTTTCCAATACTTATGATATAGTGAGATATATATTAACATATCATTACTGAATACTTAATGATGGTATTTTCTCTATATTCTTTGTTTCTGCACCCTAGGAGTTAAAGGTTCCAGTTGAAATGAATTGATCAGGCGCAGCTGCTATGGTATACAAGAAAACTGAATATATATATTTAACGTAATCATAGCTATACTTGACATGCCTTGGATGTGTATTTTTTATACATATTTATATATATTTTTTATTGTATGTCATTTGGAGAGATTTATACTGGAACAGCTGCACTATTTATTACACCTGTTATACTCGTTATGCCTCGATGTACTTATGTTGCAATTGCAGTGTTTTTAATCATTTTTCATAATATCAGTTCGGCTTAGAACTCCTAATAATATCTGTTGCTATTTGACTACACCTTTATTCACATTTTACATATTGCTGTTGATTTTTGATACTTGTTTTCAAATGGTTTGCAACACAATATGGGCTGTCCGTTTTCACTCTGCCCCTTAATTATGTATATCACTGATGCACATCCTATATATATATGTGATTAACACTTATGTTACCAGACTTGAAAAAAGCTCATCACAGAGCTGAAACATCACATTTTGTGAAATAAAAACTCCTTTAACACGGTGTGCTGAGTCCCTGGATTTTTCTTCTCTGACAATTGAGCTTGAGTGACGCTCCCTCGTGCACCCGGTATTACCTTAAAGAAAAGTGCAGATCCAATTATTTTCTTGATTGTGCTGTGATTCTGACCAGAGAAAACTTAATTTAATATGCAAATCAAATATTTTTATACACTTTTATCAATATTATTTTAATCACACTTTTGGGTTTACATCTACACCACTAAAATTTGACTTTTTATTTTCCTATCTGTTTGATTTCAACAAAATGATGTCCATAAGCATCTATAGCATAGGTAAGGGATGGAATTCGGATGATTTCGACTCTTTCAACCAAATTCTCCAACCTTGTACTATTGAAGTGAGGCCATTTTCGTCCATTTATTTCTACTTTAATATTATTTTTACTTTTATTTCAGTTTATTTTATTTTGTTTTCATTTTATGTCATTTCTCTCCTTCTTCTTTTCTTTTTCTTTTACTTTTACTTTCCCCCCTAATATTGTGAACATTGTGTGTGGTTTCAAATTTGCAAGCATTGCTACTTTTTTTCACCTGCTTTGGCTTTGCTTATTAGCAATAGGTTTGCACATTCTTTAACCATTTGTTTATTCCATTATATGTGTTCCACTGCTCTTACCTATTGCTACGTTTAACTATTTAAATCTTATAGCAGGATTCACCAGTATACACATTTTAACATGTATTTTTTCCTTTTATTATTGTGATCGTTTAGTGTAATTGTTAAATTGGTACACACCTTGTTAAATCAGGGCACTATATATTGGAGGGCGCTCCAGGTATCAGTATGGCTATGACTAAGTAAAGAAGAGATACGAAACGCGCCAGGCTACTAGTTTGCCCTATCTAGGGCTGTTTTTTTCTGCACTGTGGATCTATTTTTTAGCTGTTCGTGATTTTTCACTTAATAAATTTTTTTTATGTTTTCAACATCCTGAGCAGCCCGTTTGTGTGTTTTCTCCATTTTCGTCCATTGCTGCATTGATTTCACTATTCAATTCCTATGAATGAACATTTCACCTGTGTTCATTCAATACATAGTATAAGGTTGGGGAATTCGGATGAATTTGAATTTCAACAGTTCAATAGCATAAGGTAGGGGATGAATGAAATTCAAATGAATTGCGGATGAATTCGACTCTTTCAACCAAATTCTCCAATAGGTGTATTATTTCCCATTGGTACGATTAAATATAACAAAACGAAAATAATGAACGAATTTCATCTGAAACGAATGCAGCAATGGACGAATTTCGTTTTGGATGAAAATAATAACATTTTCGTCCGAATGGATGAAAACGAAGCAAAAATGTTCGTTTTGCTCATCTCTAATCAGCATATAATTAACTGATGAAGAGAATGTAGATTTGGATCAACCAACTTTTACTGAACAGGCTAATACTGCACCTGACTTAGGTACACAGACACTGATCAATATGACCAGAGAGACATATATACAAATGTTTGGTAGACCACCTAACATACCAAATATACCATCTAGACATGGTCCTTTAGTTCCATGTCATGGGGAATAGATAGAGGATTATTATATACTCCTCCACAGGATCATGACTTACCAGCGCCTGCAAACACTGCACAAGAGAACCAGAAACTATTTACATGAGAGATTTATTAATGCAAGTAATGAGATCACCACTTGCTAGTGGTCCTATAGTTCACACAGCAGGAAAATTAACACTGGGGATTCCTGTGTCCAATATTAAAGCTACTATTGGTAGTGTCCGCACTGTTCGGGTTCGTACCAAACGTTAAGGTTTTTTGGTTCGGCGATTTAATGGCGCATTTTGAAAGGCTGCAGGGCAGCCAACCAACAAGCGTTTGGCTCTTAGAAGCCATCACAGCCATGCCTACTAATGGCATGGCTGTAATTGGCCAGTGCAGCATGTGACCCAGCCTCTATATATAAGCTGGAGTCACGTACACGCACATCACATGAGCTCTTCTTAGTGTAGAGAGAAGATGCTGCAGCTGTGAGGGACAGATTTAAAAAAATTCTGGTGCTGAATCTGCAAACTACAGCGATTATTAAAATTACAGTGATTATTTTAGTGGGTGCTATACTACATATTTGTACCCTGCCCTGAGCCCAGTGCCACAGAGAGTGCAGTGCACTTGCAACTGCATGTGTGCCAGGCACATGACTTTAATCCTGTTCTGTTAGCTCAGTGGGCAACATCTAGGCATTTTTAAATACTGCAATTTGTTGGTGTTAAATATCACTTTTGCATCCTGCACTTCATATCTGAGAGTCAAATAGAACAGTCCAATACTGTGCTTACAGCGCACTTTGAAAAATTCTAATTGTGTTGGTGCTAAATAGTACATTTGCGTCTTGCGGTGCACTTCATATCTGAGAGTCAAATAGAACAGTCCAATACTGTGCTTACAGCGCACTTTGAAAAATTCTAATTGTTTTGGATGCTAAATAGTACATTTTCGTCTTGCGGTGCACTTCATATCTGAGAGTCAAATAGAACAGTGAAATACTGTGGTTGCAGTGCACTTTGAAAAATTCTAATTGTTTTGGGTGCTAAATAGTACATTTGCATCTTGTGCTGCACTTCATATCTGAGAGTCAAATAGAACAGTCCAATACTGTGCTTACAGCGCACTTTAAAAAATTCTAATTGTTGTGCTAAATAGTACATTTACGACCTAAACTTCATATCTGAGAGTCAAAAAGAACCGTCAAATACTGTGCTTACAGCGCACTTTGAAAAATTATAATTGTTGTGCTAAATAGTACTTTTACGTCTTGCGGTGCATTTTTTGCAGTCCAAGAAACAAAATGTATTTGGTGGGTGACCGCAAAAAATGAGGAGAGCGTCAAATAAGGGACGTGGCCCTGGTCGTGGTGCTGCTGGTGTTGGTTGAGCTCCTGTTGCAAGTAGGGGATGTGGTCGATCTGTGTCATCTACACGCAAAAGTGAAACACCTTCCTCAGGTGCTAGTACGCGACAGAACCTTCAGCGTTATTTGATAGGCCTGAATTACGCTCTTAGAATGGTGAGGCCAAAACAAGTACAGGGGATAGTAGATTGGGTGGCTGACAGTGCCTCTAGTTTATTTATTTATTTAGAAAGTGTTTTATCAGGAAGAATACATTGATATTTCTCTAGTTTTCAAGTATGTCCTGGGGACCCAGTCCAGAATGGAGTTAAAGAGTTACACATTTAACAGTAGATTAAAATAAATACATATATACATATATATAAACAAGTTGGAAGGTGAACATACAGGGTAAACCATTATTGATACAAAGAATGAACAACATGTACAGTATATGTAGGAGTTTGTAAACTAATAATAGGTACAATCTGTTTTGAGGATTTTGGAGACATTTACTTTCAGTGATTTTAGACTAGCTGCTGATTTGGCAGAAGCAGGAAAGCTATTCCACATATAATGAGCTCTGAAAGAGAACGCACCTCAACCCGCTTCTTTTTTGAAGCGAGGGATCGCTAGCGAAGGGTTGGTGCAAGATCTGAGATTGTAGGATGTGCAGGGAGTAAGGGCGAGCATGCCGCTCAGGTAGGGGGGAAGCGTTCCAGAGAAGTGGTTATTCACTAAGCACGCTAGGTGGAGAGCGCGTCTGGAGGCAAGCGTCAGCCAATTTAACTATTTTAACATTTTACAGTGATGAGTGTTATAATTGCACTGTAGTGCAAAACTACACAATGTATTTTACAGAGTGTCGAGTTTACCGAGATGTGTCTGGGGGGCAGAATCATACACAACATCTCCATAGTCCAAGATCGGCATTAACATTTGCTGCACAATACGTTTCCTTACCGTAGAATCTAGGTTTTATTTGATTCTATATAGAAAGCCAATCTTAGTATATAGCTTTGACACTAGCTTATCAATAAGGAGACCAAAAGATAAGTTTGGGTCTAACCACATGCCAAGATACTTGTATGAATTTACTTGGGTCATGTTATAACTAAATTAAACTTAGTATAAATTGAAAGAGAATACCCTGCACTCCAACCCTCTCTCAAATGGATAATTCTGTTGATCCTCCTGGCAGCCATGCTTTAGATTTATGTTCTTCCAAAGCTAAAATCAAAGATTCTATCTACTGCTATTTTATGGCTCAGCTGTATTTGTAATTTGTATGTATTGTATGTTATTTTAAGTTATTTCCCTAACCACATTTGCTTGCTTCTAAGACATATAAAGAATTTTTAGACAGACAAGCAGATATTTCTCTTGTACAACCAAATATTTAGAAAACTGACTTGTTTTCTGATGCTATCATTGAAACTCTTGAAGGCAATGGAACATACCCTTTATACCATGAGACCATTAAAATTAATGGTAAGAAAGTTAATCTGGAATAGGTTGAGTATCCTAAATCAGATATTCCTTTTTTAATCGCATATAAATATGTTTCACATTTTATAGACATAGTTTCAAAATCTTTAGGTTCACAGACTCTGCAACTTACCATACTACTTGATTTTAATAACTTGTGGAACATAAAATACATGCCACTTCTTTGCAAAACAAGCAAGAATTGAGAGAATTACTTTTGCAGAATGAAAATGTTTTTCAACATTGGGAAAATCATGTAGGGCATAGAACAAAATAAATACCATCACATAGCTACAGGCACAATAACACCTAAAAAAACAAGCACAATACAATAGCAATTAACTAGCGATACCTGACACACAGATTGTCATAAATGACCTATTAAAACAAGGCATTATTAAAAAACAGTATAGTTGCATGAACATTGCAGTTTACCCCGCTTCTCACCCTAATAAAATTGGTAACAAATATATAAACATAATATAAATGAGAGGTTTGGTTATAAGAATTGACCAAAGCATAATTAAACTCACCCGCCACGTCAAGACACAAACTCAATAGGGTGAGAACCTACTCTCACTTCCTATCTACTGGGCACACAAAGCATTTTTGTACTGCTACCAAAACCTTTTTCAATGTGTTGGAAGAGGTGCAATTAAACCTACATTGGATTTGTCCAATGTATTCTGATCACATGCATTTTAAATTAAAGAACTCAATGGCAAGATAAACAATATGTTTAGACACAGTTACCGGAAGGATCGATTAATTCACCAACATTATTCACATCATTTGTTTTCTCACTCTTGTCAGACATACCCAATGTAGAGGTATATGTCGATGATATTTATTTATCAAATGACACAGGGAGGGAACATTTGCAGACATTGCAATAACAAGATTACACAAAGCAGGCTATGTCAGTGGCAACCCGAGGGGGGGCGGGGGGGGGGAGGAGCTACTCGGTAAGTGATGGGGAGGGGGGGGAGGAGGGTGGTTTAAAACGAGCACTGGCATGGCACTATAATACTGGGCTCTGACTGGCACAATATTCCTGGTATATGACTGGCACAATATTACTGGGCTCTGACTGGCACAATATTTCTGGGCTCTGACTGGCACAATATTACTGGTATCTGACTGGCACAATATTCATGGGCTCTGACTGGCACAATATTACTGGGCTCTGACTGGCACAATATTCCTGGGCTCTGCATGGCACAATATTTCTGGGCTTTGACTGGCACCATATTACTGGTATCTGACTGGCACAATATTCCTGGGCTCTGACTGGCACAATATTCCTGGGCTCTGACTGGCACCATATTACTGGTATCTGACTGGCACAATATTACTGGGCTCTGACTGGCTCAATATTACTGGGCTCTGACTGGCACAATATTCCTGGTATCTGACTGGCACACTATTACTGGGCTCTGAATGGCACAATATTCCTGGGCTCTGCGTGGCACAATATTCCTGGGCTTTGACTGGCACCATATTACTGGTATCTGACTGGCACAATATTACTGGGCTCTGACTGGCACAATATTACTGGGCTCTGACAGGCACAATATTCCTTGGCTCTGACTGGCACCATATTACTGGTATCTGACTGGCACAATATTACTGGGCTCTGACTGGCACAATATTACTGGGCTCTGACTGGCACAATATTCCTGGTATCTGACTGGAACACTATTACTGGGCTCTGACTGGCACAATATTCCTGGTATCTGACTGGCACAATATTCCTGGGCTCTGACTGGCACCATATTACTGGTATCTGACTGGCACCATATTACTGGGCTCTGACTGGCACCATATTCCTGGGCTCTGACTGGCACCATATTACTGGTATCTGACTGGCACAATATTACTGGGCTCTGACTAGCACCATATTACTGGTATCTGACTGGCACAATATTACTGGGCTCTGACTGGCACAATATTCCTGGTATCTGACTGGCACAATATTCCTGGGCTCTGACTGGCACAATATTCCTTGGCTCTGACTGGCACACTATTCCTGGGCTTTGACTGGCACACTATTACTGGGCTCTGACTGGCACAATATTCAAGGGTTCTGACTGGCACAATATTCCTAGGCTCTGACTGGCACAATATTCCTGGGCTCTGACTGGCACAATATTCCTAGGCTCTGACTGGCACAATATTCCTTGCCTCTGACTGGCACAATATTACTGGGCTCTGACTGGCACAATATTCCTGGACTCTGAGTGGCACAATATTCCTGGGCTCTGACTGGCACAATATTACTGGGCTCTGACTGGCACAATATTACAGGCATCTGACTGGCACAATATTACTGGGCTCAGACTGGCAAAATATTACTGTTCTCTGACTGGCACAATATTACTGGCATCTGACTGGCACAATATTACTGGGCTCTGACTGGCACAATATTCCTGGTATCTGACTGGCACACTATTACTGGGCTCTGACTGGCACAATATTCCTGGGCTCTGACTGGCACAATATTCCTTGGCTCTGCCTGGCACACTATTACTGGGCTCGGACTGGCACACTATTACTGGGCTCTGACTGGCACAATATTCCTGGGCTCTGACTGGCACACTATTACTGGGCTCTGGCTGGCACAATATTCCTGGGCTCTGACTGGCACAATATTCCTGGGCTCTGCCTGGCACACTATTACTGCGCTCGGACTGGCACACTATTCCTGGGCTCTGACTGGCACAATATTCCTGGGCTCTGACTGGCACACTTTTATTGGGCTCTGGCTGGCACAATATTCCTGGGCTCTGACTGGCACAATATTCCTGGGCTCTGCCTGGCACACTATTACTGTGCTCGGACTGGCACACTATTCCTGGGCTCTGACTGGCACAATATTCCTGGGCTCTGACTGGCACAATTTTACTGGGCTCTGACTGGCACACTATTACTGGGCTCTGGCTGGCACAATATTCCTGGTATCTGACTGGCACACTATTACTGGGCTCTGACTGGCACAATATTCCTGGGCTCTGACTGGCACCATATTACTGGGCCCTGACTGGCACCATATTACTGGTATCTGACTAGCACAATATTCCTGGGCTCTGACTGGCACAATATTCCTGGGCTCTGGCTGGCACAATATTCCTGGGCTCTGACTGGCACAATATTACTGGGCTCTAACTGGCACACTTTTACTGGGCTCTGACTGGCACAATATTCCTGGGCTCTGACTGGCACCATATTACTGGGCCCTGACTGGCACCATATTACTGGTATCTGACTAGCACAATATTCCTGGGCTCTGACTGGCACAATATTCCTGCAATCTGACTAGCACACTATTACTGGGCTCTGACTGGCACACTTTTACTGGGCTCTGACTGGCACAATATTACTGGGCTCTGATTGGCACACTATTACTGGGCTCTGACTGGCACAATATTCCTGCAATCTAACTAGCACACTATTACTGGGCTCTGACTGGCACAATATTCCTGGAATCTGACTGGCACAATATTCCTGGAATCTGACTGGCACAATATTCCTTGGCTCTGACTGGCACACTATTACTGGGCTGTGACTGGCACACTAGCACTGGGTTCTGACTGGCACAATATTACTGGGCTCTGACTGGCACACTATTACTGGGTTCTGACTGGCACACTATTACTGGTTTCTGACTGGCACACTATTACTGGTCTCTGACTGGCACAATATTACTGGGCCTGTCTGGCACAATATTACTGGGCTTTGAGTGGCACAATATTACTGGTATCTGACTGGCACAATATTACTGGGTTTGAGTGGCACAATATTACTGGAATCTGACTGGCACAATATTACTGGGCTTTGAGTGGCACAATATTACTGGTATCTGATTGGCACAATATTACTGGGCTCTGAATGGCACAATATTCCTGGTATCTGACTGGCACAATATTACTGGGCTCTGAGTGGCACAATATTACTGGTATCTGAATGGCACAATATTACTGGTATCTGACTGGCACAATATTACTGGGCTCTGAGTGGCACAATATTCCTGGTATCTATAATTGTACAATCTTCACCTTGTGGGGCTGCTGTGTGTTGTATAAATAATGGCGGTCCCATGTGTGCATAATTATGGGGCGCTTGTGTGTGGCATATTTATCGAGCCCCAAGTGTGGCATAATTAAGGGACTCTTTTGTGTGGCATAATTATGGGGCACCTGTGTGTGGCATAATTATGGGGCATCTGTGTGTGTGGCATAATTAATTGGGCAGAGGTGAGGCATAAATAGTGGGGCTCTGCTGTGGCATAATTCATGGGGCTCTGGTGTGGCATAATTTATGGGGCTCTGGTGTGGCATAATTTATGGGCTCCTGTGTGTGGCATAATTTATGGGGCTCCTGTGTGTGGCATAATTTATGGGGCTCCTGTTTGTGGCATAATTTATGGGGCTCCTGTGTGTGGCATAGTTAATAGGCCATCAAACTGGCATTACTAAGGAATCTGTTTGGCATTGTATTGGAGGAAATCCAGGGGGGTGACACCATGAGTTTCCGCACCGGGTGACACCAACCCTAGTGACGCCCCTGGGCTATACCATTTCATTACAAAAGTCACAGCTTGCTAGATATACACTAAACTATTCAGGATTTAACATTTCTGAACAAGGTAGAGGATTAGCAACAAACTACAAATATAAAGTAACCAACATAACAAGGCTAAATAATCTAAAACAATTGAGAAGCCTCCTTGGTTGCCTAAACTATGCCATGTTGTTTACACCAAATTATTGTCAGTTTGTCGCCCCTCTATAACTCTCTCTCCCCTCATACCCTAATGTATAACTCTCTCTCCACTCATACCCTCATGTATATCTCTCTCTTAATACCCCATATATTTTTCCATGTCTATCTTTCTGTTCCTCATGCTCTTGGTGGTCTTTTTTTCTGCATGTCTGTCTCTCCTCCTATACACCCATGTCTGTCTGTACTTTTTCTTCATAACTCACATGTATCTCTCTCCCCCATGTCTCTCCCTCCTCATAATCCCTGTGTATTTGCCTATTAATATGCCACAGCCAGTTTGCCCATTAATAAACCACGGTTAGTTTACACATTAATAGGCCACAGCCAGTTTGCCCATTGAAATGGTACTCTTAGTTTGCCCACTAATATGCCACTTAGTTTGCCCATTAATATGCCATAGCCAATTTGCCCATTAATATGCCACTGTTAGTTTGCCCATTAATATGCCATAGCCAATTTGCCCATTAATATGCCACAGATTGTTTGCCCATTGACATGCAACAGATAGTTTGCCCATTAACATGCCACAGATAGTTTGCCCATTAACATACCACAGTTAGTTTATCCATTAATATAGCACAGTTAATTTGTCCATTAATATAGCACAGTTAGTTTGCCCATTAATATGCCAGTGTCAGTTTGCCCACTAATATGCCAATGTCAGTTTATCCATTAATATGCCACCACCAGTTTCCCAATAAAAGCATTACCCCCTCTCCCCCATTTCCCAGTACTCACCTTGCTGCTGCTCTTTCGTGTCTCCTCCGCACAGTCTTCCCTCCATACACACTCAATGCAGAAGGCGGGAAATAGCTGCCGACTGGATGCGGACTGATGCCTTCTGTGTCAGACAGTCTCCGTGTGAGACAGTCACACGCTCAGTAGATATTGCACCAACAGCACATGACTTGCACTCATATTGAACTCACATCATTTTGCCTGTTACAGTGTAAATTTGAAGAAAAAGTTGGATCCCACCTTGTAGACTTGAGTGAGTTTCCCACTCCTCCGTAGCTTCACCGCTCTGTGCTTCCACGGAGCAAAAAATCAAAACATGTAGTGAAGGAGAAATAGTGGATGAAGGTCCGGAGAAATAAATGGTACAAACAACGGAGAAATCAAACTGAAATAGGTGCTTTAATTCTCGAATAGAGAGACAGCCTCACCGCCACTGTCCTCCTATGCCAGACGCGTTAATCATTATTTTGTCATCGCCTTGTCTGTTTGCCAAGAAATCAAGACTTAAGGTTAATTAATATCTTCTTGATTGACTGAGATTTACCCGAAAGTAAACCATAGTTACCTGTTTTCATGTATCATATCTTGTTTTTCCTGCCCATAAATGACCGGAAGTAAGATTATTTTAAATCTATATAAACACCAATTATTAGTTATTTGACACAGAATGAGGAGACTATGTTGATGCGACAGCATTAACATAAGAATGAGAGATTAGCCTATAAACAACTAGGAGGGTATTTTATTTTATTTTACTTATTGCAAGCATATACATTTAACTTTATTTACTCTGATTTTATTATGGATTATTAAGCTGTTTTTATACATTGTCTATATTTATTTATATTCAATAAAATATTTTAAAAGATAAAAGGTTATTGCTTCCAACTCCCTATTTTTTTTATTGTATTCTCAATTATTTATAAATAGAGAAACCTGCTGATCTATAACATATTGTTGTTACAAGATATCTTTATGGTTAGCCCTGCTAAATTCTATGCAATCAAGACGTTATGGACGGAAATAGGGTACCAAGCGGTTACAATTGGTCACCATGAAGGGACTGGAAGCACTAACTATATTTTTGTAACAAAATGTATACCTAGGTTTCCTCTTATATGTAATAGAAGGCACAAAACTTTGTCATGGCATGATTATTCTTGAGTAGAGTTGAGCGGACACCTGGGTGTTCGGGTTTGGTGGGTTTGGCCGAACTTCGGAAAAAAGTCTGGGTTCGGGCTCGAACTTGACCCCGAACTTGACCCCGAACCCCATTGAAGTCATTGGGGACCCGAAAGTCCTGGAAAGGAAAATTGAAAAAAAAAAAAAGACATTAAATGTGGGTAAGAGTAGGACAAGTGCCCTGCAAGCAAATGTGGATAGGGAAATAACTTAAAATAACATAAAATACATACAAATTACCAATACAGCTGAGCCATAAAATAGCACTAGATGGAATCTTTGATTTTAGTTTTGGAAGAACATAAATCTAAATCTAAAGCATGGCTGCCAGGAGGATCAACAGAATTATCCATTTGAGAGAAGGTTGGAGTGCAGGGTATTCTCTTTCAGTTTATACTAAGTGACCCATAGGTTGAAGAGGCGGTGACCGTGGCGGTGTAGGTGGAAGCGGCGCTGGAGGAGGAGGAGGAGGAGGAGGTAGCCAGAATTTTTCAAAGTGCGCTGTAAGCACAGTATGGGACTGTTCTATTTGACTCTCAAATAGGAAATGCACTGCAAGACGCAAATGTACTATTTAGCACCCAAAACAATTAACATTTTTTAAAGTGCGCTGTAACCACAGTATTGGACTGTTCCATTTGACTCTCAGATATGAAGTGCACCGCAAGACGCAAATGTACTATTTACCACCCAAAACTATTAGAATTTTTCAAAGTGCACTGTAAGCACAGTATTTGATGGTTCTATTTGACTCTCAGATATGAAGTGCAGGAATGCATGCAATGCTATTGGTATTCTATAAACCGACTCTATTTCGGTTTATAGAAAGCCATAGCACGAATGGACGAATGATTTTCATTTATTAACCATTCGTTCATTCGTTCATAGCATTACATGCATTCTATAAACCGAAAGTCTATAAACCGAAAGACATTCGGTTTATAGACTTTCGGTTTATAGAATACATGTAATGCTATTGGCTTTCTATAAACCGAATCTCTTTCGGTTTATAGACTTTCGGTTTATAGAATACCAATAGCATTACATGTATTCCATAAACCGAAAGTCTATAAACCGAAAGAGATTTGGTTTATAGAAAGCCAATAGCATTACATGTATTCCATAAACCGAAAGTCTTTTCCCTTCCTTGTATATTGTGGTATCCAAGAAGTTAATTGATTGTATGCTATGTTCCATTTTAAATTGTATATCACACATACACTTATTTATTTCAACCAAAAATCTCTCCAAAGACTCCAATGGACCACCCCACACAATAAGCACATCATCAATATATCTACACCAATTCCTTCCATATGTAATGAACAAGTCATTCGTATAAACAAAACATTCCTCAAATTCAGCCATAAATATGCCTGCATATGTGGGGGCCACATTGGAGCCTATAGCAGTCCCTTTGACTTTTAAGAAATACTTTTCATCAAATCTAAAATAATTCTTAGTTAATACCAAGTGTATGAATATCATCAAGAAATCCAACCCTACATTTTTATATCCCAATTTCTCTGCCATTATACACATGGCTTCCATACAATTTGCATGGGGAATTGATGTGTACAAGCTCACTACATCAAAAGAGGCCAGGATTGTGTCCTCATTCACCGTAATATCTTTCAATTTATGCAACAAATCAGTTGTATCCATTATGTAGGATGTGATTTCAGTAAGTCCCACTCTAGACACCCTATCGAGAAAAACTGATATGGGACTAATGATTGAATCCACCTGGCCACAATGGGTATACCTGGGGGGCATGTAAGCGATTTATGAATCATCAGTAAAGTGTATAAAACGGGTATTACCGGGTTCCGACAGGTCAAAATCTCAAAAAACTTTTAATCTATTGTGTTCATATCAAGGGCTTCTTGTAAAATTATATCAACCTCCCGTTTAATGTTATTAGTGGGGTCTCCATTTAATAGTAAGTAAGTATCAACATCAGTAAGCTGGCGATTAAACTAAGATTTATAATCTGACTGATTAATTATAACCAGGGATCCCCCTTTGTCTGCTGGCTTACAAATGATACTCTCATTATTCATTAGTTCTTTCATTGCTTTCCTTTCTGACCAATTAACATTACAAATATTTTTAGAGAAATGTTTTTGTTGTAGGACCTAATCTGGAATGGTTTAATAATGTCAGAAGGGCAAAAAGATAACCCTTTTTCTAATATTTTTACCTCATTTGTATCATGTTCATCACAATTCAACCATACGCACAGGCAGAATAGAACTCCCGTTACCCCATCACTTTAAAGAAAAAAAATATAATCTAAATTACCTCAGATTTCAAATGATTGACCATGATCATAAACTAAGGAGGAGGGGAGACAGGGAGAAACTCCGTAAAAAAAGGGGAAACCTGGTGGATCTATGAACTAGGGAGTATGACACCACAGGGGTTAAATGGAGAATTTAATTTAGTACCTTTTCTCTAAAATGGATAATTATCTTTTGTGAAGAATAACCTTTTTCCAATACTTATGATATAGTGAGATATATATTAACATATCATTACTGAATACTTAATGATGGTATTTTCTCTATATTCTTTGTTTCTGCACCCTAGGAGTTAAAGGTTCCAGTTGAAATGAATTGATCAGGCGCAGCTGCTATGGTATACAAGAAAACTGAATATATATATTTAACGTAATCATAGCTATACTTGACATGCCTTGGATGTGTATTTTTTATACATATTTATATATATTTTTTATTGTATGTCATTTGGAGAGATTTATACTGGAACAGCTGCACTATTTATTACACCTGTTATACTCGTTATGCCTCGATGTACTTATGTTGCAATTGCAGTGTTTTTAATCATTTTTCATAATATCAGTTCGGCTTAGAACTCCTAATAATATCTGTTGCTATTTGACTACACCTTTATTCACATTTTACATATTGCTGTTGATTTTTGATACTTGTTTTCAAATGGTTTGCAACACAATATGGGCTGTCCGTTTTCACTCTGCCCCTTAATTATGTATATCACTGATGCACATCCTATATATATATGTGATTAACACTTATGTTACCAGACTTGAAAAAAGCTCATCACAGAGCTGAAACATCACATTTTGTGAAATAAAAACTCCTTTAACACGGTGTGCTGAGTCCCTGGATTTTTCTTCTCTGACAATTGAGCTTGAGTGACGCTCCCTCGTGCACCCGGTATTACCTTAAAGAAAAGTGCAGATCCAATTATTTTCTTGATTGTGCTGTGATTCTGACCAGAGCAAACTTAATTTAATATGCAAATCAAATATTTTTATACACTTTTATCAATATTATTTTAATCACACTTTTGGGTTTACATCTACACCACTAAAATTTGACTTTTTATTTTCCTATCTGTTTGATTTCAACAAAATGATGTCCATAAGCATCTATAGCATAGGTAAGGGATGGAATTCGGATGATTTCGACTCTTTCAACCAAATTCTCCAACCTTGTACTATTGAAGTGAGGCCATTTTCGTCCATTTATTTCTACTTTAATATTATTTTTACTTTTATTTCAGTTTATTTTATTTTGTTTTCATTTTATGTCATTTCTCTCCTTCTTCTTTTCTTTTTCTTTTACTTTTACTTTCCCCCCTAATATTGTGAACATTGTGTTTGGTTTCAAATTTGCAAGCATTGCTACTTTTTTTCACCTGCTTTGGCTTTGCTTATTAGCAATAGGTTTGCACATTCTTTAACCATTTGTTTATTCCATTATATGTGTTCCACTGCTCTTACCTATTGCTACGTTTAACTATTTAAATCTTATAGCAGGATTCACCAGTATACACATTTTAACATGTATTTTTTCCTTTTATTATTGTGATCGTTTAGTGTAATTGTTAAATTGGTACACACCTTGTTAAATCAGGGCACTATATATTGGAGGGCGCTCCAGGTATCAGTATGGCTATGACTAAGTAAAGAAGAGATACGAAACGCGCCAGGCTACTAGTTTGCCCTATCTAGGGCTGTTTTTTTCTGCACTGTGGATCTATTTTTTAGCTGTTCGTGATTTTTCACTTAATAAATTTTTTTTATGTTTTCAACATCCTGAGCAGCCCGTTTGTGTGTTTTCTCCATTTTCGTCCATTGCTGCATTGATTTCACTATTCAATTCCTATGAATGAACATTTCACCTGTGTTCATTCAATACATAGTATAAGGTTGGGGAATTCGGATGAATTTGAATTTCAACAGTTCAATAGCATAAGGTAGGGGATGAATGAAATTCAAATGAATTGCGGATGAATTCGACTCTTTCAACCAAATTCTCCAATAGGTGTATTATTTCCCATTGGTACGATTAAATATAACAAAACGAAAATAATGAACGAATTTCATCTGAAACGAATGCAGCAATGGACGAATTTCGTTTTGGATGAAAATAATAACATTTTCGTCCGAATGGATGAAAACGAAGCAAAAATGTTCGTTTTGCTCATCTCTAATCAGCATATAATTAACTGATGAAGAGAATGTAGATTTGGATCAACCAACTTTTACTGAACAGGCTAATACTGCACCTGACTTAGGTACACAGACACTGATCAATATGACCAGAGAGACATATATACAAATGTTTGGTAGACCACCTAACATACCAAATATACCATCTAGACATGGTCCTTTAGTTCCATGTCATGGGGAATAGATAGAGGATTATTATATACTCCTCCACAGGATCATGACTTACCAGCGCCTGCAAACACTGCACAAGAGAACCAGAAACTATTTACATGAGAGATTTATTAATGCAAGTAATGAGATCACCACTTGCTAGTGGTCCTATAGTTCACACAGCAGGAAAATTAACACTGGGGATTCCTGTGTCCAATATTAAAGCTACTATTGGTAGTGTCCGCACTGTTCGGGTTCGTACCAAACGTTAAGGTTTTTTGGTTCGGCGATTTAATGGCGCATTTTGAAAGGCTGCAGGGCAGCCAACCAACAAGCGTTTGGCTCTTAGAAGCCATCACAGCCATGCCTACTAATGGCATGGCTGTAATTGGCCAGTGCAGCATGTGACCCAGCCTCTATATATAAGCTGGAGTCACGTACACGCACATCACATGAGCTCTTCTTAGTGTAGAGAGAAGATGCTGCAGCTGTGAGGGACAGATTTAAAAAAATTCTGGTGCTGAATCTGCAAACTACAGCGATTATTAAAATTACAGTGATTATTTTAGTGGGTGCTATACTACATATTTGTACCCTGCCCTGAGCCCAGTGCCACAGAGAGTGCAGTGCACTTGCAACTGCATGTGTGCCAGGCACATGACTTTAATCCTGTTCTGTTAGCTCAGTGGGCAACATCTAGGCATTTTTAAATACTGCAATTTGTTGGTGTTAAATATCACTTTTGCATCCTGCACTTCATATCTGAGAGTCAAATAGAACAGTCCAATACTGTGCTTACAGCGCACTTTGAAAAATTCTAATTGTGTTGGTGCTAAATAGTACATTTGCGTCTTGCGGTGCACTTCATATCTGAGAGTCAAATAGAACAGTCCAATACTGTGCTTACAGCGCACTTTGAAAAATTCTAATTGTTTTGGATGCTAAATAGTACATTTTCGTCTTGCGGTGCACTTCATATCTGAGAGTCAAATAGAACAGTGAAATACTGTGGTTGCAGTGCACTTTGAAAAATTCTAATTGTTTTGGGTGCTAAATAGTACATTTGCATCTTGTGCTGCACTTCATATCTGAGAGTCAAATAGAACAGTCCAATACTGTGCTTACAGCGCACTTTAAAAAATTCTAATTGTTGTGCTAAATAGTACATTTACGACCTAAACTTCATATCTGAGAGTCAAATAGAACCGTCAAATACTGTGCTTACAGCGCACTTTGAAAAATTATAATTGTTGTGCTAAATAGTACTTTTACGTCTTGCGGTGCATTTTTTGCAGTCCAAGAAACAAAATGTATTTGGTGGGTGACCGCAAAAAATGAGGAGAGCGTCAAATAAGGGACGTGGCCCTGGTCGTGGTGCTGCTGGTGTTGGTTGAGCTCCTGTTGCAAGTAGGGGATGTGGTCGATCTGTGTCATCTACACGCAAAAGTGAAACACCTTCCTCAGGTGCTAGTACGCGACAGAACCTTCAGCGTTATTTGATAGGCCTGAATTACGCTCTTAGAATGGTGAGGCCAAAACAAGTACAGGGGATAGTAGATTGGGTGGCTGACAGTGCCTCTAGTTTATTTATTTATTTAGAAAGTGTTTTATCAGGAAGAATACATTGATATTTCTCTAGTTTTCAAGTATGTCCTGGGGACCCAGTCCAGAATGGAGTTAAAGAGTTACACATTTAACAGTAGATTAAAATAAATACATATATACATATATATAAACAAGTTGGAAGGTGAACATACAGGGTAAACCATTATTGATACAAAGAATGAACAACATGTACAGTATATGTAGGAGTTTGTAAACTAATAATAGGTACAATCTGTTTTGAGGATTTTGGAGACATTTACTTTCAGTGATTTTAGACTAGCTGCTGATTTGGCAGAAGCAGGAAAGCTATTCCACATATAATGAGCTCTGAAAGAGAACGCACCTCAACCCGCTTCTTTTTTGAAGCGAGGGATCGCTAGCGAAGGGTTGGTGCAAGATCTGAGATTGTAGGATGTGCAGGGAGTAAGGGCGAGCATGCCGCTCAGGTAGGGGGGAAGCGTTCCAGAGAAGTGGTTATTCACTAAGCACGCTAGGTGGAGAGCGCGTCTGGAGGCAAGCGTCAGCCAATTTAACTATTTTAACATTTTACAGTGATGAGTGTTATAATTGCACTGTAGTGCAAAACTACACAATGTATTTTACAGAGTGTCGAGTTTACCGAGATGTGTCTGGGGGGCAGAATCATACACAACATCTCCATAGTCCAAGATCGGCATTAACATTTGCTGCACAATACGTTTCCTTACCGTAGAATCTAGGTTTTATTTGATTCTATATAGAAAGCCAATCTTAGTATATAGCTTTGACACTAGCTTATCAATAAGGAGACCAAAAGATAAGTTTGGGTCTAACCACATGCCAAGATACTTGTATGAATTTACTTGGGTCATGTTATAACTAAATTAAACTTAGTATAAATTGAAAGAGAATACCCTGCACTCCAACCCTCTCTCAAATGGATAATTCTGTTGATCCTCCTGGCAGCCATGCTTTAGATTTATGTTCTTCCAAAGCTAAAATCAAAGATTCTATCTACTGCTATTTTATGGCTCAGCTGTATTTGTAATTTGTATGTATTGTATGTTATTTTAAGTTATTTCCCTAACCACATTTGCTTGCTTCTAAGACATATAAAGAATTTTTAGACAGACAAGCAGATATTTCTCTTGTACAACCAAATATTTAGAAAACTGACTTGTTTTCTGATGCTATCATTGAAACTCTTGAAGGCAATGGAACATACCCTTTATACCATGAGACCATTAAAATTAATGGTAAGAAAGTTAATCTGGAATAGGTTGAGTATCCTAAATCAGATATTCCTTTTTTAATCGCATATAAATATGTTTCACATTTTATAGACATAGTTTCAAAATCTTTAGGTTCACAGACTCTGCAACTTACCATACTACTTGATTTTAATAACTTGTGGAACATAAAATACATGCCACTTCTTTGCAAAACAAGCAAGAATTGAGAGAATTACTTTTGCAGAATGAAAATGTTTTTCAACATTGGGAAAATCATGTAGGGCATAGAACAAAATAAATACCATCACATAGCTACAGGCACAATAACACCTAAAAAAACAAGCACAATACAATAGCAATTAACTAGCGATACCTGACACACAGATTGTCATAAATGACCTATTAAAACAAGGCATTATTAAAAAACAGTATAGTTGCATGAACATTGCAGTTTACCCCGCTTCTCACCCTAATAAAATTGGTAACAAATATATAAACATAATATAAATGAGAGGTTTGGTTATAAGAATTGACCAAAGCATAATTAAACTCACCCGCCACGTCAAGACACAAACTCAATAGGGTGAGAACCTACTCTCACTTCCTATCTACTGGGCACACAAAGCATTTTTGTACTGCTACCAAAACCTTTTTCAATGTGTTGGAAGAGGTGCAATTAAACCTACATTGGATTTGTCCAATGTATTCTGATCACATGCATTTTAAATTAAAGAACTCAATGGCAAGATAAACAATATGTTTAGACACATTTACCGGAAGGATCGATTAATTCACCAACATTATTCACATCATTTGTTTTCTCACTCATGTCAGACATACCCAATGTAGAGTTATATGTCGATGATATTTATTTATCAAATGACACAGGGAGGGAACATTTGCAGACATTGCAATAACAAGATTACACAAAACAGGCTATGTCAGTGGCAACCCGAGGGGGGGGGGGGAGGAGCTACTCGGTAAGTGATGGGGAAGGGGGGGGGAGGAGGGTGGTTTAAAACGAGCACTGGCATGGCACTATAATACTGGGCTCTGACTGGCACAATATTCCTGGTATATGACTGGCACAATATTACTGGGCTCTGACTGGCACAATATTTCTGGGCTCTGACTGGCACAATATTACTGGTATCTGACTGGCACAATATTCCTGGGCTCTGACTGGCACAATATTACTGGGCTCTGACTGGCACAATATTCCTGGGCTCTGCATGGCACAATATTTCTGGGCTTTGACTGGCACCATATTACTGGTATCTGACTGGCACAATATTCCTGGGCTCTGACTGGCACAATATTCCTGGGCTCTGACTGGCACCATATTACTGGTATCTGACTGGCACAATATTACTGGGCTCTGACTGGCTCAATATTACTGGGCTCTGACTGGCACAATATTCCTGGTATCTGACCGGCACACTATTACTGGGCTCTGAATGGCACAATATTCCTGGGCTCTGCGTGGCACAATATTCCTGGGCTTTGACTGGCACCATATTACTGGTATCTGACTGGCACAATATTACTGGGCTCTGACTGGCACAATATTACTGGGCTCTGACAGGCACAATATTCCTGGGCTCTGACTGGCACCATATTACTGGTATCTGACTGGCACAATATTACTATGCTCTGACTGGCACAATATTACTGGGCTCTGACTGGCACAATATTCCTGGTATCTGACTGGAACACTATTACTGGGCTCTGACTGGCACAATATTCCTGGTATCTGACTGGCACAATATTCCTGGGCTCTGACTGGCACCATATTACTGGTATCTGACTGGCACCATATTACTGGGCTCTGACTGGCACCATATTCCTGGGCTCTGACTGGCACCATATTACTGGTATCTGACTGGCACAATATTACTGGGCTCTGACTAGCACCATATTACTGGTATCTGACTGGCACAATATTACTGGGCTCTGACTGGCACAATATTCTTTGGGCTCTGACTGGCACAATATTCCTTGGCTCTGACTGGCACACTATTCCTGGGCTTTGACTGGCACACTATTACTGGGCTCTGACTGGCACAATATTCAAGGGTTCTGACTGGCACAATATTCCTAGGCTCTGACTGGCACAATATTCCTGGGCTCTGACTGGCACAATATTCCTAGGCTCTGACTGGCACAATATTCCTTGCCTCTGACTGGCACAATATTACTGGGCTCTGACTGGCACAATATTCCTGGACTCTGAGTGGCACAATATTCCTGGGCTCTGACTGGCACAATATTACTGGGCTCTGACTGGCACAATATTACAGGCATCTGACTGGCACAATATTACTGGGCTCAGATTGGCAAAATATTACTGTTCTCTGACTGGCACAATATTACTGGCATCTGACTGGCACAATATTACTGGGCTCTGACTGGCACAATATTCCTGGTATCTGACTGGCACACTATTACTGGGCTCTGACTGGCACAATATTCCTGGGCTCTGACTGGCACAATATTCCTGGGCTCTGCCTGGCACACTATTACTGGGCTCGGACTGGCACACTATTACTGGGCTCTGACTGGCACAATATTCCTGGGCTCTGACTGGCACACTATTACTGGGCTCTGGCTGGCACAATATTCCTGGGCTCTGACTGGCACAATATTCCTGGGCTCTGCCTGGCACACTATTACTGGGCTCGGACTGGCACACTATTCCTGGGCTCTGACTGGCACAATATTCCTGGGCTCTGACTGGCACACTTTTATTGGGCTCTGGCTGGCACAATATTCCTGGGCTCTGACTGGCACAATATTCCTGGGCTCTGCCTGGCACACTATTACTGGGCTCGGACTGGCACACTATTCCTGGGCTCTGACTGGCACAATATTCCTGGGCTCTGACTGGCACAATTTTACTGGGCTCTGACTGGCACACTATTACTGGGCTCTGGCTGGCACAATATTCCTGGTATCTGACTGGCACACTATTACTGGGCTCTGACTGGCACAATATTCCTGGGCTCTGACTGGCACCATATTACTGGGCCCTGACTGGCACCATATTACTGGTATCTGACTAGCACAATATTCCTGGGCTCTGACTGGCACAATATTCCTGGGCTCTGGCTGGCACAATATTCCTGGGCTCTGACTGGCACAATATTACTGGGCTCTAACTGGCACACTTTTACTGGGCGCTGACTGGCACAATATTCCTGGGCTCTGACTGGCACCATATTACTGGGCCCTGACTGGCACCACATTACTGGTATCTGACTAGCACAATATTCCTGGGCTCTGACTGGCACAATATTCCTGCAATCTGACTAGCACACTATTACTGGGCTCTGACTGGCACACTTTTACTGGGCTCTGACTGGCACAATATTACTGGGCTCTGATTGGCACACTATTACTGGGCTCTGACTGGCACAATATTCCTGCAATCTAACTAGCACACTATTACTGGGCTCTGACTGGCACAATATTCCTGGAATCTGACTGGCACAATATTCCTGGAATCTGACTGGCACAATATTCCTTGGCTCTGACTGGCACACTATTACTGGGCTGTGACTGGCACACTAGCACTGGGTTCTGACTGGCACAATATTACTGGGCTCTGACTGGCACACTATTACTGGGTTCTGACTGGCACACTATTACTGGTTTCTGACTGGCACACTATTACTGGTCTCTGACTGGCACAATATTACTGGGCCTGTCTGGCACAATATTACTGGGCCTGTCTGGCACAATATTACTGGGCTTTGAGTGGCACAATATTACTGGTATCTGACTGGCACAATATTACTGGGTTTGAGTGGCACAATATTACTGGAATCTGACTGGCACAATATTACTGGGCTTTGAGTGGCACAATATTACTGGTATCTGATTGGCACAATATTACTGGGCTCTGAATGGCACAATATTCCTGGTATCTGACTGGCACAATATTACTGGGCTCTGAGTGGCACAATATTACTGGTATCTGAATGGCACAATATTACTGGTATCTGACTGGCACAATATTACTGGGCTCTGAGTGGCACAATATTCCTGGTATCTATAATTGTACAATTGTCACCTTGTGGGGCTGCTGTGTGTTGTATAAATAATGGCGGTCCCATGTGTGCATAATTATGGGGCGCTTGTGTGTGGCATATTTATCGAGCCCCAAGTGTGGCATAATTAAGGGACTCTTTTGTGTGGCATAATTATGGGGCACCTGTGTGTGTGGCATAATTATGGGGCATCTGTGTGTGTGGCATAATTAATTGGGCAGAGGTGAGGCATAAATAGTGGGGCTCTGCTGTGGCATAATTCATGGGGCTCTGGTGTGGCATAATTTATGGGGCTCTGGTGTGGCATAATTTATGGGCTCCTGTGTGTGGCATAATTTATGGGGCTCCTGTGTGTGGCATAATTTATGGGGCTCCTGTGTGTGGCATAATTTATGGGGCTCCTGTGTGTGGCATAGTTAATAGGCCATCAAACTGGCATTACTAAGGAATCTGTTTGGCATTGTATTGGAGGAAATCCAGGGGGGTGACACCATGAGTTTCCGCACCGGGTGACACCAACCCTAGTGACGCCCCTGGGCTATACCATTTCATTACAAAAGTCACAGCTTGCTAGATATACACTAAACTATTCAGGATTTAACATTTCTGAACAAGGTAGAGGATTAGCAACAAACTACAAATATAAAGTAACCAACATAACAAGGCTAAATAATCTAAAACAATTGAGAAGCCTCCTTGGTTGCCTAAACTATGCCATGTTGTTTACACCAAATTATTGTCAGTTTGTCGCCCCTCTATAACTCTCTCTCCTCTCATACCCTAATGTATAACTCTCTCTCCACTCATACCCTCATGTATATCTCTCTCTTAATACCCCATATATTTTTCCATGTCTATCTTTCTGTTCCTCATGCTCTTGGTGGTCTTTTTTTCTGCATGTCTGTCTCTCCTCCTATACACCCATGTTTGTCTGTCTCTTTTTCTTCATAACTCACATGTATCTCTCTCCCCCATGTCTCTCCCTCCTCATAATCCCTGTGTATTTGCCTATTAATATGCCACAGCCAGTTTGCCCATTAATAAACCACGGTTAGTTTACACATTAATAGGCCACAGCCAGTTTGCCCATTGAAATGGTACTCTTAGTTTGCCCACTAATATGCCACTTAGTTTGCCCATTAATATGCCATAGCCAATTTGCCCATTAATATGCCACTGTTAGTTTGCCCATTAATATGCCATAGCCAATTTGCCCATTAATATGCCACAGATAGTTTGCCCATTGACATGCAACAGATAGTTTGCCCATTAACATGCCACAGATAGTTTGCCCATTAACATACCACAGTTAGTTTATCCATTAATATAGCACAGTTAATTTGTCCATTAATATAGTACAGTTAGTTTGCCCATTAATATGCCAGTGTCAGTTTGCCCACTAATATGCCAATGTCAGTTTGTCCATTAATATGCCACCACCAGTTTCCCAATAAGAGCATTACCCCCTCTCCCCCATTTCCCAGTACTCACCTTGCTGCTGCTCTTTCGTGTCTCCTCCGCACAGTCTTCCCTCCATACACACTCAATGCAGAAGGCGGGAAATAGCTGCCGACTGGATGCGGACTGATGCCTTCTGTGTCAGACAGTCTCCGTGTGAGACAGTCACACGCTCAGCGTTGGCCCCTTTAACCTGTGGGTCCTGGGAAGTGCCCACTTTGTGCTTTCTTTAAAGTGGCCCTGCCTACATACATACACAGCCACACTTACACACAGAATCATGCATAAATACACACAGTCACACTTACACAGACACACTTAGTCACCATTACACACATACATACACTTACACATACACCATTGCATATTTAGACAGTCACACTTATGTACACACACTTACACAGAAAGTAACACACATTGACTCACACACAGAGAAATACACACACACACACACTGAAACACACACACTTACATACATTCACACACACACACACTGAAACACACACACTTACACACACACAGACACACACACTTATATTGAAACACAATCACATACACACTGACACACACACACACACATTGAAACACACTTAAACATTGACACACATTGAAACACACACACTTACACACACACACACTGAAACACACACACACACACACACACACACTTATATTGAAACACACACATACTTACACACTGACACACACACACATTGAAACACACTTAAACATTGACACACATTCAAACACAAACACACTTTGAAACACACACACACACACACACACACACATTGAAGCACACACACTTCTTTTCTTTTTATTTACCAAAAATCCCCCAAAACCCATCTTATACTATTGGTCCCCCTCTCTGCAGGGAGGAGGACATTTCCGGACGGTGTCTGCAGGGGCAGAACACTGTCATTCAGTTCTTCCGGCACCCCGTGCACCCGCCCAGAATTCTATGCATACACACATGCTTTAAAAGAAAGTATGTTAGTTGAAGGACTAGTATTGATAGTGACAGATTCAGCCTATCTTCCTAGATCCACTGTTCAAGATCTCTTAATCTGGTGTTCAAACAGGTTTCTGCTTGGTTCCTCTCCTCACACAGTTGGCAATCAATTAGCAAACACCTTTGCGCAAAGTGTCAGCCAACGCTATTCTGTCAATGTGATCACTAGTTCACAAAAATATACCCTTTCTCTCAGTCTTGCCCCCATGTCTGTCTCTCTCTCTGTCTCCACTCCTGTCCCTGTCTGTCTCTCTCTCTGTCTCTACTCCTGCCCCATATCAGGCACTTTTCAGTGCTTTATTTTTTACACATAGGCTGCGCCAGCACAACGAGCGCAAACCAACTTAAATCTACGCACTCAGCTTAGATAACCCAGACTCCCGTGAGTCTGCTTTATACATTGGTGCACACGCCGATTGCACCAGTGTGCGCCGTGTTTATACATGCCCCCCAATGTGTATATGTGATTATGTATGCATGCACATACATAATTAAATACACAGTCATATACAAGTATGCACAGTTACATAGACACACACATATATACAGTCACACACACACACACACACACATATAGTCACACATGCAGTCAGTCACATACACACAGAAACACACACATACACAGTCACATACAATCTACACACAAATATACAGTCACACATGTAGTCAGTCACAATCACATACATACACACAGAAAAACACAGTCACATACACAAACACATATAGTCACACATGCAGTCAGTCACATACACACAGAAACACACACATACACAGTCACATACACATCTACACACAAATACACAGTCACACATGCAGTCAGTCACATACACATGCATACACACAGAAACACACACACATACAGTCACACATGCAGTCAGTCACATACATACACACACACCAGCAGGTGGGGGGGGGGGGGGGGAGTTTTCTTCAGTTCCTACTGTGGATGACATACACAGAATGACAGATATAAATCATACAGATATAAACAGTGACACACATACAGGTACATAGGGGCACACACTGACTCACATGCAGACAATAGAGACACACATACAGACACGCATGCAGATACATGGGTATCTCTTTGTATGTATCTGAATGTTTGTGAATGTTTGTCATTAACATGTGTATCTTTTTGTCTGCATGGGTATTTGTTTGTATGTGTATCTGAATGTTTATCATTAAGATACACATGACAAACATTCAGATACACATACAAACAAATACCCATGCAGACAAAGAGATACACATGTTAATGACAAACATTCAGATACACATACAGACCCACATGCAGACACACACACACACACACACACACACAGTCATACCACACACACATACACACACAGACAGACACACACACACACAAACTGTTTAAAAAAATTGTCCCCCTCCTACCTATTAGGTGCAGGAGGGTGACTTCCCAGGGGTCTAGTGGTCTCCTCACCGCACGGCGCTCTGTTAGTAGGGAGGAAGTGATGGCTTCCTCCCAGCTCTGATATCATCACTTGGGCCCAGTCACGCTCTTTAAGTGCAACAGTGCTGACCGGGCCCCAGGAAATCTATTGAGTAGGGCTGGGAGAACCCCCTCAACTGTTTTTTATTTTTAAAAGCTAATCTGCGCAACAGCGCTTCTTTTTTTTTTTTAAATACAGCGGGCCCCCCTCTGGCCCGGGCCCTCGAGCAGTGCCGAAATGGTCAGTCCGCCCCTGGAAAGAGCACACATACACACAGTCACCCTTACACACATACATTTACAGACACCCTTATACACAGTCACACACACAGCCACCTTTACACACACACTGCCAGACACCACCCTTACACACACTGTCACACTCACATAAATAAACACAGCCACCTTTCCACACTTACACAGGATACACTTACACAGACACTCATGTACACACACTTGCACAGACAGTAACACACACATTGACACACACATACTTATACACATTGACACACAAACACTTATACACACACACCCTGTACACACTGACATACACTTCCATAGATTTCCTTTTTTTTTTTTTTAACCCCCCCAAAACTTATGCTGTCCCCCTCCCTGCTTAATTACCTTTATGTGCGGGGAGGAGGACGTTCTCGATGGTGTCTGCAGAAGCTAACATCCGGCAGAAGAAACTAGATGCCGGTATCTGCCTCTGCAGGCACCATCCTCCTTCCTGCAGCCAATCAGAGAAGTGAGCAGGGCTGATCCTGGGCGGGTGCACGGGGTGCACTGAGCCCAGGTGCACGGGAGGAGAGGCACTGCAATCATAGAGCGCGACGAGAGCGGAGCTTGCACCCGTCGCACTGTGCTTGGTGTGATAGGGAGGTGCGGTTACTGCAGGCGCTCACCTGCAGCTCGCACCTCCTTGTCACACCAAGCTCTGTGATTGCAGTGCCTCTCCTTCCGTGAGCCTGGGCGCGGTGCACCACAGGATCAGCCCTGATCACTTCTCTAGCAAGCCCAGGACAATCCCCTCAGATGGAGGTCCTGCATTTATTGCAAAAGAAACTCAAAACTGGGCAACCACATTTGGGTGTCTTTGGCAAATCAGTGCACCTAACCACCCCCAAAGTAGTGGGGTTGTGGAAGGGAAAAATGCTGAGCTAAAAAGACTATTAACCAAGTTGCTAGTTGCTCGCCCCACACAGTGGTATCCACTTATTCCTACTGTATGGGTATAATATGGGTATTAACAACATACCAAATGCTACTAATGGTAAACCCCCATATTGAATATTGTATGGTGTACCTTGTAATACATCTTTCACTGCAGGGCCGGTGCAAGGATTTTTGCCGCCCTAGGCAAAATAAAAATTGCCCCCCCCCACATTATCATATTATTATTCCCCTCAATATCCCAGGATTATGCCCCACAATATGCCAGGATTTAGCCACCCAATATGCCAGGATTATTCCCCTCAATATCCCAGGATTATGCCCCTCAATATGCCAGGATTTAGCCACCCAATATGCCAGGATTATTCCCCTAAATATCCCAGGATTAGGCCCCTCAATGTCCCAGGATTATGCCCCTCATTATCCCAGGATTATGCCCCTCAATATGCCAGGATTATGCCCCTCAATATGCCAGGATTTAGCCACCCAATATGCCAGGATTATTCCCCTAAATATCCCAGGATTAGGCCCCTCAATGTCCCAGGATTATGCCCCTCATTATCCCAGGATTATGCCCCTCAATATCCCAGAATTTTGCCCCACAATATGCCAGGATTTAGCCACCCAATATGCCAGGATTTTCCCCCACAATATGCCAGGATTTAGCCACCCAATATGCCAGGACTTTCCCCCACAATATTCCAGGATTTAGCCACCCAATATGCCAGGATTATTCCCCTCAATATCCCAGGATTATGCCCCTCAATGTGCCAGGATTTAGCCACCCAATATGCCAGGATTATTCCCCTCAATATCCCAGGATTATGCCCCTCAACATCCCAGGATTATGACCCTCACTATCCCAGGATTATGCCCCTCAATATCCCAGGATTATGCCCCACAATATGCCAGGACTTAGCCACCCAATATGCCAGGATTATTCCCCTCTATATCCCAGGATTATGCCCCTCAATATGCCAGGATTATTCCCCTCAATATCCCAGGATTATGCCCCTCAATGTCCCAGGATTATGCCCCTCATTATCCCAGGATTATGCCCCTCAATATGCCAGGATTATACCCCTCAATATCCGAGGATTTTGCCCCACAAAATGCCCGGATTTAGCCACCCAATATGCCAGGACTTTCCCCCACAATATCGTGTAATAAAGTGTTGGATATAATAAAATAAATACTTATCAGAGATATAGGCGAAAATCCAGCCTTTTTTTGGATGTCTATAGGCTCTGTAGAGTGTGAGTACAATTCTTTAGGGGGAGATATTTATTTTCCTTATATTCACAATACTGCACAATTTTGTATATATTTTTTTCTTCTCTTTTATATACATCTAAAAAAAGGCTGGATTTTCGCCTATATATCTCTGATAAGTATTTATTTTATTATATCCTGCGCAACACTTTATTACACGATATTCACTATTTTGTGCTAATTGGAGGAAAATGCACTAGTGTTTGCTGCATAATTTGTTTGTCTGCACATTATATATAGCGCTTGTCACTTTATCTGCATTGGTTTTTGATTCACTTTTCCTCACGTGAATAGCTGCTTGTGTGAAATGTCTATTTTTGATTTTAGAAATAACTTTAAATGCACTTTAGATTCTACAATTGTAGATCCCCCTGTGAACTCTAATGATTCCCTGGATTTATTATGTTCTGAGTTGGAGAAACTTTTGACTAAGGAAATAAAATATAAATGCGAAATAGGCACTCTAGAGAGGTACCTTAAAGATAAAATTACCCCTAGAGGCCTACGCCTTTTAAAAAGGCCCACAAGTCATAGTGATGATACAAAATTTCTCCTCTTCTGGGATAAAATCCTAGAGGAATGCACTAACAAACTTATGTAATTAATAATACGTTTTAGACGTGACGATCTCTCTAAAATCAATCACGATCTAAGAAATTTAGAAGGTAAATTGACACCTTTACTACCCAATATTGGATTTGATAATTCTATTTCCAAAATTACCACTAATTTGGGAAAGTTGGAGACAGAGATTATGGCAATTAAAAAGAGAAAATTGGTGAGGGACCTAAGAGACTACAAGAACGATAAGGTCCGAACTTTCTCCAACAAACCAACAGTAGTGGTTAATACTCCATCGACACAGCAGAATGTTTCTAAATATAATGTCAAAACTACCCCTGGCTCTTTTTATCCGACGAGGCAGAATCAATATGATAACCAGAATGTTATGTACAACAACCATCACCCTCCAAGACCCCGTTACCAACAACCATTTCGTAGGAACAATCCTCAGCATATCTCTAAATTTCATCCTCAACCTGACTCTAATTATCACAGGCCCTATGCTTCTAAATATCCCACATCAAATAGAGGGCAGAATAACCACTATAACGGTAACTCCGAGTGGCAACCGGCCAGAAGAACTTTCCATAACAACCAAACACCCACTAACAACCCTAACCTCATCCCTCTCAAGAACAGGTTTGAGAGTCTTGCTAAGTATACAGCTGAAAATCATCTGGCCCCCTTCTCGTCTTTTTTAGACGAGGACCTAGACATAAACAAGAAATGGAGAAATCCTGCACTGTCACCACAAAAAAGACTGAGAAGCCCAGATATAGAGGGAATAGGGCAGGCTCCAGAATACAGCAGAGGAAAGAGAGGGCGGTGGTAACCCCTAACGGTATTTTTAACTTAAGTACTTACATAATAAACCCGATAGAAACTAGTTAATTATCAGTTAAAATTGTCTTCTTTTCAACGGTGGCGCGATGACGTGAGACGCTGAGTGGGCGGAGCGTCTCGGAGCTCAGGGGGGTTGAGAATTGAATCCTCGTGGCGAGATGACCAAGGCTTGACGCTTGGAGCCTTCCCCTCTGCATGCACCATAGGCGGCCAGTAAACGGAGTGTGGGAGCCCTAAAAGCCATAGATAACGCTGCATTGGAATCAGAGTCCCACGTGCCTCCTCTGAATAGAGTGCCTCATACCGAGTAAAGAGAAACCTGTGGACAAGCATCCTCAGCGGGGGCAGATAAGTACCTTTTATATTGGATAAACAGGACAACACTTTTTTTGGTACTGGTTAGAATCACTTCATATGGTTATATCCAGCTGTACGATGGAGAGGTCTGAGAGGTCTTAATAAGGGGTAAAAACAGGGGTAATAGGTGAAAACAAGAGAAACCCCTTACAAACTGAAATACTCCCATTTAAGCTAGGTCATTAAAACCTGCCACAGTGCTCTTTTGTGGGAGATTCCCTCAGTAAGCTTAATTACAGAGGCCAATTACTCATTAATTAACAGTCAAGAAAGAGTTATTACATTTCTCAACTGAGAGCTGCTCCTTACACATGATGGCATCTAAAAGGGGACAGGACAATAAAACAACTGCCAAAAAAGAAAGGGAAAAGGATAAAAGTAAAAGGATCTCTGAAGGAGCTCAAGAAAAAATAACTACCCTATTTTCACCTGCGATTAATAAGCAACAAACAGCAAGGGGCATAGATCTGGATAGAGCTAATATTGAGGAGCACGACCCAGGAATTTCCCAACTAACAGGAAGTATGTCTCCTACCCCAGGTATACCATTAACCCAAGATCATCTACAAAATTGTTTAGACAGACAGTTAATTCTGTTCAAAAATGAACTGGACAAACATTTTAGGGAATCAAACGAAATGATGACCAAAATGGGGGATAGAATTCTGAATTGCGAACAGAAGATTGAGAATCTTGAATTCACCAATAAATCTTTGAATGATCAGATTGGGGAATTGAAAGAGTCAATGAGCAAACTTGAGATCAAAATTATTGATGCAGAAGATAGAGCTAGGCGCAAAAACATCAGGATTAGGGGGGTAGCTGAAGATGTAACACAACCTAAGCTTAGACCCTATCTATCTGATCTCTTTTCCTCAATGGGGGTCCAAGAGGCGATTCACGAATCGAGTGTTGAAAGGGTCCATCGTACATATAAGCCGAATAATTTACCAGTCGAAGCCCCACGGGATATAATTCTGAGATTTGCCTCTTATTACATCAAGCAGAAAGTTGCACAAGCAGGGAAAACCTTTGCCCCTGTTGAGACAAGATTTAAGAATATCTCGTTCTTCCAGGACCTTTCAGCCGGTACCAGGGCTAAGAGAAGAACTTTTGGCTTTTTTACGGAGGCTTTGAGAGAACTAAACATAAGATACAATTGGGGCTTTCCAACTAAACTGTATATTAGGCTTGCAGACTCCTTCTACATTATAAATAATGTAGAAGAGGCAAAAGAATGGCTACACACCCATAGAGTGCAGAAGGGGTCAGCCTAGTGGACACCGCCATTTGGTGGTTAAAATAGATTGTTTCTAGCTGGGGAGGGGCGACAGAGGAGAAAATGTAAAGGAAATTTTTTTTTTTTTTTTTTTTTTTATCAGTAAGCTTAAGACCGGTTGTTGATATAGTTCAAAATTGAGATGAATTGCACAAGACATTTCTTAAACATTCTTTGATGCACTTTTTATGTCACCAAGGGTAAAGAGGACAGAAAAAGAGGGGAAAAGGAGATATTTGCACCTAGATTTATAGGAATTACAAATTAATAAGTGGGGTGAGAAAGGGAACGAGAATGAGAAAACACAATATTTTCAAGCCGGCTCATATAGACCGCACAGATTTGCACAAGGCACTGTTAGGGTTGTCCTCCCCCCTTTTTTTTTTTTTTTTTTTTTTTTTTGTTGTACCAGTATGCTTAAGACCGGTTGTTGATATAGTACAAAATTGAGATGAATTGCACAAGACATTTCTTAAGCATTTTTTGATGTCCTTTTTCTGTCACTAAGGGTAAAAAGGAAGAAAAAATGGGGAAAAGGAGATACTGGCACCTAGTTTTATAGATACTACAAATCAATAATTGGGGAGAGAAAGGGAACAAGAGGGGGGTAAGCACAACATTTTCCAAGCCGGCTCAAATAGACCGCACAGATTTGCACAAGGCACTTTCAGGGGTTTTTTTTTTTTTCCTCAGTAAGCTTAAGATCGGCTGATGATTTAGCACAAAATCGAAATTTATTGCACAAGACTTTTTTAAGAATTATCTGATGTCCTTTTCTGTCCCCAAAGGGGTAGAAAAAGGGGAAAAGAAAGGAAAGTGAAATGAGATATAGGAACCCAGATTCCTAGGAATTAATAAGCGGGGAGAGATAGGGGGAGAGATGAGGCAAAACACAATACTTTTCAGATGGCCCATAGAGACCGCACAGATGTGAATAAGTCACCTTTGCGGTCCCTCCCCCCCCCCCCCCCCCTTCCCCCTTTTTTTTTTTTTTTTTTTTAAGCTGGTTTTATACTAGCGGGATTTACACTTTTTGCACCTTTTTATATTTTAATATACCAGATATAGTTGCCTATCTTTTAGGAGTTTCTTTTATTAAGAGCAGGAGAGAGAAATGGGCAGAGAAGGGAAAAAGAATGATGACAGTACGCTGGTTTCCTAAAGTCCACACTTAATTGCATAAGACACGTTTAAGCTCTCTTTTTTTTTTTTTTTTTTTTTTTCTCTCTTCCTTTCCTTCACTCTGTTCATCTCATCATGAGAGGAAATACAGATAATAATACTTTAGAAACAATTTAAAACCCCCCTGGCTCCAATTAGCTTAAGTGCAGGAGTTAGGGATAGGATGCAAGAGAGATGCATCAAGAACGAGGAAGAGGAGGTGGATGAGGAATGGTTGGAATCCTCATCTGCAAGGGGGGAAGGATTTGTTGTACGTTGTAATTTGTATTGTTTGTTAGTATGTCCCCGCCAGGGATCGAGGAAATCGTTAGATGTGTTTAAGGGGCTCCGGGGGCCGAGAAAAGGGGATATCGGCCTATGGGTGGTCTGAGATTTTTAACCCTGAATGTTCAGGGGTTGAATATTCCACAACGCAGAATTACACTTACGAAGTCCCTGTGGGCAGATAAGATTGATATCGCGTGTATTCAAGAAACACATTTAAAAGAGATAGACGCCCATAGACTGAAAACAAAAGAATTCCCTCATTGTGAATATTCCTCACTTCAGGGGAGAAAACAAAGGGGAGTGGCAATTCTTATCTCTCGCGATATTAAGTATGAAACGATCCATAAGCAATCAGACCCGAATGGAAGATTTGTGTTTCTTGTTTGTAAACTGAATGATAAAACTTACTCTATATTGAATGTTTATGCTCCCAACATAATCCCAATGAAGTTTATAAATAGAACTCTAAATCAGATAAATGGTTATGTTCAGGGCGCATTTATTGTACTGGGCGACTTTAACTGCGTCGCAGAGCCAGAGGTAGATAGGAAAGGTGCGGGTACTAAAGGTATCTCCCCAACGGATAGAGGTTTGGCTAGAGACTTCCACGACACCCTGGGTAAATTCCAACTTTACGATGCGTGGAGAGTCTTAAATCCATTAGAGAGAGACTTCACCTTTTTTTCCAACAGGCACAGGTCATATTCTAGAATAGACATGATTCTACTGGACCAAGCGACAATCATAAATTGTATAAGTACCAACATTAAAATCATAGCGTGGTCAGACCACGACGCTGTGATATTAGACACTAAGGAAGATACCCCAAAAATTAGAGGGCGTTGGAAAATGAATGATTTTTTGCTTAATAGCAAATTTACTATAGAAGGCTTACAGTCCATGGCCCAAGACTACTTCGCGATAAACGCAACTGGGGAAGTAAATAAATCAACAGTGTGGTGCGCCTTTAAGAGTGTGGCTCGGGGCCATCTTATTAGTGTGGGGTCCCATCAGAAAAAAGAGCAGGGGAAAACCTTAGCCGAACTGAACATCAGGCTTGCAGAACTCAATCTCTTAAATAGAACCACGATCGAGGAATCCCGCACAATCGAAATACAACGCCTAAGGAAGACGATAAGGGAGCAATTATATCTTAAAGCTTCTAGAACTTTGAAAAATTCTAAACAGAAATGGTTTTACCTAGGCAATAGGGCCGAAAAGCTGATGACCAACCAGCTCAAATCCAATAATCTGAGATCAAGGATTTTTAGGATCGTAGAAAAAGGGGAAACGCATCTATCCCCCCAAGATATTAGTAAGGCCTTCGCCAACTTTTATCACAGTTTATATAACCTGCCCTTAAGTAAAGATAACGAAGCTACAAGGCTCTATATAGCCCAGACAGGGCTCCCAAAGATAAGCCGGCAACAAAAGCTGGATCTGGAAGCTCCCTTCTCACTACTGGAAGTGAGGCGAGCCATAGATAAGCTTAAGACTAATAAAGCCCCAGGCCCGGATGGATTTTCAGCCCTGTTTTATAAAAAAACTGCGGCTATTATCGCACCTCATCTAATGGGCGCATTCAATGAGATTAAACAGGGGCGATCATTCCCAAGCGAGATGCTCCAAGCAGCTATACTCCCCATCCCTAAGCCAGGAAAAGATCCAACATTGCTAAGTAACTATAGGCCAATATCATTAATCAACCTGGACACGAAAATGTATTCCTCTATAGTACCAGACAGGCTTAAATCCACTGTGACCTCTATTATACATATAGACCAAACTGGATTCGTAAAAGGACGTCAGGCTATGGGTAATACAAGGAGGATCATTAACCTCATAGAGTACGTCAATAAACATAAAATCCCCGCAGTCATAATGGCCTTAGATGCTGAGAAGGCTTTTGACCGGGTCGATTGGAGCTTTCTGGAGGAAACGTTAAGGGCATATAATTTTGGGGAGGGCCTAATCGACTCGGTCATGGCCTTATACACATCTCCCGCAGCTAAGATTTCTGGCCCTGGGTTGGGCTCAGATTGGTTCAATGTGAGGAACGGCACCCGACAGGGATGTCCATTGGCCCCAATCCTCTATATTTTATCGCTTGAACCACTAGCCATTAGGATCCGGAAAGCCCTGGAAATCCAGGGGATAACGGTGGGAGGGAGAGAATGCAAGATCAGCTTGTTTGCGGACGACATCTTACTGACGCTGACTAACCCAGATAGATCAATTAAGAAAGTATTGGAAGAAATAGATACTTTTGGTCTTCTCTCCAATTATAAACTGAATATTAATAAAACCCAGGCCATGGAGATTAATATACCCCCTATTGTACTTAACGAAATGAGGGGTAGATATCCCTTTGAATGGACGGAATCTTCCATTTCATATTTAGGGGTTTTGATATCAAAAGACACCAACGACATCTTAAATATAAATTATTCACCCCTATTTAGAGATCTACAACAGAAGATAGGCCAGTGGAAGAGATTGAATATATCCTGGATGGGAAGGATGAATTCTATTAAATCATATATTATACCCAAGTGGCTGTACCTATTGAGGATGATCCCAATTCCCATACCCGTTACATATTGTAAGCAATTCCAAAATATGGTTGGCGGTTATATTTGGGGAGATAAAAAACCAAGAATTGCGAGACAGTGGTTGAATAAACCAGGTAATAAAGGAGGTCTAGGTCTGCCAATCCTGGCTAGATATGCTGAAGCCAGCATGCTACACCATGTATATAGAATTCAACTCCCGGACTCCCGAAGGGAGGATTGGTTTTGGATTGAGCAGGTCATGCTAGGGCCGACGGCGTTGGAAAACTGCCTCTGGCTAAATAGATCCAAGACCCTTTCCCTAATTTCTGCCTCAGATAACATCATATTGAAGGGCACGGTGGGCATTTGGCTCACTTTTAAGAGGAGAGTAGGTTTAACAAATAAGATCATTAAAACCATCCCAGTTAATGTTAGTATGGATCTAATTGATGACATCTCATTTAGTGAGGCCTTTAAAGAAAAGAACTTGACCTTTGCTTATTTAATACAAGGCAACGGGACTAAAATATTAAAACAAGTAATGGAGGAATTGGGGCTCCATTGGAAAGAAGCCTTTGGGATATTAAGGCTCCTCCACTTTACAAGGAAACAGGTGGTTAAGCCTAAAGACGAACCAGGGCTGCCTTTATTGGAAAAAATATTTGAGAACAACCCCAAAAGGGGCAGATTAAAGAACTGGTGCCACCTGCTAGACAACCTTAATCCTAGTTCCTCGCCAAAGGTCTGGGGCAAATGGAAAATAGATCTTAAGATGGAGGGAGAAGAAGAGCTATGGGAAAAGGGATGGATCCATACAAAACAAGCCACTCACTGTATCAATATACAGGAGATGCAGTTTAGGCTTTTTTTTAGATGGTATTGGGTCCCTCTATCCCTGAACAAATTTGATAAATCGCAAACCCCTCAGTGCTGGAGATGCCAGAGCAAAGCGGGGAGCTATGCCCACATCTGGTGGGAGTGTAGCGGAGTGGAGGGGACATGGAGAGAGATCTTTCAGGTTCTATCTTCCCTTTTCAACCGCAATTTACCAATGCGTGCAGATCAGGCTCTCCTCCACTGTAATATGGATGACCTCTATGGGAATGACAGAAAATTAGCTATCCAACTATTTTTGGTAATGAAAAGATGCATTGCCCAGAAATGGAAAAAAACCGACAAGATTGGATGGGGAATGGTAAGAGACACCATGAATCACTTCGGAGAGATGGAGAAGGGGTATTTTATAAATATTAAACGACTCCCGGCATATTACAAAATTTGGCAACCTTGGTGGAATCAGTTCCCCCCAATGGGCCCTCCCTTAATCTAATTAGACTAAATAGATTGAAAAAGCCTAAACGCTACACCCGATAAGAACCAAAAGAAGCTGAGATACGATCAACCTCGAACTATCCCTGGCATATGTGTGTATTGTTATTGTATGTTTGAGTGTTTAATGTTTCACTTACTTTCACACGGTGATTTATGGGATTACGGTCGCCCTAAATCACGAGGGTAACGTTCAACCACAGATTTACTAACAAAATCATACGCGAGAGAGTGATCCCAGGGCGACAGATAAATTAGATAAGCAATATTGGGTAACGATAAAACGACACAATGATGGCAAATTAACTCTTGTGAGTATATGAGATAAACTCGCCCTACTGAGTGTCTAAAAAAAAGAAATAAAAAAAGAAAGAAACTAGGGTTTGGAACAGAGGCCTGAAATTTGCCCCTACAACAGGAATTAATAAATTTGAAACCTATATCGGCCTACAGAAATTTATTCGCAATATATGTATAAAAAAAATTTGGGCAAAAAATCCTATTTCCACTAAAGATAATGGCTTAGTAGATCCCTATACACACACCTCTTTGAGAAAGAGATCAACCTTCTATCCCAGACATATGAAGTCTGCTGAGATTAACACCTTCGAAAAAATGGTTACACAAGATATTAAAAAGATGAAAAATCTCAACAAATTTCAGTTTAACCTTTCCCCCATAGAGTTTCAGGCATTGAAAACTTTACAAACCAATGAAGATCTGGTAATAAAACCTGCCGATAAAGGTGGGGGTATAGTACTATTAAATAGATCCCAATACTGTATGGAGATTTCTAGACAACTTAGTGACACAGAAACATACCAATTACTCAGCTCTAATCCCACCAAAAAATAAATTAACCCAATTTCTGGATAAGGAACTCATATCCAACATCCTGACGAAAAAAGAACACCAATATCTCAATCCACTACACCCTAAAGTCCCCGTGTTCTACATTCTTCCCAAAATACATAAGCATCTGACTGACCCCCCGGGCAGACCCATAGTCTCGGGGGTGGGATCTTTACTTTCATTTCTATCAGAATATATTGATATTCTTCTTCAACCCTATGTCACCCAAACTATGTCACATTTAAAGGACTCTATTCATTTGATATGAATTGGAGAATTTTGTTTGGCAAGAGGGCTACAAGAGGGCTACATATTGGTGACATGTGATGTAAGCTCTCTCTATATGATTATTGAACATCAAAAAGGCTGTGAAGCAGTACGCTTCTTTCTAGAAAGAGCAGCTAATATACCGGAGCCCCAGATCAACTTCATTGTGGAGGGTATTTTCCTCATACTTGAGAACAATTTCTTTTGGTATGAGGATAATTATTACCTACAGCTTAGAGGTACTGCTATGGGCACCAGGTTTGCCCCCAGCTATGCGAACCTTTTCATGGCATTTTGGGAGGAGTCCTTTGTTTTTGGTTCGCATGGCTGGGCAGCAAACCTGGTGCTCTACAAACGTTACATAGACGACATGTTTTTTGTATGGCATGGTGACAATGCATCCCTTCAATCTTTCCTCCAATATCTCAACACAAACACCTGGGGTATAAAGTTGGTGGCTGAATACAACAATATTAACATTAATTTCTTAGATTTGGAATTATTTCCCTCTAATAATAAACCTAAAACCCGCACTTATTTTAAAAAGGTAGATACCAATAGTTTTATACAATCTGAAAGCTGTCATTTTCTCCCCTGGCTACTGAACGTCCCCAAAGGCCAACTGTGTAGGCTTAGGAGGAACTGCAGCGATATAAATGATTTTTACACGCAGGCCAATCTAATTAAGGAACGCTTTGTGGATAAGAAATATGATGTTGTTCCAATTAATAGGGCTATTCAAGATGTGGGATCTCAGGATAGGGCAGAACTCTTAAATAATAATAAAAACAAGTCCACTAATACCCATTCTTCTAAGTCTGACATTCCTTTGGTACTGCAATTTAATGGAAATCACAGACATGTCAAGAAAATCGTGAGCCTTTTACAGGAACCTAACTTATCCTCTCTTCTAGGCCCTCAACCCCGTATTATCTATGGTATGTCTTGTATACACATTTGGTATTGCCCTATGGATCAACAATCTGCTGTGTGTCTGGAGTACAGCCTATCCAGATTTATCTGTAAAAAAAATATGGCTTTTTATTGTATTATATACCATGTTGGGATGTCACTATGTTATATTGTTATATGTTATATTGGAGATGTTGCTGAACACATATTGAGGTGTTGGTTGGCAGTGGCAAATACCAGAATCTGAAAATCCCTGCCTGAACTACAATGTGTGTGGGGAAAAAATGACAACCCAACCCTTTGACATAGGTTGGTGGTAGAATTAGCACTTGGAAAGTGTTAAAATACCACAATTTTAAATACCCTAGGATGTCTAGTTTTCCAAAATCTATGGTTTTATGTGGTAAAATACTTTGACAGGCTTCAAAAGTGTCCCAAATGGAACATGGGCGCAGGCTGACTACATGTCAAAATTCCAAGTTGGAAATGCACCCCCCTAAACGTGGCCTTTTAGCCCCCAAATAATCTAACTAACCTACACATGGATGGTATCCCTGTACTCAGGAGATGTTGCTGAACACATATTAATGTGTTGTTTGGCACTGACACATAATAGGATCTGTGAATTCATGCCCGATGTACAATGAATGTGAAAAACAAATTACTATCCATAACATTGACATAGGCTGGTGGTAGAATTAGTGCATGAAAAGTGTTAAAATACTACCATTTGAAATACCCTAGGGTGTCTAGTTTTCAAAAATATATGGTTTTGTGGGGTAGAATACACTTTTTGGCTTCAAAAATGTCCCAAATGGGACATGGGCGCAGGTTTTCTGCACGTCAGAATTCCAAGTTGGAAAACCAAAAAGCGCACCTCTCAAATGTGGCCTTTTAACCCCCAAATAACCTAACCAACCTATACATGGGGGGTATCCCTGTACTCAGGAGATGTTGCTGAACACATATTGAGGTGTTGTTTGGCACTGACATATAACAGGATCTGTGAATTCATGCCCAAAGTACAATGTATGTGAAAAAAATGACTACCCAAAACATTGACATAGGCTGGTAGTATAATTAGTGCATGGAAAGTGTTAAAAAACTACCATTTGAAATACCCTAGGGTGTCTAGTTTAAAAAAATATATGGTTTTGTGGGGTAGAATACACTTTCTGGCTTCAAAAATGTCCCAAATGGGACATGGGCACAAGTTTTCTGCACGTCAGAATTCCAAGTTGGAAAACCAAAATGAGCACCCCCTAAATGTGGCCTTTTAGCCCCAAAACAAACCAACAAACCTATGCATGGGTGGTATCCCTGTACTCAGGAGATGTTGCTGAACACATATTGAGGTGTTATTTGGAAATACCCCTTCACATTTTAAGGTAATGTTTACCTAAATTGCAATATATGTGAAAAATTAAAAAAAAAGATTTTTTTGCTGCAAACTTTGGCATAGATTGGTGGTAAAATGGCTACATGAAATGTGTCAAAATACCCCAAGTTAAATGCCCTGAGTTGTCTAGTTTTCAAAAATATTTACATGTTGGGGGTCATTCATGGATTTAGTACAGAAATCAGTGTTACAATGTCACTATCGCTAATTTTGAAAGAAAGGATTTTAAAATAGCTTTGCACCACTTATAGTTTTGGCCCTGTAACATGAATAAAAAAGCACAAAAACATAAAAACATGGGCTATTTCTGAACTCAGGACATATATTAGAAACTTTTTAGCAGTGTTTTTTTGTTGTCTCTTGTACATGAGTATACGATTTTTCAAATAAAAGTCATAAAAAAATTATTTTTTAAATTTTTTTGCCATATTTTATTATTTTTTTTACATCAAATTATATGCTATTATCAAAATAATGGTATCAAAAGAAAGCCCTTCTTATAACGATAAAAACGATATATAGTTTGTGCGGGTACACTAAATGAGACAGAAATAAATTACAGCAAAACACAAACACCTCAGAAATGTTAAAACAGCCCATGTCACCAAGCGTCGGACAAGCCAAAAAAGTCATGTCACTAAGGGGTTAAAAAAAAAAAAGTAAGTAAATTAAACTGGACTTAATTGTTTGTCTCTTTTGTGGATATTTTTTTTTGTATATGATGTATTATTTTAAATAGCGCTGGTCAACTTTTATTGTGTGTGTTGATAATCTGTAAAACAGAGTGACACTTTACACACACTTGTTTATACTATATCTTTATTTGTATTTATTAGGTTATAAACTGATCTGCTAAATATTACAGTCAGTGTAATTTATCAAATTATTTAACAGATTATAGAATTTATCAGTACACACACAATCCACACAATTTATTTTATACTGTGGCTTTGGACACCTATTGGGGCTGCTACTCCATGCAGGTAGTGTTTTTTTAAAATCTTCCCTCCCTCGGACCCGTGCACGTCACGCGCAGGGTAGAGGGACATATCCTACGTTATCAGCAGCATTGTCAGGGAACTTCGTTCCACCGATGCTGCTTGTACGTACACGTGAGGTTGGAGGTGCTGCTACTGGCCACCCCTGGCCTAGGGTGTCTACCTTTACAATAACAATGGTTTTATGGGGTAAAACACACTGTCCGGCTTCAAAAATCTCCCACATAGAACATGGGCAGAGGCCGACTACATGTCAAAATTCCAAGCTGGAAATGCCCACCTCCCAGATGATATCCCTGTACTCAGACATTGTTTAACACATATTGGGGTATTTGGCAGTGACATACCAAAATCTGTGAATTCATGTCTGAAGTACAATGTGAAAAAAAAATAAACCACAAACTTTGACAAAGGCTGGTGGTAGAATTGGTGCATGGACATTGTTAAAATACCACCATTTGAAATGGCCAAGGGTGTCTAGTTGTCAAATATATATGGTTTGATGGAGTAAAATACACTGGCTGGCTTCAAAAATGGGCACAGGTTTTCTGCATGTCAAAATTCAAGCTGGAAAATCAAAAAGTGCACCTCCCAGATGTGGCCTTTCAGCCCCCAAACAACCCAATAAACCTATGCATGGGTGATATCCCTGTACTCAGAACAAGTAGTAGAATTGATTTTGCAGGGTTTTTTTTATTAGCTTTTGTAGACAAACTAAAAGAGTTTTTAAACAAGTCATAAAAAGTTTTCCCCTCCATTATAGGATACAATCAAAATGATGATATCTAAAGCAAGCCCTTCTTGGCATGATAAAAATTCGTGTGGCTACAGCAAATGTCAAAGAAGAATATTACAGCTAAACACAAAACTTCACAGAAATGTTAATAGCCATTGTCCAGAATGGCCAAATGTTTCAAAGGGTCTGTCCTTAAGCGGTTAAAGGTTGTGGTGGAATTTTTTTTCACATGCATTCATGTATCACTTACAGGTTGTCCGTTACTGAAAATCAGTGTTGATTGTTATTGCAGTAACAGACTGCATACAATACACCTCATGCCTAACATTTCATTAATGTACATATTTTTAAATAGTAATGTCAGCTACAATTTATAGCTTTGTTATACAAAAATAAATCAAAATTGGAGTTTCTATTTAAACTACACATTTGAAAAATTAGCTAGGGTGAAGTTACAGTAAATGTCTTTTTTGCAGACAGACTGTAGCCCCCAGACAAGGTCGGGGAGGGGCAATCATGACAGGGTGCTGAGAGGATATGTCAGCCTATAGTGGGAATCAGTGGGAGGAGTTGGGAGAGTATAAAAGATAGGAACAGGAAGTTCAGGGGCCATTTTAGGAAAAAATTTTCCCCATATACCTGTTGTGTGTCTGGTCTGTCTCCCTTCTTCTTTTCCAGGATCATGGAGGCTGAGATTGATAAGATTCTCGCTGAGATGAAGGCTGCTGCGCTGCTGAAGGGACCTGGCTGGCTGAAGGGACGTCTGGAGGGACCTGGAACGGCAGCAGGGCCGGCTACCACCGCATCTGGGAGGCCTTCGCGTTCGGTGAGGCCTCCCCGCCGCCTGAGCCCTGGGGATGCCATCCTACCAGGCCCCAGCGGGATCCAGGCGGCTGGGAGCCGCTCTAAAGCTCCCCCCAGGATGACCGGAGCGGGATCGCAACCCGGAGAACGCCGGAGGCCGGCAGCAGCGCGGGTAGGCCGCAACCGGAAGTCGTCGGCGGCGGGAAAGGACGAGACAGAAGTGACCAGCGGGAGAGTTGCGGTAGCGCAACGGGATGCTCCGGCGGGCAGGGCTGCCGGTCGTAGGAGCAGAAAGTCCGGGCCACTAGGCCCCAACTCATCAGAGCCAATGCCTGACGCTGGGGGAAGAGGAAACGGCGGGAAAGGCTCCAGTCGGCCGGATGGTGCAGCGGTGGAGGCAATCCATCATCAGGTGAGCAGGCCCAGTAGAGGGGGGGAGTGGGAGGCCCGGATCACGCAGCACGCCCCCCGGTGGCCAACCGCGCCGCTCACACCTCAGCTAGGCCGCATGGGATGCTAGGAGGTCAGTTACAGGCCACATCTAGGCCCTCTACCCCAGACTTCTATTCAGATACTAGTAGGGCCCCCACGAGTTTAGGTACAGCGCGATGGGGGTCAAGCGACAGGGGATCCGTATCATCGGGTGGTTCTTCCCCCCTCACACCAAGACAAAGGTCGGTGTCCCCGTTATTGTTCTCCCCGCCCCCGTCACCGGCTAGGTCCACATCCCCCGTGGTGAGTGAAGGGTCTCCTATCGAAGTAGACGGGGGTGAGTACAGTGGGGATGGTGGTCATCAGCCAGGCGGTTACGGTGGCGCAAGGCAGCAGTACAGGGGTCGGGACAGACACGCCCGGGCCAGTCGCGCTTCTCCAAAGGCAGCCAGGCGTACGGGGGGTGCTAATGCACAACAGGGGGTTCGCAGTCGCTGTAGGTCTCGGCGCAGGGTCCAATCACCGGGAAGGGGAGCTTCCTCCCCAGCAGATGCTAGCCCGCAACCCAGGAGAGGGGTTCCATGTAGGCCTCGGAGGAATGCGCGGTGGGAGGGGTCACCTTCATCAAACCGTTATGAGTCCCCGGTACCTTCACATTGCTCTCTCTTTTCCAGGCGTTCCCAGGATTTGGAACAACAGCGGGCCGGAACGGCCCCCGGGAGCCGCGGTGGCCATGGGAGGGCACCGGACAAGAGGAAATCGACTTCAGGAGGGGCACTTGCAACAGGGAGCGCAGGTCCGAGCGATCAGCAGGCCAGCTTGGCTACGGGGCCGATTGGTGAGTTGATTGTAACCCCTTCTCCTGATAGGCAAGGGGAGGCAGAACTGATGGGGGGGCTGCGCGCCTTTCTAGATTCATGGGCCAAAAGGAACGACGCGGGGGTGGCCGAGACAGTGGTGGCAGCTTGGGTACCTCCGGTATCAACTCCCCTGCCGAGCAGTGGGTCAGGGGGCTCAGAAGGGGTATCGGCTGGGGTGGCGGGGGCGACTCCTCAGGCGTTGGGGGTCAGCTCACAAAGTCTAACAGGGGTGGGGGGCCCCTCGATTGGCGAATTAGGAGGGACCGATTTGGGGTCGGTTAGCATAGCGGAGGCAGCGCGGCATTCCTCGTACACGTCTTTCTCAGGTCCGTTAGGTGTGCACTTGAAGGGGGAGGTTCGGGAAAGAATATGGAAGGGAGAGTATGTCGAACTTCTTTCTCTCCTGCCTCTGGAGGAGCCTATTGACTTCAAGGAGGATGAGAAAAAAGAGGATAGAGGGAAGAAAGAGGAGGAGGAGCGTAGGAAACGGTATAGGAAGCTCCCGAAAACGTTTGGGAACTGGTTACGGTCGTTTTGCATTTTGGCTAGTGTCATAGGTGAAAAGCGCCCCGAGCGGTGCTCCTCACTGTTTTGCTACGTGGATGGTATTTGGGAAGCGTACCGACTGTATGGGGGTTTAGCATGGTGGAGGTATGACGAACAGTTTCGTCAACGCCTCGCGGCGAACCCAGGCATGAGCTTCGACCAGATTGATATTACTCTCTGGGTGAAGATCATGATGGCGCAAAAGGCATCGCCCTTTCCCGGGGGGGCCGGTAGCGGAACACAGGGTTCCGCGCCGGCCGCCGGTAAACGTGGTACTTGCTGGCTGTTCAACGACAGCCAGTGCAAGTGGGGCGCCTCCTGCAAATTCAGGCATGAGTGCTCGGTCTGCGGAGGCGCGCATAGCGCGGCTAGATGTTTTAAGCGTGGTAAGTCAGGTAGCTCAGCCGGGCAGTCTGGGGCTAAAGGGGAGAACTCCGGTGAGCTGCGACGCGATGCGGCCGTGGCTAAGGCGTTACGGTAGGCGTGCGGACGCAAGTTTCTTGGAGGACGGGTTTAGGTCGGGGTTTCGCATCCCGTTCGTCCCAGGCCCAGGCCGTATCTCCCGCCGGAACCTGAAGTCGGTGCTTCAGTTTCCGGAAGTAGTGAGGGACAAGCTACGGAAGGAACTGGAGGCGGGCAGGATGGCCGGCCCGTTTCCAGAACCACCCATGGCGAATTTGCGGGTTTCTCCTTTGGGGGTGGTCCCTAAGAAGGATCCCGGTAAATTCCGGCTAATACATCATTTGTCCTATCCGAAGGGGGGGTCGGTCAATGATGACATCGATAAGGAGCTTTGCTCCGTATCGTACGCATCATTTGATAGAGCAGTAGAGCTGGTCAGAGACGCGGGTGCTGGGGCATTAATGGCTAAGGCGGACATAGAATCGGCCTTTCGCCTCCTCCCTATACACCCGGAGTGCCACCACCTATTGGGCTGTTGGTTTGAGCAGGGGTTCTATGTGGACCTCTGTCTACCTATGGGGTGCTCGGTTTCTTGTGCCTATTTCGAGAAATTTAGCACATTTCTCGAATGGGTAGTTAAGAAAGTAGCAAATGATCGTTCAATGGTGCACTACTTGGACGATTTTTTGTGCGTAGGCCCTAGGGGCTCCAGAACCTGCGTGGTGCTGCTGCGCTCGCTGGAACAGGTTGCACAGAGCTTTGGGGTTCCCTTGGCGGCGGACAAGACAGAGGGCCCTACTACGTGCCTAAGCTTTCTGGGGTTGGAAATAGATTCGGTGGCAGGGGTCTGCAGACTCCCCAAGGATAAGCTGGTGGTATTACGGGCTGCTGTTCAAATGGTAGGGGGGGCCAAAAAGGTTACCCTGCGTCAGTTACAGTCACTGATAGGGCGCTTGAACTTCGCCTGCCGGATAATTCCGGTGGGTCGGGTGTTTATTAGGTCGCTATCACGGGCTACGGCAGGTATTGCGGCGGGACACCATTTTATCCGGGTAACTAGGAAGATACGTGCAGACCTGGCTGTGTGGCTGGTCTTCCTTGAGCGGTTTAACGGAAAGGTGGTATTTCAGCGCGCAGTAGTACAGGCTGATGAGTTGGAGCTATATACTGATGCGTCAGGTAGCGTGGGTTTCGGCGCTTACTTTGCTGGTAAGTGGTGCGCGAAGCTTTGGCCGGAGGCATGGGCGGGTAGCAAACTTCTGAAGAACCTGGCGTTTCTGGAACTATTCCCCCTGCTAGTGGCCCTAACGCTATGGGGGGGGGTGTATGCGAGACCGGCGGGTTGTCTTTTTCTCTGACAACTTGGCGGTCGTGCATTCAGTAAACAACCTATCAGCAGCTTCGGCCCCGGTAGTGCGGCTTTTACGGCGTTTTGTGCTGCTTTGCATGGAACTGAACATCTCGTTCCGTGCAAAACATGTACCAGGGCACTTAAACGTTATAGCGGATGCTCTTTCTCGATTCCAGTGGGAGCGGTTTCGGGCAGAAGCTCCGGGAGCAGACAAGACTGGGCAGGAGTGCCCGTCGGTACTGTGGAAGATCGGGATGGAGTGCTTGCGGGATGGGTAAAAGGTTCACTTGCTCCTGCCACATGGTCGGCATACGCGAGGGTCTGGCGAGACTGGGATGCGATGGTGGCTGCAAGGGGTAGACATCACGCAGAGGCATCCCTGCTTGATGCTTTGCTATGGTTTTTGGTTCAGCTTTCAGCTGAAGGGGCGTCCCCTTCCAAATTGGACAAAGCAGTGGCAGCTTTGTCCTTTTTGTTTAAATTGCGAGGTGAGGTAGACGTGTGTAAGAGCTTTGTGGTAAGGCAAGCGTTAAAAGGTTTTCGGAAAGGAAAAAAGCAAGCGGATACAAGACGCCCGGTGTCGTGGCGTTGCTGCGTAGGATGGTGGAGGCACTGCGAGCCATTTGCACATCGGAGTACGAATATCTGTTGTTTACTGCGGCCTTTTCCTTGGCTTTTTTCGGGGCATTCCGGATATCGGAGCTGGTAAGTCCTTCCAGGGCCCGGTTGGGCGGCATCTGGGCGACGGACGTGGTGTGTGAACCTGGGAAGCTACTGGTGTGGCTCAGGTCATCAAAAATGGATACGGCCAGGCGGGGCCGTATGGTGGAATTGTATAGGGTACCAGGTGAGCGGGTGTGCCCGGTACGCTGCATCAGGGAGTTTTTGGTTGTGCGGGCGCAGGGGTCTCAGTCCCTCCTGGTCCACGCAGACTCCTCTGGTTTATCGAGGTTTCAATTCCTCAGGGTAATGAGGATGGCCTTGGAACGCCTGGGTGTGCCAGCGCAGGAGTTCGGCACCCATTCCTTTCGGATTGGGGCTGCCACGGAGGCTTCACGGCTAGGCCTAGGGGAGGCTTTAGTCAAGAAGATATGTCGCTGGGAATCTGGACGGTACAGATCGTACGTTCATCCCCACAGATTACTGTTATAAAAAAAAAAAAAAAGAAAAGCATTTAAAAAAAAAAAATATATGAAAAAAAAAAAAAGGGTAACAAGGAATTTTGGTCTGATTGATTTCCGCGGAGCGGTGTACATAGTATTATGTTATTAACTGTATTCTCTGTTCCAGGTTCTTGTTTGGAGGTATGGATCATCGGCCATTCATACGTCTACTGGGCTGAGAGGAGAGCTGCAGTTCGTAGGAGTGGAGTCCAGCTGGGCTTTCCTCCGGATCAAGTTCGTCTGAAGTGGTTTGGAGTAAGGGGCATGTTGTGGAATGCCGTGGTAACTAATGTGGAACAAAGAATGTGGCGGGGCGGCCGCCCTGACATACTCTTTATTCATGCAGGGGGGAATGATTTGGGGGTAGTGCCGCAGAGGGAGCTGGTGAAGAATATGCAGCGGGACGTGTACCGCTTGCATACTCTTCTACCAGGGATTAAGATCATCTGGTCTGAGATGGTTCCCCGGTCGGTTTGGAGGCATGCCAGGGATTCGGCGGCCATGAACCGTTGCCGGGGAAAGATAAACAAACTGATGGCGAGTTTCATGAGGAAAAAAGGCGGGGTGGTGGTGCGGCACATTAACCTGGAAGGTAAATTTGGGGGGTTGTTTAGGTCTGATGGTGTGCATCCGAATGAGCTGGGGTTGGATTTCTTCAACCTGGCTCTGCAGGAAAGAATCGAGACGGCCACAGTTTTGCTCGGGGGGGGAGCCCATCCGGGGTGATGGGCTTGTGGCGGAAGCTTGCAGGGTATCCAGGAGGGTTAATGGAACATTTGGATTGGGGAGAGTCAATCGGGACTCTGGTGGGAGGTTCGAGGGGAAAGTGGTACCTCGAACCTCAGGTATTGGGGGCATTGGGATATGCCCAGGAACATGGACTTCGGCAGCCACCTGGATACACTTGCAAGCTTGATTGGTTTTCCTGTATATGGAATGTTTTAATATTTATGTTTATGTTATGTTTAGTCATTGTATTAATTATGGATATATATACATAGGTGGAATGTGTATATATATGTGTTATATGATTGTAAATGCAATGGCTATTTAAATAAAGTGCTGTGGCCGTTGTTTTACCCCACAGTCTGGTTTTAAGTTCAGTTATTTCTAAGCGAACACATATCCTCAATGATAGAAGCTACCATGTCATGTACATGCATGAGAGGTGGACTGATAATTTTTCTCCTTTGGGTGGAGAAGGTTGCAAGTGCCATTGCTCTGAAAAAGACATATATTAGAGGTCTGATAAGACTACCCTTGAACAGATGTCCTACTATAAGACTAGGACATGTGTTGTGGCCATAACAGTGAAATGAGAAATAGACACTTGCTTTTTAGACATTCCCTTACATTTCCTCTCTTATCTGCAAGCCCCCTTCTTTCCCCTCTCCAGTTTCTCTCTCACACACTGCAGGAGGCTGAGACCTGTTGCTGCTGCAGCCTTCTGATCTACGTGTATATTTGCATAAGCACGCCTATTGTTCTACACATGACCAATCGACTAGTAACACAATAGAAACCCCCCTATTCCCTGAGTAATATATCATGTTGTATCACATCCAATAAATTAGAGATTTGCTTTGACCCCACCGTGTGTGTCAGTGTCTTTTCTCTCCGTGCACGTATCTTAAGTTTCTTACCTTTTGAACCAATTTGGACCAACACATCAACATAACTGACCCTTGATCAGATCCAAAACACATGGATGCTAGTCTAGTCAGGTGGCCTTATTATAAAACCACCTTTAAGATGAGACAAGGAATCTTTTCAGAGTTGCGATGAGCTAATAACTGAAGGACATGCTATGCCAGCCTAGTCTTTTGGGATCAGAATGGGACAGCATAGAACATCCTAGTGTCACAAAAGGAGTTAATACATACTATGAATATTCCCCCCTCCCCCACACACAAATATGGTGTAGTACGTGTTTACTGAATACCCCTAATTTCCTTTTACACATACAACGTTTAAACAGAGAGACAAACTTTCCACGGAACAGGGGCAAAAGTTATTTGCACAAAGTTGGTCATAGTATCTTGCCGCTGGTTGGGTCTGTCCCTTGAAGAAGATGCTTGGACACCAGAGGGGCTGGGTATGATTAGAAATCACATCAAATCAGTTTTTACCATTTAATACACCACATAACTTGTGTTGAATTTTAGCGATGTGTTTTTGGGGACACTAAATGTGTTTGTAGGAGCCAAAAGTCTTATTTTGAATGGTCTGGGGGTATACCCCTTGTGTTTGGGAACTATATAGCCCCCTTGTCAAACATAGCTACCAAGGTCCTATTTACCCCATTAAAACTTCATGATATGCCACTGTCAAATCATTATCTTCAGTAGTGTTCACATTTTTACTGCAACTGAAAAAGAACTTATCCTGGTTACAGTTTAAGCTGCCAGTGTACCACTGCCCTGTAAAGAATGATGCAAGACTGAAGTCAAGAGTAGAGTTGCATTTTATTAAATATGTCAGATAGTGTAGGAAACAGGATGTCTATCCCTGAACATTCAAGATCAGTTTACTTCTTTGTAGCTTTGACAGCAGATTTTGTCACTTTCCCGGTAGCTGCAGATTTTTTGTCCACAAATTTGATCACCCCAACTGCAACCGTCTGCCTCATGTCTCTGACTGCAAATCGACCTGCAGGGATAAGTTCATGCAAGATATTAGTCAGAGGGAAGCCACAAAGCAGCTAATATATTAAAAGCATTGCTGTGCCAAGCAGTGCTGTATTTACCGCGAGGCATCCTAGGCGGATGCCTAGGGCGGCAAATTTTGGGGGGCGGCAGTGCCCCCCAGCACTGAAAAAAAAATAAAAATTAAAAAATTAAAAAACGCGGCCCTTTAAAGAAAAAAAATAGACCGCGCTTGCAGGCAAAGACGGAGGTGAGAGAGGATCGGAAGATCCACCATCGCACTGCCTGCAGGGCTGCACGGGGAGCCGAACAGGCAGCACAGAGAAACCTCCGTGCTGCCTGTTCGGCTCCCCGTGCAGTGTGCCGACATGGAAGTGCCGATAGTCACGTGACGGGCGCGCTGACGTCATACGCGCGCCCGGTGACCTGTCGGCACAATCGCCGGTAAGCCGAACAGGCAGCATGGAGGGACCATGCTGCCTGCCACTAGCCTCCAAGGAAAGGTAAGTGCTGATGGGAGACTGTGTGTGTGTGTGTGTGTGTGTGTGACTGAGTGTGATGGGAGACAGAATGTGTGTGATGGGAGACAGTGTGTGTGACTGAGTGTGATGGGAGTCAGAATGTGTGTGATGGGAGACAGTGTGTGTGACTGAGTGTGATGGGAGTCAGAGTGTGTGTGATGGGAGACAGTGTGTGTGATGGGAGTCAGTGTGTGTGACTGAGTGTGATGGGAGTCAGAGTGTGTGTGATGGGAGACAGTGTGTGTGACTGAGTGTGATGGGAGTCAGAGTGTGTGTGATGGGAGACAGTGTGTGTGACTGAGTGTGATGGGAGTCAGAGTGTGTGTGATGGGAGACAGTGTGTGACTGAGTGTGATGGGAGTCAGAGTGTGTGTGATGGGAGACAGTGTGTGTGACTGAGTGTGATGGGAGTCAGAGTGTGTGTGATGGGAGTCGGTGTATGTGACTGAGTGTGATGGGAGTCAGAGTGTGTGTGATGGGAGACAATGTGTGTGACTGAGTGTGATGGGAGTCGGAGTGTGTGTGATGGGAGTAGGAGTGTGTGACTGAGTGTGATGGGAGTAGGAGTGTGTGACTGAGTGTGATGGGAGTGTGAGCTTGATGTGAGTCTGAATGATGGGGCATGTCTTAGGTGTGTAACGTGGGTGTGCAGCTTGGGTAGGGGGGTGCCCGGATTTTGTCTGCCTAGGGCAGCACAAAATCAAGATACACCACTGGTGCCAAGTGTGGCTAGTACAGGTTTGTTTAGTATCCTCCAATCAAGGGGAAAAAAAATATCCCATGCATGCTAGATTACTGCATGTAATAAGTAATGCTTTCCATCCCCCAAGCAAAGCTTCTGATATAAATGCATGGACAAAACCACTTGTTCCCTTTATTACTGCCAGTTGTACTATAATTTTGAAAGACAGTACAAGGCCATTGATTCTTACCAATTGGGGGATAATCAGAGAAAGACTCCACACACATGGGTTTCCCAGGGACCATTTCAACAATAGCAGCATCCAGAGGCGTTGTTAGGTTTCCAAAATATCTGGGGCTATAGCCCATAAGACTTTTAAAAAAAAAAAAATTTAATGGAACCATACGGCACTAACTGAGTGAGTGTGTGTGCATGTCAGTGTGAGTGAGTGTGTGCATGTCATTGTGAGTGAGTGTGTGTATGTCAGTGCGAGTGTGTGTGCATGTCATTGCGAGTGTTTGCATGTCAGTGTGAGCGTGTGCATGTCAGTGTGAGTGAGAGTGTGCATGTCAATGTGAGTGAGTGTGTGCATGTCAATGTGAGTGAGTGTGTGCATGTCAATGTGAGTGAGTGTGTGCATGTCAATGTGAGTTAGTGTGTGCATATCAGTGTGAGTGAGTGTGTGCATGTCAGTGCGAGTGTGTGTGCATGTCAGTGTGAGTGTGTGTGCATGTCATTGCGAGTGTTTGCATGTCAGTGTGAGCGTGTGCATGTCAGTGTGAGTGAGAGTGTGCATGTCAATGTGAGTGAGTGTGTGCATGTCAATGTGAGTGAGTGTGTGCATGTCAATGTGAGTGAGTGTGTGCATGTCAATGTGAGTTAGTGTGTGCATATCAGTGTGAGTGAGTGTGTGCATGTCAGTGCGAGTGTGTGTGCATGTAATTGTGAGCGTGTGCATGTCATTGTGAGCGTGTGCATGTCAGTGTGAGCGTGTGCATGTCAGTGTAAGCGTTTGCATGTCAGTGTGAGCGTGTGCATGTCAGTGTGAGCGTGTGCATGTCAGTGTTAGCGAGAGTGTGTGTATGTCAGTGTGAGTGTTTGCATGTCAGTGGGAGCAAGTCAGTGTGAGCGAGTGTGTTCATGTCATTGGGAGCGAGAGTGTGTGTATGTCAGTGAGAGAGAGAGTGTGTGTATGTCAGTGAGAGCGAGAGTGTGTGAGTGCCGATGAAAGATGAATAAAGATCCGGCTGCAGCAGAAATGTCCCCCTCCACTACTGAGGTAAAGCAGAAGGGAAGGGGGACAATTTAAAATATTTATGGTCTCTTAAAAATAAAAAAAAACTGCTGACTGGCATGTAACTGGCTGTGTGTGTGTGTAAGTATGTAACTGGCTGTGTGTGCTTGTGTGTATATATGTAACTGGCTGTGTATATGTTGTGTGTGTATATGTATGTAACTGGTTGTGTAAGTGTTGTGTGTGTGTGTATGTAACTGGCTGTGTAAGTGTTGTGTGTGTGTGTGTGTGTGTAACTTGCTGTGTAAGTGTTGTGTGAGTGTGTGTATGTATGTGTGTGTGTGTGTGTGTGTGTGTGTGTGTGAATGTCTCTGTCTCTGTGTATGTATGCTTTCGTGATGTGACATTGAACTGGCTCCTACTTTTTTTTGCTGGCTCCTAAAACTAAATTAAATCTTTCAAGCCCTGATATAAACATAAATCCTTCCTATGCTGCTTAGCAGTCCTGTAATAAAAAATGTCACACATACACATAACACACATATGTGTGACATTATTTATTACAGGACTGCTAATCAGGATAGGAATGATTTATGATATATATCAGGGCTTGACAAATTTAATTTAGTTTTAGGAGCCAGCATAAAATTTTAGGAGCCAGACAATGTCACATCACAAAAGCATACATACACAGAGACATTCACATACACAAACCTCACATACAGAATCACATACATACACAGAAAGTTACATACACACACCTCACAGACATCCAGTCAGACAAAATATATATATATACACATGTAACATAAATCATTCCTATGCTGTTTGGCAGTCCTGTAATAAGGAATCTCAACCCAACAATATATAGCTTAAATACACAAAGGTGGATGTAAATCAGTGACCCCAACCCTCCCCTCTCTCCACCATATCCAGAGCTTACCTGAGTGGGAATAGACCTGCCCCCCCAAGTCAAAACAACCTGCTGATAGCTAGGGTTGCCACCCGGCCGGTATTTTACTGGCAGGCCGGTAAAAAATTGGCTTGACCCCAATGTTAAGTCTATGGAGGTAGTACCAGGGCCGGTATTTTTTTGAAGAAAAGGTGGCAACCCTACTGATAGCCAGTAAGGTAAACAGTAAGGCATGATCAAAAATAGAGGTGGGTTTAAAAGAAATCATCTGGAGGCAAAGTTGACTAGCTCTGCTCCCATCAGTACTAAATATATAGATAACACTTTAGCCATGTGAATTTAAAAACTGCAAATATAGCTAGAGCAGACAAGTAGAGTAAGTTTGTAATCTGTAGCATGCATTACCTGAGCTGTGAAGCTGCCAGCTTGCATCGGTGGATCGTTCTTGCTATCACCAGCTACATTCCCTCTCCTTATGTCTTTTACAGAGATGTTCTTTACAATAAATCCCACATTATCACCAGGAAAGGCCTCTTGCAAAGCCTTGTGATGCATTTCTACAGACTTTACTTCTGTAGTTACATTACTAGGTGCAAAGGTAACCACCATGCCAGGCTTCAGGACCCCCGTCTCCACTCTTCCAACAGGCACTGTACCAATACCTAGAAGGCAGAGAAAGAGTGTAATGCACCAATGTTTGCTTTTAGCAGCAATTTCATTTCTTGTTTAATGTACACATCTACAGTTTAGAGCCCTAAACTTGAGATCTAGTGAGTTTGTCCCCTTACCTCCAATTTGGTACACATCCTGCAGAGGAAGGCGCAGAGGTTTGTTTGTAGGTCTTCTAGGAGGGATAATACTGTCTAAGGCTTCAAGAAGAGTTGTCCCATTGGCATTCCCCCCTTTTCGCTCCACTTTCCAGCCTTTGAACCAGGGCATTTAAATACAGATATTATTGTTACATGTTCATCTCAATAATGCTTTAGGGACAAACAGATTTGGCTTTTGCTAGAGTCATATCTTACACTGGCACTTGGCTCCAGCATGTTGTCTCCATGCCATTCAGATATTGGCACAAATGCTACTGTGGCTGGGTTGTAACCGATCTTTTTGATGTAGGTACTGACTTCCTTGGTAATCTCCTGATATCTCTTCTGGCTGTAGGGAGGCTCAGTGGAGTCCATCTTATTGACACCAATTATTAGTTGCTTAACCCCCAGGGTAAAAGCAAGGAGAGCATGCTCTCGAGTTTGTCCATTCTTAGAGATACCGGCTTCAAATTCACCTACTCCACCAGCCAAAATAAGTTCAGCACAGTCTGCCTGCAAGAGATCAAATTTTGGGGTTAGAGTACATGTCAAGTAGAGACTGGTGAAGATTACAAACATTTATTTATAATAGTGCCAGGTACAGAGCATAGAAGGGAACTACATACTAAGACAGACTAGAAACAGACTGGTACATGAGGCAGAGAGCCCTGCTTGCAAGCTTACAGTACCTGAGAAGTGCCAGTGATCATGTTCTTGATGAAGTCATGATGTCCAGGAGCATCAATGATTGTGATGTAGTATTTGGCCGTTTTAACCCCTTAACGACAGATGACGTGCCAGGCACGTCACGGCAAATCGAGGACTTGCCGACAGCTGACGTGCCTGGCACGTCATTCACTAAACTGAGTAAAGAAAGCGACCAGCGGTTTCTTTACTCTAACGGTGTTGCTACAATGCCTCTAGGTAGAGGCATTGTGCAACACCCCCCAAAAGTGCAGGGGCGCGCTACGATCACTCCACGGAGTGATCGTAGCAGCCATTTAAAAATGGCTGCGCCGGCTGCACACATGTGCTTAGAAAGCGAACGATCGTTCGCTTTCTAAGCATCTCCGGTGTTGTTAAAGTGCCTCGCCAGCGAGGCACTTAACAACACCGTTCTGCTCCCCAGAGCCGATGGTGGTCGCTCTCCTGAGCGACCCCATCGGCTCAGTAGAAGGGAACGCTGCCTATACAGGCAGCGCTTCCCTTCTAATGGCTAGGGGGAGCCAATCGATGCCGGCACAACAGATCTATGTGATCTGTGTGCAGGCATGTATGATAAGTGCTCTGATGAGCACTTATCATACTGTCAAAGGCAATATTAGCAAATATTGCCTTTGACAAGTATTGATCTGCCTCCCTCACCTTACTAGTTATAGTAAGGGAGAGAGACAGATCAGATAAAGTAAAAAAATAAAATAAAATAATAAAACAAATATTTAATAAAATTTTAAACACCAAGGGCTTTTATAAAAGCCATTTAACCCCTTCCCTGCCATTGATCGCTGTGTACGCAGTGATCATACACAGCAGCACATTTTTTGCTGTCTGTGCATTTTTTAGGGGTTAATTTTTTTTACTGTAATTCATTACAGTATAAAAAAAAGCTCTTTTAAGAGAGATTAACCCCTTTCTTGCTGTAGATCACTGCCTAAGCAGAGATCTGACGCAAATGCAGCAATCTTGCTGCAGAAGCATTTTTAATTTTTTTAAAACTTTTTTATTACACCCGTCACGTGTTAATTATACCCGCTAGGGGACTACGTTTAACGTAATTTTTTTTTTAAATAAGAGCTATTAACCCCTTCCTTGCCGTATATCACTTCCTAAGCAGCACATATGGTCACTGCCTAAGCAGTGCATATGGTCACTGCCTAAGCAGCGCATATGGAGCAATCTAGTCGCAGAAGGATTTTTTTTTTGCTATCAGCATTTTTTTTGTCAGACTCGCTAGGGGTTAATTATACCCACTAGGGGATTACGTGTATTCCTTTTGAAGCTGTCTGAACACGTGTATAGCGATCAGTAACAGCCGATCAGTGGCAAAGGTGGTTTGGTGATTTCTCAGATGAGCATCACCATTCGTCTGGTTCGATCAATATTGGTAAATATTGTTCTGACCCATATGGATCTGCCTCCCTCTCCTCACTTGAGTTTTAGTGAGGGAAAGAGACAGATCTGTATAACATAATTTTTTAATTGTAATAAATTAAATAAAATGTTAAAAAAAATTGTGAGTCCCAAGGGCTTTTATAAAAGCCATACCCTTTGTATAGTGTAGTGTATTAACCCCTTCCCTGCCACTGATCACTGCACAGCAGAAATTTTTTTCTTGTCTGTGCATTTTTAGGGGTTAATTTTTTTGTACAGTACTACAAAGGCTCTTATAAGAGCTATTAACCCCTTCCTTGCTCTACATGTTCAAATTCCAAGTTTGAAAATCAAAAAGCGCACCTCTCAAATGTAGCCTTTCAACACCCAACAAAGCTGACAAAGCTATGCATGGGTGGTATCCCTGTGCTCGGGAGATGTTGCTGAACATATATTGTGGTATTGTTTGTCAGTGACACATACCGAAATATGTGAATTTGTGTCTAAAGTACAATGTATGTGGGAAAAAATACACAATAAAATGACTACCACAAACTTTGACAAAGGCTGGTGGTAGAATTGGTGCATGGAAAGTGTTAAAATAACACCATTTAAAATAGCCTAGGGTGTCTACTTTTACAAAATATATACTTTTTGGGGTAAAATACACTGTCCTACTTTAAAAAAAAGTCCCAAATGAAAGATGGGCTCAGGCTGGCTACACGTCAATATTCCAAGTTGAAAATGCGCACCTTCACAATGTGGCCCTTTTAGCCCCCAAACAACCCAACAAACCTATGCATGGGTGGTATCCCTGTACTCAAGAGATGTTGCTGAACACTTATTGGGGTGTTATTTGGCAGTGACACATACCAAAATCTGTAAATTCATGTCTGAAGTACAAGGTTTGTGAAAAAAAAACACAAAAAAATGACTACCACAAACTTTGACAAAGGCTGGTGGTAGAATTAGTGCATGGAAAGTGTAAAAATACCACCATTTGAGATAGCCTAGGGTGTCTACTTTAAAAAAATATATGGGTTGATGTGGTAAAATACACTGGCTGGTTTCAAATATGTCCCAAATGGGACATGGGTGCAGGCTGTCTGCATGTCAAAATTTCAAATTGGAAAACCAAAAACTTCACCTCCCAAATTTGGCCTTTTACCCCCCAAACAATCCAACAAACCTATGCATGGGGGGTATCCCTGTACTCAAGAGATGTTTCTGAACACTTATTGGGGTGTTATTTGGCAGTGACACATACCAAAATCTGTAAATTTATGTCTGAAGTACAAGGTTTGTGAAAAAAAAACACAAAAAAATTACTACCACAAACTTTGACAAAGGCTGGTGGTAGAAATAGTGCATGGAAAGTGTTAAAATACCACCATTTGAGATAGCCTAGGGTGTCTACTTTTAAAAAATATATGGGTTGATGGGGTAAAATACACTGGCTGGTTTCAAATATGTCCCAAATGGGACATGGGTGCAGGCTGTCTGCATGTAAAAATTTCAAGTTGGAAAACAAAAAACTGCACCTCACAAATTTGGCATTTTAGCCCCCAAACAACCCAACAAACCTATGCATGGGTGGTATCCCTGTACTCAGGAGAAATAGTAGAATCTATTTAGCATGTTTTTTCGTTCGCTATTGTCGATGAGGAGAAGTTGTTTCAAATAAAAACAAAGAAATTTGTGTATTTTTTTTTTTTTTACCATATTTTATTATTTTTTTTTAATAATATGATAAGATATGATCAAAAATATGGCATCCATAGAAAGCCCTTTTTGTCCCGATAAAAACAATATATAATATGTGTGGGTACAGCAAATGACGAAGAAGAAAATTACTGCTAAACACAAACAGCACAGAAATGTTAAAATAGCCATTGTCCAGAAAGGACAAAAATGTTTCAAAGGCTCTGTCCTTAAGGGGTTAAAATTTCCAGAGAGAGATATCAATAGTAATTCCACGTTCTCGCTCTGCCTTCAGTTTATCCAAGACCCACGCATATTTGAAGGAGCCTTTACCCATCTGCAAGGGATAACAAGTGGTTATATTTGCACTGGAGGTTTAGTCAACCATTGTTTAAAATATAGCTTTAAAGGTTTACAAAAACAAGTCAATGTACCTTGAAATGTGCTGGAGCACACATGGCGCCATTGACCTTTATGCAGAAGTTGGTATGCCACCACAAATACACCTAGGCAAAGCAATGTGATGCCCAGAGTTCTATTAAAGCCTTCAGAGTTTTGTTTTATACACACACATGCCAATAATGTAGAATTTTTAAATCACAGGATGGTACAAATAACAGTGCTGTATAGCACACTGGTTATATTAGGCATTTGGTAGACCTAAACTTTGTTTAGAGACAAGGCCATGAATAAGTATGCCTAGTTTTGTTGCTTCTGTTTTGTATTAATCAAGCCTCAATTAAACTTTTTGTATTTTGAGCTTGTTCTTTTGAAATCACTTTTGCCGAAAGCTTTATGTTCAAGTATCTTTCTATTAGAAGACAATTATATAAGGGGACTCTAACTTTGCATATTTGTTTTTCACACTTGGGAAAATTATATTTAGGTGTAGGGTGGAAGCAGTTATTCAAGCAAATTAGAAAATGCTAGATACAATAAATCTTGTGTAATATTTGAAGACTATAGGCCTATTTATATATATAAATAAATATATAATATATATTTATTTTATTAAGCATTTTATCTTGAAGTCTAGTACACTGATATCATGGTTTTTTTAGGCCTATAGTCTTCAAATATTACACAAGATTTAATATCCTATAATATTAACTTCTATGTCACTGAAGTCAAAAGCGCTGGTAACTTAATGTTGAGAGCTTAGATAAGGAGACTGGCTATTGAACCACCACATTCTATTACACCTTCATGGGGTATAAGAAAAAGCAAATACCGGTTATGTGCAAAACTCACTTTTGCAATGTACTAGACACCTTTAATGCTCAAATTAGAAAATGAGGATATTGTGAATAAAAGGGTATATTTGTGAATGTCTGTTAGCACTGGCTAAATGCTTGTGTTATTCACATACAGAAGATATTTTGCAATATAGTATCAAAACTGGCAAATACAGAAGGTGCAATAAGTACTCCATACACAGATTGTACCTACTTTTACCCCCACTACACTGACTTGATACATGAAAACAAGGGTCGTTTTAGGAGACCTAAAACTTTAAGGTTAAAAAGTGATAAGTCCGTTTCTTTTACATTATGCAGCAGCAAGTACCCAAATATAGTTAATCCTTGAGATTTTTTTAAAAATTAGACGCTTTAAGACCTTGTTCTGGACAGTTTCTTATCGAAGTTAGTTAATTTAGATACAGGCCCACATTAGAAGATAAAACAATACCCCAAGCAGCGCCGGGGAGGAGCGAAACAAACATGCTGTGGACTTAATACATTATGAATAGGGGAAAAAAGAAAAAGCCGCGAACTTCCTAAAATCATTTGAACCCCCCCCATGCCCAACCCCAAACACGTTATTGCTGCTATTTCATGCGGGGGTTGTGTATGACACATCTGCATTGATAATATAGAGATACAATGGGAGATGTTTAAAATATAATTATTTAGAATGATTAAATAGTGTCTGTATTTAATCAGTGTATTGGTATTTGGAGCTCTATATCTTTAAATTTACCCAGTAAAATCATACCATATTGTGACATATCATAGAGGGGTTTGTTTATGACACATCTGCAATGATAAAATATTGATCCAATGGGAGATGTTTAAAGTATAATTATTTAGAATGATTAAAGTGTCTGTATTTAATCGGTGTATTGGTATTTGGAGCCCTATATCTTTAAATTTCCACAGTAAAATCATACCATATTTATAGATATCATAGATGGGCATACTTATGACACAACTGCATTGACAAAATGTAGGTCCAGTGGGAGATTTTTCTAATATCAATTTTTCAAATGATTAAATAGGATCTGTATGTAGTGTTGATTGGTATTTGAAGCTTTATATCTTATAATTTCCAAAGTAAAATCATACCATATTGTAATATATCATATAGGGGGTTGAGTATGACACATCTGCATTGATAAAGTATTGGTCCAGTGGGATATTTTTATAATATCATTATTTCAATTGATTAAATAGTGTCTTTTTGTAATCAGTGTATTGGTATTTGGAGCTTTATATCTTTAAATCTCCACACTAAAATAATACCATATTGTAATATATCATAGAGGAGGGGGCATATTATACATCTGCATTCACAAAATATTGGTCAAATTGGAGATGTTTAAAATGTAATTATTTATAATAATTAAATAGTGTCCATTTGTAATCAGTGTATTGGTATTTGGAGCTCTCTATCTTTAAATTTCCACAGTACAATCATACTATTTTTATAGATATCATAGAGCACGGGGCGTATTATACTTCTGCATTTACAAAATATGGGTCAAATGGGAGATGTTTCAAATATAATTATTTAGAATAATTAAATAGTGTTCATATGTAATCAGTGTATTAGTATTTGGATCTCTATATCTTTAAATTCACACTTTAAAATCATAACATATTGTAAGATATCATAGAGGGGGTTTTGTATGACACATCTGCATTATTAACATATTGGTCCAATGGGAGGTTTTTAGCCTATATAGATATGTTTGCAATGGTCAATTGTTGGCAAAGGCTTGACCACTTTTTTGAAACTGTCTGATGGCTTGACGAAGGGTGGAAATACAAGAATTAAGAACCCCTGCATCATACGTTTCTAGTCTGGGCCAAGAAGCGGATGGTCAAGAACATCTGCAACCTTTCCTACACATAATTACTATGAAAAAGTAACTGTTGATTTTAAGAGGTTAAACTAAATTTACACGCACCTAAGGGTGGGAATACAGAGAGTAAGGACCCCTACATAATACCCACCTGTTTCCAACTCCTTGTAATCTTCAGATACTTATTCACAGCGAAGACAATATAAGAAGTTGGCAAGCTTAGCATCTGTTTTCTTGCCCATCTCCTTTTTGAGATAGGCTGTGAACAGATAGGTATCATTTAAGGCTCCTTAGTCTTTATATTTGCACATTTAGGTGAGTTGCCCAATGAAAGGATTAATTTGGATCTGTGCGGGTTAAAAGCCGACAGTGTGTCAAAGAAGCTGATGTCTGCAGCACCTTCTGGAAGGCCAGATCACGCCAGTAGCATAATTGTTATTATAATGGTCTTATCTTACTATTCCAAGGCTAGAACAGAGGTTTCTGGAACATCAACAAGTTGTCTCTGAAAGTTCTGTAATTTTCCATAAGAACGACTTTTGTAACACTATTTTACATATTACGTTTTAAGTGCATTTTCTTATAAAACACGCCTTTCTGCATATTAGAATATTAGAATAACCAATTATATCGTAGTAACTAATGTTTTTATCTTCGTATATATATGCTTGTTTAAACAATTAAAATCAGAGTTGTTTCAGAGTTGCATTGGTGTCGGTCTCAGTTATTCACTGTGAAATAGCTCTCCTGGATCCAGTATTTACAAGTCAAACCAAGACGGTCGCATTAAGGGACAGAGGATATTTCCTTACAATTTGGGGGCTCGTCCGGGATCGGGAAGGTTATCCTTTGTCCGGTAAGATATACTTTTTTTTTGGTTTACCTATCGGACTGAGGGCACTGGCCAAATCCCGATCCTTATATTTGTGTGTCAGGAACATACATCCTTAAAATATTTGTTGTTTTTGTTTTTGTATCCGGGACACATAACCAGATCTCAGGGAGATCCTTATAACACACAGATCTCAGGGAGATCCTCACAGTCTCAGGGAGGCTAACACACAGATCTCAGGGAGATCCTCACAGTCTCAGGGAGGCTAACACACAGATCTCAGGGAGATCCTTACAGTCTCAGGGAGGCTAACACACAGATCTCAGGGAGATCCTCACAGTCTCAGGGAGGCTAACACACAGATCTCAGGGAGATCCTCACAGTCTCAGGGAGGCTAACACACAGATCTCAGGGAGATCCTTACAGTCTCAGGGAGGCTAACACACAGATCTCAGGGAGATCTTCACAGTCTCAGGGAGGCTAACACACAGATCTCAGGGAGATCCTCACAGTCTCAGGGAGGCTAACACACAGATCTCAGGGAGATCCTCACAGTCTCAGGGAGGCTAACACACAGATCTCAGGGAGATCCCCACAGTCTCAGGGAGGCTAACACACAGATCTCAGGGAGATCCTTACAGTCTCAGGGAGGCTAACACACAGATCTCAGGAAGATCCTCACAGTCTCAGGGAGGCTAACACACAGATCTCAGGGAGATCCTTACAGTCTCAGGGAGGCTGATTTACGGTCTCAGGGAGGCCAGACAGATCTCAGGGAGATCGTTCACTTTAATACCAGGGGTATTATTATTATTTTTTTTTTTTTGGTTTTGTGTCAGGGACACATAGCCAGATCTCAGGGAGATCTTTCACTTTATTACCAGGGGTATTATACACTTAAATTTACAGTCTCAGGGAGACTAGACTATTCTTGGTTTGGCTTGTTTAATTGTAATTTTGCATATTAATTGTATATTTGTGTTCATATATAAGGTTAATTATAAAGTCATAAGAAACCATAGACGGGTGGTAAGTGTACGTCTAAGGAAATTTACTGTATTTACTGTATTCTCTTATCGGTGGTAAGTGTTTTATATTTAGTGGAGTAGAGAGGACATATCTCCTGAATCAATCAAAATCGAGCGCTCAATGAAAAAAAATAGGCACGTTCTGCCGCTAGTATAATAATTTTTGAATGATTTTTGAGTAACGGTCTTCTAAGCTATATTCATCAGTGTGATGAGAAGTTTCATAGTAAGTAATTTTAATAGTGTACGCAAGACAAGTTTTGAATTAATTTGTTGCTGTAAGTAAGTAAAATAGAAATATTTGTGTGTAAAACAGCAAGAGTCATATAGTGTCCGAGGTATCTCTTGGACATCATGTTAAATATACGTGATCAATCCATTGGATAGTATAACAGCTATAAAATATTTTCAAATCTATCCAGCCAGTTTTATGTTCTGGCAAAAACAATCTAAAACTTGCATGATGCTAATTTAAAGACACAGACTATGTTTTTAACAGGTTTTACATGTTACATATTAGAAATGTTTATTTGTTGGTGTCATCAGCAAACACTGAGAGGGGGAGGCGATGACGTAGTACGCACGCTGTGAACGCACGGCGTCAGGGGAGCCCGAGAGAGAGAAGCAAGAAGGTGATGATAGAGAGACCACTGAATCGTTGAGGCAGACGGCGGTGAAAACAGCGAAGAATTGATACAAGCTTCGACGGAGAGAGGTGATAAAAGCCTTAGACACTGTGAAGGTAAGCGTCCCTGGATTTAAACCCGCAGCTGCAGGGGCCGCCACAGAAGCAGGCAGGAAGCCAGAAAGAACTATCCACGCGGTGGCTGCTGAATGGAGATCCAAGCAGACAGGCACCAGATAAGTTTTATGACCCTTTTTCCCTTTCTTCCTTCTGGGGGAGCATAAGTCTGCGGAGATAGGTAGAAGGGGACTTGTTGCCTGCTAGTAAATCAAGTCCATCAGCGGGGGTGAAGTTGCAGTACCTGGTGAGCTTAAATAAGTCAAGGACTGTACATAGCAAACTGACAGGCCTAATATCCTCCATGTGACCTTGATTAAATCAACTACGGTCTGGCTCAGAAAAACATAAAGTGAGACCTACTGCTTACTTACAGGCCTGTTTGCCCACAGAGTGAAGGTATAACCCTTGACTTACCTAAAGTGTTAAAAATCCTCATACCAAGAAGAAGGTATCCTCACTGGTGATTCATTCATCACTGTATCTCTTCCCAACCCAGCCAAAAGTGGAAGCAAATTGATCTACATGAATTAACTGCCATTTAGACTCTCCCCAGTAAAGGAAGCAATATTGCAAGACACTATAACTGATACAGGGGATTCTATCACCACTAAAAGAAGGGAGGAAAAGGGAGAAGAAAGGGAAAGAGAGAAAAAGGGAAAGTTTTGAATTGAGGAGAAAGAGAAAAAAGGGAAGGGAGGGAAAGGAGGAGGAAAAGGAGATATAGGAGAAATAAATTCCTAATTACAGCTGGAATAAAAGTGTATTGACCACCACCTCTCTACAAATTAAAGATATACTTGGAAAGGATATTAACATTTAAAGTAATAGCTGTAGTCACAGAAATAAATCAAACCCCACAGAGAAGAATAAAAATAGAGGAAGAGGTGAGGGGAAGATAAGGAGAATAGAAATGGCGGGGAAAAAGCCTCTAGATAAAATCTCAAGAAGAGATAAGAAAGACGAAAAAAAAGAGCTAAGAACAGAAAAGAGGCTATCCTTTTTCTCACCACAAACACAAAAACCAGATATTGAGAACCCTCTTGAAAGGTCAAGTCCAAGTGAGGGTGAACAAAATCAAGATAGCCCACAAACAATGGATCTTAAACAGATGATACAGGAACAATTGAGGGAAGCCCTTGACTCCCAATTTGAAAAAATAAAGGGTGAGATTCAGACACAAGTACAAGATTTAAAAACAGATCTTATGTCAATTGCAAACAGAGTCAGAGCTAGTGAAGAAAAAATTCAAACATTGGAATTCAATGATAACAAAAGAGAAGAAGATTCCAAAAAAAAATCAAGCAAAAATAGAACTTCTAGAACAGAAAATCGCGGATCTGGAGGACCGCTCTAGAAGAAATAATCTGAGAATACGTGGTATCCCAGAGTCCATAACAAATGAGAAATTAGAAAACTTCCTCAAAGAGCTATTTAAGCCCATGGGGGTGAGACAAGAGAATGATATCCATCTATGGGACCGGTGTCATAGAACAGTGAAACCTGCAAACTTAAGGGAAGAACTACCAAGAGATATACTGATATGTTTTTCATCTTTCAGGATAAAAGAGCAGATTTTAAGATCAATCAGAGAAAATCCCCTGAAAGATCCATATCAAAATATAAAAATTTTCCCAGACATCTCCTTTTACACAAGATCTAAGAGAGCCCAGTTTGCACATTTAACGGCGACGTTAAGACAAAAAGGCATAAGGTACAGATGGGCCTGGCCGGTCAAGGTAGTTCTAACATATAATTTTGAGACTCTAAGCTTTGACTCTCCAGAGAGACTTACAAAATGGATTGAAGAAGCTAAATTAAACTAAACTATGAGTATAAAATTGAGATAGGAGGGAGAGATAAAGAGGATTGAAGAGGGGGTTTTCTGTGTGTCTGTTTCAGATTCACATATTAATTACACTTTTTTCACTAGGTAAACTTACTGGGGATTGCACGGAACCTACGGCACTATATAATAAAGAAATAATAGGAAATGAGGGTGGATAAATAAAGCGGGGAAGGGTTGACGGGGTTAATATATATATAAGAAATAAGAGAGAGGGAATTAAAAGGGGGAACCAATTTGTAAATGTGTAAATCAATGATCCACGGAAAAAAAAGGGACTATATTAGGAAGGGAATGATAAAGGTGTGTTACCCCTCCAAACACACACATATAGTTAATATAAAGACACTACTTAATTTAGATACACTAGTTGCATAATTAGATATTCACATTTCTTTTATTTATTTATTTATTTATGTATTATTATTTTTTTTATTTTTTTTTATTTTTCATAAATATGTATTTTTCACAACAAAGTAATCACAAGTATTACAGAAGACAGTTCTTACACGCATATTTACTACACTTCTTTCACTAGGTAAATTGACTGAGGTCCGCACGAAACTAAGGGCACCATGAATCAAAGAAATCACAGGAACTCTGGGCAGATAAATAAGCGGGAAAGAAGGCTGAAGGGGTAAATAATTATATAAGGAATAAGAGGGAGGGAAATTAAAGGGAGAACTAATATGTAAAATGTGCAGATCACTGTTTCACAGTAAAAAAAAAAAAAAAAGAATTGGACCATACGAGGAAAGAAAGGAAAAAGGTGTGTTTCCCTTTCAAACATACACACAGTTATTACAAAAGACATTATTTAATTTAGACACACTAGTTGCACAATCAGACATTCACATTCTTCGCACTTTTTTATTTTTATTTTTTTTATATACCTTTTTCCTCTCTTTACCTTTTCTCCTCCTCGAGCCTCTATGATGTAAAATTTTTTTTTATCTGATATAAGGTCAAATAAGCAAATAACTCATTAGATCTCGGGCCCCCCCAATTGCCAGCAGAGAATGGCAAATCTAACCCATCGGTCAGTCTCGGGACACACCTATGGGAGTATGCGACCCCATTGGGGGAATCCTGCATACAATTTGTGTTTGTATTTATGTGTTGTTGTATGTATGAGTGTGTGTGTGGTAGTGTGGACCCCGCTTCTCATTCGGCACGACAGCAGGATAACGCAGAAGGGAATGAGTGAGGATAGTTAGGGAGGAATATGTTGAGGTTTGCTACATTAAATGTGCAGGGCCTTAACTCTGCACAGAAAAGATCAATATTATTGAACAAATTAGCTCAAGGAAATATTAATATATGTTTTCTCCAAGAAACACACTGGAGGCGAAAAGACAAATATAAAGTTAAGAACCAGAAATTCCCATTACTTATAGAAGCCTCATTGGAAAAACAAAAAAAAAGAGGTGTGGCGATTATTTTTTCAAAGGACGTGGAGGTAAAATTGAAACATGTAGATACAGATAAAGAAGGTAGATTCATAATCGCAGTAGTAGAGTTAGAAAAAAAAGTATACACTTTAGTAAATGTATACGCCCCCAATACCTCTCCTGTCCGCTTTCTAAAAATTATGGAAAAAAGATATCAAAAGTAAGACAGGGAACTTTAATCTGGGCAGGGGATTTTAATTGTTTGGCGGACCCCTGGTTAGATAGAAGATCACAAAGAAAACCAATACCAAATAAAAACATAATCTACCAAGCCCAAAGACTACAAATTTTTTTGGATAACAGTGCTTTATTAGATATGTGGAGGGTCTTTCACACAACAGAAAAAGACTTCACATGTTTTTCTAAAACGTACTGTGCCTATTCACGTATTGACCACATCATGGGAGATGCAAATTTAGCAGCAATGATACACCGAATCCATATTCAAGATATAACATGGTGAGATCATAATATGATAATCATGGATATTAAAGACCAAAACAAAAGATTAAAAAATGAGTGGAGATTGAATAACAACTTATTAAAGAAAGATCAAGATATAGATTATATTAAAAATACAACACGATTATTTTTTGAGGAAAATGATGTGGAAGATACGGAGATAGCGACCCTATGGTGTACTTATAAGGCCGTAATTAGGGGTCATTTTATTCGAATGGGAGCATATGCGAAGAAACAGAGAGAGGCAGGGTTATCTGATCTATATATTACTCTATTTCAATTAAACAAAGAAAATAAGAACAACCCAAATAGAGAAAAATCTAAGAAAATTGCAGAAATTAGGGAGAAAATTAATCTACAATTAATAAACGAAGCAAATAGGTAATTGAGAGCCCTAAAAACTACAAGATATTATAAAGGTAATAAAGCCGATAAATTAATGACTAACCAACTGAAGAAAAAAAGGACCAAACATAATATCTCCAAAATTATTCATGAGGGGACGACATATATGGCCCCCATGGACATAGGCCATGCTTTCAATACCTTTTATAGTTCCTTGTATAATCTCCCACAAAAGACTAAAATAGAGGAAATACATAATTATTTTGAAAACAAAGAATTCCCCAAAGTGCCGCAACAGGTTCTGAAAGATCTAAATAAGGAGATCACATTAAAAGAACTATGTGAGATAATTAGGAAACTAAAAATAAAAAAATCCCCGGGACCAGATGGGTTCGATGCCCTTTTTTATAAGATTCTAAAAAATGAAGTAATGCCATATTTAGTAAAGCTATTCAATACAGCGATGAGGAATGGAGTACTCCCACAAGAAATATTGAAGGGTAATATCATCCCAATCCTGAAACCAGAGAAAAATCCAGAGTCACTGACAAGTTACAGACCAATATCTCTTTTAAACATTGACGCAAAGATCTATGCGGGGGTATTGGCAGAGAGACTGAAGCAGGTACTGCCAAACCTGATACACAGTAACCAAGTGGGATTTACAGTAGGGCGCTCGGCTACTAATCATATAAGAACATTGGCAGACCTCCTAGGAGATATGAAGGAGAGGGGTGTCCCCCGGCTGATCCTGTCACTGGACGCAGAAAAGGCGTTTCACAGGATCAGCTGGGGTTACATGTCAAGGGCTCTGTTGGCCTTTGGGATCGAAGGAGAAATACATCAGGCAATTATGGCATTATATGGGGCACCAGAAGGCAGAGTAATTGGTTCAGGTATACAATCAAACTGGTTCTCATTAAAAAACGGTACGCGCCAGGGCTGCCCCCTCTCGCCTATCTTATATGTCCTTGCGCTAGAACCACTGGCCAAAGAAATAAGAGAATGCCCAGGGATAGTAGGTTGGGGAAAGGAAGGAGCCCAGAAAATAATGCTGTACGCAGATGATGTACTGCTTACAATACAAGACCCTATACGATCCTTAAAACAAATAATGTCGCTGATAGATCAATATAGTTATTTATCAAATTACAAATTAAACATTAATAAATCGGTTGCACATTTAATATCGATGAATTACACTCAAAAGTCTGAAGTAGAAAGATACGGTTTTACAATAGCAGAAGATTCTCTCCCATATCTAGGTATTCAAATTTCAAAAGACCCAGAAGAATGGACCCAGATAAATCTCCTGCCTTTGATAAGAGAGACAAATTGTTGCCTTTCTCCTTTCCAAAATGTTGGTTGGAACTTATTCAAAGATCCTTCAACAGATATGTATGGGCTCAAAAAAGACCCAGAGTGAATTTACAGATCCTAACAAAAAGCAAGGGACAAGGGGGGGTAGGGATGCCGCTAATACAAGATTATGCACAAGCAACATTATTGGCACAAGCCTTCCTAACACTAAATAAAAGATCAAGTAAAGAACCCTGGTACAACTTAGAATTAGAAAAAAATTCACTCTTGGGAGATTTTTTAACATACTTTTGGACCCCAGAAAAATGTATAGGAAGGAAGAGAGATATAGAGTTAAATCATCCCCTCTCACATATTTATGAGAACAATAAAAAAAAAAAATGGGAATGGGAGACAGGTTGCTCCCCTCCTTACCACTCACTGTCGTCCAGAATCTGAATGAAGGTCTGGACCTTAGGGAATGGGACAGGAGGGGAATCAAGAATATCTCAGATCTGATGGAAGGGAACAGGATAAAATCCGTTGGGGAATTACAGAAAACCTTCTCTCTTACTGGAGAAGATAGTTTTAAATATTTGAGAGTAAGGAGCTTTCTTGGGGATTTCGTGAGTAATGTCACCCTTACTAAACCTCAAAGGATATTACAAGATTTATTAGAGAAAACTGATTTAAAAAAACTAACTACAAAAGCAATCGACTTAATTAGAGCAATAAAACAATCTAGGCTACCGGTAGCTTTAACTAAATGGGAAAAAGATCTTAATTTGACAATTGAGGAAAGGGAATGGAACCGGGCTTTACACTACAACTATGAAGCGATGCACTGCCTAAACCTTAACGAACTTCAGTTCAAAGTGATGTACAGGACTCATTTAGTACCCACAACTTTAGCAAAAATATCAGATATAAATATACCTAATTGTTGGAGATGTGGGAATAAGAAAGGCGAATTTATACATATATGGTGGAGTTGTCCAATAATTAAATCTTTCTGGCAAAACATCTCTGATAAACTAGTACAAAACATAGGCAAAGAATGGAACCTAACCCCAGACAGAGCTTTACTCCATTTAAACTTCCCAAAGAAAACTGGGAAAGAAGTATCATTTGTCATTCACTTAATGGCCGTAATAAAATTAGAAATTGCTAGGAACTGGAAGTCTATAGTACAACCAAACTGGGCAAAAATTAAGATGCAGCTGATAGATCACTGCCTAATGGAGAGAGGAATTGTCTCGCAATACAATTGGAATGCCGATATGTATAAACAATGGGATGACTGGGTAAATTTCCTTAAAGAAGGCCACTTAGATTGAGTAATGGGAGAAGAATAAGGGTAATTTGTACAATCCCTTACTAATTCCCTCACGATTAAAACCTGGGACGAGAAGTGCGGAGTGCGAGGACGGGGAGTGTGAACTAGACATGTGCAAAACTAAAATTTTCGTTTCGTTTTCGTCCATTCGGACGAAAAATGTTATTTATTTCGTCTAAAACGAATTTCGTTCATTACTGCATTCGTTTCAGACGAAATTCGTTCATTATTTTCGTTTCGTTAATTTTAATTCGTTCGTTTTATAGAAATACAATGTAATACTATTGGCTTTCTATAAACCGAACGAGAGCCCCATTCATAAGAAATTCTTATGAATGGGGCTCTCGTTCGGTTGTAGGCTGTGGGCATTTAACTATACGGAGACAGAGTCTCCATTCATAAAATTATGAATGGAGACTTTGTCTCCGTGTAGTAAAATGCCGACAGCCTATAAACCGAACGTTCGGTTTATAGGCTGTCGGCTTATGGAATACATGTATTCCTATTGCTATTCTATAAACCGAACGTTCGGTTTATAGAATAGCAATAGGAATACATGTATTCCATAAGCCGAAAGTCTATAAACCGAACATTCGGTTTATAGGTTGTTGGCTTTTAACTATACGGAGACAAAGTCTCCATTCATAATTTTATGAATGGAGACTCTGTCTCCGTATAGTTAAATGCTATTGTATTCTATAAACCGACTCTTTTTCGGCTTATAGAATGCAATAGTACTACGAATGGACGAATGAACGAATGATTTTCGTTTATTAACCATTCGTTCATTCGGCTTTCGTTAGCTTAGCATTTTCGTTCTTCGTTTTTCGGACGAATGGACGAAAATGCTATTTTCGGACGAAAATGCATTCGTCCGAAAACTAATGCACATGTCTAGTGTGAACCACAGATGTATGAATGCGTTGTATGTGATATATGTTGGTACAATATGTATAATTGATTCTATGGGCATCCCATGCCTCCTCAATGAAGTAGGGGAGCTGCGGGAACGGGAGGGGGGGGGGGAAGGAGGGAGAGGGTAGGGGAAGCTAGGGGTAGGATTTTAAAGTGAATATAAATTTAAAGGAAGATATAAGTAATAATGTGAAATATGGTGATACATGGTGAGAGAATATTGAGATGTTGTTTAAAGTTTTAGATGCAAGACAAGTTTTTAATATGATATATGAGAATGTACGTATGTCAGTGATAAGTGGAAAGAATTAGCGAGTGTCGTGTTATGTGACAAGTTGTGTTGTGTTGTTAGAGTTGTAGGAGTTAATAGGGAAGTTAAGAGAAAGCTTCCCCAGAAGCCCCCCTTCTCTCTGACAGTCTATTTGCAGATAAGAGAATTGTAGCTGCAGCTGCAAAATTATTATTTTTTCTTTTTGTGATGGGAGGGGGAGAACGGGCCAGAATTACTGTTACTGTTAGTTATTGAGAAGTTCTGTGTGTTATGTGCTATGGTTATATAGTCTAATCATGATATTATTTGTCCTAATAGTAAAGCGATACATAATTATTATGTATGAGAACATATTCTCACATTATCAATTGATTCAACTATGATTATAAGATGGTAATAATATTTCAAGAACAAAGAATGGTTCAGTTTGACAAGTTTTAACAACACAGGTTAGCAGTAATAATATGTTTTAATTATATTTTAATGTGAAGATTAATAAGATGTTTAGTGAAATATTGCATGTTACTACCTGGAATTTTTTCAAGTTTTATTTTCATATAGATTAAAGCTGTACAGCCAACAAAAGAAAAGTTCAAAGTACATCAAAGAATTTAATGCTGATCATAACTATTTCTAAAGAAAAGTTTATTTTTAAAAGAAGAAAAAGTTTTCCAATTCATGTAACTGGATTCTCACCAAATTTATTGGAATATATTGTTCAAATCAACTCCTGGATCCACGTTATTTACGTAAAGCACATTCCTGTACTGACAAACAGGCCAACAAAGGAGCAGCAATTTAGTGTCTTGATGGGCATAATAATCCCTGACCACTAGCCAACATAAGCCAAGATTTTACCTTAATGGGTAACTCGTAAACAAATCACCCAGGAGTCTGCAACAGATACAACAGTCTACGACAGATCATCATTGTTGGGAAGTATATTTTCATTGCGTATATATGTATAAAATTGTTATTGATGATTTGTAATCTTTGTCGTAAAGATTTGTTTAATTGTGATATTATGGGTATGTTTAGAGTATAGTGAAATGTTTAAATTTAACAATTAGACCGACTCTAACAAACAGGATTGAGTTGACCTATAAAGAAATTATATTGTTATAGTATTTTTGCAGAATTTTATATAGAGAATGTTAGGAAGTTTTTTTTCAGATATTTAAAAAAAAATAAAGTTTGGATTATGGATTTAAGTAGTAGGTTAAAAAGTGTTCACAGGTTATCCGTGAGATCCCCTGGGACTGGGAAATTGGCTAGGATCACTTGGAGCGAAACTTGTAAGTGGTTTGGCATGTGTGAGATCAGTGTTGCTAATTGTCTGTGTTTATGTTTGTTTCAAGGGTCTCATCCTCAAGTGCATCCTGACCACTGACATCATGCCCCTACGTGAAGAATGGAAGACACTGCTCAGATATTCCCCATTATGGAAGCTTACAGTGCAACTAAGCTGGATGACCTACCAATGTGTGAAATCGAGGAAGTGTGCCTTATCACCTTGGATACAATGATTGTGTTGACCAGGCAACTCCTGATGGTTATCCTTAAAAACAGACAATGTCAATTTCTAAGAATAAAAGGGGAGAAGAGTATGAATATTATATGGACTGTAGGGGCCTCTGGAGTCACGTCGTGGATGGGAGACCATATTGTTTTGTCCGCTGCCATTTTGTCTGACTGAAGCTTTATGTTCTGAATGTATGCCATTTTGTGTGTTCTGAATGCATGTTCAGCTTTGCTCCAAGTCACTTTAAAGTATTTAGTCAACAACTGTCCTAGGGAATGGCAAACTCCGAAATAATATGTTTTATTTTTTACATATATTTATTGGTCTTAGACAACTGCCAACTAATACCATTAGGGGTTTTATTAGGCAGGGTAAGAGAAGCAATGAACAACAGATATTTAATTTAGTTTTGTGGCCACATGTGTTTTTGGGTCATCAGGCCATGCCATTATGTTATATTATGTAACATATTTAGATAGTTACGGCAGGCCTTCCATATTTAAGAGAGAGATACTTTTTTAATTTTTTTAGATTATGAGTCCAATATCTCTGCTGAGCGAAGCCAAGGTCTGCACAGTCGCCATAGGTCTAAACCTAATCAGTATTGTCCAGAGGCAGTCCGGTAAAACAGGATAGCCATAGTCGGTTACTACATGCTTTATTATGGATGTGGTATTTTTGATTGAAACAAACTTACCCCTTGATCCCCAACAACATACCCCTGAAGGATACAGACAGTATTTACAGATCTATAGACAGAAGCAAAAGGGGAAGAACCATATTATATGAATTATATGGTTCTAAGAGGGGATTGAAAGGATTAATTTGGATCTGTGAGGGTTAAAAGCCGACAGTGTGTCAAAGAAGCTGATGTCTGCAGCACCTTCTGGAAGGCCAGATCACGCCAGTAGCATAATTGTTATTAGAATGGTCTTATCTTACTATTCCAAGGCTAGAACAGAGGTTTCTGGAACATCAACAAGTTGTCTCTGAAAGTTCTGTAATTTTCCATAAGAACGACTTTTGTAACACTATTTTACATATTACGTTTTAAGTGCATTTTCTTATAAAACACGCCTTTCTGCATATTAGAATATTAGAATAACCAATTATATCGTAGTAACTAATGTTTTTATCTTCGTATATATATGCTTGTTTAAACAATTAAAATCAGAGTTGTTTCAGAGTTGCATTGGTGTCGGTCTCAGTTATTCACTGTGAAATAGCTCTCCTGGATCCAGTATTTACAAGTCAAACCAAGACGGTCGCATTAAGGGACAGAGGATATATCCTTACACCCAATAGTGTACAACCCACTTTTATCATCAGTTACTTATTCAAATTTAAGAAAATATAATAAGTGGCAAAGGTGAACTGGGATTTTGCGGTGAAAACTCGCATATTAATATGCAAATTGTCAGGCTTCTCTTCAGTCTTTCAACCTAATATGTTTGGCTCAATTTTGCAGCTTTGTTTATAAGTATGATTACTTTACTCAGGCACCATATTTACAGGGTCCATACAATGACTTAAAGCCATCAGATTTACTGTTCACCTACAGATATGACATTGCTTTGTAACTAAAAGTAATTCGAATGGTAATGTCACAATTTATAAAGTCACGGAGGAGAATATTATGCATTATCTCTTTCATCTAATTCCCTCAGCAGCATAACATAAAACCAAGGAAACAAAAGAAAAAAAACATAACCAATTACAATAGATCATAGAAAATCCTCCACCTCCTGGCATATAAAACCCAACTCCATAAGGCACTCCTCCTCTTTCTTTATGAGCCAAAGAGAAAAAATCTAAAAGTCCAAACAAAACTTCTTCAAATGAAACCAAACTCCCCCGAAGGATACTCCCTGAAGAGCCAAATATTGATGTGCCATCCAAAGGCAACCGACCAAGCCTTCTCTTCATACTGAAATGAGAGACAAAAATCAAGACAATATTAAAGCAACCAGCACTATGCATTTCATATCATAAACTCAAACGGTGTAACAGAACCATAAATATACAAAATAGTTAAAATATCATATAATATATAACATAAAGTAAATAAATAATGTATAAAATTATATCCATAATAAAACCCCAGCGCTGCCAAGGGTAGGGAAAAAAGATTAAAATAAAAATCCAGGGTGGGAATAATAGTCACCTCCGTGTCTTTACGTCATGTAAAATCCTTCAATTTATAAAAACACGGAGTCTCACATTATGCAATTTTAAAACTGATCCATGACCACCAAAGAAAAATGTGAATCTGGATGAAAATAAAACTCCTTGAACGTAGAATCCATACTAATCCACTGCCTTTATGACATGTTTAAGTTTACATCCCAAAGAGACTCTCTGTGGATGCCATGGCACCTCTGACAGAAAGCAGACTGAAAATGGAGACATCAATCCCTGCTTCCAGATAGCCAGAGAGATTGTAGTCACCGAAGTATGAGGATTGCGAATTCCCAGGAAAGGCTCTGGAGAATACGATGATCAGAATGGGGCAGTCCTAGCTTAAACCACTTAAGGCACAAAACTGGGCATAACGGAGAATGTGTTTGAAAAAGAGGATTAAAAAAAAATGACGAAATGTCGAACAAGACCCCTTCAGGTGATAGACCGAGAGCCAACATCCAGTCCCCTATTATCAGAAACCCGCTTACAGGAAACAAGACAGAAAAAAATAACCAATTTGGCTGACAAGTTCTTATTAGAAAGTCATCATTTGCGAAGCACGAGCAATACGTGAACATCCCATAATCCAGTACTTGGGTAAAGGCGGTCTAGCTAGTTTAATATCTTTCAATAGTCGACAGACCAGAGAATGCCTAACTGAAGGATAACCATCAAACCCGGCATGTCCAGCCCAGATGGCAAATGGCACAACGTTCATTGGATGATAAGCCAAACCTGCCTCAAATCTTCGTGTTAGAAATACAAAAATGGAATTTACAGGTGCCGAAATGGGATCCAGACGTTGTCCCATGCACCAACTAGCCCATGATTTTCATGCAAGGTAATAACATTTCGCGAGGTGATTGTGGAACATCTGGAATGCACCAGGGTTACCTGAAATCAACTAGGCTAACAAAACTAACTGACCCGACAGAACAAGCAGATCCTGTAATAATTCCGGATTCACTGATAACAGACAAGGGTAATCCGTGGACATCGCCAGTAATGTTGGGAACCACAGCTGTGCCTCCCACCAGGGAGCTATCAACACTAGCGATCCTGCCTTCGCAGATGAGCTAGGGTGTGTGCTCAGAGGCAATATTGAGAAAAAGCGTAATGCCGGCAAAACAGCCAGTGTTGAATGAACACGTCCTCCAGATCCAACCCCCAACTGAAAAACCATGGGAGGTGCTTGTTCAATGGAGTTGCAAATAGGTGTATGTCTAGAGGACCCCATAAACTTACCAGAAGCTGAGATAATATGAGACTGCATGTCTTTATAAATGATCTATACATTGTGTTGGCAAAACTGCAATCAAATGCATACATTAGCATTTGTTTATGACATCACATGTGGCATGATATGCAAATTTCACATTTCCAAAAGAAACAAAAACAGTGAATAACTAGTGCTCACAATTTATCTAAAGTTGCTGCAAAACCACTCAAGTGCAACCAATGAAAACTATTCAATTACATCAAGAAACTATTGTAAAAGAGATAGAGGGTGTGCAAGTGATATAAAAAAAGTAATTATAAACGTATCAATGATCTGCAAGATAAGTTTATTATTACTTTTTTATATCACTTGCACACCCTCTATCTCTTTTAGAAAATTCCACCTTTCCCACTGAAAAGCAGTTCATTTGCATATCATACCACATATGATGTCATAAAAAGGAGACTCCACAGAGTAAATAATTAACTAATTTATTTTGGGGGCGGGGAACTTACTTTATTTCATTCATAGAGTCCCCAGCATATGCTAGAGACTCTATGAATTTTACATCTGAATTGAACTGCTGACAATTGTGTCGGCAATGGAAATCGGAAGATACCTGACTGCCGAATTGTGTGGAGTCTTCTCCCGCAGATTTGGGTATCATAGAGAATTGCATTCCTGACACAGACTGTGGAGTGGCTAGCCATAGAGAAAGATGGATGCTTGAACCCTTAGCTCCGTGATCCCTCTAGAAATCTTAAGCAAACACAGCACTTTCACCCGAGATGGATAGACAAAAAAGCCTCCCAACGAACATGAAACGCCTGGGGCAAGAATAAACAGGTTTCATCCTCTCTGCATGAATATTTTAAGACGCCAGCAGATCTTCCATCCCAAAAGCTTAGCCCTGGGGTCTACTCTCCCGTCAATTCACATGGCTCGGAAGATAGTGACCCTGAGCTGAGTTCTCATGTTCCAGATGAAAAAGATGCAAAAGATATCCCAAATACCAAACACTACCAGACAACATAATTTCCTGGCTGACTATCAACCACCTAATAAAGACCTCGATAATTGAGGATGGCGCCATAATGTCAGAATCTGAGGCCTACCCGAATCTCTGACCATGGAAGTGGAAAACGCGGCAGAGTTACCCACCCGAATTTTCAGTGACCTACTAGACCAACCAGGTGACATGGTGATACTCATGGATCAAGTGTACAAGGCCGAGAGCCTTACCTCTGTACCACTCAGGGACTTGATTTGTCCATGTCACGGACTTCCATGTGAAAGAAGCGATACTTAAGAAAGCCATGGACACACGTTCCTATGTTTATGACTATGCTTAAATTGCATTCTTTAAGGACTTAACCCTTTAAACTCGGAAAGCCTTAAGGCCAGTGACCATGGAACTACAAAGAAAGGGACTTCTATATAGTTGGGGATTCCTCTTTAGCCTGACAGTTTGTACACGTGGTCTTCAATTACCATCACAAAACCCCCAAGTTCCTGGAGCACCTTGGCCTCCCTAGCCTACATATTCCGGATTGGAATGTGTCTGAAACCCCACAATGAGAGATCCTTCAGCCACACTGCTGCCCCACAGAGGTCACACTTGCCCATGTCGCATGTCCCACGCACCACCTATAGCACTGATGGCCAACCTTTTCGGACCTGAGTGCCCAATCTTCTGCATGCAACCAAGTTCCTGACCTCAAAGTGCCAACAGTGCTTTATGTTATGCTCAGAAAAGGAAACCTCACACACAGCACATGAATACTGTGACAAAAGTACTCCTTTCATTTGGTACCTTGTCCTGGGATTTGGGGGTTACACACAGTGTTTCAGGCTTCAGAGACACTTCACACGCTGGATGAGGTAAAAAGACTTGCTTTCTTTTATTGTGGTTTCAAGAGGCACAGCAAGGTATAGCAGGTTGTTAACAAAATATAAAATAAAATCCTTGCTCTTCTGAGCACTAACTAAACAAAAAATACTAAGCTAACTGGGTTGGATGGCTTGTCCATTTCCCAACATAATCCTAAATCACAACCTTACTTCAGTGTTTTCAGCTCCCTGCTTCCATTCACCGAAATCAAAACACAGTCTCTCCTCTCCTCTGGCAGGGGAGTATTTAACAGCACCTGTAATCAGCAAGCCTTTTCAGATGAGGTAAATTAGGATTGGAACACTGGGCTTCTCACCTGTAGGTTCCAATCAACATATGAAATGTGAAGTGGAGCACTGGCCCATCCTACTCTCCAAGTGCTCCACCCCAGGGCCCACACATACACATACATAAAGTGCTATATTAAAGTGTAACATAACACATTTCCCTGGGGCTAATTACACAAAGTAAGAGCTGTGCAAAATCTGGGGAGATATATAGACTCTTTCCAGCACAATTCCTTGCTGTCGGTCACAATACCCACATACATACTCTCACACACAGATACAGCACATGAATACCCATTCACACACATAGACATATACATACTAACACACATTCTGTTGGGTTTGTACTCACGTTTAGGTGTGGAAGGAAACCAGGTGCTGAGAATCCATGCTTGCTTGGGAATCACACCAGGGGAGAACTGCAGGTGATAACAGAGGCTCCCACAGGGGTGACTGTGAGCACGGGTGATCTGAAGATGATTTGAGTAGATCACGAATTGAAGTTATCAAAACGAGATTCAGGGTTGGGGTACACAGGCAGAGGTCAGGATTCCAGAATATCACAAAGTCAAGGATGAGGGCCAAGGTCAGGATAACAGAAGACAACTATAATCAGTCTTGGGGAGCCGGGGTCTAGTCAAAAGAGGGAAGCAGAAGTCAATAGCCAGGGAATGCAATACTTAGGAGCGCTTGGAGACTGAACCTAACACTAGGATAGCACAGTAAATCTGAGTAATGCACCAGAGAGCCTGCAGGGCTTATATAGTGCAAGAGGGGGGCCGTGGCTATGATGTATGTGTTACCGTGGTAATGCCTAATATATATATATATATATATATATATATATATATATATATATATATGCCTAGTATATTTTCTTCTGTTTTGTATGTGCGCGCACCTTAGAGAAGAGCTTGGCGATGGAGCAACAACTTACGCAAACTGCCAAGAGGATAGAAGAAGCAGAAACCCGAGAATGCTTCCCTGCTACCCACGAGTGAGATACGCAACGGACTTTAGGTAAGTTGGGATTCTTACACAGACACCTAGCTCAAGTATACACACTAACACACCGCACAAGTATACACACTAGCACACATACAATACTATTTGTGTATTTTTCAATGTTATGCTCATGGGGTTACCTAACAATTTATGTCTGAATTGTGTTATTTGTTTATGATAAATTAATTTTAAAAAAGCATTAAAAAAAACCACACATATACAAAGCACAAGTCTACACACTAACACACATTACACTAACATAAATACACACAGCACAAGTATACACCCAGCACAAGTATACACACTAACACACATTACACAAAAACACAGCATAAGTATACACACAACACACATACACACACGACAAGTATACACACTAACACACATATAAACAGCACAAGTATACACACTAACACACAGCACAAGTATATATACTTATACATTGCAAGAAGTTTCTGCTTTTGGAGAGCTGCTACAGACCTTGCTGGAGCTGCTACACTACTGTGTGAACAAGGGGGTGTCATCTGTCAAGCTGATGTCAAGGAACTGAGAGGATTAAACCAACTTGCGATCTGGAGGGGTGTGCAGTTACTGAAATGCTTACTGCTGGCTCCTGAGCAATAATACTGCTGTTATGGCTCGGGAGGTAACAGGATAGCATTTCAGTAAATAATTATTCAGAAAATTCTCAATTTGGGTTAATGGAGCTAAGATTAGAGGCTTCAGCCCCACAACAACCCCCTAGCAACGCGTGCCACAACAGAGAGCTTGGCATGCCAGTACAGGCAGATGCTGGAATTGCCCTATTTTACTCCCAAGAGCAAGGACCATCCCTAAATCACCCTCCACATGTACATATTTTTCAAAACATTGTACTTTAGGCATGACTTCACAGGTCACATTTGGGAGGTGTGTGTGGCGAAAGGAAGAGTTCTGTTTAAACAACTTGTTGTATATACATATTTAGCTCCGTTCATGAGTTTCTGCATTGCTAATGGCCTGCTGGTTTTGAGATGGCTCCATGGTGTCTCAGGATGTATCCCAAAGACAACAGGACAATGGGCTATAGCCTGAGACATCCTGGTAAGTTATGGATTAAAAGTAATTAGTTTAAGGGTTCAAGGGAGGGGATCTTAATTAGGGTCAGGAAGGTTATCAGTCAGGGCTATTTCAGCTGTAATGTGTGGAGTGAATAATTCAAATGTTTGTTTTCATTGGGAGCTTAACACTGTATTTGGTGTGCAGGGGGAAGCTGGGTTGGGATTATACTGTAATACATTTATCTCTCCAGATGTGGGGAGGAGTTCTGGCAGAGCATAAAAACAATGATTTGAACGCTGATTAAACCCCTTCATGAAGTCTCGGCTCATGTTTGGGAAACTGGTATTTTATATTCACTTTGCAACGTATTTCGGCTGTTTATTCGGGAGTAAGCTGCACAGGGCTCATTTATTATATATGGTTTCCTTTACAGTGTGCATTACCAACCTGGAATTTTGACATGGATTCAGCCTGTGCCCATGTTCCATTTGGGTCATTCTTGAAGCTGTCCAATGTATTTTACCCCATAAAACCATATATATTTTAACAAGAAACACACTGCGCCCAATTGTGGTGGAAACAGCTGCAGCAAATTCTACCAGTGTCTCACTCCTGGCAATAAACAAATCAAAACAACACACAAGTGAAAACGTGCGCTGTGACCCAACACTTCAAAACACACAACTCAGGAAAAATAAATAATAAATTGTTACCCTTAAAGTAAATCAGCCTTAAAGTAAATCAGCTCAATATTCAATCCGAAGGGAAAAAAATAAAACAAAACAGAACAGAAATAATATAGTGTAGTATATCACATAAAAGTGCTGATAACAAATAATAAGTGAGAACACACTCACATCTTCCTGAGCAGAGATCTGCTCAGTCTATACAGCATCCAGGGAGCCCACCAAGGGGTTAAAGATCCAACTGGTTCACAGAGGAATCCTAGGCAGCTTATTCAGGGTGGCAGACCCAGAAGGTACTCCCAGCAGTAGTATAAGAGAGGGTAAGGAGGAGACTATTTAGCTTCAACGATTTTAATACCAATAAAAACATATAAAGAATCTTACATTCAAAGATCCACTTGACCAATACATATATAGAGTCCCAGTAGCAGTCTCCTCTTGTCCACAACGCGTTTCACCCCCAAACTTGAAAAAGCCCTACTTTGGGACCAACATTCTTAATAATTTAAACTAGCTACTATAAAAAGAAACAGAATCACCCCTGCCCCAGCTCTGCTCCACAGTGTCACCCCTGCCCCAGTTCTGCTACCCAGTGTCATTCCTGCCCCCAATCTTCTCGCCCATGTCAGATTGGTTGAATTGGCACATGGATACCCATGTGAGCAGTAACGCCACATCAAGGCTTCAACCCTTGTTACTGACCATTCACACATCTTTCATATCTCCATTCACACACAGAATTATACACCATTCCCTCCATTCATACACAGCCAGACTTATTATATAGATAATACAGAGGCAGGAGTGACACTGGGGAGCAGAGCAGGGACAGAGGTGACACTGGGGAGCAGAGGGGGACAGGAGGGGTGACACAGGAGAGCAGAGAGCATGCATTACTAAACTAATTATATAGAGGAAGAGGAGTATGATGAAATCTTGCTTGGCTCTCTAGGCAGGGTTTGAACATTCTGGCCTACTGATGGTTCACAAGGGTCAAGGATCTTGATAATTAGTGCTGTGGGTGCTTGGCAGATGACAGGCCAGGTGGTAAAAGAGGACTAGTTGTTATTGTCCTCTGGGGTGCTGCAAATGGGGCATATCAGAGGACTGCACCCAGGGCCACGAAGATCAAATTCATATTCCTCCCTCAGATGGTCTCTAGTTATGCCGCCATGATGGGGTCTTCTGTTTCTTTTCCAAACCCAATGGGATGGTTTTTCTGCCATCATCTATATGGAATCAAAAATAAATAAAAAAGATTTTATAAAGAAATACAATCTTCAAACATAGTTCGATAATAGCTTATTGTAATTTTATTAAAAAAATAAAAACCAGTTTGTTTTGATACAATAAAAAAATAGTACATGTGCTGTTAGGGTCCTGACCTGGCACTGAGTGGTGTAAGATTTAAGTACTTGTTTTTGAAATCATTTATTATAAAATAGTCAGTTATAACATATTTTGCAAGCTATAACTATAAATGCTGCTATACAAACTAAAATAACTGAGGCATTCAACTTTTTATACCCTGCTACAATCCGTTTTTATTCTCCATCAAATTACTGGATTAAACATTGTTATTCTTTTACTATGTGATTGTCTTTATAGGAACCTCTCTTTACCCATTCTATTTTCTGAGAATGTTATCCTTTTTCAGTCTATCACTTTATTTCCAGGAATTTTTTCTACTCGAATACACAATATGCTCCCCATCATGCTTTAACACAAACCTGCTCGCAAGTTTCTGGTTTCACATAGGCTCGGTAACATAGCCTCTTCCAGAGCACATCCCTTAGAAGCAGGAATTGGGGTAGTTGGGGGTCCCATTCATTGCCTAGAGCCCAGGCAAAGATATCCTCATAGAACATATCGTCCTCCTCCATACAATTTGCAATATATCTGAAATCATACAAGAAGAACAATCTGTTCATCTTACCCAAATTTGTCACTTATTAGAAAGAGATATAGTTTAATAACTGTATTTTAGTAAAATAGCAGTGGGTTTGAGATCTAATGAGTTAAGGACCTAATAAAATGGCTATAAAACCACATCATCAGTATAGCTTACATACAGCAGAGATGGGCGCAAATATGACATGGTGGGTCGTAGGGGAGGGATTCAATTGTTTTGCTAGGACTGTAAAGTGCAACAGGAAAATGAAAGGACATTGGAAATTGTAATCAGGGGGAAAGGATTGGGTGTCATAAAACGAGGAGACTACATTACATGGAGAGAGATAAAATATAGGGTGCATAACATAACATTCTGGAAGGCATGATAGAAGTGTAATAATCCTAAGTGTGTGAGTGTATGTAAAAATACTCACAGTAAACAAAAAAATGTAAGCCGGCAGTAGTATTCTGTACTGATCCTGGCTCTGACAAAGTAGACAAGTACCATGGCCAAAAGGTACTAGAAGGAGAAAAGCATCAGTTACAAGCTGAGAGTGAAGTTCGGGTGGATAAAGAACTGTTATTCCAGGCTAGGTGTCTGTCACATGAGGTATTTATATGTCACCCATGCCATAAAACAAGACCCTAAATTAACCCAGTCTATTATTGGACCAACATAGCATTAATGCTATTCTGCATCTACCATCACCCTCAAAGTGTGTCACCTGTTCTAGGTAAAATGACAAGTATAATTTGAAGCTATGGATGGATCAAAATCTGTCTGTTAATCTGTCTCTTCTAGCACTCTGAAAATTAAAGAAATACCTTGTCTGATATCCGCAGGCATCTGTCATTTGATAAAAAATCCCGGATGACTTCATCTTCTGCAATAAAATACGTTTTCTTAATGTGATTTATCAATGTGAAATATACATTAACCCCTTCATATACTCATGTCATATTATTCTGTAATTATAATGTCGCTGTGGAACTCATGATGGCAAAATCTGTTGTGCATTCAGAGCATCATCAGTGGTCTCTGTGTCCCTGGTGAGTGCAGGGTAGAAGTTCTGACCTGTACTCTTCTATGTCATTTGGGGCCACCTTCTATTGCCCCCTGCTGACAGATGAGAAACTGCACAGCATAGATGTTGAAGCACATCTTGGTGATGTCATCCGTGACATCATCAGGGTTTAAATGATCAGTCAAATGATGGTGGTTCCCTGTCGCTGAGTTTTCCTAGGGTCTGTAAAAACTTTATATAGACTATTAAGTGAGCTACCAAGAGATCTGCAAGTGAAGTGCAAAAATCAGACATTAATATTTACAAAAATAGATAATTTGCAGAATTTATCCATCTGAGCTAGTAAGGGAGAACTGTCAGCAAAAATTACGTTCTGTTTAATTAAAATATTGTATCTAGTGTGCACATTTTAAACAGAAAAGCATTACATAAATAAGTTCCTTATTGAGCACTCTTTGCTTATATAGCTAAATCTGGTGGCATAAATGACTCATTTGACCCAAGATCCTAAACACATGGCTGCCCCCTGATAGATCTATACAAGCAAAGAGGGCTCAATACGTTACTTTATTTTAACTCATTCATTAAAGCATTTCTATTTAATATGTATACATTTTATGTAATCTTTCAATTAAACCGAATTGAATTTTACCCCGACAGTCATCCTTTAATATCTGACTTTTGCTTCAATTGTCACCTAATTTTAAGTGAATAGACCCCATGAGGACTTTACCCCTTGAATCTCTTTCACCACCACTCACTTAAACATTTACCATGATGAAGACGAGCTATAGAACAGCACATATGTAAATCTACCAAATTATAATTACAAGGTTGTCTGATCTTAATATATATATAGAAACTTTTGTGCAATGGCTTTGGTGACTGCTACAAATGTTATTTTTTCAGAATAGCAAAGAAAATAACAATTTGTACCTTCAAACACTGTCCAAGTAATTGCTGAAAGCAAATGGAAATTCCACGTGAATATTTCTAAATAAGGTGCAATAAAAGTTGCTATTTTATTTACCACAAGACCAATGTATGAATGCATGAAGGAATGGATGACTGTAGGAATGTATGTATAAGTGATGCTTTCACATTGAAAATCGTAAAAATTGAAAACTATAACATTATGTATATCTATTTATAAAATTTGCACAATGTTAACATGCAATTAAATACAGTATTTTATTGCACAATCTTTTATTTTCACTGAAAATTATTTTTGTATATTATAATAGAAGACATGGAACATCGAAAGATGAACAATTAAACAAATAGATATGAAATGTCTATTTTATAAAAGACACAATGATGTTATAACCTAAAAATTAACATGATTGATTAAACAAAACTGAGTGTCAAAAAGAAAAAGGAAAAAAAAAAGTTGCTATTTGGGGGAATTTATCACAATTTAAAAACGTTTTATATTTTTATATTTAATAATGGCTTATCCATAATAAATGATGTATATTTGCCAAAATAATCTTAATGTGACTGAAGCAATCTCTATAAAGCAGGGCATCTTACCAAGGAGTCTGTAAAAAGTCTCCCTCTCCTTTCGTCCTATTTTACAGTCTCTCTTGGCCTGCTGCAGTTCTTTTATGAGACGAGATATGTCCGTGTTGCCCGAATTTCCTCTTTTAGGAGAAGGAGTCTTCATTTCATTCCTGCAGTGGGATCACAGCTGGCATCAGTTTTCTTTTAGTCATGTTTTAAACGCTTCCTTAAAAGGTAGTCTAATACTAATTCCCAACACTGTATATGTACAAACCGTAATTGCCTCTGACTGCCTCTCTCCCCCTAATCCTGCCCCCAAGCATCTTCAAAGGTCAGACATGACGCTCCAACTACTCAAGAGCTCGGGGGGCAGCTGTCAAGTCCATGTGGGTGCTATCTAGGTACAGTGCAAAGTACTATGGGTGTAATATTGTTACCTTATATTTAGGCACTTTTTCAGTCATTGGGAGTAACATTTAAAAGACAATAACTCAAAATGTATTTGTAAATTATTCATTAAATGTTAGATTAATAAGTATTTCCCAGATCAGTAATAAATCTATTGTACTTACGGATTAACAGTAGGGCTGCAGCTCATAGTCTCCTCCAGGTGTTTCCTCTTGCGTGTACATTTGTGACCAATCTCTCTCTCTCCTGGCGGATCGCTTTCTTGTGCTGCATTTGCATAAACAATGTAAACATAGCAATGTGCAGCTTCAGACACTGGCCATATAATTACCAAAAAATATTTTAGGCAAAAGGTAAAAAAAAATAAAAAAAAAGATATATTTTAATATAAAGATTATGTATATTTGCCAAACGCTTAATGCACTGAAAAAATGTAACCTGCACTAAGAACCGGAAACACCATGCTCATTTAAACACAGCCAGAAAAGATCACCTAAACTCCAGCAGGGGCTATCCCCATTATATCAGTCCATCTCATTGATTTGCTTCCCATATCTGACTGTTTTCAGGATTTAGGTGGTCATAGGACCAATGTGCATTAGATACCAGATAGGATTATCAAAGACATCTTCTTGTCTAGGGAGGCTTGCCATGAATCAACTGGTTAAAGCTTTATACAAAGCATATTTCACCTAGAGTGTGCAAAGCCATTGTTTGGGTGATCTCTTCTGACTGTGTAGATTTTAACTGAAAATGGTGTTTCCTGTTCATAGAACAGGTTACATGTGTCATACTGTTGGCTTTCACTACTGGATATAATTACTTATTTTACTCCCCAGTGGTTATATTTGTATCAGGGACACCTTGCTTGTAGCTTTAAGTGGTTTTATTCCATTGAGCCTGTTCTTTATATCAATATTTTAAAAAGCTATGTTTTAATTAATCTGTTCAGTCATGAATTTAGTTTATTCTCTTTACCCATGTCATTTCTCAATAAAGCAAGCATTATATAACAAAAATCTTAATACAACTGACACAATCCAAATGAAGTAAAGGTAAAGTCTATTACCAGGGAGTGTGCAGGACACCTTCATCTCCTGACTAGATGTCTCCATGTTGTTCAGCTGTCTTCTTTTTGGAGTAGGAGACTTCACGACATCCCTGCAGTGGGACTTGTATCAGTTTTATTTTAATCATGTCTTAAAAACTTCCCTATAATGTAATAATACTTCCCAGAATTGTGCATATGTACAAATATAATTAGTATTTAATGTTGCATAAAAAGAGACCCTTGGCAGAATGGGAATGTGAAAGATATTAGCAAAGGACGTTTCTCCATTGATACCTGCTGGTCCACCTTGGCCCTCCATACTTACAGTAATGTGATATGATGTCTTATCCTAGCATTCTGTCACTCACTAGTCACTGCATACAGATGTACGCTCAGAGTTGCTGGACAGAATTAGGAGTTAAGGTTTTTATCCCTGATGTGATTCAGTGAGGGTCAGATAAATTAGTGTTTCCCATATCTACAATAGGTTTATTTATACTTACTGCTGAATCCCAGAGCTGCTGCTTTCAGTCTCCCCTTTCACACATCTCCTGGTATATATGTTATCCTCCTGATCAGCCTTTCTTCTGTGTGATAAACTGGCCTCTCTGGAATAGAATATACATTATACACATTTATAATATAATAAACCGTTACTATTATTATTGCCAATTAATAATAACAGCTTTCTTTTAGTCATGTTTTAAACACTTCCTTAGAAGATAGTCTAATAATAATTCCTAAAACCGTGTATATGTACAAACCGTAATTGCCTCTGACTGCTTCTCTCCCCCTAACCCTGCTCCCAAGTGTCTTCAAAAGTCAGACATGACCTCCCAACTCTCCAACTCATTGACTGTAAGGGGGCAGCTGAAGAGGATGTCTGTGCACCTGGGCAGTGCACAGACATCCTCCACTAGACACCAGGGAATGCTAAAATATTGGGGGAGAGTGGATGGCACGTCCACGTATGTGCAGTGGCAAGTTCATGTGGTTGCAATATGTATGCAGCGGAAAGTCCATGTGTGTGCAATATGGGTGCATGGCAAGTCCATGTGGGTGCTATCTGGGTACAGTGCAATGTACTATGGGTGTAATATGGGTGCAGTGTCAAATCCTATATGTACTGTGGCAAGTCTTGTGGGTGCTGTGATAGGAGGAGGACAAATGAAGGAAATAAAAGCAAGAAATGCATTTTTTCAATAACATTTTTAATAAAATTGAAAAACTTTTACATGTGAAGGAACATTTACTAGGAAAACTGTTTTTCCTATATTGTTACCTTATATTTAGGCACTTTTTCAGTCATTATGAGGCAGATTTAAAAGACAATAACTCAAAATATATTTGTAAATTATTCATTACATTTTAGATTAATGAGTATTTCCCAGATCAGTAATAAATCTATTGCACTTACAGATTAACAGTAGGACTGCAGCTATTAGTCTCCTCCAGGTGTTTTCTCTTGCCTGTACATTTGCGACCCATCACTCTCTCTCGTGGAGGATCGCTTTCTTGTGCTGCATTTGCATAAAAAATTTAAACATAGCAATGTGCAGCTTCAGACACTGCCATATAATTACCAAAAAGAAAAGAAAAACCTTCACATTTACAGTATTTCTATGTGTGAAAAATATTTTAGGCAAAAGTTAAATTTAAAAAAAAAAAGATATATTTTATTACAATAAATTATGTATATTTGCAAACGCTTAATGCACTGAAAAAATGTAACCTGCACTAAGAACAGGAAACACTGTGCTCATTTAAACACAGCCAGAAAAGATCACCTAAACTCCAGCCGGGGCTATCCCCATTATATAAGTCTATCTCATTGATTTGCTTCCCATATCTGACTGTTTTCAGGATTTAGGTGGTCATAGGACCAATGTGCATTAGATCCCAGATAGGATTAGCTAAAACACTCCCTTATCTTCTTGTCTAGGTTTAGATTGTGTAGATTTAGGTTTAGATGTGTAGATTTTAACTGGACATGGTGTTTCCTGTCCATCGAACAGGTTACACGTGTCATACTGTTGGCTTTCACTATTGGATATAATTACTTCTTTTACTCCCCAGTGCTTATATTTTATCAGGGACACTTTGCTTGTAGCTGTTCTTTATTGCAATATTAATAAAAGCCATTAATTAATCTGTTCAGTCATGAATTTAGTTTATTTTCTTTACCCATATCATTTCTCAATAAAGCAACATTGCATAACAAAATGGTTAATGCAACTGACACAATCCATATGAAGTACAAGGTAGAGTCTGTTACCAGGGAGTGTGCAGGACGCCTTCATCTCCTGACTAGATGTCTCCATGTTGTTCAGCGGTCTTCTTTTTGGAGTAGGAGACTTCACGACATCCCTGCAGTGCGACTTGTATCAGTTTTATTTTAATCATGTCTTAAACACTTCCCTATAGTTTAATAATACTTCCCAACATTGTGCATATGTACAAATATAATTAGTATTTAATGTTGCATAAAAAGAGACCCTTGGCAGAATGGGAATGTGAAAGATATTAGCAAAGGAAGTTTCTCCATTGATACCTGCTGGTCCACCTTGGCCCTCCATACTGACAATAATGTGATATGATGTCTTATACTAGCATTCTGTCACTAGTCACTGTATACATTTGTACGCTCAGAGTAGCTGGACAGAATTAGGAGTTAAGGTTTTTATCCCTGATGTGATTCAGTGAGGGTCAGATAAATTAGTGTTACCCATATCTACAATAGATTTATTTATACTTACTGCTGAATCCCAGAGCTGCTGCTCTCAGTCTCCCCTTTCTCACATCTCCTGGTATATCTGTTACCCATAGTGAAAAAAATGTAACAGAAAGAAGTTAATTAAAATATCTAAATCACTTAAATATGTGTATTTATCTGATATGTAACTAAGATAAATAAAAAATTATCTACAACTATGTGAAAATATTTACTCTATTTACTATGAGGTTAAATATAATATAATGTGTGATATATTAAGTCTATGTATATTAATGTATGTAATATATAAAATGCTTCAGAAGTAGCTGGAAGTCCTCCTCTTCTTCACATCGTCCTCCGGAATTCTCAGGCAGTTTGAAAAGATACAACTGACTCGTCCTAGAAATGCTAACATGCAACCATGACAACAATTCTGGAACCGTGATGTCATCACTGTGCCCAGCATCAGTTGGAGCAGTATTATATCAGTGTCTATTTTACCGCAATAAATATTTTACATATAAGAATTGTCACATAAAACTTAAGCCCTAAGGCTTTTACCCCACATGTGGATGAGAACAGTTTTTACATTTGCACCGTCTCTAACTTGCATCTTTTTCATTTAGTGTATCCACAAATTGGGGGCTTTCCTTAGATTTTATAACCTATATTTTAGAATAAAAGAGATTTATATATTTGTACTGACTGTGGGTGAACTTCATGTGTCTGAGTCCAAGTATATTACTTGGATAGGAACAGTAGTGCACACTATTAGACTATATGATCTACTGAATAATGAGAGAATAGAGATGGGAATTTCAAACTTTAAGCCAATGTAGAAGAGTTGGAAAAGTTCTCTCAATTAGCTGCATTGGAGAAGTTTTCCAACTCTGCTATTTTGGCCTAAAGTTTTTAAATCACATCTTAATTCCTAGCAATTACCGTATTTGCTCGATTATAACACAACCCTGATTATAAGACGACCCACAAACTTTGGATATTCCTTTAGGAAAAAAACTTAAAGCCTGAATTTAAGACTACCCTGTAGGAAAAAAGTTCATCTTGTATATATTCACATGTAAATTGCTTTTTTAATAAAAAAATTACATCAACAAATGCATTTCTTGTTTTTATTTCCTCTTATGTGCCAATGCTGCCTCTCTCTTTCCCTTGCCCCCAGCTTTGTCTCTCTCCCGTTACTCTGTGCCCTCCTCCCTTTGTCTCTCTCTTCCCCCCTCCCTCCCCTTGTTTCTGTCTCTTCCCACCTCCCTCCCCTTGTTGCTCTGTCCCCCCCCCCCCCCCCCTCACCTGTGACTCGATCCCTGGTGGCTAGTGGGGGCAGCCAGGGGATGTCTGCACGATACGTCCCCCAGTTGCCCGATTCTCCCTGGTGGCTAGCGGGGGATGTCTGCGCGTTGGGACTTTTATGACAAAGCATGCTGCTCCGTCAATATGGCTCCTACGATCGCTCCGTGGGGCGATAGTGGGTGCCCCAGAAAATACATTTTGGTGCTGGCTATTGCATCAACATCGAGGCAATAGACCAGCACCATTAAAGCAGTTTTCTCCATCGTTGATGGTGAAAACCGCTTGATTCACCACAGGATGTGCCAGGCACGTCCATTGTCGGGAACAGAGTTCCCGGGAGGACGTGTGTGACAAGTCCATTGTCGCGAAGGTGTTAATATCATAATTTTTATGATATGATATATGAAAAAGCAATTTACATGTGAATATATACAAGTTAAACTTTTTGCCTATAGGGTAGTCTTCTATTCAGGCTTTTAGTTTTTTTTACTAAAGGAATATCCAACGTTTGGGGGGTCGTCTTATGATAAGGGTCGTCTTATACAATTACCATATTTGCTTGTAGATACACACACAGCCACAATTACACACACAGGCAGACTAACACGCACACAGTTCCACACTTACAAACACATATTTAAGGATATTATTTATCTGAATATTTTTTTTTCTCTTTAAAAAAAAAAAAAAGGAAGTAAATTAAACTGGACTTAATTGTTTGTCTTTTTTGTGGATATTTTTTTTGTATATGATGTATTATTTTAAATAGCGCTGGTCAACTTTGATTGTGTGTGTTGATAATCTGTAAAACAGAGTGACACTTTGCACACACTTGTTTATGCTATATCTTTATTTGGATTTATTAGGTTATAAACTGATCTGCTAAATATTACAGTCAGTGTAATTTATCAAATTATTTAACAGATTATAGAATTTATCAGTACACACACAATCAACACAATTTTTTTTATACTGGGGCTTTGGACACCTATTGGGGCTGCTACTCCATGCATGTAGTGTTTTTTTTAAATCTTCCCTCCCTCGGACCCGTGCACGTCACGCGCAGGGTAGAGGGACATATCCTACGTTATCAGCAGCATTGTCAGGGAACTTCGTTCCACCGATGCTGCTTGTACGTACACGTGAGGTTGGAGGTGCTGCTACTGGCCACCCCTGGCCTAGGGTGTCTACCTTTACAATAACAATGGTTTTATGGGGTAAAACACACTGTCCGGCTTCAAAAATCTCCCACATAGAACATGGGCAGAGGCCGACTACATGTCAAAATTCCAAGCTGGAAATGCCCACCTCCCAGATGATATCCCTGTACTCAGACATTGTTTAACACATATTGGGGTATTTGGCAGTGACATACCAAAATCTGTGAATTCATGTCTGAAGTACAATGGGGAAAAAAAATAAACCACAAACTTTGACAAAGGCTGGTGGTAGAATTGGTGCATGGAAATTGTTAAAATACCACCATTTGAAATGGCCAAGGGTGTCTAGTTGTCAAATATATATGGTTTGATGGAGTAAAATACACTGGCTGGCTTCAGAAATGGGCACAGGTTTTCTGCATGTCAAAATTCAAGCTTGAAAATCAAAAAGTGCACCTCCCAGATGTGGCCTTTTAGCCCCCAAACAACCCAATAAACCTATGCATGGGTGATATCCCTGTACTCAGAACAAGTAGTAGAATTGATTTTGCAGGGGGGTTTTTTTATTAGCTTTTGTAGACAAGCTAAAAGATTTTTTAAACAAGTCATAAAAAGTTTTCCCCTGCATTATAGGATACAATCAAAATGATGGTATCTAAAGCAAGCCCTTCTTGGCCTGATAAAAATTTGTGTGGCTACAGCAAATGTCAAAGAAGAATATTACAGCTAAACACAAAACTTCACAGAAATGTTAATAGCCATTGTCCAGAATGGCCAAATGTTTCAAAGGTTCTGTACTTAAGGGGTTAAAGGTGGTGGTGGAATTTTTTTTCACATGCATTCATGTATCTACTTACAGGTTGTCCGTTACTGAAAATCTTTTATTTTTGCATGTAAAAAAGACAAACAATACATTCCAACATACACTAAACATAAAATACAATAAAGCTAACCTTATAACATTGCCGGTGGGGGTGGAGACCATCAGTAAAATATAGTATATGGAGGGTATATAGGCAGGTAGACGTTAGGTGGGATAGTATCACCTCTTATTCCAATCTTCCTCTGTTTCTTTCCTCCCCTTACCTATCCCTCTCTTTCCCTCCTCCTCAAACTGTTTTCTCATCTATAAGTTGCCATTGAGGACCCGGTAAGTCTGCCTTACCATATCCTCTCCATTACTCTTTATTATTTCTCCCCACTCACCCACTAACAAAAAACATTCTCTCCAGGTAACGCAGGGGAACTACTACTCGTGTTCCCCCGCGTCACCCATCCTCACACACTATTCAGAGGAACAATCCCCAAGGGTTCCGGTCCAGGCCCACCAAAAATCGCACACTGAGTCCGCACTAATGCCTATAGGGAGACCAACTGAATCCACTTGTCCCAGTTTTCATTTTTTTCCGGGGCGCTTGACTGATATTATTTAATACCTTTTTCCATTTTCATCTGATACAATAACTGAGCTTTAATTTGGTCCCATGTCGGTAAGGAGGTGGATCTCCATTTCCTAGTTAAGGATAGCTTAGCTGCTAACAGAAGGTGTATAATGAGATCCAGCTCTTGGCTTTTCATTTTTGGGAAAGTTTAATGAAGTAGAAAAACTTCAGGTTTAAAAGGAAGCTTCACCCCGCTTATCTCAGTAATTTTCTGACTAACCATTTTCCAATACTTCTGTGTTGGTTCGCACGTCCACCATATAAGGGGCATATTGCCGGGGGGGAACTTCACATCTCCAACATTCCTTAGGTTGTTCCGGGTACATTTTATTTAGGTATATTGGTACTAAGTACCACCAATTTATAAGTTTAAACTGTAATTCAACTAAGTTCAAGCAGCTCACTCTCTTATACACCTTCTGAAAAGCATTTGTCCACTCTTCCGGATCAATATCCGTATGTAATACTTTATTCCACTTTTCTATAGCTGTAGGTGGACGCTCCACCTCTTTAGTTCTCCTTAAGTCCATACACAGAGTGATCAGCCCTTTAGTTTTTCCTTTTGTTAGGATGTTTTTTAGCTTGTAACTATAATTCTCGGGTCCCTACATATAAATGTGCTTGGAGGAATCCTTTTATACGTAAATATGTAAATACTTCTCTATTTAGAGAGAGGCGTGCTTCTGTTATATTTGGACATGACCTAATTACCCCATCTTTTATCAGGTCCTCAATTTTAAGGATGCCACAGTCTGTCCAGCTCCTCAAACTCAAATCTTCACTATTGTAAACCAGGGTCTCTAGAGGGAGGCAAGTTACAAGCTTATCTCCCAACCCGAATTCCCTTTTGAACTTAGTCCAGCTATCTAGAAGGTTTTCCAATACAATACTGCCATAGGCCATTTTGGGTTTGGTTTTATTTTTTAAACTCCAAAAAAGATTATTTAAATTGCTAGTACCAACAAGATCTTGTTCAACACCGTACCACTTCTCTGCGGTGGCATTCCCTCTTTGTGTAAGCAGGGCATGAGAAAGGAGACTAGCGTTATGCAACTCATAAATATCTGGAAGGGAAATCCCGCCCTGTTTAGGTTTCCTTCTAAGACGTTCCAAGCTCATTCGGGGTCTTTTCCCTTTCCAGATAAATATGTTAAATGTTGATTGTATTAAAGCGAGCCAGCTGTTAGGTATCGCCAAGGGGATCATGCGGAACAGGTAAAGCCATTTAGGCAGGATATATGCTTTAATTATATTAACTCGTCCCCACCAAGAGAAGAACATCTTATTCCAATCTTTTAATTGCTTGCTGGTTTTTGTCAACAACGGTAAGAAATTGGCTTCCACTATTTCTGAGGGATCGGGAACTATTTTAATGCCCAAATATTCAATGCTCGTCGCTCATTTAAACTTATAATGTTTTCTCAAGATGTCTTCCATTGATGGTGGAACATTGCACATTAAAGCCACGGATTTCTCCTCGTTAAGCTTATATCCGGAGACTTCAGAGAAGCTTGTTAGCTCCAGTAACAGTTCTCTCAGCGAGTTCACTGGATCTTCTAAAGTCAGTATCACGTCATCTGCATACATATTGACCTTTAGATCCCCTTTCGAGGATCCAAAGCCCCTTATGCGTGCATTCTGACGTATATGGATAGCTAAGGGCTCTATAGAGATGACATATAGAAGTGGGGACAGGGGGCATCCCTGCCTTGTCCCGTTAGAAAGAAAAAACCAGTCCGAAACAAATCCCCCTCCCAGTACCCTTGCAGCGGGTGAGGAATATAGTGCCATGATTGAACCCAGGATTCTACCCGAAAATCCAAAGGCCTTCAGAGACTCCCTCAAGTATCCCCATCTGACCCTGTCAAACACCTTCTCCGCATCCAGAGACAGGGCCAGATGGGGTACCTCTCTCTGTTGGACCGCATCCAGAACGTCAATAAGTCTTCTTATGTTATTACTCGATGATCTATGCGATATAAAGCCCACCTGGTCCGGATGGATCAGAGAAGGAACAACCAACTTAAGTCTGTTAGCCAAAATAGAGCTATAGATTTTTATGTCTGTATTTAATAGAGAAATGGGACGATAGTTCGTTATTAATTCTGGATCTTTGCCTTCTTTAAGTATTGTTATTATATTTGCTTGCAGCATTTCTGGTGGTACATTAGAATTATCCATTATCTCATTAAATGTTTTAGTTAACTCTACTTTTAAGTCATCTCTGAAAATTCTGTAAAACAGGTTATTAAAACCGTCCCGACCAGGTGTCTTATTTAGTTTTAAGCCATCTATCGCCCTAGCCACTTCATCCTCCCTAATATTTTCATTAAGTATAGAGAGTTGTATCTCATCCATCTGGGGGCATGCAATCTGGGAAAAGTAATCTGATAGTTGGGCTTCCGAGGGTCCTCCCGGTAAGTTGTAAAGTGATTCATAGAAGTCCCTCAAGGTCCCTCCTATCTTTTCTGGAGATAATAACGTCTCGGTATGGGTTCTGATGGTCTCTATGATCTTTTTGGCCTTAAGCTTCTTCAGTCTGTTTGTCATCCTGGCATTAACTTTATTTCCTTCGTAATACCACTTCCTCTTTAACCGTTCCAACCCTATATTAACTTTTTCCAACAGCAAAGCATTTATATCTTGCTCTACCTGTTGTATTTTACTTGTTACTTCTTTGTTTGGGTTAGATTTATTCAGGTCAGTGAGGGAGTCTAGTGCCACGTAAAGTTCTTCTAAGTTTTTTGTTTTCTTCTTTTGTTCCCTGCTGCCAATCTTTATCAGTTCTCCCCTCACCACGCATTTAAATGCGCACCAAATTGTTGTACTCTTGATCTCATTGTTGTTATTCTCCTTAAAATAGTTTACTATGGTATCTCTGATATTCTGTTGATGAACCCCCTTAGTTAAGAGTGAGCTATTCAACCTCCAGTTTGTTCTGCCTGAGCGGCACTCATCTTTCAAATTCATAATCACTGCGTTATGATCGGACCATACCGGAGTCTTAATGTATATGCTTTTTATAATTTTTGTCAGATGTCTATCAGCCAGTATCATATCTATCCTTGAGTACGATAAGTGAGTCTTGGAGAAACAGGTGAAGTTCCGCCTCCTCAGGGTGGAATACTCTCCATAGATCCAGGAGGGCATGTGCTCTAATTAGCTCCCTTAATTATTTAGAACTACCCCTCTCTCGTTTGCTGTTTTTTACCCCTCTTATATTCTTTTTGTCCTGCTCTGTACTCATTACACAATTCAGATCTCCAAGAAGTATTACAGATCCCTGCCTGATCCTCTCAATTCTGGCAAGTGTCTTCTGGATAAAATGTATTTGAGAGTAATTACTTTGTTGATTTTGCAAATCAGAAAGATGTAACGGGCCTCTGAGTCCCTCTCTATATGGATAACATCTACTGTTAAATCTTTGCTAAGCATTACTGCTACCCCCTTTTTCTTTTTATCAGACAGAGACGCACTGAAGTTTAAGGGGAAGTTTTTGGAAATCATTCTTTGTTCGTCCCCGGCTTTCCAGTGCGTCTCTTGTAGAGCACATACGTCTATTCTTTCTTGTCTAAGAAAATTGTACACTAAGGACCTCTTTTGTGGAGAGTTAATCCCCCGGGCATTTATTGTACAGAACTTTATATCTATCAGGTTACCTGACCCCCGTCCCCCTCAGGAATTGCTCCAATGAATCAATCAAAACACAACTTACATACATAAGACAATCATAACCATCTACATATAACCCCAAGATTATCCCTGTCCTGAGAGTAAAAGGGTGAAAAGAACCCCTACCCCTCGGGATAATTGGCCACTGACTTCTATCCGAAGACATTTGCCTCCCTATACCTCGATGTGAAATTCCCTTTATACACATAGAGAAGTCTATTCGCACCCTCTGAGGGGTAGAAAGAGTCAAAATTATATCCATTACTATCAATGGATGGTTGTTGGTCTCTGGAATGAAACCTCCCTCCCGGGAGGCTGAATTGTTGAGGAGAGAGGAGAAAGAGAGGGAAAAATTCTCCATTTCTTGCCCTGAAGAGGAATGTCAAGTATATTCCTTATAAGTACCTGGTGCAATTATATTTCATTTATTTATTTATCTTATACATAGTGACTTAATCCCTATCTATTATAAAGTGCCCTTCAATTTAAGGGAAAGGGGGGTTATTCATACTCGTGTTGTGTCTTGTGTCAAATTTCATCTATAAGTGTTGCAAATATTACATATCCCTGTACTCAGAACAAGTAGTAGAATTGATTTTGCAGGGGTTTTTTTTATTAGCTTTTGTAGACAAACTAAAAGATTTTTTAAACAAGTCATAAAAAGTTTTCCCCTCCATTATAGGATACAATCAAAATGATGGTATCTAAAGCAAGCCCTTCTTGGCCTGATAAAAATTTGTGTGGCTACAGCAAATGTCAAAGAAGAATATCACAGCTAAACACAAAACTGCACAGAAATGTTAATAGCCATTGTCCAGAATGGCCAGATGTTTCAAAGGGTCTGTCTTTAAGGGGTTAAAGGTTGTGGTGGAATTTTTTTTCACATGCATTCATGTATCAACTTACAGGTTGTCCGTTACTGAAAATCAGTGGTGATTGGTATTGCAGTAACAGACTGCATACAATACACCTCATGCCTAACATTTCATTAATGTACATATTTTTAAATAGTAATGTCAGCTACAATTTATAGCTTTGTCATACAAAAATAAATCAAAATTGGAGTTTCTATTTAAACTACACATTTGAAAAATTAGCTAGGGTGAAGTTACAGTAAAAGTCTTTTTTGCAGACAGACTGTACATGCATGATAGGTGGACTGATAATTTTTCTCCTTTGGGTGGAGAAGGTTGCAAGTGCCATTGCTCTGAAAAAGACTTATATTAGAGGTCTGATAAGACTACCCTTGAACAGATGTCCTACTATGAGACTAGGACATGGATGCTAGTCTAGTCAGGTGGCCTTATTATAAAACCACCTTTAAGATGAGACAAGGAATCTTTTCAGAGCTGCGATGAGCTAATAACTGAAGGACATGCTTTGCAAGCCTAGTCTTTTGGGATCAGAATGGGACAGCATAGAACATCCTAGTGTCACAAAAGGAGTTAATACATACTATGAATATTCCCCCCTCCCCCACACACAAATATGGTGTAGTACGTGTTTACTGAATACCCCTAATTTCCTTTTACACATACAACGTTTAACCAGAGAGACAAACTTCCCACGGAACAGGGGCAAAAGTTATTTGCACAAAGTTGGTCAATGTATCTTGTCGCTGGTTGGGTATGTCCCTTGAAGATGCTTGGACACCAGAGGGGCTGGATATGATTAGAAATCACATCAAATCAGTTTACCATTTAATACACCACATAACTTGTGTTGAATTTTAGCGATGTGTTTTTGGAGACACTAAATGTGTTTGTAGGAGCCAAAAGTCTTCTATTGAATGGTCTGCGGGTATACCCCTTGTGTTTGGGAACTATATAGCGCTCTTGTCAAACATAGCTACCAAGGTCCTATTTACCCCATTAAAACTTCATGGTATGCCACTGTCAAATCATTATCTTCAGTAGTGTTCACATTTTTACTGCAACTGAAAAATAACTTATCCTGGTTACAGTTTAAGCTGCCAGTGTACCACTGCCCTGCAAAGAATGATGCAAGACTGAAGTCATGAGTAGAGTTGCATTTTATTAAATATGTCAGATAGTGTAGGAAACAGGATGTCTATCCCTGAACATTCAAGATCAGTTTACTTACCTCATGTCTCTGACTGCAAATCGACTGCAGGGATCAGTTCATGCAAGATATTAGTCAGAGGGGAGCCACAAAGCAGCTAATATATTAAAAGCATTGCTGTGCCAAGCAGTGCTGTATTTACAGCGAGGCATCCTAGGCGGATGCATAGGGCGGCAAATTTGGGGGGGGGCAAAAAAAAAACCGCGGCCCTTTAAAAAAAAAAAAATAGACCGCGCTTGCAGGCAGAGACGGAGGTGAGAGAGGATTGGAAGATCCCCCCTCACCATCGCTCTGCCTGCCGGGCTGCACGGGGAGCCGAACAGGCAGCACAGAGAAACCTCCGTGCTGCCTGTTCGGCTCCCCGTGCAGTGTGCCGACACGGAAGTGCCGATAGTCACGTGACGGGCGCGTGACTACATACGCGCGCCCGGTCACGTGACCTGTCGGCACAATCGCCGGGAAGCCGAACAGGCAGCATGGAGGGACCATGTTGCCTGCCACTAGCCACCAAGGAAAGTTAAGTGCTGATGGGGGACTGTGTGTGACTGAGTGTGATGGGAGTCAGAGTGTGTGTGATGGGAGACAGAGTGTGTGACTGAGTGTGATGGGAGTAGGAGTGTGTGATGGGAGTCAGTGTGTGTGACTGAGTGTGATGGGAGTCAGAGTGTGTGTGATGGGAGACAGTGTGTGTTACTGAGTGTGATGGGAGTAGGAGTGTGTGACTGAGTGTGATGGGAGTGTGAGCTTGATGTGAGTCTGAATGATGGGGCATGTCTTAGGTGTGTAACGTGGGTGTGCAGCTTGGGTAGGGGGGTGCCCGGATTTTGTCTGCCAAGTGTGGCTAGTACAGGTTTGTTTAGTATCCTCCAATCAAGGGAAAAAACATATCCCATGCAAGCTAGATTACTGCATGTAATAAGTAATGCTTTCCATCCCCCAAGCAAAGCTTCTGATATAAATGCATGGACAAAACCACTTGTTCCCTTTATTACTGCCAGTTGTACAATAATTTTGAAAGACAGTACAAGGCCATTGATTCTTACCAATTGCGGGATAATCAGAGAAAGACTCCACACACATGGGTTTCCCAGGGACCATTTCAACAATAGCAGCATCCAGAGCCGTTGCTAGGTTTCCAAAATATCTGGGGCTATCGCCTATAAGACTTTTTTTAAATTTTTTTTAATGGAACCATACGGCACTTACTGAGTGAGTATGTGTGCATGTCAGTGTGAGTGAGTGTGTGCATGTCATTGTGAGCGTGTGCATGTCAGTGTGAGTGAGTGTGTGTATGTCAGTGCGAGTGTGTGTGCATTTCATTGTGAGTGTGTGCATGTCAGTGTGAGCGTGTGCATGTCAGTGTGAGTAAGTGTGTGCATGTCAGTGTGAGTGTGTGTGTGCATGTCAATGTGAGTGAGTGTGTGCATGTCAGTGCGAGTGTGTGTGCATGTCATTGTGAGTGTGTGCATGTCATTGTGAGCGTGTGCATTTCATTGTGAGCGTGTGCATGTCAGTGTGAGCGTGTGCATGTCAGTGTAAGCATTTGCATGTCAGTGTGAGCGTGTGCATGTCAGTGTGAGCGTGTGCATGTCAGTGTTAGCGAGAGTGTGTGTATGTCAGTGTGAGTGTGTGCATGTCAGTGGGAGCAAGTCAGTGTGAGCGAGTGTGTTCATGTCAGTGGGAGCGAGAGTGTGTGTATGTCAGTGAGAGCGAGAGTGTGTGAGTGCCGATGAAAGATGAATAAAGATCCGGCTGCAGCAGAAATGTCCCCCTCCACTACTGAGGTAAAGCAGAAGGGAAGGGGGACAATTTATGGTCTCTTAAAAATAAAAAAAACTGCTGACTGGCATGTAACTGGCTGTGTGTGTGTGTAAGTATGTAACTGGCTGTGTGTGCTTGTGTGTATATATGTAACTGGCTGTGTATATGTTGTGTGTGTATATGTATGTAACTGGTTGTGTAAGTGTTGTGTGTGTGTGTATGTATGTAACTGGCTGTGTAAGTGTTGTGTGTGTGCTATGTATGTATGTAACTGGCTGTGTAAGTGTTGTGTGTGTGTGTGCATGTATGTAACTGGCTGTGTAAGTGTTGTGTGTGTGTGTATGTATGTAACTTGCTGTGTAAGTGTTGTGTGAGTGTGTGTATGTATGTAACTGGCTGTGCATGTGTTGTGTGTGTGTTTGTGTGTGTGTGTGTGAATGTCTCTGTCTCTGTGTATGTATGCTTTCGTGATGTGACATTGAACTGGCTCCTACTTTTTTTTGCTGGCTCCTAAAACTAAATTAAATCTTTCAAGCCCTGATATAAACATAAATCCTTCCTATGCTGCTTAGCAGTCCTGTAATAAAAAATGTCACACATACACATAACACACATATGTGGGACATTATTTATTACAGGACTGTTAATCAGGATAGGAATGATTTATGATATATATCAGGGCTTGACAAATTTAATTTAGTTTTAGGAGCCAGCATAAAATTTTAGGAGCCAGACAATGTCACATCACAAAAGCATACATACACAGAGACATTCACATACACAAACCTCACATACAGAATCACATACATACACAGAAAGTTACATACACACACCTCACAGACATCCAGTCAGACAAAATATATATATACACATGTAACATAAATCATTCCTATGCTGTTTGGCAGTCCTGTAATAAGGAATCTCAACCCAACAATATATAGCTTAAATACACAAAGGTGGATGTAAATCAGTGACCCCAACCCTCCCCTCTCTCCACCATATCCAGAGCTTACCTGAGTGGGAATAGACCTGCCCCCCCAAGTCAAAACAACCTGCTGATAGCCAGTAAGGTAAACAGTAAGGCAAGATCAAAAATAGAGGTGGGTTAAAAAGAAAGCATCTGGAGGCAAAGTTGACTAGCTCTGCTCCCATCATGACCAAGGTATACCTGATAATACATTCCCCCCACCAATAAAGAGATAGACAACTGAGTGGCTAGAAAGGTCGCAGTCTTTATTGAAATGCTGCAACATAAATTGACAGCTAAAATATAGCTGAAATAAGTAACGAATATTACTGTAAACCAAATATGGTTAAAACTTTATAAATAAATAAATAACCGGGCATATACAATTATATATATATACAAAAATTATATACATATACATATATACCAACCAACACATGCTTTTATAACCATAAATATAAACAACATGAAACAATACTACTGAACCTTAGCGGTAGCGTGTGCCTTATCCTAGACCATCTAGGATCAGGACCCCGAGAATCTGGCGCAGGCGTACCACATGACTCACGGCTACTGACGTCCCTGTTCACACAGTAGCCATGCCTCACTCCCCAGGGACAAGCCCATGGGGAGCCCGTGCAGCTAGCTTCCTACAGCTACTGCCCAACCGGGTTGGCCATATCCCAGATGACCAACCCCCTGCACAAGCGCCAAACCTCGGGGACCCCCGCTGCCACTTCCTTCTTCGTCACCTAGGGATGGGAGGGAGGGAACTTGTCATTTTACTTTAAACAGGAAATCATTCCTGTAAATACTGCAATATATAGCCTAAGGCCATCCCCTCTATCCACTCTATCCCCCCCTGCCGTGCCCTTATTGGGCCCTTGGCTTAACTGACAGGTGAGGGAAATGACAGGAAACCTATGTCATGATGGCCTTACATATATTGCATTATTCCAGGCCAGAACTGTACTAAATATAGCTAACACTTTAGCCATGTGAATTTAAAAACTGCAAATATAGCTAGAGCAGAGAAGTAGAGTAAGTTTGTAATCTGTAGCATGCATTACCTGAGCTGTGAAGCTGCCAGCTTGCATCGGTGGATCGTTCTTGCTATCACCAGCTACATTCCCTCTCCTTATGTCTTTTACAGAGATGTTCTTTACATTAAATCCCACATTATCACCAGGAAAGGCCTCTTGCAAAGCCTTGTGATGCATTTCTACAGACCTTACTTCTGTAGTTACATTACTAGGTGCAAAGGTAACCACCATGCCAGGCTTCAGGACCCCCGTCTCCACTCTTCCAACAGGCACTGTACCAATACCTAGAAGTCAGAGAAAGAGTGTAATGCACCAATGTTTGCTTTTAGCTGCAATTTCATTTCTTGTTTAATGTACACATCTACAGTTTAGAGCCCTAAACTTGAGATCTAGTGAGTTTGTCCCCTTACCTCCAATTTGGTACACATCCTGCAGAGGAAGGCGCAGAGGTTTGTTTGTAGGTCTTCTAGGAGGGATAATACTGTCTAAGGCTTCAAGAAGAGTTGTCCCATTGGCATTCCCCCCTTTTCGCTCCACTTTCCAGCCTTTGAACCAGGGCATTTAAATACAGATATTATTGTTACATGTTCATCTCAATAATGCTTTAGGGACAAACAGATTTGGCTTTTGCTAGAGTCATATCTTACATTGGCACTTGGCTCCAGCATGTTGTCTCCATGCCATCCAGATATTGGCACAAATGCTACTGTGGCTGGGTTTTAACCGATCTTTTTTATGTAGGTACTGACTTCCTTGGTAATCTCCTGAAATCTCTTCTGGCTGAAGGCAGGCTCAGCGGAGTCCATCTTATTGACACCAATTATTAGTTGCTTAACACCCAGGGTAAAAGCAAGGAGAGCATGCTCTCGAGTTTGTCCATTCTTAGAGATACCAGCTTCAAATTCACCTACTCCACCAGCCACAATATGTACAGCACAGTCTGCCTGCAAGAGATCAAATTTTGGGGTTAGAGTACATGTCAAGTAGAGACTGGTGAAGATTACAAACATTTATTTATAATAGTGCCAGGTACAGAGCATAGAAGGGAACTACATACTAAAACAGACTAGAAACAGACTGGTACATGAGTCAGAGAGCCCTGCTTGTAAGCTTACAGTACCTGAGAAGTGCCAGTGATCATGTTCTTGATGAAGTCATGATGTCCAGGAGCATCAATGATTGTGATGTAGTATTTGGCCGTTTTAAAATTTCCAGAGAGAGATATCAATAGTAATTCCAAGTTCTCGCTCTGCCTTCAGTTTATCCAAGACCCACGCATATTTGAAGGAGCCTTTACCCATCTGGTTATATTTGCATTGTTTAAAATATAGCTTTAAAGGTTTACAAAAACAAGTCAATGTACCTTGAAATGTGCTGGAGCACACATGGCGCCATTGACCTTTATGCAGAAGTTGGTATGCCACCACAAATACACCTAGGCAAAGCCATGTGATGCCCAGAGTTCTATTAAAGCCTTCAGAGTTTTGTTTTATACACACACATGCCAATAATGTAGAATTTTTAAATCACAGGATGGTACAATTAACAGTGCTGTATAGCACACTGGTTATATTAGGCATTTGGTAGACCTAAACTTTGTTTAGAGACAAGGCCATGAATAAGTATGCCTAGTTTTGTTGCTTCTGTTTTGTATTAATCAAGCCTCAATTAAACTTTTTGTATTTTGAGCTTGTTCTTTTGAAATCACTTTTGCCGAAAGCTTTATGTTCAAGTGTCTTTCTATTAGAAGACAATTATATAAGGGCACTCTAACTTTGCATATTTGTTTGTCACACTTGGGAAAATTATATTTAGGTGTAGGGTGGAAGCAGCTATTCAAGCAAATTAGAAAATGCTAGATACAATAAATCTTGTGTAATATTTGAAGACTATAGGCCTAAAAACCCCTGTGATATTAGTGTACTAGACTTCAAGATAAAATGCCAAATAAAATATTTATTTTATTAAGCATTTTATCTTGAAGTCTAGTACACTGATATCATGGGTTTTTTAGGCCTATAGTCTTCAAATATTACACAAGATTTAATATCCTATAATATTAACTTCTATGTCACTGAAGTCAAAAGCGCTGGTAAATTAATGTTGAGAGCTTAGATAAGGAGACTGGCTATTGAACCACCAAATTCTATTACACCTTCATGGGGTATAAGAAAAAGCAAATACCGGTTATGTGCAAAACTCACTTTTGCAATGTACTAGACACCTTTAATGCTCAAATTAGAAAATGAGGATATTGTGAATAAAAGGGTATATTTGTGAATGTCTGTTAGCACTGGCTAAATGCTTGTGTTATTCACATACAGAAGATATTTTGCAATATAGTAGCAAAACTGGCAAATACAGAAGGTGCAAAAAGTACTCCATACACAGATTGTACCTACTTTTACCCCCACTACACTGACTTGATACATGAAAACAAGGGTCATTTTAGGAGACCTAAAACTTTAAGGTTAAAAAGTGATAAGTCCGTTTCTTTTACATTATGCAGCAGCATGTACCCAAATATAGTTGATCCTTGAGATTTTTTTAAAAATTAGACGCTTTAAGACCTTGTTCTGGACAGTTTCTTATCGAAGTTAGTTAATTTAGATACAGGCCCACATTAGAAGATAAAACAATACCCCAAGTAGCGCCGTGGAGGAGCGAAACAAACATGCTGTGGACTTAATACATTATGAATAGGGGGAAAAAGAAAAAGCTGCGAACTTCCTAAAATCATTTGAACACCCCCCCCCCCCCCATGCCCAACCCCAAACACGTTATTGCTGCTATTTCATGCGGGGGTTGTGTATGACACATCTGCATTGATAATATATAGATACAATGGGAGATGTTTAAAATATAATTATTTAGAATGATTAAATAGTGTCTGTATTTAATCAGTGTATTGGTATTTGGAGCTCTATATCTTTAAATTTACACAGTAAAATCATACCATATTGTGACATATCATAGAGGGGTTTGTTTATGACACATCTGCATTGATAAAATATTGATCCAATGGGAGATGTTTAAAGTATAATTATTTAGAATGATTAAAGTGTCTGTATTTAATCAGTGTATTGGTATTTGGAGCCCTATATCTTTAAATTTCCACAGTAAAATCATACCATATTTATAGATATCATAGATGGGCATACGTATGACACATCTGCATTGACAAAATGTAGGTCCAGTGGGAGATTTTTCTAATATCATTATTTCTGGTATTCAATATATCTTTATTATTTTCAGTATTAGTTAAAATATTTCAGTTGGTGGCGGAAGGGATAGAAAATATGGGAACATACAGATACAGAAAGTATGAGACGTGCAAATACAAGACAACGCACATTATTTCATGAGTGAGATTCGTAAAGATTCAGCTTCCTAGTTGTCCTGGATCCCGTCTCCCCTGAGTTTATAATTATATGTTTTCATATATTATGAGGTAATTATTATTCTTAAACTTCCTGATGCCATCATACGCTCTGATACTAGCTTTGTTAATTCCATTCAACCCTACATTCAAACATTCTATCTCTCGGGGTCTGCCCTCTCTCTCCCCCCCTCCTCCCCGGGACTGGGGCGCGGCGGCATTCTCCCTCGGTTACCCAGTTAATATACATTTGTTATTTCCTGGTTCACAGGGTTTCCCCTACTCCTCCTATCATTCCACTTGGACCAGATGTTAAGGAAGGAATCGCGGAGCGCTCTATCTTTCGTATAGAAATATCTTTCTGCTCCAGCCTGTTTTTCTAATTGACTTTTTATTTCATGCCCAGAGGGTATCACAGGCGTACGCCAGTGTCTAGCCAAACATATTTTTGTCGCCATTAGAACATTCAGCAAAAGTATAGTACTATGTTTATCCCTATAAGGAGTATCCATATGGAACAGAAATGTCTGAGGCAGTAGGTTCAGTGGTAGCCCAAAGATCTCTTGACAGGTAGTGCTCAGCCATTCCTTCAGCTCCATTAATCTGGGGCATTCCCACCAGATATGAATCTGAGATCCCTGACCACCACAACCTCTCCAGCATAAATCGTCTGGCAAGTGATGAAACTTAAATAGGCGTGTGGGTACCAAGTACCATCGGTACATAAGTTTAAAATATTGTTCTTGTAGGTTTGCACAATGGGTGGCCTTCCTTGTGGACTGCCAAGCATTATACCATTTCTGTAGTGGTTCATCCAATGAGAGGTCTCTCTTCCACCTTACAATTGCCCGAGGTTTATTCTGTGGTTGGAGATTTTCCAAGAAGGCAAGCAGCTTAGAAATCATCTTCCCAGAGGAAGCTGAGATAGTCCTAACCAGATCTCCCCATAGATCTGGAGGAGTAACCTCAGTTCCCGTGAAAAAATGTTTAAGTCTTAGATATGTGAATATCTCTGCATTCGAGATAGTATATCGTATCTGTAAGTCTGAGAAGGAGAGAAAGCTGTCATTAGCGAATAAATCAGATACCTTATGTATCCCTGCGATTTTCCATCTCGATAGGTCTATATCCTGAATTATCAGGGATATCACCTCCAATGGAGTGTCAGATGTGATCTTTCCCAGAGGTCCCTTTGTTCTACGCAATCTATATACATTTTGAGTAAGTGTTCCGATAATTTTATTATCTATTTTTAACTTTCTAAATGTCTCTGGACTCAACCATTGGAATAGGAATGGGTCTGTTCTACCTGCTCCTACCCTTTCGATATTAATCCAGCTCACGTTATCCGAGCTTTTCACCTTCCATGCCAACGCATTTGCCAATTGGCATGCGTTCTGTAGTCTAATCAGATCTGGAAAGCCTAGGCCACCTTTTTGGATACTTCTTTTTAATTCTGTCTTGGCTATCCTTGGCTTGCCAGATCCCCAGACAAACCTCAGGAATTCAAGCTCGATTTGTTTCAGTGTATCAGAGGGTACTCTATAAGGAATCATTCTAAGTAGAAATAGTACCTTAGGTAGTATATATGATTTTATAATATTTAATCGACCTAGCCAGGATAATTCTAGCTGCTTCCATGGGGTGACTATCTTCTTTATATCCGTTAGGAGGTGGTCATAATTAATGGGGATAATATTTCCAGGAGTATGTGTAATTTTGATTCCCAGATAATCAATCGGACTTAAGTTATAAATATTTTGACCTATGATTTCTAATACATCTCTCTCATTGGTGCCTAGGTAGAGCGCGATGACCTGGGTTTTGGATAAATTTAATTTGTAATTTGAGAATTTTGAAAATTTGGAGATCATTTCCAGCATAGCCGGTATTGAAGATCTGGGAGACGAAAGCGTTAGCAGGATATCATCTGCGTATAGCATAATACGATGATTATTGTTTCCAATACCAATCCCGGTAATGTCTATTGAGTTACGTATTAGAGCTGCAAGTGGTTCAATTGAAAGCGCATAGATCAATGGGGCCAAAGGGCACCCCTGTCGGGTCCCATTCCTAATCCCAAACACTGCCGAGTCCAGACACATGCCTCTCACTCTAGCGGTGGAGTTAGAGTATAGTGCCAAAGTTTTATCCAGAAAAGGGCCAGCAAGTCCAAACGCCCGGAGGGTCCCCGCCATATATTTCCAGTTTACTCGATCAAATGCCTTCTCGGCATCGAGCGCGAGGAGGACTGAGGGAGTTTTCTCCCGATGAATTACCTCCAGTATGCCGAGGACCCTGCGGATATTGTCCTCGCTCGACCTCCCTGGCATAAAGCCTACCTGATCGGGAGCCACCAGATCCAAAACCACTTCATTCAGTCTAAGAGACAAGATTTTCGAATAAATCTTAATATCCTGATTGATGAGCGAGATTGGGCGGTAGTTGGAAATCTGAGTCGAGTCCTTCCCATCCTTTAGAATAGGAAGTATCGAAGCTTCCATCATTTCATCTGGAAAGATCGAATCTCCGTTAATACTATTATATACTCTGTCCAGAATTGGTACAATCACAGAATCCAGGATTCTATAAAACAGTGCCGAAAATCCATCCGGACCTGGAGCCTTACCAACCTTCAGCTCATGTATTGCACCCGAGATCTCCAACTGTGTAAACGGACGGGCTATAGTCTCTAGTTTTTCTGACGAGATTTTTGGAAGATCGAGATTATCCAAAAATCTAGTCAGATCAGCTTCCTCTATCTGGGGATCTGGAAGATTATATAGCGCCTCATAGTAACCTCGGAACGCGACTGCAATATCCCTTGGAGATAGGTTTATTTTCCCATTATATATAATTTTTTTTATCCTAGCTTTTTGATTATTGTATCTTAATTTATTTGTGAGGTCCCGACCCACCTGATTATTGGTGGAGTACCATCTCTGTTTCAGTCTCGCCAGCATATACTCTGCCTTTTCACTAAGCTTCTTAATAATCTCCTGCCTGATTTTAGTAATCTCCCCATTGGAGTGCGAAGATGGATTTAGTTTGTTTGTTCTCTCAAGTTTCGCCAGTGCAATATGCAGATCAGCTAGAGATTTCCCTCTTTGTTTGTTAATCCATGATCCCTGTTTTATTAAATATCCACGTAGGAAACATTTCAAGGAACACCACAGATTAATATCTGAGGTGTCTCCCATATCGTTATCCTGCAAGAAGAGCCTTGCCTGAGTGGCCAGGTCTGATTGTTGCTCGGCTGTAGCAAGAATAGTCTCATTGAGTCTCCAGGACCTTTTTGATCCATATTCTGGGTTCTGCCTAATCTCCATGAATATAGGGGCATGATCTGACCATGTGATGGGACCAATCCAGGAGCGAATACAGCTACCCAGGGTTGGACCCAGCATGAAGAAAAAGTCAATACGTGAGTAAGAGGAGTGTGGCAGGGAGTAAAAAGTAAAATCTTTCTCGTCTCCAGATATCATAGTAATTAAACCGAGAGAGTATATCCGCAAATCTATCTGCCCTACGTCTAAGGTCTCCAATATATTTACAGTTTTTGATTGAGGATCTATCCCGCTCAATATCTAAGATACAATTCATGTCTCCTCCTACAATGATCAAGCCTTTAGCGACTTCCTCAAGTCTTTGTAGGGCTGATCTAAAAAATTGAGATGAGTGGTCCGAGGGGGCGTATAGATTCATAAATGTGTAAACTTTATCATTAATTTGACAGACTAAGATAAGACAACGACCATCCTGGTCTGCCTCGTGAAACATATACTCAAATTTATGCCTGCCATTAATTATTAATGCTACTCCCCGCTTCTTCCTATCACAAAGGCAGGCCTGATAGACATGCGGATATCTCTTATATTTCCAGTATTGTTTTTGGTCTCTCTTCCAGTGGGTCTCTTGTATAAATGCAATATCAACTGATTCCCTTGTCAAGAGATCATATAAAAAGGCCCTCTTGTATGGGGAATTGAGACCCTGTGAATTTATAGATGTAAATTTAAGTGTCATCCAGGCTATATATTTGCGGTGCATGGGGGCGCAAGAGAGCGCCACCGCGACCCCCAGCCCCAGGGGGAGAAGACCCAACACACATCACACCTTCCACACACATCCACACAAACACCAAATCATATCCGTTACACCCCTCAAATGAGCCTGGGAGATAAATTCCCAAACTCCTGAAAGGTCTGTTTCCCTGAACCATCTGGGAAGCAGATAATGAAAGAAAAACAACCACCAAACAAAACAAAAAGAAAAAATGTGAGGAGGGGTCGCGACCCCCTTTTAAATAGTTATTGATCCTTGTCTTATAGAGCAGCAGCCAGTAGACTCTTACGGGGTTATTATCCCTCCCCTATATGGGGAGTCAATTAATCAGGCTACCATGGGGGGCAACAGAAGGAAGATAGAATCCAGGACAAGTATGCAACATACATATATAATATATACATACATATATCCGTTATCACATTCCATGTCAACAAATATATAAATATATACGTCCATTATTCATCTTCCATATCTATTCCGGAATCGTGGTTATGGTTTTACACCAAGAAAAAGGAGATAAATATGAAGAGAACGAGAGAAAGGAAGAAAAAAAAACCAAAAAAAAAAAACCCAAAGAATATATATTTTGTGATTATAAGATCTAATATTATTCAAACGTGAGTCCGTATCTATCCCTTGTGACCCTGGCCAGTTAAAACACTAAATCATCATTAAAGTGTGATTATTTCTACATGTGTGGGGAGAAAGAAAAAAAAAAATGTTATACTTCAAGTCTATCATATGTTAAACAGTCAAGCCTTAACCTTTTACTTATCTAAGATATGTGTTTAAATTAGATTTAAATAATATAATAGGTGGAGATTATAATAAGTTCCGCAGTGGCAAGTATTGGTAGAGTAGCTATATGCCCGAGGAACTTATAATATAATATCCAGTGCTATTCATACGTGAAGCAAGACCTGAAGAAAAAAAAAAAAAAAAAAATTTTTGGGAAATCTATCACGTGTTACACAATCAAACATTTTCCTTTTATTACTCTGTGATATGTATTTAAATTAAATAGAGTAGGTAAATAGTAAAATCCGTTCCGCAAACGTAATATACCCAATTGTTCGAAGGAACTTAAGTCGTTCATATACTTTTAAAGTGTGTAAATGTACCTAAGTGGGCGTGTTCCCAAAAAGGGGGTTAAAGATTTCTGTGTAAGATAACTGATCTATATACAATAATCAGTCATATGCAGTAAGGTGTAAGTGTGAAGTGTGTTTCAACTGTACCAAATCTGGCGTGCAAAAACCAATAATTTTAAAATCCTGGTTTACATCCTAATTACATGATCGGCTACCATCTTCCAGACCTAAGCATTCCAGTGCGCCATAATTACCCATGTTGTGGCTAAAATATTATGTTTCAATGCGTTACCATCTATCCTTGTTCTACCCACAAAAATTGGACCATAATTCAGGCATCAGCAGAAAGGCGTGTCCGCCTCAGTAGCAGTCAGGGGTAAAGACTAATATAATATTATAGCTCCTGATACCTTAATATTATCTGGAAGCGGGGGATCGTTAGGTGAAATCTGTTCTGTCCTATAAACTATGGGTTATAGGAATCTGACCCAGTGTATCCAGATTCACATATTTCGTAACCGTTATTATTCTGAGGGTAATTTCCCCCATACCCAGAGATCAGGATAATTTCTTGTTCTTATGTATATGTAGCCTGTTTCCTATTTACTGCGGGACCGCTTCAGTTACCAATCCACCTGATTTTAGTACATTGTTTAACTGTTTCTGCATCAGATGGCCAAAACCTGATCATATATAAATAGAGAAGAAAAAAAAAAAAAGGCACAAAAGTATTAATAAACAGCAAACAAGGGTGATAGGTGCGCTGGAGGTCTTACACACACAGAAATATGTATATGACAAAAAACGTATAATTGCCTTAAAAATCAGTCAACTTCACAAGCTGAGGATATAGGTGATCTCATCAGGCTCGGAACATAGGGAGACAGAGAAAAACAAAGAACATAGTGCAACTCTATATTCAGTGTAGAAACTTATAAAGTGAGGTGGTGAATTGCACTCACAAAAGTGGATAAGAAAAAGAGCTTATCTGATCCAAATGAGATGATTCCTTCGATTCTTCTTACTCAGTGACCATATGTAGGTATGATGGCAAAGAAGTGAAGATAAAATCAGTATATGATAAAATACAAAAAGCTTTAATAAAACATAGTATCTTACATATATGGAATGGTAAAAACAGCGCTGCAGATCTTCCTTTTCAGGCAGCAAAATAGTCCACAGGTCTTGCAGTTAGAGAAAATCCAAAACTTTTCAGCAAGGCTGGAACTGGATTAAGATCAATCAGTGGTGTACAGTGGGTCACGCAACGCGTTTCGCCTTTTCTTAGGCTTCCTCCTGGCGTGTGATCACTGTACTCTGTGAATTCCTTAAATATTCGAAAATCGCGGGCTTTACTTCCGGGTGCGTGACGTCATGGCGACTCCGTCGCCGCGCGTGATCTTCTTCCAAAACATCGCGAGATTCGGCCGTCGGCCATTTGGTTGGCTTGGTTGGCAACATAATAAACACATAGAATATGCATAGGAAAGAGAAAAACGATTTTACAGTCTACCTGAAGACTTAATGTTCTTATTTAAAAAGCATAATGTACTTTAGCTTTTTGCTATATGCATATATATGTAACAAAGATATATTATAAATATCTTTATATAAAAATAAGATTATTATTAAAAGTTATAAAAATATATATAAAAAACTGAAAAATATAAAAAAATATATATATATATATAAAAGTGTTTACTGTATATATTATGGACATTTTCTAACATCAACCTTACATTGCCAAATGGGGTTATATTATATATTGTCTTGTAACCATATTGTAGTGAGCTTAAAGCTAACGTACATATGCACATCAAAACCCCACACAAATCATATGTATATCTTAACACGCAGGGAAGATAGAAAGAGCCAAAGAGAGAAATCGGGGGCTTATTTTACAAAAAATTATGCAGATCGAAGTCTGCATTGAGACCCTTTGGAAGGAGGGTATCTATGTTAAAAACCCATTTCATTTCGATCTTTCCCATTTCTTTGATGTTATCCCCTCCCCTCCAATATTTTTTTACCTTGTCAATTGCCCAAAATTTAAGACCTTTTGGGTTCTTGTTGTGCTTTTCTAGAAAATGTTTGGAGAGGGCGTGCTGGGTAATGCCTTTCCTAATGTTTCTAACATGCTCGCCCATTCTTTTTTTGAGGGTTCTTGATGTTCTGCCGATATATTGTAGCCCACATGGGCATTCGGCAAGATAGATGACATTTGTGGAGGAGCATGTTAGAAATTGTTTAATGGAAAATTCTTTTTTATTAGAGAAAGATGTATACTTGTTTATAGGGTATTTCTGTAATGCCGAGACTTTACAGGCTTCACAGGCTTTACATCCGTAAAAACCTGCTTTTTGTGTCATAAAGTGTGTTGGATTTTTCTTTTTTTCTTTTTCAAAGAAGCTCTTTGTTAATTTCCTTTTTAAGTTCGGGGCTCCTCTAAAAACTATTCTGGGTTTTTCAGGTATTAAATTTTTTAAAGTATCATCTTTTAATAGAATATCCCAATGTTTTTTAATTATTCGTTTCATATGTGTCGATTTATTATTATAATCGAAGATTAGAGGGACCTTGGGCGTCTTAGAGCTTTCTGTTCTATTTTTGGGTTGCAGAAGTGTATCTCTCTCTATTAATTTGGCATTTGTTATAGCTTTGTCTAAAGTTGGGAGTTCATAGCCTTTCTCCTCAAATCTTTGTTTGAGAATGTGGGCTTGTTGTTGATACATGTCAAGATCTGTACAATTTCTTCTCAGTCTTATGCATTGGCTCTTTGGAACCCCTTTCAGCCATGGTGGATAATGGCAACTGTTGGATTCAATGAAACTATTTGTGTCTACCTGTTTAAAGAAGGTTTTAGTTTTTAAAAGGCCTTCTTCTATATATATTTCCAAATCCAGAAATTGAATATTAGTCTTACTACATACTGTATTCAGAACGATATTATTATCATTGTTATTTAGAGATATCAGGAAGTTGTCGAGGCTATTTTGATCACCTTTCCATATAAAAAACAAATCGTCTATATATCTTTTATACAGGACCAGGTTCGCCTCCCAGCCATGTTCGTACACATACTGGTCCTCCCAATTTCCCATAAATATATTTGCATAGCTGGGGGCGACCCTGGTCCCCATCGCTGTTCCTTTACATTGCAAGTAAAAAACTCCCTCAAACCAAAAAAAGTTATGCTCTAGAATTATCTTTAAGCCCTCTATGATATACTTTCTCTGTGTTGGGGTCATAAGATTTCCTTTCGCAAGAATTTTATCTACGGCTAGACACCCTTGATGATGATCAATGATAGTGTAGAGAGAGGAAACATCACTCGATACCAAAATATAATTTTCGTCCCAATCTATAGATTTCAAGAGGTTAATTAAGCCTATTGAATCTTTTAAATGGGATCTTAGGTTTTGGACATAGGGTTGTAGGACCACATCTAAGTACTCTGACAAATTGGAGAATATAGATCCTATGCCAGACACTATAGGTCTTCCGGGGGGATTTTTTTGATCTTTGTGGATCTTTGGGAGGAAATATATTGTTGGGATCTTAGGGTGTACGATATTGATATAATCAAGTTCTTTCTTAATTAGAAAGTGGTTAATTTTGCCCTTATCTAAATAGGATGATAGTACTTTTTTAAATTTATTAGTTGGATCTTCTCCCAATATACTGTACACTTCCGAATTATTGAGATGTCTATGTGCCTCTATTTTATAGTCATCTCGAGATAAAATGACAATGCCCCCACCCTTATCAGCAGGTTTAATGACGATATTTTCGTCTTCTTGTAGTTCTTTAAGGGTCTGCAGTTCCCTTTTTGTGAAATTTTGTGTGTCATATCTCGTTTGTTTGATTTTTCTAAGGTCGTCTACAACCAATTTTTCAAAGGTGTCTAAAACACCAGATTTGTAGGTAGTGGGATAAAAGGTGGATTTTTTCTTTAGATTAGAAGTGATAATTCCGTTTGTTTCCACATTCTGGTTGATGTTGTTTTCCATGTTGGGCTTTAGGGCATAAAATCTCTTTAGTGTAGCCTGTCTAACAAACTTATTAACATCAATATATGCTGCAAACATATCAAATTTCTTTGTCGGGGCAAATTTTAAGCCTTTACTGAGTATCAACATTTGTTCTTGGGATAGGATTTTTTGGGACAGGTTAAAGATGCCAGAGAGAGAAGGGGTTGTTGTTTTCTTTATCTCCTTTGTCTTCTTTCTCTGTGCCAACCTGCCCCCTCGTATTCCTCTCCCTGAAGGAAAAATCTTTTTTTTCTTCTTTGATTTGGGGATCTTTGTGGTCTTGGTGGAATTTTTTGTGCTCTTTGGTCCAAATCTAAAAAATGGGAATTTTTTATTTCTTGTGGTAGAGGTTTTAATAACCTGTGATTATGATCTAGAATAGGGGATGTGTCTCCTAATTGTGAAAGAACGTGAAATCTATTTTGTTCTGAAGTAATATTTTCATTTGTAGTGAGTGCTTGTGAATAAGAGACGTTTTTGCGTACTTGTGCGTTTCTTCCTTCACTTATATTAGTGAGTCTACTTTGGATATTTGACATAGGTAGTGTCTTAGGTGTGTGTCTTTTTTGGACAGTGCTTTGGTATGTAGGATATTGTTTATGCTTGGGACTAGAGTGAATAGTGTTATAGAGAGAGGGGGTGATATGTGTCTTTACTTCTTTTTTATTATTACGATAATTAGTGGGTTGTCTCACCGTGTTGAGCCTATAGTCCTCTTTATCTCTCAGAAATTTTTTTACTTTAATTTGTTTTGTCTCAGCTTCCAATTTTTCAAGCTTTTCTATAATATAGAGAGTTTTTACTTTATACTCCTCTGAATCTATCATAGGACTTAATTCATTTTGAAGCCTATTAATCTCCTTATCTAAGGATGTGAGGTTTTTTCCCCTCTGTTCAATAATGATTTTGATTAGATGACATGTGCATTTTTCCAAAATGTTGTTCCATTCAAACATAAAAATGTCGTCATCTATATCAAAAGTTGGATTCTTAAATAACCTAAGGCCTCTCGGTGTAATGCCTTCGTCAAGATATTTTTTAAGGGTAGCAATCTCCCACTTGATTTTAGTTTCTTTGATGAGGTATTTTTCTAATTGGAAAAACATCTCTGTCAAATTTAGATTGCCATATTCTTCATGGTGGGGATTTTCTACCCTAAATGCTTCCTCTACATGGGAGAGAATGTTATTGCGATATTCAAATACGGACATTGTAGTCCTCTTTTTGATATATGTGAGTTTTAGATCAGCAGCTTAGAATATAAACAGAGAAAAATGTACAGTTGAAACAAGGGGTAAAATTCAGCGCTAGATCTGTGACCAAGCAGCACCAACCTGTGTGTATCTCTGCAAACACACGTGAAAAAATATACATAAACAGCAAACAAGGGTGATAGGTGCGCTGGAGGTCTTACACACACAGAAATATGTATATGACAAAAAACGTATAATTGCCTTAAAAATCAGTCAACTTCACAAGCTGAGGATATAGGTGATCTCATCAGGCTCGGAACATAGGGAGACAGAGAAAAACAAAGAACATAGTGCAACTCTATATTCAGTGTAGAAACTTATAAAGTGAGGTGGTGAATTGCACTCACAAAAGTGGATAAGAAAAAGAGCTTATCTGATCCAAATGAGATGATTCCTTCGATTCTTCTTACTCAGTGACCATATGTAGGTATGATGGCAAAGAAGTGAAGATAAAATCAGTATATGATAAAATACAAAAAGCTTTAATAAAACATAGTATCTTACATATATGGAATGGTAAAAACAGCGCTGCAGATCTTCCTTTTCAGGCAGCAAAATAGTCCACAGGTCTTGCAGTTAGAGAAAATCCAAAACTTTTCAGCAAGGCTGGAACTGGATTAAGATCAATCAGTGGTGTACAGTGGGTCACGCAACGCGTTTCGCCTTTTCTTAGGCTTCCTCCTGGCGTGTGATCACTGTACTCTGTGAATTCCTTAAATATTCGAAAATCGCGGGCTTTACTTCCGGGTGCGTGACGTCATGGCGACTCCGTCGCCGCGCGTGATCTTCTTCCAAAACATCGCGAGATTCGGCCGTCGGCCATTTGGTTGGCTTGGTTGGCAACATAATAAACACATAGAATATGCATAGGAAAGAGAAAAACGATTTTACAGTCTACCTGAAGACTTAATGTTCTTATTTAAAAAGCATAATGTACTTTAGCTTTTTGCTATATGCATATATATGTAACAAAGATATATTATAAATATCTTTATATAAAAATAAGATTATTATTAAAAGTTATAAAAATATATATAAAAAACTGAAAAATATAAAAAAATATATATATATATATAAAAGTGTTTACTGTATATATTATGGACATTTTCTAACATCAACCTTACATTGCCAAATGGGGTTATATTATATATTGTCTTGTAACCATATTGTAGTGAGCTTAAAGCTAACGTACATATGCACATCAAAACCCCACACAAATCATATGTATATCTTAACACGCAGGGAAGATAGAAAGAGCCAAAGAGAGAAATCGGGGGCTTATTTTACAAAAAATTATGCAGATCGAAGTCTGCATTGAGACCCTTTGGAAGGAGGGTATCTATGTTAAAAACCCATTTCATTTCGATCTTTCCCATTTCTTTGATGTTATCCCCTCCCCTCCAATATTTTTTTACCTTGTCAATTGCCCAAAATTTAAGACCTTTTGGGTTCTTGTTGTGCTTTTCTAGAAAATGTTTGGAGAGGGCGTGCTGGGTAATGCCTTTCCTAATGTTTCTAACATGCTCGCCCATTCTTTTTTTGAGGGTTCTTGATGTTCTGCCGATATATTGTAGCCCACATGGGCATTCGGCAAGATAGATGACATTTGTGGAGGAGCATGTTAGAAATTGTTTAATGGAAAATTCTTTTTTATTAGAGAAAGATGTATACTTGTTTATAGGGTATTTCTGTAATGCCGAGACTTTACAGGCTTCACAGGCTTTACATCCGTAAAAACCTGCTTTTTGTGTCATAAAGTGTGTTGGATTTTTCTTTTTTTCTTTTTCAAAGAAGCTCTTTGTTAATTTCCTTTTTAAGTTCGGGGCTCCTCTAAAAACTATTCTGGGTTTTTCAGGTATTAAATTTTTTAAAGTATCATCTTTTAATAGAATATCCCAATGTTTTTTAATTATTCGTTTCATATGTGTCGATTTATTATTATAATCGAAGATTAGAGGGACCTTGGGCGTCTTAGAGCTTTCTGTTCTATTTTTGGGTTGCAGAAGTGTATCTCTCTCTATTAATTTGGCATTTGTTATAGCTTTGTCTAAAGTTGGGAGTTCATAGCCTTTCTCCTCAAATCTTTGTTTGAGAATGTGGGCTTGTTGTTGATACATGTCAAGATCTGTACAATTTCTTCTCAGTCTTATGCATTGGCTCTTTGGAACCCCTTTCAGCCATGGTGGATAATGGCAACTGTTGGATTCAATGAAACTATTTGTGTCTACCTGTTTAAAGAAGGTTTTAGTTTTTAAAAGGCCTTCTTCTATATATATTTCCAAATCCAGAAATTGAATATTAGTCTTACTACATACTGTATTCAGAACGATATTATTATCATTGTTATTTAGAGATATCAGGAAGTTGTCGAGGCTATTTTGATCACCTTTCCATATAAAAAACAAATCGTCTATATATCTTTTATACAGGACCAGGTTCGCCTCCCAGCCATGTTCGTACACATACTGGTCCTCCCAATTTCCCATAAATATATTTGCATAGCTGGGGGCGACCCTGGTCCCCATCGCTGTTCCTTTACATTGCAAGTAAAAAACTCCCTCAAACCAAAAAAAGTTATGCTCTAGAATTATCTTTAAGCCCTCTATGATATACTTTCTCTGTGTTGGGGTCATAAGATTTCCTTTTCGCAAGAATTTATCCCACTACCTACAAATCTGGTGTTTTAGACACCTTTGAAAAATTGGTTGTAGACGACCTTAGAAAAATCAAACAAACGAGATATGACACACAAAATTTCACAAAAAGGGAACTGCAGACCCTTAAAGAACTACAAGAAGACGAAAATATCGTCATTAAACCTGCTGATAAGGGTGGGGGCATTGTCATTTTATCTCGAGATGACTATAAAATAGAGGCACATAGACATCTCAATAATTCGGAAGTGTACAGTATATTGGGAGAAGATCCAACTAATAAATTTAAAAAAGTACTATCATCCTATTTAGATAAGGGCAAAATTAACCACTTTCTAATTAAGAAAGAACTTGATTATATCAATATCGTACACCCTAAGATCCCAACAATATATTTCCTCCCAAAGATCCACAAAGATCAAAAAAATCCCCCCGGAAGACCTATAGTGTCTGGCATAGGATCTATATTCTCCAATTTGTCAGAGTACTTAGATGTGGTCCTACAACCCTATGTCCAAAACCTAAGATCCCATTTAAAAGATTCAATAGGCTTAATTAACCTCTTGAAATCTATAGATTGGGACGAAAATTATATTTTGGTATCGAGTGATGTTTCCTCTCTCTACACTATCATTGATCATCATCAAGGGTGTCTAGCCGTAGATAAAATTCTTGCGAAAGGAAATCTTATGACCCCAACACAGAGAAAGTATATCATAGAGGGCTTAAAGATAATTCTAGAGCATAACTTTTTTTGGTTTGAGGGAGTTTTTTACTTGCAATGTAAAGGAACAGCGATGGGGACCAGGGTCGCCCCCAGCTATGCAAATATATTTATGGGAAATTGGGAGGACCAGTATGTGTACGAACATGGCTGGGAGGCGAACCTGGTCCTGTATAAAAGATATATAGACGATTTGTTTTTTATATGGAAAGGTGATCAAAATAGCCTCGACAACTTCCTGATATCTCTAAATAACAATGATAATAATATCGTTCTGAATACAGTATGTAGTAAGACTAATATTCAATTTCTGGATTTGGAAATATATATAGAAGAAGGCCTTTTAAAAACTAAAACCTTCTTTAAACAGGTAGACACAAATAGTTTCATTGAATCCAACAGTTGCCATTATCCACCATGGCTGAAAGGGGTTCCAAAGAGCCAATGCATAAGACTGAGAAGAAATTGTACAGATCTTGACATGTATCAACAACAAGCCCACATTCTCAAACAAAGATTTGAGGAGAAAGGCTATGAACTCCCAACTTTAGACAAAGCTATAACAAATGCCAAATTAATAGAGAGAGATACACTTCTGCAACCCAAAAATAGAACAGAAAGCTCTAAGACGCCCAAGGTCCCTCTAATCTTCGATTATAATAATAAATCGACACATATGAAACGAATAATTAAAAAACATTGGGATATTCTATTAAAAGATGATACTTTAAAAAATTTAATACCTGAAAAACCCAGAATAGTTTTTAGAGGAGCCCCGAACTTAAAAAGGAAATTAACAAAGAGCTTCTTTGAAAAAGAAAAAAAGAAAAATCCAACACACTTTATGACACAAAAAGCAGGTTTTTACGGATGTAAAGCCTGTGAAGCCTGTAAAGTCTCGGCATTACAGAAATACCCTATAAACAAGTATACATCTTTCTCTAATAAAAAAGAATTTTCCATTAAACAATTTCTAACATGCTCCTCCACAAATGTCATCTATCTTGCCGAATGCCCATGTGGGCTACAATATATCGGCAGAACATCAAGAACCCTCAAAAAAAGAATGGGCGAGCATGTTAGAAACATTAGGAAAGGCATTACCCAGCACGCCCTCTCCAAACATTTTCTAGAAAAGCACAACAAGAACCCAAAAGGTCTTAAATTTTGGGCAATTGACAAGGTAAAAAAATATTGGAGGGGAGGGGATAACATCAAAGAAATGGGAAAGATCGAAATGAAATGGGTTTTTAACATAGATACCCTCCTTCCAAAGGGTCTCAATGCAGACTTCGATCTGCATAATTTTTTGTAAAATAAGCCCCCGATTTCTCTCTTTGGCTCTTTCTATCTTCCCTGCGTGTTAAGATATACATATGATTTGTGTGGGGTTTTGATGTGCATATGTACGTTAGCTTTAAGCTCACTACAATATGGTTACAAGACAATATATAATATAACCCCATTTGGCAATGTAAGGTTGATGTTAGAAAATGTCCATAATATATACAGTAAACACTTTTATATATATATATATATTTTTTTATATTTTTCAGTTTTTTATATATATTTTTATAACTTTTAATAATAATCTTATTTTTATATAAAGATATTTATAATATATCTTTGTTACATATATATGCATATAGCAAAAAGCTAAAGTACATTATGCTTTTTAAATAAGAACATTAAGTCTTCAGGTAGACTGTAAAATCGTTTTTCTCTTTCCTATGCATACTCTATGTGTTTATTATGTTGCCAACCAAGCCAACCAAATGGCCGACGGCCGAATCTCGCGATGTTTTGGAAGAAGATCACGCGCGGCGACGGAGTCGCCATGACGTCACGCACCCGGAAGTAAAGCCCGCGATTTTCGAATATTTAAGGAATTCACAGAGTACAGTGATCACACGCCAGGAGGAAGCCTAAGAAAAGGCGAAACGCGTTGCGTGACCCACTGTACACCACTGATTGATCTTAATCCAGTTCCAGCCTTGCTGAAAAGTTTTGGATTTTCTCTAACTGCAAGACCTGTGGACTATTTTGCTGCCTGAAAAGGAAGATCTGCAGCGCTGTTTTTACCATTCCATATATGTAAGATACTATGTTTTATTAAAGCTTTTTGTATTTTATCATATACTGATTTTATCTTCACTTCTTTGCCATCATACCTACATATGGTCACTGAGTAAGAAGAATCGAAGGAATCATCTCATTTGGATCAGATAAGCTCTTTTTCTTATCCACTTTTGTGAGTGCAATTCACCACCTCACTTTATAAGTTTCTACACTGAATATAGAGTTGCACTATGTTCTTTGTTTTTCTCTGTCTCCCTATGTTCCGAGCCTGATGAGATCACCTATATCCTCAGCTTGTGAAGTTGACTGATTTTTAAGGCAATTATACGTTTTTTGTCATATACATATTTCTGTGTGTGTAAGACCTCCAGCGCACCTATCACCCTTGTTTGCTGTTTATGTATATTTTTTCACGTGTGTTTGCAGAGATACACACAGGTTGGTGCTGCTTGGTCACAGATCTAGCGCTGAATTTTACCCCTTGTTTCAACAAAAGTATTAATACATCATCTAACAAACCGTAAACCCCAATCAAATTTTCTCCCCTCCCCCTCCATAATAGATATCACTTCTAATGTAGCAAACCCCATGCAATCATTTTGGACCTAAGATGGTCTGGTTAAAAAAAAACAAGTTTCTCTTCTCTCCATGTAACTCTAAGTCTGGCTGGGAAGCCCCAGGAATAAGTAATATTGTTATTTCTCAGGCAGAGGGTCAGATCTGCAAAATTCCTCCTGAACCCCCTAGTTGCTGCTGAGAGATCAGCGTAGGTGGTTAATCCAGTATATCTAGTATCTTTGTGTGGGTTCTTCCTCATTTCAAGCGTCAACATCTCTTTAATCCTTGAGTTCTGAAATCGGACAATTACATCTCTACTGCTATTAGGTAGTGAGAGGTTTAAGGGCTTAGGAAGTCTGTGTGCCCGTTCTATTGGAAGTGGGCCAGATATTTTTGGATCAATATAGACCGCAAGTAGCTCAGTCATGTATTTATCAATATCTGTAATCTCCTCTGGAACACCCCTTATTTTTAAGTTCTGTCTCCTTGAGCGATCCTCTATATCTGCGATCTTAAGATTCATATTAGTAATTTCTGATTTCAATATTGATTTTTGTTCTTGGAGTTCATTAACTTTCTGTTGAAGGAGAATTATCTCGTTGGATTGTGAAAGGATAGTAGTTTTTAAATGGAGAAATTCTTCTTTATGTTCTGCTAGATTACGGTCTAAATCTACTCTTATCTTTTGGTAAAGAGCTTCCAGCGCAGTTGAAAGGTCTGTGTGTGAGATGTAACTAGCCGTCTCCAGGATGCTTCCCTCACTGCTTTGGTCCGTAGGAGGTTTTTCAGAGAGTGTGGAAAGATCCGCTTGTCTCCGCGGGGAATAAAATGAACTTATAGGAGGAATTTTAGCCGATTTCCCTGCGTTTTTCTTCTTTTCTATTCTTTCCTCACCTCCCCTGTCTGCTTTAAGGGTTTTATCCGGTTTGGGAGCCATTTATTGAGCGAGAGATTTCCCGAGAGTATATCTCGCTATACTGAGATAGAAGTTGGGCTCAATTCACTCTTTTGTCAGTACTAGAGCAAGGAGGTATCTTTACCCCAAGGCGCCCCCTGGAGGGAGATGTTAAGTCATAAGATCCCTAGGTGATTATTAGCAGCTTGTCAGATACACAGTCCAGGTCACAGGTACCCTAGGTGAATATTAGCATGGTTCTCAGGTACTCAGACAGAATATTAATGGAGCAGTAAGTTCAAGGATGTTAATAACCTCAGGAATCAGTATCACTTGATGGTATATGAGGGCAGGTTATGATCTATGCCTCTGGAGCTTTTTAGTAATTCTGTCACCTAGTCTCCAGTTGTTCTTATTCACCAGCTCTATGGGCTTGAATAATCTGATACTGACCAGGCAGCGTTGTTTCTCAGTCTTTAGGAGGCTAGGAGGCTACAAAGCCTGTATTATTTTAAGCCAGCAATTAGTATTGTATAATTGGTTATCAGGCAGCGGCGTATCAGAGCTCCTGTTCGTTGGGAATGATGTATTTTACAGCATTATTGGGCTTATGATACCTCTGAGCTGCAGTCTGAGCAGTGCTATAAAATAAAGTCTCTGCACGTCAAGAGGGGGACCACGACCTCTGGTATATAAGGTTAGTATCCACCCTTCGTTTTGAAGCACTGATACAGTAGTCACCAGTAACGGACTTTTGAGAGAAAAAATGAAGAGAAAAAAGGGTACTTATCTCTTTAGCCCCGACAGCTCCGCTCTGTATTTGTTTCGGGAAATCCGACTATATGCCTGGGAGTACTGAGAAGCGATAGTTTTACTTGCTTTTTTTGAGTGCTATTTAGCGTGGTTCAGTCTTCCGGTCAAGGACTGTAACTCTGCTCCAATCCTCCCAAGCATGCCACGGGGACGGAGTCAGTTCCAGACCGGGTACCCAGCAGAATTCCCACACGGCGCTAGTCTCCCTGGGGCCACCAGGTAGGTGTTTGTCCAGACCTGCAGATATAATCAGCCACCGAGTATCGATAAGGAGTTGGTATGGAGAGGCTGTTCGCTCTGGTCACTCTTTCAGCTGCTCATTAGTCGCTCGCGGGTTACTCGCGGGTGCTCCTCCCATTCACGTCGACGTCCTCACGTCCTCGTCATCCTCCCCTGGACCCACAATTAAAAAACCCTAATATCATTATTTCAAATGATTAAATAGGATCTGTATGTAGTGTTGATTGGTATTTGAAGCTTGATATCTTATAATTTCCAAAGTAAAATCATACCATATTGTAATATATCATATAGGGGGATGTGTATAACACATCTGCATTGATAAAATATTGATCCAATGGGTGATGTTTAAAATATAATTATTTAGAATGATTAAATAGTGTCTGTTTGTAATAAGTGTTTTGATATTTGGAGCTCTATATCTTTAAATGTCCACAGTAAAATAATACCATATTTATATATATCATAGATGGGCATACGTATGACACATCTGCATTGTCAAGATGTTGGTCCAGTGGGAGATTTTTATAATATCATTATTTCAAATGATTAAATAGTATCTGAATGTAGTGTGTATTGGTATTTGGAGCTTTATATCTTTACATTTCCACAGTAAAATCATACAATATTGTAATATATCATATAGGGGGTTGAGTATTTCACATCTGCATTGATAAAATATTGATCCAATGGATGATGTTTAAAATATAATTATTTAGAATGATTAAATAGTGTCTACATGTAATCAGTGTATTGGTATTTGAAGCTTTATAGCTTTAGATTTCCACAGTAAAATCATACCATATTGTCATATATGATATAGGGGGTTGTGTATGACACATCTGCATTGATAAAATAGATATCCAATGGGAGATGTTTAAAATACAATTATTTAGAGTGATTAAATTGTGTCTGTTTGTAATCAGTGTATTGGTATGTGGAGCTTTAAAGCTTTAAATTTCCACAGTAAAATAATACCATATTTATATATATATCATTGATGGGCATACATATGACACATCTGAACTGACAAGATGTTGGTCCAGTTGGAGATTTTTATAATATCATTATTTCAAATGATTAAATAGTATCTGTATGTAATCAGTGTATTGGTATTTGGAGCTTTATATCTTTAAATGTCCACAGTAAAATCATACAATATTGTAATATATCATATAGGGGGTTGTGTTTTATACATCTGCATTGATAAAATTTTGATCCAATGGGAGATGTTTAAAATATAATTATTTAGAATGATTAAATAGTTTCTGTATGTAATCAATGTATTGGTATTTGGAGCTCTATATCTTTAAATTTCCACAGTAAAATCATACCATATTTATAGATTTCATAGATGGGCATATGTATGACACATCTGCATTGACAAAATGTTGGTCCAGTGGGAGATTTTTATAATATCATTATTTCAAATGATTAAATAGTATCTGTATGTAGTGTGTATTGGTATTTGGAGCTTTATATCTTTAAATTCCCACAGTAAAATCATACCATATTGTAATATGTCATATAGAGGGTTGTGTATGACACATCTGCATTGATAAAATATAGATCAACTGGGAGATGTTTAAAATATAATTATTTCAAATGATTAAATAGTGTCTGTATGTAATCAGTGTATTGGCATTTGGAGCTTTATATTTTTACATTTCCACAGTAAAATCATACCATATTGTAATATATCATATAGGGGGTTGTGTATGACACATCTGCATTGATAAAATATTGATCCAATGGGTAATGTTTAAAATATAATTATTTAGAATGATTAAATAGTGTCTGTTTGTAATAAGTGTTTTGATATTTGGAGCTCTATATCTTTAAATGTCCACAGTAAAATAATACCATATTTATGTATATCATAGATGGGCATACGTATGACACATCTGCATTGACAAGATGTTGGTCCAGTGGGAGATTTTTATAATATCATTATTTCAAATGATTAAATAGTATCTGTATATAATCAGTGTATTGGTATTTGGAGCTTTATATCTTTACATTTCCACAGTAAAATCATACAATATTGTAATATATCATATAGGGGGTTGAGTATTTCACATCTGCATTGATAAAATATTGATCCAATGGGTGATGTTTAAAATATAATTATTTAGAATGATTAAATAGTGTCTACATGTAATCAGTGTATTGGTATTTGAAGCTTTATAGCTTTAAATTTCCACAGTAAAATCATACCATATTGTCATGTATGATATAGGGGGTTGTGTATGACACATCTGCATTGATAAAATAGATATCCAATGGGAGATGTTTAAAATACAATTATTTAGAGTGATTAAATTGTGTCTGTTTGTAATCAGTGTATTGGTATGTGGAGCTTTAAAGCTTTAAATTTCCACAGCAAAAATAATACCATATTTATATATATATCATTGATGGGCATACATATGACACATCTGAACTGACAAGATGTTGGTCCAGTTGGAGATTTTTATAATATCATTATTTCAAATGATTAAATAGTATTTGTATGTAATCAGTGTATTGGTATTTGGAGCTTTATATCTTTAAATGTCCACAGTAAAATCATACAATATTGTAATATATCATATAGGGGGTTGTGTTTTATACATCTGCATTGATAAAATTTTGATCCAATGGGAGATGTTTAAAATATAATTATTTAGAATGATTAAATAGTATCTGTATGTAATCAATGTATTGGTATTTGGAGCTCTATATCTTTAAATTTCCACAGTAAAATCATACCATATTTATAGATTTCATAGATGGGCATATGTATGACACATCTGCATTGACAAAATATTGGTCCAGTGGGAGATTTTTATAATATCATTATTTCAAATGATTAAATAATGTCCGCTTTTAATCGGTAGCTGCTATTGGGTGCTCTATATCTTTAAATTTCAACAGTAAAATCATACCATATTGTAATTTATCATATAAGGGGTTTTGTATGACACATCTTCATTGATAAAATATTGATCCAATGGGTAATGTTTAAAATATAATTATTTAGATTGATTAAATAGTGTCTGTATGTAATAAGTGTATTGGTATTTGGAGCTTTATAGCTTTAAATTTCCACAGTAAAATAATACCATATTTATATATATTATAGATGGGCATACGTATGACACATCTGCATTGACAAGATGTGGGTCCAGTGGGAGATTTTTATAAGATAATTATTTCAAATGATTAAATAGTATCTTTATGTAGTGTGTATTGGTGTTTGGAGCTTCATATCTTTAAATTTCCACAGTATAATCATACAATATTGTAAAATGTCATATAGGGGGTTGTGTATGACCCATCTGCATTGATATAAGATTGATCCAATGGGAGATTTTTAAAATATAATTATTTGAAATGATTAAATAGTGTCTGTATGTAATCAGTGTATTGGTATTTGGAGCTCTATATCTTTAAATGTCCACAGTAAAATAATACCATATTTATATATATCATAGATGGGCATAAGTATGACACATCTGCATTGACAAGATGTTGGTCCAGTGGGAGATTTTTATAACATCAGTATTTCAAATGATTAAATAGTATCTGTATGTAATCAGTGTATTGGTTTTTGGAGCTTTATATCTTTACATTTCCTCAGTAAAATCATACCATATTGTAATATATCATATAGGGGGTTGAGTATGACACATCTGCATTGATAAAATATTGATCCAATGGGTGATATTTAAAATATAATTATTTAGAATGATTAAATAGTGTCTGTGTGTAATCAGTGTATTGGTATTTGGACCTTTATAGTTTTACATTTCCACAGTAAAATCATACCATATTGTAATATATGATATAGGGGGTTGTGTATGACACATCTGCATTGATAAAATATAGATCCAATGGGAGATGTTTAAAATACAATTATTTAGAGTGATTAAATAGTGTCTGTATGTAATCAGTGTATTGGTATTTGGAGCTCTATAGCTTTAAATTTCCACAGTAGAATAATAACATATTTATATATATATATCATAGATGGGCATACGTATGACACATCTGCATTGACAAGATGTTGGTCCAGTGCGAGATTTTTATTATATCATTATTTCAAATGATTAAATAGTATCTGTATATAATCAGTGTATTGGTATTTGGAGCTTTATATCTTTACATTTCCACAGTAAAATCATACAATATTGTAATATATCATATAGGGGGTTGAGTATTTCACATCTGCATTGATAAAATATTGATCCAATGGGTGATGTTTAAAATATAATTATTTAGAATGATTAAATAGTGTCTACATGTAATCAGTGTATTGGTATTTGAAGCTTTATAGCTTTAAATTTCCACAGTAAAATCATACCATATTGTCATGTATGATATAGGGGGTTGTGTATGACACATCTGCATTGATAAAATAGATATCCAATGGGAGATGTTTAAAATACAATTATTTAGAGTGATTAAATTGTGTCTGTTTGTAATCAGTGTATTGGTATGTGGAGCTTTAAAGCTTTAAATTTCCACAGCAAAAATAATACCATATTTATATATATATCATTGATGGGCATACATATGACACATCTGAACTGACAAGATGTTGGTCCAGTTGGAGATTTTTATAATATCATTATTTCAAATGATTAAATAGTATTTGTATGTAATCAGTGTATTGGTATTTGGAGCTTTATATCTTTAAATGTCCACAGTAAAATCATACAATATTGTAATATATCATATAGGGGGTTGTGTTTTATACATCTGCATTGATAAAATTTTGATCCAATGGGAGATGTTTAAAATATAATTATTTAGAATGATTAAATAGTATCTGTATGTAATCAATGTATTGGTATTTGGAGCTCTATATCTTTAAATTTCCACAGTAAAATCATACCATATTTATAGATTTCATAGATGGGCATATGTATGACACATCTGCATTGACAAAATATTGGTCCAGTGGGAGATTTTTATAATATCATTATTTCAAATGATTAAATAATGTCCGCTTTTAATCGGTAGCTGCTATTGGGTGCTCTATATCTTTAAATTTCAACAGTAAAATCATACCATATTGTAATTTATCATATAAGGGGTTTTGTATGACACATCTTCATTGATAAAATATTGATCCAATGGGTAATGTTTAAAATATAATTATTTAGATTGATTAAATAGTGTCTGTATGTAATAAGTGTATTGGTATTTGGAGCTTTATAGCTTTAAATTTCCACAGTAAAATAATACCATATTTATATATATTATAGATGGGCATACGTATGACACATCTGCATTGACAAGATGTGGGTCCAGTGGGAGATTTTTATAAGATAATTATTTCAAATGATTAAATAGTATCTTTATGTAGTGTGTATTGGTGTTTGGAGCTTCATATCTTTAAATTTCCACAGTATAATCATACCATATTGTAAAATGTCATATAGGGGGTTGTGTATGACCCATCTGCATTGATATAAGATTGATCCAATGGGAGATTTTTAAAATATAATTATTTGAAATGATTAAATAGTGTCTGTATGTAATCAGTGTATTGGTATTTGGAGCTCTATATCTTTAAATGTCCACAGTAAAATAATACCATATTTATATATATCATAGATGGGCATAAGTATGACACATCTGCATTGACAAGATGTTGGTCCAGTGGGAGATTTTTATAACATCAGTATTTCAAATGATTAAATAGTATCTGTATGTAATCAGTGTATTGGTTTTTGGAGCTTTATATCTTTACATTTCCTCAGTAAAATCATACCATATTGTAATATATCATATAGGGGGTTGAGTATGACACATCTGCATTGATAAAATATTGATCCAATGGGTGATATTTAAAATATAATTATTTAGAATGATTAAATAGTGTCTGTGTGTAATCAGTGTATTGGTATTTGGACCTTTATAGTTTTACATTTCCACAGTAAAATCATACCATATTGTAATATATGATATAGGGGGTTGTGTATGACACATCTGCATTGATAAAATATAGATCCAATGGGAGATGTTTAAAATACAATTATTTAGAGTGATTAAATAGTGTCTGTATGTAATCAGTGTATTGGTATTTGGAGCTCTATAGCTTTAAATTTCCACAGTAGAATAATAACATATTTATATATATATATCATAGATGGGCATACGTATGACACATCTGCATTGACAAGATGTTGGTCCAGTGCGAGATTTTTATTATATCATTATTTCCAATGATTAAATAGTATCTGTATGTAATCAGTGTATTGGTATTTGGAGCTTTATATCTTTACATTTCCACAGTAAAATCATACCATATTGTAATATATCATATAGGGGGTTGAGTATGACACATCTGCATTGATAAAATATTGATCCAATAGGTGATGTTTAAAATATAATTATTTAGAATGATTAAATAGTGTCTGTATGTAATCAGTGTATTGTTATTTGGAGCTTTATAGCTTTACATTTCCACAGTAAAATCATACCATATTGTAACATATCATATAGGGGGTTGAGTATCACACATCTGCATTGATAAAATATTGATCCAATGGGTGATGTTTAAAATACAATTATTTAGAGTGATTAAATAGTGTCTGTTGTAATCAGTGTATTGGTATTTGAAGCTTTATAGCTTTAAATTTCCACAATAAAATCATACCATATTGTAATATATCATATAGGGGGTTGTGTATGACACATCTGCATTGATAAAATATAGATCCAATGGGAGATGTTTAAAATCTAATTATTTAGAATGTTTAAACAGTGTCTGTATTTAATCAGTGTATTGGTATTTGGAGCTCTATATCTTTACATTTCCACAGTAAAATCATACCAAATTTATAGATTTCATAGATGGGCACACGTATGACACATCTGCATTGACAAAATGTTGGTCCAGTGGGAGATTTTTATAATATCATTATTTCAAATGATTAAATAGTATCTGTATGTAGTGTGTATTGGTATTTGGAGCTTTATACCTTTAAATTTGCACAGTAAAATAATACTGTATTGTAATTTATCATTTAGGGGGTTGAGTATGACACATCTGCATTGATAAAATATTGATCCAATGGGAGATGTTTAAAATATAATTATTTAGAATGATTAAATAGTGTATGTTTGTAATCAGTGTTTTGGCATTTGGAGCTCTATATCTTTAAATGTCCACAGTAAAATAATACCATATTTATAAATATCATAGATGGGCATACGTATGACACATCTGTATTGACAAGATGTTGGTCCAGTGGGAGATTTTATAATATCATTATTTCAAATGATTAAAAAGTATCTGTATGTAATCAGTGTATTAGAATTTGGAGCTTTATATCTTTACATTTCCACAGTAAAATCATACCACATTGTAATAAATCATATAGGGGGTTGAGTATGACACATCTGTATTGATAAAATATTGATCCAATGGGTGATGTTTAAAATATTATTATTTAGAATGATTAAATAGTGTCTGTATGTAATCAGTGTATTGGTATTTGGAGCTTTATAGCTTTAAATTTCCACAGTAAAATCATACCATATTGTAATATATGATATAGGGGGTTGTGTATGACACATCTGCATTGATAAAATATAGATCCAATGGGAGATGTTTAAAATACAATTATTTAGAGTGATTAAATTGTGTCTGTATGTAATCAGTGTATTGGTATTTGGAGCTTTATAGCTTTAAATTTCCACAGTAGAATAATACCATATTTATATATATCATAGATGGGCATACGTATGACACATCTGCATTGACAAGATGTTGGTCCAGTGGGAGATTTTTATAATATCATTATTTCAAATGATTAAATAGTATCTGTATATAATCAGTGTATTGGTATTTGGAGCTTTATATCTTTACATTTCCACAGTAAAATCATAACATATAGTAATATATCATATAGGGCAGGGGTGTCCAAGTTTATTCGGCAAAGGGCCACTTCGCTAGAAATGTATGCGTGCGTGGGCCGCATTCATTTTTTCATTCAGAGAATAATATATATAATTATATACATGTGTGTGTGTATGTAAATATATATACATATTTTACACTAATGTGTAGTGGTCACATTAACTACAAACACACACATGCATACACAGTCACACTTACCCCTCCTTCCCACACACACACACAGTCACAATTACCCCACACACACATTTATACACACACACTCACATACATACACTTACCCCACACCCACTTAACATGCACTCACATAGATACACATTTATACATATACTCGCATACATACACTTACCCCACTCACACACATACACATTTATACACACACACTCACATATATACATACAGTTACCCCACACACTCATATACATACACTTACCCCCCACACACTCACATACACTTACCCCACACACTAATACACATTTAAAAACACACACACACTCACATACATACACTTAACCCCCACACACATCTACATTTATACACACACTCACATACATACACTTAACCCCCACACACATCCACATTTATACACACACTCACATACATCCACTTAACCCCCACACACATCCACATTTATACACACACTCACATACATCCACTTAACCCCCACACACATCCACATTTATACACACACTCACATACATACACTTAACCCCCACACACACTCACATACATCCACTTAACCCCCACACACATCCACATTTATACACACACTCACATACATCCACTTAACCCCCACACACATCCACATTTATACACACACTCACATACATACACTTAACCCCCACACACATCCACATTCATACACACACTCACATACATCCACTTAACCCCCACACACATCCACATTTATACACACACTCACATACATACACTTAACCCCCACACACATCCACATTTATACACACACTCACATACATACACTTACCCCACACCCACTTAACATGCACTCACATAGATACACATTTATACACATACATACACTTACCACACATACACATTTATACACACTCACATACATACATACATACATACATACATACACTTAACCCACACACACATTGATACACACACTCACATACATACATACATACATACATACATACATACACTTAACCCACACACACATTGATACACACACTCACATACATACATACATACATACATAGATACACTTAACTCACACACACATTGATACACACACTCACATACATACATACATACATACATACATACATACACTTAACCCACACACACATTGATACACACACTCACATACATACATACATACACTTACCCCACACACGTGGCTGTGGACTCCCGGTGCGCTTCTTCCCTCCCTCTGACCTCATGCTCAGGGTAGAGGAGGGGATTTGTGCACTGCACACCGCACGGGAAGCTGTATCGGGGAACGAAGTTCCCTACACAGAGCGTGTAGGAAACTTCGTTCCCCGACACAGCTTCTCGTGTGATGTGCAGTTCGAGGTGCGGCTACCGGAGCAGAGCTCAGGCGGGCCGCACCTCGATGCCCGGCGGGCCACATTTGGCCCGCGGGCCACACGTTGGACGCCTCTGATATAGGGGGTTGAGTATTTCACATCTGCATTGACAAAATGTTGGTCCAGTGGGATATTTTTATAATATCATTATTTCAAATGATTAAATAGGATCTTTATGTAATCAGTGTGTTGGTATTTGGAGCTTTATATCTTTAAATTTCCACAGTAAAATCATACCATATTGTAATATATCATATAGGTGGTTGTGTATGACACATCTGCATTGATAAAATATTGATCCAATGTGTGATGTTTAAAATATAATTATTTAGAATGATTAAATAGTGTCTGTATGTAATCAGTGTATTGGTATTTGGAGCTTTATAGCTTTAAATTTCCACAGTAAAATCATACCATATTGTAATATATCATATATGGGGTTGTGTATGACACATCTTCATTGATAAAATATAGATCCAGTGGGAAATGTTTAAAATATAATTATTTAGAATGATTAAATAGTGTCTATTTGTAATCAGTGTATTGGTATTTTGAGCTCTATATCTTTACATTTCCACAGTAAAATAATACCATATTTATATATATCATAGATGGGCATAAGTATGACACATCTGCATTGACAAGATGTTGGTCCAGTGGGAGATTTTTATAATATCATTATTTCAATTGATTAAATAGTGTCTTTTTGTAATCAGTGTATTGGTATTTGGAGCTCTATATCTTTAAATCTCCACAGTAAAATAATACCATATTGTAATATATCATTTAGGGGGTTGAGTATGACACATCTGCATTGATAAAGTATTGGTCCAGTGGGAGATTTTTATAATATCATTATTTCAATTGATTAAATAGTGTCTTTTTGTAATCAGTGTATTGGTATTTGGAGCTCTATATCTTTAAATCTCCACAGTAAAATAATACCATATTGTAATATATCATATAGGAGGGGGCATATTATACATCTGCATTCACAAAATATTGGTCAAATTGGAGATGTTTAAAATGTAATTATTTATAATAATTAAATAGTGTCCATTTGTAATCAGTGTATTGGTATTTGGAGCTCTATATCTTTAAATTTCCACAGTACAATCATACTATATTTATAGATATCATAGAGCACGGGGCGTATTATACTTCTGCATTTACAAAATATGGGTCAAATGGGAGATGTTTCAAATATAATTATTTAGAATAATTAAATAGTGTTCATATGTAATCAGTGTATTGGTATTTGGAGCTCTATATCTTTAAATTCACACATTAAAATCATAACATATTGTAATATATCATAGAGGGGGTTTTGTATGACACATCTGCATTATTAACATATTGGTCCAATGGGAGGTTTTTAGCCTATATAGATATGTTTGCAATGGTCAATTGTTGGCAAAGGCTTGACCAATTTTTTGAAACTGTCTGATGGCTTGACGAAGGGTGGAAATACAAGAATTAAGAACCCCTGCATCATACGTTTCTAGTCTGGGCCAAGAAGCGGATGGTCAAGAACATCTGCAACCTTTCCTACACATAATTACTATGAAAAAGTAACTGTTGATTTTAAGGAGGTTAAAATAAATTTACACGAACCTAAGGGTGGGAATACAGAGAGTAAGGACCCCTACATAATATCCACCTGTTTCCAACTCCTTGTAATCTTCAGATACTTATTCACAGCGAAGACAATATAAGAAGTTGGCAAGCTTAGCATCTGTTTTCTTGCCCATCTCCTTTTTGAAATAGGCTGGGAACAGGTAGGTATCATTTAAGGCCCCTTAGTCTTTATATTTGCACATTTAGGTGAGTTGCCCAATAGTGTACAACCCACTTTTATCATCAGTTACTTATTCAAATTTAAGAAAATATAATAAGTGGCAAAGGTGAACTGGAATTTTGCGGTGAAAACTCGCATATCAATATGCAAATTGTCAGGCTTCTCTTCAGTCTTTCAACCTAATATGTTTGGCTCAATTTTGCAGCTTTGTTTATAAGTATGATTACTTTACTCAGGCACCATATTTACAGGGTCCATACAATGACTTAAAGCCATCAGATTTACTGTTCACCTACAGATATGACATTGCTTTGTAACTAAAAGTAATTTGAATGGTAATGTCACAATTTATAAAGTCAAGGAGGAGAATATTATGCATTATCTCTTTCATCTAATTCCCTCAGCAGCATAACATAAAACCAAGGAAACAAAAGAAAAAAAACATAACCAATTACAATAGATCATAGAAAATCCTCCACCTCCTGGCATATAAAACCCAACTCCATAAGGCACTCCTCCTCTTTCTTTATGAGCCAAAGAGAAAAAAATCTAAAAGTCCAAACAAAACTTCTTCAAATGAAACCAAACTCCCCGAAGGAAACTCCCTGAAGAGCCAAATATTGATGTGCCATCCAAAGGCAACCGACCAAGCCTTCTCTTCATTCTGAAATGAGAGACAAAAATCAAGACAATATTAAAGCAACCAGCACTATGCATTTCATATCATAAACTCAAACGGTGTAACAGAACCATAAATATACAAAATAGCTAAAATATCATATAATATATAACATAAAGTAAATAAATAATGCATAAAATTATATCCATAATAAAACCCCAGGGCTGCCAAGGGTAGGGAAAAAAGATTAAAATAAAAATCCAGTGTGGGAATAATAGTCGCCTCTGTGTCTTTACGTCATGGAAAATCCTTCAATTTATAAAAACATTATGCAATTTTAAGACTGATCCATGACCACCAAAGAAAAATGTGAATCTGGATGAAAATAAAACTCCTTGAACGTAGAATCCATACTAATCCACTGCCTTTATGACATGTTTAAGTTTACATCCCAAAGAGACTCTCTGTGGATGCCATGGCACCTCTGACAGAATGCAGACTGAAAATGGAGACATCAATCCCTGCTTCCAGCTATCCAGAGAGATTGTAGTCACCGAAGTATGAGGATTGCGAATTCCCAGGAAAGGCTCTGGAGAATACGATGATCAGAATGGGGCAGTCCTAGCTTAAACCACTAAAGGCACAAAACTAGGCATAACGGAGGATGTGTTTGAAAAAGAGGATTAAAAAAAATGACGAAATGTCGAACAAGACCCCTTCAGGTGATAGACCGAGAGCCAACATCCAGTCCCCTATTATCAGAAACCCGCTTACAGGAAACAAGACAGAAAAAAATAACCAATTTGGCTGACAAGTTCTTATTAGAAAGTCATCATTTGCGAAGCACGAGCAATACATGAACATCCCATAATCCAGTACTTGGGTAAAGGCGGTCTAGCTAGTTTAATATCTTTCAATAGTCGACAGACCAGAGAATGCCTAACTGAAGGATAACCATCAAACCCGGCATGTCCAGCCCAGATGGCAGATGGCACAACGTTCATTGGATGATAAGCCAAAACTGCCTCAAATCTTCGTGTTAGAAATACAAAAATGGAATTTACAGGAACCGAAATGGGATCCAGACGTTGTCCCATGCACCAACTAGCCCATGATTTTCATGCAAGGTAATAACATTTCGCGAGGTGATTGTGGAACATCTGGAATGCACCAGGGTTACCTGAAATCAACTAGGCTAACAAAACTAACTGACCCGACAGAACGAGCAGATCCTGTAATAATTCCGGATTCACTGATAACAGACAAGGGTAATCCGTGGACATCGCCAGTAATGTTGGGAACCACAGCTGTGCCTCCCACCAGGGAGCTATCAACACTAGCGATCCTGCCTTCGCAGATGAGCTAGGGTGTGTGCTCAGAGGCAATATGGAGAAAAAGCGTAATGCCGGCAAAACAGCCAGTGTTGAATGAACACGTCCTCCAGATCCAACCCCCAACTGAAAAACCATGGGAGGTGCTTGTTCAATGGAGTTGCAAATAGGTGTATGTCTAGAGGACCCCATAAACTTACCAGAAGCTGAGATAATATGAGACTGCATGTCTTTATAAATGATCTATACATTGTGTTGGCAAAACTGCAATCAAATGCATACATTAGCATTTGTTTATGACATCACATGTGGTATGATATGCAAATTTCACATTTCCAAAAGAAACAAAAACAGTGAATAACTAGTGCTCACAATTTATCTGAAGTTGCTGCAAAACCACTCAAGTGCAACCAATGAAAACTATTCAATTACACCAAGAAACTATTGTAAAAGAGATAGAGGGTGTGCAAGTGATATAAAAAAAAGTAATTATAAACTTAACAATGATCAGCAAGATAAGTTTATTATTACTTTTTTATATCACTTGCACACCCTCTATCTCTTTTAGAAAATTCCACCTTTCCCACTGAAAAGCAGTTCATTTGCATATCATACCACATATGATGTCATAAAAAGGAGACTCCACATAATTAACTAATTTATTTTGGGGGCGGGGAACTTACTTTATTTCATTCATAGAGTCCCCAGCATATGCTAGAGACTCTATGAATTTTATATCTGAATTGAACTGCTGACAATTGTGTCGGCAATGGAAATCGGAAGATACCTGACTGCCGAATTGTGTGGAGTCTTCTCCCGCAGATTTGGGTATCATAGAGAATTGCATTCCTGACACAGACTGTGGAGTGGCTAGCCATAGAGAAAGATGGATGCTTGAACCCTTAGCTCGGTGATCCCTCTAGAAATCTTAAGCAAACACAGCACTTTCACCAGAGATGGGTAGACAAAAAAGCCTCCCAACGAACCTGAAACGCCTGGGGCAAGAATAAACAGGTTTCATCCTCTCTGCGTGAATATTTTCAGACGCCAGCAGATCTTCCATCCCAAAAGCTTAGCCCTGGGGCCTACTCTCCCATCAATTCACATGGCTCGGAAGATAGTGACCCTGAGCTGAGATAAAAAAGATGCAAAAGATCTCCCAAATCCCAAACACTACCAGACAACATAATTTCCTGTCTGACTATAGCGCCATAATGTCAGAATCTGAGGCCTACCCGAATCTCTGACCATGGAAGTGGAAAACGCGGCAGAGTTACCCACCCGAATTTTCAGTGACCTGCTAGACCAACCAGGTGACATGGTGATACTCATGGATCAAGTGTACAAGGCCAAGAGCCTTACCCCTGTACCACTCAGGGACTTGATTTGTCCATGTCACGGACTTCCATGTGAAAGAAGCGATACTTAAGAAAGCCATGCACACACGTTCCTATCTTTATGACTATGCTTAAATTGCATTCTTTAAGGACTTAACCCTTTAAACTCGGAAAGCCTTAAGGCCAGTGACCATGGAACTACAAAGAAAGGGACTTCTATATCGTTGGGGATTCCTCTTTAGCCTGACCGTTTGTACACGTGGTCTTCAATTACCATCACAAAACCCCCAAGTTCCTGGAGCACCTTGGCCTCCCTAGCCTACATATTCCGGATTGGAATGTGTCTGAAACCCCACAACGAGAGATCCTTCAGCCACACTGCTGCCCCACAGAGGTCACACTTGCCCATGTCGCATGTCCCACGCACCACCTATAGCACTGATGGCCAACCTTTTCGGACCTGAGTGCCCAATCTTATGCATGCAACCAAGTTCCTGACCTCAAAGTGCCAGCAGTGCTTTATGTTATGCTCAGAAAAGGAAACCTCACACACAGCACATGAATACTGTGACAAAAGTACTCCTTTCACTTGGTACCTTGTCCTGGGATTTGGGGGTTACACACAGTCTTTCAGGCTTCAGAGACACTTCACACGCTGGAAGAGGTAAAAAGACTTGCTTTCTTTTATTGTGGTTTCAAGATGCACAGCAAGGTATAGCAGGTTGTTAACAAAATATAAAATAAAATCCTTGCTCTTCTGAGCACTAACTAAACAAAAAATACTAAGCTAACTGGGTTGGATGGCTTGTCCATTTCCCAACATAATCCTAAATCACAACCTTACTTCAGTGTTTTCAGCTCCCTGCTTCCATTCACCGAAATCAAAACACAATCTCTCCTCTCCTCTGGCAGGGGAGTATTTAACAGCACCTGTAATCAGCAAGCCTTTTCAGATGAGGTAAATTAGGATTGGAACACTGGGCTTCTCACCTGTAGTATCCAATCAACATATGAAATGTGAAGTGGAGCACTGGCCCATCCTACTCTCCAAGTGCTCCACCCCAGGGCCCACACATACACATACATAAAGTGCTATATTAAAGTGTAACATAACACATTTCCCTGGGGCTAGTTACACAAAGTAAGAGCTGTGCAAAATCTGGGGAGATATATAGACTCCTTCCAGCACAATTCCTTGCTGTCGGTCACAATACCCACATACATACTCTCACACACAGACACAGCACATGAATACCCATTCACACACATAGACATATACATACTAACACACATTCTGTTGGGTTTGTACTCACGTTTAGGTGCTGAGAATCCATGCTTGCTTGGGAAGCACACCAGGGGAGAACTGCAGGTGATAACAGAGGCTCCCACAGGGGTGACTGTGAGCACGGGTGATCTGAAGATGATTTGAGTAGATCACGAATTAAAGTTATCAAAACGAGATTCAGGGTTGGGGTACACAGGCAGAGGTCAGGATTCCAGAATATCACAAAGTCAAGGATGAGGGCCAAGGTCAGGATAACAGAAGACAACTATAATCCGTCTTGGGGAGCCGGGGTCTAGTCAAAAGAGGGAAGCAGGAGTCAATAGCCAGGGAATACAATACTTAGGAGCGCTTGGAGACTGAACCTAACACTAGGATAGCACAGTAACTCTGAGTAATGCACCAGAGAGCCTGCAGGGCTTATATAGTGCAAGAGGGGGGCCGTGGCTATGATGTATGTGTTACCGTGGTAATGCCTAATATATATATATATATATATATATATATATATATATATATATATATATATATATGCCTAGTATATTTTCTTCTGTTTTGCATGTGCGCGCGCCTTAGAGAAGAGCTTGGCGATGGAGCGACAACTTACGCAAACTGCCAAGAGCATAGAAGAAGCAGAAACCCGAGAATGCTTCCCTGCTACCCACGAGTGAGATACGCAACGGACTTTAGGTAAGTTGGGATTCTTACACAGACACCTAGCTCAAGTATACACACTAACACACCGCACAAGTATACACACTAGCACACATACAATACTATTTGTGTATTTTTCAATGTTATGCTCATGGGGTTACCTAACAATTTATGTCTGAATTGTGTTATTTGTTTATGATAAATTAATTTTTAAAAAAGCATTAAAAAAAACACACATATACAAAGCACAAGTCTACACACTAACACACATTACACTAACACAAATACACACAGCACAAGTATACACCCAGCACAAGTATTCACACTAACACACATTACACATACACACAGCATAAGTATACACACAACACACATACACACAGGACAAGTATACACACTAACACACATATAAACAGCACAAGTATACACACTAACACACAGCACAAGTATATATACTTATACATTGCAAGAAGTTTCTGCTTTTGGAGAGCTGCTACAGACCTTGCTGGAGCTGCTACACTACTGTGTGAACAAGGGGGTGTCATCTGTCAAGCTGATGTCAAGGAACTGAGAGGATTAAACCAACTTGCGATCTGGAGGGGTGTGCAGTTACTGAAATGCTTACTACTGGCTCCTGAGCAATTATACTGCTGTTATTGCTCGGGAGGTAACAGGATAGCATTTCAGTAAATAATTATTCAGAAAATTCTCAATTTGGGTTAATGGAGCTAAGATTAGAGGCTTCAGCCCCACAACAACCCCCTAGCCACGCGTGCCACAAAAGAGAGCTTGGCATGCCATTACAGGCAGATGCTGGAATTGCCCTATTTTACTCCCAAGAGCAAGGACCATCCCTGAATCACCCTCCCCATGTACATATTTTTCAAAACATTGTACTTTAGGCATGACTTCACAGGTCACATTTGGGAGGTGTGTGTGGCGAAAGGAAGAGTTCTGTTTAAACAACTTGTTTTATATACATATTTAGCTCCGTTCATGAGTTTCTGCATTGCTAATGGCCTGCTGGTTTTGAGATGGCTCCAGGGTGTCTCAGGATGTATCCCAAAGACAACAGGACAATGGGCTATAGCCTGAGACATCCTGGTAAGTTATGGATTAAAAGTAATTAGTTTAAGGGTTCAAGGGAGGGGATCTTAATTAGGGTCAGGAAGGTTATCAGTCAGGGCTATTTCAGCTGTAATTTGTGGAGTGAATAATTCAAATGTTTGTTTTCATTAATACTGTATTTGGTGTGCTGGGGGAAGCTGGGTTGGGATTATACTGTAATCCATTTATCTCTCCAGATGTGGAGAGGAGTTCTGGCAGAGCATAAAAACAATGATTTAAACGCTGATTAAACCCCTTCATGAAGTCTCGGCTCATGTTTGGGAAACTGGTATTTTATATTCACTTTGCAACGTATTTCGGCTGTTTATTCGGGAGTAAGCTGCACAGGGCTCATTTATTATATATGGTTTCCTTTACAGTGTGCATTACCAACCTGGAATTTTGACATGGATTCAGCCTGCGCCCATGTTCCATTTGGGTCATTCTTGAAGCTGTCCAATGTATTTTACCCCATAAAACCATATATATTTTAAAACTAGACACCCCAGGGTAATATAAATGGTGGTATTCTAACACCTTCCATGCACTAATTCTACCACCAACCTTTGTCAAAGTTTTAGGTAGTAATTTTGGTGTGTTTTTCTTCCACATACATTATATTTCAGGCATAAATTCACAGATCCTGTTTTATGTCACTGCCGAACAACACCTCAATAGCTGTTCAACATCAACTCCGGAGTACAAGGATAACACCCATGCATAGATTTGTTGTTTTGTTTTGGAATAAAAGGTCACATTTGTGAGGTGTGGATTTCCAACCTGGAATTTTGACATGCACGTACAGGTTTGTTGGCTTGGGGCTGAAAGGGCACACTTGGGAAGTGCGCATCTCAGTGTTCCAACTTGGAATTTTGACATATAATCAACCAGCGCCTATGTTCTATTTGAGATATCTTTGAAGCTGGCTAATGTAATTTACCCCCACCAAACCATATATTTTTTAAAGGAGACACCCACGACTGCTTGTGGCAAGGGCTCAGCAGCCACTGATACATCATTAGATAAAGTTACAGAAAACTGAGCAGGGTCAAAAATCGGCCTCAGAATCAATGCCTAAGCAGTGATCTGTGGCAACAAAGGGGTTAATAGCTCTTAGAAGAGCCTTTGTAGTACTGTAATACAGTACAATTAATCATTAAAAAAGGCAGAAAAGAAAAATGTGTTGCTGTGCAAGCTTGTGCAGTGATTTATGGACGGGAAGAGGTTAATACACAGCAAATGGCTTCTATAAAAGCCCTTGGGTCTCACAATTTTATAAAATTTAATTTGAACCCTAATAGTGATCTGTCTCTCTCCCTAACAAAAATGTAAATGAGGAGAGGGAGGCAGATCCAAACTGGTCATATCAATTTTCACAAATATTAATCTGACCAAGCAAATGGGGATGCTGATCATTCACCAAACCATCTTTGCCATGCGCTCAGACAGCTTCAAAAAACCTCAAAAATGTTTTTTTACTTTACATGTAACCCCCTAGCTGGTGTAAAAAAATTAATACAGTACAAAAAAAATTAATCCCTAAAAATGTTTATTGTTCCATAATTATAATTTGTTATAAATTATTTTACTACACTGATCTGTCTCTCTCCCTAACTAAAACACATGTGAGGAGAGGGAGGCAGATCCAAAGTGGTCAGATCAACATTTTACAAATATTGATCAGACCAGGCAATTGTGATGCTCATCTGTGCAATCACCACTGCCTTGCACTGACTGACAGTTAGAGATTGCCTCATCATAGTTACAGCCTCCAGAGCACAGGAAGCAGCTAGGGCAGAGTCATCTTGATCACACAGTGACCAAGATCTTGATTTTTTTTTTTAGTGTTGCTGACTGCCTCGTCTTGCGAGGCAGGTCAGCAACTCACACAGAGCCATAGGAAGCAATTTAATTAGTTTTCTATGCTCGTTTAAATCGCGCTGCTTCTTTAAAAACGGCATTTAAATCTCTCTCCAAAGTGATGGAAATGCCACCAGCGTTTTATTTCGGTATTGCACAATGCCGCCACACGAAAGTGCTTGTTTCAATGCAGGATGTGTCAGGTGTCCTATGTTTAAGAGCTGAAGATTGAATTTCCTATGAGATGTCACGTACAGGCAGTTTGCATCTTTTGTCAAGGTGTCGAGGTCTTCAACCTGGTGAGATAACTGAAAAAGGTTAAGCGTTTGCGCCTGTTGTTTGGAATTCAGGCAGTCCATCGATATACATATTTGTAAATTATCCTCAACTCTTGATGATTTGATATCAAGCAGCTCTCCTCTCACAGTCTACGTGATATCTTCGTTCGTGGAAGCTGTTTGAGGAATGAGCTCCATTCCACACCAGCAGGTTCTTCAGGGACAATTATGTCCTGCAAGAAGGAGTTTGCAGGACTGACTGGAGGCAACGCCATTTTGTTTGGTGGCCTGCTATCCTCATGATACAGAGAGAGCCAAAAAAAATACCTCGGCCAGAAATACAGTTCTTACCATCACAATCACTTAAACTACAGATTAGACAGCTCAGCACAAAAGGGCACAAGCGGCAACCACGTGTGCGCGAGTTTCTCAGCAAAGTCAGAGCTGCCAATGTATAAAATCTGCATGATTACAACAGGGGGATTAACCCTGCCAGCTCCAGAGAACGGTAAGATTCATATCTTTCTTCTGATTGTGAATTAATATGTAAAATACATTAAAATATTTATGGACGGCAGCAGTTACACAGACATTATAATGCTTTAACTATTCAAATGTTTTTACAAAAATCACCAACATTCTTAATAAATTAAACTAGCTACTATATAAAGAGACAGAATCACCCCTGCCCCAGCTCTGCTCCACAGTGTCACCCCTGCCCCAGTTCTGCTACCCAGTGTCATTCCTGCCCCCAATCTTCTCGCCCATGTCAGATTGGTTGAATTGGCACATGGATACCCATGTGAGCAGTAACGCCACATCAAGGCTTCAACCCTTGTTACTGACCATTCACACATCTTTCATATCTCCATTCACACACAGAATTATACACCATTCCCTCCATTCATACACAGCCAGACTTATTATATAGATAATACAGAGGCAGGAGTGACACTGGGGAGCAGAGCAGGGACAGAGGTGACACTGGGGAGCAGAGGGGGACAGGAGGGGTGACACAGGAGAGCAGAGAGCCTGCATTACTAAACTAATTATATAGAGGAAGAGGAGTATGATGAAATCTTGCTTGGCTCTTTAGGCAGGGTTGAACATTATGGGCTACTGATGGTTCACAAGGGTCAAGGATCTTGATAATTAGTGCTGTGGGTGCTTGGCAGATGACAGGCCAGGTGGTAAAAGAGGACTAGTTGTTATTGTCCTCTGGGGTGCTGCAAATGGGGCATATCAGAGGACTGCACCCAGGGCCACGAAGATCAAATTCATATTCCTCCCTCAGATGGTCTCTAGTTATGCCGCCATGATGGGGTCTTCTGTTTCTTTTCCAAACCCAATGGGATGGTTTTTCTGCCATCATCTATATGGAATCAAAAATAAATAAAAAAGATTTTATAAAGAAATACAATCTTCAAACATAGTTCGATAATAGCTTATTGTAATTTTATTAAAAAAATAAAAACCAGTTTGTTTTGATACAATAAAAAAATAGTACATGTGCTGTTAGGGTCCTGACCTGGCACTGAGTGGTGTAAGATTTAAGTACTTGTTCATGGATTTTTGAAATCATTTATTATAAAATAGTCAGTTATAACAAATTTTGCAAGCTATAACTATAAATGCTGCTATACAAACTAAAATAACTAAGGCATTCAACTTTTTATACCCTGCTACAATCGGTTTTTATTCTCCATCAAATTACTGGATTAAACATTGTTATCCTTTTACTATGTGATTGTCTTTATAGGAACCTCTCTTTACCCATTCTATTTTCTGAGAATGTTATCCTTTTTCAGTCTATCACTTTATTTCCAGGAATTTTTTCTACTCGAATACACAATATGCTCCCCATCATGCTTTAACACAAACCTGCTCGCAAGTTTCTGGTTTCACATAGGCTCGGTAACATAGCCTCTTCCAGAGCACATCCCTTAGAAGCAGGAATTGGGGTAGTTGGGGGTCCCATTCATTGCCTAGAGCCCAGGCAAAGATATCCTCATAGAACATATCGTCCTCCTCCATACAATTTGCAATATATCTGAAATCATACAAGAGGAACAATCTGTTCATCTTACCCAAATTTGTCACTTATTAGAAAGACATATAGTTTAATAACTGTATTTTAGTAAAATAGCAGTGGGTTTGAGATCTAATGAGTTAAGGACCTAATAAAATGGCTATAAAACCAAATCATCAGTATAGCTTACATACAGCAAGGATGGGCGTAAATATGACATGGTGGGTCGTAGGGGAGGGATTAAATTGTTTTGCTAGGGCTGTAAAGTGCAACAGGAAAATGAAAGGACATTGGAAATTGTAATAAGGGGGAAAGGATTGGGTGTCATGAAACGAGGAGACTACATTACATGGAGAGAGATAAAATATAGGGTGCATAACATAACATTCTGGAAGGCATGATAGAAGTGTAATAATCCTAAGTGTGTAAGTGTATGTAAAAATACTCACAGTAAACAAAAAAATGTAAGCCGGCAGTAGTATTCTGTACTGATCCTGGCTCTGATAAAGTAGACAAGTACCATGGCCAAAAGGTACTAGAAGGAGAAAAGCATCAGTTACAAGCTGAGAGTGAAGTTCGGGTGGATAAAGAACTGTTATTCCAGGCTAGGTGTCTGTCACATGAGGTATTTATATGTCACCCATGCCATAAAACAAGACCCTAAATTAACCCAGTCTATTATTGGACCAACATAGCATTAATGCTATTCTGCATCTACCATCACCCTCAAAGTGTGTCACCTGTTCTAGGTAAAATGACAAGAATAATTTGAAGCTATGGATGGATCAAAATCTGTCTGTTAATCTGTCTCTTCTAGCACTCTGAAAATTAAAGAAATACCTTGTCTGATATCCGCAGGCATCTGTCATTTGATAAAAAATCCCTGATGACTTCATCTTCTGCAATAAAATACATTTTCTTAATGTGATTTATCAATGTGAAATATACATTAACCCCTTCATATACTCATGTCATATTATTCTGTCATTATAATGTCGCTGTGGAACTCATGATGGCAAAATCTGTTGTGCATTCAGAGCATCATCAGTGGTCTCTGTGTCCCTGGTGAGTGCAGGGTAGAAGTTCTGACCTGTACTCTTCTATGTCATTTGGGGCCACCTTCTATTGCCCCCTGCTGACAGATGAGAAACTGCACAGCATAGATGTTGAAGCACACCTTGATGATGTCATCCGTGACATCATCAGGGTTTAAATGATCAGTCAAATGATGGTGGTTCCCTGTCGCTGAGTTTTCCTAGGGTCTGTAAAAACTTTATAGAGTCTATTAAGTGAGCTACCAAGAGATCTGCAAGTGAAGTGCAAAAATCAGACATTAATATTTACAAAAATAGATAATTTGCAGAATTTATCCATCTGAGCTAGTAAGGGAGAACTGTCAGCAAAATTTACGTTCTGTTTAATTAAAATATTGTATCTAGTGTGCACATTTTAAACAGAAAAGCATTACATAAATAAGTTCCTTATTGAGTCCTCTTTGCTTATATATCTAAATCTGGTGGCATAAATGACTCATTTGACCCAAGATCCTAAACACATGGCTGCCCCCTGATAGATCTATACAAGCAAAGAGGGCTCAATACGTTACTTTATTTTAACTCATTCATTAAAGCATTTCTATTTAATATGTATACATTTTATGTAATCTTTCAATTAAACCGAATTGAATTTTACCCCGACAGTTATCCTTTAATATCTGACTTTTGCTTCAATTGTCACCTAATTTTAAGTGAATAGACCCCATGAGGACTTTACCCCTTGAATCTCTTTCACCACCACTCACTTAAACATTTACCATGGTGAAGACGAGCTATAGAACAGCACATATGTAAATCTACCAAACTATAATTACAAGGTTGTCTGATCTTAATATATATATAGAAACTTTTGTGCAATGGCTTTGGTGACTGCTACAAATGTTATTTTTTCAGAATAGCAAAGAAAATAACAATTTGTACCTTTAACCTCTTAAGGACAGAGCCTTTGAAACATTTTTGTCCTTTCTGGACAATGCCTATTTTAACATTTGTGTGCTGTTTGTGTTTAGCAGTAATTTTCTTCTTTGTCATTTGCTGTACCCACACATATTATATATTGTTTTTATCGGGACAAGAAGGGCTTTCTATGGATGCCATCTTTTTGATCATATCTTATCATATTATTAAAAAAAAAAAAAAAATATGGTAAAAAAAAACAAAATACACAAATTTCTTTGTTTTTATTTGAAACAACTTCTCCTCATCGACAATAGCGAACGAAAAAACATGCTAAATAGATTCTACTATTTCTCCTGAGTACATGGATACCACCCATGCATAGGTTTGTTGGGTTGTTTGGGGGCTAAAATGCCAAATTTTTGAGGTGCAGTTTTTTGTTTTCCAACTTGAAATTTTTACATGCAGACAGCCTGCACCCATGTCCCATTTGGGACATATTTGAAGCCAGCTAGTGTATTTTACCCCATCAACCCATATATTTTTTAAAAGAAGACACCTTAGGCTATCTCAAATGGTGGTATTTTTACACTTTCCATGCACTAATTCTACCACCAGCCTTTGTCAAACTTTGTGGTAGTAATTTTTTTGTGGTTTTTTTTCACAAACCTTGTACTTCAGACATGAATTCACAGATTATGGTATGTGTCACTGCCAAATAACACCCTAATAAGTGTTCAGCAACATCTCTTGAGTACAGGGATACCACCCATGCATAGGTTTGTTGGGTTGTTTGGGGGGTAAAAGGCCAAATTTGGTAGGTGCAGTTTTTTGTTTTCCAAATTAAAATTTTGACATGCAGACCACCTGCACCCATGTCCCATTTGGGACATATTTGAAACCAGCCAGTGTATTTTACCCCATCAACCCATATATTTTTTAAAAGAAGACACCTTAGGCTATCTCAAATGGTGGTATTTTTACACTTTCCATGCACTAATTCTACCACCAGCCTTTGTCAAACTTTGTGGTAGTAATTTTTTTGTGGTTTTTTTTCACAAACCTTGTACTTCAGACATGAATTCACAGATTTTGGTATGTGTCACTGCCAAATAACACCCCAATAAGTGTTCAGCAACATCTCTTGAGTACAGGGATACCACCCATGCATAGGTTTGTTGGGTTGTTTGGGGAGTAAAAGGCCAAATTTGGTAGGTGCAGTTTTTGGTTTTCCAAATTAAAATTTTGACATGCAGACCGCCTGCACCCATGTCCCATTTGGGACATATTTGAAACCAGCCAGTGTATTTTACCCCATCAACCCATATATTTTTTAAAAGTAGACACCCAACGCTATTTCAAATGGTGGTATTTTAACACTTTCCATGCACTAATTCTACCACCAGCCTTTGTCAAAGTTTGTGGTAGTAATTTTTGTGTGGTTTTTTTTCACAAATATTGTATTTTAGACATAAATTCACAGATTTTGGTATGTGTCACTGCCAAACAATAACCCAATATGTGTTCAACAACATATCCTGAGTACAGGGATACCACCCATGCATAGGTTTGTTGGGTTGTTTGGGGGCTAAAGGGCCACATTGTGAAGGTGCGCATTTTCAACTTGGAATATTGACGTGTAGTCAGCCTGAGCCCATCTTTCATTTGGGACTTTTTTTTAAGTAGGACAGTGTATTTTACCCCAAAAAGTATATATTTTGTAAAAGTAGACACCCTAGGCTATTTTAAATGGTGTTATTTTAACACTTTCCATGCACCAATTCTACCACCAGCCTTTGTCAAAGTTTGTGGTAGTCATTTTATTGTGTATTTTTTCCCACATACATTGCACTTTAGACACAAATTCACATATTTCGGTATGTGTCACTGACAAACAATACCACAATATATGTTCAGCAACATCTCCCGAGCACAGGGATACCACCCATGCATAGCTTTGTCAGCTTTGTTAGGGGTTGAAAGGCTACATTTGAGAGGTGCGCTTTTTGATTTTCAAACTTGGAATTTGAACATGTAGAGCAAGGAAGGGGTTAATAGCTCTTATAAGAGCATTTGTAGTACTGTACAAAAAAATTAACCCCTAAAAATGCACAGACAAGAAAAAATGTTCTGCTGTGCAGTGATCAGTGGCAGGGAAGGGGTTAATACACTACACTATACAAAAGGTATGGCTTTTATAAAAGCCCTTGGGACTCACAATTTATTAACATTTTATTTAATTTATTACAATTTAAAAATTATGTTATACAGATCTGTCTCTTTCCCTCACTAAAACTCAAGTGAGGAGAGGGAGGCAGATCCATATGGGTCAGAACAATATTTACGGACCAGACGAATGGTGATGCTCATCTGAGAAATCACCAAACCACCTTTGCCACTGATCGGCTGTTACTGATCGCTATACACGCGTTCAGACAGCTTCAAAAGGAATACACGTAATCCCCTAGTGGGTATAATTAACCCCTAGTGAGTCTGACAAAAAAAATGCTGATAGCAAAAAAAATCCTTCCGCGACTAGATTGCTCCATATGCGCTGCTTAGGCAGTGACCATATGCACTGCTTAGGCAGTGACCATATGTGCTGCTTAGGAAGTGATATACGGCAAGGAAGGGGTTAATAGCTCTTAAAAGAGCCTTTGATATACTGTAATAAATCAAAGTAAAATAAAATAACCCCTAAAAAAATGCACAGACAGCAAAAAATGTGCTGCTGTGTAAGATCACTGCGTACACAGCGATCAATTGCAGGGAAGGGGTTAAATACTGGAAACGGCTTTTATAAAAGCCTTTGGGTCTCAATTCTATTAAATATATTATAATTAAAAACTTACATTATACAGCTCTGTCTCCCTCCCTCACTAAAACTCAAGTGAGAGGGAGGCAGATCTACACGGGTCAGATCAAATATTTACACATATTGATCTAACCAGACGAATGGTGATGCTCATCTGAGCAAACGCCAACCCGCCATTGTCACTTATCAGCTGTTACTGATCGCTATACATGCGCTCAGACAGCTAAAAAAATTTTTTACGTTAAACGTAGTCCCCTAGCGGGTATAATTAACACGTGACGGGTGTAATAAAAAAGTTTTAAAAAAATTAAAAATGCTTCTGCAGCAAGATTGCTGCATTTGCGTCAGATCGCTGATTAGGCAGTGATCTACGGCAAGAAAGGGGTTAATCTCTCTTAAAAGAGGTTTTTTTATACTGTAATGAATTACAGTAAAAAAAAATAACCCCTAAAAAATGCACAGACAGCAAAAAATGTGCTGCTGTGTATGATCACTGCGTACACAGCGATCAATGGCAGGGAAGGGGTTAAATGGCTTTTATAAAAGCCCTTGGTGTTTAAAATTTTATTAAATATTTTTTTTATTATTTTATTTTATTTTTTTACTTGATCTGATCTGTCTCTCTCCCTTACTATAACTAGTAAGGTGAGGGAGGCAGATCAATACTTGTCAAAGGCAATATTTAGTAATATTGCCTTTGACAGTATGGTAAGTGCTCATCAGAGCACTTACCATACATGCCTGCACACAGATCACATAGATCTGCTGTGCCGGCATCCATTGGCTCCCCCTAGAGCATCGGAAGTGAAATACTTTCACTAACGATGCTCTTGCCATTAGAAGGGAAACGCTGCCTGTACAGGCAGCGTTCCCTTCTACTGAGCCGATGGGGTCTGGGCAGCCTGGAGGTGTTGTTAAGTGCCTCGCTGGCGAGGCACTTTAACAACACCGCAGATGCTTAGAAAGCGAACGATCGTTCTCTTTCTAAGCACATGTGTGCAGCGGGCGCAGCCATTTTTAAATGGCTGCTACGATCACTCCGTGGAGTGATCGTAGCGCGCCCCTGCACATTTGGGGGGTGTTGCACAATGCCTCTACCTAGAGGCATTGTAGCAACACCGTTAGAGTAAAGAAAGCGACCGCTGGTCGCTTTCTTTACTCCATTTAGTGCATGACGTGCCAGGCACGTCAGCTGTCGGCAAGTCCACGATTTGCCGTGACGTGCCTGGCACGTCATCTGTCGTTAAGGGGTTAAACACTGTCCAAGTAATTGCTGAAAGCAAATGGAAATTCCACGTGAATATTTCTAAATAAGGTGCAATAAAAGTTGCTATTTTATTTACCACAAGACCAATGTATGAATGCATGAAGGAATGGATGACTGTAGGAATGTATGTATAAGTGATGCTTTCACATTGAAAATCGTAAAAATTGAAATCTATAACATTATGTATATCTATTTATAAAATTTGCACAATGTTAACATGCAATTAAATACAGTATTTTATTGCATAATCTTTTATTTTCACTGAAAATTATTTTTGTATATTATAATAGAAGACATAGAACATCGAAAGATGAACAATTAAACAAATAGATATGAAATGTCTACTTTATAAAAGACACAATGATGTTATAACCTAAAAATTAACATGATTGATTAAACAAAACTGAGTGTCAAAAAGAAAAAGGAAAAAAAAGTTGCTATTTGGGGGAATTTATCACAATTTAAAACGTTTTATATTTTTATATTTAATAATGGCTTATCCATAATAAATGATGTATATTTGCCAAAATAATCTTAATGTGACTGTAGCAATCTCTATAAAGCAGGGCATCTTACCAAGGAGTCTGTAAAAAGTCTCCCTCTCCTTTCGTCCTATTTTACAGTCTCTCTTGGCCTGCTGCAGTTCTTTTATGAGACGAGATATGTCCGTGTTGCCCGAATTTCCTCTTTTAGGAGAAGGAGTCTTCATTTCATTCCTGCAGTGGGATCACAGCTGGCATCAGTTTTCTTTTAGTCATGTTTTAAACGCTTCCTTAAAAGGTAGTCTAATACTAATTCCCACCACTGTATATGTACAAACCGTAATTGCCTCTGACTGCCTCTCTCCCCCTAATCCTGCCCACAAGCATCTTCAAAGGTCAGACAACTACTCAAGAGCTCAGGGGGCAGCTGAAGAGGATGTCTGTGCACCTGGGCAGTGCACAGACATCCTCCACTAGACACCAGGGAATTGCTCACATATTTGGGGAGCGTGGATGGCACGTCCACGTGGGTGCAGTGGCAAGTTCATGTGGTTGCAATATGTAGGCAGTGGAAAGTCCATGTGGGTGCAATATGGGTGCATGTCAAGTCCATGTGGGTGCTATCTGGGTACAGTGCAAAGTACTGTGGGTGTAATATGGGTGCAGTGTCAAATCCTATAGGTACTGTGGCAAGTCTTGTGGGTGCTGTGATGGGAGGAGGACAAAGGAAGGAAATAAAAGCAATAAATGCTTTTTTCCAATAACATTTTTATTAAAAATGTAAAAAGTTTAAATTTGACAGAACATTTACTAGGAAAACTTTTTTTTCCTATATTGTTAACCTTATATTTAGGTACTTTTTCAGTCATTGGGAGTAAGATTTAAAAGACAATAACTCAAAATGTATTTGTAAATTATTCATTAAATGTTAGATTAATAAGTATTTCCAAGATCAGTAATAAATCTATTGTACTTACGGATTAACAGTAGGGCTGCAGCTCGTAGTCTCCTCCAGGTGTTTCCTCTTGCGTGTACATTTGCGACCAATCTCTCTCTCTCCTGGCGGATCGCTTTCTTGTGCTGCATTTGCATAAAAAATGTAAACATAGCAATGTGCAGCTTCAGACACTGCCATATAATTACCAAAAAGAAAAGAAAAACCTTTACATTTACAGTATTTCTATGTGGGAAAAATATTTTAGGCAAAAGGTAAAAAAAAAAGATATATTTTATTATAAAGATTATGTATATTTGCCAAACGCTTAATGCACTGAAAAAAATGTAACCTGCACTAAGAACAGGAAACACCATGCTCATTTAAACACAGCCAGAAAAGATCACCTAAACTCCAGCAGGGGCTATCCCCATTATATCAGTCCATCTCATTGATTTGCTTCCCATATCTGACTGTTTTCAGGATTTAGGTGGTCATAGGACCAATGTGCATTAGATACCAGATAGGATTATCAAAGACATCTTCTTGTCTAGGGAGGCTTGCCATGAATCAACTGGTTAAAGCTTTATACAAAGCATATTTCACCTAGAGTGTGCAAAGCCATAACGGTTGTTTAGGTGATCTCTTCTGACTGTGTAGATTTTAACTGAACATGGTGTTTCCTGTTCATAGAACAGGTTACATGTGTCATACTGTTGGCTTTCACTGCTGGATATAATTACTTATTTTACTCCCCAGTGGTTATATTTGTATCAGGGACACCTTGCTTGTAGCTTTAAGTGGTTTTATTCCATTGAGCCTGTTCTTTATATCAATATTTTAAAAAGCTATGTTTTAATTAATCTGTTCAGTCATGAATTTAGTTTATTCTCTTTACCCATGTCATTTCTCAATAAAGCAAGCATTATATAACAAAAATCTTAATACAACTGACACAATCCAAATGAAGTAAAGGTAAAGTCTATTACCAGGGAGTGTGCAGGACACCTTCATCTCCTGACTAGATGTCTCCAAATTGTTCAGCTGTCTTCTTTTTGGAGTAGGAGACTTCACGACATCCCTGCAGTGGGACTTGTGTCAGTTTTATTTTAATCATGTCTTAAACACTTCCCTATAATGTAATAATACTTCCCAGAATTGTGCATATGTACAAATATAATTAGTATTTAATGTTGCATAAAAAGAGACCCTTGGCAGAATGGGAATGTGAAAGATATTAGCAAAGGACATTTCTCCATTGATACCTGCTGGTCCACCTTGGCCCTCCATACTGACAGTAATGTGATATGATGTCTTATACTAGCATTCTGTCACTAGTCACTGCATACAGATGTACGCTCAGAGTTGCTGGACAGAATTAGGAGTTAAGGTTTTTATCCCTGATGTGATTCAGTGAGGGTCAGATAAATTAGTGTTTCCCATATCTACAATAGGTTTATTTATACTTACTGCTGAATCCCAGAGCTGCTGCTTTCAGTCTCCCCTTTCACACATCTCCTGGTATATATGTTATCCTCCTGATCAGCCTTTCTTCTGTGTGATAAACTGGCCTCTCTGGAATAGAATATACATTATACACATTTATAATATAATAAACCGTTACTATTATTATTGCCAATTAATAATAACAGCTTTCTTTTAGTCATGTTTTAAACACTTCCTTAGAAGAGAGTCTAATAATAATTCCTAAAACCGTGTGTATGTACAAACCGTAATTGCCTCTGACTGCCTCTCTCCCCCTAACCCTGCCCCCAAGTGTCTTCAAAAGTCAGACATGACCTCCCAACTCTCCAACTCATTGACTGTAAGGGGGCAGCTGAAGAGGATGTCTGTGCACCTGGGCAGTGCACAGACATCCTCCACTAGACACCAGGGAATGCTAAAATGGATGGCACGTCCACGTATGTGCAGTGGCAAGTTCATGTGGTTGCAATATGTATGCAGCGGAAAGTCCATGTGGGTGCAATATGGGTGCATGGCAAGTCCATGTGGGTGCTATCTGGGTACAGTGCAAAGTACTATGGGTGTAATATGGGTGCAGTGTCAAATCCTATATGTACTGTGGCAAGTCTTGTGGGTGCTGTGATAGGAGGAGGACAAATGAAGGAAATAAAAGCAAGAAATGCATTTTTTCAATAACATTTTTAATAAAATTGAAAAACTTTTACATGTGAAGGAACATTTACTAGTAAAACTGTTTTTCCTATATTGTTACCTTATATTTAGGCACTTTTTCAGTCATTATGAGGCAGATTTAAAAGACAATAACTCAAAATATATTTGTAAATTACTCATTACATTTTAGATTAATGAGTATTTCCCAGATCAGTAATAAATCTATTGCACTTACAGATTAACATTAGGACTGCAGCTATTAGTCTCCTCCAGGTGTTTTCTCTTGCCTGTACATTTGCGACCCATCACTCTCTCTCCTGGAGGATCGCTTTCTTGTGCTGCATTTGCATAAAAAATGTAAACATAGCAATGTGCAGCTTCAGACACTGCCATATAATTACCAAAAAGAAAAGAAAAACCTTCACATTTACAGTATTTCTATGTGTGAAAAATATTTTAGGCAAAAGTTAAATTTAAAAAAAAAAAAAAAAAAAAGATATCTTTTATTACAATAAATTATGTATATTTGCAAACGCTTAAGGCACTGAAAAAATGTAACCTGCACTAAGAACAGGAAACACTGTGCTCATTTAAACAAAGCCAGAAAAGATCACCTAAACTCCAGCCGGGGCTATCCCCATTATATAAGTCTATCTCATTGATTTGCTTCCCATATCTGACTGTTTTCAGGATTTAGGTGGTCATAGGACCAATGTGCATTAGATCCCAGATAGGATTAGCTAAGACACTCCCTTATCTTCTTGTCTAGGTTTAGATTGTGTAGATTTAGGTTTAGATGTGTAGATTTTAACTGGACATGGTGTTTCCTGTCCATCGAACAGGTTACACGTGTCATAGTGTTGGCTTTCACTATTGGATATAATTACTTCTTTTACTCCCCAGTGCTTATATTTGTATCAGGGACACTTTGCTTGTAGCTTTAAGTGGTTTTATTCCATTGAGGCTGTTCTTTATTGCAATATTAATAAAAGCCATTAATTAATCTGTTCAGTCATGAATTTAGTTTATTTTCTTTACCCATATCATTTCTAATAAAGCAACATTGCATAACAAAATGGTTAATGCAACTGACACAATCCATATGAAGTACAAGGTAGAGTCTGTTACCAGGGAGTGTGCAGGACGCCTTCATCTCCTGACTAGATGTCTCCATGTTGTTCAGCTGTCTTCTTTTTGGAGTAGGAGACTTCACGACATCCCTGCAGTGCGACTTGTATCAGTTTTATTTTAATCATGTCTTAAACACTTCCCTATAGTTTAATAATACTTCCCAACATTGTGCATATGTACAAATATAATTAGTATTTAATGTTGCATAAAAAGAGACCCTTGGCAGAATGGGAATGTGAAAGATATTAGCAAAGGAAGTTTCTCCATTGATACCTGCTGGTCCACCTTGGCCCTCCATACTGACAATAATGTGATTTGATGTCTTATCCTAGCATTCTGTCACTAGTCACTGCATACATTTGTACGCTCAGAGTAGCTGGACAGAAGGAGGAGTTATGGTTTTTATCCCTGATGTGATTCAGTGAGGGTCAGATAAATTAGTGTTACCCATATCTACAATAGATTTATTTATACTTACTGCTGAATCCCAGAGCTGCTGCTCTCAGTCTCCCCTTTCTCACATCTCCTGGTATATCTGTTACCCATAGTGAAAAAAATGTAACAGAAAGAAGTTAATTAAAATATCTAAATCACTTAAATATGTGTATTTATCTGATAAGTAACTAAGATAAATAAAAAATTATCTACAACTATGTGAAAATATTTACTCTATTTACTATGAGGTTAAATATAATATAATGTGTGATATATTAATTCTATGTATATTAATGTATGTAATATATAAAATGCTTCAGAAGTAGCTGGAAGTCCTCCTCTTCTTCACATCGTCCTCCGGAATTCTCAGGCAGTTTGAAAAGATACAACTGACTCGTACTAGAAATGCTAACATGCAACCATGACAACAATTCTGGAACCGTGATGTCATCACTGTGCCCAGCATCAGTTGGAGCAGTATTATATCAGTGTCTATTTTACCGCAATAATTATTTTACATATAAGAATTGTCACATAAAACTTAAGCCCTAAGGCTTTTACCCCACATGTGGATGAGAGCAGTTTTTACATTTGCACCGTCTCTAACTTGCATCTTTTTTATTTACTGTATCCACAAATTGGGGGCTTTCCTTAGATTTTATAACCTATATTTTCGAATAAAAGAGATTTATATATTTGTACTGACTGTGGGTGAACTTCATGTGTCTGAGTCCAAGTATATTACTTGGATAGGAACAGTAGTGCACACTATTAGACTATATGATCTACTGAATAAAGAGAGAATAGAGACGGGAATTTCAAACTTTAAGCCAATGTAGAAGAGTTGGAAAAGTTCTCTCAATTAGCTGCATTGGAGAAGTTTTCCAACTCTGCTATTTTGGCCTATTCCTAGCAATTACCGTATTTGCTCGATTATAACACAACCCTGATTATAAGACGACCCACAAACTTTGGATATTCCTTTAGGAAAAAAAACTTAAAGCCTGAATTTAAGACTACCCTGTTGGAAAAAAGTTCAACTTGTATATATTCACATGTAAATTGCTTTTTTAATAAAAAAAATTACATCAACAAATGCATTTCTTGTTTTTATTTCCTCTTATGTGCCAATGCTGCCTCTCTCTTTCCCTTGCCCCCAGCTTTATCTCTCTCCCGTTACTCTGTGCCCTCCTCCCTTTGTCTCTCTCTTCCCCCCTCCCTCCCCTTATTTCTGTCTCTTCCCACCTCCCTCCCCTTGTTGCTCTGTCCCCCCCCTCACCTGTGACTCGATCCCTGGTGGCTAGTGGGGGCAGCCAGGGGATGTCTGCATGATATGTCCCCCAGCTGCACGATTCTCCCTGGTGGCTAGCGGTGATGTCTGCGCGTTGGGACTTTTATGACGAAGCATGCTGCTCCGTCAATATGGCTCCTACGATCGCTCCGTGGGGCGATAGTGGGTGCCCCAGAAAATAAATTTTGGTGCTGGCTATTGCATCAACATCGAGGCAATAGACCAGCACCATTAAAGCAGTTTTCGCCATCGTTGATGACGAAAACCGCTTGATTCACCACAGGATGTGCCCGGCACGTCCATTGTCGGGAACAGAGTTCCCGCGAGGACGTGTGTGACAAGTCCATTGTCGCGAAGGTGTTAACATCATCATTTTTTATATGATATGAAAAAGCAATTTACATGTGAATATATACAAGTTAAACTTTTTGCCTATAGGGTAGTCTTCTATTCAGGCTTTTATTTTTTTTTACTAAAGGAATATCCAACGTTTGGGGGGTCGTCTTATGATAAGGGTCGTCTTATACAATTACCATATTTGCTTGTAGATACACACACAGCCACAATTACACGCACAGGCAGACTAACACGCACACAGTTCCACACTTACAAACACATATTTAAGGATATTATTTATCTGAATTTTTTTTCTCTTCAAAAAAAAAGTTAGTAAATTAAACTGGACTTAATTGTTTGTCTTTTTTGTGGATATTTTTTTGTATATGATGTATTATTTTAAATAGCGCTGATCAACTTTTATTGTGTGTGTTGATAATCTGTAAAACAGTGACACTTTACACACTTGTTTATACTATATCTTTATTTGGATTTATTAGGTTATAAACTGATCTGCTAAATATTACCGTCAGTGTAATTTATCAAATTGTTTAACAGATTATAGAATTTATCAGTACACACACAATCAACACAATTTTTTTTTATACTGGGGCTTTGGACACCTATTGGGGATGCTACTCCATGCAGGTAGTGTTTTTTTAAATCTTCCCTCCCTCGGACCCGTGCACGTCACACGCAGGGTAGAGGGACATTTCCCTGACAATTCTGCTGATAATGTAGGATCTTTGTTCCACCGATGCTGCTTGTAAGTACACGTGAGGTTGGAGGTGCTGCTACTGGCCACCCCTGGCCTAGGGTGTCTACCTTTACAATATATGGTTTTATGGGGTAAAACACTGTCCGGCTTCAAAAATCTCCCAAATAGAACATGGGCAGAGGCCGACTACATGTCAAAATTCCAAGCTGGAAATGCCCACCTCCCAGATGATATCCCTGTACTCAGAACAAGTAGTAGAATTGATTTTGCAGGGGGGGGGGGGGTATTAGCTTTTGTAGACAAACTAAAAGATTTTCTTTTAACCAAGTCATAAAAAGTTTTCCCCTCCATTATAGGATGCAATCAAAATGATGGTATCTAAAGCAAGCCCTTCTTGGCCTGATAAAAATGTGTGGCTACAGCAAATGTCAAAGAAGAATATTACAGCTAAACACAAAACTGCACAGAAATGGTAATAGCCATTGTCCAGAATGGCCAAATGTTTCAAAGGGTCTGTCCTTAAGGGGTTAAAGGTTGTGGTGGAATTTTTTTTCACATGCATTCATGTATCAACTTACAGGTTGTCTGTTACTGAAAATCAGTGGTGATTGGTATTGCAGAAACAGACTGCATACAATACACCTCATGCCTAACATTTCATTAATGTACATATTTTTTAAATAGTAACGTCAGCTACAATTTATAGCTTTGTTAATCAAAATTGGAGTTTCTATTTAAACTACACATTTGAAAAATTAGCTAGGGTGAAGTTACAGTAAGTCTTTTTTGCAGACGGACTGTACATGCATGATAGGTGGACTGATAATTTTTCTCCTTTGGGTGGAGAAGGTTGCAAGTGCCATTGCTCTGAAAAAGACTTATATTAGAGGTCTGATAAGACTACCCTTGAACAGATGTCCTACTATGGACGCTAGTCTAGTCAGGTGGCCTTATTATAAAACAACCTTTAAAGATGAGACAAGGAATCTTTTCAGAGCTGCGATGAGCTAATAACTGAAGGACATGCTTTGCAAGCCTAGTCTTTTGGGATCAGAATGGGACAGCCTAGAACATCCTAGTGTCACAAAAGGAGTTAATACATACTATGAATATTCCCCCCTCCCCCACACACAAATATGGTGTAGTACGTGTTTACTGAATACCCCTACTTTCCTTTTACACATACAACGTTTAACCAGAGAGACAAACTTCCCACGGAACAGGGGCAAAAGTTATTTGCACAAAGTTGGTCAATGTATCTTGTCGCTGGTTGGGTATGTCCCTTGAAGATGCTTGGACACCAGAGGGGCTGGATATGATTAGAAATCACATCAAATCAGTTTACCATTTAATACACCACATAACTTGTGTTGAATTTTAGCGATGTGTTTTTGGGGACACTAAATGTGTTTGTTGGAGCCATAAGTCTTCTATTGAATGGTCTGGGGGTATACCCCTTGTGTTTGGGAACTATATAGCCCACTTGTCAAACATAGCTACCAAGGTCCTATTTACCCCATTAAAACTTCATGGTATGCCACTGTCAAATCATTATCTTCAGTAGTGTTCACATTTTTACTGCAACTGAAAAAGAACTTATCCTGGTTACAGTTTAAGCTGCCAGTGTACCACTGCCCTGTAAAGAATGATGCAAGACTGAAGTCAAGAGTAGAGTTGCATTTTATTAAATATGTCAGATAGTGTAGGAAACAGGATGTCTATCCCTGAACATTCAAGATCAGTTTACTTCTTTGTAGCTTTGACAGCAGATTTTGTCACTTTCCCAGCAGCTGCAGATTTTTTGTCCACACCTTTGATCACCCCAACTGCAACCGTCTGCCTCATGTCTCTGACTGCAAATCGACCTGCAGGGATAAGTTCATGCAAGATATTAGTCAGAGGGAAGCCACAAAACAGCTAATATATTAAAAGCATTGCTGTGCCAAGTGTGGCTAGTACAGGTTTGTTTAGTATCCTCCAATCAATGGGAAAAATATCCCATGCGTGCTAGATTACTGCAAGTAATAAGTAATGCTTTCCATCCCCCAAGCAAAGCTTCGGATATAAATGCATGGACAAAACCACTTGTTCCCTTTATTACTGCCAGTTGTAGTATAATTTTGAGAGACCGTACAAGGCCATTGATTCTTACCAAGTGGGGGATAATCAGAGAAAGACTCCACACACATGGGTTTCCCAGGGACCATTTCAACAATAGCAGCATCTCCAGACTTCAGAGATTTGGGATTATCCTCCAGTTTCTTGCCAGATCTGCGATCTATCTTCTCCTTCAGTTCTGCAAACTTGCAGGCTATGTGAGCAGTGTGACAGTCAAGAACAGGTGCATAACCAGCACCAATCTGTCCAGGATGATTAAGGATGATCACCTGTGAAAAGATGATCAGTGAGAATTGACAAGGGTTAAGTCTTTCCCCCCAGCAATCACAAAAACTAACAGATGGGGGGGGTCTGTGCTACAGTATTATCTTCCCCCTTTCCCACCCAAACAACCTGCTGATAGCCAGTAAGGTAAACAGTAAGGCAAGATCAAAAATGGAGGTGGGTTAAAAAGAAAGCATCTGGAGGCAAAGTTGACTAGCTCTGCTCCCATCAGTACTAAATATATAGCTAACACTTTAGCCATGTGAATTTAAAAACTGCAAATATAGCTAGAGCAGACAAGTAGAGTAAGTTTGTAATCTGTAGCATTCATTACCTGAGCTGTGAAGCTGCCAGCTTGCATCGGTGGATCGTTCTTGCTATCACCAGCTACATTCCCTCTCCTTATGTCTTTTACAGAGATGTTCTTTACATTAAATCCCACATTATCACCAGGAAAGGCCTCTTGCAAAGCCTCGTGATGCATTTCTACAGACTTTACTTCTGTAGTTACACTACTAGGTGCAAAGGTAACCACCATGCCAGGCTTCAGGACCCCCGTCTCCACTCTTCCAACAGGCACTGTACCAATACCTAGAAGGCAGAGAAAGAGTGTAATGCACCAATGTTTGCTTTTAGCTGCAATTTCATTTCTTGTTTAATGTACACATCTACAGTTTAGAGCCCTAAACTTGAGATCTAGTGAGTTTGTCCCCTTACCTCCAATTTTGTACACATCCTGCAGAGGAAGGCGCAGAGGTTTGTTTGTAGGTCTTGTAGGAGGGATAATACTGTCTAAGGCTTCAAGAAGAGTTGTCCCATTGGCATTTCCCTCTTTTCGCTCCACTTTCCATCCTTTGAACCAGGGCATCTAAATACAGATATTATTGTTACATGTTCATCTCAATAATGCTTTAGGGACAAACAGATTTGGCTTTTGCTAGAGTCATATCTTACATTGGCACTTGGCTCCAGCATGTTGTCTCCATGCCATCCAGATATTGGCACAAATGCTACTGTGGCTGGGTTGTAACCGATCTTTTTGATGTAGGTACTGACTTCCTTGGTAATCTCCTGAAATCTCTTCTGGCTGTAGGGAGGCTCAGTGGAGTCCATCTTATTGACACCAATTATTAGTTGCTTAACCCCCAGGGTAAAAGCAAGGAGAGCATGCTCTCGAGTTTGTCCATTCTTAGAGATACCGGCTTCAAATTCACCTACTCCACCAGCCACAATAAGTACGGCACAGTCTGCCTGCAAGAGATCAAATTTTGGGGTTAGAGTACATGTCAAGTAGAGACTGGTGAAGATTAAACATTTATTTATAATAGTGCCAGGTACAGAGCATGGAAGGGAACTACATACCAAGACAGACTAGAAAACAGACTGGTACATGAGGCAGAGAGCCCTGCTTGCAAGCTTACAGTACCTGAGAAGTGCCAGTGATCATGTTCTTGATGAAGTCACGATGTCCAGGAGCATCAATGATTGTGATGTAGTATTTGGCAGTTTCAAATTTCCAGAGAGAGATATCAATAGTAATTCCACGTTCTCGCTCTGCCTTCAGTTTATCCAAGACCCATGCATATTTGAAGGAGCCTTTACCCATCTGCAAGGGATAACACGTGGTTTTATTTACACTGGAAGTTTAGTCAACCATTGTTTAAAATATTGCTTTAAAAAGGTTTACAAAATGGAGTCATTGACCTTTATGCAGAAGTTTGTATGCCACCACAAATACACCTAGGCAAAGCCATGTGATGCCCAGAGTTCTATTAAAGCCTTCAGAGTTTTGTTTTATACACACACACCAATAATGTAGAATTTTTAAATCACAGGATGGTACAAATAACAGTGCTGTATAGCACACTAGTTTATATTAGGCATTTGGTAGACCTAAACTTTGTTTAGAGACAAGGCCATGAATAAGTATGACCTAGTTTTGTTGCTTCTGTTTTGTATTAATCAAGCCTCAATTAAACTTTGTATTTTGAGCTTGTTCTTTTGAAATCACTTTTGCCGAAAGCTTTATGTTCAAGTGTCTTTCTATTAGAAGACAATTATATAAGGGCACTCTAACTTTGCATATTTGTTTGTCACACTTGGGAAAATTATATTTAGGTGTAGGGTGGAAGCAGTTATTCAAGCAAATTAGAAAATGCTAGATACAATAAATCTTGTGAAATATTTGAAGACTATAGGCCTAAAAACCCCTGCAATATTAGTGTACTAGACTTCAAGATAAAATGCCAAATAAATTATAGTTTAAATACTATAAAGTTTTAATACACTGATATCACAGGGTTTTTTAGGCCTATAGTCTTCAGCTATTACACAAGATTTAATATCCTATAATATTAACTTCTATGTCACTGAAGTCAAAAGCGCTGGTAAATTAATGTTGAGAGCTTAGATAAGGAGACTGGCTATTGAACCACCACATTCTATTACACCTTCATGTAGTATAAGAAAAAGCAAATACCGGTTAGGTGCAAAACTCACTTTTGCAATGTACTAGACACCTTTAATGCTCAAATTAGAAAATGAGGATATTGTGAATAAAAGGGTATAATTGTGAATGTCTGTTAGCACTGGCTAAATGCTTGTGTTATTCACATACAGAAGATATTTTGCAATATAGTATCAAAACTGGCAAATACAGAAGGTGCAATAAGTACTCCATACACAGATTATACCTACTTTTACCCCCACTACACTGACTTGATACATGAAAACAAGGGTCATTTTAGGAGACCTAAAACTTTAAGGTTAAAAAGTGATAAGTCCGTTTCTTTTACATTATGCAGCAGCATGTACCCAAATATAGTTGATCCTTGAGATTTTTTAAAAATTAGACGCTTTAAGACCTTGTTCTGGACAGTTTCTTATCGAAGTTAGTTAATTTAGATACAGGCCCACATTAGAAGATAAAACAATACCCCAAGCAGCGCCGGGGAGGAGGGAAACAAACATGCTGTGGACATAAAAAGCCACGAACTACCAACATTTGAAACCCTCCCCCCCCCCCCCCCCAAACACGTTATTACTGCTATTTCATACACCACAAACGCCCATAACGAGCAGCCGAAAAATAATCTGATAATCCTAACATCCATTCATGTACCACTTATCATTTAGTTATGCACATGTGAAATAAGTGCGATCAGTTACACAGGCTATTACATATGTTTTAGCAAAGCTGAACCATTTAGCACGTCGACAACCGTTTAAAAAAAAAAAATAAGCCACACACTTTAACCCTTTAAATGCTAAACCGCACGGAGCACTCACCTCAGCAGCTTCCTTCTCGAATTTCTCAATAGTTCTTTTATCGATCCCTCCACATTTGTAGATCAAATGGCCGGTAGTCGTGGATTTTCCGGAGTCGACATGGCCAATGACCACGATGTTAATATGGATCTTCTCTTTCCCCATCTCAACAGCAGAAGGACACGGACAGCACTGAACTCACTAGATAGAGAGAGCGAGGGAAGCAACAGAAACTTGAGCGCAACCACATGATATTTAAAGGTCCCACGCTAGGCGGAGATTGGTTGGAGGAGCGGGACGGCGAACCAATTAAAATCTCGCATGGTGGTAGTCGGTCTGTAATTGGTTATAGTTTATGTGACGAGCCCAGGTGTATGTGGATTCAATAGACCAGGTGTTTTCCATTAGAGGGGCGTGGCTTGTGCTGCACGCCTTGTTTTGAAAATTCATACGTAATGGCTGTATTTGGGAAAATAAAGAATGCAAGCTGAGCTACATTTTACAAATGACTGCTAGGGAAAACACAGTGCAATAAATTCTCTGAATAAAATGTTTTTTAAAGTTATGCTAGGTGCCATAATATCTCATGACCCCAAAATAATTATTATATACAGAAAATATGACAATAACTCGTTACAGTTTTAAGAAACTTTACTGGGGGTAGAGAACAAAATCCCAAATTAGTGATTGAAAATATTTGGTTCATCCAGCTTTTAGACTGTATTATTTTTTATTCATTTTAACTTTTAACTGGACATTTCAGAACTTAAAAGGTTAGATTAGGTCATCTGATATGATATGATCTGGTTTGATATGAAACCTGGTTAGTTTGCTTGGGTGTTGGGGGGAGACGAGTGTATGGGGGAATCACAAGGTTTGTCCCTGCACAATGTATAGTTAAATTGGTGATCTGAAATTTTCATATCACCTCATCTGCAACTCATTGTTTAGTCAATAGCCTCATTTGAGAAGACTGCAAAAAGTAGTTTCAAATGTATGCAATTGCTGATCTCACATACAGTTGTATATGCCAATCTACCTATAATACATATATATAAAATACCTATGCCCAGGTACCAAAATATGGTGCAAGGTACATACATGTACTATATTAAACCAGTAATCCAATCCTCCAAATGAATGGAATATTTTTTTTCATTGATGTATAATTTAGTATGATTACAACTTACAACTGCGAAATCAGCAACTGAATAGTTCTGTAAAAAGTATATTGACACCTAATGATAGTGCTGAGCATCACAGCCAATCTTCCCATCATTCCAATAACCTGTTTGGTATGTCCCTATCTGTGTCTGGCAGACTGTTTGCTGATATATATAAACACATATATTGGTGTGTGTAAGTACACAGGAAAATTAATACTGCACATGTTCAGTAATCTGCACAGTACAACTGTCAGTACCTTTACCAAGGCATGCTCCCAACATCCCTGTTTGCAGTGGGGAAAAGGTTGGGAGGTATGTATTGGTGTTTTCTACACATAGGAAAGTGTTACCATCCTTTATAGAGGATAAAGTGCAAGTCCAAAATTCTATAATTAACTAAAATGATTCAGAGTTGCCACCCTTGCTGCGCGCCCCTCAAACCAGTTCCGTTTAGGGAGCATAGTGCAAGGGTACAGTCTGTGCCACCAGCATTGGCACAGACTGATTGCTCCACCACCTTGCGCACCACACTGCTTTGAATTTTGCTGCCCTTTGGATTGCGGTTCAGTGCAGAAAGAGAAGTTAGAGGCAGAAGTTTTGAATTTAAAGAATGATGTGGAATCATTCAAACTGTGCAAAATGCTGCTGCTCTGTGTGTAGTAGTCAGCAAATGCATCAAGAAAATGAGGAATTGCGCAGATATAATGAGCAGCTTGTAGAAAGGCTGAAGGATGCAGAGGAAGCGATTAGAACCCTTGCTTCCAGCAGCCAGAAAGAAGCTGATCATTCAGACTGCATGTCTCAATTAATGCATTGCAATGGAGAGATGTTTCTGCAGATGGTCATGGTAATTGCATAGTTTCCAACATCGGCCATGTTTCCAGGGACACATATTTGTTCCACATGCTGCAGAAAAGAGCATGCAAAGTGCAGCCCAGTGTTCTGACAAAAAACTTGAGCGAATTCTACTGCACAGGCGCAGTAGAATTCACTCATCGAGCATCACCGCGCATGCGCACAAAGTTACAGCTGTTATTCAGCTGTAACTTTGCCAGACCAGCGCATGCGCGAAGGACACACACCAACTCTTTGGATCAGCTGCATTGCCAGGTAAAGTAGAAGCGGAGCATGTCACTAATTAGCGTAGCAATCACTGTATAGTTGGTAAAACTCCTATCGGTGACATGCTACGTTAGTAAGTGGAAGTCAGACACAGGGGACAGAGGGGAACATACGGGGGGGGGGGGGGAGCTGCCTTGATGGGAGTTGTGATCACCCAGTGAGCACCTCATTAGAATCCCGTGTGTCCGTGTGATTGCTACGCTAATAAGTGACAATAATAAGTAATACGCTTCTACTTTACCTGTTCTGGCAAAGTTACAACTGAATGACAGCTGTAACTTTGTGCGCATGCACAGTGATGAGCGATGAGTGAATTCTACTGCGCCTGTGCTGTAGAATTCACTCAAGTTTTTTGTCAGAACACCGGCAGTATGTAGGATGCATACCATATTTTTCGCTCCGTAAGACACACTTTTTTCCTTCTCAAAAGTGAGGGGAAACGTCTGTGTGTCTTATGGAGCGAATGTAGTTCAGTACTTACCTCCTTGCTGCTCCCTGGTCATTTCCTCCATGCAGTCTAACCTCCTGCACGGAGGAAGGAAACTCTGGTCGCTTTTTTTTTTTTTTTACTTTATTGAAGTCGCACAGGTGGTGTGCGTCCGTCCTGGCAAAGTTACAGCTGAATGATCAGCTGTAACTTTGTGCGCATGCGCGGTGAGTGAATTCTACTGCGTCTGTGCAGTAGAATTCACTGGAGAAATTTGTCAGAACACCGGGCTGCGCTTTGCATGCTCTGTATGCAACATGTGGAACAAATATGTGTCCCTGGAAACATGGCCGATGTTGGCAACTATGTAATTGTGAGAATAATATTCCTCTAAAAATCGTACTTAACTCTATTAAAACTAATATGGACCCTCAGGAACTTATAATTTCTCAAAAAAAAGTGTGTCCAGACCTTTGTCTATAGCTGTGATGGATTCAGTTTCCAAACGAGTTTGGGAAAATGAGTTTTGTTGATGATCCAGTGGAAGTGTTTATGAAGATACAGATGTTTAATAAAGTCTAATTAAATGTATTATATGCAGACAAATTTTAAGTGCTTTGGAGTCGTCTTGACCATACCTTAAAAGCAAGTTTACCTCCTGGAGTGTTTGTAGAGTCCAGTAACAAAGATGTGCTGGCAACTGGAATAATAAAAGCCCTAGGCATGGAGGAGATAAACAATGGACAGTCTATACAGGAATTCAGTGATAGGTGGTTTGTGCTTTACAAGTTAACACTCCCAGCTGAACAACAAACAAAGTCAAGATGATTCTGCATGTAAAAAGGCTTTTTATTGAGCAAAGCACTGTCTTCTACAAGTCTTCTATTCAGGAATTAGAAGGATTATCTGTGTCTCCACAGAATCCACTCCCAAACCTTTTGAATATGTTAATTTATAAAAATAAAAAAAAACCAGTGCAAAATGAATACATTGCACAATGAATACAGATAAAGTGTTTGCAATAAATAGTTCCCAGCAAAACAAATAATTTAACAGACAAACAGAAAGTGTTAAGTGTTTTGCATGTGATAAGGTTGGGCACATAGCAAGAAATTGTAATTCATTGAAAATGCATCAATCTCAAACTAGGAGTAGGAATAGCTGGACACTGGGAAATGAAAAAAAGACAAATTAATATTAGGTTGGAATCTCTGTCCCTACTCTTTTGCGATATCAAAAACTGGTATTAAAAATTGATTTGCTTCACCTCACATTGGTTCCTCTTACTCCAACTCATGGTAGTCCTACTCATATTAATGGATTTGCGGCCTCGACCAACTTTGCATTTCCATTTTTGTTTGCACACACACCCTCATTTTAAATGTTTACTATCTAGTTTTATTTTACTTCTATATACATTTCTCTCTTTTTCATGTGTACAAGGTTATTCAGCATTCACTTTTGTAGGTTTATGCAATCGAAATGACGGTGCTTGTGTGTTGATACACGAATTGCTATTGTGTCATTCATGTATGAACTGTATCCCCCTTTCCCTTCTACTCTTTTATTCTGTAACCCCCCCCCCCCCCCACCCCCCCTTGAAAAACAATGAAAAAAATTAGCTTGGGATCACAGAGAAGAGATAATATCTACTGTAAACCCACCACAGAACCATGGATTACATACTATACAGCTTGAGGCAGGGCCACCATCAGAAATTTCATGGCGCCTTACAGAAAACACCCAGAACATGCCCCATTACCCACATTGTACATCCAAAACTTACCCCATTAATATGCCAGAGTTATTTTTTTTCAATAATATTCCACAGCTCCATCAATATGCCACAGACAGTTTGTCCATCAGTATTCCATAGTTTGCCCATTAATATTCCACAGCCAGTATGCCCATTAATATGCCACAGCCAGTTTTCCCCACTAATAAGCCACTCTTTTCCCATTAATATGCCATGGTCAGTATGTCCATTAATATGCCAGTCAGTTGTTTCCATTAATATGCCACAGACAGTTTGTCCATTAGTATTCCACAGTTTGCCCATTAATATTCCACAGCCAGTATGTCCATTAATATGCCACAGCCAGTTTTCCCCACTAATAAGCCGCTCTTTGCCCATTAATATGCCATGGTCAGTATGCCCATTAATATGCCACAGTCAGTTTTTTCCATTAAAATGTGACAGTCAGGTTGTCCATTAATATGCCACTTTTTGAACATTTATTTGCCACAGCCAGTATGGCCATTAAAATGCCACAGCCAGTTTTCCCATTAATATGCCAAAGGCGGTTTTCCCACTAATATGACACTCTATGCCCATTTATATGCCACTCTATGCCCATTAACATGCCACAGTGAGTCCCCCACCCTCCCCAGTACTTATCTGAGCACCAGAAGGTCATGTGACCCCTGGCGCTCTTACATCAGACCAGGGGTGCGTGCGAGGGGTGAGAGAGGCAGCATGGAAGGATGTCTGTGATTTGTACAGACACTTTGCTGCCTTCTCGCGTGGAGATGGTGGTTAGGGAAAAATTTTTTTAGGGCCAGGTGTATCGCCTCTCACCCCTTCAAGGTGGCCCTGGCTAGAGGCAGAAAACAAGAGAACCTTTCAAGAGAAACTGGAATATCTCAAGGAACAAGTTTTTATTACTTAGTTTAAATTACAGAAGGTGATCTACAAAGAAACTGTTCAAAAAGGTAGAACATATTTATTCACTGACCTAGTCTAATTGTGTGAATCTAACATTTTCTCTTCACGTTAGTGTTCTTTATTTTCAAAATGTAGAGATGGCTCCAACTGAGGAGGAAAAGGAAATAGACTTGTTAGAAGACCTACCATTTAATATATTTTCTTTGAGGAAATGTTAAGGTCCAGTTTATAGAGGACCATAGTCTGTATTTTAATCTTTTTCATATTACAGAAGAGCCCTTTAAATTCCTTACACGCAGTGGGATCAAATGGTTGCAGTGATGCCGAGCCTATGAAGATAATGTAAGGTTGAGAATATGATTGAAAAAGTTCAAATTATTGGTAAAATATAATAAATGTGAGCAGAGGCTTAACTAGAAACCACCAGGCCCCGGTGCAAAAATTGCCCTGGGGCCCCCCGACCCCACCATGCAATGCCACCCCAGAAATTCCACTTACATGCCTACTGTTCAACTTTATGCGGGACAGTACAGATTTTGGTAGGCTATCAAAATCCTGCCAACCTGTATTAGTTGTCGTTGGAAATCAACATCAGTATTATGCATAATTGATTTTAAAACAAAATAACTTTATTAGTCTCTTATATTAGCCCCTTAGTGACAAGACATTTTGACCTTGACTTTGCCTTGGTGACAAGGGCTGTTTTTACATTTCTGAGGTGTTTGTGTTTAACTGCAATTTTCTTCTCTCTCGCATACTGTACCCACACAAATGATATGTTGTTTTTATCGTCATAAGAAGGGCTTTCGTTAGATACCATTATGTTCATCATATCTTATAATTTACTACAAATAAAATCATAAAATATGATGACAACTTTGACCTAAAATATAATTTACACAAATACAATCATTAAAATAGACCCCGTCTAAATAGTTTCTAAATGTTGTCCCAAGTTCAGAAATATGCATGTTTCCATATTTTTCTGCATTTTTTGCAAGTTATGGGGCAAAAAACAAAAATAGTGTTTTTTGCCTATATTGACCTTTTGACCCCAACCTGAACCCTAAATTTAACCGTAACCCTAAATTTAACCCCAACTTGCTATCCCTTAATATATTTTAATTTTAATTTAATTTTAACCCTATCCTTTATGCTAAAGATTATTTAATTTTAACCCTAACAGCTAAGCTAACTTTAATCCTAGTTTTAAGCTAATTAAATCTTTTTTTATCCATTGCAATGTTTCTGACTGTCTCTAGGGGCAGTCAAGCAACATATTCAGAGTGACAAAAGTGCATTTTTTTTCACTTCCGAAGCCCTGACTAAAAGAGGGCGTAGCCGTATTGCCGGAGCATGCTGCTCCGTCAAAATAGCGCCCACGATCGCTCCGTGGGGTGATCGTAGGTGCCCCAGAGAGCAAATTTCGGTGCTGGCTATTGCCTCTTTTTGGCCTATTGCCCCAGGCGGCACCCTGGCAGGCACTTTGCTACTTCATGCAGCAGTTTTTTTATTTATTTTTTCTGGGGAGAGCTTGATAAAAGGAGGTCTCAGCCAATCAGGGGAGACCTCTCAATACTTCTGATTGGCTGAGAGTTCAGAAGCCTCCCGTGATTGGTCCCTCCTTCACATGAGTCAGTGTGAGTGTGTGTGTAGATCAGTGTGAGTGTGTGTGTGTGTATGTCAGTGTGAGTGAGAGTGTGGGTCAATGTGAGTGTGTGTGTATGTATGTCAGTGTGAGTGAGAGTGTGTGTGTATATCAGTGTGAGTGTGTGTGTGGGTCAGTGTGGGGGTGTGTCAGTGTGAGTGTAGGTCAGTGTGAGGATGTCAGTGTGAGTAAGTGTGTGTATGTCAGTGTGAGTGAGTGTGTGTATGTCAGTGTGAGTGAGAGTGTGTGTGTAGATCAGTGTGAGTGTGTGTATGTTAGTGTGAGTGAGAGTGTGGGTCAGTGTGAGTGTGTGTGTATGTCAGTGTGAGTCAGTGTGTGTATGTCAGTGTGAGTGAGTGCATGCATGTGTCAGTGAGTGTGTGTGTGTATGTCAGTGTGAGTGAGAGTGTGTATGTCAGTGTGAATGAGTGTGTGTATGTCAGTGTGAGTGAGAGTGTGTGTATGTTAGTGTGAGTGAGAGTGTGTGTGTGTAGATCAGTGTGAGTATGTGTGTGTGTGTGTGTGTGTGTGTATGTCAGTGTGAGTGAGAGTGTGGGTCAGTGTGAGTGTGTGTGTATGTCAGTGTGAGTGAGAGTGTGTGTGTAGATCAGTGTGAGTGAGTGAGTGTGTGTGTGTGTGTGTGTGTGTGTGTGGGTGTGTGTGTATGTCAGTGTGAGTGAGAGTGTGGGTCAGTGTGAGTGTGTATGTATGTCAGTGTGAGTGTGTATGTATGTCAGTGTGAGTAAGTGTGTGTATGTCAGTGTGAGTGAGTGCATGCGTGTGTCAGTGAGTGTGTGTGTATGTCAGTGTGAGTGAGAGTGTGTATGTCAGTGTGAGTGTGTGTGTATGTCAGTGTGAGTGTGTGTGTGCATGTCAGTGTGAGTGAGAGTGTGTGTGTGTGTATATCAGTGTGAGTGAGTGTGTATGTCAGTGTGAGTAAGTGTGTGTGTATGTCAGTGTGAGTGAGAGTGTGTGTGTATGTCAGTGTGAGTAAGAGTGTGTATGTCAATGTGAGTGAGAGTGTGTATGTCAGTGAGAGTGAGTTTGTGTATGTCAGTGTGAGTGTGTGCGTATGTCAGTGTGAGTGAGTGTGTGTGTATATCAGTGTGAGTGAGAGTGTGTGTGTAGGTCAGTGTGAGTGTGTGTGTAGGCGAGTGTGTGTGTAGGTCAGTGTGAGTGTGTGTAGGTCAGTGTGAGTGTGTGTGTGTGTGTGTGTGTGTATGTCAGTGTGAGTGAGAGTGTGTGTGTATGTCAGTGTGAGTGAGAGTGTGTATGTCAGTGTGAATGTGTGTGTATGTCAGTGTGAGTGTGTGTGTGTATGTCAGTGTGAGTGTCAGTGTGTATGTCAGTGTGAGTGAGAATATGTGTGTAGATCAGCGTGAGTGAGAGTGTGTGTGTAGGTCAGTGTGAGTGAGTGTATGTCAGTGTGAGTGTGTGTATGTCAGTGTGAGTGAGAGTGTGTGTGTAGATCAGTGTGAGTGTGTGTGTGTATGTCAGTGTGAGTGAGAGTGTGGGTCAGTGTGAGTGTGTGTGTATGTCAGTGTGAGTAAGTGTGTGTATGTCAGTGTGAGTGAGTGCATTTGTATCAGTGAGTGTGTGTGTATGTCAGTGTGAGTGTGTGTGTATGTCAGTGTGAGTGAGTGTGTGTATGTCAGTGTGAGTGAGTGTGTGTATGTCAGTGTGAGTGAGAGTGTGGGTCAGTGTTAGTGTGTATGTATGTCAGTGTGAGTGAGTGTGTGTGTAGATCAGTGTGAGTGTGAGTGAGAGTGTGGGTCAGTGTGAGTGTGTGTGTATGTCAGTGTGAGTAAGTGTGTGTATGTCAGTGTGAGTGAGTGCATGCTTGTGTCAGTTAGTGTGTGTGTATGTTAGTGTGAGTGAGAGTGTGTGTGTATGTCAGTGTGAGTGAGTGTGTGTGTATGTCAGTGTGAGTGAGTGTGTGTGTGTGTGTGTGTGTGTGTGTGTGTCAGTGTGAGTGAGAGTGTGTGTGTGTGTATATCAAAGTGAGTGAGTGTGTGTGTGTATGTCAATGTGAGTGAGAGTGTGTGTGTGTGTATATCAGTGTGAGAGTGTGTGTAGGTCAGTGTGAGTGTGTGTCAGTGTGAGTGTAGGTCAGTGTGAGTGTGTATGTCAGTGTGAGTAAGTGTGTGTGTATGTCAGTGTGAGTGAGAGTGTGTATGTCAGTGTGAGTGAGAGTGTGTATGTCAGTGTGAGTGTGTGTGTATGTCAGTGTGAATGAATGAGTGTGTGTGTATGTCAGTGTGAGTGAGTGTGTGTGTAGGTCAGTGTGAGTGAGTGTGTGTGTAGGTCAGTGTGAGTGTGTTTGTATGTCAGTGTGAGTGAGTGTGTATGTCAGTGTGAGTGAGAGTATGTATGTCAGTGTGAGTAAGAGTGTGTATGTCAATGTGAGTGAGAGTGTGTATGTCAGTGAGAGTGAGTGTGTGTATGTCAGTGTGAGTGTGTGCGTATGTCAGTGTGAGTGAGTGTGTGTGTGTATGTCAGTGTGAGTGAGAGTGTGTGTGTAGGTCAGTGTGAGTGTGTGTCAGTGTGAATGAGTGTGTGCGTGTGTGTGTCAGTGTGAATGAGTGTGTATGTCAGTGAGAGTGTGTGTGTAGGCGAGTGTGTGTGTAGGTCAGTGTGAGTGAGAGTGTGTGTATGTCAGTGTGAGTGAGAGTGTGTGTATGTCAGTGTGAGTGAGAGTGTGTATGTCAGTGTGAATGTGTGTGTATGTCAGTGTGAGTGTGTGTGTGTATGTCAGTGTGAGTGTCAGTGTGTATGTCAGTGTGAGTGAGAATATGTGTGTAGATCAGCGTGAGTGAGAGTGTGTGTGTAGGTCAGTGTGAGTGAGTGTATGTCAGTGTGAGTGTGTGTATGTCAGTGTGAGTGAGAGTGTTTGTGTAGATCAGTGTGAGTGTGTGTGTGTATGTCAGTGTGAGTGAGAGTGTGGGTCATTGTGAGTGTGTGTGTATGTCAGTGTGAGTAAGTGTGTGTATGTCAGTGTGAGTGAGTGCATGTGTATCAGTGAGTGTGTGTGTATGTCAGTGTGAGTGAGAGTGTGTGTGTATGTCAGTGTGAGTGAGTGTGTGTATATCAGTGTGAGTGAGAGTGTGGGTCAGTGTGAGTGTGTATGTATGTCAGTGTGAGTGAGTGTGTGTGTAGATCAGTGTGAGTGAGTGTGTGTGTATGTCAGTGTGAGTGAGTGTGTGTGTGTATGTCAGTGTGAGTGAGTGTGTGTGTATGTCAGTGTGGGTCAGTGTGAGTGTGTGTGTATGTCAGTGTGAGTAAGTGTGTGTATGTCAGTGTGAGTGAGTGCATGCTTGTGTCAGTGAGTGTGTGTGTATGTCAGTGTGAGTGAGAGTGAGAGTGTGTGTGTATGTCAGTGTGAGTGAGTGTGTGTATGTCAGTGTGAGTGAGTGTGTGTGTGTGTGTATGTCAGTGTGAGTGAGAGTGTATGTCAGTGTGAATGAATGAGTGTGTGTGTGTATGTCAGTGTGGGTGGGTGTATGTCAGTGTGAGTGAGTGTGTGTGTAGGTCAGTGTGAGTGAGTGTGTGTGTAGGTCAGTGTGAGTGTGTTTGTATGTCAGTGTGAGTGAGTGTGTATGTCAGTGTGAGTGAGAGTATGTATGTCAGTGTGAGTAAGAGTGTGTATGTCAATGTGAGTGAGAGTGTGTATGTCAGTGAGAGTGAGTTTGTGTATGTCAGTGTGAGTGTGTGCGTATGTCAGTGTGAGTGAGTGTGTGTGTGTGTATATCAGTGTGAGTGAGAGTGTATGTGTAGGTCAGTGTGAGTGTGTGTCAGTGTGAATGAGTGTGTGCGTGTGTGTGTCAGTGTGAATGAGTGTGTATGTCAGTGAGAGTGTGTGTGTAGGCGAGTGTGTGTGTAGGTCAGTGTGAGTGTGTGTAGGTCAGTGTGAGTGTGTGTGTGTGTATGTCAGTGTGAGTGAGAGTGTGTGTGTATGTTAGTGTCAGTGAGAGTGTGTATGTCAGTGTGAATGTGTGTGTATGTCAGTGTGAGTGTGTGTGTGTTTGTCAGTGTGAGTGTCAGTGGGTATGTCAGTGTGAGTGAGAATATGTGTGTAGATCAGCGTGAGTGAGAGTGTGTGTGTAGGTCAGTGTGAGTGAGTGTATGTCAGTGTGAGTGTGTGTATGTTAGTGAGTGAGAGTGTTTGTGTAGATCAGTGTGAGTGTGTGTGTGTGTATGTCAGTGTGAGTGAGAGTGTGGGTCAGTGTGAGTGTGTGTGTATGTCAGTGTGAGTAAGTGTGTGTATGTCAGTGTGAGTGAGTGCATGTGTATCAGTGTGTGTGTATGTCAGTGTGAGTGAGAGTGTGTGTGTATGTCAGTGTGAGTGAGAGTGTGTGTGTATGTCAGTGTGAGTGAGAGTGTGTAGATCAGTGTGAGTGAGAGTGTGGGTCAGTGTGAGTGTGTATGTATGTCAGTGTGAGTGAGTGTGTGTGTAGATCAGTGTGAGTGAGTGTGTGTGTATGTCAGTGTGAGTGAGTGTGTGTGTGTATGTCAGTGTGAGTAAGTGTGTGTATGTCAGTGTGAGTGAGTGCATGCTTGTGTCAGTGAGTGTGTGTGTATGTCAGTGTGAGTGAGAGTGTGTGTGTGTGTATGTCAGTGTGAGTGAGTGTGTGTGTATGTCAGTGTGAGTGTGTGTGTGTGTGTATGTCAGTGTGAGTGAGAGTGTGTGTGTGTGTATATCAAAGTGAGTGAGTGTGTGTGTGTGTATGTCAGTGTGAGTGAGAGTGTGTGTGTGTGTATATCAGTGTGAGAGTGTGTGTAGGTCAGTGTGAGTGTGTGTCAGTGTGAGTGTAGGTCAGTGTGAGTAAGTGTGTGTGTATGTCAGTGTGAGTGAGAGTGTGTATGTCAGTGTGAGTGAGAGTGTGTATGTCAGTGTGAGTGAGAGTGTGTATGTCAGTGTGAATGAATGAGTGTGTGTGTATGTCAGTGTGGGTGGGTGTATGTCAGTGTGAGTGAGTGTGTGTGTAGGTCAGTGTGAGTGAGTGTGTGTGTAGGTCAGTGTGAGTGTGTTTGTATGTCAGTGTGAGTGAGTGTGTATGTCAGTGTGAGTGAGAGTATGTATGTCAGTGTGAGTGAGAGTGTGTATGTCAGTGAGAGTGAGTGTGTGTATGTCAGTGTGCGTGTGTGCGTATGTCAGAATGAGTGAGTGTGTGTGTGTATGTCAGTGTGAGAGTGTGTGTGTAGGTCAGTGTGAGTGTGTGTCAGTGTGAAAGAGTGTGTGCGTGTGTGTGTCAGTGTGAATGAGTGTGTATGTCAGTGAGAGTGTGTGTGTAGGCGAGTGTGTGTGTAGGTCAGTGTGAGTTTGTGTGTAGGGTGTAGGTCAGTGTGAGTGTGTGTGTGTATGTCAGTGTGAGTGAGAGAGTGTGTGTATGTCAGTGCTTGTGAGAGTGTGTATGTCAGTGTGAATGTGTGTGTATGTCAGTGTGAGTGTGTGTGTATGTCAGTGTGAGTGTGTGTGTGTATGTCAGTGTGAGTCTGTGTGTATGTCAGTGTGAGTGTGTGTGTATGTCAGTGTGTGAGTGTGTGTGTATGTCAGTGGGAGTGACTGTGTGTGTGTGTGTGTGTGTGTATGTATGTCAGTGAGAGTAAATGTGTGTATGCCAGTGCGAGTGAAAGTGTGTGTGTGTAACGAGCTGCCTACCGGACATAGTAGGCCCTCTGCTCGTTATGGGAAAATGCTCTGTTTGGAACCGCTGGAAAAGATATACACCTCTGGTACGTCTTCTATAAGTTCGGGAAAGAATCGGGCCTGTAATCTTTTTCTCACCTCCTGGTAATTTCGGCTGAGATCATCTGGGATGGCTCTATACGCCCCCGCCGCTCTGCCAGTCAGTTTACCCGCAAGGATGGGCATCCATTCTCGCTCCTCCAGATTGTGTTACTGGCACTGCATCTCAAAATCTTGCATAAATCCATCGATATCCCCAACCGTGTCGTCGAAGGTTTTAAAAGATTGGTGAGTGACATGTAGGCCAGATGAGCTGTTCTGCACTGTATTCCCTGTGGCTGTGGTTGAAGGTGTGTCTACAGGTGGAACATTACCGGGACATTTTCAGTGAATTTGATACGTCCTTTAAAATAAGAATAACGTGTTTTATTTACACAAATTAATATCAAAACACATGTACAGTATTATAAATCAATATATTGTGTGTTTTATTGCTCTGGAGCTCTGTGATACAGGTATACAAACCAATAATTATGATTTTCCAGAAAAGAAGTACAATAGAGGAAAGATGGACAGGGAGATTTGAGTGCAAAATAGGGACTGTCCCTTCTAAATAGGGACACTTTGGAGGTATGACAATGTGTGTATTGACAAGACACACTATGCCCAGGGCGTCCAACATGCGGCCCGCGGGAAACGGAGGTGAGGCCCGTGGGAAAGTTGAAGTGGTAACCGCTTCACCAACCACATATGTTAGCTATATGCAGCGTTCCCCGAAAGAACGCTGCAGATAATGTAGGTGCATAATCCTTCCTCTGCCCTGTGCGTGGCGTCATGCGCACGGGTCAGAGGGAAGGAGAAAAAAAACCCACATCACTACAAGCGTGTCGAGAGTCGACAAAAAAAAGTATCTCTGTATGTAAGTGTGATGCTCTGTGTGTGTAAGTGTGATGCTCTATGAGTGCAAGTGTGATGCTCTGTGTGTGAGTGCAAGTGTGATACTCTGTGTGTGAGTGCAAGTGTGACTCTGTGTGTGTGTGTGCAAGTGTGACTCTCTGTGTTTGTGTGTATGTGAGTGTGGTTGTGGGTGTGGGTGTGTGACTGTGTGTCTGTGAATGACTGTGTGAGTGTGACTGTGTGTGTCTGTGTGTTTGGAAGTGTGACTATGTGTAAATGTAAGTGTAACTTACATTTACACACAGTCATTTAAATCAGCAATACTATATACACATTCATTTAAATCAGCAATACTTTATTGTGAACCAGCATCTCTTCTAATTATAAATTGCAGATTAAAAAAACAAGCCTACAATAAAGGAGTTGACCAGCGCTATTTAAAATAATAAATCATAAATAAAACAATTTATCCACAAAGGACTGAGAAATGAAAAAAACATAGAAATGAAGAAAAACAATAATTAAAACTTCAGTTTATTTATTGCAAATACTTAAAGAGGAAAAAGAGTATTATAATATCCTTAAATATGTATTTGTGTGTGTGTGTGTGTGTGTGTGTGTGTGTGTGTGTGTGTGTGTGTGACTGTATGTATGCGGCTAAGTATCAAAGAAATCTGTGTATGTAACTGTGTCTGTCTATTTGACTGTGTGTTTATTCGTGTGTGGCTGTGTATGTATGTGTTGTTTTGCTGTGGAGTCTGTGATACACTCAGACCACATGAGTTGTATTGTTGTTGAGTCTGTGATGCACTTACTGCACACATGGATACATATATATATATGTATAAATGTATATGTGTGTACTTTTTTTCTCAATGAAAAATTAATGCGGCCCACGCACACATACATTTTTAGTGAAGTGGCCAACTGCAAAAAAAACTTGTACGCCCCTGCACTATGCAGAGGAAGGAGAATCTGAAATGTCTTTGCCATTAATCAACAAATAAATAAATGATTGTCCCTAAACCGGTGGGTGTCTCCAAAAATGTTTAACTTACAGGAATGCGGCTTCCATTAAAAATGTATTCCTATGTTTCAAACACAGATACTAAAACGTGTTAGGGTAGTAAATAAACCACCACTTCAGCTTTTCATTACTTATTGTTGTAGTTTTTGTATTTTGTGTTCCCTCTCGTGGTCCAAGATGGAACTGACATCTCCAATATGCTTGGATTCGTGAATTCTATTGATACGAAAGATCCGAGAGAAAATACACGCGCTGCAAAGAAGGCTACATACATTATCAAATTATATTGGTTACAATGACACGTTTGGTTGACTGGTCTCCATGAGAATTTACTTTGTACAACAGTTAAAAGGATTAGCGTCTTCTGTATTACTATGTTGTGAAGCTGCTGATCACGTGACAGAATCACATGTCAGCACCAGGAAGTGTCGCTTGTCATGAGACTTGTGTAACATGGCTGTGTTTGGAGCAGGTATTTTTGTAATCTGTGTGGTTTTGGTGACTGGGCGATCCCTACAGACGTTTGGAGGAGAGCCAGTGCCCCTGGTAATATGGCATGGCATGGGTAAGAAACACTTTCTTCTTCCTTATGTACTCACTACTGATTTATTTTCATATTTGTTTTTGACAGAGATTTCTAACATTTGGCAACCTAGCTGTGTGGACCACGATTCCCTCGATGCTAAATTCCCTTAATATGTTATCAGTAATCCAATATTGAAGTGACCCTGGAACTGTGCACCATTTCTGTCAAACTTTTCTCTTTTCAGATAAGTTATGTTCTAAATAACTGTCTGAAAGAGACCAGCCTGACATTCTAGTTAAAGGTGAAACAGTCACTTGATGTTTTACTGTATTTCTTCAGGTGACTCATGCTGTAACCCATTTAGTATGGGAGCAATCAAGAAATTGGTGGAGAAAGAGATTCCTGGGATTTATGTGCTTTCCTTGGAAATTGGAAACGGCATTACTGAGGTAGGAATGGAGCTTAGGTAGAGGGTGATAATGTTGTTTATATACAAAGTTGGGGTTTTGTATTAAAAACCGAGGAAATGTGCTGGAAAACTGTTGGAAAATCTCCTTTATACTATCACTGCTCTTGAAAATTGATATTAATTAAATAAACAACATTGATTATATGTTATTTCATAGAGTATGTGAGGTGTAATGTTATATGTATGTGATTTGGTGTGCATGTGGACTTAACAGTCTCATGTTGCTGCAGGACATGGAAAACAGCTTCTTCCTCAATGTGAATGAACAGGTGTCTAGAGTTTGCAAACAGCTAGCAAAAGACTCCAAGCTGCGACAAGGTTACAACAGTATGGGGTTTTCACAAGGAGGACAATTCTTGTAAGTTTCACTTTACACAGTATATACTTCCAGCAGGACAATGAAATACAACATAAATGTCTTATTATTTCTGCACAGGAGAGCTGTGGCGCAGAGGTGCCCTCATCCTCCCATGCGAAAACTGATCTCCATCGGAGGGCAACACCAAGGTATCATCTATATTTCTACTATGAAAGACTGTAGATAATCAATTTGAGGCAAAAAAGGCAAGTGCCTAGGGCGGCACTTGCATGGGGGGTGGTGTATGAAAACGCTGCCCCTTAACCCCTTAGTGACATTACTTTTTTGGCTTGTCCGACGCTTGGTGACATGGGCTGTTTTAACATTTCTGAGGTGTTTGTGTTTTGCTGTAATTTATTTCTGTCTCATTTACCCGCACAAACTATATATCGTTTTTATCGTTATAAGAAGGGCTTTCTTTTGATACCATTATTTTGATAATAGCATATAATTTGATGTAAAAAAAATAATAAAATATGGCAAAAAAATTGAAAAAATAATTTTTTTATGACTTTTATTTGAAAAATTGTATACTCATGTACAAGAGACAACAAAAAACACTGCTAAAAATTTTCTAATATATGTCCTGAGTTCAGAAATAGCCCATGTTTTTGTGCTTTTTTTATTCATGTTACAGGGCCAGAACTAAAAGTGGTGCAAAGCTATTTTAAAATCCTTTCTTTCAAAATTAGCGATAGTGACATTGTAACACTGATTTCTGTACTAAATCCATGAATGACCCCCAACATGTACATATTTTTGAAAACTAGACAACTCAGGGCATTTAACTTGGGGTATTTTGACACATTTCATGTAGCCATTTTACCACCAATCTATGCCAAAGTTTGCAGCAAAAAATCTTTTTTTTTAATTTTTCACATATATTGCAATTTAGGTAAACATTACCTTAAAATGTGAAGGGGTATTTCCAAATAACACCTCAATATGTGTTCAGCAACATCTCCTGAGTACAGGGATACCACCCATGCATAGGTTTGTTGGTTTGTTTTGGGTCTAAAAGGCCACATTTAGGGGGTGCGCATTTTGGTTTTCCAACTTGGAATTCTGGCGTGCAGAAAACCTGCGCCCATGTCCCATTTGGGACATTTTTGAAGCCAAAAAGTGTATTCTATCTCACAAAACCATATATTTTTGAAAACTAGACACCCTAGGGTATTTCAAATGGTAGTATTTTAACACTTTCCATGCACTAATTATACTACCAGCCTATGTCAATGTTATGGATAATAATTTTTTTTCACATACATAGTACTTTGGGCATGAATTCACAGATCCTGTTATATGTCAGTGCCAAACAACACCTCAATATGTGTTCAGCAACATCTCCTGAGTACAGGGATACCCCCCATGTATAGGTTGGTTAGGTTATTTGGGGGTTAAAATGCCACATTTGAGAGGTGCGCTTTTTGGTTTTCCAACTTTGAATTCTGACGTGCAGAAAACCTGCGCCCATGTCCCATTTGGGACATTTTTGAAGCCAAAAAGTGTATTCTACCCCACAAAACCATATATTTTTGAAAACTAGACACCCTAGGGTATTTCAAATGGTAGTATTTTAACACTTTTCATGCACTAATTCTACCACCAGCCTATGTCAATGTTATGGATAGTAATTTGTTTTTCACATTCATTGTACATCGGGCATGAATTCACAGATCCTTTTATGTGTCAGTGCCAAACAACACCTTAATATGTGTTCAGCAACATCTCCTGAGTACAGGGATACCACCCATGTGTAGGTTAGTTAGATTATTTGGGGGCTAAAAGGCCACGTTTAGGGGGGGTGCATTTCCAACTTGGAATTTTGACATGTAGTCAGCCTGCGCCCATGTTCCATTTGGGACACTTTTGAAGCCTGTCAAAGTATTTTACCCCATAAAACCATATATTTTGGAAAACTAGACATCCTAGGGTATTTAAAATTGTGGTATTTTAACACTTTCCAAGTGCTAATTCTACCACCAACCTATGTCAAAGGGTTGGGATGTCATTTTTTCCCCACACACATTGTAGTTCAGGCAGGAATTTTCAGATTCTGGTATTTGCCACTGCCAACCAACACCTCAATATGTGTTCAGCAACATCTCCTGAGTACAGGGATACCCCCCATGCATAGGTTTGTTGGTTTGTATTGGGTCTAAAATTCCACATTTAGGGGGTGCGCAATTCCAACCTGGAATTTTGACATGTAGTCAGCATGCGCCCATGTTCCATTTTGGAACATTTTTGAAGCCGTCCAATGAATTTTACCCCATCAAACCATATATTTTTGGAAAATAGACATCCTAAGGTATTTCAAAGGGTGGTGTTTTAATACTGTATAGGTACTAATTCTACCACCAGCCTTTGTAAAAGTTTGTGGTAGTACTTTTTTGGGAGTTTTTTTTCCACATGCATTGTACTTCAGGCATGAATTCACAGATTCTGGTATATGTCACTGCCAAACAACAACCCAATATGTGTTCAGCAACATCTCCCGAGTACAGGGATAGCACCCATGCATAGGTTTGTTGGTTTGTTTTTGGCTAGAAGGCAACATTTGTGAGATGCGCATCTCAAAATTCCAACTTGGAATTTTGACATGTAGTCAACCTGCGTCCGTGTCCTTTATGGGATATATCTTTGAAGCCAGCCAATGTAATTTACCCCCACCAAACCATATATTTTTTTATCGGTAGACCCCCATCACTACTTGTGGCAAGGGCTCAGCAGCCACCGATACATCGCTAGATGATGTATCAGAAAGCTGAATAGGGTCAAAATCGAACCCTGAGTCCGCGGCCTCAGAATCAGTGCGTAAGCAGTGATCTCGAGCAAAGAAGGGGTTAATAGCTCTTAGAAGAGCCTATCTAGTACTGTAATACATTACAGTACAAAGAAATTAATCCATAAAACAGTGCAGACAGCAAAACATACTGTTGCTGTGCAAGATTACTGCTTACACAGTGATGAATGGCAGGGAAGGGGTTAATACACAGTGAAAGACTTTCATAAAACCTGCCAATTTTATAAAATGTTATTTTATATCACTAATACTGATCTGTCTCTTTCCGTCACAAAAATGTAAGTGAGGAGAGGGAGGCAGATCAATATTTGTGAATATTGATCCGATTAATTTTGATCTGACCAGGGCGAATGGTGAGCTTAATTGAGAAATCACCAAACCGCCTTTGCCACTAATTCGCTGTTACTGATCGCTATGCGCTCAGGCAGCTTAAAAAAAAAATCTCAAATATTTTTACTTTACATGTAATCCCCTAGCGGGTATGTGTAAAAAAAAAAAATAAAAATATGCACAGATAAAAATTGCTTTGGCGTCAATATCATTGCGTAAGCCGTGATCGACGGCAAATAAGGGGTTAATAACTCTTAGAAGAGCCTTTTTAGTACTGTAATAAATTACAGTACAAAAAAAATTAACCCCTGAAAAATGCACAAACAGCAAAAATAAATGCGCTGATGTGCACGATCACTGCTTATGCAAGATCAGTGGCAGGGAAGGGGTTAAACGCAGGGAATTGCTTTAATAAATTTTTTTTTATTGTTTTATTATTTGTGTGTTGTGTATTTATTGTTTTTTTTAACGTTTACTTACTTTTAGAACTTTGATCTGTCTCTCTCCTTCACTAAAAAAAAATGTTAGGAGAGGGAGGCAGATCATAACTGGTCAGATCAATATAGAGTTAATATTGATCTGACCAGTCAGTGGGGATGTTCAGGAGAGCATCCCCACTGCCTGTCAGTGTGCCTGGCAGTCACTGATTGCCTCTGTGAAGAGGCAATCGTGTGACAGCCAGAGAGCACAGGAAGCAGGTACTTCCTGCCTCCTGTGCTCTTGCCCTTAGAAGGGCAGCGCCATCTTGGTCACTCAGTGACCAAGATCGTGCATTTTTTTTTTGTGTTTCTGATTGCCTCGACTTGCGAGGCAATCAGAAACACTTTCTGAGCATAGGAAGCGAAAGATTCGCTTCCTATGCTCATTTTTGAAATGCCCGCGTTTTAAAGGCACTGTGCCTTTAAAACCGGCATTTCGATCGCTCTCCGGAGCGATCGAAATGCCGACGGGCATTTTTTTTAGTATTGTAAGATGCTTCCACACGGAAGCATCGTTACAATACCATCAGAGCACTGAAAGCGGAAAAACTCCGCTTTCAGTGCTCGTTTTGACACAGGACGGACTAGGTCCGTCCTGTGTCACTAACGCCTCGGCACACAGGACGGACCTAGTCCATCCTGTGTCGCCAAGGGGTTAAAAATAAAAAAGCTTGCTGCCTCTTGCGTCTGAGGTCATGTGGCATGTCGGCACTCAGACTTCAGACCAAGAGGCAGAATAGTAGTAGGTCTATGTGTCTGGGTAGCGCAAAGACACCAGTGACTGCCTGCCACTAGACACCAGAGAGCTGCGATTGCTGGCTTTGGTAAGTCCTTAGTCTGCATTATCAATGATGGGGCATGCCCTGGATCTGCAGTGTGGGTGATGGGGCATGCCCTGGATCTGCAGTGTGGGTGATGGGGCATGCCCTGGATCTGCAGTGTGGGTGATGGGGCATGACCTGGATCTGCAGTGTGGATGATGGGGCATGACCTGGATCTGCAGTGTGGATGATGGGGCATACCCTGGATCTGCAGTGTGGGTGATGGGGCATGCCCTGTGTCTGCAGTGTGGGTGGTGGGTCATGCCCTGGGTCTGCAATGTGGGTGGAGGATGAGTGCCCGAATTTAGTTGTGCCTAGGGCACCACAAAATCAAAATACATAATCTCACCAATTTACCTTAACCCCTTAAGTACCATGTGGACGTATATATAAGTCCTGTATTTAAATATAGCGTGCACTCGCAATGCTACAAGCTGTCTGGTTCTGGTGATAATTAAAACAAAATCACTTCCATCGCTCTGTTGTTTGACTGCTCCTGGAAGCAGTCAGAAACCTAAAAAAAGAAGGAAAGGCTAACCATAGATCTGGGTTACAGTTGCGTTAGGATTAGAATTAAGGTTTAATTTAAGGCTAGATTTAGGGTTAGGGTAAAAATAAGGGGGAGGGGGTCAAAAATTCACTGTAGGAGAAAATCATTAGGAAACCAGAAATACTACTATTGGTTTTTGCCCTATAACTTGCAAAAACATCAGAAAAACACACGGAAAGATTGGTATTTTTAAACTCAGGATAAATACTAGAAACTACTTAAATGGGGTATGAATGGTGTATATATAAAAAAAAGTCCCAGCTGTCCTTTAAAAAATGATATATAATTTGTGTGGGTACTTTGAAAATGAAAATAAAGGAATTCTGGTCTTCAAGGCACATCAGATGCTGCGTAGAACTCCACTAAGGGGTTAGCAACGCACTTTCATACTCACTTCCTCTTATCTATTACAACAGTTTTCATACACTTCCTGACCTCTCACAACAGTTGCTATTCTGGAATGGAATCGTGAATTAAAATAGAATACATTTAGAACACAGTCTCTTGCTGGTGATCACATATTTCATGTCTCAGGGAATTATTCACCAAATAGTAAACGGGCAACAGAATTTCATGGATTGGGCCAAAAGGGGTTGGCAAAATTCTCCAGCTCGGCTACTCTTCCAAAACTGCTATTTTGGTCTACATTATACTACTTGTCCATTGAACACCAGCCACTATTTCGTATATAGATCTGTTTGTGTGTTATAAAGCAAATTATTATTCAGATGACCTGTTATATATTGTTTACTGTACCCTTGATGCCCTGTCCTCCTCATCCAGTGTCAAGACCACTCAATACCCTAACACACAGCCAGAGCTCAAATAACTGTTGTCACTAAGTCTCTGTACCTTTTGTACAGGTGTATATGGCCTTCCCCACTGTCCGGGACAACTCTTTTATATTTGTAACTGGATAAGGGAGCACCTGGAGTCTGGTGCATACTCCAAGGCTGTGCAGGAACAGTGAGTATGAGGGACTAGGGTAGTCTGTGGGAAACTGAGGAAGAAATTCTGGTTTTGAAATGATCAATATTTTCATCTCACTACAGTCTGGTACAGGCAGAATACTGGCATGACCCACTCAATGAAGAGGCCTATCGAAACAACAGCATTTTCCTTGCAGATATCAATCAGGAGAGGGTGAGTTCAAAACAGATGGAAAATGCTACAAAGAACAAATGAAAGAACTGTCAAACCTTATGAGCAATTCAGACTTCTTTTAAAGTTGGCATCTGTGCATGCCTCAAAGTGATCCCAGTTGCGAAGCAGCCTTCCATTAATGTTTATGCAGTGAGAAATCCCAATTGATATAGCTAAGTGGAAACATTGGTGTCTCACTGCAGGAGCAATGAAAGACTGTTGCTGACTGGATAACCCATCTACTTTTTATTTTTGACTGCTGGTTAAGGGTGGATACTGGGTATAAAGTGAAAACTAGTTTCCTTATAATTACTAAGTCTTCAAAAAGTATTTTTGGTTACTTTAGAAATAAGTGCTATTTTTAAAGTATTATCGCATTTATCTTTTGTCCTGCTGCAGTATGAATCAATATCCTATATCTGTCCCTCTACAAAAATCTTTCTTAGACCAGATGTAATTTATTATTTTCATAATTACTAGTAAGTGTGTGAATAATAAAATGTTGCTGGGTTTGGACTGATCAGCGTATCATGTATTTGGAAATTCTTTAATGTCTCTTCAGAATGTAAATGAGAGCTACAAGCGCAATCTGCAGGCACTGGAGAAGTTTGTTATGGTAAAATTTCTCCAAGACACCATGGTAGTTCCAGCAGATTCAGAGGTTAGTGAAAGCAACTGTCTCCTGTCTACATTATCAGTGATAACTGTAAATGACAATTACATGCTTATAAGCACAGCCAGAGCCGGCGCTACCAATAGGCGAACTAGGTGTTCGCCCGGGGCGCCATCTGCTTTGCTGAATACTTTTTTTTTTTTAATTCTTAAATGTGCATGTCAGGGCGCCTCCTGGGTTTGCAGCAGCCGGCTCACCAGCCCTCTTTGCTCCCCAACACGCATGAAGGAAACCACACTCCCCTCACTTGTAGGGAAATCAGATTGAGGTCATGTGACCTCATGGCGCTCTGACTACAGTGACCAGCGGGGAGCGCAGTAGCGTGGGAGCTAGGCAGAGCCTGCCGAACTCTGCATCTGGATGTTGGGGCAAGTCAAAATTATTTGATTTGAGTGACCGAGTGTAAGTGGCAAAGAGTGTGATTGGCATAGATTTTGTGTGTGTGATTGGCAGAGGATCACTAGGTGCCGACTCTGGTGGGGCGCTATTTGCTTTGCGCGATACATGTATCCTGCTACTGGCAGCCCCGTTTTTTATTTTCTTAAATGTGCATGTCAGGGCGCCTCCTGGGTTAGAGGAGCCGGCTCACCAGCCCTCTTTGTGCCCCGACACGCACGGCGGCTACCGCGTTAGTGGCAGAGTATAAGTGTGTGTGTGTTAGTGTGTATGGCAGAGTGCAATAGTTGGGTGTATCACAGTGATTCTATTGATATTGTACCCCTGTTACTACAATTGGGTATGTGCAAATATGTGTCAGTGTATATATGTTGCTGTGCGTGTCATACGCTGTGTATGTGTGGCTGCAGGTGCATGTGTGACCCTGTGTGTGTACATGTGCCTCTGAATGTGTGACCACAGCACCATAAAAGAAGATTAGCTTTAAGACAACTCCGTCACCTAAACATTGTAGAACATCAAATTATCTCTACTTGTGTTATAATTTCAGTGGAAAATGTATTTTAAATGTGATTGTGCTGTCTCTGGTTTATGACATCACCTTGTGGTTTGTTATGCAAATGGCCTACTTCAAAAGTAAATGTCTAATTAAATCTATGCATTTGCTTAAATTCTGCTAACACAATAAATAGGCCATAGTGTCACAATTCAATGATTAGATTAGAAGTTAATTTAAAATATTGCTTGTTATATAGACCCAAATTGGCCACGATTGTACAAACCTGAACTATGGTATATAATCAGTAATTCTAAGTTCCTACCAGTTTTTTTTTTTTTTTTTTTTTTTTTAAATGACTTTGCCCTTGATGGATCTGCCTGCACTGGTGAGAAGACCCAAACCATGTACTGTTTCTTTTAAAAGACAATTGTCCGCATAAATGTAGGCATTTTAAAGAGAAATGCTTTAATGAATGAATACAAATAAAGTTCCTTATGGAGCCCTCACTGTTTTTATAGCTCTATCAGGAGGCAGACATGTTGGGTCAGATCTTCCTTTATCTCACACACGATTCTAAACAAAATGTCCACCCCAAATAGTGCTATACAAACAAGGAGGGCTTGATAAGGTACTTTATTTGTATTCTTTCAGTAATGCAAATACTTAATGCAATCGCTCAACAAAAAATAGCTTAATTTTGTGGGAACGGTTGTCCTTTAAGTACAAACTGAAAGATTCTTAGTAACTTGTGCTTTCTCTCCCCCATAGTGGTTTGGATTCTACAAGCCAGGACAAAGCAAAGAGATTATCCCATTACAGAACAGCACACTGTATACAGAGGTAAGACTATATATTCCCTTATTTAATAAGCAGATTTTGATGAGTAGCTAATATATCTAAGCAGTTGTAATTAGCAAAGAGCATAACCAGTCACATTTTGTACTTCTAGGCAGTGCCGGACTGGGAATGAAAACCAGCCCTGAAAATACCGTAATATTATAAACAAGCCCCATAGCATTATGTCATTATACCAGCCCCATAGCATAACAATATTTTATTGTTCATAAAGGGGAACAACATGCATTTTAAAGCACATTTAAATAGTGTATTTATAGATGTGGCTAATATATACTCCTGCACAGGGAAATATGTACACAAAGTTATATAAATTGCCCTGTTCAGGGGTATAGATCAGGGCAGTGTGTGAGATATAACCTTGTGTACTTACTGGGATTACACTCACAAGACTTAATCCAACACTTGAATTGCACTCACTCACAGGATTTAGCCAGCACACAGATTGCACCACAGGACTTGGCCCACACCCAGTACTTACCCCAGCAGCCAGAATGCACTCACTGGACTTGCCCTAGCACTCAGATTGTACACAGGTCTTGCCCCAGTATCCAGCGAGAACTTAACCCTACACTTAGATTCCACTCACAAGACTTACTACAGCACTCGGATTGCACTTACCCAGCACCCACCCTGGTCCTGAGATTGGCACTCACAAGACTTGCCCCAGTAACTTGGACTTAACCTCAGCACTTAGATTACACTCCCAGAATTTTCCCTAGCCTCCAGCCAAGACTTAATCCAGCACTAATAATGTACTCACAGAACTTGCCCCAGCACTCAGGAATTATATCAGCACCCCGATTGCTCTGACAGAACTTGCCCCAGCACTTATATTGTACTCTAAGGACTTGTCCCAGTACCCACCGCAGCACTGAGATTACACTCACAGGCCTTGCCCCCAGCATCCAAGACTCACCCTGGCAATTAGATTGGACTCACAGGACTTGTCCCATTAACCAAATTACACTCTCAGTTCTTGCCCCAGAACTTAAATAGCACTTTCCCCCAGGACGTGATGGGCGTGCCCCCAGGACTTAACCCAACACCCAGCCAAGATTTACCCCAGCACTTAGATTGTACTCACTGGACTTAGCTCAGCAGCACTGCAACAGCAGCTGTCCCAGCCTCTAACAGCCAGATACGACATATCTTGCAGCAGCATGGACATCACATTGTCCACAAGAGGGCTCTCTCACACTCAGCCACATCCCACAGCGACCCCAGGCCAGGTGGCCTACTGGGATTTGTGGCCTGGGAGACTCAAGAATCAAATGATTCCAAAGTCCCTCGCTGTCATCTGAGGACAGTTTCAGTAGCCCCACACTGAGATCCATTTCAGAGCTTGGGCACTCCCCTGGTGGAATAGTCAACTCTATAAATAGGGTGTCTAAAGTAAAACCCTGCTATAAATGTTGTGTTCAGAAATTTGGCAATTGTGCTCGTTGCATCAGCAATTATAAAAATGTACTCTGTGAAATTACCTTGGTCCTTAAAGGGGTTACGTTGCTGTAAGTATTTTTTTCTTTTCTTTCTGTAGGATCGATTGGGGTTAAGAGAAATGGAAAAGGCTGGAAAGCTGGTGTTCCTTGGAGTAGATGGGGACCACCTGCACATCACAGACCAGTGGTTTAATGAGAAAATCTTACCGTTCCTGCACTGAACTGACATGTTATCAGTTCACTTTACACATGAAACAGTGTTAGCTTAACAAACAATTGATTTAATTAACCACGTAGTCTAATCACTGTGCCGAGATCCTGTAAAGATTTAGTTTTACAGATGCATTCTAGCAGCCATGTAACTAAAAATTCTCATGGGGTATCATCATATTACTCATTACATGACAGGTGTAGCCCAATAATGTATTTATGCTCATTTGAAAGACTGCATCAGGTGTACACATTTTAAGTCTAAATGCTTCAATGGCAGAATATAAATACCTTTATTGAGACATCTTTTACTTCATTATAGCCCTATCGGGTTGGATAAAGCACTATCTGACCCAAGATTCCAAACTTCAGCCTCCTTATAAAAGTGTACAGAGCAACAAGGGCTCAGTAAGGTACTTTATTTTCTTTCTTTAATCCCTTCGTGACGCAAGGTGCTTGCGTCCCAAACAACGCAAGCACCAAAACGTCACGATTGGTTCCTGGCCACCGATCATGAGGGGATCGGTAGCCAGGAACACTCTGGCAGAGACCCAAGCAGGGTATTAATAGACCCTGTGGGCCCCTGCAAAAAAATCACGAGACCTCTGGACGTCGCGGAGGCGTGCCCGTACCTGGAAGTTTGGGCACGGTGCGAATTGGAGAAATGTAGCCGGTGCTCGCATTTCCCCTGTCAGACTGAGGCCACTCAAAGTGGGATCCTGCTGCAAGCCGCGATGAGCTGTTTAACACAGGACGTACTATGCCGTCCTAACGACTTTAAGGCACTTAAAGTCAGGACGGCATAGTAATTCCTAACGTCATTAAGGGGTTAAAGCATTTCTATAGTTAAGGCTATCTTTTAATAGAATGAAATTACAGAGAAATTATTCCAAAGTAGACTACGAAGATCTGCAGAACTGAATATATTAGACTTTCCATATATTTTTTTTTTTTTTTTTAAACATATATTTTTATTTTGTTTTATTCATACAAGACATACAGTAACATTGAAGAGTGTACAAATTTCGACATCGTGCTTCTCTAAATGGGCATGGCAAAAAGCCCTCAATATATCTGTAGGTTATCTTGACGAAGACATTATAGGGGCCTGTTGTTCATCAGCCTATTTGCCCAGGCCTGTTAACCCAGACCAGCCGAGAGACTGCTCCCCTTAATCTTGGGGAAGATAACTTATTTCCGCTAAACACATCTAACAATTGTAATCAACAAGGAACTATGATCTGGTTTATACTGCTAGCAATGGAAACATTTATTAGGGTGTGTAACTCCTCCGGAAGCTAGCTTGTATCGTAGAGGGTTAAAGCCGAAGTGTATATATTACATTTGTGTGACATCTTGATTCTGAGATATGTAAATATATCTTTTGTTGGAAGGGTATATTTATCTCGTAGATTGTCAAAAGTAAGTAGTTTACCCTGATCAAAAAGGTCTTCTATTGGGCAGTCGTGAAGTTCCTGCCAATTGTTTAATGATAGATTATCCATATTATATTCTAGGGATTTGAATTTGCAAGAGGGAATCATCTTATTCTGGAGATTCATTTTCTTCTTAATGATATCCCATTCTTTAATTACTTGTCCCAGGATTCTTGATTTATTCATCAGGTTTTTGGATTGTTTTTTTATTACTATTTAGCCTAAGTAATACTCTAGTTCCTCCTTTCCTACAGATTGCTTTTCTAATAGATACCATGGTTCGTTTTGAGTATGAGGGTTCTGAATATCATATGCGTGTACTATCATGCAACATTGGTAATTGTTGATAATAAGTGGATAATTTAAACCTCCATGTTTGATTCTCCTGGCCATAATATTCTCGTTAATCCTTGGAGTCTTTCCCCTCCATATAAAAGCCCTAAATCTAGCCTGTACCATGTCTAGGCAGGATTTGTGGACTCCCCAAGGAATCATTTTAAAAAGGTAGCACCATTTGGGTAGAATGTAGGAGTTGATTAGATTAATCCTGCCCCACCAAGAGATCTCCACTCTTCTCCATTCGAGTAAAGACTTATTTGTTTCTCTTAGTAGTCTCATAAAGTTTGTCTCCATCACTTTGTCTACTTCAAGAGGGAACTCCAGGCCCAAATACTCGCAGCTTTGAGGATTCCATTTAAACTTGTAATGTTCCTTTAGAGTATTAAGACTCTAAATGGGTATATTTTTAGCCAAAGCCGTGGTCTTGTCTATATTTAATTTATAGTTGGATATTATTCCATAGTTATTTATTTCTTCCATAAGATGGGGGAGGGAGTGAAGCGGAGACGTAAGCGAAATCAGAATGTCATCCGCATAGAGGGCTATTTTATGACTATGTCCCTTAGTATCAAGTCCTGTTATATGAGGATTGTTCCTGATATTTATTGCCAGTGGTTCGATTGTGAGTATGTATATAAGTATCCATATCTTTTCTAATATGCAATGTCTTCTGCCCCACTAATTCGAACAATGGCTATTCAGTTTGCAAGTGGGAAAACCTGAAACAAAGGGTGCCTCACTCCAACAGCCTATGGTAAAGGGAACCACTGTGTGCTTGATACAAAGCACTCCTATTTGCTGTATAGAAAACAGTCTAAGACCATCAGCACTACTGTATGTGTATGCACAGAATCTGGAAATGGACAAAAACCAGGAGAGTTCATATGCTTCATGTTTACAAATATTTCTCTTTAACCAGGACCTATCTTTATAGCAAATATTTTTTTTTGTCTGTACCTTGTCCTGTGTAGCATTTGGATGGTCAGGAAGAAGAGTGAAATAATGAGTTGCTAGTATTAAATCAATGAGTTGGGAGGAGTCTTGTTAGGCCCAGCATTTTAGAAGCTCCATAATTCTCTCAAGACTTGTAGTACCCATCACTTACCACACTGTCTAAGTAGGATCTGTTCCTTTCAAACTTCTGTACATAAAATTACATTACTGCCAATGATTTTAACCTTAGAACTGGAAATACATCTATTTTATTAACTTGATAAAAAAAAAAAACACCCAGGAAGACAAAGTTGAAAGTGCTATAAATGAAAATTGCATTTAAAGTGAGAGATCAGTTTAGGAGTCAGCAGGGCCACCATCAGAGGGTGACGGGTGATACACCTGTCATGGGCACCAGCTGTCCCAGGCTGCTTGCTTTCCGGCAAAGATGCTGGAAAGCCTCTCTGCGTTGAGCAGGCAGTATGGTGTCTGGGCAACAGCAGCAAAGACATTCCCATGCTGCCTGCACACTGCTCTGAGGTCAGAGCATCAAGGGTCATGTGACCTGCCAGCGCTCCGACTTCAATCTAGTGCGAGAATGTCTGTGGTGCTGTTGCACAGATATCATGCTGTCTGCTCGATGCAGAGAGGGTGGTGAGTTCCTAGTTTGAATGTGCAGTGTGGGTGATGGAGCATGTCCTGGAGTGCAGGGGTAAGTCCTGGATGTGCAATGTGGCTGATGAGGCATGTTCCGAGTGGTAGAGGTAAGTCCTGGGTGTGCAATATTGGTGATGTTCTGGTTTGTGGAGTGGGAGGAGGAAGATATAGGGACAGGTAGACCTCAGAAAATTTGTTCTGTGAGGGGCCCTGAAATTACTGATGGTGGACCTGGGAAATTTCATAGCATAACCAGCACTAACTTTTGTAAATGATTTTTGTCTAAAGCCGAAATGATTTAAATGTTAAATAAAGTTACATATTAAGCCAAAATAAAAAGAGAGGTTTCTGTTTTCATCAGCACATTAATGATGAATACGTATAAATACAAAAGAACTACATTTTCTCAGTATAGTCTTGATGTGTGTATTTTAGAAGCATCCTCTCTATCCAATACAGCCCAAATGTATGTGATGTTATAAACAAGAATCTGGTATTAATGCTTTTAACCCATCCCCCTCCCAATTGGAAATCCTAAAATCTTCATACAGCATTTGACATTTACAACAATGAATTTACAGAAAGGTAAGATACAAAGTAATGTTTAGCATTACATATAATGAGCAAATGTCTGATGCACAAAAGCTTTTGTAGCCTAATTATTGGGGATCCGTACCTTAGAGTATCAGCCCTTATATATGTCTGCTGTTGAGCCTGGTGATGTATTGCATTTATTTGTATTGTATCTATCATACATATGTACTTTTAATACATTGAACTTCATTGTGTCAATACTTTTTTTTTTTTGCTTTATTTCACTTAGTACATGTTCTTAAATCATATCAGTGTGCATTAGTCTTTTCGTAAATTATAGTTTTATTGAGTCAGGTTGTATTAAACACAGCAATAAAACGCAAACATTGAACACGTATATCAAGGTTAATGCTGAGATAAGAAATGTGGCGCACAATTAACATGGGGACTCAACATTTAAATTATGAAAAAGAGGAATAACCATTTTGTCATGTACGGTATGGGGGAAATAAAACAAGGCATAAGCTATGCATGACTATCAGTATTGGAGACAAAGTAGGGCTTAAGTTGTCCCTACTAAACCCAGGGGGTAAAGCATAGCTCCAGATAATCTAAACCGTAACAGGTGACAATCGTGGCATATACCGGCTGGAGCAGATAACAGAAAAATTATAAAAAAAAAGGACAGTAATCAAGTCGTAAACGTGCTGTTCCTGGCATGTGCTCCAAAAAAAACTACAGTAACCAGATGTGGAAAGTTAACCGGGGATAGGGCCCCAGTGTGTCCCTAATCATCACAGTTAAAATTATATGGTGAATACACTCAATATAACAAGGAACACATAATATCTAGTGAACCGATAACTGAGAAAATGGGACTATGTCCCAATAAGAGGAAAAGGATATAAAAAGGGGGGTTATTAGGAATCAGAAAGTCTCAGAGTGGGGGCACCGGCAGCTCGAGAGGGGGTGCACAAAAAGAATGGGCACCTGCACCATTTAATGGTCAGAAAGCATGCCTCTGGCTCCAGTCGTGGAGCTCCAAGAGGCTGTGCCCCAGGAGAGAAAAATGTCCCAGGAGGAGGGAAAGGGACAGGTGATCCAGTGGGTTAATAAACTGGATGGGTCATCCAGGTATCTTATCTAACTGAGGTGGGGCAGTTCAGGTTATTCAACAATGGGTGCCTACGCGTTTCGCACTAAAACTCAGCCCTTTCTCAAGGCTCTTGAGCAGGGCCGATCCGCACCGGGAGGAAAGGCGCACCGGAAGGAAAGGCGCTCCGATGAGGACCTTTCTCTCTCCTTCTGGAGGTGCGGCCCGCAGGTGAGCGCCTGCGGTCACCGCACCTCCTAATCTCATTGAGTACAGCGCGACGGGTGCAAGCTCCGCCCCGTCGCGCTGTCTGGTTGCCGGATGTCTGGTGACATCCGGCAGAAGAACTGAATGACGGTGTTCTGCCTCTGCAGACGCCGTCCGGAAACGTCCTCCTCCCTCCAGGGAGGGGGATCAATAGTAAAACGTGTTTTTTTTTGTTTGTTTGTTTTTTAAAGAAAAGAAGTGTGTGTGTTTCAATGTGTATGTCAGGGTGTAAGTGTGTGTTTCAATTTGTGTGTGTGAATGTATGTAAGTGTGTGTTTCAGTGTGTGTGTGAATGTATGTGTGTGTGTTTCAGTGTGTGTGTGAATGTGTGTTTCACTGTGTGTGTGTGTGAATGTATGTAAGTGTGTGTGTGTCAATGTGTGTTTCACTGTGTGTGTGTGTGAATGTGTTTCACTGTGTGTTTGAATGTATGTGTGTGTGTTTCACTGTGTATGTGTGTGTGTGTGAATGTGTTTGTCTCTGTGTGAGTCAATGTGTGTGTTACTGTCTGTGTGTGTACATAAGTGTGACTGTGTGTATTGCTCTGTGTGTGTATAAGGGTGTCTGTGTGTAATGGTGACTAAGTGTAAGCCCACCATCAGGGGTCCAGGTCACAACAGAAAAAATCCCCTGTGTTTAGCAGGTCCGCGGCTCTGTGGGAAGCGTTAAGCGCTCCCCTCCAGCTGGGGACCTGCTAAACAGAGCAGAGCACCAGGAGACAGAGCAGCAAGGAGGTAAGTACTGAGGAAGGGTGCAAATAACAAGCATAACGCTGGCATTTTAAATGGCATATTGAAGGGCAAAATATTGGCATATTAAATTGCAAAAGTATGGCATATTAAGGGGCAAAAGAATGGCATATTGTGGGGCAAAATACTGGCACATTAAATGGCAAAAGAATGGCATATTAAGGGGCAAAATATTGGCACAGTAAATGGTAAAATACTGGCATATTGTGGGGCAAAATATTACTGGCATATTGACCAACTGCTCCCAACCACCCTCCATATTACACTAGACTGGGATAACATGCTTGTGAGAGTAGGTGGGGCAAGTGGGAGATATTGTCGGGGGGGGCAGAAAATGTGTTCAGTAAGGGGCCCTGAAAGTCCTAGTGGCAAATACACGGGATTATGAGGAGGGAGAGACATACATGTGAGTTATAAAGAGAAAGAGACAGCAGACATGTGTGTATAGAAGGAGAGACAGACATGCAGAAAAAAAGACCACCATGGGGAGCATGAGGAACAGAAAGATAGACATGGAAAAATATATGGGGTATGAAGGGAGAGATATACATGAGGGTATGAGTGGAGAGAGAGTTATACATGAGGGTATGAGTGGAGAGAGATATAGATACATGAGGGTATGAGTGGAGAGAGAGAGAGAGATACATGAGGGTATGAGTGGTGAGAGTTATACATGAGGGTATGAGTGGAGAGCGAGAGATACATGAGGTTATGAGTGGAGAGGGAGACAAGTGAGTGACTGACTTGGTGGAATATTATTTATTGCTCCTTGTGTACTTCTTTTCCAATGATGCTCAGCCAGACTAATGGGAGACTTTGGCTGGTTGGACATCATGGGAACTGTAGTTAAAACTGCTAGCCAGCAAAAAGTCTCCCATGTTGCTGGCTGAGCATCATAGACATAAATAAAACCACTACACTGTTTTACGGCCAAATAAATATCTTTATTTAAAATAAAAGCTTGTGTTGGTCCTTCATCTAAAAATAAAGTTTGTGCTCTCCACATGAATCCCCCACCCCAATAATGAAAAATTGGTATGCCTGGAACATACGTGTAAAGGGGAGGGGTTTATCATATAGCCACGTCCACCTGGCCAAAAAAATTCCTGCACCCAGGCGCCCCTGACTCTAGGATCGGCCCTGCTCTTGAGCCTCACCTTCAGCCTGATCTGTGTCTGGATTATATATTATCCTCCGTTCAACCGTCGCTGCTGTCTCCTCTGGATTTATTTTCTCAAAACTAGTCAGCAATTTCACCACATAGGACCGGATAACAGAGGAACCAACTGTCTCCGGTATGCCTCGGCATTGGACATTATGGTGGTTCATTTTGGCTTCGAGGAGAGCCACCTGTCTGCTCAAACTACCAACCTGTCGGGTCTGAGTTGAGCTGGTCCATCTCAGCTTGTTTATGCACATTACCTCAGAGCTTGTTTCCAAAACATTAATTTTCGATTGGATAGCCCACCATCTTGGTTCACAGGACCTGTATGTCCATCTGCCTGAAATTCTGAAAAAAAATATTTATGTCATTCTAAGTGGCATATTGCTCGCCTCCAAGTGCTTCTGTGGGTTTCTTAGCAGGGATGCACACTTGATAGATTCTCTTGGATTCTTCTGACAAGGAGTCTGTATCCTGTTGGGAGAGTGCTGCCGCTGTGTTCAGTTGGGGCCAGGAGGTCAACAATATCTGACTCACAACTAGTTTGCCATATATTGAAATTAATAACTAGTTTCTGGATTTTCAGGATATGTTTTAGACTGTGATCCTGTAACCCAGATTAGGCCATTTGCTGGAAGAGTGCTCCATTAAAAACGTTAAAGCATCTCAACCCCAGCGAAAGATATAAATATAATCAACTCCACAGAGGCAACAACATATGAGACTTTCTGTAAGACCAAGGACGAAAAGTTTCTTCTATTGACTTCACGGATGACAGAACACACTAAAACCTATTATATCCATCTTTCTAGAGACTGTAAGACCACCCTCACCCACCACAGTGGCAGAAAATGGGCACTATGGCACATTATGTTCGATTTTAACACACATACATAGGAGAATGCATATAAAGGACTTGCATGATGGGAAATGACCCCTGCTACATTATGCAAAATGTAAACCACCACTAGATCTACTAGATGTTGGAGATGTCACCTGCATTCAGCGGACTTTCTCCACAATGGTCATTGTACCAGAAATCCCGGAATGCCAGGCTGATGTACAGAATGCAGAGTCATCTACTATATCACACCCTGATGTCCACCCCTCTTCCTATTCACCATGTCAAGGTTTGGTTATACCAACCCTGGTATAACACACTGGACCTTCCCCTCCCCCCCTGTTGACCCCTTGTTTTTTTTTTTACCTTTTACAGACTACCCTGGTTACCAATTTCTATTTATAGCTAACAATTTTGGCTGCAGCTCATCCACCGTGGACCGCCTATAGACAGCTTTCCACTGGCATTGATTGGTTATTACTCCATATATACCCATTTGATACCCGATTAAATCTATGAATATGGAGCTATGCACGTGTGTTTACTATACGCTAACAGCAGGTACCTCTGTGCTGCACCCATTGTGTATTACCTGTATAAATTTTATTTTTTTTAAATGTTTCCTCTGAAAAATGTAATAAACAAACAAAAAAAAATAATGAAGACTTAAAGCAACACCAGCTTGACTCCGTCTTTGCTCAACTTTGAATCTTTAATAAAATGCTTGATTTGTAAACTTGTATGGTCCACAGTCTGTGTGGTACCTGCTCCTGTTCCCTTAATATTGGAGCAGAACCCACCGACGCCACACTGGAAATGTTCAGTACACATTGGCATTACATTAGTTTCTGCATCCATAGAGAAATGAAAGGTCAGAAAATATTTTGAAAGTACAGGAAAACAATTGCATATTTCTGAAGATTTCTTTTTTTGTATAAGACAAAAAGTTAAATCCTGGAAGTGCTGATAGGAATAGCCAAGACTCAGAGGGTGCGGGGTGTGACAGTCCCCATGTGCAGTCTGAGACCAAGGGATGAACTAAACCCACTAAACAAAGTGCTCATTACCCATTGTTACTTTGGTCCAACTAACCGTTTATTGGTCATTCAGCCACTACGGAGTATTGTGTGTAGCAGACATTCAGAGCCCCCCTTTTGGACTGGCACAGGGGGGTTGGACAGCGGAGATCAGCTAAAGCAGCTCTCCAAGGGGGATTCTGGCACTATTTAGGTGTGATACAACAAGAGAGCTGGGAGCATAAGGCTTTCTACCTTACAGCTAGAATAATCCTCAAGAGAGAGAAGCAGCAGAGAGAAAATAAGAGGTCATGGTGGATAGTATGTCCATGCCGCCTCATCTATCCTGCAATCTCCGTCACCGTGGTCACCAACTTCTTCCCATTCCAAACAGTCTTGAACTGTTCTGGAACTGGAAACTCACTCTGTCAAGAAAAATAAAAACCATGATCATATAATACCATATTACAAACTCGCTCATTAAGAGTCCAAAAAAAACCAACCACAAAATGAGGGGAAGTCCACTTACAAATTCACCTCCACTTCCTGGAACAAGAATGTTCATTTCTGAAGATTTGGCGCTGATTATCTCACAGCTCAGACTGTCTTTACTCAAGTAAACATGGCAGCCATCAGTCTTGTTAATAGATATAGTTGGCACTTTACCCAGTACCTGCCAGAGAAAAAGCCGAATAATTGAAAATTGTAATAAACGTTCTATGCACAAAAATAGCACACACACGCGCACTTCTGGAGATACGGGCCATAAGAGTGAACAGTATCACTTACTTGTACTTTAACATCCCGTGAGTTAATGATCTCTACAATCCCAACAGCATCTTCAAATACAAGGCCGAGCTTCTTGCAGTTATCTATAGAAAAGTTCAGGGAAGCATGATATTTAAAAAAAAAAAAAAAAAAAAAAATAAAGGCTTAGCTTAAACTACCACCCCCCCCTGCATTACTCTGCCACCACAAGCCTGGTTTCACTTTCCACCTCCTCAGATCTGTATTCTAGCCAAACAATGAGATCTTACCAACAGTGATTGAGTTGATCTTTCCCTTGACCTGCAATGTGCTGTTTACACACTTGTAGACATAAACCACTTGTTTGAGTTCAGTGTCACTGATTTCTAAACTGGACACATTTTCTTGGTTTTCCTGTTAAGAGAAGAGGAGAGAGCACTGGGTTAGTGTTCATGATCATAAATAAATAAAAATTCAAGCGTCACTTGAGATAATTTTCTTTATTGCATAAAAAACCTGGCTCTTAAACTGTTCACTGAAAACTCCCATAATGATCCTACCTGATATAGGCAAACACCACCTTTCTGACTTGACCACGTTTCACAGACTGTATAGAAATTCAGCAACATAAGAATACACAGGTCTTGACATATGTCCTTTACAATAAACTACTCACCACTTTCCACTTCTTGCCCTCCAGCTCCAGAACAGGAGGTACCTTCTTTGCAGCAGGTTTGACTGCAGGTGAAGAAATATTGGTAGGTTTGGGGCTAGTGAAGGGTTTAGGTCCACTCCGACTCTTTAAAGCAGGATTCTTATGGGTTTTCTGGTCATCAGAAACATGTTTGAGAGCTACAAAGAAGAGAAATATTAATCTGGGATTGACCAAGATTTATGGTCCAGATAATGTACCAATCCCTTACCTTTGGTTATGTTCTCTCCTTGATTGAGCTCTGCAAACAGCTGGGAGCGGGACACAGAGTCATCATGCTGCGCAGCAGCACATGGTGGTGGTGGAGGTGGTGGGCCACCTGGGGGAGGGGGTGGAGGTCCTGCCTTTGGAGCTTTAGGAGCGGACGGTGCTGAGAGGGCACCTTCAGCTTTAGGTCCCTGCATTAAAAAATGACCATTGATACGTAGCATGACATTCAAATCAACCGATTGGGAAAGGAACACATCCTCTTGGAGGATATTGACCAGGATACTCACAGTCTTACTCCAACTCAAGCCAGTTGTGTGATGCTCCTTTATGTAAGCCTGCAGCTGTGTCCAAATGTTTAGATACGTTCGTACCCAGTCCACATGTTTCTTGTCCCTACCAAGACAAAAGGACATATTCAAGATGAAGATAGACAGGAAAGCATTCTATTCTCCGGGTGAATGGCAAGGACCTCACTCGGGATCACCAAATACTAGAAGAAAAAATACAGCACACCTTTTGAGGTGGTTTATTAGACGCCATAGATGACTTTTCAACTCAATCATTGATTGGGTTAAGATGTTGCCTGTGGCATCTAGTACACTACCGCAAAAGGAGCAGTGTGCATCTGTATTTTTTTTAAAAGTACATATTCAAACCTCTGTCTACACCATATGGAAAATCATCAAATGCTACCGATAGCTACAATGATAGTAATTAAAAAATAAGTCTTATTTTCTAATAAATGGAAGAACACAACTTACACATCTTTGTATTCCTTCAGCACTCTATTGGTATAAAACATGGCCGCATCCATCATTTCCTTCACAAAAGGTCCTGGCTTGGGACTCTAAATAGAAGTGAGGAAGCAGCACGTTATCAGAACCAAAATACAACATTACTTTTCATCAACTGGGTATCAGAGCTCTCATATGCTATCCGAATTGAAATTCTCTTACAAAGTCATTTTATGGTTTGTCATATTAAAGGGATATCCTCTTTATCGTTCACCATGAACTAATGTGCTGTAACAAACAAAATTACTCACTAATTGCTCCCTCCTACATTATCTCATTTACATTCTAAATCTCCTTACTATTCAGAAAAAAAAAACCTAGGAGAAATTACCTTTTACACACACACAAACTATATATATATATATATATATATATATATATATATATATATATATATATATATATATATATATATATATATATATATATAGAAGAGAAACAAAACGCGTCCAGTGGGGTGTTAAAGTGGTATAAAGTGCAATATCTTTTTTCGATTGTTCAAACCTGGCCAGCTGAACAAACCCAATGGGTAAGAGGATTTTTTTCCAGTATATTTTAGGATTCCCTCGGTGAATATTTTATACCACGTATGCAAATGTTTTATATATCTTTTTATGTATGAGATCAAAGTGACCAGCTAATTTATGAGATATTTAAGTGGCAATGAAGATCAGTTGCTTTTTGTGTGGGTGTTCTCTATATATTTTTATTTTTCTGTGAGATGTAATAAACTTAAATCTTTCATGCTATACATATTTGTTGTTGGAGCTTTTTAATAGCACTGTTTTTTTTGTTTTTTTTCTATAACTGTTCCTTTTTTTTTTGCAGTGAAACAAATTACTGCAGCCCTTTTACGATGAGCTGCTATTAGGTGGAGTATCTCTCACCATGTGATTGTGATGCATCCCTCTACTGTGTGAATACATATCCTTCTCTTACTATACACACACACATTGCTTCACGTTACTTACCACCGCTACCCAGCCCAGGGCCGGAATACTCTCGCTTACTGCTGACAGATGGTTAAACAGTTTGCTACCTCTGTTCTTCTCTCGAAACTCTTGGGCGGCCTGAATCTGACTAGACAGGGGAGCCAGGAAAGTTGCAAGATCCTTCTGTGTTGGAGAAAAAAAAAATATATATATATATATATATGGGAACAGACAATTGCCAATTGTATTCCCTTTACATTTACGAAAGTGACAATATCATTGTAGAAGCAACTGAAGGAAAAAAAATTGTGCATGATTAGTACTTTGATAAACAGCTAACAGAGATAAATAAGAAAAAAATAGGTACAAATAGGATAGGAGTGAGATGCTGTAAACACAAAGGAGAGAGCATAAACCACTTACCTCTGCCGGCTGCTGGCACTGAGATGCCTTTAACAAAATTTCCCTCTGTAATTTTACACCTGAGAGAACCATTGCAGCCTAAATAAGAAAAAAAGTTTTAAATTAAGGAGCAGGTTCCTTTTAAATGATAATCTTAACCACCTATTTCACCTCTAGCTATTACTTGAAACCAAAATGAAAGAATCCTGCTCCCCCCCCCCATCAAAAACAGCTGTGATTTTAATTTTCATAACTTCCACATTCCAAGACCAGGTGTACCAGATCCTCACAAATAAATGGTCATGCTTGAGCCAGAGACCACACAATCTAATTCTGTGGTGCCCCTCCACAGTCACTAGAAGGCAAGTCTTGGAAGGTCCCCAGCTACATCCATCACATTTATAACTGCAAGTATTCCAGACACATTCTCAAGCACTGCTTCCGGCTACCTGTCATCATGCAGTTGGTGGCCATTGTAGGCTGCTCACTGGAGCATGGCACAACATGGTACCACTATTTTACTCTACAGCAACCTACAAAATGCCTATAACTGCGTTAACCCCACATATCACTAAATGTCAATACCCCATACTCACATGCGTCTTCACATCGCCTCCAATGTCATTGCTGTGCGTCACAAACTCTGCTACAGGTCCACTAACAAGGGAATCATAAGCCTGAACATATGCAGCTGCATCTGGAGAGAAGAAACCTTTATTTCAGAAGTGCATTCCACATTTCATTGTCTGCCATGGAGAAAACCCAGTGTATATCAATAATGAACATATTATAGCCTCACCTCCAGATCCTGCAGCTTTGTCTGATCCAAGAGATAGATTTTCCAGCTTTCCTACAGCTTTCTCTAGACGTTCAACCAAACTTTGCATATCTGCCATGGCTTTCAACACTGAGTGATTAAATGTCAGAAAACAACAATGTGAACATATATCTACATGTCATTTAAAATGGTTGCTTTTCTGTTATCTTCTGATAACAAAATGGGTTTATTAAAAGCAGGAAAAGGAAGTTATTTCACCTAGTATACAGTGCCTGTTCTCCTCCCACCCCCCTACTTTTGTTGCACAACAGAGTTGATAAATCGGTTTGTGAACCAAAGTGAGGAACTGACATGTCTGAGCACAATCCTGTACATTCCTTCACTTTGCAATTACTGACGACCCCCATTGCAATTCAGTGTTCAGATTTACAATACCACATATCGCTGTTCTCTATTAAGATGCACACAACAATGGTTTAGTAAAGTGCGCAGGATCCACTCAATATAGGAAGTCATTATTGTGTCTTCAATACCCTTGCAGAGCAGAATGTGTCTTACTTCCGATTCCACCCAGCTTCTCTAAACCACTGTCAAATTAGTGTAGAGCATCTTAGAATACCTGACCCTCCACTGGTTTTATCAGCTTCATTTAACCCCGACTGTATTATCCTCTCTATTCTATACATAGAACACTAGTGGGTAACCTGTAGCACTCCAACTGCTGTGGACCACATTTACCATGAAGCTTAGCAATTTAGTTGGAGAGGAAGTTCACAAGTGCTGAAGTGCAAACGGTTAGTCTTCACTGTTAAAGACATAGGTTTTCTAGATGCCAAATGTATTCCCTTTACCTACACAAGTATATTTTTACAAGGGTGTAATCAGAACAAGCATAAACCTGCTGCACATACACAGCAAGGAATAGTTATAAGGTGACCATGAATGTACTAATATTACACATACGTGTGGAAATCTATACTCACATTCTACCAAGCAAACTCACAGATCTGTCCGCTATACTCTTCTAGATATACCTCTCAGCGCTCTCTACCCGGCCCCGCCCTGCTCACCTCCGTTCTCTTCAATCACTCAATGCCCCACTTCCGGCAGCCGTTTCCCAGGATTCACTCGGCAAACTACTTCCGTAAAATGACAGCAAGGCGTGGTTCTTAACATGGGGGCGGGCAAGACTTGCAAGCGTTCGCGGTTTTCTTCGCATTTGAAACCGCTATGTTGCTAACCTCATTAGCCGTGGGGAGGGAAGAGGAGTTACACAGAGAAATGGCATTGAATGCACAGACTCCATCTTTAATTCTGGCACTAGGTACTGTGCTCTGAGAGACAGTGAAAATGTAATTTGTATGGCTGGACGAACGTTTAATCAGACTCAAAGCAACCAAAGGGCGTGTTGCATTATATTTGGAACATACTGATATCATGTGTTACTGCGCCACATCCTGCCTGCATAAGACATGGCTGGCAATCCCGCCCTTGTATACAAGAAAGCTCTCCACTGCAGAGCTAAGGGCAGGAGGAGGCACGTGAGGTGGTTTAGATGACGCCATTGGATTTCGTTCTTCAGTCTGTTACCAAAGATGGTCATAGAACGGCCAGAAAATATGGGGGCGTGTCCAAGAAGAGATCTGACCAATAGATAAGCACAGGTTACAGGTGTGATGCGGTATTGACGTGGCGCAAGATTAGAATAAGAAACTGGTGTTGCTCTGTCAATGCAATACCTGTTACGAATTCTCACAGACTAAATACCATCTCTCTCTATTATAGGCAAATAAGATGTTTTCAAAATCTAAATTTCACCGCACTGAAAATTGTATAAACTACAGCAGTGATGACTAACTTTGTCACTGCAGCTGTTTGGGAACTATGGAACTATATAAAGCCTGACTGAAAACCATGGGATATGTAATTCACGAACATCTGTAGTGACCAGGTTAATAATCACTGAGCCATAGCCTAGGAGTCCATCAGTGGCACTCCCATAGTTGGCAACATTATTCAAGTTTCAAGGGACACATATTTGTTCCACGTGCTGCAGTCAGACCATGCAAAATGCAGCCCAGTATGTAGGCTGGATATACGCACAGACAGAATCCAGTTACTGTATCTGCTCGAATATAAGACAAGGTTTTTTCCAGAGCAAATGCTATGAAAAAGACCCCTCTTCTTATATTCGAGGTCGTTTTATAATCTGACCTCAAATCAAGGTCAGATTATAAAACTGGGATCCCGGTCCACCGCAGAGCTGCAGGGGACCTGGATCCCCCTCGCTATCAGCCGGTGGATGTCTGCGCTTTCCGTGCAGACATCCTCCGCTGCTGCCCGGCACGACTGCCAGGACTTCTATGATGAAGCTGTGTCCTTAACGGCTCATCATATAAGTGCCAGGCAGCAGCAGAGGATGTCTGCGCGTATCGTGCAGACATCCTCCAGCTGCCTCCACTAGGGACCAGGGAGATTTGGGTAGCCTAATCTCTTTCACACAAGGAGCTCAGAACACAGAAAGATGTGTGTATGTCAGTGAGAGAGTGTGTGTGTATGTCAGTGAGAGTGTGTGTACTGGTACTGACAATATGCATGTTCCCTCAGATTCTGAGGAGTTTGTGACCCCTGACCACAATGATTTAACTTTTCAGGAATTATGTGATTTAAATATATTGCATCCTAAAACACTTCAAAGTATCAAACAATGTGAGGTTATGTCTGCAGTTACCATTAGATGTTGACCCACCAGCTCCTTCTATCCAATTCATTATAGAAGCCCAGCTATTAATTTGTTTCAAGAAGTTGTTGAGAATGATCTGTGTAATTTAAAACAACAGAACCAAAAACATAAAACTAAACAGAACTTAACAAAAGATGCAATTAAATCTTTAACGTATAACAGAAATCTAATTATTAGGAGGGCTGACAAAGGTAGATCTGTGGTAGTGATGAATGCAGACTACTACAAAAGGGAAGCTTTCAAAATGTTTTATTCAAACTAATTAATTCAGCATTAGATAGAAACCTCATTTCTACAGATATAGCAAATTTCCTTAAAGTGGACCACCCTATCACTCCTATTTACCATCAATTCCCTAAAGTACACAAGATATGTTACTTCAACCCATGGTCCTGAGATTGAAATAAAATAATAAATAAAAAAATCAGTAAGAATGTTTTTGACATCGGTGCAAAAAATAAGAACAAATATAAAATCAAAATAACAGCCCCATATTTTATTACCAACTACAGCAGACAATTTTCTAAGATACGCAATATTATACAAAAAAGATTGCCCATTCTTCTTAATGATAGATGATGGTTACAATATTGTTGCTAAGAGGTGCTCTTTGACAGCAGAGAAGAAGTGGGAACAGCCAATTGGTTACAGACACAGGGAACCTATAGGTGCAGACACAATCAATGTATTTGTTGGCACACAATACAAATTGGCAGCACGTTTAGGTCCTCGGTGTCACAAAAGATCTATCAAAACAGACAATATATTAATTGTAACACAAAAAACGTTATATATCTCTTGACATGCAACAAATGTTCTAAACAATATGTAGGAAAAACATCTAGAAAATTAAAATGTAGAATACGAGAACACATCTTCAATAAAATGCGATAAACCATTGAATACACCTATTGGTACTCACTTTCTGTCATGTAACATCTCAGTGCAAAGTGCAGGGTCTCGAGAGGTCCTACGAGAGGTGGCAATATAGCCAGTATTTTAGCCCGTTTAGAAGTTAAGTGGATCTTTTATCTTAATACCAGAAAACCGAAAAGACTCAATTCAGAGTTCGACGTTTCACATTATGTATAATTTCACTTTACTTTTCTACTTCCTAGTCAGGGTATGTGTTTGCATTTATAAGTATAAATATACATTTTATTTCCAAGATTGAAATGTTTTGGCTTCTCTGAATAGTCTTTCTCTGTTTCAGGCTGCTGGGATGTAACACATAGTGTGCCCTTGCAACCGGCCCCTCCCCCCCCCCCCTTTTTTTTTTTTTACTTGCGCACAGCGCTTTTGGAATATATATTTCTTTTCATTTTAACCAACCAAATATTTTTCCAAGTGTTCATGGACACGACTGGTTAGTGAGGTTTATGTTTATTTCTGTCTGTTTACGTAATGATTTACTGTATAAACAAGTCGGTATATATATATTTTATTTTGTTTCATTCACTATGGTTTATTTATACATGTTGTTATATCCATATGTATATACATTTTTTTTTTTGTAAAGCTTTATGTTCTGTGGTTTTTCCTCTAGATAAAATGTGATTTCACTAGTGCTCTTTAGGTACATTTATTTCATTTTGAAATTTCTGATGGCGGCCCTGCTCATAGGACCTACCATGATTACTTAATTGGATTTTGTCTGTGCATATACCCATCCAACATACTGCCAGGCTGCACTTTGCATGGTCTTTCTGCAGCATGTTGAACAAATATGTGTCACTGAAAACATGGCCGTTGTTGGCAACTATGGCACTCCAACTGTGTCTGAAATACTATTAGTCTCTGCAATTGTAAAGCAGTTAATTAATTTGGTGTTTATCAGTAACTACTTAAAATAAACTTACTCCTGTGCTGCTTGCAGAGTCCTGGGCTGCCATTAAAATCACTATTCAGTCAAATCAGATCTGATGTGAGCAAAGGAAGGTCAAATGTGCCAGCATTGGCCATGTTCCAGGTACATGTGTTCTACATGTTTCAAAAAAGAGCATACAAAGTCCAGCCCAGTAATATGTAGAATGCATATACAAACAGCCAGAATCCAAATACATCATGAAAAGTCGAATGTGATTGCCACACTGATTAACAATTCTATTCTGGGGGACAGAGCTAGATTTCGAAGAGAACAGATGCAGGGAAGCAGAGCTCCATGCTATATATGATTAATAAAAGACCCTTTGAAAAAACTGACAGCCTGAAGCCTGCACAGACATGGGGTACAAATCACAGAACAGAGGCAAGCCGAAATTTACTCAGAGTCCCGACATCACAACCTTTCTGAGTAGGCTGCAGAGGCTTATACTGACTCCCCACGTGACCAAAAACTCTAATCTTATGGAGGACTCAGATTCATCATGGGGTGATTTTGCCAGATGTCCCACGGCAACGCTATAATGCAGAGCAGCTCTGATGATGCCCCCTCAGCGAAGAAAGGTCTTGAAGTTGATATGTAACCTGACCGAAATCTGGAAGAAAGATATTGTGGGGGTTAGCACACAAAAAAATGATTGGAGATTGTCACTTTGAATAAAAATCCAAAATTATTTAAAAATTGACTAAGATAATATGTTGTACGGATGCACACTGCATTTATATATTGCATTGTATGAAACAAGAGAGAGACATTCATGGAAAAATAATTTATAAAGACTGAGGAGTCTGGAGGACCTTGATACCAAACCAGGAATCAGGGGAAGAGGAGACAAGGACTCTGTGGTGTCTTATGAACATGTTGACAGAGGCATTACAAATGCTCTCAGGGGAGGCTTAGGCAAGAGTTGCCCATAATGTTGACAAAGACCGATTGGTATGAGCCTGAAGTCCTTTAGGAGGATCCATCTTTTGTGAGGTATAGGCTCTTTAAAGAGACACATAATCCATTGATGTCGAGTAAAAGGCATGTAGGTCAATGTGCTGATGAACCAGAAATTCTGTGACCACTTTCGGAGGAATGCCGGCACCAGACAGATAACCACTCTGTCCCCGTGGAAAACCATAAAAGGTTCTGTGCTTGTAGTTCTGAGATCCTATGGGGGGCAGGGAAGTCCCCCATAAATGCCAGCAGGCTGAGAATGATAGGCAAGACCAGGGCCGTCTTTAATAGTGATTGGACCCTGGGCAAGCATTTGCTTGGGCCCTCTGGACCCTGACCCCTCCCCTGCATGCAATCACGCCATCCATCGCAATGTTACCTCCCCCCCCCCCCCCGCACACACACACACAAAAAACATAAAAATAAGCACACACACAGTTTGACTTTACTTTCAGTGAGTATTTTTATTGCATTGAATAAAATGTGTATATTACGTGTATAAACTGTATATTTGGATACAAAATGTGTATATATGGCTGCAATATGTATACCATCTTACTATGCAACACTTCAACTACTCATTACCTAAATGACAAAAACATACACAGATATTAGAGAGCACTTACATATGTTCATACATATTTATAAATATCTATACACATCTCACCCTCTCTCACTTGTTGCATTTATACTTATATGGACTTCTTAATATTATATTCAACTATTTTCATATGTAATAAAAATGTTATTGAAGAGTTGCATTTCTTCTTTTTATTCCCTTTTTCTGCACCCACATTGCACCTAAAGGACTTAACACAGCCCCATAGAGTAGCCACAGCACTTGTCATGCACCTATATTGCACCCACAGCACTTGTCTTGCACCTATATTGCACCCACACCACTTGTCATGCACCTATATTGCACCAACAGCACATGGCTTGCACTCATATTGAACCCACACAATTTCCAATGCTACAGTGTAAATTTGCCCCACAGAACATACCACAGTTTCACTTTGTTCCACTGAACTGCCCATGCAGAAAAAGCCACATTGTCACTTTTCCCCATAGTACATGTTACTTTCCCCACAGAACATGCCACAGTCACTTTGTCATTGAATATGCAACAGGTTGCCTGTTAAAATATGACACCGTTTGTCCATTAACCCCTTGGCGACACAGGACGGACTAGGTCCGTCCTGTGTGCCGAGGCGTTAGTGACACAGGACGGACCTAGTCCGTCCTGCGTCAAAACGAGCACTGAAAGCGGAGTTTTTCCGCTTTCAGTGCTCTAATAGTATTGTAACGATGCTTCCATCTGGAAGCATCGTACAATACTATAAAAAATGCCCGTCGGCATTTCGATCGCTCCGGAGAGCACAGTGCCTTTAAAACACATGCATTTAAAAAACGAGCATAGGAAGCGAATTTTTCGCTTCCTATGCTCAGAAAGTGTTTCTGATTGCCTCGCAAGTCGAGGCAATCAGGAACACAAAAAAAAAATGCACGATCTTTGGCGTCCAAGATGGCGCTGCCCTTCTAAGGGCAAGAGCACAGGAGGCAGGAAGTACCTGCTTCCTGTGCTCTCTGGCTGTCACACGATTGCCTCTTCACAGGGGCAATCAGTGACTGGCAGGCACACTGACAAGCAGTGGGGATGCTCTGCTGAGCATCCCCACTGACTGGTCAGATCAATAGTAACCCTATATTGATCTGACCAGTTATGATCTGCCTCCCTCTCCTCACATTTTTTTTAGTGAGGGAGAGAGACAGATCAAAGTAAGTAAAAGTACAAAAAACAATAAATACACAACACACGAATAATAAAACAATTAAAAAATGTTTTATTAAAGCAATTCCCTGCGTTTAACCCCTTCCCTGCCACTGATCTTGCGTAAGCAGTGATCGTGCACATCAGAGAATTTATTTTTGCTGTTTGTGCATTTTTTAGGGGTTAATTTTTTTGTACTTTAATTTATTACAGTACTACAAAGGCTCTTCTAAGAGTTATTAACCCCTTCTTTGCCGTCGATCACTGCTTACGCAATGATATTGACGCCAAAGCAATTTTTATCTGTCTGCATATTTTTTTTTATTTTTTTTACACATACCCGCTAGGGGATTACATGTAAAGTAAAAGTATTTGAGATTTTTTTTTTTTAAGCTGTCTGAGCGCATAGCGATCAGTAACAGCAAATTAGTGGCAAAGGTGGTTTGGTGATTTCTCAATTAAGTTCACCATTCGCCCTGGTCAGATCAAAATTGGTCGGATCAATATTCACAAATATTGATCTGCCTCCCTCTCCTCACTTACATTTTTGTGACGGAAAGAGACAGATCAGTATTAGTGAAATAAAAAAACATTTTATAAAATTGGCAGGTTTTATGAAAGTCTTTCACTTTGTATTAACCCCTTCCCTTGCCATCATCACTGTATGTTTTGCTGTCTGCACTGTTTTATGGATTAATTACTTTGTACTGTAATGTATTACAGTACTAGATAGGCTCTTCTAAGACCTATTAACCCCTTCTTTGCTCGAGATCACTGCTTACGCACTGATTCTGAGGCCGCGGACTCAGGGTTCGATTTTGACCCTGGTCAGCTTTCTGATACATCATCTAGTGATGTATCGGTGGCTGCTGAGCCCTTGCCACAAGGAGTGATGGGTGTCTACCGTTAAAAATTATATGGTTTGGTGGGGGTAAATTACATTGGCTGGCTTCAAAGATATATCCCATATAGGACACTGATGCAGGTTGACTACATTCCAAGTTGGAATTATGAGATGCGCATCTCACAAATGTTGCCTTCTAGCCAAAAAACAAACCAACAAACCTATGCATGGGTGCTATCACTGTACTCGGGAGATGTTGCTGAACACATATTGGGTTGTTGTTTTGCAGTGACATATACCAGAATCTGTGAAATTATGCCTGAAGTACAATGCATGTGGAAAAAAAACTCCCAAAAAAGTACTACCACAAACTTTTACAAAGGCTGGTGGTAGAATTAGTACATATACAGGGAGTGCAGAATTATTAGGCAAGTTGTATTTTTGAGGATTAATTTTATTATTGAACAACAACCATGTTCTCAATGAACCCTAAAAACTCATTAATATCAAAGCTGAATATTTTTGGAAGTAGTTTTTAGTTTGTTTTTAGTTTTAGCTATTTTAGGGGGATATCTGTGTGTGCAGGTGACTATTACTGTGCATAATTATTAGGCAACTTAACAAAAAACAAATATTTACCCATTTCAATTATTTATTTTTACCAGTGAAACCAATATAACATCTCAACATTCACAAATATACATTTCTGACATTCAAAAACAAAACAAAAACAAATCAGTGACCAATATAGCCACCTTTCTTTGCAAGGACACTCAAAAGCCTGCCATCCATGGATTCTGTCAGTGTTTTGATCTGTTCACCATCAACATTGCGTGCAGCAGCAACCACAGCCTCCCAGACACTGTTCAGAGAGGTGTACTTTTTTTCCCTCCTTGTAAATCTCACATTTGATGATGGACCACAGGTTCTCAATGGGGTTCAGATCAGGTGAACAAGGAGGCCATGTCATTAGATTTTCTTCTTTTATACCCTTTCTTGCCAGCCACGCTGTGGAGTACTTGGACGCGTGTGATGGAGCATTGTCCTGCATGAAAATCATGTTTTTCTTGAAGGATGCAGACTTCTTCCTGTACCACTGCTTGAAGAAGGTGTCTTCCAGGAACTGGCAGTAGGACTGGGAGTTGAGCTTGATTCCATCCTCAACCCGAAAAGGCCCCACAAGCTCATCTTTGATGATACCAGCCCAAACCAGTACTCCACCTCCACCTTGCTGGCGTCTGAGTCGGACTGGAGCTCTCTGCCCTTTACCAATCCAGCCACGGGCCCATCCATCTGGCCCATCAAGACTCACTCTCATTTCATCAGTCCATAAAACCTTAGAAAAATCAGTCTTGAGATATTTCTTGGCCCAGTCTTGACGTTTCAGCTTGTGTGTCTTGTTCAGTGGTGGTCGTCTTTCAGCCTTTCTTACCTTGGCCATGTCTCTGAGTATTGCACACCTTGTGCTTTTGGGCACTCCAGTGATGTTGCAGCTCTGAAATATGGCCAAACTGGTGGCAAGTGGCATTGTGGCAGCTGCACGCTTGACTTTTCTCAGTTCATGGGCAGTTATTTTGCGCCTTGGTTTTTCCACACGCTTCTTGCGACCCTGTTGACTATTTTGAATGAAACGCTTGATTGTTCGATGATCACGCTTCAGAAGCTTTGCAATTTTAAGAGTGCTGCATCCCTCTGCGAGATATCTCACTATTTTTGACTTTTCTGAGCCTGTCAAGTCCTTCTTTTGACCCATTTTGCCAAAGGAAAGGGAGTTGCCTAATAATTATGCACACCTGATATAGGGTGTTGATGTCATTAGACCACACCCCTTCTCATTACAGAGATGCACATCACCTAATATGCTTAATTGGTAGTAGGCTTTCGAGCCTATACAGCTTGGAGTAAGACAACATGCATAAAGAGGATGATGTGGTCAAAATACTCATTTGCCTAATAATTCTGCACTCCCTGTACAGTATTAAAATACCACCATTTGAAATACCTTAGGATGTCTATTTTCCAAAAATATATGGTTTGATGAGGTAAAATTCATTGGACGGCTTCAAAAATGTTCTAAATGGAACATGGGCGAAGGCTGACTACATGTCAAAATTCCAGGTTGGAATTGCGCCCCCCCTAAATGTGGCCTTTTATCCCCAAAACAAACCAACAAACCTATGCATGGGGGGTATCCCTGTACTTAGGAGATGTTGTTGAACACATATTGAGGTGTTGGTTGGCAGCTAAAAATACCAGAATCAGAAAATTCCTGCCTGAACTACAATGTGTGTGGGGAAAAAAATTACATCCCAACCCTTTGACATAGGTTGACATTCAGAGCCCAGTAATATTGTGCTAGTCAGAGCCCAGTAATATTGTGCCAGTCAGATACAAGTAATATTGTGACATTCAGAGCCCAGTAATGTTGTGCCACTCAGAGCCCAGTAATATTGTGCCAGTCAGAGTCCAGTAATATTGTGCCAGTCAGAGCCCAGAAATATTGTGCCAGTCAGAGCCCAGTAATATTATGCCAGTAAGAGCCCAGTATTATTGTGCCAGTCAGAGCCCAGTAATATTGTGCCAGTCAGAGCCCAATAATATTGTGCCAGTCAGACCCCAGTAATATTATGCCAGTCAGAGCCCAGTAATATTGTGCCATTCAGAGGCCAGAAATATTGTGCCACCCAGAGCCCAGTAATATTGTGCCATTCAGAGCCCAGTAATATTGTGCCAGTCAGAGCCCAGTAATATTGTGCCATTCAGAGCCCAGTAATATTGTGCCATTCAGAGCCCAGTATTATTGTGCCAGTCAGAACCCAGTAATAGTGTGCCAGTCAGAGCCCAGTAATATTGTGCCAGTCAGAGCCCAGTAATATTGTGCCATTCAGATGCCTGTAACCCCCCCCCCCCCCCCCCCAGTACTTACCAAATGCTTCTGCTCCGTGTCCCTGGCCGAACCTCTCCTCCGTGCAGTCTTCCCTCCTGCACGGAGGAGGGAAACAGTCACCAGATGTGATGTTACGTCACATCCGGCGTCCGATTTTTTACTCCTGGCTCCAGGAGTAACTGGGCCCAGGGCTGCTGCCCCGTTTGCCCCGCGTTAAAGATGGCCCTGGGCAAGGCAGTCCCTCGTATAAGTACCACACTCACAAGACACACTCCACTCAACTTACTCACGACATTCACTCACATCACTCACTTATGGTGGGTAGGGGGTCATTGCGTATGGGTTTGGATCCAATTTAGATGTTAACAGAGTACACTGAGCTGCCTTCTTCTCAGCATGCCCGTTGCCATGGAGTCGCAGAGAATAGAAAAGGGGGGTGGGAGGAAAAGTGACAGTCTAGTTTACCCTTTGGTGCCTACAAGTTGATCCAAACTCAAATGGGTGACTAGACTGTCCCTTTAACCCCTTCCCGACCTTATGATGAGTTAACTCGTCATAAGAGCCGCACCATTAGTGACCTTATGACGAGTTAACTCGTCTAGTCTAGCCGGCGGTGAAATTTTTAATAAATAAAGGTAATTTTAATATATTTATTTAATAAAATTGAACCCCTGCATGCCTGTTGCATGATTTTTACTGATCTGACATCGCACTCTTCAGAGTTTTTTTCTGTCTTTTTGGTTATGGGGTGTTTGGGAACCAATATTTTTCTTTTTTATTAGTTGGTTAATTAGGGGGGATAAGTGGGTTAGTGTTGCACTAGTTATGTAGATTATTATTGGGAAAATAATGGGGAAAAACTTTTTTTTCCTCAAAAATATCCACTTTTATATGTATTTTTTAATACTAAAATGTAAATCATTTTTATGTATAGGGTATCAAAAGAAAGCTCTAACTGTCCTTTAAAAAAACAACATATAACTTGTATGGGTACGTTAAATGAGAGAGAGGAAAATTATGTTTCAAAAACCGCGTATTAAAAATTGAAAAACGCTCTGGTCCTTGGCCCAGGAAAATCCCTGGTCCTTAAAGGGTTAAGCTCATTGAGATCATGTTTATCAATAAAATGTTGGGGGATTGGTAACTCAAGTTTATTTTTTCTTATAGTAGATTTATGTATTGAAAAATTTGCTTTCATTTTTTGTTTAGTCTTCCCCCACATAAATAGACAGCTCACCAAGTACATCACATAACTCGAATAACAAGAAAAAAAAATTCTTAACATAAGACATTTTGTCACTATGGGGGATGTGCAAACCTATCACCTCTGATATTATGCCACACAACTGATGCATGGGGAATTTCCTTTCTTCTTTATACCAAGGAAAGTCTTTTGATCTGTAATTTCTCTTGTAATAAAGTCAGCATATACCATATTATCTTTGATAGTGTTACCTTTTATATGCTATTATAGGGAAAGCCTGAAACTCCGAATATACCAATATTTGCGAATAATTCAAATAAAAATATGTACTGTATGTACCAAACCCTGATGGGGCATCTTTATACAATGACCACTTGTTAGGTTTGTTCTTTTTTCTTACTGATGTGAAGTTACATCACTCAGTTGTTGTTGAATCCTAATAAAATAATCTGTACAATTGATAATAACTAATGAAAACATCTTGTCTGCCGGATTGCAAATTATGTTCACAAAATCCCCCCCAGAAAATTTCCCTCTCTTTCACTGTGACATTATTTCTAGTTTTGTTGAAATATGAATCCAGCATCAATTTTTCCTGAAGTGGGATAAAAATACACTTTTATTTCTTAATCCTAAAACACATTCAGAGTGAACTGACTCCCTCCTGTGTCAAAACGTGGTAATGCAGTCTGATTTTAAAACATAGCTGTAGTTCTCACTTTAACTTATTTTCTATAAATAGGATTTGTTTTAAATGGAAACTCCCACCAAAAATGAAAATTTTACCAAACAAGTGTGACTGGGTGCTGCCATTTTGTGAAATATCGTGGTTTTTTTTACAGCACTAGTATCTCACTTTGGGGCTGGGGACACAGAATGCAGTGTATAAGTCAGAATTCTGACTTGCATTGAATGTGAGAGTAATGTAACTATTACATCACAAGGAGGCAGAGTTATAATCCTGTTTGAATAGGTCAATCTCCTCTCTTTGTTTTGGAAGAGAGGTAAAAAAGTTGTACACAACCATCTAGTCTTGCCCACTATGATACACAGGAGCCAGTAAGAGAGCAGGTGTGTATCCTATGACATCATCATGCAGGCTTTGGCCACAATTGTAAAGTGAGACTTGCTGGAAGATTTGGGGGAATGTTGCATCATGGGTAAAAATGTAAAAATGGATGCTGGAGATAGACACCTCATTTTAGTTTTAATTTTATATTCAATTAATTCAAAAATAGAAGGAAAAAAACAGTGGCCTATGTCTTATTTATGTGTTTGTTTTGCACAGGCAATCTAGTTACATCTTATGAAAGTGGTAGTGTCCCTTCAATAAACAGAAATTATATAATACAATAATATAGGAAATGGCAGTTTTTTGCCCTATACACCTTCATTTTTACGTTCAACTGTACTATCATCTTCAGTCATATATGACAAAAGACCAGGGGCGTTGCTAGGTCAATAAATGATCGGGGGCTAGAGCCCAGATGAGCTCAGTCGCACACAGTTTCACCCCGTCTCCCTCTGTCTCACGCACCCCGTCTCTCTCCCTCTGTCTCACGCACCCCGTCTCTCTCCCTCTCTTTCTAACGCACACCGCCTCTCTCTTTCTCACACACTCTCCGTCTCTCTCTCTCTCACACACTCTTCGTCTCTCTCTCTATCTCACACAGTGTTTCTCTCTCTATCTCACAGTGTCTCTCTCTCTCTCACAGAGTGTCTCTCACACAGTGTCTCTCTCTCACACTGTATCTCTCTCTCTCTCTCTCACAGTGTCTCTCTATCTCACACAGTGTCTCTCTCTCTATATCTCACACAGCGTCTATATCTCTTTCTTACACACACACCCTCATACACTTATGTAAACACCCTGACACACACACATCCTGACACACACACACACCCCCTCATACTTTATGCAAACACCCTGACACACACACTTACACACACATCCTCACACCCACACACCCTCATACACTTATGCAAACACACTGACACACACACTTACACACACATCCTGACACACACACCCTCATACACTTATGCAAACACCCTGACACACACACTTACACACACACCCTCATACACTTATGCAAACACCCTGACACACACACCCTCATACACTTATGCAAACACCCTGACACACACACTTACACACACATCCTCACACACACATACCCTCATACACTTATGCAAACACCCTGACACACACACTTACACACACACCCTCATACACTTATGCAAACACCCTGACACACACACACCCTCCTACACTTATGCAAACACCCTGACACACACACACACACACACACCCTGACACACACACCCTCATACACTTATGCAAACACCCTGAGACACACATCCTAACACACACACCCTCATACACTTATGCAAACACCCTGACACACACACACTTATACACATTGATTCACCCACACAGTCACACTTACATGCAGACACTAACACACATTTTTAAATATTAAAAAAAAAAAAGCCCTATAGCGTTGGTCCCCCTCCCTGCTAAATTACCTTTGTTTGCAGGGAGGAGGAGGTCTCTGATGGGACACTTTCACTTTCTTCTGCCGGATGTCAAATCCGGCGTGCAGCCCGACTCACAGAGCGTTGTCAGTATGGCCAGGAGGTGCGGTCACCGCAGGCAATTGCTTGTGGGCCGCATTTCCTGGAAGAGGGGCCAGCAGCAGCACCTCTACTCCTCACCCCTGCACGAGCATAAACCTCCGATTCTGGGACTATGTCCCAGACGGGGGAAAGCTCAGCGGGGAAGATTTTTATTAGTATAAATCATTATGCATATATAGCATAAATCACTTATTTACATCCACCTTTGTGTATTTAAGCTATATATTGTTGGTTTGAGGTTCCTTATTACAGGACTGCCAAACAGCATAGGAAGGATTTATGTTATATATATATATATATATATATTTATAGCATAAGTCACACACACACACACACACATATGTAACATGAATCATTCCTATGCTGTTTGGCAGTCCTGTAATAAGGAACCTCAAACCAACAATATATAGCTTAAATACACAAAGGTGGATGTACATAAGTGACCCCCAACCTTCCCCTCTCTCCACCATACCCAGAGCTTACCTGAATGGGAATAGACCTGTTCTGCATCTCCCACATGGTGACAGCCTGCAAGGATTCCTTCAGAGCTGCTTCACTGTCCCACGTGGAGCTTCCTTCACATCCCTGTGATGATGCTGTGTAAAAGCCCTGCACTGATAGGATGCTCAGTGATGTGTCAGCCAATCAGTGCAGGGCTTTCACACACAGTAATGATGCTGTGTAAAAGACCTGCACTGATTGGCTGACACATCACTCAGCCTCCTATCAGTGTAGGGCTTTCACACACTGTCTGTGTGATGTCAGGGGGCGGAGCTACACGGAGCTGCAGAGACTCGGGGCTTTGCTCATTACATTCGGGGCTTCAGCCCCCTTAGCCCACCCCTAGCGACGCCTCTGGACCGTGGTAACCAACCCACAAGACATTGCTAAAGAGTTTCATGATTATTTTACGAGTCTTTACAATCATTCCCCTGAACATATTGATGAAGTCTCTAAATACCTAGATCAAATTCAGCTACCTTCTCTTACACAAGAGGATATTGGTCTTCTGGGTTGCCCGATAACTGAATTGGAAATTGAATCGGCTGTCGGAACCCTGAAGACCAATAAGGCCCCTGGACCAGATGGCTTTACAGCTCCTTATTACAAAACCCTGAAAGAAATTCTAATTCCACAACTACTTCCAGTGTACAACAGTCTCTTGATGGGGAACTACCTAACTGATGACATGCAAGAAGCTAACATTACTCTCATTCACAAACCAGGTAAACCAAAGGAATATACAACCAACTACAGACCAATAGCACTTTTAAATATAGACTACAAACTTTTTACAAAAATTCTTGCCAACCGTCTTAATACTATATTACCTAAGCTAATTCACCCGGATCAGGTGGGCTTCATCCCTGGTAGGCAGGCATTGGATAATACCAGGAGGTGCATAGATCTTCTGTGGATGGCAGATGAGTCTCGAACGCCTTCTATGTTTCTTTCTTTGGATGCAGAGAAGGCATTTGACCGAGTGAATTGGGCTTTCTTAAGACTGGTCATAGAAAAAATGAATTTTCCACAACAATTCTTAAATTGTCTGGCGGCAATATACCATAAACCTTCTTCTAAAATATGTATATCTGGGGCTACACCCTTAAGACTGTATAATTTTAATGGAACTAGACAGTGCTGCCCTCTTTCACCCCTCTTATTTGCTATTTCTTTGGAACTCCTTCTGCATTCTATACGACAGAACACAAACATTAATGGATTCACAGTAGCCAATAATCGATACATAGTAGCTGCCTATGCAGATGATATTATACTCTCTATTACTGACCCACTTCAATCCCTTCCACACATTTTTAAAGAATTACAAATTTATTCTAAAGTCTCTGGTTTTCAAGTTAACCCAGAAAAGTCCAGGGGACTTCCGATTCATTTAGCTGCCCAAACTCGTCAGACTATACAGTCCACCTTATTAATACCATTATCTGACCAACCATTGACTTACTTGGGTATACAACTCTCATCTGACCACACTTAATTGTATCAACTCAACTACACTCCCCTCCTGCACAAACTTAAATCGGATCAGGATAAATGGAATCCCCTTTTAATCTCTTGGATTGGACGATTAACTACAATTAAAATGAACCTCCTACCTCGGTTGCTGTACCTTTTCCAGGCATTGCCAGTCCCACTAGTCACCAAAGATTTCTCGGTACTGCAAAAATCAGTTAATCATTTTATCTGGCAAGGTAAGAAATCTAGAATTAACATCTCTACGTTGTACAAATCCAAATCTGCTGGGGGATTAGGCCTTCCTGATTTCTCAAAATACTATCTAGCTGCCCAGATTGCACAAGTTTCAGCCTGGCATTCCCCTGTTGCTACAATTCGATGGACTGATTTGGAGAATGATTTATTTAGTCCAGATGTCTTAAACCATTATATCTGGTTACCTAAAAATCACAGACCTCTTTTATGGACATGATGTCCGATGATACTTAATTCCCTTAGAGTTTGAGACAAATATGCCATTAAAATTAATTTAACAACAGCGCAATCATCTCTTCAGCCTATTTGTCGCAATATACATTTTCCGCCTGGTATGGATTACGTTCAGTTCAGAAATTTTGATCAAGGGGGGATCTCAAGAATCTGTAATTTATTTCATAATAATTCTGTTATATTATTTGATGATCTTAAAAAGACTTTACCTTTACGCTCGCCTGATTATTTCCGATATTTACAACTTAGAGACCTTGCCCTCACTTACTCTTCAATTAATTCAGCCAAAATCAAACAGACATGGTTTGAAAAGCTTTGTTTGAATGATCCTAGACAAAAGGGTCTGATCTCTCAATTATACCAAGATTTTCTTGACTTAAATTCAAATTTTTCTCCGTCCTATATAAAGGCTTGGGAACGTGATTTGGGTCATCCAGTGGATTTTTTTGCTTCTTTGATATGAAGGCATTGATTTGTAAGCTTTGTCGGTACATATAGCAGGTTCGACAAGCCATTCGGGGTGTTTGTAATAGCGTGGCGTAATTGAAGGTATTTATAAAAATCCTGGGAAGGTATATCATATAGAGAGGATAAGGAGGAAAACGATTTCAGGTTTCCTTCCTCGAATAATTGCTCCAAATGTAATATTCCAGCCTGCTTCCAGGTTGAGAGTGATAAATTCGGAATTAGCAGTTCCAATGTGCCAAGTGGCGTAGCCGGTGTGAGAGTTCGTAATTCCGTAATGCTGGATGCATATTTTTTCAACGTCTTATGGGAGTTGATCTCACTGTGGAGCATATAAGTAGAAGGCTGTACAATAGTTTGATTATGAACCCATAAGGTATCGCAAATTCTATGCGGCATCAACTGAGAGTCCTCTATGTCTACTATACCACAGGTATGGTTTAACTTAGACCAATTATATCAATTTTGTGTTATCTTTTGCCACAGGGGGGTCCGATTATGTTTAATTAGAGAATCAGTATGGTTGGTTATCCTAATTCCCAAGTATTGGATGTCAGGTTTTCTCCAGTCAAAAGGATAAGAATAAGAATAAGGGAGTTGATAGTCGATTGAGGGATACCGATTGGAAGGGCTTCGGTTTTTGTCTCATTAATCTTGTGATAGGAGATGTCCCCGTATTGTTTAAGCACTTTTTGGAGACATGGAAAGGACGTTTCGGGGTCAGTTAGAGTTATCAGAATGTCACCAGCAAACAAGCCAAGTTTAGTCTCTTGATTTTTAGAGTAATAATATCCTTTGATCATTGGGTTGGCAAGTGGTTCGAGCGCTAGCACATATAAAATAGGGGAGAGAGGACATCCCAGTCTAGACCCGTTTGTTATAGGGAATTGTCTAGACAAAAATCCTGCATATGATACCTTAGCTGACGGGGCAGAGTAGAGGGCCAAAATGGAGGTGATAAATGAAGGGGGGAAACCAAATTTGGCTTCAGCCCCCTTAGCCCACCCCTAGCGACGCCTCTGGACCGTGGTAACCAACCCACAAGACATTGCTAAAGAGTTTCATGATTATTTTACGAGTCTTTACAATCATTCCCCTGAACATATTGATGAAGTCTCTAAATACCTAGATCAAATTCAGCTACCTTCTCTTACACAAGAGGATATTGGTCTTCTGGGTTGCCCGATAACTGAATTGGAAATTGAATCGGCTGTCGGAACCCTGAAGACCAATAAGGCCCCTGGACCAGATGGCTTTACAGCTCCTTATTACAAAACCCTGAAAGAAATTCTAATTCCACAACTACTTCCAGTGTACAACAGTCTCTTGATGGGGAACTACCTAACTGATGACATGCAAGAAGCTAACATTACTCTCATTCACAAACCAGGTAAACCAAAGGAATATACAACCAACTACAGACCAATAGCACTTTTAAATATAGACTACAAACTTTTTACAAAAATTCTTGCCAACCGTCTTAATACTATATTACCTAAGCTAATTCACCCGGATCAGGTGGGCTTCATCCCTGGTAGGCAGGCATTGGATAATACCAGGAGGTGCATAGATCTTCTGTGGATGGCAGATGAGTCTCGAACGCCTTCTATGTTTCTTTCTTTGGATGCAGAGAAGGCATTTGACCGAGTGAATTGGGCTTTCTTAAGACTGGTCATAGAAAAAATGAATTTTCCACAACAATTCTTAAATTGTCTGGCGGCAATATACCATAAACCTTCTTCTAAAATATGTATATCTGGGGCTACACCCTTAAGACTGTATAATTTTAATGGAACTAGACAGTGCTGCCCTCTTTCACCCCTCTTATTTGCTATTTCTTTGGAACTCCTTCTGCATTCTATACGACAGAACACAAACATTAATGGATTCACAGTAGCCAATAATCGATACATAGTAGCTGCCTATGCAGATGATATTATACTCTCTATTACTGACCCACTTCAATCCCTTCCACACATTTTTAAAGAATTACAAATTTATTCTAAAGTCTCTGGTTTTCAAGTTAACCCAGAAAAGTCCAGGGGACTTCCGATTCATTTAGCTGCCCAAACTCGTCAGACTATACAGTCCACCTTATTAATACCATTATCTGACCAACCATTGACTTACTTGGGTATACAACTCTCATCTGACCACACTTAATTGTATCAACTCAACTACACTCCCCTCCTGCACAAACTTAAATCGGATCAGGATAAATGGAATCCCCTTTTAATCTCTTGGATTGGACGATTAACTACAATTAAAATGAACCTCCTACCTCGGTTGCTGTACCTTTTCCAGACATTGCCAGTCCCACTAGTCACCAAAGATTTCTCGGTACTGCAAAAATCAGTTAATCATTTTATCTGGCAAGGTAAGAAATCTAGAATTAACATCTCTACGTTGTACAAATCCAAATCTGCTGGGGGATTAGGCCTTCCTGATTTCTCAAAATACTATCTAGCTGCCCAGATTGCACAAGTTTCAGCCTGGCATTCCCCTGTTGCTACAATTCGATGGACTGATTTGGAGAATGATTTATTTAGTCCAGATGTCTTAAACCATTATATCTGGTTACCTAAAAATCACAGACCTCTTTTATGGACATGATGTCCGATGATACTTAATTCCCTTAGAGTTTGAGACAAATATGCCATTAAAATTAATTTAACAACAGCGCAATCATCTCTTCAGCCTATTTGTCGCAATATACATTTTCCGCCTGGTATGGATTACGTTCAGTTCAGAAATTTTGATCAAGGGGGGATCTCAAGAATCTGTAATTTATTTCATAATAATTCTGTTATATTATTTGATGATCTTAAAAAGACTTTACCTTTACGCTCGCCTGATTATTTCCGATATTTACAACTTAGAGACCTTGCCCTCACTTACTCTTCAATTAATTCAGCCAAAATCAAACAGACATGGTTTGAAAAGCTTTGTTTGAATGATCCTAGACAAAAGGGTCTGATCTCTCAATTATACCAAGATTTTCTTGACTTAAATTCAAATTTTTCTCCGTCCTATATAAAGGCTTGGGAACGTGATTTGGGTCATCCAGTGGACTCAGACGATTGGTCTGATATATGGGAAGCCACCTCTAAAATTTCCATCTGTACTACTCATAAAGAGCAGGCTTATAAAACTCTGATGAGATGGTACCGGCCCCCCACTACTTTGGCAAAAATGTACACTTCAGCCTCTCCTCTTTGTTGGAAAGATTGTGGACTTTCACTGTTGATGGTCCTGTCAATATCTGCAAGCCTTTTGGGGGCAAATTCACAAAATCCTCATCCATGTTATAGCTAAGCCAATACCATTTGAACCTGAGCTGTTCCTACTGTCCAAACCTGCTGACATATGCACCAAACATGAAAATGTACTGATTTCTAAAATTACTTTGGCAGCTCGTAGAGCTATAGCACAATTGTGGAATCAACCCAACATGCCTACGTTAACGGAAGTTAAAAACATGATTATTGAGGTAAAAAACATGGACCTCTTAACTGCATATGTACATGATACTCCAGCCAGATTCCAAAAAATTTGGTCATTATGGACCTTGGCCCTCCCTTAAATCTTTATAGTTTATTAAATTACATAACATAATATTAACTTTCTAGACTTATAATCGTTCCTCCACCCTTGGGTCCCTCTATTATATTATTATATCAATACCCCCTTATCCTTACCCATTCCCGTTAATACTTTTCTGATTCACCTTCCTTTTTATCTTCCTTTCCCAGGGTAATATATTTTTTTTTTTTTTTTTCTCCCTTTTTGTTATTTTTATTTTACTAGTTTTTGTTTTTTACCCTAAGTATTGTATGTTCTCTCTTATCTACTTTCCTATCATATTTCCCAAAACCTTGTCTGTCCTGGTTGATTTAACAAATTGATGAGTAGCAGACAACGAGCTTATGTTATTTTTATTTTTTCTTAATTAATTATAAAAATATTGATTGAAGAACTATTTCTACTGTCCTATTAATGTTTTTTATGCGTGTTTTTGTATTTATGTTACCATTTGTTCATGGTGTACTATTGTTGTCTTGAACTTATGTACTGTCCTTTTAATATTTTCTGTATGTGTTCTTGTATTGTCATGTAATGGTATAATTTGTATATTGTATACTATTGAAATCTTGGACTTCTGTATAAATGGTTTCTTCAAATAAAGAATGTTAAAGGATATTATTGTGTTCAATATAACCTTGTGTACTTACTGTAGGCTAAGGTTAGTCACTCGACGGATAACGTATCGACAAGCATCTTGGATAACATTACAATCCCACCATATAGTCCCTTGAGATCCGCATAGTCTCCAGCATTGAGAAGAGCAATGTGGGTACATTTTTGAAAGCTTGGACGGCACCAAGTACCATTTATACAATACTTTCCTTGCTAACTCCATGTGGTTTGAGCAATGCGAAACTTTCTTTGGGAAATTAGTAGCTTGTTTCCATTGAGTGGGGGTAAATTCCTTTTCCCATTGTGCCACGTATGGGGCGTTGGTTGATAAATGAACGGTGTATAGTTCGGAGTAGCATGTCGAGATAGATTTTTTTGCTTCTTTGATATGAAGGCATTGATTTGTAAGCTTTGTCGGTACATATAGCAGGTTCGACAAGCCATTCGGGGTGTTTGTAATAGCGTGGCGTAATTGAAGGTATTTATAAAAATCCTGGGAAGGTATATCATATAGAGAGGATAAGGAGGAAAACGATTTCAGGTTTCCTTCCTCGAATAATTGCTCCAAATGTAATATTCCAGCCTGCTTCCAGGTTGAGAGTGATAAATTCGGAATTAGCAGTTCCAATGTGCCAAGTGGCGTAGCCGGTGTGAGAGTTCGTAATTCCGTAATGCTGGATGCATATTTTTTCAACGTCTTATGGGAGTTGATCTCACTGTGGAGCATATAAGTAGAAGGCTGTACAATAGTTTGATTATGAACCCATAAGGTATCGCAAATTCTATGCGGCATCAACTGAGAGTCCTCTATGTCTACTATACCACAGGTATGGTTTAACTTAGACCAATTATATCAATTTTGTGTTATCTTTTGCCACAGGGGGGTCCGATTATGTTTAATTAGAGAATCAGTATGGTTGGTTATCCTAATTCCCAAGTATTGGATGTCAGGTTTTCTCCAGTCAAAAGGATAAGAATAAGAATAAGGGAGTTGATAGTCGATTGAGGGATACCGATTGGAAGGGCTTCGGTTTTTGTCTCATTAATCTTGTGATAGGAGATGTCCCCGTATTGTTTAAGCACTTTTTGGAGACATGGAAAGGACGTTTCGGGGTCAGTTAGAGTTATCAGAATGTCACCAGCAAACAAGCCAAGTTTAGTCTCTTGATTTTTAGAGTAATAATATCCTTTGATCATTGGGTTGGCAAGTGGTTCGAGCGCTAGCACATATAAAATAGGGGAGAGAGGACATCCCAGTCTAGACCCGTTTGTTATAGGGAATTGTCTAGACAAAAATCCTGCATATGATACCTTAGCTGACGGGGCAGAGTAGAGGGCCAAAATGGAGGTGATAAATGAAGGGGGGAAACCAAATTTGACTAAGACTGCTTCTAAAAATTTCCAGTGGAGGCGATCAAAGGTTGTTAGGAGGGAGGGAGAAAATACTGCTTTGTATTTCCTCCAAGAAAATTGGCTGATCTAAGTGGGCAGTCTGAGTACTATCTATTTGGGGTAGCTAAAGAGTGTCTATAAATCTTTGAATTTGGGATAAAAAGGGTTGGCTAGTGGAATGATTTCACATCATCTTTCAAGTTGTATAGGTTAGAATAATATTGGGCGAATACTTCAGGAATATTAGCTGGGTTCAATATTTTTTCACCTTTGTCGTTATATCCGAATGGGATTGCCTGTTTGGCTTCGTGCTTCTTGAGGGTGCGTGCTAAGAGTTCACCCGCCTTGTTGTTATTAGTGTAGAAATTCTGTTTAAGTCTAGTGAGTATGGTGTGGGTAGTTTGGAGTTGTAGCTTATTTACCTAATCTGCTGGATTTGCTTGGATCTTTGAGGGGAAAACTTTTTTTGTTGGACTCCTCTAGCAGGTGTAATTCCGTATGTAACTGCACCTTTTTTCCCCCCTTGTGTTTGTGTATATATAGGAGATGCGCTTCCCAAATGATCTCGGGAGTCGAAGTAGGCTGGTTATTAAGATCAAAATAGTCGAACAAGACTTTGCAAGCTGTTTTCTGTACATCTGGGTGCTTAAGAAGGAAATCGTTTAGTCTCCAAGTACCCGCCCCCTGAAGGGAAATCATTCACTCAATGTACATAATAGTGGTGCGTGGTCAGACCATAGAATTGTACCTATGGAACAGGCTGATACTCTCTGCAAAACATGTTTGTCTAATAAAAAATAATCTATCCTTGTGTAAACAGAATGTACTTGTGAGTAAAAACTATTGTCTTTGGTAGTACTGTGGAGGCATCTTCATGCATCATATAGATAATTGTCTGTCAGAGTCTGTCGTAGTAATTTGCTTTGTTGCAAGGTTTGGCTCCTTCGCTGTTGGGTATGGGTGCTTGTAGAGTCTACCGTTGGATCTATTATGGTATTTAAATCGCCACATATAATTAGAGAGCCTTGTTTAAGCGATAATTATTTTACCATACTGGGCTGAGGATGCGTTCGGTGCATATACATTCACTAGTGTATATACAAGGTTATTAATTGTTAGGACAAGTAAAAGGTAACGTCCTTTGGGGTCGTTTTTTACTTTTTGTATTGAGATTGCTAGAGAGTTCTGGAGCCATATAGAGACTCCTACTTTTTTCTTTGGACAAGTAGAGTGGTACTCAGATGGGAAGCGGGGTGTAGTTGAGTGAGGGATTTTATTAGTTGCGAAATGCTTCTCTTGTGCGCAGATAATTTGCACTTTTGATGTCTGTGCTTCCTGGAACATTAATCTTCATTTGTGAGGCGTGTTAAGCCCCTTCACATTCATAGATAAAATAGTCATAGCCATTTTGGGTGCGAGAAACATGCGCTATGAAGAATTACTGTATGTGCCGTATTTAAGAAGGTTACAGATTCCAATTTGTCAAAGTGCTCATAGTTTGCTGAGCCGGAGGTTGGCAAAGTGTTGTTTCTAGTTCGGTGGTCTTGGTAACAGAGCATATGCAGGTGAGCAAGGTAGGTTATGTGCCAGGAGAAGTGCACCGCAAGGCTTGATCAATGGACCATGGGAGGGACTAGGAGGAGGAGAGAGATTAGGCGTATAGGAAGGCAGAGAGAGACAGAAATAAGGAAACAGAGGGGTGCCAAAAAGAGGCAAATTATTAAAAGTGCATTGAACTGGAACAGTATTTTATAACATGAAAGCATTTGCACTCTCATCAAAAAAAAATTAAAACAGTTTAACATCTGCATGAACCATACGCATTTTTAGGTAGATGAATGGCTTCCAAAGATTTCCTCACTTCCCAGCGATGCTATTAGGCCATATTCTTTCTAATCTTGGCTTCTTGAGCTGCCGGGGATCAATCAGCACGGTGGTGGGGATATCCCATTTCTGAAGATAACGCAGGCCTTTTTCCATCGATAAAATAGTGGTGTAAGTCCCATGTCTTGAGATTTGATGTTTCAGGAGAAAGCACCATGTGTATCTTATATTTTCAGCTTGTAAAGCCAGTGTAATTGGCCGAAGGGACCTTCTCTGTTGCAGGGTTGCTGCAGATAGATCTGGGAAGATGTGAATATCTTTATATGGGTCTGGTAGCGGTTCAGGCTGCCTGCTGACTCTTTAAATTTGCTCCTTGATGTGATAGTAATGGAGGCGGAGTATAAAATCCCTCTGGACCTCTGATGGAAAGTTGCGAGGTTTAGGGAGCCGATAGATTCTATCTATTAGCAGATCTTCAGGTGTCAGCTCTGGAAGAAGTGTAGAAAACAGTGATTTCGCCCACTCATCCAATCTTGTGGGATGAATATCCTCTGGCACACCTCTCAGGCACAAATTATTGCGTCCGGATCTATTTTCTAAGTCTTCTAACTTAGCTTTATGAGTGCTCACCTTTTGCAGCTCTGTGTGATTGTCAGTTAGGGAGTTATGCGAGTCCACCATCTCGTCAATTTTATTTTCTATTGTCTCCATTCTCTCCACCTTTCTCTTTATGCTCCGTTGTGAAAAGGGTTGTAAATGATTTGATGTCATCTTTGGTTTGTTGACAGCATCATTTTCATATCTTCCACAGGCACGGAAGTTTTGCACGGAAGCGATGGATTCTGTTTCGTCAATTTCAGAGGTTTCTTCTTCCCGCTCACAAGCGCCATTTTGGTCTGCATTGGAAGGTAATGTAGAATTTCTTTTAGCCGTCTCAGGGGTTAGGAATTTCAGAATTTTTTCCTGATTTAGACGCTGGCGCTGTTGGGACATGCTTAGATCGCACTGTTTGCTCTGTTGGTTGAATCAGTCGTCACAATCACCGATTATTCCCCGGTCCGGGCGGAGCTCTAGCAGAACACAGCCAGCTTTGTTGGTGCATGTCAAGCCACGCCCCCAGTATTATAGATAATTTGACAATATTTGGCTAGCTCTCAGCTCCGGGCATGTTGGAGGGCAGGGCTCAATGTATATAAGGGTCTGGGAGAACTTACCCAGCTCCCAGACATATTTCTTACAGCAGTATGGGGGTCAGGGCCCATTTTGTGGAATGGGGGGCTGGGAGCCATTTGGCCAGATACCATCCCTGTTTTTGATAGGGGGTCAAGGTTACTTGCCCCGGTCCCCCATGTTTATTTAGGGGCCACACCAGGGCATTTTATTTTTTCATTTCGGAAGGACTTCAGCTATTTAATAGCCAAATTCCTCCCACAATAATTCACCATCATTCCCATAGAAGTCTAGGAGGATGACAGAGGTACCATTTCAGTTGGAGCATATTTTGGATGTTTTCAGTAGGTCCTGCGTGGAATCAGCTATGATGTCCAAATTGCGAAAATATTCGGCAGCACATTGGGTAGCGTGCAAATTCAGATCACAGAGGCATCAGTTCGGGGCCAAAGTGCAGCACATATTGAGTAACATAGTAATTTAGGTTGAAAGAAGACACAAGTCCATCAAGTTCAACCCTTCTACCTATCATTCCAGCTTTTGATCCAAAAGAAGGCAAAAACCCATAAGGAAGCTATTTCGAATGTTGCCTCCTAGGGGGGGGGGGAAATCCTTCTTGACTCCAAGGGGCAATAAGATTTTTCCTTGGATCAATAAGCTCTTTTATTAATGCTTATTCTATTATTAATAGCCCTGTATGTTCTGCTTTCCTAAAAAAAAAAAAAAACATCCAGACCATTTTAGACCCTTTAGAGTAAAGCAGGAAGTAACAAGTGCAAAGGAAAATATTTAAATATTGTTTTTCCTTTCCATATATACCGTAAATACCGGTACTTCCTCATTTCTTTTGACGGTTAGAAATAAAATGAGAATTATTTTGTATCTGTTTTTCTACAGTTTTAGGTTGGGAAAGGTCATATAATTCCATCTGTGACTTGCTAAATAAATATTAAATGTAACTACACAGTCTCATTATTTGTAGCTGTGCAACTATACACTGCTAGGACCTATACCGTCTTTCAAATCTTATTTTACAACTCTTGACTTTCCTATCAGAAGTAGCACTGCACTTCTGAACCCATGGATTGATAGCATGTATAATATATCATTTGAGGCAAACAATATGATAGATAACACTTATGGGGCTCTAGCTGTTCTGGGATATACAGTACAGCTGCCTGAGCATCATGGTTGTCCATATCAACTGGCGTGCCAAATGTTAGCAATCACTATCCTATTGGAACTGAACTATGTATAAGATGGTTGTCCAATCTTTGGAGTTCCAATTGTTGTTGACGATATTTCCCATGATGCTCAAGCAAAACACTGGTTCTGGTCCAGAGCAGCACAAGTATAAACGCATGTGCCTGGATAGATGTAAGTAGGGCTTGCTAATGTGGAGTCCTCACCATCAATGTTGATTCCTCACCATCAATGTGGATCAAGAGTTAGCTTTGTATTTTACAGTGAACAGACACAAATGTCACCAGACACAAGGAATATTAAACTGCAGCTTTTATTCGATCATACAGAAGTATGTTGCCACACAGAAAAAGGTGTCAAACATTGAAATTTGTGAGCCTTGACATTTGCATTAAAAAAATAAACATTTCTGTTTTGGTTCAATAAATATGGCACATGAAACCGTTATGTAAAAAAAAGACAAGAAAACCCCCATTGTTTTAAATCTAGCACATCATCTGTTAACATTTATAAAATGTTGGAATAAAATGCTTATTGTTCTCTACATCAGTCTTGGCTGAATCATTTCAGTCACAGTATTTCCCATGCACAGTACCCGATTGGAATGCCTACTTTTATAATGCAAATGTGAGAAACTGCCATCAGTACACTATTTATCCAGTAAGGGTTAGAATTACTAAAGAGGTGAAACATAATGTGAAGTCACATGTTATTCAGTTAATGCTGGTTTAGTAAGTTCTAAAGAAGAATGCTGGACTTTTCTCCTCTTTGTAAAACAGAGCCCTCTGTGTGCATCGGAATTTTATACTTGATTTCACAAGGTTAGCACATTTTCAGAAATCTTATTTTCACCCACTTCATATTTTTTTTTTCTTGTGAACAAATAGAAATCAGTTAGATAATACTCTGAAGTTTTAAAAGCATGACCTTTGTCATGCTTGTCCCCCCCACACATAATATGGAGAGGCCCCCTATTGGCCCGTCAGTCTGACAGATCAGCAGTTACATGGAGCTGGGTAACATTATTGCATGCCAGTGTGTGAAGTCAGCCAATATGAACATGTGCAACTCGTAGTTTAGAAGATTAGAGATCTAAATCATTAAGGTGGTTTACATACTCTGGCTGAAACTGCTGTGCATCAAGTTCATCCAGCTCACTGCAAGCGTCTGTCAGACTAATGTTCTGACAGACCAATAGTACAGCTCATCCATTGCCAACTGAGTAAACAAGGAAATGCCTTACTCCTCTTGTACTAAAAACTGCTCCCTTTGTGTAACAGGATATAAAAGGGAATTTTAAATGCCAACAACTCTCCAAAGCATGGCCAATGAAATAGAAATTGTAACTTAAATTCATTACTTACAGCCAATATTGCCGTATCTTTTATATCAATATATAAAGAAAAAAATGCACCTTTTTTAATTTTGGTTTTCTGTACAATTTGCTTGTGGTTAGATCTCTATACCTTACACCCTGGTAAGAAATGTCATTCAAAATGTAGCACTGTATAAAAATGTCCTGGTGTAATGAGCACATTTAAGTATGAGTTGCCGCTCGGCTCCCTGACTTTTCTCCAAAAAAAAACTCTGCACAAGAAACACCACAAGATGCATTTTTCAGCAAAAAGGACACAAGTAGAACAGCAGTGTGATAGAAACAAGACAGAAGCAAAAGTATTGATTTACAAATACAATAACTAGAGTACACAACTAGGGCTTCTTCAAACATTTTCTCCACTTCATGTATGCACATGCATTTTATAAATATCAAATTAGAACACAAGTTAAATATTAATATAAGTTAAACACAAACATTTCCTTAATAATCTTGCCTAGCCAATGGCTTTAGAGGGCCCAGGCCCATCCCCAATTGGTCGATTAGGTAAAACAGCCCTGTGCAAAATATGTAAAGGCATAAAACAGTTTTGTTTATTTTCATGATAATTACTCTTTAACCATGTCCTAATCCTCTTTTATGTATATTGTAGCAACAAATTATTTCTGGAACCTCTGAATCGGAGGTTCAGCCACAATTTATGGAATCTGTGGAAAGATGTTAAAATACTGCTTTCTGAAATGGGTACCAGAAGCTGCTTAGTTGACACCACTGAATAACTGGAGGTTGAAGTGCTGTGGTTTTTCCCCCTCCTTTTTGATGCAACTTCTCAAAATGTCGGCGACAGCATCAATATATTAAAGCGGTGTATCACCACGCTTAATTTAAAATTCTGAACGGTTAATGCATTTTAATAGGATGCCCCTATTTCTCCATACATTTATATGAACATTTCTTACATTTCATTTTTTACATTATGAAAATTTATTTCAAAAAGGCTTTCAGCCCACGACACAGATCAAATATGTATAGCATTTGTGCATTTTGTAAAAACAAGGCACAGATATGTATTTATGTGTGCAAGACCAAAAGATTCTTAAAAGTCTTTTTTTTTCATGAGCAGCACACACCTAAACACAATCACATCTTGTGTAACCTCATACATACTGGTATTATAAACTCACATATTTACATACATACATACATACATCCAGATGTAAATCAGTTTTGGCAATAAACAGTTTGACACAGTAAAAAAAAAAGAAAACGTTTTTCGAAAAAAGCAACAATTTACAACACACCATATTATTTGCTAAACTCTCCTGAATTCAGAAAAGAAACCCATATATACAAAACAATTCAGTAAATTTACAGTTAAATTAATACACTTGCCCTATGTTAAGCTGAACATTCAGTAGGATTGCAGCATTCAGTGTGTGCCAGGCACAGATAGCACCAGTGGTAGCACAAAGTGCCCCAGGAGGGGACAGTCTGGGTCCCAAAAGGAACAGTACAGAGAGGTCATGGCTGATACCTGCCCATCCTAGAGGGCAATGTAACTCTTCAGTGTCTTTCAGTAAACCATTATTAAGTGCTCATTGTGGTCATACGTTGCTTGCCAATTCCATGGAGTCAGAGCTGGAATCACGGTCATTATCTCTGAGGGGGAAAGAAAAAAAAAAAAATTATTAAATACAGGATTACCAGAACAAATGAGTATGTAACTTATAGAAATGTAGCTTCGTAACCTGTTTAGCATTTTTTAATCAACAACATTTTGTACATAAGGAAAAGTCCTTTTATGATATAAGAACTTAGCAATGATCCTGGTATGGTAAGCATTAAACTGCCAGTCTCTTGTCTTAGACCCCCGCCAATTAACGTTTGTTAATGTGTATTCATTAAGCATATTAAGATCTAAAGACTTTGGTCTATTTATAATTTATACGATTTCTGAAGAGGATAATTATATATTAATTGCCTGTTAGTACGTTGTAACTTTGCTTAGTACTTTTGTAACAGAAAAAGTCAAATAAACTGCCAGTCGCCAGTCATGTAAATAATGTGCTTACATCAATGTATAAAAAAGGAAAAAAAAAACCACCAGCGGTTCCTAAATCATAGTTTAAAGTAGATGGTAGTGCTACATGATAACCATTAAAAAAATAAATAAGTAAAAAGGGAGAGATTGAAGAGGATTATTAAGTTAGGACCCTTTACTATTGAAGCTCTACCACTAGCAGGTTATGGTTGCTGGATCATAAATCCATTCTGTGCTATTTGGGAGGCTATACTGTATGTTTTTCATTGAAGCCCCAGCTTTTTTTTTTTTTTTCCTTTTTTATACAACGATTTAAAAGTAATATCAGGAAGTATTACTTTACTGAGAGGGTAGTGGATGTATGGAATAGCCTGCCAGCAGAAGTGGTAGAGGTAAACACAGTCACGGATTTTAAGCATGCGTGGGATAGACACAAGGCTATCCTAGCTATAAGACCGGGAACGGGGGACTAATAAAAGTACTTAAAAAAAAAAAAAAATTGGGCAGACTAGATGGACCAAATGGTTCTTATCTGCCGACATATTCTATGTTTCTAAACATATATCTTTGATCCCCTTATCTATGTTCTCTCTTACATCTATTTTTTGTATAATATAGTTTTATTAGAAAGTTTTTCATATACATAATGAAAAGTAAAAACAGAATATCTCCCATCTTACATCAAGAGAATGAAACACACAGCACTTGTGGATTCCTAAGCCTTAATGTTGAGCCGTAATATATAAGCAAGAACTGATCAATTCATTTCTTTGCAGGCTATTGCTGGGCTAAGATTATAGTGACGAATTAGATTGAGGGGGGGATTAAGTGAGGAGAAAGAGTCCAACCTTCAAAAAAAGGGAGAGGAGAGAGGAAAACTAAAAAAGGGTATGGATACAAGATCTTAAAAAAATAAATAAAAAAAAAGAAGAAGATATAACCGGGGCACTGGAGAGGTCAGCAGACAGACTAGATTAAGATATATTTAAGATCAGGGAAGCTATAAGGCATCACTCTGTATTAACTGTACACATTCTGTTCTTTCCTCGTACCCTCCATTCAGTACTTTCCTCGTGCCCTTCATCTTCTTTTTGATCTGCATTAAACCATAATCTCCCCCGCCCCCCCACCAGCCTGTCATTGGAATAATAAATTCCCCTGTGGAGACATCACATATTCGGAACCCCTGTTCTACAGGATGTTCCAGTATAACTCTTGGAAAATTAGATTGTTTTATTTTCTACAACTCTTCCAATACCGGCAGCCTATCTATTCCACAATCCTGAGTAGCTATGTAACAGACATTGTAAATGTATGAATACTCACCGGAGTGCCTTTTTGTTTGCTCTCCTCTTTTCCTCATCAATAGGATATAATTTAAAAAGGAAAAGTCCCACTAATATTAGTAATAAGGGAGCCGCACAGACCAATAGCTTCAGAGTCACATTCACCTGTTCCGGCTGGTGACAATTTCCAGTCTTGTATCCTGCAAAACTAGGGAAGTAGTGGTTGGAATCAATGACCAAGAAGCACACAATATAAAATCTGCACACTCCTTGTGCAACATAATTAATGTAGTGTTCTCTCTCGCTCATCCATCAACATATGCACCTTCCATACTTTCTCCCACATTTGCGTCTCTGCCCAAGCTCTGATCCTTCACCCCGACACAAACTTCATACTCACTCGAGGCTGAGGGTTGAAACTCCAAGAGAGATCCCAGAAGCGAATTTGGTAAAGAATACATAAAACGAGAAGAAAATGGGCTCATGACCATGGGAATCCGGGTTCTTGAGAAGAAAATCGTCAATAACATCTGGCAGCATGGACCTACAGGAGAGATATCAACGGATGGAGAGAGGGAGGGAGCAAAGTGAGATTGGTTTAAACAATTTCAGGAAAAGAAAGATAATAAGAATGGCAGCTCATAGTTGAATCGAAGGATGAAAGTGGTAAACAAACAAACAAAACAAAAATTTGCTCACCAAGGCAGAAGAAAGGCAGAAGCGACACTCAGTCCAGCGCCCACTGCAACAATGTAGGCAACTATGAGATTACTCTTCATCAATACGGCTAGAAGCAGGAAAGGAACAGCCGACTGTAGGGATCAAAAAATTAACATTGTAGATTTCCCACTGTGAGACATTAATCACACTCAAAAGAAGGGAAATAAGGTAACATTTAACAATGGTGTAAATACTTTTTATGAATGGTAATGATAGAATAAGTTAAAATATAGTCTACAATTCACTAGAACCAAACTGAATAAGGAAAAAAAAAAAGAGTGCCTTCCTTCTTTTGAAGAACCCCCTTCTGCCACGTGACACAAAGATTTGTATAGCATTATGCTATAAAACACATTGTGTGCTAAAGTAATCTATGCTGAACTATCCATTTCGATAAGTGTCTGCTAGTAGCAACGAGACTGTACAGTTAACAACCCCATACAATCTGTATTTAAGTGGGTTGGGCTTAAAAGGGTGAAGTATATTGTTCAATCAAAAGTATCATGGAGGTAAAGAATCTCATTCCATTGTACTGTGGACCAAACCACTAGAGGGCATTGTAGAACCTTTATTTGGGGACAACAGACCACTGCCAATATCCTGCTTACATTCCCCTTCTGCTTAGTGCACTGCTGGCATTTGGATTAAATGTCCTTTAGATTTACTCACCGAGATCCCAAAATAGACAGCAGTTTTCTTTCCAAAACGGGTCAGGAACCACTGCCAGAATGGAACAGCCAGTGTAGCAGAGAGCTGGGGAAGGAAAGAAGCAGACATCAAAATAAAAAAAAATAAAAAAAGCTAAAAAGGGGTTGGGGTTAGGAGACAGAAAAATAATTTTGGGAAAATAAAGTTTGGTGAAGAATGCAGTGCAGAGGCCGGTGTGGTTCTGCGCTAAACACTGGCACAACTTGGAATGCATCCATTGTTCTCTATTCTGTTGGAGGGAAGGGCCAAACATTCCAAAGCATCTCAGTATGGTCACAATAAATTCCAGTCATAAAGCAGACAGAACAAAGGCTATTGAGTGTGACTGGCATTGCAGTTTAATACATGTGTATAAGTCATGTTATGTAGAACTCATGTGAAGTATATTTGCTGTATGCACAAAAAATAGTCATCTTTGAGACATACAGCAAATGTATTTGGTTCCAGGTCAGCCCAGGAACTGTAATTAGTTATGAAAGACTTTAAAGCAGACACACTCACCATTACAACCAGCAAGATATTCTGGAAGTCATTGCGGAATCCAAGAGCATACTTCAAGAACAAAGCAAAGTTTCCTTCCACCATCTGCAAAAAGAGAGGGGAGTAGGTTATAGAGCTGGGTGGCCAATCAGCGATTCAAAAGCCACATGCGACTATTTCACAGGTACAGTACAGCTTGTGGGATCAACATAATTTTATACCAGCTTCAGAGCTCAGAGAGAGTTTCTGCAAGTGCCACCATATGTTGCATCCTCATAAGAATGCAGGAACTCAATAGGAATGGTGGTTTCTGGCTTTGTGTTAGAGAAAAATGATGAAGTGTCATCTCCTCGATCATCAGGGAATAAATAAGCAAGTCTTGATGTGCATGTCTTACGTCTCTCAAACATCTGAAGTGTATCATTTGTTTCTCATGTTAAGCAAGTTTGGCCACTTTTCGAAATTGCCATTTCAGGTGTAAGTACACACCCAATCAGCAGTAGCTGATACACATGTATATGATAATCTGATTGATCACTACCCAAGAAGGTGTGAACACAACGGGAAAGTAAAAGAATTTCTTCAGTAACAGTAAACCCACAGCAGGATTGAATCAGATATTAGGGTTGTACCATTTATTAACTTAGTAGACTGTTGCACACAAAAAAAAAAAAAAACCCACACTAAATGTGTATTCAAATGAAAAACAGCAAACCAGATATAACGGCAGACACAGGGTATAGAGACCAGACCATTTCCGCTATGCAGCCTTTTTAAAAGGTGTATTCATTTGTACAACACCTGTTTTGTGCAATCATACACCGTGCTTATATTTTGTAAATTAAAATACATTTTATAACCAGCTTTTGGTAGCTGCCCGTGCATTTAGCCCGTTATGAGGTGTTTTTTTTAAGAAGTGACAAATTTACTTATTGAAGATACATATGCCACTTGCTTAGCATTTACCTAAAGGGTGGTGGTCTTACCATGAAGGCCATCGAGGTGAAGAGAAAGCCTGTGATAAGTTTAACATAAGGTCCATGGCTCATAACAAGTTTCAGTCCCTGAAAAAAGGAGACAGGCTCTTCACAAAGGAGCTCATTGGAATCTGCAAGGGAAACAAAACGTTTAAAGTGAGGAGGGAGTAAATAAAGAGCAATGTGAGGATTAGTGAATGGTGGAATGAGACTGCTTACCTCTCTTTTCTCGTACTCCCAGCGAAAGTATAATGGCACAAAGGACATAAATACCGCATATCACGCCTGCAGCAATCATGTAGGCATCCCTCTGTAAAAATACAGGGATTGCAGATTAGTCATGTAGGATGATCATTTTGGAAAGCATTGAAAAATGAGATGGTCTCCCCACAGACCTCTTCAATACCCAGAAACCATTATTAAAGTGGACAGCTTCAGACAGATCTACTTTGGCATGGCTCTTTGGGAAAAAATAAAGTATGCTATGCTTGTGACTATGTTTCCATAACCAGGGCTGGAAGATTAAAGAGGTTTAAAATCTTACACATTCTCGCTCTCCCTTCTTCTTAAAAAAAATAAAATAAAAGAAATACATATTCTCTCTCTCCCTTCCCCTTTAACTCACATAATATGTATGATTCATTCAAGTATCATAAGCTGGATTTTCCCCATAAAAAATGATTTGACATACAGACAAATAACTATGGAGATAAAAAAAAAAAGTACAATATTTCCCTCTATCAAGGAAACAGAACCTTCATAAAAATCTCCAGCAAACACAAGACAGGAATCAGTTTCAGCTTTAGGAAGAACCCAAACTGCAATGGATTCTTATATCTGATTCCGACATGCAATCCAGTAAACCGAGTCTTCAAACAAATACTGCATTATATAGCATGGCTTGTAAGAGTCTGTAAGTGTAAACTACGATGTAAAAGTCTTTTGAACATTTAAGTAAAATGAGTAAACACAGTGTAATTAACAGCTGAAATTGAAGGTTTTTCTTAACAGAAAATAATGCAGCAATTGAGTAAGCAGGCCAAATCAATTAGAAGTTTGAATCAACAAGTTATCCCACACCACTGGAGGAGTTACGGATGGCATAGATACTCACTGTGCCTTTAAGAGACTGTTCATCACGAGTAACATTAACATCTTCCGTGTATACCGAGGCATTCGAAAATTGTCTTGATAAGTCAGACTCGCAATGTGAATCCACCTTACCCACAATCTGTCCCTGGATCGCTGTACCCAGGACTGTACCCAAAACCTCCACGGTCATACCTTAGTGAGCATGGTAGGGAGACAAAAGGTCCTTAAATACATTTTCTGTGAGTGAATGAAAAGCAGATCTAAAAACTGTATACTAAAATATTTTAAAGGGGCATTCATAATATCTTGTGCATCATTTTTTTTTTAAACAATTGAAAAAAAGAATTGAAAAAAAAATCGGTGCCTTCGTATTATATGAATTATTAGGGTATATAAAACACCAATAAAATTATAATAATCAGATTGGTTTACCAATATTTGGGCCACACATATGCCAAAGTGGATGGAAGGGGTTGTACTATTGGCCATGGGCCCTACGCATGACAGCAGTGATCAATAGGAAGGGTCAGTAGGTAAAGGTGATTAGTGGTCATCGATTGCAAAGTAGTAACAAGATAGTTGAGGTGTTTGGAGAAGTGCAAGAGTGTACTTACGATATCCTGTAGCAGAATCCCGGTCACTCTGCTCTTTGCTGATAAACATGGTAAGAGCAGAATATGGAACATGGAAACACTGCAAGACAGAAATATAGGTGTGTTGCAAATGTACCATACAATGATCCCCCCCACTATAAAGTGGTACACCACTACATCTACTCACCGTTACGAGAGTCTGAAAAATGCAGTAGAATGTAAGGTACCACATAATCTGACCAGAAGAGAACTCAGGTACAAACCAGATGAGGAAATAAGCCAGCACAGCGAATGGAGTGGAGAAAATAATCCTGCAGGAGACGGGAGAGAGGGGATGAAATTAAAAGAGATAATAAGGCAAACTTATGTGTTTTAGTAAACATGTATATCATAAATCTACAGATTGTTTTTAAAGTCTCTAAATATAAAAAAAATAAACCCTGCATCATTAAGTAGAAGTAATTGTTAAATAATCCTCAAGGCAGCCGTTTCTGCTTAAAACCTCATAACTCAGAAAGTCACTGCCCAAACAAAATTGATATTTTAACTAGATCTCCAACATATGGTGCTACAGGGGATCTTACGTGCAAGCTCATATTAGTACAAACCTACACTTACCCAATACAATCAAAAAAAAAAAAACTGGATATCCTCTTTGATGTATTGATAAATCAAAGGGATACAGATAGATGTAGCAAGTCAAGTAGGTTTGTCAATAATGTTACTGAAGGCATTTCAGACAGTAATATGGTCACATGTTTCTGGAATTCTTACACAGTTGTCTTTTTGGAGCTATGGATTCCTGACTTCTAATGTTTCTCATATCAAGCCATCATTTAGCACTTGATTCACGAAAGAGAATTGCAGGGAATTGAGAAGAGAATTCCAAACTTTAGGTGAATGGGAGAATGTTTCCAACTGCTACTTTGGCCTCAAGTTTGACATTCACTCCTCAATTCCCTCGTAAATGAATAAATCCCTTAGTTATAAGTAAAATATACAGTGCAGCCTACAAAAAAAAAAAAATGCACCCAGAAATATCTACAAAACATCAGCAGAGCACATGTAGTTTTTTGCCCAGCAGTAGGTACCATATTGTCCTATTAGTTTAGGCCTATACATTGTCTAGAGCAGGGGTCCTCAAACTACGGCACGCGGGCCACATGCGGCCCGCCGAGGACATTTATGTGGCCCGCGGGGGGTGCTGCCGGCACACCCCCCCCCCCCCCCCCCCCTTCGCACTGTTTACTTTTTTTTTCTTTCTGGCAGCCGCAAAGGATGCGGCTGCAAGAAGAAAGAAAAAAAAAAAAAATCACCGCGACCGGATGTGACGTTACGGATCCGGTAACTGTTTCCCTCCTCCACAGGAGGACACCGCGCGAGACGTCCGGGTACACAGCTGGAGGTAAGTGATGGGGAAGCGGGGGAGGAGGGAGGGATAACGAGCACTATTCCTGGGCTCTGACTGGCATAATATTCCTGGGCATCTGAATGGCATAGTATTCCTGGGCATCTGAATGGCAAAATATTCCTGGGCATCTGACTGGCATCATATTCCTGGGCATCTGACTGGCATCATATTCCTGGGCATCTGACTGGCATAGTATTCCTGGGCATCTGAATGGCAAAATATTCCTGGGCATCTGACTGGCATCATATTCCTGGGCATCTGAATGGCATAATATTCCTGGGCATCTGACTGGCATAATATTCCTAGCCATCTGACTGGCATCATATTCCTGGGCATCTGAATGGCATAATATTCCTGGGCATCTGACTGGCATAATATTCCTGGGCATCTGACTGGCATAATATTCCTGGGCATCTGAATGGCATCATATTCCTAGGCATCTGAATGGCATAATATTCGTGGCCATCTGACTGGCATAATATTCCTGGCCATCTGACTGGCATAATATTCCTGGGCATCTGACTGGCATAATATTCCTGGGCATCTGACTGGCATAATATTCCTGGGCATCTGAATGGCATAATATTCCTGGGCATCTGACTGGCATAATATTCCTGGGCATCTGACTGGCATAATATTCCTGGGCATCTGACTGGCATAATATTCCTGGGCATCTGACTGGCATAATATTCCTGGGCATCTGACTGGCATAATATTCCTGGGCATCTGAATGGCATAATATTCCTGGGCATCTGGCTGGCATAATATTCCTGGGCATCTGAATGGCATCATATTCCAGGGCATCTGACTGGCATCATATTCCAGGGCATCTGACTGGCATCATATTCCTGGGCATCTGGCTGGCACAATATTCCTGGGCATCTGACTGGCAAAATATTCCTGGGCATCTGACTGGCAAAATATCCCAGGGCATCTGACAGGCATCATATTCCTGGGCATTTGACTGGCATCATATTCCTGGGCATCTGACTGGCATAATATTCCTGGGCATCTGACTGGCATAATATTCCTGGGCATTTGAATGGCATAATATTCCTGGGCATCTGAATGGCATAATATTCCTGGGCATCTGACTGGCATAATATTCCTGGGCATCTGACTGGCACAATATTCCTGGGCATCTGACTGGCACAATATTCCTGGGCATCTGACTGGCACAATATTCCTGGGCATCTGAATGGCATAATATTCCTGGGCATCTGAATGGCAAAATATTCCTGGGCATCTGACTGGCATAATATTCCTGGCCATCTGAATGGCATAATATTCCTGGCCGTCTGACTGGCATCATATTCCTGGGCATCTGAATGGCATAATATTCCTGGCCATCTGACTGGCATAATATTCCTGGCCATCTGACTGGCATAATATTCCTGGCCATCTGACTGGCATAATATTCCTGGGCATCTGAATGGCATAATATTCCTGGGCATCTGGCTGGCATAATATTCCTGGGCATCTGACTGGCATCATATTCCAGGGCATCTGACTGGCATCATATTCCAGGGCATCTGACTGGCATCATATTCCTGGGCATCTGACTGGCACAATATTCCTGGGCATCTGACTGGCACAATATTCCTGGGCATCTGACTGGCAAAATATTCCTGGGCATCTGACTGGCAAAATATTCCAGGGCATCTGACTGGCATCATATTCCTGGGCATCTGACTGGCATCATATTCCTGGGCATCTGACTGGCATCATATTCCTGGGCATCTGACTGGCATCATATTCCTGGGCATCTGACTGGCACAATATTCCTGGGCATCTGACTGGCATAATATTCCTGGGCATCTGACTGGCAAAATATTCCTGGGCATCTGACTGGCAAAATATTCCAGGGCATCTGACTGGCATCATATTCCTGGGCATCTGACTGGCATCATATTCCTGGGCATCTGACTGGCATCATATTCCTGGGCATCTGACTGGCACAATATTCCTGGGCATCTGACTGGCATAATATTCCTGGGCATTTGAATGGCATAATATTCCTGGGCATCTGAATGGCATAATATTCCTGGGCATCTGACTGGCATAATATTCCTGGGCTCGGACTGGCACACTATTCCCATTGAAATACTGGTAAGTTTGTTGATTTAACTTTACTTTAAATATTGTATTTGTTCTCGTTTTGTTCAAAATAAGATATATGCTGTGTGCATAGGAATTTCTTCATAGTTTTTATTTTTACAATAGTCCGGCCCTTCAACGGTCTGAGGGACAGTGAACTGGCCCCCTGTTTAAAAAGTTTGAGGACCCCTGGTCTAGAGAGATGGAAGTCCATCTTACAGTTACCTATTGATGCATCAACTAAAGTGTATAGTAAGACAAGTATGCAACATATTAGAACCAGAACCTCTATGTTGGATGTATAATATATGCCTGATTTACCCCTTTAAAAGCATCAAACTACACATTGGAGCATAATATAATGGATAACAACAAAATAATGCCTTCTTGACTTTTCATATCCGAATGCCAATCCGAATTTTTTTTTTTTTTGCGCAGCGCGAGGGGGTAAAGTCTGTGCCATCCGCACAGACTGCAAGCTCCGCCCCTCGCTCAAGGCGTGTCTGTGTGCCGGGTGTCGTCACGTGACATCCTGGCACTCAGCAGGCAGATCGGCTGCAACACGAATGTCCCCCTTCCCTGCAATGAGGTAAAGCAGCAGGGAGGGGGGACACGTTAAGAAACCAAGAAAAGACTGTGTGAGGTGTGTGTGTGTTTGAATATATGTGTGTATATATGTGTATGTAAAGTAGGTGTGTGTGTGAGGTGTTTGGATATATGGGTATATGTAAAGTAGGTGTGTGTGAGGTGTTTGTATATATGTGTATATGTAAAGTAGGTGTGTGTGAGGTGTTTGGATATATGGGTATATGTAAAGTAGGTGTGTGTGAGGTGTTTGTATATATGTGTATATGTAAAGTAGGTGTGTGTGAGGTGTTTGGATATATGGGTATATGTAAAGTAAGTGTGTGTGAGGGGTTTGGATATATGGGTATATGTAAAGTAGGTGTGTGTGAGGTGTTTGGATATTTGTGTATGTGTCAAGTAGGTGTGTGTGAGGTGTTTGTATATTTGTGTATATGTAAAGTAGGTGTGTGTGAGGTGTTTGGATATATGGGTATATGTAAAGTAGGTGTGTGTGAGGTGTTTGGATATATGGGTATATGTAAAGTAGGTGTGTGTGAGGTGTTTGGATATATGGGTATATGTAAAGTAGGTGTGTGTGAGGTGTTTGGATATATGGGTATATGTAAAGTAGGTGTGTGTGAGGTGTTTGGATATATGGGTATATGTAAAGTAGGTGTGTGTGAAGTGTTTGGATATATGGGTATATGTAAAGTAGGTGTGTGTGAGGTGTTTGGATATATGGGTATATGTAAAGTAGGTGTGTGTGAGAGGTGTTTGTATATATGTGTATGTAAAGTAGGTGTGTGTGTGAGGTGTTTGTATATATGTGTATGTAAAGTAGGCGTGTGTGAGGTGTTTGGATATATGGGTATATGTAAAGTAGGCGTGTGTGAGTTTGTATATATGTGTATATGTAAAGTAGGCGTGTGTGTTTATGAATTGCGTGTATGCTTGCGTGATTGTCTGGCTCCTAAATTTTTTTGCTGGCTCCTAAAATCTAATTACATTTGTCAAGCCCTGACTTAAAGCATGAGATGCAACTGAAGAGGAATAAAATATCCAGTACAGAGCACGCATCTGCAGGTTTTTTTTTTTTTTTAAACTATTGTATGGCTAGGGTTGGCAGTTTTTAGCTGGACACAACTTTTACATGCTTCCCTGCAGAATGCATGTCTGTTCAGGGAACCAGTTAATTCATCAAGGTCTGGATCCCATAGGAACTAACTTGATTCATTTCCCTCTGAACACATATGGATTATAAAAATCGGCATATAAAACTTGCGTGTCACGAAAAAAAATAAATGGCAAAGCATAGTGAAATCAGAAGTAGGATGAGTTGAGGTAAAATCTACTCAGGTTAGTAGCAGTAGGAAGGCCTTTGGTTCCTACTTTAATGCCCTTAGGAGGAAGTGTTTGCAGAAAAAAATTTCAAATATCTAGGTAGATCTACCCTCCCAACGTGCGGTATTTGCTCATATCCCACAGGAGCGAATCTTGTGAGTACATTACTAATGCAGGATATTCTGATTATTGCGGATTACATACTGCACTATGATTTTCTTTTCCGTTGTCATTTTACGTTTATTTTGGATCTAGCCTTTGTAATATCATTGTATTTTATATTTTCACATTGTGTATCTTAATATCTTTGTATAAGGATCAAACTAGATACTGTATACTAGATACTGAAGTATCATATTTAGACACCATTTATAAGTGAATTGGATTGACTACTCACACGGTATACTAATTAGCGTGAGGTATTTTACTTTAACAGACCTCACTTTGTTGTAACAAAATAGTTGAAGGTTGTTTCATTTTAACCATTTTTATTTCACATTGCATTTTTACTTCATTGTATGTTTATATGGATGTCACTTTGTTTTTATGAAAGAAGTGTTTTCCACTGGATATTTTTATACACAACTGGATTAATCACGTGTCACATATTAGTGATTTTTTTTTGTCACTACCAATCAGTTATTTATGTTTTTATGATATAAGAGTTGTTGTATTGCGCACTTTCAGACCCACTTTGCCCGATAATAGCAAGATTATAATGATTCAGAGGAATGACCGCTTCAGACACTGTATCAAGTAATAATACAGTGGAATAAAATAGTCAAGGTTTAATGAATAAAGCAGGCAAATATTGATACAGGGATAGGCAAAGTGTGATGAATAATTTAACCTCTTTGTGACAAAAAGGTGCACTGCACCTTTGACAGGTTTAAATGCCGGTGACAAAGCCAAATCTGTTTGGTCATGGGTAGCATAAAATCGCTGCAATTGATCACAGTGATAATCATATGGCCTGGAAAAGCTCCTGGAGAATTGCCTCATTTCAAGCAAAGTCCTAATGCTCATTTTGATTGGACACACACACACACACACACACACACACACACATATATATATATGTATTATATATTATATAAACACATACATATATACATACATACATAGACGTCTGCAGGGACCATATTTATTTGGATGCATATATAACAAGGAAGGTCTTAACGTTCCATACAAAATTCAGACCTTGATGTCCTTGTACAAAGACCAATAAATGTCCTACATGATCAAGATTGGTACCTACCCCCAGTTTTGGTCGCATTTAAAAAAAAAAAAAAAAATTAAAAAAAATTATGTTCTTCTGACATCATTAATTCAGAGTGCATTTTTCTGTAGCTGTATTCTGCCATTTACTTTTGCATGACTGCTGGAAAAACCATACATAAAAATGTATAAAACACAACAATCATGAAACCACTCCGTACTGTATAAGCATTGGGGTCTTTGTGAACAGACAGGGATTTGTTCTCTACATTTGGCAATAAGATATATATAATTCTCTAAATACCAGATTTTTTGACTTCTCAGATCAGTTTTTCTTTTAAAAAAAAAAAAAAACAAAAAAAAAACACCACGATCCACAGATTACAAGGAAACAAATGCCTAATAAAAGTAGCTGTATTTCTTGCTGTAACACGTAAAGCATAGAGATATTTTTGTTGGTTTTTGCATGCCTTCTACGAAAGTCATTTCTGAATCACTGTTTAGGTTTCAGAACATGTATTTCATGCACTGTGATAACATTATAAAGGAATCCCCCTTAAGCATGGGCTCATATTTTTTATTCCTCCATTCTATTTTATGGTATGCAGTCTGATCCAACTAGAATAACATTATATGGACAAAAAAAAAATATTGGGACACACATCTTAATTATTGAATTAAGGTGTTTCAATCAGATCCATTCCCTATAGGTGTATACAATCAAGCACCCAGCCATGCAGTCTGCACTTACAAACATTTGTGGAAAAAGAACTGGGTCATTCTGAAGATATCTATCTACACACACACTGATACAGTTGTGTGATATAGCCAGTCAAATAAGTATATGTTTGATTGTTTTGTATCCATTACTTATTGCTCATAATAATCATTAAAATTACTTTAATACTTTTACTGCAAACACAAATGAAGTGAAAAGTTAACTACAAATACGCTAGCATCGGTATTTACATAGCTTGGAGTCAGTAATACGATCAGTACATACAAAAACGCTGTGTAAAAAGTCTGCAATGCCCTCTAGTAACCCTGTCTCAGCTGTGACTGAATGACTGTACACGCCCCCCCGAGTGGTTGCTGGTTGAACACACCCACTGCTCTGATTGGCTAATTTCGGTGGTGTGTTGAGGAGGGATGTGTTTTTAACTCCTTGCCGTCACTCCCCGTGTCCCATCCTGAGCGGCCACGTCAGATGCGGTAACCCCTTGCATATTCCAAACACATACATCCTGATTGGAAGTCCAATGAGTAATGCACATACATCTATGTGTGTCATTCGAGATTCCTCAGCAAGTATTATACACATGGCAGCACAATAATGAAAGTATCTTCTCAGTGTATTCTGACAACTATGACCATCAGTCTACATAACCTTGTGGTCCCACAAAACATAGGCAAAACCAAACAATAAGCAGAATCATTTTAAACAGCTATTAAAATTAAATGAAAACACTGGCTCAGCTACACTGCCCAGTATGCCATCTTAGTTTTTCTAAATTGTCTGAATAGTTTTAAGTAAAAGATTGAACATGCATGTAAATTATATGAGGTTCCCATGATCACAATGTAACACTGAGGAGCTTGTGTATATTGGGCAGACTCAGGATGGAACAGGATACCAACATCTAAAATGATTAGACACATTCTTGGCACAGGCTTTCACCTAAAGAGGACTTTAATAAAAACCGACTCCCCCAACAAGCATTTTTTCTAGATACCACACTGCAAGTCTGCAACCTTTAGGTTTATCAAAATTATGTTCCCCATGTTATTTCCCATCAAAAATAAAACCTACAGGGAGAAGTTAAGGCATACATACTCATTGTTTATATAGAGATTGCAGGTGCCTAGTGAACAACTGTATCCTTGATTAACCTCTGTACTTCCAGATAACAGAAAACCAAATACAGACCATACACAGTACAACCTGTCTGCTTTAGTAGCAGAGTCCAACAACTTGTTTATTACCTCTGCAATAACTACATATATAGTTCACAGATAAACGTAATCTAATAATTGGTGTTCCTGCCAAAGTGAATGGACCTGCATTGAAAATTAAGAAAAGGATTTAAATAAAGAAAAAATGGACTCCATCACCTAAACATTGTTTATACAGTAAATTGAGACAATGACATAAAAGTAAATAAAAGTATGTACTTTATTAGCTGAATTGAATGTAAATTCATAAAATAAATGTTTTAAATAGGTCTGTGGTGTGTTCTGTTTATGACTTCACCTTTGATGTGCAAATGAACTACTTTCAATTCAAAATGTGTCATTTGCATACCGTGCCTCAAGTGAAGTCATAAACAGGAGACACCACAGACAAAATTTAAAACCTATGTTTCTCTCCATTAATGCATATAATTGCAGTTGTGGCAACATAATGTATAGCTCACTTGATAATTATGTATTCTGCCCATTTACATAATAAGCAATGTTTAGGTGCAAATACATGAAGTTGTACAGAGAAAACAATAGGTGTATCTCTTTTCCCACCTGGGAGAAGGTTGGTCTTTAGCCCACATGTTTTAAACAGGCTATGAATTTTCTGTATCCATTTGCTCTGATACCTCACCTCAATCCTCTGATTTGTCAGAAAACCCACCAACTATGAACAATCTGTGTAGCCATTTTATTGGCAGAACAGTTTTAATGTGGAATCTTTAATCAGGACATACCTCTCCCCCCCCCCCCCCCCCCATAATGCCATGTTAAATGAACAGATTCAATGTGCAGTTATTTGCGCCAAAGGTCAGTCTTGTAATCAGGTACTGTTCAACTTCTCCTACACCAGTGACATATCATTTATAACCATCAGTGTCACCCAAGCAGTTTCTCCTCACACTCTTCCACGTACCATGGCATGAGTCGGCCCAGTCCAGTCCACCGGCATTTACTGACAAAGAATCCTACCAGCGGATCCGTGATGGCATCCCAAACACGGCCTGCGAAAAGGATGATGGATGCATTGAAAGGTGCCATCTGCAGAAACAAACATAATGGGGAACATTTAGTTTGGGAGAGAAGAGCTTGAAATGGAAAATATGGAAGAAAGTGAACTAGAAGGCATTCAACAGGGGTGGTGTACGAGTACATGGGGCAAGTACTGTGACAGTGTGATAAAGAAACCTTTACAGACAAAGGAAGACTTTCATTTGTGAAGGACAATTTAGTTTTAAGAGAGGTTGTTACCTGCACCACATCAAGTAGGAAGATCTGCAAGAAAAATCCAAGTGCAGTGCCAGTGATCTGATATGGTGCACCTCCAACAGCATAGCAGATCTTACTGCAAACAGACAGCTTGTGCTTCCCCAGGCGGCCCTGCAAACACAAACCCATGCACAAAATACATTTTAATATACTGTAGTTAAAAATGCAGGAGGGGGGGGGGGGGGGGGGGATGCAATGTGCCACAGTACAAACAGGAATGTTAATACCCCTTACTCACAATGTGCCAAGTTGAGGATCAGAGCAGGGCAAGAAAATGCATTCCTTGCATGCATACATTATGTATATGGTACATTAGGTAAAAGTACGATATTAGATTGCTTCATATTCTATGTTACTACATGGAATTTATGTACATAAGAGTGTGAAAATGCTCTTAAGTTAAAAGATGATTGTAAAGAACCACACATCGGAAATGGGGCATAGAAGTTAAGCTTTTGTCTCCTATACCTTAATACATTTTTTTGCCATGGTCAATAAATCTTAATTATTCAATGGTGCAACACTATGTTGCTACTGGAAAAAGCAACGTTTGTTCCACGACGAGAGGACAGCAGATGCCCATCAGTGGAACAAAAAATGGGAAGCACATGCTTAACACAAGGAAGTTACTGTGGATAATCTCTCTATATTAATATCTTTACCTCATTGTTTGCTATAACTGGATGTGTACACAGTGTAGCCAGGGGGATTTGTACATACATACATACACATATACATATATATATATATATATATATATATATACATATACATATAAACACAAACACTGTACTTAATAGATTGCATACATAGGGCACATAGTGTCCATTCTAGGGAGCATTCTTTAGACCTGCACATTGTGTGTTTACTATTTGCCTCACACCGGATGGATGGAAAATTAGTAATGAGATGATGGAATCTGTGACACAGAGGCATAGCCTGCTGAATTTGAGTGCAACAGCCAGTGAAAGCACAGGAACACACACCACCTGAGTGTGTGACACGACTACCCAATTTAAATAAAGTCTCCTGACATTCAATGAGAACTTGAACTGTCTCAATGACAGCAGTGTTACCACAAGACATGAACGCACCATAGGAAACAGTTTCTCTATACAATTACACAATACATAAACCCTCTTCCGACGTTTTCATACTCAATGGGCACCACACCTCACTCACACGGCACAGCCCCCTCACACGTCATTTTGAGCGTTTCCGAAATCGGATGGTTTATCATTCACATTTAATTGCTGCTATTTTAAGCTGAATAAATAAGCATCACTATAACTGTAAAGAATGTGTTGGCAAGTATCATTGTCCCCCATATCAGTCCTGGTAGGTGTGCACTCACAATGTCAAGCCAATATATAGATCAGTGTTAATTAACCAATGCTGCTCTCGTTAAGGTGAACTACATTTCCCCATGATGCTAGGCAAGCCAACTGGAATAACCTTACAAATGGCTGGCTGAGCTTCGTGGAAAATGTAGTCCACCGCCGGAGGACCAAACGATAATGCATTCATTCAATGAGAGTTTATCATAATATATACCATGCTGCGCCCTCGGAGGTTAAAACATACACAAATAGAAGAACATACAAGATACTTTCTAGTCTGACCTTGCTCTCACTGCAGGATTTCTGATTGGAGTCCAATAACCCGGCACACGATGCATTCTCCCCCTGTTTCTCCATCACACGGGGTTACGAATAGAGGTAACTAAAGTTGCTGAGAAAATTCCATACACGATACACTTATTATATATAATAAGCTTTGTACCCCGCTCTGTGGGGTGTGTGTATGTGTGTATCTCCTAGCTGGGTGACTGGCTATTCTTACACTTTTCAGCCTCCCACTCAGAGCACTTACAATGAATGAAGCGCTGTATGATTTAGTGCACACGCCCCTTAAAGGGAAATAATCCCTTCAAATAACTGACAGTCTGCCAAGAAATATACCACGTGCCCTGGGGTGGAAGTAGAGAGGGGCAGCGGCCAGAGGACTGATTATTTGTTGCATAGTTATGTTAATGATTTTCACTGTTTGATTAGATCTGACTGTGTCTCTTGTGCTTAGCATGGCTGGTAAACGCTTTCATTGACATTCTATTCTACACACAGCATTGTCTGGGTTTCAAACAATGCCCTTAAGTGACAAATGGATGAGAATCTTTTTGTTATCTGTTTGGTATTCATATTCACATGATAAAATACCTTAACAGAAATAATTATAATTTATTTCATATGGTAAAAGGATTCTGTTGTGGAAACAAGGTTAATACTGTGACTGTAAAGAAAAAAACAGAATTTATAAATTGGGGGTTATGGTTAAAGGTGGTGCACACGCCGATTGTTCCAAATACTTGTGCTATTGGCATGTGTGCCTATGTAGAAATTAGACTGGCGACAGATGTGACACCTGCACCCAGACCAAATTGACTTCCCAGTTGGTCGAGTTTGACTGCATGTATTATTTATTTTCCATTGACATTAGTGGGAAGAGAGCAGAAAGGAGTGAGTTTGGAGCCACAATCAACCTCAGAACTTGAAAAAGATGTTCTGACAAATTTCTCGAGCGAATTCTAGTGCACAGGCGCAGTAGAATTCACTCACCACGAATGCACACAAAGTTACAGCTGATTTATTCAGCTGTAACTTTTCCAGGACGGCGCATGCGCGAGGGACGCACACCACCTCCAGCCCCCTTGACACCCCTTCTGATCAGCTGCTGTGAGAAGTATTTTAACAGCACATGCGCACTTTGGTTGAGCGATTTGTCACCCCTTTTTGCCAGGTGCACTTCGCTGGACATATTTGATCGAAAACTCTGCTGTTTACTCAGACATGTCAGTTTTTACAGACATTGTTACAAAAATATTTATTAATCAGTAAAAACAGCTGATCAAATATTACACACCAAAGCATGCATTAACAAGGTCACAGGGGTTGCCACTAGCTTTCTAAGTGCTGCTAACTGTGGCCAGGCTGCATTTGCGACCTCAAGAGAGCAAATTATCCATTGGTGATCTCTTCCAATTTCTCTCTCAGGTTGCTGTGTGAGACTGGTAGTGATACTGCATGGAAGACAGGAAATAACCACATCCTGCACTTTGTCATCAGTCTGCCACAGCACGCTCTCAGACTGAGCGTTTTTTGAGACAAAATCGACTTCCCAGTTGGTCGTGTTGGACTTGGTCTCAAAAACTGCATGTATTATGTCTTTTCCATTGACGCTAGTGGGAAGGGAGCAGAAAGAAGTGAGTTTGGAGCCACAATCAACCTCAGAACTCGACCTTCCCCGGCACATCAAACTCGACCTCCATCTCAACTGCCTTCAGCATATAACACTACGTAAAGAGTATTTTTTGAGGTTCGAGATGCGACCATGGGAGGGAGGTCGAGTCTGTGCGAGTTTGGTGGTCAAGATTACCACATATCTTGAATACCAATCTCAAACTTTAGTGAATAGCCCCACTGTATTTTATAACTTTTACTGTAACTTCCCATTAAGATTTATAAATAAATGGTAATGTAATGTTTTTTTCTTATTGATTTAGTGCATGATATTCTACTAAGTTTGAACATTTCAGATAGCCACAAGTCCCCTTGTATTATAATTTGCTCTTGCTCTGCTGATAATCTCTCTCATATCTATGTTTACTGAATATTGTCATGTGGTGCAAAGCTATCATTCATACCACAAGAAATTTTGAGAGGTGTGTGAACAAGGTAGAAAAACAGACAATTTTGCGGTGGGACCACTATTCTTCTGTGGAGCAATACTGTCGGCACGGGCTGCATTGATCCAGACAGTGCTCCCAAAGGGCATCAGCGCTATCATTAAAAAAATAAAAGTCAGTTAAACATATAAATACACTGGAGGCATGGATCCCAGGTTATTTATAAAGCATCACCAGAATACATCATTATTGTTAAACATTGCAATCTAAGCGGATGTCTCCCCAGGTGAGAACTTAAATTGTTTAGCAGGAAATCCCACACAGTTCCCGACAACTTAAAAGACTATACAAAAATGCATGAATGTTTTGGTTTTATCAGACATGAATGGAGATGTAACATTTCTGGAAATTAGGAATCCATGGGAAAAAAAAATTGTTTTTTTTTCGAAAACAAAATATTATTTTTTGGAAAAATTAAAAGAAAATAGCATAGTGGAAAAGTTTTACAAGTGGAAAATCATTTTGTTACACTGGGAAGATGAAATACAGTGTATATAAAAGTACTTGAAATAAAAGTATAGCTTATTCAGTAAATAATAAACTAAAATTGCTTTTAAAAACTTTATTTTTTGTTACAAATGGAACAACAAGGTATGTATATGTTAATAACTTTCAAACTCTACATGGTAATGCACCCCCTTTCCCTCAAAACCAGTACAAAAAATAATTATACCCCTTTTCTACATAGGACGGACAAGTCAGTCCTGACTGGCAAACCGACGCCAACATAGGACAGTCCTTCCTGTGGTGAACCGAGTGATGTTGGCGATCAATAATCACTAAAACCACTCAGGCGGTGTTGCTGTGATGCCATGATGTCAAGGCATTAAGCAACACCGAAATTTTGTGCAGAGGGCATTCACAAAACAGGGGCGCCATATAGCCACATAGGAGAGCAGCATGCTCCTCCAAAAGCGATCCACAAACAAACTGTATTGCTCTTATTTGAGAATTCTCAGCATTCTCAGTATCTGAACTGTATTTTAGGGTTTGCTTGTCTTCAGGTAAGAGAACTTGAGAGAGAGTTTGCATAAAGTATCAGAAGTCTTTCATGAAGGTCTTCATGTTATGTAGTTTGAATATCATATCATAAACATATTATTTATCATTGCAAAACAACATATTTCACAATCTATATTTTTAAAAATGTTTTTCCAAACCTATCTATTTTTTTTTTCCAGGCCTTCCCATCTCTAGACATGAGTAATCTGAGATTTGGTTTCACCTAACAGTATATTAACTAATATTTGTTTTGGACAAAGCATTCTATTGCATTATTGAAGCAGATTTTCAGAAATATGCTGGAGGATGGTGCACTGGAAGTTTTAAGTTTAATTGTGCTCTAATATGCTGATGAAATTAGTATCCCTGAATTGCATAAATGAAAACTATTCAGTCTACATTAGGGATTGCAAATTGGTTTCAATCCAGCTACTGTTGACTAGCAACTTCTTAGTGCTACAAAATTCTGGATAAGAATCATGGTACTTGTAGTTCAATAGCATATTTATTGGCTACCTCGGCTGTAAATGTTCCTGGTTGGAGTGTCTGTCCTGGCAGTAGTACACATCTTTCCCCATGAATGTCTAGACTCAGGGTTGTTTTGGCATCAAAAATGACCTATACAATATTAGGCAGGTGGTCATAATGTTATGACTGATTGGCGTATATTCCTGTAAAGTATACCAATTTTTTTAATAAAAAGATTAATATTGCACGTAGACTATCAGGGTTAGGTAAAGTTGTTAAATAAATATGGTACAAATATTTTTTGTTCCTGTCTATTATTCAACATTCAAATAATACTGGACAGTGTCACTTCTTGACAAATAGAACTATGTGGGCCGCCCCCCCCCCCCCCCCTCTCTCTCCTCTCAGTCTTCTCTCCCTTCCCATGTTTGTCTCTCTCCTCTCCATTCTAAATATGTCTCTCTCCATTCCCATGTCTTTTTCCTCTTCCTTGCTATGTCTGTCTCTCTCCAACCCCCCCATTTTATGTCTCTCTCCCTTCCCATGTATGTCTCTCCTCTCCCCATATCTCTTTTCCCCTCCCCATAGCTCTTCTTCCCCTCTACATATCTCTTTCCCTCTCCCCATATCTTTTTGCCTCTCTTTCACTCTCCCCATATCTCTTCCCCTCCCCATATCTATTTCCCTCTCCTCTCCCCATATCTCTTTGTCTCTCCTTCCCCTCCCCATATCTTTTAGTGTCTCCCCATATCTGTCTTCTCTCCATCTCCCCTTATGTGTTCTCTCTCCCCTCATCCCCCATATCTGTTCTCTCTCCACCTCCTCACCCATATCGATTCTCCCTCCCTCCCTCCTCCCCCATCTCTGTTCTCTTCAATTCTCCTCTGTTCTCTTTCCCTCCTCCCCATCTCTGTTCTCTCCCCCTTCTCCCCATCTGTTCTCTCCCCTCCTCCCCCATCTCAGTTCTTTCCACTCCTCATTATGGGAAAGAGGGTATCCACTAGAGAGCTAAAGGTTTGCTATTATATGATTATGTATTGGTATTGAAGCTGCTGTGGAATACACATCTCATGATTCTTAGCCATCTATTTGGTTGGTTTGAACTACTCCCCCCCCCCCCCCCCCCCCCACGTCCCACACAGAAGGCTTATCAATAAACTTCAGTATTTGGATATGGATCCCCCATGAGCATGCATAGGGGAGGAAAAGATGAATGATTTTTTTTCAAAAAAGGACTCACTATTTATGCCCACATCCCGGGTAACAAAAAAAAAAGTCTGTGTATGTGAGTGTGACTGTGTGTGTGTGTGTGTCTGTAAGTGACTCTGTAAGTGGCTCTGTGTGTGTAAGTGACTCTGTTTGTGTGTGTGTGTGTGTGTGTGTGTGTGTGTGTGTGTGTGTGTGTAAATCACTCTGTGTGTGTGTATGTGACTTTGTGTGACCAAGTGAAAACTATTGTGTGTGTAAGTCTCTATCTCTCTGTATGTATAACCTAATAAATCCAAATAACAATATATTGTATTAAAAAGGTGTGTGTGTGTAGTGCCCCTGTGTGACTAAATGTTAACAATTGTGTGTAAGTGACTCTGTGTGTGTGTAAATGTGACTCTCTATATGTGACACTGTGTGTAAGTGACTCTTTGTGTGTGTGTGTGTGTGTGTGTGTGTGTGTAAGTGACTCTTTGTGTGTGTAAATGTGACTCTCTATATGTGACACTGTGTGTAAGTGTGACACTGTGTGTGTAAGTGTGATTGTGTGTGTGTCTAAGTGTGTGTAAGTGTGACTATGTTTGTATGTGTCTAAGTATCACAGAAATCTGTGTGTGTAAGTGTGTCTGTCTGGGTAACTGTGTGTGTGTATTTTTGAGTTTGATTGCTGTTGAGTCTGTGATGCCCTCACACTGCACACATTAATATATGTGTGTGTGTTTATTTTTTAATAATGAAAAATTAATGTGGCCCATGCACACATACATTTCTGGTGAAGTAGCCCACTGACCCCTGGTATATAATAATTGATATAGTCCTAACTCCAACATGAGAAATGGGATATAGGGGTAATTATTTATGTATAATTTGTATATAAGTGCTGCCAAAATTGGCCCCACCAATATAACTTCCAGACTTGATATGCACACTTCTACTCCTGACTGATTACACTGGCATTCCACAATTCCTAAAGTTCAGGTGACATTCCAACTATTGTGCAATGTATGTCACATGATGAGTATGTTGCCCATTTAACATGTGTTGCTCAGAAACAACTGAACCCCACTTTAAAGAGGGGCTCAGGATCCAGTGACTCACATTGCAATATTAGTGGGATAGCAATGGGGGTCTTAAAGACCTGGCTAATGTAACATTTAAAGCGAGATACGGAGCCACTGGAGCACCTCGTTCTATAATGCATAGCATTAAAAATGGATTTACCAATTGCTTTTGAACACTCAAACAGCTAAATATTTCTTAATAAAATGAGAATTATAGGGAAATTTGAAACATTCCTCTGAATAATAATTGTGTGTTAAAGCATTGTTCTCTATAATGTAACAATAATATTATCTCTCAATAGTTCAGATGGCAGAATATTATCAACATATTTTTGTAACAAACTGCATCAGGCCACTGCAAGTGTATAAAATCATGTGGGGGAGTCCAACAGGAAGAAAACTCTTGTCGATGGGAATGAGGATGAGATAGAGAGAGGGGTGGTGATGGTGAGAAGAAGTAGGAAGCACAAATATTTATTCATGTGTTATCAAGGGCTTTATATGCTGAGACACTCTCACTATTTTTTTCTAAAATGACCATAGTTTACTTGAAGCTTAGTCCACATTATGCTACAAAATATAAACTTCAGATACCATACAATTGTAACTTATTGATTGTTGTAGAGAGATTGCTTGGTTCTCTGACTCACAGACACAATGTGAACTATGTGAGTTGAGAATATGTCATCTCACTAATTTACCTATACATTTTTAAAAGGGCAAGCATGGTGAGTTTCTCTTGCTACTAGGGCTCAATTGACTATGTATAATGTATAGTTAAAGGAAATCGGTTTTTATCAAGTGTAAAATTATTTATAAAGAAAATTTTTGATGAAAGAATACTAATAAAGTTCCTTATTGAGCATTCTTTACTCCATATAGTTCTCTCAGGGGGCAGACATCTTGTTTAGAATCTTGGGTCAGATCTTCACTCACCTTGGTTCAGATGAAAAAAGATCTAACCAATCTGACCGAAGATTCTAAACAAAATGTCTGCTTCCTGGTGGTGCTATATTAAGTAAAAATGGCTCAAAAGGGTACTTTATTTGTATTCTTTCATTAAAGCAATTCTATATAAAATGCCTACACTTGATGCAATCCTTTAGCTAAACACAACTTCATTGTTTGCTACAGCTGTCCTTTAAGTCAGTAAGTAATGAAACAGTAGTCACTTAAAGGGACTGTGTCACCTGAATATTGTTCAGATATATCCAAATTTAGGCACTTGCTTGCAATTTTGCTAACAAAATGTATAGATCATTTTCAGTCATGTTTTATGCTCTACACGCACAGTGAAAACAATTTTTAGATGTTACAGTCCCTTTAATATTTCAATTATTTTCCTTTTTTGGTTGAAACTTCTTTGAAATTATTTTTCTTATTAGAATCTTGAGAATTTAATGAAACATGCTTAATGAAATTCTATTTTGCAATAATTTAGACTGTGCTTAAATGTCCATAAAATAATAAAAACATGGTAGTTGGCCTTATTGGACTGAAGGAGATGAGTCAGGTAAGGTCAGTTAATGTAATAGCATCATTTAGCGTGGATTGTTTGTGTTTGAGAAATAAAAGATAGTTTATAAATAATTATTAGATAGGGCAAGTAATAGAATTTGAGGAATGATTACTTAATGAAGTTGGAAATTAGGAATAACAGTGACTTTTTATATAATTCTGGATACAGGAAGAAAAAGGGGGCACATATTCTTGTGTGATTAGTGAAGTTGTCAAAGGGATCTCAAATACATCATTTTTATCCCTTACTTCATCTGGACTATGATTTTTTTTTTGTGGACAGTGCTCTCCTATCTCTTTCTTCTAACACGTGCCAATTTATATTGCTGTCAGCTATTTGTATGTTGACAGAATCTGTGTGACATGTCACCTCTGCTATTGGTCCTTCAAACCTCTCCTCACATATCATGCGATCAATTAATTTAATCCCTCCCTGCAGTTCCTACACTGGTTCCACGTACTCTCTCTTTCTCCGTCACAAGATAAGCTCTCTATAATAATACTTCATTTTGATACATATAATTGAACTAATTTTGATGTACAGTATATAACTAGAAACAACATCTTAAAATTGGCCTATATATAGTTGAACTATATAACTTTCTCTATTACTTGACCTCTCTTCACAAACCTTTCTAGTCCTTACTATGAAAACTCCTTTTAACGTTGGTAATTTCAGCATAGCATATACATAAACACAAAGTAATCCAAACATGTATATATAGGGCCCTGTGAGTACGGCGAGGGTTAATGACAGGTCCTTGAATCCATTATTGTGCTCTCTCTGGTCTGCCATTTGTCACCGTGCCCTGCACTGGACAGAACAGGGACAGGTCATTGGCTTGAGCCCACAAGTACATGAACTGATTGTTGGCTTTGAAGATTATAATGTATTTTTAGTTAAATGCTATCAAAGCAATCTAGCCATAGATTATATATTGAAATACTATATGTGGGGACGTGGGTCACGGTGTACATAATACACTTGCCTATTACACAAATAATTCCAAATACAAACCCAGCTTCCTGTAAACTGATGATAATGTGTTTAAGTATATATACAGCGGGCCATCATTTGCTGCAGTGCGGTACAGTGGGATATTACTACTATCCAAGAATGCAAGACTGTGTAGCCTCTGTGTGTTCCTATTGCTCTTCTCATTTAGACACATACAATGACACAATGCATTCACAAGTGTCAGTCAGTGACAGTACCAGCAGGAGAGAGAGACAGTATTGCATAGGGTTGCCACCTCTGCCCTATTTTACGGGCCACATATAAGTTTTGCATGCCGCCTTGCAGTATGTACAAGTCATATGCCAGAGGGAAATCAGTTTCTAATTGATGTGATTCTGTGGGATCCACTGATTGATGAGGTAATTGACTTCCTTCTGACATATGACTTGTACATACTGCAAGGCAGCATGCAAAACATATATGTGGCCCATAAAATAGGGCCGAGGTGGCAACCCTATGCAGTACTGTCTCTCTCCCACTGGTACTGTCACTGACTGACACTTGTGAATGCATTGTATCATTGGGGTCAGCAATATTCAGGACCAAAAGTCCGTGGTCCTGATCACATTCTTTGCTGTCTGGGACACCGGAGAAGGTGAGCAGAACTAACAATTTGACTAACAGTATGGCAGCTCTGTTAGTTTTAGTGACAGTGCTGCCATTCATGCACGTTGGTGCTGACACTTGACCTCCCAAACTCTGCCCCCTGGGTCCGGATTCGCCAAAGGGAATTGTTGGGAGCTATGCATATAACTTCAACATGTAGCACAGCAATTAGTCTGAATATTGTACTCACTAACCGAACTAAATATACACTGCACCAGCATCATCGGACACGTTGTTAGTGACACAGGTCATACACTATGTAACATCACCATGTGGCTCATAATAAATAAATACAACCTTTGGATAGATGTGATGATGTGTCTGGGGGAAAGGGCAACAATTCACATAGATACAGACAGACATATCAGTATGAACTTACAACACAGTGCAATCTGTGTACAATGTAGATAGATAACTTGCAATACACGTCTCTGGTTGAGAGTCAGTCAGGAAACCCACTGTTATCAATGTTGTGTTCTTGTAAGCTGGCACTACTCAGACCATTTTCATTTTTCATGACATAACAAGTTAAAGGAAAAATTAAAGAGACTGCACACAGTAGTAAAATGTATTGAAAAATATCAAATTTTTTAATATTAATGAAAAAAAATTTGGCCAGACTGGGGCAACTTTTTCCCCCTCTGTTCTCAGTGGTGTATCTTGATTTTGTGCTGCCCTAGACAGACAAAATCCGGGCACCCCCCTATCCAAGCTGCACACCCACGTTACACACCTAAGACATGCCCCATCACCTCCATTTCATGACCCCACATCACACATAACATTCAGACTCACATCAAGCTCATACTCCCATCACACACACACTCCTACTCCCATCACACTCAGTCACACACTCCTACTCCCATCACACTCAGTCACACACACTGTCTCCCATCACACACACTCTGACTCCCATTACACTCAGTCACACACACTGTCTCTCATCACACACACTCTGACTCCCATCACACTCAGTGTCACACACATGTCTCCCATCACACACACTCTGACTCCCATCACACTCAGTCACACACACTGTCTCCCATCACACACACTCTGACTCCCATCACACTCAGTCACACACACTGTCTCCCATCACACACACTCTGACTCCCATCAGCACTTACCTTTCCCTGGTGGCTAGTGGCAGGCAGCATGGTCCCTCCATGCTGCCTGTTTGGCTTCCCGGCGATTGTGCCGACAGGTCACATGACCGGGCGCGCGTATGACGTCAGCGCGCCCGTCACGTGACTGTCGGCACTTCCGTGTCACAGTGCATGGGGAGCCGAACAGGCAGCACGGAGGTTTCTCTCTGCTCCCTGTTCGGCTCCCCGTGCAGCCTGGCAGGCAGAGCGATGGTGAGGGGGGATCTTCCGATCCTCTCTCACCTCCGTCTTAGTCCCTTCAGTCTGGGACAATGCAAAGTCTCGGATTGAGAGCTCTGATAGAAGGACCTCTCAACTCTCCTCATTGCCTGAGAGTTCAGAAGCCTCTCCTGATTGGCTCAGTCCCTCCTTCACACAGGTAAAATAAAAACTGACAGTGTGTGTGTGTGTCTGTGTGAGTGAGAGTGTGTGTTTTAGTGTGAGTGAAAGTGTGTGTGTCTGTGTGTGTATGTCAGTGTGAGTGTATGTGTGTCTCTTTATGTGTGTGAGTGATATACTGAGTGTGTGTGTAATGGATAAAGGTTTTAACTCCTCTGATACTGCCTATATCTGTCTAGCCACCCAGGGGTTGACTCCCCTCACACTGCCTATATCTGTCTAACCACCTGGGGGTTAACTCCTCTGACACTGCCTATATCTGTCTAGCCACCCAGGGGTTAACTCCTCCGACACTGCCTATATCAGTCTAGCCATCTAAGGGTTAACTCCTCTGACACTGCCTATATCTGTCTAGCCACCCAGGGGTTAACTCCTCCGACACTGCCTATATCAGTCTAGCCATCTAAGGGTTAACTCCTCTGACACTGCCTATATCTGTCTAGCCATCTGAGGGTTAAGTCCTCTGACACTGGCTATATCTGTTTAGCCATCTGAGGGTTAAGTCCTCTGACACTGCCTATATCTGTCTAGTCACCCAGTGGTCAACTCCTATGACACTGCCTATATCTATCTGTATTTATAGGTCACTGGTCACATATTATGTTTTAGGCAATTTCACAGCCTATTATCATAATAATGTTTTACCATTTCTTTCTTTTCACATTATGGATGAGGTCTGATTACAAGACGAAGCTTGAATATAAGATGAGGGGGATTTTGTTACGGACCAGTTGCTCTGAAAAAACCTAATGTTATATTCGAGCAATTACAGTATTTCATATTTTTCTTTTTGTTATTTTTTTAATTTTATTTTTTACCAATTAATTTAGTTTTAGTCTCTCTTTCTTATAAAATTTTTTGCTTAATCATTTATGCCTAAGTGCTATTTGCATGCTCTACATAGCCCCCTGGCATGCATTCTCATCTTATGTCTTTCAGTATACAGTGATGTTATGACATCTTATGACACTAGGCACAAGGTAATCCCGCTGCTTCTGCACTCCAAGCCTGGAAGGATTATTTATCTGCACACCTAACTCGTTATATTGCTTTCCCTCCTCTCATACTCCTTGCCTTTATTTGGCTTGCATGACCGGCTATGGTGGGCTACACTTCCTCATTCAAGTAGGATCCCACCTCCATTTTATAATGCTTCCAGCCAGTGTGATTTAGCCTTGGTCTTATATCTACAACCTATGAAAGTCATATTAATTGCTGAGATCACTCAGTTTTACACGTATGCTTTATTCTAGGGATTGCCATTATTAGTGATTCATATTTATTTGTTTGTTTTGTCTCCGTGGATATTGGATTACATATACTGTATGATAAGGACACACATTATACTTCAGGGTTTACAAGTGGAGCCTATATTCTACAATAGCTTGCCAATTACCTTTGACCTGATAAAGATTAGCTCTCTTCTACAAATCCTATGCATTTTAGCCAGTAATGTCAACTACAAAAACGTTGTGTGTAGTGTAGTGTGGGCCCTGTATATAACAACAATTCATAGCTAGCAATGTGACTGACTGAATATTGTAAAAGTGTAAACAAAAGTGAAGCCTGTATTCATGAAAGAGACAACTGAGATGGGAATTTAAAATGTATGGCCAAAGTAGCCAAGTTTTACAAAAACCAACCAGGAGAGGAAGAGGGCTTTACAAGAGACAGAACAAGAAGGAACTCCTCTGGAGTTTGGCTGCCGAAATGGTCGATGGAGTCCTTGCCATAAACCTCTATGGGGAGGACTTTGGCTTATTTCAGAGACATTTAGAGAAGACCTCGGCTATTGCAAAAATCTCCCTAAAGTCCTCCCAAATTGGCTCCGAAATAAAATTTAAATAATATTTCTAAAAAAAACCATAACAATGATATGAACTATTTTTGTTATTAAAATGTTTAAATTATTATAGTAAAATAAATATACTATCCTAATATATAACATTCATATACAGTAATGAATAATAACAAAGTGAAAACATTTGACTAACTATGTTTGCAGTACAAGCTTCCTCGAAAGGATTTTTTTTCAATTACACAAATAATTATCACAAAGATTCAGCAGCCCAATACATGGTATTTCCACAAAATGAATACTGTGAAGTGACGTCAATACACGATCTGTGTCTATCAAACAATGTTAATACACTTCCTGTGTGGTGTGGGACTTTGAATATTCTGTTTAATCGCAATAAAAAAAAAGTGAATATATGTAAAAAGCTGTTGAAGGGATTCTGTCACCTAAATATGTATGTTATTTAAGGAAGGCAAGCAAATGCATATGTTAAGAGAAAATGTGTTTTCATTGTGTACATGGTGTCTCCTGTTTATGACATCACCTGTGACTAGATATGTAAATGAACTACTTTCAATGTGAAATGTGCTTTAAAACACATTTTCTCTTAATTTGCACATTTATTTGCAATTCTGCTAACACAATGTATAGATCAATTTTATTCTCTACATTCACAGTATAAACAATGTTTAAGCAACAATGTCCCTTTAAATAAAAAAATAAATGTAATACATGTTGAGTTATGTACTATGTCATTACAAATTCTGATGCGTACTATTCCCTTTTTCTGATTATTCAGTAAAATAAAAACAAAACCTTATATCAGTTCAAGGACCTTACAAGACATTTTGATCATGTACCTTTAGTATTTTTATGAAGATGCCAATTATAGGATTTTTAACAAAAATAAATTAAAAAAAGAAGCTGAATAGTATTCTTCTTATCGCTATTAAGGGGACACTACCACTTGCATAAGATGTAACTAGATAACCTGGACATTAAAAAAAAACACATACATAAATCATATGCCACTGTTAGTTTGTTTTTATAGGTTTGAATTAATTGCATATAAAAGAAAACATAAAATTAGGTGTTTATCTCCTGGCTTCATTTTGTGAATATTTCCCATGATGCAACAAAATCTTCCAGCATTTCTCATTTTACAATTGTGGTCAAAGCCTGCATGTTGATGTAATAAGATACACCCCTGCTCTCTTACTGGCTCCTCTGTGTCATAGTAGGTGGCTATGTACAACTTTGTTTTACCTGCCTTCCAACACATAGAGAGGAGATTAACCTGATCAAACAGGATGATAACTCCGCCCTCTTGTGATGTAATAGTTGCATTACCCTCCCATTCAATGCAAGTCTATGGTCAGAATTCAGACTTATAGACTGCATTCTGTGTCCCCAGCCCAAAGGTGAGAAATATGTGCTGTAAACACTATATTTCACAAAAATGGTGGCGCCCAGTCACACTTGTTTAGTTAAGTATTTTATTAAATACAGGTAAATAACAAAAATAAAAGACATATCTCTAATCAGCAATACAAAATTAAAAAAAATTAAACCTTTTCATTTTTTAGTGGGAGTGTCCCTTTAATGTCAATCCAAGGGAAGAAAAGCATAACATATTATGCTATACTATGCCACATCTCTGTGCCATTGATTATGTCCTTATAGTAGCAGGGACAACGCTAATTTAAAGAATTTGGACCACCACCAAGTTTTATTTCATGAGTGGTTCCTGTTCCTTCTTTGCAAACATCATTAACAAGTGTGTGTCCAATAGTAGTGACCAGTGTAAACGCAGCCAGATTTATTGTTGGACCATCAATATATAGATTATCATGAGCTAAACATTACCACAATGTACATTGAAAAAGAATGTATAGTTCTCTTCCCCAAACCTAGTTCTGATATCTCTCACTTAACTGACATTGTATTTATAGTTTCTCCACTATAGTGCATTCAGCAATATTCTGTCACTTTGCCACTTAACAAATAGGACAGGCAGACATTTGCTAGACGGTGTGGAAATATTGAGAAAGAGAGAGAGAGTTTGTGCATAGATGAAAGAGCTTAAAGTGTTTGCACATTCCAAGATGTAGAGGCATTAGGGGTAAGGAGGCAGGCATTGAGTGGGTTATGGTTCTTACAAAGCTCTCCTTGCTGAGGTGCAATAATATGTAGAGGACCATTAAATTATACTGGAAGTGACAGAAACTTGTGTGCTACAGATTGGCATATATACTGTGTGACAGTGTTGCGTAAATAAGTAACATTTTTATATTATGTAACAGTGCAGCCAATGCAACATGCATATGTATATGGGATGACCCATTCTGGAATTTTCCATTTTTCACGTCATAGTTAATTAACCTCACATTTAAATTAAAGCCCAAACATAGCGTGAGTAGTAGCCTGCTTGCACAAGCTTGTTCTTAAACTATTTATTATAAAACTACATTTTCTATCTTTTTTCTTTCGAAATAAGAAAACCAGTAGTGAAGTATTAGAGCTGTTGAGAGCTCCATGTGGGATAATTTTGTGGCCCTCCAACTGTACTCTCCGATCATATCATTTCCTGAGAAAGAGAAGTGATTCTCTTATGTTATTATCTGGATCCTGTTCATGAGTTTGAAAATGTAACTTAATAAAGAACCGTCTGGACAAACCACCATGTATCACCAAATCCTCCTTGGTACACTTTTAACCCTAATATGTCTCCAGTCGCCAGTCCAAGAAGAGGAGTACCAATTCAGAGGAGTTCTGTATGCGTCCTCAAGACATAGAAGAAGTGGTATTTTTAGAAGTATGGCTTTTCCCCCTTTTTTTAAATGTGCTTTTTAAAACTTTTTAAAGACTATTTTTGTATTATATATCAGGAGTTTTTTAATATTTTCTCTCCCATCATGGCACCTGCACACCACATGCACAGCCCAGCATGACATGATACCATTGGGGGGGGGGGGGGGGGGTGCTTAACCACAGGGAATGGTGGTCTTGATGAATAATTATCTGAAGTTAACCTAGGTTTATTTCAGACACAGAAAAGAAAAAGCAGATCTGTACCTAATCCTGTGCCTAAAATTGAATCAAAGAGCTACACGATCACCTACATGTCACCCAGGGGTCAAGTCCTGGGAAAAAAAGTGTGAGAACTCACCCAAGATCCACTGCCACCCCCCCAAAAAAAAATATATTTTGCAGAAATTTCAGTGCAACATTTATTGTAAAGTGCCAGTTTACACATACAACTGCAAAATTCACATGCAATAAACAAATATATATAGAACAGTTGAAACAAATTAAATTAGCTATGCAATAAACAAATGAATATGTATCGACACTCCCGCGTAGCCGTGTACGCAAAGGGCAGGGGAGGTCGGAGGAGGAGCAACTCGGAAGTAAGTCCTCTGCTCCTGAGTAGGGTTGCCACCTTTTGCTCAAAAAAATACTGGCCATGTGTGGGCGGAGCTACAAGAGGGAGGGGCCATAAGGGGTGGGGCCACAAAGTTGGCGGATTATCACTGAAATGATATATATTATTTGTATATCATGCCAGTGAGAAGCGTGTGTGTGTATATATATATATATATATAAAAAATATATATATATATATTTGTATATCACACACACACGAAGCTATCTCTCACACTCGCAAATAAGCTTTCTCGCACACCCTGTCTCACACACACACATGCTGTCTATCACCCACACAGACAAGCTGTCTATCACAATATGCCAGTTTATTGCCCCTCAATATGCCAGGATATTGCCATTTAATATGCCAGAATATTGCCCCTCAAAATGCCAGGATATTGCCATTTAATATGCCAGGATAATGCCCCTCAATATGCCAGGATATTGCCATTTAATATGCCAGGATATCGCCGCTCAATATGCCAGGATATTGCCATTTAATATGCCAGGATATTGCCATTTAATATGCCAGTTTATTGCCCCTAATATGTCAGGATATTGCCATTTAATATGCCAGTTTATTGCCCCTAATATGCCAGGATATTGCCATTTAATGTGCCAGTTTATTGCCCCTAATATGCCATGATATTGCCATTTAATATGCCAGTTTATTGCCCCTAATATGCCAGGATATTGCCATTTAATATGCCAGTTTATTGCCCCTAATATGCCATTATATTGCCATTTAATATGCCAGTTTATTGCCCCTCAGTATGCCAGGATATTGCCATTAAATATGCCAGTGTATTGCTCCTCAATATGTCAGGTTATTGCCATTTAATATGCCAGTGTCTTGCGCCTCAATATGCCAGGTTATTGCCATTTAATATGCCAGTGTCTTGTGCCTCAATATGCCAGGTTATTGCCATTTAATATGCCAGTGTATTGCTCCTCAATATGCCAGGTTATTGCCATTTAATATGCCAGGAATTTGCCACTTTCAGTATGCTCGTTATGCCACCCTCCTCCCCCTTCCCCAGTACTTACCTCCTTGCTGCTGTCTCCCGGTGCAGGTCCGTGGCTGTGAGGGAAGCGTTGTGCGCTCCCTTCCAGCTGCGCGGATCAATAAAGTTTGTTTTAAAAAAAAGTTTTAACAAACTTTATTGATCCGCGCAGCTGAAGGGGAGCTGCTCACTCACATAGTGAAGGATCAGCTCAGGAGGAGCACCGGCTGGGCTCAAGAGGCAGCTGCCCTGGTCCTGCAAGAGCAAAGGGAACGGCGTTCCTGCCATGAAAAAAGTTCCGCCGTTCCCACGCGTTCCTGCAGGACTCGAGCCCTGATGTCACCCCACATGGAAAACAGGCATTTCCCATTTAAGGGTCTACTCAATAAAGAGTGATTTGCAGGGAATTGACGTGGGAATTTCACACTTATGGCCAAACAAGCTGCGGCTGAGTTGGAAAGATTCTCCCATTCAGCTGCATTTAAGAATTTTTCTAATCTGATGCGTTTCGCAATAGATGTCTGGCTTCATCATGGGAATACATTTTAAAACTCACATTCGCTGCACAATCTCTGAAGCATAGAAAAATACCAATTAATAATACAATGAATAGATATCCGTCAGCAATATATAATGATTCCAAATCTTATAAAATATATTTATCCACATTTCTCAACCAGAAAATGCTTATTATCATTATTAAATAAAAATGTGACATACAATGCATTCATAGCTATTTTAGAAAAAAAAACTTTAATTGGTTATTTGTTATATATATAGGTTATATATTCAGTTTATATACATTACATATGTTGACTAGACGATTGTAGTAGTAGTCACTTTATAAAGATTTCTAAACAAAAATTTAGGATAATTGTTCAGAACTTTCACTTTATATGTGAAATATCTTACTTTACCCGCAGGCAGACGTGACAATATGCACTGTATGTTAATGTATAGCCACTGTATGTGGAGGTGTGTACTGTATTGTGTATATATGTTTATATATCTGGTTATATTTGTATATGTTAATGATGTTTAAAAAAAAAACCTAAGGACGACAATAAATGGTCCACAGGAAATTCAGCTAATTGCAGTGGTCTTCTCTGTAAAAAGAAAGACTTTTATTCTTCTGCTTATGACTTTAGGATTACAAAAGATTTAAAAAGGTGATGGTGCTGGTGGAGGAGAAATACAGACTGTCATTGTTGTTATAAACAAAAACCACACCACACAGTTTGGCTGCTATAATAATGCAATGTTTGCTTGCAAAACAAAGAGACACTCACCCTTGTAGGTCACAAGTACAGTTGTCAGAGGCGTAACTAGAAACCACTGGGCCCTGGGGCCAGTGGTGGGATTCAAAAAATTTAGTAACCAGTTCCGACTTTCAAGCATGGTGTAATATGATTTTCTCCAATGTCAAACAAAATAAAATAAAAACTACTTTCTTTTTGATAAACAGCGAAACATTTTCAACAATGAATATCATGTGGGTTATTTAAAGAGAATTTCAAAGTTAAGGCCAAAGTAGAAAAGCTGGAAGAATTCTCTAAGCATACTATGCTTTCAGTTTGGATACTCTGGTCTTATATTCCAGTTCACAAAAGAGACACACATACATACACAGTCACACTTACACACATCCACAGGCTCACACTTAAAGACCCACACACCCACACAGACACTCCCATAAAGAAACTCACACTCAGACCCACACACACACACACACACACACTCCCACTTAGACACACACACACTCCCACTCACACACACACACTCACACTTAAACACACACACACACACTCCCACTTAGACAGACACACACACACACTCCCACTTAGAGAACCACACACACACTCCCACTTAGAGACACACACACACACCCACACACTCCCACTTAGACACACTCCCACTTAGAGACACACACACACACTCCCATTTAGACACACACTTCCACTCAGACACACACACTCCCACTCAGAAACACACACACACTCCCACTTAGACACACACACACACACACACTCCCACTTAGACACACACACTGTCCCACACAGAGAGAGACTCCCACTTACAAACACACAGGATCACATTTAGAAACACACAGGCTCACATTTACACACAAAAAAAATCTGCTTTACCCGCCCTCTGACCTTAGCGCATGATGTCACGCGTAGGGTCGAGGAGGGAGGGATTATGCAGCGTCTTGGAAACGTAGTTTTATGCCCCTGATAATTAGCTCCTTAATATTTCCCTGATAATTAAACCATTAATATGCCCATGATCATTAATATGCCCCTGATCATTAGAATGCCCCTGATCATTAGATCATTAAAATGTCCCTGATCATTAGATCATTAAAATGTCCCTGATCATTAGATCATTAATATGCCCCTGATCATTAGATCTTTAATATGCCCCTGATCATTAGATCATTAATATGCCCCGATCGTGAGATCAATATGCCACATCCAATCTCCCCCCCCCCCTCCCCAGTACTTACCTTTATGCTGCTCGTCGCTAGTCTTCTCCGCAGTGCTTCCTGCACGCACGATGCGTGCAGGAAATACAGCCACCGTCATTTGCAGCGGCGGATGCGGACCCAGCTCCTGCCCGATCGTGACTGGCAGCAGGAGCACATGGGGCAGTTACCTTGGGCCCCCAGGAATGAATGGGCAGGGCCGCCGCCAGGAATTGCCATTTAATATGCCAGGATTTTGCCCCTCAGTATGCCAGGATTTTTGCCCCTCAATATGCCAGGATTTTGCCCCTCAATATGCCAGGATTTTGCCCCACAGTATGCCATTCTTTTGCCCCTCAATTTCCAGGATTTTGCCCCTCAGTTATGCCAGGATTTTGCCATTTAATATGCCAGGATTTTGCTTCTCAATATGCCAGGATTTTGCCCCTCAATATGCCAGGATTTTGCCCCTCAGTATGCCAGGATTTTGCCATTTAATATGCCAATATTTTGCCCCTCAATATGCCAGGATTTTGCCTCTCAGTATGCCATTCTTTTGCCCCCCAATATGCCAGGATTTTGACCCTCAATATGCCATTCGTTTGCCATTTATTATGCCAGGATTTTGCCCCTCGATATCCCATTCGTTTGCCATTTATTATGCCAGGATTTTGCCCCTCGATATGCCATTCTTTTGCCATTTATTATGCCAGGATTCTGCCCCTCAATATGCCAGGATTTTGCCATTTAATATGCCAATATTTTGCCTCTCAATATGCCATTCTTTTGCCCCTCAGTAAGTCAGGATTTTGCCCCTCAATATGCCATTCTTTTTCCATTTAATATGCCAATATTTTGCCCTCAATATGCCAGGATTTTGTCCCTCAATATACCATTCTTTTGCCATTCATTATGCCAGGATTTTGTCCCTCAATATGCCAGGATTTCGCCCCTCAGTATGCCAGCGTTATGCTGTTTAGTAACAGGTTCGCATGAACCGGTGCGAACCGGCTGAATCCCACCACTGCCAATATGCCACAGCCAATTTCCCATTAATATGCCACTATTAGCCTGTCCATAAATATGCCACAGCCAATTTCCCGATGCCACTATTAGCCTGCCTATTAATATGCCACAGACAATTTGCCCATTGATATGCCACAGACAATTTGTCCATTAATACACCACCACCCACCTCTCCCCTTCCCCAGTACACACCTGGCAGTCTGCTCCATGTTTTATTTTGTCATTAATATGCCAGTATTATTTTACCAATCATTTGCCAGTCATATTTTGCTATTCATATTTTGCCCATAATTTGCCAGTCACATTTTGCCCATAATTTGCCAGTCATATTTTGCCTATCATTTGTCAGTCATATTTTGCCCATCATTTGCTAGTCATATTTTGCCCATCATTTGCCAGTCATATTTTGCCCATGATTTGCCAGTCATATTTTGCCCATTTGCCAGTGTTATTTTGGCAATTTGCCAGTCATATTTTGCCCATCATAATTTGCCAGTCATATTTTGCCCACCATTTGCCAGCCATATTTTGCCCATCATTTGCCAGACATATTTTGCCAATCATTTGCTCGTTAATATGCCAGTTGAACCCCCCCTTCCCCAGTACTTATCTATATGCTGCTCATCAGCCGTCTCCTCCGAAATGTTTTCTGCACGCACGGTGCATGCAGGAAATACAGCCACCGGCGCCACTTCTGGCTGATGCACTTCCGTTGGATGCGGATTTGTCGGCTGCTGCCCGATAGCAACTGTCTCCATGTGAAACAGTCACACGGGCAGCGGGATGAATAGGCCCTGCGCAGCTGCCCCGTTTGCCCACACTTTTTTTTAAACTTTTTTTTTGCAGGGGTCGACAGTGCAGTCGGGCCCCCTGGAGTGACGGGCCCGGTCGCAGCTGCAACTACTGCACTAATGGTAAGTACACCACTGACAGTTGCACTTTACATTTGCATATAGTCCCATTTTGCCATGGCTGATCTACAGTTCTATCTTCAGTAAAAGGTGACCAACTATATTAATTTATTCCCCTTCTACTGTCCTTTGTTTTAAAGATTTTTGTCTCACCACCATCTTTATAATGTGCTGTTGTGTTACTATTTTATTTGAGTGTCCAGACATCTTAACAGGATACCTACCAAAGACTATTACTCTCCTTGGCCACTGTCCTGAAAATCCTCCTTAGGTCCCAGAAGCACTCAGCAGCACTCAGCAGTCAGACCCTGGAGTCCTAGGTCCTAAGACCCTGGAGTCCTAAGAGCGACGTGCTCAAGTCCGGGATGGAGGATAGTCATCAGTAGTTTCGGTGGACCGCAACAGACTCGATCTGCTCGAGTTCTCCCAAAAATTCCCCTTCCTCAGGAGAAGGGAGAATTAGTGGGGCATAGAAGGGTTGGGGACAGGTGAGTGATTATAGCTCCTTTGGGGAGGGTTAACTTGGACCCCGGCTAGGGCCCATAGTCCATAGGCTGGCTCTCAGGCCCCTCCAGGAGCAGAGGGAATAAATTGTTCCATTACACAAATGAGCTGGCAATGAGTAAATAGCAACCAGCAGATTATAACAGCACTGCTAAGTTATGTGCAACCCTCTGATTCCAGTTAGTTTCTTACTGAATTCATGTCCAACAACAAGAGTTTTCACCGAGCCAGTAGTTTACCAGTAGACAGGTAGGAAACTGGCTTCAGGCCAAGATTAAGTCGATAACGGCAATAGCATGACCGGTATATTTTGAAGAAAAGATGGCAACCCCATGTCCAACTAGGCTGGTGGCCCATGAGCCACATGTGTCCCTCAAAGGGGAAACCATTCTCAGCTACCTCTGTGCCTCTAACATGTGTGGCCCTGAATCCTTGCCACAAAAACTCAGACAATGTTACTCTAGTCTCTTTGCTACCAAAACAATTCACCTGTCTAGTATGCAAAGCTTACTGATGCTTGTGGCTATACAGATATGTATAGCATTCCTCCTTTACTTCCTTGACTTGTGGAGGTGGAGTGAAATATCTCCTTACACAGCAGGAATGCTGAAGGGCTTCAACCTGGCCTTATTGTATGACTGTGTTATATGGTACACCTGGAGTACACTCTGTATTGAGATTGAACTACAGCAGCAGGAAGGTCATTCACCTTTTATAATCATTAGGATCATCGAATCCAGTATTTCACTAAAATAAGAGAGTTACTAGTAAGGGGGCTACACACCAAATTATACAATTATACCTCCAATTATACTAAATATAATTTAAACAGCATTGCATGGGTTGTTTGTATCATCTGGTTTTGGATCACTATTTCATCCCATGTTAATTGCTGTCATTCTTCTGGCATTGCATTCTGTTCTTGGATGTTTTCCAATTGCATGATTGCAAACGCACTCTCACACATTAGCAATTTTGTTGAACAATTATTTTTGTCTCCAATTCAGCTGTTCTTTGATACATTACAATCAATTGTGATATCCCCAATAAATATTTTACATTATTGCATATACTGATATAAAGGGGCAGTACAATATCTCAAAAAACATCACTGGATGCTTCATCATGTAAAATAAAATAAAAATATTTGTCTAATGATTTTTTCCTCAACTCTTCCTATCTGTCTGTTTCTTGTGTTACATTACAGAATACAGAAATTACTGAACCCACGACCCTCCTGTATTGATCTTGAAACAGTTGATTTCAGCATGGAAAGGCTTATTCCACAGTAATGTCTAATGAGAGCACTTTCTTACAGAGGTGCATGAACACTGCTGAAGAGGGAGGCAGACTGCCTTTTGTCTACTCCCTCTCAATGATTTTTTTAATATTATTTTCAAACCACATACAAAATGTTTTTTTCCGTTAAGTTCAAATTTGGAAATTGCTGATCTGCCATCTATGTACAAAAGGCTACATTTACTAATGTGCCCCAATATCACACTAAACAGTGCATAGCAGTGAACTGACAAGGAAATGGTAGAGATCAGACGTTAAAAGAGAACTAAGCTCTATTTGAACTTTTACGGAGCCAATATGCCGAAGTGGAATTTCATTGGTGCACTGTGTCTCTCTGTCATTGGTATGTGCATGCACTAATCGCAAGACCTCATCTAAAAGCGCTGGAGGAGATCATCGTCTATCCCTCTCACTGGAAGTGTGTTCGGCATCCTAGATGTCAGAAGAAGTTCTGGTGTGAACCTGAAAATCATATCCTGTCTGATTAGATGATCATGAGGGGCTGTGACTCCCTATTTAATAACTGTGTTCAAAAGATAACTAAGCTGTTTTGGTCTAATTTGTCAGTTCACCACATTTGATTCTAGTAAATTCTAGTAACACTGAATTAAGGTGTTCACTGTAAAGTCGGAGAGCTGGCAATCCATCCCTGCAGTCCATCAGGATACCCCATTGTGTCCTATAGATACTTTACAAGGGGGTATAATTGTAAGCCGGGGATAAACACACACAAAATAAACAATAAACAAATACATTTTTTTATATGAGACACTGATGACTCAAAATGCACTAGTTGGTCTAGTAAGGAAAACGAAAATGTTGCTAGCAAGTTTTATTTATGTATTTCTTTAAAACCGTATGTATGGTGAAAAGAAAGATTTTACGGAAAATCCTTTATATCGGTTTAACAGTTATCAGGCCACTTTAATGGGATAACATGTATATTAAAAGTAAATATACACACACTATGTGTTGATTCCCTTTATGTATTTAAATGTTTCTATCATATCCCCCCTGTTATCTCTTTCCTCCAAACTATACATGTTAAGATGCTTTAACCTTTTATGGTAAGTTTTATTCTTCTGAACTCTCTCCAAAGTGTCAATATCCTTCTGGAGATATGGTCTCACACATGACGTCCGGAGGTCTCGTGATCTTTTGACAGGGACCTACAGGGTCTATTACGACCCTGATCGGGTCCCTGTCATAGTGTTCCTAGCTACTGATCACCTTGTGACCTTGCGGTGGCCAGGAACAAATCGTGACATTTTGGTGCTTGAGTAGTCTAGGACACAAGCACCATGTGTCACGAAGGGGTTAAACACCAGACTTAGACTTGCCATGTATTGTAGCTGCCAGGAAAAATCTGATTTGTTTCCACACACATTACACCATCTCTTACTCGTCGTCTCATCTTTCTTCACAATAACTTTTCTCCTATTTCATTTCACTTTATTTCACTCCCGAACAAATCCCAGTTCCATTTTCCTTGTTTTCCTCTTCATTTTATTTTATGCTGGTTTACATTATCATTAACTTGCTCACTGTCACACGCCTACTTGATCTTGGCCTTTACGCTGAGGAAACACTCTTTGTTTCCACTGAACCTCCTGTGCCCTTCTCATGTACACTATGGAATGCTCACACATTCTGAAACAGACTTGCATCATTCAACTAGCTCTTCCATGCCAAATCCTGTAATCACCTGCTGTGGTGTCACTGGGATTGAAGCCTCAAATTTCATGTCTATACCTCCGACTGGAGGTTCTGGGTCAGTACCATCGCTTAAAGGGGGGGGGGGGGGGCATTACCCATCCTACATAATGACTTGCCCCTCTTTTTTTCCTGCCTCAAGCAAGCACTTACCTAACCTGATAAGAACTCCATCGCGGTTCAGGAGTTCAGGCAGCTTCAGCATCCAGCTCCCTGTACTCAGGGACTATGTTAGTATAATAGGCAGACCCCTTTACCTTGTCAATGAGGAGCTGCTCTTCAAGTCCTCAAGGATGGGGTACATTTTGACAGGCGTGCTGGAGGCACGTGGAGAAAGAGGAAATACATAGCGTAATCTTATCTGTAGGTGTACAAATGTGCACATAGAGCTGGCTTTAGTGAAAATAAAGCATTGATTTGTTCAGCCACGGCCTTCCAGCAGCAAGATGATGTATATCATAGTTATGTTTAGCAGATGTATACTGGAGGCGGAGCGCTCCACCAGAATAACTAGTAAAAATAGATGGTGAGACAGCTGAACCTGCACACAGAAGATTCCCAAACACAGGCTTGTCTTTAACACAGGGCAAAAGCAGGGGCCCAATGAGCTTGCTACTTGAGCCTTATAGTTTCTGTTTCTTTTTTCTTCATATTCCCACTTCCCAGAGTGGATGACATTATCCTGGTTTACATTATTATTTATTTTACCTCACTTACCACTATACTCCTTTTATAATGGCATTGTCCAGGTTTCCTTAGTTTCTCCCAACTACCAATGTTTCTCCTTCACCTTACTGGCCTTAAAATCTGTCTGTCTGACACCCTATTAGCCAGCTTCCTGTAGATCCTTACTTTCATCCTATTGGCTTCTTCATCCTATTCACTCTGACTTCCATTACCTTGGACTGGCTGGTTTCTGTTTGTACCTTCCCCCTTGTTCATGTCTCCTTTGCCAGTTAGGTAACTTCTATACTTTTAAGAAAATCTGTTTTTTAACCCTTGTAATGCTAGAGGAGGCATTCTCGTACTGAAAGGGTGTGCGTTTGCTATCAGAAACAAATATAATATGAAGTGTAGGCATTGTGTGGGATTATTATTAAAGTGCAAAATTCTTCAGTGTGTGATTATCATGAATGTGTGATGTGCTGCAGTGAGTGCCTGAGTTCAAGAGATATGGTGCAGTGGTGGAGACAAGGGGACTGGTGCTGGGTAACTGCCCTTCCCCGATAGCTTATTGCTCCAGGTTTGTGCAGCCACATACCAAAGCCCTAAGGAGGCAGCTTCTGTATCCAGTATATCAAGGTAGGAACTGAAGAAACCCTGCAAACATCCTGGAGCAGGCATGAAAAAACTATGACATGATAGCAGGATACATCAGGCTGAGACAGGGAAACTAAGAGGTAGACAAAGCAAAAGCAGAAAAGCAACTGACAGAACTGAATACAGACAACAGGGCTACAGAACAAACTAGAGGAGTACAGAAGCAAACATAAACAATACAAAGCATGAGGTTGCAGATAATAACAGGGCATATGCACAACACACAATTTAATGATGAATATTTAGTTATATTATGGCCATAAGATGAAACTTGCCAACCACACCAGGTATCTCACTATTTGGCAAGTCAGGGTAGAGAAGAACAATGAAGATCTGTAATGGAATAAAATAACAGACAGCAATTTGTTCATTAATGATCTCCCAAGTTGTGCTGAGAGCCATGTCTCAGTGTTTTCTGATGACACAAAATTAGGTAAGGTAATACAGACAAAAAATAATAACAAAAACAACATGTACTTTAAATGGTATCTCTGGGAAAAACTACTAATGAAAAATATTTAGGAATAACTGTAGATAACAGACTTGAAAACAGTGCTCAATGCCAGTCAGCAGCTGTAAGGACCAATAAGATATTGGCATGTATAAAACGAGGTATTGATTGACTTGAGGAGGATATCATCTTGCCTCTTTATGTCAATGGTAAGATCTCACCTTGAATATGCAGTACAATTCTGGGCACCAGTCCTTATAAAGGATATTATAGAACTAGAAAAAGTGCAAAGGAGGGCTACAACATTAATAAGGGGATTGGAGGATCTTAGTTATGAAGAGAGACTTAAAAAGTTGCATTTATATATGCTAGAAAAAAAGGCATCTCAGAGGGGATATGATAACATTATATAAATATGTGCAGGGCCAATATAAAGAGCTCTCCAGTAACCTGTTCATTAACAGAAATGTACAAAGAACAAGAGGTCACCCCCTGAGACTGGAAGAGCAAAGATTTCATAGACAGCAAAGGAAGGGATTCTTTACACTAAGGACAATAACGTTTTGAAATCAACTACAATAGATGCATTTAAAAATGATCTGGATGTTTTTTTTTTTTGTTTGTTTGTTTTAGAAAAACAGAACATACAGGGCTATTAATAATAGAATAAACATTAATAATAGAGCTTTTTGATCCAAGGAGACATCTGATTGCCCTTTGGAGTCAAGAAGGATTTTTTTCCCCTAGGAGGCATAGCTTCCTTAGGGGTTTTTGCCTTCTTTTGGATCAAAAGTGGGAATGATAAGTAGAAGGGTTGAACTTGATGGACTTGTGTCTTATATCAACCTAAATTACTATGTTACTATTTTGGGATGAATATTGTATAGCTGTAATTTTGGCTTCCCATATGTCCCCAATGTACCACAATATTTCTGAACTTCGGGACAATTAGTTTGGACCTGAAGTTTGGCCTATATTGTGTAGAACCGTAAATGTCCTAAAAGGCTTCAAACAAAACTTGTAATGTTAGGTCCTTTGCTAGATGTGTTAACCACATTCATATTCTTGCATTAATTTCGCTTCCTCGGTCACTGCGTCTTACAATGGTTTTCTATATCCTCCAGAATTTAATTTAAAATCCTGCCAGTAATCCCTAATTCCTTTGCAACTTTGCTTCCACAATCAGTGCACTAATCTTCTAGTGCTGCCTTAACAAACCATGCTTTATACGCACGACATATCACTGGGTAAGGAACCCTCCTGCTGTTTGTGGATGACAACGCCCATCACCCTCAGGTAGCTTAATGCTTGATAGCTTCATCGTTCTGGCCATTTCCAGAGCTACAATTGATCTTTCAAAAATACTGACTTGCCGAATTTGAACTTCTACTCTTCTTTAAAATAACATATTTCTAAAGGAAAAATATTATTGTTAGTTCTCTGCTGGCGGTTCAGTCAAATCAGTCTGCCTAGTGTCCTTCCCTCCTTTATAAACTGAAATTAATACAGCGGAAATCAATCCCTTGGAATGATTCTTACTTTGTAGCAAATTCATTTCTTCTCAAACGTCCTCACCTGCATTCAACATGTGTGCACACTATTGTCATTCAAGAGCAGACTATCTACAGATACAATAGATGCAGATAGTATAGTACAAAGAAACATAGGAGCCAAACTTGCTCATCTGGCTTGTCATTTCTAGTTCTGCTGGAAATCAGTCACTTGTGTATTAATTGGCACATGATGTTTTCCAGGAGGGAGCAAAATAACACAGCCACAAGTTACTTTTATTGATTATTCCATATTATTCTATTTTAAAGTAAGCCTTATTGTTTGAGGGTATTCTACACAGGGATGCCATCAGAAGTTGTGGGACTCCTTACAGACCAAATGATCTGGACCCCCTACTCCATTCCCTCCCCACTTTTTCATTTTTTTTATTGGCCCTTCATCCCTTGCCATAACACCTCTTACTCTAAATAGTTTCTAAAATGTGTCCTGGGTTTAGAAATATGCCATATTACATATTTTTCTGTTGTTGTTATTTGCATGTTATAAGGTAATAACTGAAAGTAGCCGTTTTTAGTTTCCTAACCATTTTCTCCTACAGTGACCTTTTGACCCAATCCTAAACGTAACAGTAACCCTCAATGTAACCCTAACTCTGACCCTTATCCTAAATCTAATTTCACTGTAACCTTAACCCTTATGCTAACCCTAATTTTATTCTAACCCTAGATTTAAACCCTAGGTTTTTTTTGTACTGCAATGTTGCTGATTGCCTCTACGAGCAGTCTAGCAGCAGCAATAAAGTGATGGACACATACTGCTCTCCAATATGGCACCTGCAATTCTCTCCATAGAGGGATCGCAGTTGCCCTGGAAAATAAATTTCGGTGCTGCCTAATGCCTTGGCTTCATATTTGTGCATTTTATTTTTAAAAATTAAATCTTTTGAATAACATACATGTGTGACCCTAAAATATTAATAACTGATTAATGTTGAGGTTTTTTTTGGTGTTTTTAATTTAAAATATACTCTGGTGTACCAATCTGTACTTTGGAAAATGTCTGCCACAGCCTTGGTCCATGCCTTTTCCTGCTGGTGATCCAGTAGGAATATCCTGACATCCCTAGTGCGATCCGAGGCGGCACACATCACTGACAGTGCTCTTTGCTTGCTACCTATGTATTGTCTCTGGTGTTTAACACTCAAGAAGTGATGTTATCCCCCAGGCATCTAACTCCAGAGTCATCGCGGGGGAGTGCGCTGCACTGTCAGAGCTGAGTGTCTGGGGGAACATTCACCTAATACAGCACCACCCTACAGCACTCTATTTAGTGCAAGGCAGACAAGGGAAGTGCCTAGGGCCAGCGCTGTATTTAGCGCGAGGCAAACAAGGCGATTGCCTCTGGGGGGTGGCACAAAAAAAACTGCCTTTTTAAGAAGAAATAAAACTGGCTTCCCGGCAGAGATGGTGGCTGGAAACTTCCATGATGCCTGTTCGGCTCCCCATGCGGTATGATGGGGGAAGTGCTGACAGGTCATGTGACCCGCCGCTCTGATGTCATACACGCACAGGGTCACGTGACCATCTGCATTCACCCTGTGGGGAGCCAAACAGGCAGTTTGGTAGGACATCATGCTACCTGCCACTAGCCACCAGGGTAAGTAGTGGGGTGCCGGGGGAATGGGGGTATGTAATGGGGGTGATGAAAGCATATAATAGGGTGATAGGGGCATGTAATGGGGTGATAGGGGCATGTAATGGGAGTGATGGGGGTCATGTAATGGGGGTGATGGGGGTATGTGATGTGGCATGTCCTGGGTGTGCAACGTGGGTTATGGGGGCATGTCATGGGTGTGCAATGTGGGTAGGGGATTGCCTGAATTTTGTCTGCCTAGGGCATCACAAAACCAAGATACATCACTTGCCTTGTCTGTCTGAGGAGGCGTCAAAAAAACACCCCTCCTTAAAAAAAAAAGTGTAAAATAAAAAAAAAATACAAATGCCTATAGGCAGAGGTGCTGGCTGGGGAGATCAAAAGTTTTCCGCTCATCAGCCTCTCTGCAGCAAGAAGGCAGATTGATGTCTGTGAAGAGGCGCTATAGGCAGCAGAGGAATGTCTGTGCTTCTTCACAGACATCCAGCTGCCTCCACTAGACAACAGGGAAAGACTTTCTTGGGGTGCAGGGGTAAGTCCTGTATGTGCAATGTGGTTAATGGGGCATGTATTGAGGTGCAGGGGTGAGTCCTATATGTGCAATGTGGGTGATGGGGCATTTCATAGGGTGCAGGGGTAAGTCCAAGATGTGCAATGTGGGTCATGGGTCATGTCCTGGGGTGCAAGGATAAGTCCTGTAAGTGCAATGTGGGTGATAGGACATGTAATGGAGTGCAGAGGTAAGTCCTGGATATGTAATGTGGGTGATGGGGCATGTCCTGGGGTGCTGGGGTAAGTCCTGGATGTGTATTGTTGGGGGAGGGGGGGTCTGCCCGCATTTAGTCTGACTCTGTCATTAAAAAACGTGGTTTCTATGGGAATTCTCAGGCGACACATAAACAAAGCCGGAGTGGGCTTACAGATTTAATTGCCCTACAGCAGGTGACAATAGTCGAACACTTTTTAGCATAGGATGAGGATAAAAAGAGACACGCAGGCTGGAATACCCTAGAGACTCAGTTGAGCAGAATTTCAAATTTAGCTTCTACATATTTAGTGAGTCAAGCCTCTATCCCTAGCAAAACATTATAATTCTATAATAGCAGCTATTTGGTAGCATCCATAAGATCAGGAGAGCTTTTGGAAATGGAAGTATATAACAACAATAAAACCTATACAAATACTTCAAATATACATCCCAGATCTTCAACTCAGGAACTTGGTAAATTGAGCGGCACAGAAAATATCTGACCTATATGACGGACAATTTTTTGAAATCCTTTTTAAATCTAAAACAAAAACTTAATATTGGTGACATGGGGAACTATTCATACTATTAAATTGCAAAGTTTTTAAGTGCGAATGTGTCTTTCTCTTGTAGGAGAGAAGGACACATTTGCACTTAAAAATGTTTTCAATTGCGATTGGATCAATATATAGTAAACCATAACCCAGGGGGGACAGTATCAAAATCATTGAAACTATTTAATCAGTTAAACCAAAAAGGAAAACCCTCCTCAATAGAGAAATGGGAAAGGGATATCGGAATAAACCTGCCACTGCCCAGCTGGTATCAGGCTTTAAATAAAACTCGGAAATCGTTACATTGTGTAAGCATCCAAGAAACCTATTTTAAAGTGCTCCACAGATGGTACATGATTACCCTCCGTTTACATAGGTTCCAACATGATTTATCGAGTAATTGTTGGAGATGTGGCCATAAGGCACTCGTTACCACACATGATGGGAATGTAAAAAATTGAATATACATAAGAAAAAGTTAAACAAAATGTTATTAAAAATGCTAGATAACAAGGAGCCTCTGAACTCACAAAACTTTCTATTCGATATTGAGATTTTTTCTTTAAATAAACCTAACTAATGGTAAACATACTTTTAGCGGTTAAGCTAACGATGGCCAGACACTGAAGGGACGATGAACCCCCAGCTTAGAACAAAATAATAAATCGGATCCAACACCAACACGACATGGAAAGATATTTTTTCATGACTAGATCTGCTATGACCAATTACAACAAGATCTGGGCTCCCTGGCTGAGGTATCTGGTCATGGAATTTGTTAACAACTGAAGAATATTATTGATATATCGCAATGGGATGTGTATTCCCCCTCCTAAACAACTCCCTGAGGGGAGGGCCTCCTCCATCAATATCCACCATATTCAGAACCAAGTTATGAAAGAGAAGGATGAATGAGATTGAATATAAATAGAGTAATAAAAAAATAAGTAACTCCATCAAAGAAAAAACAAAACGAGGAAGAAAAGAATGAAAATGAGAAACAAATATAGTAGGAAGAGTATCAGAAGGATTGAGAAAAAAAAGAGATAAAAGAATATACTAACGTTCCCCAGTTCTTTTCCCTTAAACTAGAAAGCGAAAGGGAAGAGAAGAAAGGGGAAAGAAAAAGTATATATTAAGCGTAGGAAAGGGAAACACAATAGAGTAAAAAACAATTAATAAAAGAAATACAAGAATAGGAAGCATAAAGAGAAGAGTCACTACTGATCGAATTGGTGAAGTTAAATGTATTTTAATATATACTGTATAATAATGGAAAATGATTAGAAAATGTTAAAGAAGTATTTATTGTATTTTGCATATAAAAAATAAAATAAAAAAAAAGGTAGTTTGCTGACTGATTGAAGGTACAGAGGGAGCAAATCTCTGAAGGATCAGTACTTAGCTCAAACAGAGCTCCACCCAAGCCTTCAGCACAGAACCAAGTTAGTATACTGATTGCAGCAAGATGCGGAAGCCATACAATATACACTGTTGCTCTCAGAAACATTGCTTAGTGCAATAGATATAATGGATAGAAATGAAAACAAAATTCGGATTCATGAGTCAATCATATTTATGATTTGTAGCTTAGTTGTTTCTTTAATGAGATAGTGAACCTCAAAAGAAACTTGACATCCTTTAAGTTTTATTAAAATGATTCCAAAGATGCATTACTATGTACAGTATAAACCAGGCATACTGTATATTATCTGGTTTTAGCTGTCCACACAAGACGATGTCTCTATATTCCTAGTGATATATCACTATTTATATTTAGCCTCAGGAATTGATAATGGTCAAATACTCCAGCTGCTTCACATGCCTAATCTCATTATGCCGAGTCAGCCAAAAGCAATTGCAGACTATAGGAGTGGGAGTGGAAATTGATACCTATCTCTGCTTCAGGTTCTGCGCAGAGTTGAGAGCGTAGATGGCAGAATACTGCCATACAGTGGTTGTAATGAGATAACAGAGTAAGAGCTGATTCATATGTAAAATACGTTGTTGTTTTTTTCTTTTTACAGCAATAGTGAAGAATAGATTGTGATCTATAGAAAGGATTTCGGATACTTGACAGGTTTTTTTTTCAGGACGACCAGGAGGCAGGGCCATCTTTAATATTGATTGGACCCTGGGCAAGCATTTGATTGGGGGTCTTCACCCCCACCATCCTTAGCATGCAATCACACCCTCTTCCCCAACACAAAAACAAAGAAAAAAAAACTCACACACACATAGATAATATGTACAAGAAAAAAGGAAAACCGATAACGTTCTTGCAGGTCATTCATGAGCTAATTAGCGTTGCTCAAAAAACATTCTGGTGTTTTTGTCGATGCCCCGTCGAGATAAGAATAATAAAAAGAATATGGAAAAACACACGGCACTGGTGCAAAAATGCGAAACATTGTGGCCTTTGATAAGTGCAAGTAAAAAAAATTATTTACGACTCACATGGTGAGGCTCATCATCCGAGGGCTTCAAACTCCTGAGGTTGAAAAAGAAAGTCGGACTTATGCGTCTCGTGCGTGCGCAGAGCGCTAAGTCATATGACTAAGCACGCATAGATTGTAGACTTCTCTCAAATATGATATCAGTGTATCACAGAGTTCTACAGCAATACATAGTTATTTAGTTACATATAGTAGTTATGTTGATCCAAAAGAAGGCAAATAAAAACCCTTTATTTCGCCAATTTGGAATTCTGCTTTCAGTGGGCAAAACAATTCCTTCTTGACTACAAATGGCACTAAGATTTCTCCTTGGATCAACAAGCACTAAATAAATATTAATGACTATATACTAACATGCTTAGCCCTATGGCTGATTAAAAAAAATATCCATGCCGCTTTTAAAGGCATCTAATGTATTTGCTAGAACCACTTCTTCAGGCAGTGAATTCCATATCTTAATTGTCCTTACTGTAAAAAGCCCTTCCGCTGTTGTAGACTAAATCTCCTTTCTTCAAGTCTTAGCGGGAGACCTCTTGTCTTTTGTGCTGTTCAGTTAATCAACAGGTCTTTACAAAGCCTTTTTGTATGAGCCCTGTACATATTTATATATCATTATCATATCCCTTCTCAGATGCTATTTCTCATAACTCCAACTAAAAATGTTGGGGACCTCATTTGCATTGTCTGCTTTTCTGCCACGGTGCCCTTGAATGTTCCATTCTCATCTGTAAATGTTGGTATTGTTTTCATTACCACAGTATGTTCTCTTTTTATGTGTTTTTATTCTACATGCTCTATGTGTTAAGCTCATTATTTTTGTATTATGTTGATTTGGTCTTGTAATTCTCCTGCATAATGATTTACTACTGTTGTTGCCTGCTGGGCTCAGACTTGGTGTGATGCACCTTGTTTTACTTTATTTTTCCTTTAGTCGTTTGGTACCTCTCACAATGTATGTTTTGTTCAATGTATCGCAAAGCTCTACAGTAGTGTGCACCTTGAGTCTATAACAGAGGACACTTTTTATCCCTCCACTCAAAACTTGCCACAAACTCACATAATCACACATACAGTGTCACATATACACAGTACTGACAAAAATGGTCTTGTACTGTCATAGTTGGCATTTCTGGTAACTATGTGTTTAGTTATTAAGCAAAAAAACAAAAACAAAAGTAGTGCAAAACATGTTTAAATTAACTTCAAACAAAACCACATTTATACGCAGAATAAGTGCAGTTATGTCAATTGGATCCAACCTTGCTATCAAATGGCCAGCAATTAACTCGCCTCAGGCTTTCAGTCTCATTTAACTATAGACAAACAATCACTTAACAGACTCATTTATATACAGTATATAGTCATTATGGGTTATGTAACTAGCTAGGTTTACCTTCTGCATGTCTTTGTGAGCTCTTCTGCATATGGGCACATCTAAATGACTGCCAAGGCTGAGCCATCAAGACTAGGTGCGACTGGATTGGGGGAGAAAAGCATATATCAAGTTTCCTAAAGCAGTGATGGCTAACCTTGGCACTGCAGATGTTTGGGAACTACACATCCCATGATTCTCAGCCAGACTAAGGGGCAGTCACAGTTTCTTAAGCGTAACTGTCATATGTAGGTAAATGGAGCTTCAGCCAATGTGGAACTGTTAGAGATTCTCTTCACTTTTCAGGTGCCTTACAACTCCTATTTCTTATACACTGGGGCACACTGACTCTAAAAGCAACAGATCATCTCAGAAGCACGGAACAGGCACATACAGTGTACGAGTCATCATTATACACGCGACTGGATTAATAAATAACCCCACTATTTCTACCCCATAGGTGAAATCTTTCTACTTCAGTGATTGAAACAAAAGGTATTTTTACAGTTTAGTAGCTGTTTCATTCAAAAATATGTGTCCCTGGCTCCTTAGTAAAAGTAGACTGACAAGTGGTTCCAGATGATCAAAATCAAACATCAGAAAAATTGCCTCTTGTGCTGAAAGAGATTAAGTCAAATGTTGTGTTATTTGGTTAATTCTTTGCCGATTTAAAATGTAAAATCCTCAGTTAAGCTGCTAGAATATTATACAATATATACCCAGTGGGTGGTAAAGCTGCTTTTTTTTTTTTACTATATTAATCTTTGCCTTTGTATACTGTTCCATAATTCCAGGTTTGGCGTCCCTTATATAGAATACTCTATAGAGATGTACACTGAACAGGGACAAGATCCATCTGTACACAGTCTGTGTTCTTTATTTTATACACAGTATCAATGTATAGCAATGTGACATATCTCAGTCAGTCATCTCTTTGAAGAAATGTTTTTGAAGACAGAACTTTAGGTTACAGACCCCTATTAACCATTTGCAATTTTCGTTGAAATGTCACGGCTACATGTATATAATTATGAAACATGGCTAAGCCTAAAGCGTGTTTGAACCATATCATTAAGTCTTCCCATGTAAGTGAAGTAAATCCTTAAAAGATCTATCCCCCACCTTTACCTTGCCCAGGTAGGGGGGACGATTCACCTGTAAAAAACTAAATTAAAAAAATCAACCTTTGGGTGCCAGGGGGTGGGTAATGAAAATCACTGCCCACCCCCCTGGCACACAAAGGGTGTCCTGTGAAATAAAAATGATTACCTGTTCCAAGTATCAGCATCATTCCACAACCCCCCCCCCCCCCCCCCAATCCTCATCTTTCAGCCCAGGGAAAAGGGGCCACCCAAAAATCTACCTATTCTTTAAAAAATAAAAAAAATTGTGCAAGCTTCCTGTATAAGCATCCGTCTCCCGCAGTTTTGAAAAAAAAACGCTAGTGAGGAAGCTGGGATTAAAGTCAAATGATTCAGATGCCGTTTTTTATTATTAATAGCATGTGTATAATGGGGGGCTCTGAGCCATTTTGGTGGCTCCCTGTCGTGTTTATTATTATGGGGCAACAGCTACTAATCCTGACCCCCCTAATTTTTTTGGGTGCCTTTTTTATTATAATATCTATTTTTTTCACTTTAAAAAAAAATATATATTTTTTTTATATAACTTTTTAATTTCAATTCACCTTCTTAAAAAAGGCAAATTGAAATTTCCACAATGTGGCTACTATCCCCGAATCTGAACTGTTTTCGGGCTTAATAGCTGCATCAAAACCGAAGGGCTCTGAAGATTCACAGCATATTGTGTAGCCAAATTTTGGGGCTCCCTCCAATTCAGCTATTATGCCCGATCCAAATCCATTTCATAACGGATGAGTGCATACTGTATAGACCTTTGTTTTAAATAAGTAAAGAGAGTTGTGGAAGCTGAAACGCCTGACGTGCGTTTCACCCAAGCGGCTTCATCAGGGGAAACATGTATTACAAAGGCAAATAAGATGGAGTAAAAGACTATAACGTGCTGCTAAAATCACCATAGCAGCTCCTCCTGTTCCACATGGTAGGTCTAAATCACAAATATAGTACTCTAGGGAACAGAACAGTATTACACTTTTACCCATTCAAATAAGATAAATATATTTTCTTAGTAACAAAAACTGGTATAAACTAATTGGATACAGAGGTGGCAGGTGAAACATGTTTTAAATAGATTTATTATACCATAACAAATTTTAAACATGATAAAGCGTGTTAGAAATATCCCAGATGAATAACATTCTTTTATATCAAGTAACATGAGCATAGTGTTACATAACCTATTTAGATTCAGGCACAGAGAGAAAGTAAATGGTTTTTACAACACGTGATAAATAATTCTAGATAGTGAGTAATTGGGAATTAATTAATTGGGAATTAATAGATGATTTAGAAAATAGAACTTTCAATGGACAGCCATGAATCTAAGGGGGGGGGGGGGTGTATAAATGTGGCACACAGAGATTGGGCCTACACTTATGACACACTCAGATTTCACCAGTCTATGACGCTAGCTCAAAACAAAATTAAAAAAAAAATTGGGCAGACTAGATGGACCGAATGGTTCTTATCTGCCGACACATTCTATGTTTCTATGGGAGTTTGTGCTCGCTGTGCCGATTGTGTAGTTCCAGGTTGCATTGGCTATGTTTGCACTGAAGCTTCCCATTTTTTTTTTAAAAACGGGGGGCCTAACAATGTCTGCCAACCTGTAATTTCAGCCACATAAAAGTATAAAACAACTTTCCTGACACTTATGACCGTGTTTCAATTATAAATCCCCCCAGTGTGACTGAGGTCCACAAAAACAGGGGTTGGACAGCTTTACATTTATGATGACTCAGCATCTGATGATTCTAAGCACCTAAAACGTCTCTGATAGACTTCTCTTACTCGTTGCTAAGAAATAATAATGTTTCTTCGTGACATATACAAAGTATGTATGGTCAGTTGAAATACCTGAGCATAACAGTTCTCTGTCAACCTGTACCACTTTCAAGAGAAGATGACCCTAAGGTCATGTTTGTTTGATGATCTTGATGTCAAAGCTACTTCTGTCAGATTCTTTCTTGTTACAGGGCCTGTGTCCATCTTGTTCAGGTCTTATAAACTGAGTTGTTTCTGGGGCAAATCCTTCCATTAACTGATAAAGAAGGGGCATAAGATAATCCTGTTTTTCAGTAGGTAGTTTTAAATGTGATTCAGCATGAATTTCTACAGAAGACTATTTCAAAGCTGTAAAGTGAACAATTCTATGGAAGTGGTTTCTGTACCTGATATTGGTTAGATCTCTGTAAGAAAGGTAATTCTGAAGACACTGTGATCCTGTCAATCTCATCACTGTCTATCCTCTCCATCAGAAATAGTGGAGCCTCTTACAGGCTAAATGGTCTGGGTACCCTCCTTCCCTACTCCAATTCCTCCCCACTTCATTTCTCCTTTTGTTATTTCCCCCTAATTCTTTGTCATAGCACTTCTTTGTACACCTAGGACATGCACCAGCACCCACATTGCACACCCAGGACATGCCCCAACACATGCCCCATTACCCACATTGCACACCCAGGAGATGCCCCTTTACCCACAGTGCACACCCCAGCACCCCAGGACATGCTCCATCACCACCTGCACTACAAGGACTTAACCCAGGACATGCCCCATTAGCACACTGCAGTCCCAGGACATGCTCCATCACCACCTGCACTACAAGCACTCAACCCAGGACATGCCCCATTACCACACTGAAGTCCCAGGACATGTCTCATTACCACACTGCACCCACAGGACTTCTCACAGCACCCCAGAACATGTCCCATCACTACATTCCCTGGTGTCTAGTGGTGGGCAACATGATGTCTCTGCACTTCCTTGGGTCTTAAATCTGATGACCAGCAGGTCATGTGATCCCCGGCGCTCTGACAGCCGATATGCGCTGGGAGCATGAGGTGAAGCATGGGAGGATGTCTGTGTGCCTGGGCAGTGCACAGACATCATGCTGCCTGCTTGCTGGCAGAGGGACCCGGGAAAAAAAGATATGAGAAAATTAAACAGGCAGGATTTCTTTCTTTATTTCAAAATACATGTATACATTGTGTATGTAATGAAAATAAGCTGAACAACTTAGAAACTTTACTGTAAAATTAAGTAGAAACATAATTCTATTTGTACATGGCAAATACAACTTTACATTTTTAGATTTCTGCTCCTTTCCCTTTTCCCTTCTGAACTTTCACATTTTCAATATTTAACTAATAGGGGATAATACCCTTGCTCGAAAGTGGATATTTACCCTCATAGGGGCACTAAGATTGATTATTTGGTGAACCTCTTCTATTGTATTTTATATGTAATAACATTGTTACTTTTTTTTATACACTATTTCTGCCTTCTGCTCTCTCATCTATGTAACATGATTCAAAACATGTGGGGAGCTGTATCCTGAATTGGAACTGCCTTTCCTCTCCACTGAATGTATCCTGATACGGTTGCCGGTGGGCTGTTATAAAGACACACGCTGTGAAAATTGAGCAGCATATTTCTGCTCATAGAAACGTGAGTGCCATACTTTTGAGGGGCTGATAAAAATCAAAGTGATGAAATTATCTGTGTATTTCTCTGATCTCCTCTTTGGGCTTTATCCTGGAACTCCTACTTCATGATATTTAAGAAGTGAAGACCTTTTGTATCCTCTTCCATCTACATATCATTTAAGTAATGTATTTGTATTATGTAACACATCTGGGTGAATAAGTTATCACTTTTAGCACTCCACTGTTTTTTTCACCGTATTTTGTGTTTCATGGGAATCTGCACCATTAATGTTTTCTATAATTCTTTTATTTAATTTTATAGAGTACAATACAAAAAAAAAACGAAAGCGTTTAACATTTACATATACAATATATAGTTCAGAAGAAAAAAAAACATTAATGTTTTGAGCTGCTTTTTGTATTACAGTTTATTTTTTAGAGATTTATACAACATTTGGTTCAGTACAGACAAATGTAAAGTTATGTATTATGATAAAAAAAATAATGACAATGCAACATATATGTTAAATGGTATCTCCCTGGGAAAAAGTATTAATGAAATGTGTGAAAGGATTTGGAATAATTGTAGATAACAGACTTAGCAACAGTTCTCCATGCCAGTCAGCATCTGCAAAGGCCAAAAAGATATTGGCATGTATAAAATGGTAAGACTTCGCCTTGAATATGCGGTACAATTCTGGGCACAAGTCCTGAAAGAAGACATTATGGAACTAAAACAAAGGAGGGCTAAAAAATTAATAAGGGTGTTGGAGGATCTTAGTTGTGATAAGAGACTAAAAAAGTTGCATTTATATATGCTAGAAAAAAGGCATCTCAGAGGGGATATGATAACATTATGGAAGTATGTGCAGGACCAAAAGAAAGAGTTATCCAGTGATCTGTTAATTAACAGAAATATACAAAGAACAAAAGGTCACCCCCTGAGACTGAAAGAGCAAACATTTTATCAATGGCAAAGAAAGGGATTCTTTATGGTAAGGACAATAAAGATATGGAACTCACTACCAAGAGAGGTGGTGCTATCAAATACAATAGATGCATTTAAAAAGGGTCAGGGTGTTTTTTTTCTTCAGAAAAGCAGGACATACAGGGCTATTAATAAAAGAATACGCATTAATAATGGAGATTCTTGATCCAGTGAGAAATCTGATTTCCTTTTGGAGTCAAGAAGGAATTTTCCCTCCTAAGTGGAAAAATGTGGTCTTTTGGACCAAGAGATAGGTAGAAGGCTTGAACTTGATGGACTTAAGCTTTTAGCCTAAATTACTATGTCCTTTGAGGCCAACATGAAAAGGGGATTTAGAAGGAATACAGGAAGGTTTAATAGGATGTATTTCTTTGGAGGTAAAGAGTGAGGCTACTTCCCTTTCCAGCATATTTTGTGTTAAAATTGACATGGTGCATCATTTTAACACTGTGCATACCATCATTGGAACTCCACTAGATACCAATGATGAGTGCTCCTTCACCTGCTCTTCCACACAGCGTCATGGAGGTGTCATGGGGCAGGTCTAAAATTTTGGATTACATTGCTCATTATTCTTGGTCAATATATTAAAGATGCGACAATGTCTCTATATATTTTTTACCACCTGTCTGCTTTTGTAACCCAGAAACCTCCATTTGTTCACAATAAAATTCTGTTTGGAACAGACTAAATACTGGAATGATCAGTAAAAATATCTAGGCAGGTAAGCAGCTGTAATAGAATTAGTGTGAGACTGAGAGCTATATTTGTTGCTAATTTTCCACAATGAACAGACGTCACTTATGTTATTTTTTGCTGTCATAATTAGAATGTGCAGCATCTGACATTATATCACAAGTCCCTGTGTGAGATTTATGTATTTGTGATTTTTTTTTACATTTTTTTTTACCAAAAACAATAGAAAGATGTCTATTTTTTTCAGTATGTTCTGGGAATAATAAGGCTGGAATTTACTGCTCACTGGAATCTTAATGGAATTTTGCATATAGACAAGGTGATGTTTCGGATAAGTTTAATTTTAGTTTTAATTATCATGATGAAATATAAAGTTTGCGGGGCCCAATATCTTGGGCTAGCCCTGGTATAAAGGCATAATTTATTTAGATATCATAGACACCCAAAGTACCAGAAGTGGACAGGAAATTGCTATTTATTGGTAGCAGATGTAGTCCTGTTTTTTTTTTTAATATCAATTGCAGACAAAGTTTTGTTTTAAATGTGTCTGTGGTGTCACTGACTGTGGCTTGATTTGCCAAAAAACTGTTTGAGAAATATGTAATTTGCATATTCAGGCACAGGTGACTGGAGACACCACAGACACATTTAAAATACATTTGTACTAATTTATCCAATTGCTTGCAATTCTGCTAATACAATGTACAGATCCTTTTGGGTCATTTTTTATTCTTTGCATTCCCAGTATAAAGACTATTTGGGTGAAGCAGTGCCTTAAATTCACAGCATCATTCTTTAGTCTGGAGCATGTGTGTCACACTGCATCCCCTGCCAGCCTGTAAGGTCCAACAACTGCTTATACTGCAACTCACCACATCTGAAATGGAAATGCAAAAAAGATGATGGCGAAAGAGGGGCATATTCAGAAGATGTACTAACCAGTGTAGTAACTGTAGGGGTTGCAGCGGTCGCCACTCTTGGGGGCCCAGGAAACCACTTGTCTGTCCCCACAAATAGTTTCCCCCCAAAACTCTCTTTACATCTGGTGCGAGAGATGATCTAAACTCCTCCCTGTTTGTCTCTGGCTGCTTCATTGACACCTCGTTAGAATGAAGAGTCCTGCAGAACTACACTACACAGTATCCTCTAGGCCACTGAGTGGTAGATTTGGTTGGAGTGGGGGCAGGGCAATTTTTGCACCAGGCCCTGTGGTATTTTGTTACGCTACTGACATAGATTCTGTCAGAATTGGAGGATTAAGCTCACACGGGGGTGAGGGCTGATCGGGAGGAGAGGCTGCTATAGGGAGCCTCTCCTCCTCGAGGTGCAGCCCACAGACAAGTGCCTGCGGTGATCACACCTCCTGGCCAAACAGAGTTAGAGTTCTTAGAGTTAGGAGGACCATATGAGTAAATCGACTGAGGCATCATGATGATAGTCTAGCTACATAACTCATGCAATGGAGCTCTAGGTCTCTGCCCCATCTGGGCTGTTCCTGAGTACCAGTCACATTACATGCAGCACGAATCAGACCAGAACTTAGTATATGCAGTCATAACTAATGGCAATAGGAGGTGCACACAGAAACAAACTGGCCACAAAAATAAATGCAAAGGTGATTTATTTATCACAACATGCTAATAATACACAACATGCAAATAGCACAATAAGTATAAAGATGACAGTGATACCGGCATGAGAGCAGAACCCCTGAAAGAAGAGATCCCCCAATGTTTCAACACTATGCCTTCCTCAAATGGTATATGAAGTCATGACAACATACCCCAATATCTGTTCTTGCCTCAGGTGCAGATAGAGCTAGCAGTGGCTCTGATATCAAATTCATAATATAGTTTTAAACACAATGTTGGATCACTGCTACAGTACCTGCAAGGAGGGAGTCTACACAAGTATTTCCATAGTTCATTGTTTGAGCTGGCATTCGAGATATAGGGTCTGTAACGTTAGTGATGCCATACAAATCGAGGAGCACTATTCTCAGCTTTCCAACCTATGCCTGTAACCTCGTTTGAGTTGAACTCTCCTTTATGTTACAGTATGTCTAATCTTTGTTTGACCTTTGTGTAGAGCTGCAGAATGTGATGGCACACTATATTAATAATGAAATAACACCTTATTTCTCATGGATGCCGCCAATGGGCTCCTGGACTGCTTGACCGCTTGAACTGGTAAAAGGTGACTTTATTATTTACCAGACAATGGGGTGAGAAAGGCAAGCCTGTGATTACCACTCACTGGAGCTCTATTGTGGAAAGGGCAAGTGCTACTACAACTATCAAGAGTGTTTAACAATTAAACAATTTAATACACTAAACTAACACAAGTGCCTTTTATGCATGTTTTATCTCCAGTGAGATAAGTGCTCAGTTACCTCAAGCTAGTCCTTCCTGAGTGGTGGAACAGTATTAAGAAACTGCTCATTCAAATCCAACTATTTGCAATACTCTCAGGATTTCACAAAGCATGAATGAAAACAGAGCAAGGTGGCCCATGTAGACGTGTATTCTCAACATCCCAAAGAGCCACTGATATTTTTGCTCATTAATAGCCACTGATAATTTGCTCAATAATATGCCACTGATAATTTGCTCATTAATATGCCACTAATAATGTTTCCATTAATTTGCCAGTGATAATTTTTCCTTTAATATGCCACTGATAATTTGGCAGTTAATTTGCCACTGATAACGTGCTCATTAATATGCCACTGATAATTTGTTCAATAATATAGCACTGATAATTTGCTCATTAACATTCCACTGATTATTTGTCCATTAATTTGCCACTGATAATTTGTCCATTAATTTGCCACTGATAATTTGTCCATTAATTTGCCACTGATAATTTGTCCATTAATTTGCCACTGATAATTTGTCCATTAATTTGCCACTGATAATTTGTCCATTAATTTGCCACTGATAATTTGTCCATTAATTTGCCACTGATAATTTGCTCATTAATATGCCACTGATTATTTGACCATTAATAGCCACTGATAATTTGCTCATTAATTGCCACTGATAATTTGTCCATTAATTTGCCACTGATAATTTGTCCATTAATTTGCCACTGATAATTTGTCCATTAATTTGCCACTGATAATTTGTCCATTAATTTGCCACTGATAATTTGTCCATTAATTTGCCACTGATAATTTGTCCATTAATTTGCCACTGATAATTTGTCCATTAATTTGCCACTGATAATTTGTCCATTAATTTGCCACTGATAATTTGTCCATTAATTTGCCACTGATAATTTGTCCATTAATTTGCCACTGATAATTTGTCCATTAATTTGCCACTGATAATTTGTCCATTAATTTGCCACTGATAATTTGTCCATTAATTTGCCACTGATAATTTGTCCATTAATTTGCCACTGATAATTTGTCCATTAATTTGCCACTGATAATTTGTCCATTAATTTGCCACTGATAATTTGTCCATTAATTTGCCACTGATAATTTGTCCATTAATTTGCCACTGATAATTTGCTCATTAATATGCCACTGATTATTTGACCATTAATAGCCACTGATAATTTGCTCATTAATAGCCACTGATAATTTTTCCATTAATATGCCACTGATAATTTGGAAAATAAAAAAAATCCCGCCTTCCTCCCCCCTTCTCCAGTACTTACCTGGATGCTGCTCGTCCCCAGCCGCCGAATATGACTTGCCATCATTTCTAGTGGGTATGACAGAAAGCCGGATCCAGACTGCCAGCTGCTGCTGAATTGTGGCTGTCTGCATGTGAGACAGTCAGGTGGGCAACAGAGGCCCACGGGGCAGCTCCTTTGGACCCCCAGGAATTAATGGGCCCTTAGCAGCTGCCTTAGGGCTAGAGTTAAATTTAGGGTTCGGGTTGGGGTCAAAAGGTCAATATAGGAAAAAACAAAAATAGTTTTCGGGGTACAGTGTAATAGTATGGGGTTTTTGCCCCGTAACTCGCAAAAAAATGCAGAAAAACATGGAAACATGCATATTTCTCAACTCGGGACAACATTTAGAAACTATTTAGACGGGGTCTTTTTTAATGATTGTATTTGTGTAAATTGTATTTTAGGTCTAAGTTCGAAAAAGTGTTTTTTAAAAAATGTTTCATCATATTTTATCATTTTTTTTGTAGTAAATCATAAGATATGATGAACTAATGGTATATAATCAAAGGCTTTCTTTTGACGATATAAACAACATATAATTTGTATGGGTATAGTATGTGAGACAGAAGAAAATTACAGCTAAACACAAACACCCCAGAAATGTAAAAACAGCCCTTGTCACCAAGAGAAAGTCAAGGTCAAAATGTCTTGTCACTATGGAGTTAATTGCCATTTTAACCCGTGTGTGTCTGTCACAAGGCCAAACATTTAAGGGTATGCAAACTTTTGATCAGGGCAAATTTGGTGATTTTTGTTATCATTATGATTTAAAAAGGAGCCAAACAACTATCTGATAATATATGGCTTTATATCAGGGCTTGACAAACTTAACTGATTTTTAGGAGCCAGCAAAAAAATATAGGAGCCAGACAACCCCACATATACACAATCACACACACACACACACATGCAGTCAGTCTCATACACACATGCACAAACACACATGCAGTCATACTCATACACACATGCACACACAAACATGCAGTTAGTCTCATACACACATGCACACACACACATGTAGTCAGTCTCATACGCACACACACATGCAGTCAGTCTCATACACATATGCACACACACACACATGCAGTCAGTTTCATACTCACACATACAGTCAGTCACATACACACACATACACAGTAAGTAACACACACACACACACACAAGGAAACAGTTTGTTTTTTTGGCTATCAAAGTGTCATCCCCACCCCCCCTCGCTATTACACCTCATTATAGGGAAGTGGGTGGTTTCCGTTCCAGCCCAGTGGCACAGAGCAGCTTCCCTGCTGAATTCCCAGTTGATCAGCACTACAGCGTGGTGCATGAGGGGGCAGAGCCGGTGAACACACTCTGCTCCCTCGCGAGCCACTTGATTAAAGAAAAGAAGAAAAAAAAAATGATCCCATTGGTGAAGGCACCATGCGGGGCTCAGGATACCCAGTTGCCAGGTCTGATTTCCTGTTCGCCATGGTGCCTGGGGTTTGTCAAGCCCTGCTTTTTATGATCACTATCTTTCAATAAAATACATTTTTTGGCATGATCAGTTATATTTTCAAAATCAGTGCCAAAATTTCACAAATTCATGTACAGCAAAGCGGAGGAGGGGTCTGGAGATCTCAGCCATGATCAAAAAAAGAAAAACGTTGTGGTTGGGCAGGTACTGTGTGTATGTAAGTGTGACTGTATGTAAGAGTGTGTGTCAACTTAGTGTGTAAGTGTGTATGTGTCAGTGTAACTGTGTGTAAGTGTGTATGTGTCAGTGTGACTCGGTTTGTATATCCGTGTCAGTGTGACTGTCTGTATTTTTGTACGTGTGTGTGTATTTGTGTACATGTGATGTGGCTATATGCATGTATTTGTGTGAATGTATGTATTTAATGAAGTGTTTTTTTTTTTATTGCTGTGCAGACTGTGATACACTCACATGCTGCACATTACTGTATATATATATATATATATATATATATATATATATATATATATATACATACATACACACACACACACACACACACAGTATGTTAATATATACATAATTTGCTTTTATTGAAAAATGAATGTGGCCCATGCATTTTTGGTGAAGTGGCCCACCACAGAAAAAACTTGGACACCCCTGTTCTAGAACATGGACATTTGTAATTCATTCTCCTGGGAATCTTTAACCCTTTAAGGACCAGGGATTTTCCTGGGCCAAGGACCAGAGCGTTTTTCAATTTTTAATACGCGGTTTTTGAAACATAAATTTCCTCTCTCTCATTTAACGTACCCATACAAGTTATATGTTGTTTTTTAGAGGACAGTTAGAGCTTTCTTTTGATACCCTATACATAAAAATGATTTACATTTTAGTATTAAAAAATACATATAAAAGAGGAAATTTTTGAGGAAAAAAAAGTTTTTCCCCATTATTTTCCCCAATAATAAGCTACATAACTAGTGCAACACTAACCCACTTATCCCCCCTAATTAACTAACTAATAAAAAAGAAAAATATTGGTTCCCAAACCCCCCATAACAAAAAAGACAGAAAAAAACTCTGAAGAGTGCGATGTCAGATCAGTAAAAATCATGCAACAGGCATGCAGGGGTTAAATTTTATTAAATAAATATATTAAAATTACCTTTATTTATTCAAAAAAACTTTATAAATTGTAAAAATAAAAAAATCTGTTAAAAAAAAAACTAAATGAGGGCCATAAAGTGGAAGGAAACTGATCACAGTTAAAAACTGTGATCAGCAATGAAAGGGTTAATTTTTTTAATTTTTTTTTACCCTATGTGTGTATAATTAATTTATTTTTACTTACAGGTCACTCTCTGTGCTTCACTATAAGAATGTGAAGCACAGAGAGTGAATTAGAGGCAAAGTCAGTGTGTGAACACACTGACTTTGCCATCTAATTTGCATGTTATCGCGGTGATGACTAAATCACCGCGATCACATGGCCGGAAACTGACCGATCGGGTCCAGGAGCTTTGCCTCGGGTGCGAGGCTTAGTCCTGGACCCGTTGCAGACTAGCTGGCGGTGCCCACGGAGCGCACCGCCGGCTAGACTGCATGACGAGTTAACTCGTCATAAGGTCGCTAACGCTGCGGCTCTTATGACGAGTTAACTCGTCATAAGGTCGGGAAGGGGTTAAAGAATGGAGCTGACACAACAACAATCTGGTAATGAGAAAATAAATAAATAAATAAAATCACGACTTAAGATGGAAAATACAAATCCAGCAAATTAAAACATAATCTTATTTTAGTAAAAAGTGAAGTGACAAGTGAACTGCAAAATAAATAAATAGAGAAACTGGAGACATTTTCTAACTCTGCTATTAATGTCTGGTTTTTGCAGCTCACTTGTCACTTCACTTTTTAGACCATTTAAGTAACTCCATCACCTAAGCATTGTTTATTCTGTGCAGAGAATAAAAACATTGTAGCAGGGCGCTATTTATTATTGTCAAGTGTTCTATGCTCTGTGTTTGCAAGCAAACATAAACTAATAGAAACATGTGCTGTAAAAGTGTCTGTGGTGTCATCTTGTGGCTTGACATACAAGTAACACATTTCTCATGAACAGTATTCATTTGCACATCAAGTAATGAGTGAGTCAAGTAATGTCGTAGACAGTAGACACCACAAACGTTTTTTAAATCCTTTTTCTCTTAATTTATGCAATTCTACTTACACAATGGGGCTTATGTGTAAAGGTCACTTGTGGACTATGAGTCCACCATGGGAACCAATATAACGTTCCCAGCGTGATCTGATTCGTAGGAACCCAATGTATAATTGCAATAAGAACAGTGTTTAGGTGACAGAGTGCTTTTAATGTATCACAACAGGTTGAAAGACAAACATGTTGTGAAACCAGGGTTTCCTGATATACATTTTACTAAGTAACAAAGGCAGCAACCAGTTTGTGTGAGTCTCTTAAGTCAAGTGAAATCTACATTTGAATATATAAATGTCTTGGAACTCTGAATTGGACTGCCAGCAGTAATTACACCCATCAAATCAAATGTAACTCTGGAACCAAACATATAACACATTATGGCAACAGAAGATTGGAACACACCAATGTATAAACTGCAATGTCAAAATACTTTCTATGCTGTTTTCCCCTCAGGACATGGAATTAATCCTGTCTCAATACTAATAGCAGTATTTCCACTGAAGTAAACTGACATCTCCATAGTATGGAGCTTCAGAGTCACCAATACTAACAAAACAGTCCCACTCAGTGACCTCATCTTGGCAACCTCACCCCCATACCCCAAAATATTATCCAATATACAGCCTAACTTTTTAGAAAACAAGAAAACACGTAGGGTTAAATTATACCTTTATTGGCTAACTGAGAGTTTGATTGCAAGCTTTCAAGACCAAGTTGTTAGGTCCATTCCTCAGGCATAAACAACTTGGACAACCTAACTCTGGTAGCCAATAAATGGTATCATTTTAACCCTACTTGTTTCCCATTTTTCCATGGCTTACAGGGTACTACAACTTTAACTTTTTAGAGCCACTAAGATGTGTATATACTTTACTCTGTCGCTCTCTGCTGGTGATAAATGATATCTACAAGTGAACAAAATAAGTTTTACACATTAAGTGGATTTAGTTTTTGTTGTTGTCGCAACTAAATTAAACAAAGGGGCTGACGTATCAAAGTGTTTCTGTTAGATGTGTAGTGCAATTGCTCCATAATTCTTGCCCATGTATAAAATGATTCCCGCCAGAAAAAAAGCCATTGGGCATCAATTACTAATCTAATTGTTCTGCCAAAGACTATGAGGGGCATGTATTAGCATGACTCACATGCAGATTGCCCCAAATACAAGTGCATTCTGAGTGTGCACCAATGTATAAAAACAGACTCATGCTAAATGAATAGATTTAGGTTGTGTCGACGCTCAGAGTTTATGAATAAAAAAATCAGGCTCTGAAATGTGTGACTGATTTGTGTTGAGGGGCCTTTTCTCCCTCATCCCAAAGTGTCGGGAGCAGGGGTGGACTGACAACTCATGGGGCCCCCGGGCAAGAGATGGGGGCGTGGGGCTCCCTTGTGCCCACCCATGTATCGCCCATGTGTAATCCCTGCCCTCCAAATGTGACAATCTGCCCCCAAACTTTCCAGTTTGCCTCTTTCTTCCCAGTATGACTCCCACTTCCCAATCTGCCCCCCAAATGTGCCAACGTGACCCCCCCACTACCCAATTAGACTCCAAAATCAGCCCCCTATAACCCCAATGTGCCAATCTGCCCCCTTCTTCCCACACTAACTCATTGTGTAGTTTTTCTATGTGAGGTCCCTGATCGGCATCATCAGTATTAGCGTGCTGTCCCATCACCATTAGCATGCGGCCCCTGTGAGAAGCAGCAGGAGACCTGCAGCTGTCAAAAATCACAGGGCCAATCACAATGAAGCATGGTGATATGAATCATCATATCCCTGTCCCCTTGGCTGAGCGTGGAGAGCCTGCATGGAGGGAGCAGGTCTCGAGACCAGCAGCTCCCGCCACATCACAGCCAGCCCAGGATGATGCCCCACACAATCCCAGGAACTAGATTAGCCTCCTCCCAAGCTAGAAAGGTAGGATCCTGGTAAGTAGGCTAATATTGGTAAAAAAAAATTAAATTAGAAAAAAATATCTGCTGCTGTGGACTACTCTTCCAATGATGCTCAGCCAGAAACATGGGGGGGGGGGGGGGGGGGCACCTGGCTAAGCACCATGGTAGCTGTAGTTCACAGTTAATATCTACAGGTTTATCTACTGGTGATTGCACTTCCCATGATGCTCAGCCAAAAGCAGTTTGCCTGGCTGAGCCTTAAGGGAACTATAGGTAACAGTAGATGATGTGACAGGTGTTATTTGTAGACTACAACTCCCATGATGCTTAGTCATGGTGGATGACTAGCCAGTTTGCTGTTTTTCACCCCAGGCAGCACAATGTCTTTTTCCGGCCCTGGCTGTTTCTATCCAGAGCAGTGATTATTGTGCTTTTACATCCTGTACAAGAAAAAGGAGCTCGACTAATTCAGCTGGACTGATTTTATGCCCAATATGGCTCACTCTCTACAACCATCCTGTGAGGAAGCAGGGCGCTATTTATTATTGTTAATAAAATATACTGCACTATGGCTTCTGTGGGCGCTTGTGTTTTGTAGATAGTGTCACAGTTTCAGCCTTCCAAGCTTATCATTACCTGCACTAGATCCCTCTTGCAATATTGGACACCACAGCTGTTGCCGTATGGACTTTATCTCATTTAATTTTATTTGTCAACTTTATCACTTTGTTCTCACTAGTGTAGCAGTTTTTTTTTGTACAGTCTGCTTTTGAGCCATGGTGGATATCTGGCTGGCTGAGCATCATGGGAATTTAGTTCACATCTAACATCTGCAGCTTTATCTACTGTTGATTGCACGTACCAGAATCATGGAAGCAGTATGTCTGCCTGAGCCTTTTGGGAATTGTAGTTCACAGCACGTGGTGTACCAGGTGTTACTTATGGACTATAACTGGGTGCTGGGGAATGTCCTGGGTGTGCAATCTATGTGCTGGCTTGGGCATGACCTGGGTGTGCAATCTGGGTGCTGACTGCAGCATGACCTGGATGTGCAATCTGGGTGCTGACTGTGGCATGTGCTGGATGTGCACTGTGAGTGCTGGTTGGGGCATGTCCTGAGTGTACAATCTGGGTGCTGGACACAGTGCATATACTGGGTATACAATCTGGGTGCTTGATGGGGCATGTCTTGGGTGTGCAATTTGGGTGCTGGTTGGAGAATGTACTGAGTGTGCAATCTGGATGCTCTGTCAGTACCAGTGGGTGCAAGCTGGGTGCTCTGGCAAGTTTGTGCGTGCAACCTTGGTGCTCTGTAAAAACCTGTGGGTCTTGTGAGAAATGGAGTGCTGGGGGGTAGAGGAAGTATATAAAAACTAGAAATTTTGAAAAAAAAACAGAGGTGGCCTGCACAGGGCTCCAGAACACCTAAGGCCAGCCCTGCGTCTCAAGTAATCATACTTGGGGGGGGGGGGCGGTAGAGAGAAGCAACCTTAGAAGATGTTTATTTGTCTGGAATAATAGATGGAGACATCATACAGGGCCGGCCCAATATATTGTGCTGCCCCAAAGGGTTCAGGCTGGAATGAACTGAAGAATTTCTAATTATGTGTATAGTAATAAAATACATTTTTCCAAAAGCGGATAAAATAATATAATAAAATAATTACTTGTGTCCAGTCCAGCCATCTCCAGGATTTACTGTGAGACAGCACTGATGAGACACATGATGTCACTGCGCTCTTTACTTCATGATATTACACCCCCATAACGGAACCTATTTTGGAATGCCCCACAGATTTTTAACAGTGCCATTTCTGTCCTCAAACAGCTTGTCATTGTCAACCACTGTCCCCAAACTGTACACACACTATATTTGTTTTAAATATGGTATTTTGTGTTTAGATACTTTGTATAGTGTGTATGTGTGTACTCGGAGTACCTAATCTAAAACTTAGAAGTGACTGTATTATAAAAACACACATATAATCATCAAATTGTTATAAAAGTCAATGCAAAGTCCATATAGACAAAAAGTCTTTAATGGTGCATTATATAGGCATCCGGGGGTGCAGGAATATGATAATGGCGATCCACAAACAAACCATGTGATCCTGGTGATTGTGTATTCTGATCAAAGTCAGCCACTGCCAGAAGAACAATAAAGGTGATGCCCCTCTAAAAAATTGTATGTAAATTATTGAAATTTAAAACATAAATCTGTATTAGCTTAATTAAAATTATAGCCCTAAGAATTGTTTTAGATTTCATACATACATAGATATCATTGAGAAGTGGTAAATGTATGAAATCAATACACACAATCTGATTTAATATAGAAATTGGTGAACATTAAATGAGAAAACCTGGCTGTGGGCAGGGCCGGTGTTCTGGCCAAAAACTCGAGCCAATTCTACTGCACAGGTGCAGTAGAATTCACTCATCGCGCATCTCTGCGTATGCGCACAAAGTTACAGCTGATCATTCATGAGGGACACACACCACCCCATCGGTGACATGTTACGTTAGTAAGTGGAAGTCACACACGGGGGACAGAGGGGGGGACACAGGAGTCTAAGTAGGTGCTCACTGGGTGCTCACAAATCCAATCAAGATGAGGCACCCCCCCACCCCCACCCCCACCCCCGTGTCTGACCAGCGTAGTAGCATGTCACCGATAGGAGTTTTACCAACTTTCCTCACAGTACATATTATTTTGCCCCACAGACCATGCCACACACAGCATCACTTTGCCAATTAAAATAAGCCACAGTTTTCCCATTAAAATGCCAGTGTTAGCTGGCTCATAAATATGCCACAGCCAATTTGTCCAATAATATGGTAATATTTGTTTAAACATTTAATATGCCACAGCCAATTTGCCCAATAATATGCCAGAATTATTTTTCCATTGAATATGCCACAGCCAGTTTGGTCAATAATATTTGTGAAAAAAAGGAGTGAATGTGCCTAATGGCCCCGTGCAAATAAATTTATATAATATAATAAAACTTGTACCACAATAATGCTGCCTTCTGAAGTAATCTCCAAGTTACTCAAAACAATACACAAAAACGGAAGCAGAATGGCGCAACAATAGTGAATACATAAAATAAGTATTATTCCGATGAAGAGTAATAAAATCCTTCACATTTAATAAGATTCCTGTAAGAAAACACAATAAAACACACACATGTGTATGACCAGATACAATAAATATATATGGGCCCCTAATACAAGGAGAACTTACAAAACGATGGGAGGGATAAAACGAGAAAGGAACAAATCGAGCAGAGATGATGGCTGGAATAGCATCAGGATTGGACTGCACCTCAACGCGTTTCGCCGGATACCACACGGCTTCTTCAGGCGGAATTTCCGAAAAAACATGCATAATCTGTAAGTCCGGCGTCCGGATATAAATATGTTGGGTTGATTGTAAGGGACCGCCTTCATGCGACGTCCACGAGTCTCTGGATGACGTCATCGTTAATGCGACTCTCGGCAGAGGATTATAATGTGGGAAGGGAAGAGAGATCTTCTGACACGCCTATAGGGTGGGTTGTTCCTCTACAGTATGACGCTGCTTTCCTTCACAGTTGTAGAGAGGACCTACTCTTGAAGCGTCCTTAGTCTCTATAGCAACATACCCCGCTTGGGTTCTTGGCTTTTCAAAGCTACAACTTGTGTTGAATATTTTCGTTTAAAACATTATTTGGTTCATACATTTACATTATATCGTAAAAAAATTATATATATGGCTAAAAAACATTATTTGTACTAAATAGCTAAAGAGAGAGAAGAAGAAAAGGTTACAAATACAAATACATCAATAATATGCCAGTATTTTGCCATAAATAAGCCACAGCCAATTTGCCCAATAATATGCCAGTATTATTTTATTATTTAATATTTGCCAGTATTTTGCCATTTAATATATGCCAGTATTTTGCCATTAAATATGCCAGTATTTTGCCATTAGTATACCAAAGTTATTGTGCTCTATATACCACCCTCCTTCCCCAGGACTCACTTCCTGGCTGCTCCGTGTCCCTGGTTGTCTCCTCAGTGCAGTCTTCCTTCCTGCACGGAGGCAGTGCTGTATTTACCGCGAGGCATCCTAGGCAGATGCCTAGGGTGGCAAATTTGGGGGGCGGCAGCGCCCCCCAGCACTGAAAAAAAAATAATGTAAAAAAAACAGGCCCTTTAAAAAAAAAAAAAAAGACCACGCTTGCAGGCAGAGACGGAGGTGAGAGAGGATCGGAAGAGCCCCCTCACCATCGCTCTGCCTGCCAGGCTGCACGGGGAGTTGAACAGGCAGCACAGAGAAACCTCCGTGCTGCCTGTTCGGCTCCCCATGCAGTGTGACACGTAAGTGCCGAGAGTCACGTGACGGGAGCGCTGACGTCATACGCGCGCCCGGTTACGTGACCTGTCGGCACAATCGCTGGGAAGCCGAACAGGCAGCATGGAGGGCCCATGCTGCCTGCCACTAGCCACCAGGGAAAGGTAAGTGCTGATGTGAGTCAGAGTGTGTGTGATGGGAGACAGTGTGTGTGACTGAGTGTGATGGGAGTCAGAGTGTGTGTGATGGGAGACAGTGTGTGTGACTGAGTGTGATGGGAGACAGTGTGTGTGTGACTGAGTGTGATGGGAGTCAGAGTGTGTGTGTGATGGGAGACAGTGTGTGTGACTGAGTGTGATGGGAGTCAGAGTGTGTATGATGGGAGACAGTGTGTGTGATGGGAGTCTGTGTGTGTGACTGAGTGTGATGGGAGTAGGAGTGTGTGACTGAGTGTGATGGGAGTAGGAGTGTGTGTGTGATGGGAGTATGAGCTTGATGTGAGTCTGAATGTTATGTGTGATGTGGGGTCATGAAATGGAGGTGATGGGGCATGTCTTAGGTTTGTAACGTGGGTGTGCAGCTTGGGTAGGGGGGTGCCAGGATTTTGTCTGCCTAGGGCAGCACAAAATCAAGATACACCACTGCACGGAGGAGGGAGATCCAGTCACCGGATATTACGCAAGGTCATATCAGGTGTCAATGAACCCCCCCCCCGAAGCTGCATCTAGCTCCTGTCTCAGCTATCCTCCCTCTTACAGGTGCACGCAGAGGTGATTACCTCCTCCTAGCCAGTTAGGTCCAGACCCTCTAGGCCCCACTCCTGTTTTAGCCCAAGCCCTTCCATTGTGCCTCCCATACCTCCTGTGGCCACTAAAGAGAAAAATCAAAGGAGGAGGGCCCCAACATCCAGGCCTATTTCTCAATAAAATCCTTTTTAGCCAGCCTGTTGTCCGTGTCTTATTATTTTTTGGTGGGGATGAATATTTGTCATTCCACTGTCATGTGCACACAGCTACTCGACTTTTTGAGTTTCAGGAATCAAGGCAGTATTCTATGTGATCGCTGTGATGACCCATCACGTGTAATCACATATCAAAGTCAATATTCTAAAGCAGTGTCACTTTTCTGTACTTCACATCAGTATGAAGGGTGACAAAACAGTCTTTTACAAAATTGTAAAAATGTAATCGTTAACCATTTCAATCCCTTACGGATCACAGTTTATTACTCTGATCAGTGTCCTTCGCACGTTATGGTACTAATTTTATTTTCCACATTTTTTCATATATAATAAGTGTTGTTAACCGTTGCAGATCTGATTGCCCTGACCAGTACATTGATTTTTAATTATTGTTTATTAGTTAGTTGGGTAATTGGATGGGATAAGTGGGTTAGTGTTGCATTTATTTTTTTTTTTTATTAAATCGGACAGCACCAGCATCACCCAATGAGAACAAATTGTGCTTCACTTTTGGCAATAAAACATGATAGATACATTTTCCATTTTCAAGACAATATGCACATCCCTTTTCTATTAGCTCCTGCGTATATTGGACAAGCAAACATTCTAAAAAGCGAACAATTATCTAATTTATATTATTATTATTATTTATATTATTATTATTATTATTATTTACATTATTCTCACTATACTTGTTTGAGTTTTCTACATGTTTGCTCCAAAAATATAAAATATATCTGTGTACCAAGCTCAACTCAAATGTGCAGATAGCATCGGTGGTGGTGGTAGTAACAGATTAGTAGGGGGAGGTTATCATCTTGGAGGTACGTTTGGCGGTTATCAGTTTCCCCCATACTAGACATCTTACAACCTTTAACAATAGAGGCACGCTAACCATACTTATCCATAGTGTAAAGCTCACCCGGTTTCAATCGTTGCTCTCTGACAGTGACTGTGACTTCCTAGTTTACTGTCATACAAAGTTGCTGGCATTCAATGTCACACCGGAGCATCATAATATATCTCTTATGATGTAATTAGAATTGCAGTAAAGTGGCATCACAGTTATGTCAGAACTCTTTATAAGCCATTTCAGAGAAAATGTAATGTGTCCCATCTTTGTTTGAAGCATTATCAGGAAATCCCGTATTTGAAGGTTGTGCGCTCCCCTCCAGCCGCACGGCTACAATAAAATTTGTTTAAACTTTTTTTTAAAACAAACTTTATTGAAGCTGCGCGGCTGGAGGGGAGCGCACAACGCTTCCCTGACAGCCGCAGACCGGCTTAAGAGAAGGGGATCCCCCCCCCCTGGTGTGATCTAGACCCGCCGGGCCCGGGACGCCAGTATCGCCCATCACCCCCTGATGGCTTCATCATAAAAGTCCCGGAGGAAGTGTCAGACAGCATGGAGGATGTCTGCACGTATCGTGCAGACATCCCCCGGCTGCCCCCACTAGCCACCAGGGAGGCTACATTGGGGGGAGGGAGGGGGGAGACAGACAGCATTGGGGGGGGGGGGGGAAGACAGACAACATTGGGGGGAGGGAGGGTGAGAGAGACAAACAACATGGGAGGGAGGGGGAGACAGACAACATTGGGGGGAGGGTGGGGGGGAGACACAGACAACATTGGGGGGAGGGTGGGGAAAAGAGACAGACAACATTGGGGGGAGGGTGGGGGAGAGACAGTGTCGTCCCAAGGGGAGGGCAGGGGGTGCGGACTGCACCGGGTGACACCTGTGCTGCCGGCACCCCCAGCACAGCGTTGCTTAACTTTTTATTTTTTTTCTGGCAGCCGCATCCGGAAAAAAGAAAAAAAAAAATCACAGCGACCGGCAGGAGGGAAGTCTGCACGAAGGAGGCGTCCGTTCGGGGGACACGGAGCAGCAGCAGCCATTCAGTAAGTTATGGGGAAGGGGGGGGGAGGGTTGAAAACAAGCACTTTAATTGCACACTATTACTGGGCTCTGACTGGCACAATATTCCTGGGCTCTGACTGGCACAATATTCCTGGGCTCTGACTGGCACAATATTACAGGCATCTGACTGGCACAATATTCCTGGGCTCTGACTGGCACAATATTCCTGGGCTCTGACTGGCACAATATTCCTGGGCTCTGACTGGCACAATATTCCTGGGCTCTGACTGGCACAATATTCCTGGGCTCTGAATGGCACAATATTCCTGGGCTCTGACTGGGACAATATTCATGGTATCTGACTGGCACAATATTCCTGGGCTCTGAATGGCACAATATTCCTGGGCTCTGAATGGCACAATATTCCTGGGCTCTGACTGGCACAATATTCCTGGTATCTGACTGGCACAATATTCCTGGTATCTGACTGGCACAATATTCCTGGGCTCTGAGTGGCACAATATTACTGGGCTCTGAGTGGCACAATATTACTGGTATCTGACTGGCACAATATTCCTGGTATCTGACTGGCACAATATTCCTGGGCTCTGACTGGCACAATATTACTGGGCTCTGACTGGCACAATATTTTTGGGCTCTGACTGGCACAATATTTTTGGGCTCTGACTGGCACAATAGAACTGGTATCTGACTGGCACAATATTACTGGGCTCTGAATGACACAATATTCCTGGTATCTGAGTGGCACAATATTACCGGGCTCTGACTGGCACAATATTCCTGGGCTCTGACTAGAACAATATTACTGGGCTCTGACTGGAACAATATTACTGGGCTCTGACTGGCACAATATTCCTGGTAGCTGACTGGCACTAAATTGATGGGCTCTGACTGGCACAATATTACTGGGCTCTGACTGGCACAATATTACAGGCATCTGACTGGCACAATATTCCTGGGCTCTGACTGGCACAATATTCCTGGGCTCTGACTGGCACAATATTCCTGGGCTCTGAATGGCACAATATTCCTGGGCTCTGAATGGCACAATATTCATGGTATCTGACTGGCACAATATTCCTGGGCTCTGACTGGCACAATATTCCTGGTATCTGACTGGCACAATATTCCTGGGCTCTGAATGGCACAATATTCCTGGGCTCTGAATGGCACAATATTCCTGGGCTCTGAATGGCACAATATTCCTGGGCTCTGACTGGCACAATATTCCTGGTATCTGACTGGCACAATATTCCTGGTATCTGACTGGCACAATATTCCTGGTATCTGACTGGCACAATATTCCTGGTATCTGACTGGCACAATATTACTGGGCTCTGACTGGCACAATATTACTGGGCTCTGACTGGCACAATATTTTTGGGCTCTGACTGGCACAATAGAACTGGTATCTGACTGGCACAATATTACTGGGCTCTGAATGACACAATATTCCTGGTATCTGAGTGGCACAATATTCCTGGTGTCTATAATTGTACAATTATCACCTCGTGGGGCTCCTGTGTGTTGTATAATTAATGACGGTCCTATGTGTGCATAATTATGGGGCACTTGTGTGTGTGTGGCATAATTATGGGGCACCTGTGTGTGTGTGGCATTATTATGCGGCACCTGTGTGTGTGGCATAATTAATTGGGCAGAGGTGAGGCATAAATAGTTGGGCTCTGGTGTGGCATAATTTATTGGGCTCCTGTGTCTGGCATAGTTATGGGGCTCCTGTGTGTGGCATAGTTAATAGGCCATCTAACTGGCATTACTAGGGAATCTGTTTGGCCTAGTGACGCCCCTGGGGAGAGAGACAGACAACATTGAGGGGAGGGTGGGGTAGAGAGACAGACAACATTGAGGGGAGGGTGGGGTAGAGAGACAGACAACATTGGGGGGAGAGGGTGGGGGGAGAGAGACAGACAACATTGGGGGGAGATGGGGGGAGACCCAGACAACATTGAGGGGAGGGTGGGGTAGAGAGACAGACAACATTGAGGGGAGGGTGGGGTAGAGAGACAGACAACATTGTGGGGAGAGGGTGGGGGGAGAGAGACAGACAATATTGGGGGGAGGGGTGGAGAGACAGACAACATTGGGGGGAGAGAGACAGACAACATTGGGGGGAGGGTGGGGGAGAGAGACAGACCACATTGGGGGAGGGTGGGTGAGAAACACAGACAACATTGTGGGGGGAGGGTGGGGGAGAGAGACAGACAATATTGGGGGAGAGAGACAGACAACGTTGGGGGGAAGGGTGGGGGAGAGACACAGACAATATTGGGGGGAGGGTGGGGGAGAAACACAGACAATATTGGGGGGAGGGTTGGGGAGAGAGAAAGACAATATTGGGGGGGGAGAGACAGATAACATTGGAGGGAGAGAGACAGACAACGTTGGGGGGAGGGTGGGGCAGAGAGATAGAGACTGTTGGGGGGAGCATTGGGTAAGTCTGGGGGGTAGGGGCAGCATTGGCACATAAAAGGTAAATAAAAACAAGAAATGCATTTTTTTTTTATATCATAAGTTTTTATTAAATATGAAAAAGCAATTTATATGTGAATATATATAGTAATTTTTTTCCTATAGGGTAGTCTTATATTCAGGCTTTTTCCTAAAGGAATATCCATAGTTTGGGGGTTCGTCTTATAATCAGGGTCGTCTTATATTCGAGCAAATACGGTATGTTCTTTCAAGTTTGAGGCTAAAAGAAGTTCAGTGTATTGGGCCAAACACATTAGGTTTTCATCCATCTTTTAAAGTCTATTCTGCACAAATCAGTTGTATTGTTTTAGATCAAAAGATTTTGATTGATTGATTGTTCACTTATAAGTCCCTGTCCATTTAAAAAGGAGCTGTGTAACCACTGAGAGAAGGGCACAGTATAATCTGTATTGTGTTGAAAATAAGCTGCAACTGTACCTTTTATGCCAGAGATATACATGCTTATAACGTTACCTGGGAGACAATCACACCAAACTACATAAATACACATTAGCTCCAATGTATTTTTCTCCCAACTTTACAGGAAAGGCCCTTGATATTATCAATAGCCAGGCTGAGACTTTGCTGTGTGCTTATGACATCACAGAGCCACAGATGATCCTGTTGATATCAGTGGCAGATCTGGGAGGGGGGGGGGGGGTGGCAGGGCAATTGCCCCCCCAACCTCCCCAAGTGGATCACTGATGGGGATGCGCAGGAAACATTGGAAGCTGCCTCACACGTACTGATGACGCAGTGGATCGATGCTGTGAACCATCACTACGCACGGGGAGCACTGATTGAGCTCTGAGAGCCAATGCTGCCTGTGCTCCCCTAGTGATCCGCTCCGCACCATTCGCACTGCATCAGGTAAGACCGATGGGGGGGGGGGGGGGGGGGGGGGAAGAGAGAGCGAGAACATGAGGGGAGGGAGGAGAGGAGAGAACGGGGGGGAAGAGAACCAAGATGGGAGAATAGAGAAGACTGAAGGGAGGAGAAGAGAGAACACTGACAGGGAGAGAACACTGGCGGGGAGGCCATTCTGAGACGGATCAATGTAGTAATAGAAAATATAGCCAAGCAGTGCATCCCCCCAGCAAATCTGCTCCCTAGGACAGCCCTTGCCTTGCCTATAGGTAGTGCTGGCCCTGGTATCATTACATTTATACACCACTCCCCTTTCCAGACAATTAATGTAGGTTTGGCAAACTTGTAATTCATTTGTAATTATTTCTGGCCTTTACCGCTCATATAGTTCCCCAGCACTGTAGCTTTGTGACATAGCCCACTATTGCAGACTAAATTGGCAAATTCAGTTTCCCAATTAAAGGACAAGATAAGTCTTAGTTTTCATATCACCTTAATACACCTTATTTTTTATTAAATATAATGGATTTATTTATTTTAATTTTTAGATTAATTTCCCTCCCCAGCAGTTCTGTCTGCCAGGATATTTACTGTATTACTCTTAAACATGGCTGACTAAATTTATACTACATTAAATGTAAAAAATGTGCTTTATGAGGAAAGGTCGAAGTGAACAAAAATGTATTATTTCCCTTTTAAGTATCTCTACTGGGAATTTTATTATAGAATATATTGGGGGGGGGGGGGGGGGGGGGGGAAGTATTGTATATAACTGTTATTGGGAAGGAGAACTACAATTTACATGTTCTGCCACTAGGGGGAGAATTTTACTAGCTAAACTTCAAGTACTTTTAAGCTCTGATTGCCTGGTAAATCCGTAGAGACAATGCTATATTATATATATTGTGCCTCAGAAATTAATGTGTAAAATATTTGAATTATAATAGAGATCTAAATGTTTTTACACATTTGCTGCTTTTGATATATATTATGCATGACAAAATCCAATAAGGGACCCTGTCATCTAAACATTATTTGAAGTGCTTTTATAGAGCATGACATTGATATATGCATTACTTTAGAAGGATTATAGGCAAATACATAGTATATGGTACAAAGACTTAGAGAACACTGTAGGGGGTTTGTGACATTACCTTGTACCATGATATGCAAATTAAACATTTTGCACTGCAGTACTTCATTTGCATAACAAGCCATGAAAAGGGGACACCTGTTATACTTTTATTGTACACTTTTTCATTCAATTCTGATACAATGGGGATTGTGTATAAATAGTGGCACGGTTTTATGTCTAATCCTGATTCTTTCGGTCAGGTTTTTGCTCTTGTGCCTGTATGGTAAATATGAAACAGTCAGAATGGGTTTTATACATATGAAAAAAAAGCAAAGAATTTTTCTTCTTTCTTTTTACTGTTTATTTATTTTTCATATATGAAAAGACAATACACATTACAAAAAACAGTACAGTTTGAACCTTTTGGTATAACCATCTTACAGAATGACATTACTTTACACTTATAAACCAACAGCTCCAGTTTAGTCAATGTCGTCTGGCAGAAAAAAAAAAAACATATTTCCCTTTTTGCCTGTTTTCGATTATATTTTAAAAATGTATGTATATAAAGCGTTTGCATGGTAAGATCCATCTTTAGAGTGGCGTTATACTTTTTTACAATTCACATAGAAAAAAAATCAGACTAAAAAGGTAAAAATAAACATTACATTTTACACACTAATTTGTTTTGCAGGCAGGGGTTAGAGTCCCAATGTTCTTCCCGGACTGTGGGGGATATCACTATGTTAATATCTTTGTCAATTTGCAGTGTTGGCTTACCCTCCTATTGAATTCCTATGTTCCCTTGATTCTTCCTGTCGCATGTACCCCCCGGGTTTTCCTTACTAAATTAGTATTTCAATGTTTCTATTCCACCCAGGATTTGGCAGTTGTTTCTCTTATGGTGGAACTGGGTAAAAGGCGGATCTGCCGGATCCTCCCTGATCCAAACATGTTCACTTATAAATGTATGTTATCGTTGCATATTTAATGGATATAGAGCTGGATCCTTGCATATTTCACATTTACACGCACGGATCCTTGCATATTTCACATTTACACGCACGGATCCTTGCATATTTCACATTTACACGCACGGATCCTTGCATATTTCACATCTACACAGCCGGATCCTTGTATATTTCACATCTACACAGCCGGATCCTTGTATATTTCACATTTATCCAGCCGGATAACAGCATATTTCACATTTATCCAGCCGGATAACAGCATATTTCACATTTATCCAGCCGGATAACAGCATATTTCACATTTATCCAGCCGGATAACAGCATATTTCACATTTATACAGCCGGATCCTTGCATATTTCACATCTACACAGCCGGATCCTTGCATATTTCACATCTTGCATATTTCACATTTACAAAGCTCGATCCTTGCATATTTCACATCTATATAGCCAGATCCTTGCATATTTCACATCTTGCATATTTCACATTTACAAAGCCGGATCCTTGCATATTTCACATCTACACAGCCGGATCCTTGCATATTTCACATATGCAATGATCCGGCTGTGTAGATGTGAAATATGTAAGGATCCGGCTTTATAGATGTAAAATATGCAAAGATCCGGCTGTGTAGATGTGAAATATGCAAGATGTGAAATATATAATGATCTGGCTGTATAGATGTGAAATATGCAAGATGTGAAATATATAATGATCTGGCTGTATAGATGTGAAATATGCAAGAATCCGGCTGTGTAGATGGTAAATATGCAAGGATCCGGATGTGTAGATATGAAATATGTAAGGATCCGGCTGTATAGATGTGAAATATGCAAGTATCCGGATGTATAGATGTGACAAATGCATGGATCCGGCTGTACATGTGAACAATACATGAATCCGGCTGTCTAAATGTGAAATATGCGTGGATCCGGCTGTGTAAATGTGAAATATGCGTGGATCCGGCTGTGTAAATGTGAAATATGCGTGGATCCGGCTGTGTAAATGTGAAATATGCGTGGATCCGGCTGTGTAAATGTGAAATATGCGTGGATCCGGCTGTGTAAATGTGAAATATGCGTGGATCCGGCTGTGTAAATGTGAAATATGCGTGGATCCGGCTGTGTAAATGTGAAATATGCGTGGATCCGGCTGTGTAAATGTGAAATATTTGTGGATCCGGCTGTTTAAATGTGAAATATTCATGGATCCGGCTGTGTAAAAGTGAAATATGCGTGGATCAGGGTCTGTAAGTGTGAAATATTTGTGGATCCGGCTGTGTAAATGTAAAATATGCACAGGGCTGGAAGGATCCAGATCTATATATATTAAATATGCAACGATAACATACATTTATAAGTGAAAATGTTTGGATCCAGGAGGATCCGGCAGATCCGCCTTTTACCCAGTCCCTCTTATGGTAGTAAAATATATCTTATACCCTGTTCCCTTCTGAGGAGTTCCTTCATCTGGGTTTTCATCTTTTGCCACTCTGGTATGGTTGGTGATCACCAACATCTAGCTATCTTGTGTTTTACAGTAATAAGCAGAAGAAATGTGATCCTTATTCCTGATCTATTGATTTCCCCTAAATTCAGATGAAGTAGAGCTTTCTCCAGGGTCAGATGGATTTCTCTACTGATTAATAGGGACAGTTTTTTTTGACGATATTCCATAGTTGTTCAATTACTGGGCAGCTCCACCAAATATGGATTTAATCCCCTCTATAGGTGCCACACCTCCAGCATGTCGCCGGACCGAATGCAACTTTTTTTTTTTTAACTAATAAAGGGTAATTATTTATATAATAACACGTTAATGGGTCGGTTTCCAATGAAATTAATGTCTAATAAAACATTTTATACAGCTCAGTAAATGCTAGGTTACTTATGGAAATACATAGAACATCATCAGTGCTGCGTAGCAGCCTCTTTCCCGCAGGCAGGTGGCGCAGGTGAGTCATAGAACAGTCAAAGATTTTTGATAAGCAAAGTGGAACAATCAACAGGAACAGGCCATTGGTTTCCATGACGATTGCTCCCTGACCCAAAACAGCACTGGATACTTAAAGGGACACATCACCTAAACACTGCTCTTACTATGAATGTAGACCACAGAAAAAAAAACTATATTATCTATACATTGTTAGCAAAATGGCAAGCAAATTATTAAAATTAAGAGAAAAGGTGTCTGCCGTGTCTCACCTGTAGCTTTACGAGCAAATGAACTGTTTTTCAATGGGAAATGTTTAATTTGCATATCAAGCCACAGGTGATGTCATACACAGGAGACACCATGGCAATACTAAAAACACTTTTTTCCTCCTAATTTAAGTCTTTGCTTGGTGGTGCGGTAATGCAAGGAACAAGTGATCTTTTAATTTTTTTTTTTTTATGCTCTACAATCACACCATTAACAAAGTTCTGGAGTCCCTTTAATTCTCAACGACTTTGCACTGTCATGATTTTACACTAATCAGATCCTGCCAGTCTCCAATCCAATTGGTCAATATTCACAATCATTGTAAGATGATTGTAAGGGAGAACACTGCACAAACAAACCCCTCTTATTTTTTTACTTATAATGTAGTAAACAGAAACTGCGACTTTTTCTTAAGTGCAGATAATACCAGGTTAGTATATTTTGGTGGAACAGTTGCACAGTGGCTTTTTCCGATGGAAAACAATTTCTACATAAGGCTAGACAGGAATTATGGTACAACTGAACTACACCTTATTATATAACCCCCACTGTACATTATATTTACAAAAGAGCCACATAGGGGACATGGGGTGAGAGAGAGAGACATGGGAGTATAGGAGGTCAGACAGACAAGGCGCATGAAGAAGAGAAAGACAGGTATGGGGAGTTTGTGGGATATAGTGAGACAGATACATTTGGGGTAGGAAGAGGGAGAGACAAACATGGGAGTATAGGAGGCGGGACAGAGACATGGGGAAGAGAAAGATAAGGGGTGGGGAGTGTGTGGGAATAGAGACACACATGGGGGAAACAGATACTATTGGCGTATGAGCAGGGAGAGACAGACATAGCGAGTAAAGGAGGTGAGACAGAAATATAGGGAGCACGGGGAAGAGAAAGACAGGTATGGGGAGTGTATGGGTTATATAGAGACATGTAGGGGATTATGAGGAGGGAGAGACAGACATGGGGAGAAAGAGACAGATAGAGAGACATGGGGTAGGGAAAGAGAGTGACAGACGTGGGGATATGGGAAGAGGGAGACAGACATGGGGGTAGTGGAAGGGGGTGACAGACAGACATAGGGGTAGGGGAAGAGAGCGACAGACAGATATGGGGGGATATGGGGTGAGTAAGAGACAGACATGGGGGATATGGGAAGAGAGAGACAGACAGATATGGGGGGATATGGGTGAGAGAGACAGACAGATATGGGGGTATTGGAAGCGAGAGACACATGACATGGTGAGCATGGATGAATTTTCTTAATTGCTCCATGTGTACTTCTTTTCCACTAATGCTCAGCCAGGCTAATAGGAGACATTAGCTGGTGGGCATCATGGGAATGATAGTTACAACTTACTCTAGTTTCCCATATTGCTGGGTGAGCGTCATAGAAATAGCAATATACTGCATAAATAAATAAAACCACTACATAGTATTATGTAAAAATAAACTTTGTTTTGCCCCCTTAAAAAGTAAATGTGCTGGTCTGGAACAGACATTTGTAAAGGGGAGGAATTAGTTGTACCAATTTTTGTTTCGTTTTAACTAGTGTTTAAGCCAGGTTCACCAACCTTTTTTAAACGGAGAGCTACTTCATGGGTACTGAGTCATACGAAGGGCTACCAGTTTGATACGCTCTTCTGAAATAACAAATTTGCCCAGTTTGCCTTTAGTTATACATTATTAATAATACTCATCTATGTGAAGACACTAATCACGTAAATGATTTCTCACAATAATTAGCAACAATGACAATAAGGAGGGAAACGTATCGATATTCAGCATTTTAAGCTCAGTAATTGTCACATTTTTAGATGATCACTTACATCACTACATTTCATAGGAAAAAAGCAACGTGGGAGACTTTTTGCTGGCTAGCAGAATGAGTTTTTACTACCGTTCCCACATACACACAGTCACACATAAATTTACAGATACCCTTATACACAGTCACACACACAGCCACCTTTACACACTGTCACACTCACATAAATACACACACAACCACCCTTACATACACTGTCACACTCACACACACAGCCACCTTTACACACAGACACAGGATACACTTACACAGACACTAACACACACATTGACACACACACCCTGTAGTGTACACACTGACATACACTTCCATATATTGACACATACTTACACACACACACACACACATTTCTTTTTAACCCCCCCCCCCCCGCCCCCCACACACACACACACACACACACACACACTTATGCTGTCTCCCTCCCTGCTTAATTACCTTTATGTGTGTCAAAGCCATGAAGCCAAAGGGTTACAAGGAGAACAGACTCCTCTGTGTGTGTTGCATCAGAGGAGACAGCACTGCCCATTCAAGTTACTAGTAGGCTACTTACACAAATGTTATTATTAGTATCTTATTCATTTTTACTCTTCTGTGTTCTCTTCTTTTTTTCCTTCTCCTCTTTTCTCCACTCTTCAGTATTATACAGCGCAGTCATTTTTCTGAATCTGAAATTAGACATACCTAAAGGTGAATAAATGGTTAATAGCCATCCATCTAATTTTCCAATTTATAGATTTCCAAAATTTCCAGATAAAATTGTTCATTTATAAATTTCTAATTTATTCAATTTGAAAAGCTTAAACATGCAAAAACATGTGCATGCTCACTCTTTTGTAATCTATCAAATATATGCAGATTTGATTGGGCTGGACAATAACGGACACTGGACCCACACAGAGATAACAAGCATTTCCCACTAGCAGTGCTTTATCATGGGCAGAGGGAGGACAAAAAAACAACAACAAACCATATAAATATTATTAAGTGTGAAACTAATTGGAAACGGTTCAAAACTACGACACACTACTAATTGGCAAAAACTGGACATAAATAGTAAGAGGTAAGACGTTACCCACTTAAATAGTAGGAGGTAAGACGTTACCCACTTAAATAGTAGGAGGTAAGACGTTACCCACTTAAATAGTAGGAGGTAAGACGTTACCCACTTAAATAGTAAGAGGTAAGACGTTACCCACTTAAATAGTAAGAGGTAAGACGTTACCCATATAAATAGTAAGACTTTTCTACTTTAAAACAGCAAACCTGAGTGACACACACACACACACACACACACATGAGAACAAGTAAGTCAAAACTATGATACAATTTTGAAATATTGAGCTTGATATATAAAGAGACAGACATGAGGGTATGGAAAGAGAGAGACAGACATGGATAAATACACACACATTATTTAGTAACACATCGCAACAAAGGTGACACACAACTGAGAAAAAAACTGAGTAATCAGCACTATATAAACATGATGTGCAGCGCGGCTGCCCCTACACCAGGACACTACAATTGCAACTGGTGAGTCGACACCATTTGAACCAGACTGATAGCAGCGCCCTATGTGTGCTTTTCAATGCATGCGAGCAATATTTCAGTGTAAACCATTTAACATATGATCAATGTGGTAAGATGGTGTGTGTGTTGGTGTTAATAATCATGACTTCTGATTCAGATATACGGTACTTTAAATTCCCTCCTCAAGAACGATTAAAGCATTCACTAGTATGTCCAATCATGAATCAGATATCTACAAATAAAACATGTTTGTCTTTCTGTTTACCAAGTTCTGTCACTGTGAGCATGATCAGCTGTGCTTTGGGCCATTTCAAGTGACACTGTGGACACTGCTACTACAATATTGACCTGTCTATAAAGGCAGGGGATTTGTAGCTTTCTTTCAGGGATGGATCCTCCTCCTCCTCCACAGAAGACAGTCTAAGTGTCCCAAGCCAAAGAAGAACATACAGATGCATGGGGACTTTAAAGTCACACTCACATTCTAAATCACAAAGTATTTATATGGGTTGTCATAGGGCCATGTTTTAGCAGTGGGATTCTGAGTGTACGTCTGTATGCTCATAATTTTTAAACACAAGGTCAGGGGTTGAGGTAAAAATCTCTCTATCATTTGCATGTAAAATATTTAGATGTCTGAATATGCAAAAAAAAAAAAAAAAGGAATAAATTAGTCTCAGTCATTTGCAAATATAAATATTCCAAAGCTTATGCCAATTAACCAACTGTGCATGCACATTCATGTGGTTAGCTAGTCAGACTGTACATGGGCAGACTGTTTTCCCTCTCGGCCATGCTTTTGCCAAATATTTAACATCGGACATGAGGTAATTTTTTACCGGCTTGTCTGTAAAATACCGGCTAGGTGGAAACCCTATTTGAGAAAGGGCCCAGAATGTCCAATTAGTTCTGTACCCCATGATTTCTGACGGTGACTCTATATTTCCTTTTGATCAAAACCAAAAGTACTTTACTTAAAAACAAACATTATTGTGAATTTTACAGATGTAGAGTTTTGTGATAAACTAATACACAGCAAACATAATAAGACCACTGCAAAGAAGCACACTTGTTTTAAGGGACAAAGGAGTATGGAGATAATGTATTTTTGCACCTTTGCTAAAAAAAAAAAAAAAACAAGGGCTCGTACCTTATATACATAACTCTACTGTGCTCTCTTTGGAAGAGTTAATTAAGCTAGTTTCATAATGTGAATGCAAAATGATGTGTGTCTTAGCACCTTGACAACCAAGGACGTACAAGGTACAGCCTGTGTCTACATACATACACTTGGTGACAAATGCTGTACACTGTACGTCCTGTGTTTCAATGAGATTTGGAAGTGCTCACATCTGTCGCTCCAGGTGTGTTGCTGAAATGGCTCGATGTCGAGACATTCAGCAACACTTAAATCACTGGGGCACTGTGTGATCACTCCCTGGAATATATGGCATTGCCCTGCTCCTGGAAAGAGCTTCGGAAGAAATCACTGATCACTCTGTGGGGAGTTGCTAGACTGCCTCTAGAGTCAGGCAGCAATATCCAAGTAAAAAAGAACTTTAGGGTTAGGCTACGGTTAGGTTTAAGGTTACAATATCACTCTATAATTAATTCGGGGAAGAAAATAGTTTGGGGACAAAAAAAACAAAACAATGCGCCACTTTAGGTTATTGCCCTATAACTTGCAAAAAAACAGCAGAAAAACATTGTTTTGTTTTTCTAAACTCAGGACAAATAATAGAACCTATTATAGTAGTTATTTCATGTGTAGATAAAAGATTTTTCAAGTAAAAGTTTTTAAAAAAAATATTTTCCATTTTTTTATTATAGTAATCATAGCATATAATCAAAATAATGGTATCTGAAGAAAGCCATTGTTATCTCCCCAAAGAATAATATATAATATGTGTTGGTACATTAAAGGAGAAATAGGAAAATTCCACCTAAACACACTGCAGAAGTGTTAAAACAACTTATGTCACCAGGATAGAGACAAGGGTAAGACCTGGCCAAAAGGACCAGTCACCAACTATTTATTTACAAATCCGAATTGTCTGATACAGGGTTTGTTTGCAAAGCTCCGCTCTCTTTGGGTTTGTCACTATTGGGGTTCATACATTTTACGGCACCTCAAATACTTTCGATGCAAATAGTGTTTAGGCCTTTTACCCAAGACTGATTTACATATGTATAACTATATTTTGAAAGGATTATTTAAACTGTTATACTTTTAAAAAGGTCAATATAAAATAAATGTTTAGATCCAAATCAAATGTAATTTATCTTCTTAAGATGGTAAGACCAGTGCCATTATCATGATCAGTATAAAGTAATAGTCTGTTAGGAGAAAGGTACATTATCTCACATAGTATGGGCCTTGTGAAGTAAACTATTGCCATTCTGAGTTTAGCCATCTTTAAGATTTTGAAAGGATTTATGACTGGAAAAATTGCTGATGGAAACGCCTATTGGCACAATGTATGTTATGTTTATGGTTATGTTCCATAGATAAATAAAATGTGTAGGTATTCAGCCCAGCCAGTCTGTCATTATTTTTCGATTTTTTGGGAGTTAGTCTTAAAGAGAAACTAATACTTTAAAAATATTACTTTGCTATATTTAATTTGTATATAAAATTCATAGAGCTTCGTTTATTTCGCTTTGCAGTTTATATTTTTGTTATACAGAGTCAGCTGCTGCTGGTTTATCATTTTATAACACACATCCCCCGCCATTGTCTCTCTTGTACATTTGGTCAGTTCAAGCTGTGTCCTGATTGGCCTCAATGTGTTCTCAGCCCTGACCTTTGATTTCAAATAAGTGGGGTTTTTTCCCCCATCTCTCTGCAACTCTTATTACTTGCTACTTCTAAAATGCTCAGTACCAAAAGACAACACAGGCAAAATCCTTTCATTTAACAGAAAAAAAAATATTTTATAGGAGAGCTAGTTAGACAAAGACGTTACTGCCCCTTTAATCTTTCTTGACGAACTGTTACTTTGTTGATAAGTGGAGAGTAAATATTAGCAACAGTGGGAGACTTGTTCTCTCCTTTACCTTTGGTAAACAAGTAACTGTTATAATTGCCTTTTAAGCCGTTTGCGGAGGGAAATTGGAGTAAATCAGTACGATTAGTTCCATTTATTTTGTAAAACCAACATATTCTACAAGGTTGCACAACAGGCAAACACAAATAGCAACATGCATTTTAGCCCGTCGACTTGTATTTATGATTTCTGCATAACTTTTGTCATGTTTTATGTCTTTTACCTTCAAATATATGGGTGATTTGTGATACTCTTAATATGCAGATGTCCCATATGCCAAGTCATGGGTCATGTTTGTGTCTTGATCCCTGTTATGACTTTCTTGATTTCATTTATAACATTTAAAATCCTATAATAGAAAAATAAAATGAAAAAAAAAAATAAGAAAAGGAACTTCTATGTGTTTGTTTAACTGGTGGCCCAACTATGATATACTTATATTCTCATTTTGGGGCATATCTCTGCATAAAATAATGCAGGTTTCTTGCAACATTAAGAACACATTTTTTAACTAAGGAAAATATATCATCTTGGGCTTGGATAAAGTTGTTATGGAGCAAATGAATGCATTTAAAGGCATTAAGGTGTTAAAGAGGTCAGCTCTCTCTTATACATCCTACCTTTAATGCTACCCCCATTATTTTGAGTTAAGGACATGCTGGGCAGTTGCATTTCTGAGTGTAAAACCCTGCTGTGCATTTTACACATTTTTACATTTGTAAAAGTTGACTGATGAGTGGAGTCTGCCTATTTGATTGTATGCTCAGTTATGCAAAACCTGTGTATTTTGATCATGCAAAAAATATAGAAAACTAATAACAGTTTGCTCCTCCCAATTTTATATATATATATATATATATATATATATATATATATATATATATATATATATATATATACACACACACACACACAAATAATAGTTATGAGCAGACCATTAAATATGTTAACCAAATTAAGTGAGTTGTTAAGCAAATACAATTATCCAGATCTGCCATTGTATTATTTCCTCAATTCTTGTACTCACATAAAAGAAACACAGATGTATTCACAGTCAATGTTAAGGGCTTAATATCTGTAAAAAAAATTAATAAATAAATAAATTGGGGAGCACACTCCCTGGTGTTCACAATAATACATACATATATTTATGAGTGACCATTTCGTGAAGGAGGGTGTTATATATTTACAAAGCAATAAAAATACTTAAATAGCGTAATGACAAGGGAAACTGGGGTATTGGGTTGCCAGAAAAGGTGTCAAAGGTGTAATATTATTATAAACAAAGCAATAAGGGCATCCCAAGAACCTTTGTGTGGATGTCAATAATCATGAAGACTTCAAAATAAAATATGTAAGGCTATGTTAAACAGATTATATCTACTGCAGCAGTTCAAATGTTCATGTCTGGATGGATTACCCTATTTGTTATGTAGATGCTGTGCAGTAGCCATTCCAATAATGTAGCATCAAAGGGCAGGTCTACCATATGGTAATTAGCTGGAGATAATTAGTGCAACAGTTTTTGTATCCTTACTTTAATTACTGTTTCCCCTCGGGATGTATCTTTTTCTTTTTATTTGAATGGCAATTGCTCCAGTGTACTTCTTGTATATTGATAAAAATGAGCTTAATAAGAACATGTGTAATTGTGACTTTGCTGTTCATACACTAACATTTATTTATATAGTGCCAATAATTTACAGAGCATATAGGGGGACTACATCCTAAGCTAGACGAACAAGAACAGACTGATACGTGAGGTATCCCTGATCACAAGCTCACACTCTAAGCCTGCTCACATTTTTATGCATATGACCAAGCTCTGAGGCAAATGTCAGCACCATATCCACCCTGGAAGTGGTACTTTAAGGATCCCCCACTGTAACAAAAGGAAAGGTGGGCACAGCTCATTTAGAGTTTACATTTGTAAAACAGTCAGAGAGAGAGAGAGAGAGAGAGAGACACACCACCCATGTCTCTGATTTGCATAGCCGGCCTGGATTAGCCCAGACAGTTTCTCATGCTGCCCAACCAAGGTGCTCTGACTAATTAAAAACTACAAGTAAATGTGTATGAGGTCTGTTCAACAAAGAGTGACTAATGGTAATGAATGTACAAGGTGGTTAAAAAAAAAAAAAAAAGAGATTAGTAGAATTTGAAAAATAGGCATATTGAAGATTTTTTCCAACTTGGCTATTAATGCCTCATTCTTACAGTTCTCTTGTCTGCTCGGTGTTATTGAGAAGACCCCACTGAAAAGAAAAGAGTAACTGGAAGCAACCTGGGCCCTGAGACAAACTGCAAGCTAGTCACGTGGTTATTTACCACAGTGTATTTATTTATTTTAAATTTATAAAGTGTTTTACCAGGAAAAATACTCTGAGAGCAAAGTGGGTATGAAGTAGGCAAGCTAGGTTAAAGAGTATGCTCAGAGGCAAGCATCAGCCAGCTTAGCTCTTTTAACAGCTCCCAGTTGCAATGGAGGACAAAGCATAATGGATTATACAGTGTATAGTTTTCCTAAATGCAAAATTAAAGTTAGTGCAGTCATACAAACTATATATTATTTTGTAAGGAAATGTATAGCTTTTTTTTGTAAATTTTAAATTATATATATTTATATAAAATATTAAATATAACAAATAATACTAAATAAATTAATACAGGGTCAGAACATATACAAATAAATGTAAAATAATAGACAGCTCTTTTTGATACAAATGTTTTGTTTTTTAATTGGCCACACTCCTTGTTTACATTAATTATGCCAGAAGTCATGAGTACTTAAGGAGTTAAAATGTCTGTATAAGTTATGCAGTTTTACCTATTACCTACCAGTCCAGTAATACTCACTGGACTGGGCCTGTTTGCTGACTGACTGTTCAGTTACTACCTGAAAAATAAATAAAGCATGAAAGAAAGAATTGTAAGAGAAGAATTAAGAAGAATGACTAAACCTATTATATTAAAACTTATTGAACCAACTGTTATGTGTTGTGTGACTATTATCCCCGACTCCCTGTGGATTCTAAGCTTGCAAGCAGGGCTCTCTAACTGATGATCAGTCTGTCCCTGTTTCACTCACTTAGTATGTAGTTCCTCCATATACCATAATTTTCTCGAATTTAAGACTACCTTGATTATAAGACGACTCCCAAACTTTGAATATTGATTTAAGAAAAAAATACAAAGCCTGAATATAAGACTACCCTATAGGAAAAAATGTTTTACTTGTAAATTTTCACATGTAAACTGCTTTTTCATAAATATTCAAAAAAAAAATGCATTTCTTGTCTTTAATTCCTTTTATTTGCCAATCTGCCCCCCAGACTTAGCCAATGCTCTCCCCACACCGCCATCTGCCCCCCAGACTTAGCCAGTTCTAAGCCCATGCTGCTCCCCCCAGACTTTGCCCATGCTGCTCCCCCCAGACTTTGCCCATGCTGCCCCCAGACTTAACCCTGCAGATGTGCGCAGACAGCCTCCGATGCTGCCCGTCACTTCCGGGTCTTCTATGACGGACCGCCGGAAGTTCATGGTTTTCGTCATAGAAGTTCTGGCGGAAGTGCCGGGTAGCAGCGGAGGATGTCAGCACAACACCGGCTGCCTGCGAGGGGATCCACATCCCCTGCAGCTCTGCGGGGGACCTGGATCCCAGTCTTATAGTCAGAGCTCTATTTGAGGTCTGATTATAAGACAAACCTTGAATATAAGACGAGGGGACTTTTTCAGAGCATTTGTCTGAAAAAAACCTTGTCTTATATTCGAGCAAATATGGTATATGCTCTACCTAGCACTACATAAATGGTTGGTGCTATATAAATACATGTTAATTTAACTGTTACACAACACTTTAAGTATGACAGGGATAAGGTGCTCAATCCATAATTTTTCATCACTATAGTTTAGTTACTTAGTAGAGATGTTGCAAGCTAGGGAAATGGTGGAAGACAAAATCAACTGTTTAAATGGCATATTGGCAACTGCTATGTACTCCCATACATGTATGTTTATATTAAGTCGTATAGATTTGATATAGTGTTAATATCTATTAAAAATAACAGAGTAAAGCTTGCATACAGCGTGATTTCAAACAGTAATCTAGCAAATTATATATCTGAGAATAAATGTGGTTATCATAAAGAGTCAGTTACTCACACCATGAATAAGAGATAGCCATGGTTGCCAACATCGGCTGTGTTTCCAGGGACACATGTTTGTTCCACATATGCAGAAAGACCATACAAAGTGCAGCCTGGAAATCTATAGAAGGCATATATGCACAGACACAATCCAATTAATTCATCATGGTAGGTCCTGTGAGATCTCCACCCTGATTAATTAATTGGATTCTGTCTGTGCATATATCCATCCTACATACTGCAGGGCTGCACTTTACATGGTCTTTCTGCAGCATGCGGAACAAATAGGTGTCCCTGCAAACATGACCAATGTAGGCAGCTATGGATACCCATACAGCCTAGCGTGGTGTAACAACATGTAAAAATGCAGGCAAAAATAAATCCATTATAGTAGGTCTACCAAATAGAACGTCTGAGCCATTGGGTCAATTTATCAAAAAAAATATGTATTAGTTAATAGTAACAGGTGGGTGCATCGTCAAAACATCAAATCTAAAATAACACCCAACCAAACACAAACAAATGTACCCTACATAAAACAGAACAAAAACAACACACAATAAAACCACAAATGAATTCCCCCAAAAATCCAAAGCTCAAAAACACAATAGCAACAGAAAGCAGCTGACAATAAATTTGCAACGCACCTAGCAAATAATAATGACAATAAAGCAAAAATAAAATAAATATATTGTATATATGCTATAGCAAGTAATATAACTATTTATCAATGGTAAATGATGTATTGGACAGTTTAAGTCTCCCATATTTAGTGTTGTGCAACAGTCAGTTGTTCTTTTTTTACTATAAGCTTTAAAGTAATAAACGCATTATTCTTTTCATCTACTTTATTCTACAGGACAGGAAAAAAAAGGTCAATCCTAAACTTGCCTCCGAGAATGCCCCAGAGCAAATCGCGTTGGGATTCTCTACCTAAAGCTTTCAAGGGGCTCACAATATAAACAAATGTTTCTCACATATTCTTTTCATTGATATATTTTTGTAAAATGCCTTTGATTATATATTTTTTTGGTTTGTATTATTAAACATATGTATACGTTTGTACATGAATAGATCATTTCAAATTTCACTTTTCTACACTGTAACTCCTAATGGTAATTCTCTGATGTCTTAATGCTGTAATCATCTTGTGTTAAAACTTCAAACATTGTCAAGGATTTATACAAAGCTAGTCCAACATATCAAAAGATGGAGTGAAAAGCTTCGAAACACAGAAGACGCGTCTCGACAAGCATTTAATTAGGTTCAAATCCCCTGTGTGGCAAGACATACCAAGTTAGCTTTAAGGCTACATTATAGATCATACAGGTAAAAAACAGAATGGCGCAGGATAGTGGGTTCCTTTTAGAAAAAAAATTAAAACACAAAATAGTGCAATATGCAAGAAACACAGGAGGGATCTGGTGATTGAGGTACTATATGCACTCACAAGTGTAGGCAAATAATATTCATATCTGCTGTGTTGTCTTCAAAGTGATATTTAATAACATTAGTCTGAAAAAAAAAAAAAAACACACATGTGCAGGACCAAAAACAATGTTGGAATAACCCCTGCTGTGCAGAATCAGACTCACAAGATATATAAGTTAAAAGCGCATAAAAATTCCAATGAAGTACAGGTACACAATACGACCGTATTTTCTTGGAGGTGTAGAAATGATCAGGAGGCAGCAGATGTGTCCATCAATCAGAGAGGGGACTGCAGCCAAAATTTGTAGTCTCTACGCGTTTCACGGGAACCTCTGTCGCCGCTTCATCAGGAGAGAATTTAGAAGATGACCGGACTTGTCTGGAATCGTGGTTTACATTATAGATCAGCAATAAAGACTGACTCTATGCTCAGGGTCTAGACTTGCTATGGCATATTGTAAAAATATTACAAGTATTGCATTATTAAATCTTGAGTCATGCGATATTACAAACATCTGCTCCCCTATATACTTAACATCCACGATATATTCTAAACTACAACAAAGTGATTTGGACATTGTGTGAACACCATATTGCAGACACTTTGTAAGGTTACATAGGATCTGGTTGTGCACTTTCTGCTGCTTTCACTTGAACTGGTTTTGCTGCATTTGGAAGCCATGATGCACCTCGCAGTAATGTATTTTCCAAAGACGATTGCACAAAGATAATGCTACAATGCTTAATCTGCGGCTGGACATTGTGCGAATGAGCGTTATGCGATACATATCTGTATTTTAATTTCCTTGTGCAGAGATTCACCTCTTTCTCCTTTTAATAAATCAGAACCAACTGCAGTACAGGCTTCATGGACGCTATCAACAGTGAAAATGCAAAGTAAAAATATCATTAAAAGGTTCTTTACTCAACCCCAAATTTGTTTGAATGCACCTTTGAAGTGATACATTTCAGGTGCACGTATGAGAAGTAACAACTTCCCTAAAATCCTTGATCTTCAAATTAGAGGGATTCATCTTCATCAGAGCCTCATGAAAAGTACATAGCTCAAGTGATAACAGTTGCACATATTCCCAGAGTAGGGTTTAAACCCCAGATTCCACCAAATATAATGGGGACTTGACTCTAGAGAACCTAGAAGTTGCTTGGTAAATAGTTAAAGGGACTCTGTCAACCTGAACATTACTTACACTGTCAATGTATAGAATCAAATAAATGAATGTCTATATAGTGGGCTTTTTGTAAGTGTTTTTATCAGAAATGTAGTGCAGTTGAGCTATAATTATTGTCTACCCATATGTACGCCAGTAGTCCAAAATTAAAAAAGTAACCTAATTATTGTTTAAGAATTTTGTTGCAGGCTATGTATTTATAAAAAAAAATAAAAAATAAAAATCAGGCCTATTTTAGATTCCTTTATTTGGCTACGATTCTCTGCCACTCCTAATCTGGCGTTATTTGCGCTGACCAGAATGTCAAAATGTGGGAATAAAATGTTGCATTTTGAGAATAAATTTAAAAAAAAATGCAGTTTTTAGATGTATGTTTTAAATGTGTCTGTAGAGTCTCCTGCTTATGACATCGCCTTGTGGCTTGATATTCAAATTACACATTTCTAATGGAACAGGTCAATTTACATATCAAGCCACAGGTGAAGTCAATTATCTGCCCACAAAACCGAAATAAACACCCAGTATCCTTTATTTAACTGCATTCAGCTGCAAAAAACACCCTGTGTTTGTACACAAAAGGACTACTATAACAGGAAGAATAGATATGTAAATATTGCTGAAAGGATCATTAATATTTACAGTATAATAATCTATATGAGCATTCCAACCATATCACAACTAAAAGATGTGCTAGAGAAACAATCTCCAAATGGCTCACAAACATTTAAATTATTCTTAAAGGGGGACTGAACCCTAAATTATTTTTTTAATGAGGCAGAAAGTTCTAATTAAATAATTCTAAAATGTATGTATTCACAGATATCGTGTTTGCGGCTTCTACTGGCCTTCCCCACTCAGCTGTCAACATTTGTCTGGGGCCTGGGAGGCATTAAAAAGCACACGTCTGTGGGTTTTTGGCTTGTCAGACAGGTTTTTCATGGGTTGAAGGATAAAACTTACCAGGAAAGGTTAAAGCATCTTAACATGTTTGGCTTTGGAGAAATATGAGACAGGGGGGATATTATAGAATCATTTAAGTGCGTAAATGGAATCAACACAGTAAAGGAGGAGAGTATATTTAAAAGAAGAAAAATTACCATAACAAAAGGATATAGTCTCAAATTAGAGGAACACATTTTTAAAAGCATTATCAGGAAATATTAATTTACTGAGAGAGTAGTGGATACATGGAATAGCTCTCCAGTAGAGGTTAATACAGTGAAGGAATTTAAGTATGCATGGGATAGGCATAAGGCTCAAATAATCAGAAATTGGGCAGACAAGACTGGCCCAATGGTTACCGGCCAACACATTCACATTCTGTTTTACTAAGTCTAGATTTATTTCTGTTATTTACTATTTATTATCCATTGTCTTGTTATTATACATATATAAATAAAATAAATCAATAAAAAAAATGCATGTGGCAGATATCAGATTATTCTACTTCTTATATTTTACTAACTCCATTGTTCAGAATCCCAGGATTAAAGTAGGAGGTTCCTACTAATTTACTCTAATAACATGATTTCAAGGTTGACTGCTGAACCATTATATGTCAATCAGATCTATGAACTATTTAGTATAGCACCTCTATAAACTGGGTATCTTATCTACAGTGATGTCAGTGGCACTCATAGGCAGCATCTCTCAATAGCCCTCCAGATTTATGGGCACTGTGATCATTGTTATAGGCTTTCATGGCCTCCTCTTCTCAAGGTTTCTTATGATTACACAATGTCTGTTGTATGGTATTCATTGGTTTAGATTCAAATGTAAACCTATAGTATGAAGTCTGTATTAAGGCAGAACTTTCAATGCAGCTCCTCTAGCTAGCTCCATTTAAGAGTCAAGAACAATTGATACAACTATCCAAATGTAAATCCCCCTGCCCCGCAAATATCTCCCCCAGGGTTGGTCTGTGGCTTTGTGTGAAAATGTAAGTGACATTAACTCTTTGTTGTGTATTGGGAGTAAAGAGAGGGTGGGTAGCAGTCAAAGGAAGATTCTCTGTGGGGGAAGGGATGGAGCAGATGTCCTGTTTTAGTGCAGGAATCTGTCCTTCTGTATAACAAACCATTTGGTACATCAACAGCACACACTGATTTGTCACAGAAACCAACATTGATTTGTACAATTTGTCAAACTCATATTTTTTTTTTTTTTTGTAATTCTTTTTTTATTATTAGAGATGCAGGATAAAAAATAGGTATCAGATTGCATAATGCAATTATACCGATAGTGAACATCGAAATATCAATATATACGTACAAATAACATATCTCAAGTCTTTAAATGCATCCCACCTATGCATTTAAATGTACTGCACGCTCCATTTAAGGGATTCCCAATTTTTTTTTTTTTAAACACTAATTTATAAAATGTTGCTGTAGAACCAGCATATAGAACAGGGCCATCCAACATATCCATCTTCTCATTAGCCTTATAAATGTGTGGCTTTATTTGAATAAAATAGACTCCAACAGTTTTTGAACTGCATTTATATTATTGCTAAATAGACAAAAATTTTATGTGACTAAAACTTTTCTTCACCATTACCTAAATAAAAATCAATACTGAAGCTCCACACACATGCATTTTTGATCACTGGGCCAACTTCAGAAAAAGTTTGAACATCCCCGATATAGAACATGCAAGTAACTGGTGAAGTCTACATTTAGTGGAATTAAAGAAACTTAATGTCAAAATAATGACTGGCATAGGTTGCGCTACCATTAACACAACCGGAGGATCTGCTCTCACTGACCCATAAAAAGAAGAATTTAGGAACCAATGTAAATGTTGCACAATAACATTTATTTTGTTTCAAATTTAATTGAAATAGATTTTAAATGTTTTTGTTATGTTTATTTTGTTTAAAATATTGGAAGCTATTCATTAAAAGCAAGGTGCAGGTGAGTAACAGGTGGGGTGAACACTTCCTCAATATGTAAAGTTATAAGAATGCATTATGCAGGGCCAGTTGATCTCTTCCAGCAAGAGAAACTCACCAGTTTTTCCCTGCACAATGCATAGCTAATTTAAAGGAACTGTATTATCTAAACATTGTTTTATTGTGACTGTAGAGAATAACTGATTGGAAATGAGCTATACAATGTGTTAGCAAAATTGCAAGTAAATGCTGAAAATAGGAGAAAAATATGTTCTATTTGTGTCTGTGGAGACTCCTGTTTATGACATCACTTGTGGCTTGATATTTTTATTTTCTCACAATCTAGGCATTTGCTTCCAATTTTACGAACATAATGTATGGATAATTTTCAATCAACAATGACATGTTCACCTCAACTCTCCTGCACCTCACCTTTAGTGACCAGCTCCTATTATGTTGCTTAGTAAAGAGTAAAAATCTATCACTAGTGTTAGAGAACTGTCCCCATCTTCTGCCTTTGGGAATTTGTTCTTAGGGTGATCAGACTACCTTTAACAAAATGACCACATCAGGAATGCTTCCAAAAAAATATCAGATTTAGATATCCATAGGATAAAATGAAGACTCCAAAAGTATATCTCACATTCCCAAATAAAACAGTGATATGGTCATCCCTGTTTAACATTAGATGATACAGAAAACTGTAAACTTCATGGATACATTAAACTTAGTACAGCCCTGCATGTACAAAAACAATGTTTCAACTGCTGCAGAACCTTGTGTTCAGTTTATGCAATCCATGTTTGTCACTTCCACATATTATTATAAAACACATGTCACCTTTTCACTTAACATATATAGACACTTCTTTGTAAATGACAGTGCTTTAAAAGCAAATTAGTATTATCAATAATAGTTTTAAAAAAAATAGTTCCAATACTAATATAATGGAATAAAAGGTTGTAGTGGTAGCACGTTTAAAGAAAAACAAAACAAAACTGGAGTTTAGTCCTCCTCCTATCAATGTGATACCATTGGCACTCCAGCTGATGTGGACTGCAATTCACATGATGCACAGTCAGCCATCTAAACTGTAATCCACAGTTGTAGGACTGTCAACGGTTGGCATATCCCACTAGCACAAGACAGGCAGCACACCATGTCTCACTGCTGCACTGAAATTCAGTGTCTGATAATAAGGGTAGAGTTGCTGTTTCATAAAGGCATACAGCAGCCTCCAGCCCTCTGAAAGGTGTTTCCCAGGCCTCGCCTACTGGGGGAGGGGAATCACTGGCTGTTCATATAAGATCTGCGGGAACAATGAATGCGGCCAGAGACAGCGTGTCTGGGAAAGACCATAGAGGCACTCTAAGGTAAGCGGTCCAAAGCATGAATAGGAACTGGACTGGCAGTGATTGAGTGATGGGGGTCTTGGTGCAGACAAAGCTTTTAAATGGAGGGCTTATTTTCTGTCGAAGCACCGTCTGCAAGGGTAGAGAGGGGAATACCAGCAACAATTACTGGAGTCCAGAGCCTTTGTCCTCTTATTATAGTATCAACGTAGAACCTGTTCGTCCCATTTTTATTTCAAATCTTAATGTCATAAAGGGTGGTAATTCCCTGTGGACGCTATAGTGATTCACGTGTTTAGTGAAACATGCAAATCTGCTGGGTTGTCCTCACTTGGTGTGGCAGATCTACTCCTCCTCCTCTGCATATTTTAACCAGTTTTCTCTCTTCACCTTCTCCCTTTTTGTGTTTAGGCTGGTCTTGTGTTCCATTTCTTCTCTGCCCCAAAACGTGCAACTTATGTAAGGAGAGAGGCATAAGGGCTTTCACTTACCCCGCAGCGAGTCATTACTGCCTGCGTAGTGTCCACTACTTTCTCCAACTATCTTCTGCTGTTGCTGCCCTTCCTCCATGGTTACTATTATTAATCTTCTGCAGGACAATGGATTTTGGCTCTTACGGTACCCACTACTTCTACGATGTGGATCTGAAGGAGGACTTTTACCGATGCATTGCTCCAAGTGAGGATATCTGGAAGAAGTTTGAGCTTTTGCCTAGTTGCTCACTGTCATCTACAGGATGCATGGGTGGGAGTGGTACAGACTGGGGGACAGATCTGATGGATTTGGGATGGGAATCGCCGGTGAAACTTTCTGGATTGAGCTCTGTGGTCCTCTTGAAAGACTGTATGTGGAGTGGATTTTCTACGCGTGAGCGTCTGGAAAAGGTGATAAATGAGCGAATAGCGGGTGCAAATTCGTGGACAGGAAATGGTACAAAGCCTGCTCAAGAACCTGATCCACACGAGACAGGGATTGACCATTCGGAGCTGGCTGCCCCAACACCTCTAATACCTGCTGCTGCTCCAGGAAAGGTTCAACACTCTTCTGGGTCAGAAAGCACTAGTGACTCCGGTAAGAGCATTTGTATACTGCATACATTCTAATGGAAAACATGTTTGGTATATTTGAGGCTTCACACTGCAGCTCAGGAAATCAATGTGAAGATAAAGCCATGTGACAATACATGTGCTAATTCCCACACTTCAAATATAAACCTACCACTGCAGATCTAAGATGTAGGTCAACTCTGCCAACACATGGGAGATCTAATCAAAGTATGTCGGCGAGATCAATATATCACATTATCCGTTTTGTACTCTGTGTTTATTGTAGGGGTAACGTGACACGCAGACCACTGTAACACTGGTAACTTCAAACCCACTGTTACAGGGATGGGCAACACGGGTTGCCTTAAGGCACGTGGCTTAAGTGTAGAATTGAAATGTTAAAAGCAAACACACTTATTATAGCATGTGATGTTTTAGTAATACGTACCAGACACTTTTTATACTGTAAATACCATCTGTGTGGGTTTTCTATAATCAACTACCTTATGAGCATTTGTATAGGACACACCTGGTGACTGGTAGTGTTTAAAGAGCTTCATTCTCAGAGGAACGCACAGAAACGCGTGTGTAGTATTCTTTGGGGGGGGGGGGGGGGGGGGGGGGGGTGTTTAATACTCTGCTCTAGCTGCAGTGGGCGAACTACATGTATTCCATGTTTTGGAGACTCTGGACTTGAGTCCACCTGTGTAAACGTCTATTGCTTCAGGCCACCTGACTTTCTGCCTAAAGTCAGAACAGTAAGCTGGAATAACAAGTGGTGTCGCTTGAGGTCTTCTAGGACCACCATGTAAGGGCAGATATTCCATTGATTAAGATCCTATTTATTTTTCTGTAACTTATTTAACTGAGTCTTCCATAACTTCACAGTAGGTCAAAAGCCTTGGTAGAATTGCACAACGTCTTGTATGGCACATGACTGGTAGTGTGGCATGGTGGAGTCTACATTTGTTATGGCCAGGATTATGTATGGTACACTGTCTTGGCAAATGGGACTCAGGGCAGATCTGAATGAGATGTTGTATTGTGTAGACAGGGCGCCCTCCCCCACCTCCAGAAGCTGTTCAATCTTTAAGAGCTTTCAGCTGCATGCTGCAGCCACATGGCCGGACAAAAAAAAGCAACAGCTTGCAGTCGGTGGGGTCAAACTGCTTGCAGCCAATTGGAATAGGGCCGGTGTTTGAACTGTGATCACACAGCCAATCCCTTTCTTGTTTCTGGGTGAGTGACTGGGTTTTATTAATGGGCAAATGAGCCGATTCACGTGAAGCCGCACTCTTACTTTGTTCTCTTGTTAATTCATACATACCCTCCCCCACACTCCGCCCAGTTTTACACAAGCTAGCACAATACTCACCGCTGCCAGGCCTTTTTGTTTACTTTTAACAGCTCCCATGCAATGCATTACACAACGTGAGATTACTTTTTTTCTAGTTCATTTCTGGCTAAACTTTAGTTTGCAAAGCTGTCTCTGGTAACTTAACATTTGCATAACAGAATATCTTGGTTTATTAACATACCGAAAGACCCATGAATGCTCCAATTAAGAGGAATGTAAAAACACAAAACATAAACCGATAAAAATGTCTTATGTCTACAGAGCAATTGCAACTTACATTTTTTTTTTTCCAATCTTAATTTTTTATGTAAAGCTACGAGTAAAAAAAAATTTCAGATTTCTTTGTCAGGTGGTAAAGTGCAAGTTAAGCTTTTTATGTTTCTACTTATCAAAAGCTACCTCAAGAAAATGTGACTACGTGTGCCATTAGTTTGTTGGGGGGTGGGGGTAAACAAAACAAAAAACTTCACAAGACCCCCAAGTATTTTTTTTTTTTTTTTTCAAACTTTAAATATAGGTCAATCAAGTGAAAGTAGGAAAACATGTTTTGTGTGTAAAATATAGATATCCTCCCCCCACGTCTGAACATCTAATTAATAATTTTATTTTTCTCCACCAGAAGGCGAGATTGATGTGGTGACTGTAGATAAGAGGAAATCCTATGGTGACCGGCAGCCTGTAACAATAGCGGTGCTAGCCGATCCACTGGACACTTCAACAAAACTCTTCTTCCACATTTCTATCCATCAGCAACAACACAACTATGCTGCCCCTCCTCCTGAGCCTAGTCCATCATCTCCTCCCCAAGACAGTCCTATCACAGAAGAAGAGCCGGGTGAGGTGAGTGCTCTCTCTATGCAACCATGCAGCCCACCTACATCCAGCTCTTCCCTTCCTTCTGGAAGTTCAGATAATGAGGACATTACAAAGCGCAAAAATCATAACTATATGGAACGCAAAAGAAGGAATGATCTGCGCTCACGTTTTCAGGCATTGAGAGAATTTGTACCAGGCCTAGCCAAAAGCTCCAAACCATCCAAGGTGGTGGTTCTCGGCAAAGCAACTGAATTTCTACAGCGTCTTGTCACAGAGGAGCAAGAACTTCTGAAAGAGAAATTGAAGCTACGGGCCCGCCACAAACAGCTCAAGCGACGGCTCTCTCAATTAAAAGGACGATAAGATAACTTGAGGCAATATTTTGCCTTGCACATTTGCACATTCCTTGGGGAAGGGACAGACTTGTATGCACAAAAGTAACTACTTCAGACAGTGTTCTGTATAGCACAATGGGATTAGGGGCTTGTCCTATTTCAGGTGATTGAATGAATCCTGTGGTTTCACATTTGACTAATTTTTCTTTTTCCATCCAGATTTTTTTTTTTTTTTTTCCTTCTATTTAAATTCTCCCTCAGTTGCTAGCCAACTCTTGTGGTCCCTTCTGCAACATGACATGTCTTTGTACAAATCCAGGTCAAGGTTAAATCTAGGGATACGACAGAAGCTTTGGCATCTTCATTTCATTACCCTAGTAATTACAGCTTAATTAACTGCCCTGCATTAATCCTTCCAAATAGCATTTCTCTGCCTTTTTTTTTTTTTAACATCTCGGGATTATGGAAGCTTTAAACGGCAGAAGGTTGGCAGCACCTAGGAGGGGTTTTGATACAGTTTTTAAGTCTTGTAGCTTAGCACCACTATTACTCTGGTCCTTGGTAGGCTTGCTCTGCTGCATGCATCCAACCTGCCACAGACGGACCTCTTTCAATGTTTCTTTGTACTGGCAGAGAACTAAAGGATTTAAAGGGAGTGGTGTGTGTTTGTGTCAAAGTATTTCCTTGGGCTGAAGGGGATGGCCCTGGTCAAATGTGTACTGCTATATACCTCACTACTTTTTGTCACTTTACACTTTCTTTTGATATATATGTGTTTTTTTGTTTTGTCTTTAAACTTGCTGCTGACTGTCAGAATTTTGTACTAAAAGTTTATATACTGTATTTTTGTACATGGAGATATATTAAAAGTGTGTGGCTAAACAATTACACATTAAACATTCTTTAAACACTGTATTGTCAAAGGTTAAATACATGGGTCCTATAGGAATAGTGATAAGTGGGTTTTCTAGGAGAGAACTGGTAATCTGTAGACCTCCTTTAACCCTTTGATGCATGGTGCTTGCGTTCCAGAAGATACAAGCTGGTGAGGGGAGGGGGGGGGGGGGGGGGAGAGAGGAGAGAGAGAATGTTTATGATTCTTGACACGGGCTCAGAGCTTGAGGGGAGCCGTGATCAGCTGTTAAATGCAAGACATTCTTTGGTGGGGTTTTTTGGACCACAAATGGGACAACATAGAACAGGGGTGTCCAAGTTTATTCGGCAAAGGGCCACTTCGCTAGAAATGTATGCGTGCGCGGGCCGCATTCATTTCATTCAGAGAATATATAATTATATACGTGGTGTGTGTGTGTGTGTGTGTGTGTGTGTGTGTGTGTGTGTGTGTTACCCCACTTAACATGCACTCACATAGATACACATTTATACACATACACACAATATATATATATATATATATATATATATATATATATATATATATATATATATATATATACACACACACGTGGCTGTGGACTCCCGGTGCGCTTCTTCCCTTGCGCAGGGTAGAGGAGGGGATTTGTGCACTGCACACCGCACGGGAAGCTGTATCGGGGAACGAAGTTCCCTACACAGAGCGTGTAGGAAACTTCGTTTCCCCCGACACAGCTTTTCGTGTGATGTGCAGTTCGAGGTGCGGCTACCGGAGCAGAGCTCAGGCGGGCCGCACCTCGATGCCCGGCGGGCCGCATTTGACCCGCGGGCTGCACGTTGGATGCCTCTGACATAGAACATCCCAGCATCAGTAAGGGGTTAATTTAATGTAAATCATGTTTGTAGAAGGCTTGCATTTGATTACCACCCAAGCCCCCCCCCCCCCCCGCCCCAATAATTGAGATACCGTAAGCAGCTGGCAGGAAAAATTTTCTAGTCATTACCTAGTTCCAAAAATCTCTCACAACCCTTTTTAAAAGGATATACAACTTCTTTAAAATTCAAATATGGTATATTTTTTTTTTTAAGTCCTCTAATCAAAGTTCCACTTTAGTGTGCTCTCTTGCACTCTACCTCAGTTTGAACATAAGTTTACAGTAAATGAGTTGGTCGATCCATCACTTAATGATCAGTAGTTGAAAACCCTAACCAGGGGAAGATGACTTAAAACAAAAAAAAAATAATTGCACAGTATGCCCCCATTTTAGTTTTTATATAATTTTTTTTTTTAAGTTTCTCCTATGGATTGAGTCTCTTATCCTAGGTTTCCTGAGCATCTAATATAAGGAGGTGCACTGCATCCAAAATGTTATGCTTGGTTTTGAACGCTCCTGTTTTTCAATGTGATCAGCATGCACAAAATATAGCCTACAGCTACATTTACTTAGATCAGTGGTTTCCAAACTGTGTTCTGTGCCAGGAGGCATCATGGCTGGCTTACAAAAATGCTGCAATAGCCCCCTATGTACCATACTTGCCCAAAGACAAATGCTCTGAAAAAGACCCTTTATCTTCTAAGATCCAGATGTGCCTCAAAAGGACCTGAATCCTTCTTGAAGGTTGTCTGTACTTAAGTGCAGACATCCTTTGATGCAACCCACCACTTCTGATGTGAACACCAGGCTCAAGTGACCTACCATCGGTTCACTTCAAGTCCTGGCAGAAGTGTCGGGCAGCATCTGATGTCTGTGCGCACCGAACAACATACAGACCTCAACTAGATACCAGAAAAGTCTGTGGGTACATTGGCACTCCTGGGAGGCATGCAGACAAGTCTGAGGATCAAAATGGTAAATGCATTTCTTCAATAATGTCACTCCTGTCCCTTTACCAAAATGGTTTACTAACCACTGGATTAGTGGTCGAGTTACATCGTATGCCACAGGCAAATATTAATAAACTTTTCAATTATGCATTTGCACACATTTCTGATTATAAAATCTACATTTCACGTTACAAACTACCGCATGCTCTATAGAGAAAACTTTTTAGCAACTAAAATAAACCTTTCTCCCATCTTTTACAGGGAAATAATGTGTAGGCAGATATATATATATATATATATATATATATATATAATAAATTAGGGTGACGTGCATGCCATTGAATATGTAAATGGGCAGACTTGGTCTAATTATCCCTTAAACAAAAAAATTCTGTCTCCTTGTGACCATGATCTAAGAGTTCTCTGACTAATATGGTATAGAACCCAGTATAGCATATTACACAAGCTACAAGAGAAAATGCAACATAACATCTAACAAACTATGCACTGCAGGCATTATTGGAAATAGATGCTGTGAGTGGTGGGTGACAAGATTTCTGCTAGTAGCCATAAGGTGCCTGCTAAATGTACACACACACGAGAATATAGTGCTGTTTCTTTGACAGCTATTGATAGGGTCTGCAGATTGCAGAAAGAGCCTTTGGTGTGCAGCATCCCTTTTCTTTGTTCTAAATTGCCTTGTTTCAGCACCAGACACAATCTTACATAAATCATGTGGTTTGTCCTATAAATGCTGTGCCAACTTGTTTCTATAGCAACAGTTGCTGCAGACCAACATAGCTACTCCCAGTTGCTATTGGACAGTAGATGGTTCTCTGTTTCTATGGTATCAGCTTCATTTTCTTTGTTACTATGGGACCCTGTGCTGATACAGGGCCAGTTACCACAGGAACAGCCTCCATCTGTCTGGATAGCTTATCCGTTTGTTGCTAAGGGCTATGGTAAAGGAGATAGACTACACAAGTTGAACGTTGTTGCTAAGAGCACAGTTTTCTGAATCAAGCAGGAAGATGCTTAACTTATATATGGTTTTGAAATGCTTTGTGCATTGTATGAACCCATTTATAGAATATAGGGAAGCATTTTATCATAAATATTACAAACACTATTTAAATAAAAATGCAGCTAATACATTGAAAAAATAAATAACAATACAAGCAAGGTCACCTTTACAGAACCAGTAAGATTTTTTTAAATGATAAGAAGCTGATACTTTAGAACAGGGCTTGACAAACAATTTACTTTTAGGATCCAGACAATTGCACATCACTCAAACATACATAATCACGCATAGAGATTGCACATGCACACACTTCAAACATCTAATCAGTCACATACACACATATCCAGCCAGGCATCCAATCAGTCACATACACACACCTCACAGACATTCAGTCACATACACAGGCATTAACATACATACACCTCACGGACATCCAGTCACATATGCACACACACCTCACAGACATCCAGTCGCATATGCACACACCTCACAGACATCCAGTCGCATGCACACACCTCACAGACATCCAGACGCATGCACACACCTCACAGACATCCAGACGCATGCACACACCTCACAGACATCCAGTCGCATGCACACACCTCACAGACATCCAGTCGCATGCACACACCTCACAGACATCCAGTCGCATGCACACACCTCACAGACATCCAGTCGCATGCACACACCTCACAGACATCCAGTCACATACATACACCTCACACAATAAAATTTTAAAAAAAGGCTGACTTATTTGCGTAAACAAAAATTTCTAAATGTGTCCCCCCTCCCTGCTGCTTTACATCATTGCAGGGGAAGGGGGCATTTCTGCTGCAGTCAGATCTCCATGTCTTCCTGCTGAGTGATGTTACATGACACCCGGCACTCAGACACTAGAGAATGAGGGGGTGGAGCTTGCAGTGTGTGCAATCCGCACTGACTTTCCTCCCTTGCGCTGCGTTTGGAAAAATAAAAACCCGATGGCAGCAGTAAGTGGGCCATGAGGCTAACAGCATCCGGGTGATTGGTCTAATTTCCTGGTAGCCCAGGGTTTCTTGAACCCAGTTTTTAAATAATGATTTTCTTTTTTTCAATATTTACCTTGAAAACTTCCCTGTAGACTTTATAAAAAGGTAACCTAACTTTGTGCATATGCTACAGTACTCACTGTAAGCTGTTTCATGAAAATGAATGTTATATACTATGTGAGAAATGCAGAGTTGGAACTTAAATTCTTATTTCACACCTGTGGATGGGATGGATTAGAGTAGCTTTGTACTGTAACACTTTAAATTGGCTATAGTTTCAGAAAATATATTCTACTGTACATGGCAAAGTAGTTTTAGTACAAGGTAAAAAAAAAAAAAAATAGGTCAAACATTTTTACAAAATGGTAATAGCCACAGTTACAATGTACGGAAAGGCTGCAAGGTCCGACTTTAAAAGTGACTATGGCCTAAACATTGATTATGCTATAAATACAGAATGATCTATACATTGTGTTAGCAGAATTGCAAACAAATTCATAAATTATGAGAAACATGCGTTTTAAATGTGTCTGTGGAGTCTCCTATTTATGAGATCCAACTGAGGATGTCTAGAGCTCAGGCTCTTTCTGTAGCAGGGCTTGGCAATAAGTGAATATGTACTTACAGCTAAACTACAACTCCCAAATACTGAGGGAGCAATAAAACAAAAATCAATATCTGCTATACAAACATGGAGTTGGCAAAGCTCCTTTATATTGATTCCCTTTTTTAATTTTACTTGAATGTCCACCGTAAAGATACATTACCATTACAGTGTTATAGTCTCTCACTGATCTATAATTTGTAAAAATTTTCAGTAATACTCATGTCAGATTTCATAAAATTATTAACAAAATTTTATTTATGCGTGTTTACATTCCTATCCATTTCACTCTTGCTAAAACAAACGATAGATCTAATTTTGAGGTCAACATATATATTCAAAGAAAAAATAGTGATAAGACTATTGTTTACAATGATATAATTCTCCATATGATGACAACTAACAAATATAGAGATTAAATTATACAGTTATAAAGTTTTTTTATAGTCTTTGCAATATTCAACACAGAATACCACTTATATCTATACATTTACTAGCCCTAAGTGATCTGTGCAAATGTAGGGAATAATAATTTTTGAAAAATTATCTCTACATTGTGTTAAGACAATTGCAAGCAAATGTATAAATTAAAGGACAACTGTCAATCCTTAACTGTAGGTAAAAAATAACTCATATTTAATTGAAAGATTAGATAGTATAGATAGAAAGTATAGATGATGTGTTTGGAGATGCTTTAATGACAGAATACAAATAAAGCTCCTTATTGAGCACCAGTTGCTTCATATAGCAGACATGCTGTATAGCAGGGCTCGACAAACCCCGGGCGCCAGGTCGCCATGGCGACCAGGAAATCAGACCTGGCGCCCGGGTAACGTGAGCCCCGCGTGGTGCCCTTGGCAATGGGATCGTTTTTTTCCCTTTTCTTTTTTGCAGCAGCGGTGCACGAGGGAGCAGAGTGAGTGCACCGGCTGCACAGACTTCCTGCTACGCCCCCTCGCGCACCGCGTTATAGCTGATCACCTGGGAGCATAGCAGGGAAGCTGCTCTGTGCCACCGGGCTGCAACGGAAACATCCCCCCCTTTCCTGCATTGAGGTGTAATGGCAGGGAGGGGGGACATTGATAAGTGAACTTTTTTTTCTTAAAAAAACCCCAAAAACCCACTGTCTTGTGTATGTGTCTGCCTGGATGTGTTTGTGTGTATATATGTGTCTGCCTGGATGTGTTTGTGTGTATATATATGTCTGCCTGGATGTGTTTGTGTGTATATATGTGTCTGCCTGGATGTGTTTGTGTGTACATGTGTGTGTGACTGGATGTGTTTGTGTGTATAAATGTGTCTGGCTGGATGTCTTTGTGTGTGTGTGTATATATATATATATATGTGTGTGTGTGACTGGATTTGTTTGTGTGTATATATGTGTCTGACTGGACGTGTTTGTGTGTGTATATATGTGTCTGACTGGATGTGTTTGTGTGTGTATATATGTGTCTGACTGGATGTGTTTGTGTGTGTATATATGTGTCTGACTGGATGTGTTTGTGTGTATGTATGTGTCTGACTAGATGTGTTTGTGTGTATGTATGTGACTGACTGGATGTGTTTGTGTGTGTGTGTGTGTGTGTGTGTGTGTGTATGTGACTGTGTGTGTGTTTGTATGTATTTGTAGAAAAACAAGGTGTAACAGGTTTCACACTCAGAAGTGGAGGGTGCAAGGGGAGGACTTTCACCCTAGTGAAATAAAGGATCCTGTATGTATATGGGACAGACTATGTGTCTGTGTGTGACTGCTTGTGTTTGTGTTTATGTGCCGTTGTCTGTCTCCTAGATTTTTTAGCTGGCTCCTAAAACTCATATAAATTTGTCAAGCCCTGCTGTATAGAATCTTGGGTCAGATCTGCATTAACATTGAAAGAAGATCTGTCCTAAGATTCTAAACAACATGTCTGCCCCCTATATGAAGGAAAGAGGGCTAATTAAAGTACATTATATGTATGCTTCCATTAAAGCATTTCTATGTAAAATGCCTGCACTTGATACAATCTTTCAATTAAAAACAAGTTAATTTGTTGCTACAGTTGTCCTTTAAGTAAAATTGTATTAAATGAAGAAGTAAACCCTAATGCTGTGCCATTCCTATACATTTTTTTAGTTTACATACCTTTTTTTGTATCTGATTTTTACTTGGGTCGGAACTCTGACTTTCTGACCCAAGCTCCCTGCACTCTTGCATCTCAACTGTGTGCGGCCCCGAGTCGTCTCTCATGAAGCCCAGCCCCCTCGCTATCCCACGTGACCTCCCACTTGCACATTGCGCAGCTTGTATACTGGTAACAGGGCTGCAGAGAGAGACATTGCATACCAACGGTGATTTTATAAATATCTTAATTTATGCAATTCCATGCACTCTACTAACAAAATTCATAAATCACTTTTCATCAATTTTAGTCTCTACATTCACAGTAACTATATTTAGCTGACAGAGTCCCTATAGCCTATTTAAATTGGTAGTAAGTTACCAAAGGTAAAAAATGTGTTTTGTTCACAGCCATCTGAGCACCATCAGAGTTTATATAGTCTTGTATTCAAATAACTTATTTTAACCTGATAGATATATATATACACAGACACACACACATATACATTTATTATTTCTAAAGTGTAATGCTCAGGCTTAAAATAGAGAAATCAGCATGGAACCCAATAGTTTTGCTCCAGAAATGCTTGTTACTTGTAACTGCCTTTGCTTATAATAAAATAGGACCTCAAACACTGCATAGAAGAGGCACGCATGAGCACAGGTAAACTCCAGAGTGATTAAGGCTTGTTACAGTTGTAAACCTATATATTTGACAACTGTACAAGGTGCATACAAACATTTGCGATAAACATAGCCATCGGATTTCAAGTACTACCCACCACAGCTGGCAATCTTAAGGATATGGAGATATGCAAGTGTGTAGCAGGAGGCAGTGACACACATGGTAATATTAGAAACAAAAATAAAGAATATGCTCCCCTTGTCAGAATCGTATACCATGTTACTGCTTTGATATAATCTAGGACACTGCATATGGTCACTTTTCTGCACTGGGTCCCTTCCATAGTCTTGTTCCATAACTAGCAAGAAAATTATGGATACAATGAAGGAAGAATCACCTAGCAATCTCATCTTTAGCTCTTTAAACAGACCATATTGTGTGTGTAATATATATATATTATATATATATATGTAATATATATATAAATCCAAACAGAGATGACACGCACTCTCGGGTTTTAGTAAAGTGAAAAAAAATGTATATATTATACGGTATTAGCCATACACATCAACGTTTCGGCTCCTCCTGAAGCCGTTTTCAAAATACAAAGCTGAGTGCATATATGTTTGGATTTATATATATATATATATATATATATATATATATATATATATATATTTCCAAAAAAGGTGCACTCAGCTCAAAGATCCATTGTGGAGTAAACTGCCTGGGTGCTGTACAGCATAGTATGTATACAAATCCAAAGAAAGAAGAAAATACGCACTCACAGGTCTTGAAGATCAAAGAAAATTCATTGTATTAGGGTCGATACTCAGATGAAGTACATATAAGCAGTCGACGTTTCGGTCCACGTTCTGGACCTCCAGAACGTGGACCGAAACGTCGACTGCTTATATGTACTTCATCTGAGTATCGACCCTAATACAATGAATTTTCTTTGATCTTCAAGACCTGTGAGTGCGTATTTTCTTTCTTTGGATTTGTATATATATATATATATATATATATATATATCTTTACATATACATGTCTCCCTCTGTAACACCCTCAATAATCCATTAAATCAATGTGTGTGTGTTAGGGTTACCACGTTGCCATTTTATTATGGGACGCTTATAATAGATGCATGCTTCAAGGCTGTAATTAGTAGAATAAAGGCAAGCCTGAAGTCTTCAATTTATCAAATGCACCCCAACACACATTGCTAAAAACTCACATAGAAATAACTTCTGTTTTAAATATATTTTGTCATTAAATTGTTTTCAGATGCATTTAGACAACAGTTTACCATTCAGTGCATTGTTAAGCTGCTCATCACCTCTGTCAGTAACCACAGCAAGACGGTACATGACAAAATGTGTTACAGAGAGAGAAAAACCAAAAGTGTAATTTGAATGGGCAATAATTGCTTTCCTTCCATCATTGGTGTTTGTGCATGTTTAATTATGGCTATTCCTTTAACTTTACTTGCATGATTTATGAATAGTTTCCCTCCAGTAATGTGAATTATACATACTTGACAGTCAGGATCATTATGTACCTTCCCACAGTGAGAAGTGGCTGGCAAAAGAAAATATACCTGTATGATTTGCTTACCCTTACTTACAAGGTAAGCTAAAAATCAGATACAGTTCTACATGAATCAGTGTTATGCTTTCTATAGCAGCAGTGAGAGTTTGTGTAATATTGTTAACTAATATTCCCCTGGATGAGAACCTTAACCAGTCCAGGGAAAATGAAAGACCTACTCAATAAAAAGAGAGAACTGAAGGGAATTGAGATGGGAATTTCATACTTTAGGCCAAAGTAGCTGATTTGAAAACATTCTCCAATGCAGCTGAAATTCCCATCTCAACTCCCTACAATTTTCTCTTTGTTGAGTAGACCCTTACATCTACCTGAAATCAGTTGTTTGCATTACATATAGGCATCAGAGACCTGGCTTCACTTATAGGTGTACGCATAGTTGCCAACATTGGCCATGTTTTCAGGGACACATATGTGTTCCACATGCTGCAGACAGAGCATGCAAGGTGCAGCCCAGCAGTATGTAGGATGCTTATACACACAGACACAATCCAATAAATGAATCATGGTAGGTACTTTGAGATCTCCACCCTGATTGATTCATTAATTGGATTGTGCCTGTGCGTATATCCATCCAACATGATGCCAGGCTGCACTTTGCATGGTTTTTCTGCAGCATGTTGGTGTATATTTGGTGTATATTTCCAGTACCCATAAATCTGTACTGTTTGCATGACTTTCAACAAGTCAGTCAAGCTGGTACACACTGCTTACTATACACTTTATGTTAGAAGGTAGTGATTCTGGCTGAGCATCATAAGAAATGTAGTCCACATCGATTGGAGAGGCAAATGGTAGCCATCACCGTTATAGTTGGATGCATTACACACACAGAGGATACATTGCTCTTGCATGTGAAAAATATAAAAACAATAATTGTATAAGTGAAAGCATGCATTCCTTTTGTTGCTTACCGTTAACAAAACGCTTAAGATGTTCAATATGTACCTTCCGAGCCAGCGTTCATATCCAGTCACGATTACCCTACAATTGTGTTTACGGCACCTGGTAGCCGAGAGCGAGAGAGTCACTTACGGCAGGTTGCCATGGCAGGCGTGACGTAGTAAAAATGGCGACGCATGGACTGGGTCGCTGCTTACCTCTGGTTGTGGTTCTAGGATCCACTGGTACCGGGAAATCCAAGCTTGCTCTGCAACTCGGCCGCACACTGGGTGGGGAGATTATCAGCGCCGACTCCATGCAGGTAATACGAGAGGGAGAAATATATGTAGGGGCTTATAGTGCTTGTGTGTATGAAGAGCTATTGCAATGCAAATATCTAAAGAAAGTGTGCTAGTTATTTCAATTTTACAACAACATCTTTCCCAATAACTGTCCATGTGTTATAGCATTGTAGAAAATTACCTTTATATGGCTCTAATATTTATAGCAGTAAATTGTGAGGAAAGGTTCTAGAAGTGGAGCAATCACCATGCAAACCAATGGACTGATCCTGCTGTTAGGGCCACTATTAGAACTTTGCGCCAGAATTGAGTTTTCTAAATAAGCCCTATGGGAGGGTCTTATAGGGAGCCACGGTTGCAAGTGTTGGGAGTGAAAAAAGATGAAGTGACTTATCATATTTCTAACACCCACTGCACAAATGTTTGCGACTCTGTCACCCACTGTTTGCTGTAGATTTTGAGTGTAATTTTTAGTACCCTACTCCACTTTTTTTTTTTTTTTTTTAAATTAAATGGTGGGTTTGGATCTGGCTGATAAGATCTGACTTTTTGTCAGAACACTGGCACAGGTAGTGCAAACTCCTGACTTTTGTATTATATATTGGCAAACGTTGAGCCCTTTTAGGCTCAATTTCTTTGTGTGCCACTTTTAAAGATTCCCCCATTGTCTTTACATACCTCTGCTTGATCATGTGATAACAAGTACTGTTTCTCTCTTTCTTGTGTGTTGATTTTTCTTTAAGGTGTACAAGGGTCTGGACATTGTCACTAACAAAGTGAGTGCCGATGAGCAGCGTCAGTGCATACATCATATGATCAGCTTTGTGGACCCCCTTGTTACCAATTACACGGTTGTGGATTTCCGCAACAAGGCAGTTGCTCTGATATCCTTATTTTACTTTTCCAAGGCTGTCCAATGGGGAAGGGGCTCCTGTTTTATTGGATTACAGTTCTGCTCACTAGTACCACTACACAAAGAAGGACCCATTTCATAACTCTAATTCTGGGTGACCAACCTACTGTAAGCTTCTAAATGTAATTATTTTCATCCAAACCCAAAACTGCTGACCATAACCCTTAAATAAGTTTTGTTCTTTCCTTAATTATATACATTGAAGATATATTTTCACGTAACAAGATCCCAATTGTTGTCGGGGGGACAAACTACTATATAGAATCACTTCTGTGGAAAGTACTGGTAAGCATAGAGTATCTTTATTGTGCTCTTGTCACTCTTGCCATGTAACACGCACAGTTCATTCATAATCTGCACACTGTATGTGAAATGCAGGTATCGCCCACTGGCATGAATACAACCAATGATATGGCAGAAAACACTGCAGCCAAAAGGAAAGAAGAGCTAGAACAGCTTGATAGCCATGAGCTGCATGCCAAACTCAGAGACGTAGACCCAGAGATGGCTGCTAAATTACATCCACATGACAAGCGGAAAGTAGCAAGGTAGGCACATATGATATAGGCTATAATCCATGATTTCCACTATGGAACAAAAAAGTCCTGTCAAGAAAAATGATGATGATAGCACAACGATTTTGATCAATAATGTGCACTTCCCAAATTGTCAGCATGGAGATTTATTCACTGAAAGGTGAGATGATCCAACTCAGCTATACATTGTGCAGGACCAAATTTGATGAGCTTCTCCTGCTAGAAGATCCCAGATGGCCATGGTTAATTCATGGTTAAAGCTTTAAAACCTCTCACTTTTTTAACAGTGGTTAAAAGGGTCAACTCTATTCTTTTTACAGGAGGAATTCATAATCTGTATTCCTGCATAATGCAAATTAGAAAGCTTATGCAAAATGCTTGTGTCTGTTTGTCTGTCTGCAGCAGGAAAAAACTTTCGAACTCTCAAATTATGGAATTTGCACAGCTTATTCATGCTGTAATTTCTAAGTCGATGCAACTATTTTCGGCTCTCTACATTGTTCTTTTTTCAAGTTATGAGTTAATAAAATTTTGAGGTGAGAAGACACCACATAAACGGCAAAGTTGATGGGTCATTATTCTACATTATCAGTGATGTTATAATCTCCTTCTGTCCATGCCGCCTTTTGACACTTATAAATTAAGGTCTTATGCTTTTATTATAATTATAATCTCATTTTCTGTTGTGCTATTGCATTGGTAGAAATAAGAACGAGGAGCAGTGACAAAAATCGAAATCCCGGGCAAAGCCAGGTAGTAAAGCTAGTGTGTACGTAATATAAAAAGAGCTGTAAACTCAATGTACCTCTCACAAATAAGTAAAATGGTTACAATAAAAAGAAGTGTATATTCGTGTTTCTAAGTGTTGAAAACGTTTTTAAGTGGCTTGTGCTTTATCTCCACCCTCTGTTTTAGCTGTCTCACCACCCTTATGGAGCAGGGTTTATTTTATTGAATGTAAGCATTTATTACTTGTTATAATAAACTAATGTATTATTGCGTTAACGCCCCCCTCTCTGCTTTTACACTTCATCTTGAGGATTGTTCATGAACTCCAGGCACTCCTGTGGTCCCAGAAGGGTCTTCCTTGATTTTGTGGTTTACTGTTATGAATAAGAAGATATGCTGTGGATTTTGAGTCACATTAGTATTTATTTTATATATAGCAGTTTGGTGTATTTTTGGTATATTGCAATAATTGCTCTGTTACTTATGTTTTTATCACTATTGCAACACACAATTTTTTTTAATTCATTTATCTATCATGGGCTAAATACATTCTTGATGTTGGCACTCCTACCTCCAACAGGCTTCTGTGCTGTATTTTGTTGATGGGGGGGTGGAATCACATAGCTTATGCAATTTGTTGCTTGGTGTAGAAGTCTTGCGACACTGTGTAGATTGCCAGAGGTAATATTTATTTTCCATGTTATAAATACATATAAAAGGTCTACTAAATAAAGTGAGAATTGCAGGGAACTGAGAAAAGAATTTCAAAGTTTAGGCCAATGTAGCCGAGTTCGAAACTTCTCAAGTGCAGCTTAATGGGAGAATTTTTTTCCAACTCGGCTACTGTGGCCTTAAGTTTCTGAGTTGGAAATCTCCCATTCAGCTGCACTGGAGAATTTTCCAGCTGTGCTACATTGGCCTCAACTTGGAAATTCCCTGCAGTCTACTCTTTTTCGAGTAGACCCTTATGCGTAACAAATGTAGATAAAGTATTCTATAGCACACATTTGGGTTATATACACATTAGATGCAAAACTGCCAGGAAGGAATAAGACAAGGAAAGCGGCACCATCACTCAAAAGGATTTGGTGGAGGTTGTATTCCATCTTAAGTCACATTTCTGCGCGTATGTTTAGCTATTCATAGTTTAGCAGGCACACTTTGTGCTAACTTTACATTTGTTGGGAGCTAGCACTATACATTGGCAGAGCTAATATTGGCACATAAACTCTTTTATTCATACAATCCCTGCAGTGGGCTCATTTGTTTGTCATTGAAACAACTAGGGAATGTTGTAATAATCTATTTTGATGTGGTGTAGGCTGTGGTTCCACCTATGTAGTTTGATATTTTACGCAGAATCTGCATTTGCTGGTTGTGATCATTTTATTTAATCTATTAAATCATCTGCAGGGTGGAGTTTCCTATTAGAAGTGTACACTTTTTCACTCTTTATTGGTAGGAATATACATTTGCAAACCTGTAATATGGCAAAGGCATGTGTTTACTAGTTCCCTAGCTCAAGTCACACCCTTAGTAAATGTTTTTAGGCCTTTGAAAACTGTGTACACATTGTCCGTCTCCAAAGAAGTGTGATATCTGTGTAATAAAATATTGGGGGTTGTTTATAAAGAAGGATTCTGAGGAAAAGTTCTAAAAAGGGGAGCAGTCATCGCAAAATCTGATTTGAATAGTTCTGGTTTGAGAACTGCGGGGTTGTTCAAAAAAAGTCAATTCTTGGGTAAATATGGAATATTTGTCTAAACCGATATAGTCTATTGGTCTCCATGGTGATTCCTTCAGTTTTAGAACCCTGTCCCAGAATTGATCTTTACAAATCACCCGCTTTAAGAATAAAACATTATTTTTGTTAATAATAAAGATATGGTGCATTAAATGGCTGCAAATATACAAACTAATGACAGCAATGTGTGTACTTTCAGTGGTCTAGTGATTGGAAAGTTTTATAATAGCGATGTCTTAGGGAGGGATTCTCTCTGGGCACTTCTAACCAAGTTTTATTTAGTGTAGTATTTGCAGTTAAGTAGAACAAAGTGTGCACTCCACTCTCCAAGTAGTGAATGAATAAGTGGTAAAAGTATTTGCAGTTGTAGACACTGTATTATGCAGTTGCACTTGCCAGCATGTTTTTAGTCTTTGATCTGTGTTTTGTCAGGCATGTGTTTGTGTTGTACGTTTTTAGTTGCAAAGCTAGTCTGGTAACATGTATTGTAGCAAGTAGTGGCTTGCTTATAACCCATTTAGGAAATCTCTGCAGTTTGGACCTCTCCCTTCCTCATGACTTCTGGGAAATGTATCCACACCATGTATGATTTTTGGCTAACTGGGAAATCTATGATCTTTGAGGAGATGATTGTCACTGTGATCTGCCTTACACACAGTGCCTTATGCTGACCCAGTGACTGTGTCTGTCACACAGGAGCCTACAGGTGTTTGAAGAGTCTGGCATCTCTCACACTGAGCATCTGAGAAGACAGCGAGAGGAGGGAGGAGGACCTCTAGGGGGAGCATTGAGGTATCCTAACCCATGCATCCTGTGGCTGCAAGCAGATCAGGAAGGTAGGAGAGCATTCTGCCTGGAGCAGTAGGTGAAGCCTCCAATTATGTTCATTACTCAATTTTAGCTACTTATTGCAAACTGCCAATTAATACAGTTTTTAAAGTTCATTTGGTTACTGAATGCTCTTAAACAATGCAAATGAGGCATTAGGTCCTTGTATTGAAATCTGGAACAGTAGTGCACTGGGTGCATATTAAGGTCTTGTTTAGTATGTGTATAATTTTGTGTCACAGTTCTGGACTCCAGACTGTCTTCCAGAGTGGATGAGATGCTGGATCTTGGGCTGATTGAGGAACTTAAAGATTTTCACAAGCACTACAATGAGAAGCTCATCTCACATTCGGGGTGAGTACTGCAGTGGGTAATAGACGGCATACTGATACAGAAATTAGATGGGACAGACACATTTTCTGGTTACTTTGTAATATGTAAGAATCTTACAAATGACGCATTTGATAAGCAAAATATTTTGGTTCATTGGAAATGTGGAATAGTAGCAAGAGACACACATAGCAGCATGTGGAAAGGATGTCTTACATCTAATGATAAATGCTTTTTCTTTTTAGACAGGATTACCAGCATGGTATTTTCCAATCTATTGGCTTCAAGGAGTTCCATGAATATCTGGTAACTGATGGCAATTCTGCCCCTAATGTACAGGAAGTACTGCTGCAAAGAGGTGAGTAGAGGAGAGGTAGCTGGTGTCCAATATCAGAATTATGAAATAGAGCCCAAATCTTTGCCAGTGCCAAATGGCATAAGTAAAATACATTTCAATTGGTGTGAAGTTAGTATAACCCTGTATTTTACAGGTATTGAAGCTCTGAAGCAAAGGACGCAAAGATATGCCCGGAAACAGAATAAGTGGGTGCGGAACAGATTCCTTAAGCGTATGTTTTTGCCTTGTTCATTACATTTCTAATTGTGATTTGCTTATGAACCTTGAGCGCTATAAACATGTTGTTTCTCATCTACACAGCTTTATTCCTTCCTGTTTGTATCTTACTCTACAATTATTTTTAAATTATGATGTCCATTTCTGTAACTATGCTAACCAACTAAATAGTAATGCTACTTAATGTTGTGAGTTAGTGCTGTTTTTACATTTCTGTGGCGTTTGTGCTTACCTTTTAATTTTCCTCTGTCTCATTTATTGTACATGCACATTTTATATATAGTTTTTATTGCCATAAGAAGAGCTTTTAGATAATATTATTTTTATATCATATAATTTACTAAACTTATGAAATATGATGAAAAAAACTTTTTATTTTTACACGAAAACTTTTACACATCTACAACTCTAAAAAACAAAACAAAAAAAACCCCTGCTAAATAGGTTCCAATATTTGTCCTGCGTTTAGAAAACCCCAATAATTACAGTTTTCTGCTATTTGCAAGTTATAGGACAATAAGTGAAGTAGCGTGTTTTTTTTTGTTTTTGTTTTTTTACTAACCATTTTTCTTAGTTACTCTTTTAACCCCAGCCCTAATCATCACCCTAACACTTCTCAGCAAAACCATTAACGGATTTGTTAAAACAATCATTGCTAATGTAAGTAGTTCCATAAGAATCGAAATTAGCAAATGTTTTGCCTGTTCATAAGAAAGGTGGTAGGGAGGAGTTGGGCAACTATAGGCCAGTAAGTTTTTATTTCAGTAGTGGGGAAATAAATGGAAACCATGTTAAAGGATAGGATTGTCAAATATTTAAAATCACATGGAGTGCAAGGTCAGAAACGGCATGGGTTAACTTCAGGGAGATCATGCCACCAAATCTTGCAGAAGGTCTTGATGGTAAGGTTTATCTTTTTGCTGATGACACAAAGGTTTGCAACAGGGTTGATGTTCCTGGAGGATTAAGCCAAATAGCATATTATTTAGCTGAACTAGAAAAATGACCAGAGCTGCAGCAGCTGCCGTAAGAATCCAAGGGCAGAGTATAGAATATTTGATACATTGCGGACCTCAACATCTGAGAAATAGGCTTTAGGGCTAACTATTTCAGAAGACTTAAAGGTAGGTACACATTCTAATAGACAAACAGGAAATGCTAGCAGAATGCTTGGTTGCATAGGGAGAGGTATTAGCGGTAGGAAGAGGGAAGTGCTCATGCCATTGTACAGAGAACTGGTGAGACCTCACTTGGAGTGTTATACGCAGTACTGGAGACCGTATCTCCAGAAGGATATTGATATTTTTGAGGGAGTTCAGAGAAGGGCTACTAAACTGGTTCATGGATTGCAGGATAAAACTTACCAGGAAAGGTTAAAGAATCTTAACATGTATAGCTTGGAAGAAAGACAAAACAGGGGTGAATATGATAGAAACATTTAAATACATAAAAGTAATCAACACCGTAGAGGAGCATATAATTAAAAGAAGAAAAACTACTACAACAAGAGGACATAGTCTTAAATTATAGGGAAAAATATTTAAAAATAATATCAGGAAGTATTACTTTACTGGGCTGTGGATGCTAGGAATAGCCTTCCAGCAGCAGTGGTAGAGGATTATACAGTGAAGGAGTTTAGGCATAAGGCTAGCCTAGGTGTAAACTAAGGCCAAGAACTAATTAAAGTATTCAGATTTTTATTTATTTTACTTTAGGCAGAAATTGGGCAGACTACCTGGGCCAAATTTTACTCATCTGCCGACATGTTCTATGTTTCTAACCTAACCCTCGCACTATTCCTTGATCTAAGGCTAACTTTTCCTGTATTTTTTTTATTAGTGTAATATTGCTGACTGCTTCTAGAGGCATTCTAGCAACAGAGCAATGGAAGTGATCCCTGATCACTTCCAAAGCTCTTGCCAACAAAAGGGCAGTGTCGTAATGAAAAGGCATGCTACCTTTCAATATGGCACCTACGATTGCTCTGTGGAGTGGTCATATAGGCACCAGAGGAGATTTTGTTTCAGTGGTGCTGAATGCCTTGACATCAAGGCATTGCAGCAACACCAGCTGAGCGGAGAAAGATGATGTTTTGTCCGCTTCCACCGCTCATTTTGATATTGTGATATCTCGGGCTTCCCATTGTCATCAGGTCTATGTATTGCATTACAGTTTGAAAGGACTAAGCTTAATGTGTAACATACTGAATTACTCAAAACATTAAAAGGACAGTCTAGTCCCCAAACTCACTTTGGTGCATGTTGAAGACTACTGCTTGTATAGTGCACAGGCTTTTTTTCCAGTGCGATTTGATGCAGACATTCTGCATAGATCACATGCTTTAATATTTCACTCAAGCCCTTTTGAATGTACTTTAATATGCATTAACATTTGGGAGATGCAGTTTGGGCATCAGACAGTCCCTTTTAAAGAAAGGCTGCTAATGGTATTTTATTTAACCAAATAACAATAATAAACTTGTGGGCAATATCAGAAACAATTCTGTGGGTAAAGTAGAGCGGTCATCCTCAAGTCCTGCTGATTTCTCAACTTTTGAACACTGCCCCAGAATTGAACATTATAAATCTTTTATTTATTTTTTTGCTGGTACCTTATTTTAAATACACATAAAGGCTTCATTAATAGAAATTATAAACAATCGACTTCTAGTAAACTGTTGCAATATACTCCAGAGATTTTGTTTGTTTTTCTTCACAACCTGTTTCAACAAATGTTTATCGTGCCCCATACACTTCAGGGCATAACTGGATGGTGACAAATCCAACTTCTCCTGCCCCAGTTTTTCCATCTCCTGGACTGAAGCCAGTGTTAGCAGCTGGGAATCGAATGTTTAGCCACACAGCAAAGCCTGGGACAGGTGCTCAGCATGCACCAATTCTCACATTCATTGAACAGCAGGTGGAAGGCAGGTCCTACTCTGTTTCTGCATTCCTGGTTTCTGGTGACTGCAAGATAGACTTAGGTATTACTCATGAACTGTATTTAGATTTAGAAATACAGAAGGTTTGTTCAGAAAATACAAGCATCATGGCAGTATTTTAGACACATATCCCAGTGATAAATCAATTGCCTTAATTATTATGCATACAAAGATTGTAACAGCATAATATTTTAAAGAATAACAGGGGCCTACAAATAAGATATTTATTTTTTTAAGTATTCTAGTATACAGAGGTGGTAATTGTTTGTGGCATTTTGCTCTGCACAATGATCCTTGTTTATGTGATTGTGCTCAGTCTGTCTGTTTTCTGTTCTAGGCCCTGGACCCAATGTACCAAAAGTTTATGGCCTGGAAGTTACAGACATTTCTACCTGGGATGAGTCTGTACTGGCACCTGCTCTGCAGATTGTGAATAGTTTCAAGCAGGTTTGTCAAGTTGAAAATGATATCATTTGGAATGACAACATAACCTGGTCTACCTTAGATCCCTGCAGCTAAATGTAGTCTTCAAAGGACACATTTTAAATTAACTGTTTCTTTCTGTCCTTATTAAAATTCACCCTTTTCTTTTATTCAGCGAGGGGTGGGGGGCTGTGTCAAATGTTATTATATTACTGACCACACTATAAGCAAAAACTGTAAAATCTTTATGGGGCAGTTAAAACATGGTGATTTTACCCCACCACTCCATTTACAGGCAGTCCCACCACTTACATCATTATGTTTACATATATATGTAAGGTTGTATTCCTGAACAGATCACTGTTAACCATATGACTTTAATTTACTGTATTTACAGTATAAAGGACATCCAGTACACTGAACAATAAGTATTTATTAAAAATTTAATTTTGCCCATAGACGTTTTCCATGTTGTTGAATGTGTGCTTATCTGGTTTAAGCAGTGTATAGGGGTATTATATATTTTATGTACATTTTATAACTTTTTAAACTAGTTTTTGACCATATTTCCTCTTGTGTTAAGCCCTTTGCAAATGAGTGCCGTTCTAAGCCTGTTTGTTAACATCAACATTGTTTTATTTTGAAAACTAACGGAACTTATTTTGACATTCAGGGTCAAACTCCAGCCATTGTTCCCCTGCAGATGGATTGTGACAAGAATGAGAATAAGCGTAGTTCCTACCTGTGTGATTGGTGTGACCGAGTCATCATTGGTGACCGGGAGTGGGCCGGTAAGAAGCATACACTGGATATTCTACGGCTTTTATCATTACAACGCCAAATTTCATTTACTTGCTGTAAAAATTCAGTTATATGTGAAGTTTGTGATAATATTGTATCCTTGTTATTTGCCATAGCTCATACAAAATCCAAATCGCATCTACACCATTCAAAAAAGAGAAGGAAATTGGAAGAAACATATATTTCAACAAATGATAAAGGGACTGACGGATTACTGACCACTGACACGGAGCAAGCGGACAGTTGTCGGAACTATACTCTTGATGCACAAGCTGCAGTGGATGTGCATGAGACAAGCTTTAACAAACTTGATCAATTAGTACAAAGTGCATCGGATATGAGCAAGAAAGAAGGTCTTTGCACCCATGACACAGAAAGGGTACAGGATGAGACCCACATGAAAGGAGCACATAGCTGATATAGAGGTAACTGAGACCAAGAATATTCAGGAACATCTTTTGTCTTAACACTGGAGTTACACGTCTAAAACATCATTTAACCCGGGAACTGACTTGGCTTGTAGTAAACTCAGGCTTATTTGTTTGGTTCCTTTCAGAAATGATACATTAATTTGTTTTTAATCATATAATAAAGCATAGCGCTTTTTCACTGAAGAACCTGGCTTCCCTTTACTTCACCAGGTTTATTAGTAGGTTGAATATGCTTGCCTGTTATGTGTATTTGCCTTTCTGTTTGTTATAATTATCCTTGCACTAAGATCATGCTAGTTTTCGGTAGTCTGTATGAGGTGACACAGAGTTTTGTAACTTAACTGCCAGTTAGCATGATATAGCCCCCAAAGCGGCTCTTGCATAAAGAAATTCACATTTTCTACTGGATTACATAATTATTTAAAAGAAGCTTCTCTCGCCGCTTCAGAGTTCAAGTGTTTTTGACGACGTAGACCAGGCTGGCCTTTATTAATTAGAAAATGATATTTGTGCCTGCCAGTCCCAGATATCCTGAGAAATGTAGACAAGTGTCACTAACCTCTCTAGATATTGTACTTCTGGTGAATTCTTAGACACTTGGTGTAAATGCATCCTTCCTTCTAATAGACGCACAAGCTGAAAAGTTAGTTGTCCCTAGAATCAGGATAAACTGGCATGGACTTTTGATAGGACATACCAGTTTATCCAGCCATAAACATGGTTTGCGACTGGCTCTCTCTGCTGGTCCTTTGTGCTAACAGAGTGAGACCCGCACAATGGTCTGACCCCAATCAGACAACCGGGGCAAGCCCCAGTTCAGATTGGGTGATAACTCACGAACACTGTCCGTGTATGCCAGCCTTCAGACCTGGTGTTTCTCAACTATGAAGTACTATACTAGATAGTCTACTGGCATGAATGCGTTTATCAATGAAAATCTTTATTTAATTCATGCAGAATTAAAACAATGAGTGGAATATTCCTCTAAGAAAACTCACACACTTCTCTGACTCTAATGTAAAATAACAGAATGCATGTTTGCAATCCATATCCATATCCTATTCATGTTCCAGCCAAACCTTTTGACTACCATAGGAAAAAAGATAATAAAGAACTGGGGGGTTTTCAGCAGTGAGTTGTGAGAACATTTTGTTATGTTATCTACTATTTTTACAACACTAAACTTATCCTATATTACACAATATTTATGTGCTACAGCAATACACTTTTAACTATGACTTACCAAACTCTAACCAAAATATTATGGAAAAGATTTAGCTGATGATGGCAGACATGACATGTCAAAAAAGCATAGTAAGACAATAATGAAAATACAGCACCGGACAAATAATCAAAACCACAACAATGTAATTAACAAGTGTATACTTTTTATACAAGAAGGATCACCAAAACATTTAAAAAAATGTTTTTGGAAATAGTGTAAAATTACCTACTGTAGTGTACTTTACTTGTAATGTGAGAACAATAATCGGTGTGTGTACAACAGTACCTCAGCAACCAAATACGATAAATGATAGTATGCCAGAGCAACCAAATTGGGAAAAAAGGAAGCTATCCGTGTGATATGGTACTCACCATGTGGGGGGTAGGAAGCATAAATATACAATGCAATTGTGAAAATTCTTCAACAGCAGACAACTACGTAACCTGGTTTTCCTCAACCCCTTAATATTCAGAGTGGTTTATTAATGAATTGGGTGCTATGTCTTATGTAAGTACTTGTATTTACCATATAAATATTCAAGATAAACCCTTGTATTCCAAGCTGGCATTCCCTATAATACTTGCATGATGAAAACACAACTGATGATGGCATAACTGTTCCAGTTGAAAATGCAATATTCTAACGATGCAATTCGATGTGTTTTTAAGTCCATAAATCTGTCTTTCATGTAATAAATGAGTGAGTAGTCCCTTGCAGCAAACTTACAGTTAAGTAGCCTATTTAGGCCTTGTCCACAATTAAAAAGGTTGGCAAAGTATGGTGGAGGGGGTGATGTAGATTGAGAAAAGATAGAGGGAACAGCTTTTCTTTGACAATGGGCTTCATTATCTCACTACGGAGTAGGCACATTAATAGGTTGGCAAGTCCATACTCGTCACTGAGTAGGCGCATCAATGGGTAGGTGAGCCCTTATCTTGCCACTGACTAGGCACATTAATGGGTAGGTGAGTCCTTATCACCACTGAGTAGACATATGATTGGATAGGGGGAAAATGAGCGACTGTGGAGGTTTTTAGCAAGAGAAAGATATGGAAGCAATGGCTTTAATATTTTTAAGTATATATAAGCAAGTCTCCCTTCTAAGCACACCTAAAGTCTGCCAATGGCCTATTTGTACTTAAAGTGGGTTTTTACCGTAAAAGATTTCCCATGTTTATCCAAAACTCAGGGCTTGTCACCACTGTACAAAATGCATGGGGTTTAAATGCGGCATAACCTTGAAGGCAGCAAGGGTTAAAAAAAAAAAAAGTGCAGAGAGTTTGGAGTAAACCCGACGTGTACCCCTTAGTGAAAAGACATTTTGACCTTTCCCTTGGTGACAAGGGCTGTTTTTACATTCTGTGGTGTTTGTGTTTAGCTGTAATTTTCTTCTTTCTCACATACTGTACCCACACAAATTATTTTTTTATCGTCATATCGGCTTTCATTAGATACCATTATGTTCATCATATCTTATCATTTACTACAAAAAAAATCATAAAATATGATTTAAAAAAACACCTTTTCTAAATTTGACCTAAAAAATAATTTTACACAAATACAATCATTAAAAAATACCCCGTCCTATTAGTTTCTAAATGTTGTCCCAACTTCATAAATATGCTTGTTTCCATGTTATGTTTATGCAGTTTTTTGTGAGATTTAGTTTTTTTTTTTCCTACATTGACCTTTTGACCCGAAATAATAAAAAAAGGGTGGGTGGAAGCTGCAGCTACCAGCTCTTTTGCACAAAGCCAATCTTATCAGTGTCTAGCACACTGTGAGGTAAAATGCTTTGGCACCATTTCAATTATTTCGTCACTAACACTGTCTCACAGTGCTAACCACCTATTGGGACATCTGTACTGAGCGAGAGCTACGTAGCACTTACAGCGTGTGGTTTCCAGAAAGTACCTAACTATTAACCCCTCATCTACCTAACCTCTAGCTAACTCTAAAATATCCTCAAACCTCATGAGGCTACTTGGGACAAGTGCAATGATTTTTGTAACAGGGGTGTCCAAGTTTTTTTTTTCAGTGGGCCACTTCACCGTGTGTGTGTGTGTGTGCGTTGGCTACATTCATTTCGAGAAAATTATATATGACAGTGTGAGTGCGAGTTTTATTGCTGTGGAGTCTGTGATACACTCACACAAGAGAAGTGATTTGTGTAATTAAAACAAAGTGCAAAATGGTGTAGTAATAATACTTGCAGTGCCACACGTAAACGCAGCCTTCTGAAGCACTCTCCGGAATGCTCATAAAACACTATACAAAGCAAAACAGAATGGTGCAGAATAGTGGGTCCCTTTTTAAAATAAAAAAAAACAAACAATAATAGTGCAATATTATACAAAAGCACAGAATTAGGTGGTACTGAATACACTCACAAACGTATGTGAGGAATGATCATGTCAAACGTAGCGTGATTTCTTCAGGAAATTTTAATATAGGGTCTGAAAGGTATAAAAACGACAAAAAGCATGTGCAGGACCAAATAAACTGGACAGATATTGGCCCCTGCTACAAAAACAAACTCTCAAGATAAAAATAGGAAATTGAAAAAAAGTCTACCACTTGGAATTGCTGGGACTTGTATACAACCGTAACCTGGAAGCTGCAAACAAGTCCATGAATTGGACCAGAGAGAAAACCTGCAGCCGCTGATATCTTGCCTCTGGAGTTGTCTCTGTTTTTATCTTGTGAGTTTGTTTTTGGGCCAATATCTGTCCAGTTTATTTGGTCCTGCACATGCTTTTTGTCGTTTTTATACCTTTTAGACCCTATATTAAAATATCCTGAAGAAATCACGCTACATTTGACATGATCAGTCCTCACGTGCGTTTGTGAGTGTATTCAATACTACCTATCTATTTCTGTGGTTTTGTATAATATTGCACTATTGTTTGTTGGTTTTTTATTTTAAAAGGGACCCACTATTCTGCGCCATTCTGTTTTGCTTTGTATACACTCACACAATGCACATTAATATGAATTTTATATATATATATATATATATATGTGAATATGCTAACATTTATATATAACATTCACATGTGCACTGTGTGAATGTACCACAAACTCCACTGCAATAAAACTCACTCACACTGCACATTACTGTATCACAATACACAATAAAACTCACAGCCAAAAAATCCCCTCACATTAATTACACATTTATTCACAGCCACAAATAGACAGTCACCCTTAAACTCAGATACCCACACACGCACACACTCATTTCTTTTCTATTTTGCATGTGCCGTTTGTCTATCAGACACCAGGGACTCCATCTTCTGAGCTCCGGAATGCATCTGGACTAAGGTCTTTAATGCACTCCTGAACAGGCCGGAAGACTAATCTCTCTTACTGTGCCCTCTACCTCAGGCCTTATGGTCCCAGACCGCCCGACCCGAGCCCACTAAGAGGCCAAATGGGAGTTGTAGGTAGATCCACCAGCGCACCACCCATTGAGGCCTATAGCCTACTAGCACTTTCACTACCCTGCAGTCATGTAGAGTGCCTAGGCGCCGGAGACCGAAATAACGATCATCGCTATTGGTCTGGTTCCCCGCAGGCCCAGTGCAGCCGGGAAGAGGCGACTGTACCGCGCCACAGAGGCCCCCATCTCCTTGTTATTGTCCCCACACCAACTCTAGGCCCTCACTGCGTACCCCCCATGTTATGCTCATATAGCTGGTTCTTTTTATTGTTGCACGTTGCACTGAATTATAATTTTATGTGATATGCTGTTAGTGTCTTGGAGGACGGATGGGTGACTACCCTCATACACAGTCACTCCTCTGATTTCTTCGGATACTGAGTCTCACGGTTGATACCTACTGTTATTGTTCCATTGTGTGTTCCCAGTCCTAATCTCTCCACCCGGTTACTTCATCCCCTACTCCTTGACGCCTGTGGAATTTGGGACGTCGGGGTTCCGATTCCATAATATTGACTCGGGACACCAATTGACACTACCCTATCGGTGTCCCCTGAACTACCCCCATCTCCCCACAACCTTTTTTCTTGATTTCGTTAGAGACCTTTTTTCTAGGCCGTGATTCCCCCCCTACCCTACCCTCCAGCAATGCCAGCCACAAGACATCCTACTACAACTCTGGGGTCCCTCCCGGCTGATTTAAATATTGTCACACTAAACGCGAAAGGGTTAAATATACCTGAGAAGCGCTCACACCTGCTGCGAGTTCTGAAATTCCAACGTGCCTCAGTGGCGTTTATTCAGGAGACGCATTTTCGTGCTCCCTCACATCCACGTCTCGCAAACGCTGAGTTCCCCTTATGCTACTATAGCTCCGACCCTCTGGCAAAAATCAAGGGTACGGCAATTATTTTCTCTAAACATATCCCATTTACAGAAATTGCGCAGCTCTCTGACCCAGATGGGAGGTATGTATTTGTCAAGGGCTCTATCGGTACCCACACGTATACATTTGCAAATATATACCTCCCTAACCGACAGCAACACCTAAGTTTGGCCAAGATCTTAACATTGCTACGCAACTTTGTCGAAGGCCTGGTGATTCTGGGAGGGGATTTTAATGTAACATTGGAACCCTCACTTGACATGTCCAGTGGCCACACACGCACCCCAGTATATGTCCTTAAAAAAGTCAAACACCTGTTACTGGATTTTCAGATGGTGGATTGCTGGAGAGCCCTCCACCCCACAACCCGAGATTACAGCTTTTTTTCCACCCCTCACGACTCACGTATATACTACTTTTTTATATCACACTATCACCTATCCTTACTGAGAACGGCGACTTATGGCTCCATGACATGGTCTGACCATGCCCCGTTGACACTATCCCTCAAATCCCCACTATCCAGACCCACAGGTAAATCATGGCGACTTAACGAATCCATCCTGACGGACGTCGAGACTCATACAATCTTCTAAATCCCTCCTGGCGGACTATTTTCGTGAAAATACAACACCTGGCATGTCACCTCTCACTTTGTGGGAGGCACACAAGTGTGTGGTCCGTGGTCACTTCATCAAAATAGCTTCAGCCCGGAAACGTCGGCACACAGCGACCTAGGCACCCTATATACCAAGATCTCTGCCTTGGAGAGAATCCATAAGAACTCCCTTGAGGCCAAAGACAGGGAACAGTTGACACTTTTCAGAAAAGAACTCTCGACCATCCTAAATACACAAGCACAGAGATCTTTTACCTGTTTCCGTGCTCTGTTTTACGAACACGGCAACAGGCCAGGGAAATACCTTGCCCGGGCACAGGGCCGGTGCAAGGATTTTCATCTACACAGGCGAAGGTGCATTTTGGTGCCCCCCTGCTCTGATCCGCCACGCCTCCCACACCATTAAGCCTCCTTAAATTATATATATATATATATATATAAATAATGTATAGTGTAGAAAAAAAAATCTAAATATTCAACTCGCATGCTCTAAATGTGTCACACATTGAAACCCTTAAACACAAAGACACCCTTGCAGTCACACACACAGACACCCTTACCACTTACACACACACAGTTACACCAATTCACACATAACCTGAGACACACTATTTTGCCACTCAATATGCCAGTATTTAGCCCAGGGGTCCTCAAACTTTTTAAACAGGGGGCCAGTTCACTGTCCCTCAGACCGTTGGAGGGCCGGACTATAGTAAAAACAAAAACTATGAACAAATTCCTATGCACACTGCATATATCTTATTTTGAAGTGAAGAAACAAAATGGGAACAAATACAATATTTAAAATGAAGTAAAGTTAAATCAACAAACTTACCAGTATTTCAATGGGAATATTATGCCAGTCAGAGCCCAGTAATATTATGCCAGTCAGATGCCCAGGAACATTATGCCATTCAGATGCCCAGGAATATTATGCCATTCAGATGCCCAGGAATATTATGCCAGTCAGATGCCCAGGAATATTATGCCATTCAGATGCCCAGGAATATTATGCCACTCAGAGCCCAGGAATATTATGCCAGTCAGATGCCCAGGAATATTATGCCAGTTAGATGCCCAGGAATATTATGCCAGTTAGATGCCCAGGAATATTATGCCAGTCATAGCCCAGGAATATTATGCCAGTCAGATGCCCAGGAACATTATGCCAGTCAGATGCCCAGGAATATTATGCCATTCAGATGCCCAGGAATATTATGCCATTCAGATGCCCAGTAATATTATGCCAGTCAGATGCCCAGTAATATTATGCCAGTTAGATGCCCAGGAATATTATGCCAGTCATAGCCCAGTAATATTATGCCAGTCAGATGCCCAGGAATATTATGCCAGTCAGATGCCCAGGAATATTATGCCAGTCATAGCCCAGGAATATTATGCCAGTCATAGCCCAGGAATATTATGCCAGTCAGATGCCCAGGAATATTGTGCCAGTCAGATGCCCAGGAATATTATGCCAGTCAGATGCCCAGGAATATTATGCCAGTCATAGTCCAGGAATATTATGCCAGTCAGATGCCCAGGAATATTATGCCAGTCATAGCCCAGGAATATTATGCCATTAAGATGCCCAGGAATATTATGCCAGTCATAGCCCAGGAATATTATGCCAGTCAGATGCCCAGGAATATTATGCCAGTCATAGCCCAGGAATATTATGCCAGTCAGATGCCCAGGAATATTATGCCAGTCAGATGCCCAGGAATATTATGCCAGTCATAGCCCAGGAATATTATGCCATTAAGATGCCCAGGAACATTATGCCAGTCAGATGCCCAGGAATATTATGCCAGTCATAGCCCAGGAATATTATGCCATTAAGATGCCCAGTAATATTATGCCAGTCAGATGCCCAGGAATATTATGCCAGTCATAGCCCAGGAATATTATGCCATTAAGATGCCCAGGAACATTATGCCAGTCAGATGCCCAGGAATATTATGCCAGTCATAGCCCAGGAATATTATGCCATTAAGATGCCCAGTAATATTATGCCAGTCAGATGCCCAGGAATATTATGCCAGTCAGATGCCCAGGAATATTATGCCATTCAGATGCCCAGGAATATTATGCCATTCATATGCCCAGGAATATTATGCCAGTCAGATGCCCAGGAATTGCTCGTTATACCTCCCTCCTCCCCCCTTACCCAGACCCCAGTACTTACCTCCATGCCGCTGTTCAGATCCGTGGCTGAGAGGGAAGCGTTGTGAGCTCCCCTCAGGCCGTGCGCATTCAATAAAGTGTGTTGAAAAAAAAAGTTTCAACACACTTTATTGAATGCGCACGGCCTGAGGGGAGCGCACAGCGCTTCCCTCTCAGCCACGGATCTGAACAGCGGCATGGAGGTAAGTACTGGGGTCTGGGGGAGCGGGCGATTTTCCCGCCCCCCCATTGGTGCGCCCTAAGGCAGCCGCCTGTGCTGCCTTACGGTAGCGCCGGCCCTGCCCGGGCACTTCGTAAAACATGTAAATTGTCCTATATAGATAAGGTTCGGGACCAAGGAGGCACCCTGCGCCGCCTCCCCTCCAAGATAACTCGGAAATTTGTAGACTATTACCAACAACTCTATCACATTACACCCCCACAATCCCGATTCGCTAGCCACCACAAACTCCAAGATCTCTGATTATCTCTCTCAACATGTACGTCACAAACTCTCTCCAACAGAGGCAGATTATCTGGAGAGGCCTATCTCTTTAATAGAACAGTCGTGGGCAATTAAGATGTCCAAGATGTTAAAATGCCCGGGCCCTGACGGCCCATCCTTAACCCTTTAAGGACCAGGGATTTTCCTGGGCCAAGGACCAGAGCGTTTTTCAATTTTTAATACGCGGTTTTTGAAACATAAATTTCCTCTCTCTCATTTAACGTACCCATACAAGTTATATGTTGTTTTTTAGAGGACAGTTAGAGCTTTCTTTTGATACCCTATACATAAAAATGATTTACATTTTAGTATTAAAAAAATACATATAAAAGAGGAAATTTTTGAGGAAAAAAAAGTTTTTCCCCATTATTTTCCCAATAATAAGCTACATAACTAGTGCAACACTAACCCACTTATCCCCCCTAATTAACTAACTAATAAAAAAGAAAAATATTGGTTCCCAAACCCCCCATAACAAAAAAGACAGAAAAAAACTCTGAAGAGTGCGATGTCAGATCAGTAAAAATCATGCAACAGGCATGCAGGGGTTAAATTTTATTAAATAAATATATTAAAATTACCTTTATTTATTCAAAAAAACTTTATAAATTGTAAAAATAAAAAAATCTGTTAAAAAAAAAACTAAATGAGGGCCATAAAGTGGAAGGAAACTGATCACAGTTAAAAACTGTGATCAGCAATGAAAGGGTTAATTTTTTAAAAAAAAATTTTTAACCTATGTGTGTATAATTAATTTATTTTTACTTACAGGTCACTCTCTGTGCTTCACTATAAGAATGTGAAGCACAGAGAGTGAATTAGAGGCAAAGTCAGTGTGTGAACACACTGACTTTGCCATCTAATTTGCATGTTATCGCGGTGATGACTAAATCACCGCGATCACATGGCCGGAAACTGACCGATCGGGTCCAGGAGCTTTGCCTCGGGTGCGAGGCTTAGTCCTGGACCCGTTGCAGACTAGCTGGCGGTGCCCACAGAGCGCACCGCCGGCTAGACTGCATGACGAGTTAACTCGTCATAAGGTCGCTAATGCGGCGGCTCTTATGACGAGTTAACTCGTCATAAGGTCGGGAAGGGGTTAATTTACTATAAAAAGTTTCTCAACGTCTTGGGCCCACATTTCACTCAAGCTTTCAATGCCCCTTTAGATGGGCTCAAAATCCACCCTCACACACTCGCAGCTACCATATCCCTAATTCCTATGGAAGATAAAGACCCAGAACTATGTACGAGCTACTGCCCGATATCCCTCCTAAAATTATTTTCCAAAATTCTTGCCTTGAGGATAGGTAGATTTATTCCGAACTTCGGGGTTCGTGCCGGGGCGGAAGTCCAGGGACTGCACCATTAGAGCGATCAATCTCATTCACCACGGACGACAATCGGGGACATGTGCAATTTTCTTATCTACTGATGCCGAAAAAGCTTTCGATAGGCTAGATTGGAAATTTATGCTAGCTACTCTACAACATATGGGATTTGGTACTAATGTCTTGAAATGGTTTGGGTCCCTGTACTCCCGTACTCCCGCCCCTCGGCTCGGATCCGGGTCAATGGAGCACTTTCTGACTCATTCCCAATTTTCAACGGGACGAGGCAGGGCTGCCCTTTGTCACCCATGCTGTTTGTCCTTTCCTTGGAGCCTTTCCTGGAAGCATTGAGATCACACCATGATATCACTGGAATTGCGGCAGGGATGACAGCATAAGGTGCTTGGATATGCAGATGATTTACTATTCAGCCTTACCAACCCACAGGTATCCCTACCGGTTCTTCTGAAGGAATTTCAGGCCTATGGCCAACTTACAAACCTGAAAATTAACTTCTTTAAGTCAGAGATCTTAAATATAAACCTGCCCCATACGGAGGCGACTGCACTACAAGACGCCTTTTCTTTCCGCTGTTGCCGGACCAAAATTAGATACCTAGGAATCTGGATGACCGCAGATACAGTGGACCTCTATGCCCACAATTTCCCTCCTCTACTGAATCAATTGCAGAGGGATCTGTTGTCCTGGGCCCCACTACACATCTCATGGACGGGCAGAATCCATGCCCTGAAGATGAATGTCTTACCCAGAATATTATTCCTACTGCAGACAATACGTATACGAATCCCTCCTGCGTGTTTTTTGATATCCATGAAAACTAAGCTTACGAAGTACACCTAGAAGTTCAAGCTAGAATTAAACTTAAAGGGGGCCTGGGCATGCCTTGTATTTGCACGTATTATAGAGCCTGTCATGTGTTGAGAGTCCTTGAGTGGGGACACCACCCTGCACAGAAATTGTGGATAGATCTGGAGGGTGAATGCTTATCCTTCCCCCTCCAGAACATACCCTGGCTCTCCCCACCACAGACTAAGAAGATCGCCAAGACCCACCCTTTGACGTTGGACACTGTCTCGGTCCTCCACGCCTCCTACCGCACCATTAATTTGACCTTGTATCCCTCCCGTCACCTCAACCCTGACTTTCCTGAACACGGCCCAGACTTCTGCCCATCCGCTTTCTGACTTAATGAATGGCGCCACACTCAAGACACTTGATGACATTTTGCCAGACAAAACCCCCACCCTCTTAGACCAGTTCCACTACATGCAATTGACAAACTACATACAGAATATTCCCCTAAAACACCACCTGTCCAGGACCCACACCGAGTTTGAAGAACTGGCCACCTGTGACTCACTGCCCTGTCATGGCATCTCAATTCTATACCAATTACTGTTACGGGCAAAGTTCCCCACCCTCCCCAGTTTTGTCAGGAAGTGGGAGTCCGCGTTACCTCACTATCCCACAATGGGAAATGATCTTCCAGCTCACCCACAGATCTTCTATAAGTAACAAAATACAGGAAACATCTTACAAACTGTTGGCCCTCTGGTATAAAACCCCAGCTATGTTGCAGAAAATATTCCCAAACAGCTCTGTGTTGGCGTTGTGGGTTAGCTCCAGGTATCACGCTCCACTTATGGTGGGAGTGCTCGCTTATCAAGCCATTTTGGCGGAAAATAGAATCCACATTACCTGGGTTCACAGATGACCCTCCGCCCTTCACTCCAGCGGCATATTTACTGCACCATACCAAATCCCCAGTGTCGGTGTACAAAAAATCGGTGGTGAAACACCTGCTTAACGCAGCAAAGACCCTCATACCCCTCCACTGGGGTGACCTGCTACCACCCTCTTTCCAGGAATGGATAACAAAAGTGGAGGATATTCGTGCAATGGAAGCGCTGCATTTTAGTGCTCTAGGCAAATCGGACAAACACCTGCACATGTGGTTCTATTGGTCCCAGTTTCTGGAAGACCCCCAGATCTGTACATTACATGGCCGGGTGAAATCCCCCCCTATAGTTCCCCCCTCCAGCTCTCTCCCTTCCATTCCCCCCCCCCCACTTACCCCCCTTTTTTTTTTATTGTTTTTGAAATGATTAATCTGATTTCATATAAACATATAAGTCAAACACTGCTATATGGTATATTCATTTGTATTCTCTGTGTTGTATGCGACTGCTCTGACAGCCCGAATTATTTTGATCTATATGCTTAAATCCCCCCCGTTTTTTCCCTTCTGTATCCTATTACCGCATTCTGTTTGTAAATCAATAAAACGTGATTTTCTAATATATACTTGGGCAGGTCCTGTCTCAATAAACTTTATTGTCCCAATCAAATATTAAAAACATGTAATATGCCACATACTGGCACCAATGATTTATGCCACATACAGGAGCCTGTTAAAAGCATATAACCAATCTGCTGCTCAGACTTGCCAACCTGTCCCCAGATTTACTAATCTACCCACAAACATGTCACTCTACCCCTCAGACTTGCTAATCTACCCTCAGACTTGCCAACAGGACTTATCCCGAAACACTGATTGAACCAACAAGAATTGCCCCAACGCCAAAAGAACTCTAGTCCTCCAGACCTCCTCCATTATTGTATGGAGGAGCTGGAGGACTTGCAGCCATCCAGCATACTAACTGACTGCTGTGTCCGGGCGGCTGGAGGGAAACTCCTCCCTCCATAATCCACTGCCGATCTATTCTCTAGGCCGGTGTTCTGACGAATTACTCGAGCAAATTCTCCTGCGCAATCGCAGGAGAATTTGCTCACTGCGCATGCGCAGAAAGTTACAGCTGATAACTCAGCTGTAACTTTATGTCCACCGCGCATGCGCGAGCTGCGCAACCCACATCCCGCCCCCGCACACCCCTTCTTACCAGCTGATCGGACAGCGGCGGTACACAGCGCATGCGCGCGGCTATCAAGCCGTGTGGGAATGCGCTGTGTCCGTGGCTGGATTCAAACAAAACGCTGGTAAGTAACACGGGGCGGGGGGGGGACATAAGGAGCCAACAGAGAGGTAAGCACCCTGGTGAGGGCTGCCTCATCTTGATAGGAGTTGTGATCCTCCTGCTGCATAATACAGCAGGAGGATCACAACTCCCATGAAGATGAGGCAGCCCTCACCAGGGTGCTTACCTCTCTGTTGGCTCCTTATGTCCCCCCCCCCCCCCCCCGCCCCGTGTTACCAGCGTTTTGTTTGAATCCAGCCACGGACACAGCGCATTCCCACACGGCTTGATAGCCGCGCGCATGCGCTGTGTACCGCCGCTGTCCGATCAGCTGGTAAGAAGGGGTGTGCGGGGGGCGGGATGTGGGTTGCGCAGCTCGCGCATGCGCGGTGGACATAAAGTTACAGCTGAGTTATCAGCTGTAACTTTCTGCGCATGCGCAGTGAGCAAATTCTCCTGCGATTGCGCAGGAGAATTTGCTCGAGTAATTCGTCAGAACACCGGCACCTTCCTTGCCTAAAAGGTACCCCACACACTCCCATGCATACATACATTTAGCGCACACACTCACATACATACACACATACCCATTTATACACTTACATACATACTTACCCCACACACACATACCCATTTATACACACACACACTCACCAGTTTTTTTTTTTATTAAACGGGGCTGTGGGCTCTCCGTTACCTTCATGCTGCCGGTGCGCTTCTTTCCTCCCTCTGACCCTTGCGAATGACCTCGTGCAGAGTAGAGGAGGGGAAAGCAGCACCGCTCTGTGTAGGGAACTTTGTTCCTGTGCGGTAAGCAGTTGTTGGCGCGGCTACCCACGGCCGCACCTAGGGTTGCCACCTTTTATACAAAAAATACCATCCTTACTATAGACTTAACATTGGCATCAAGCCAATTTTGTACCCGCCTGTTGGCAACCCTAGCCGCACCTCGATGCCCGCAATATTGCCTCTGCACTAGGGGTTATTTATAATGGTACATACAGAAATAGAAGCAAATAGTGGCACTATCCAATTGTTATTGTATTTATAACATATATTACTGCTAACTCAGAGCAAAGAAGAATCAGGCCCTGAAAGGTGGCAGAGAAACCCACTCCATAAACTGTTCTCCATGTGAAAAACAGTATAACTGTTGTCATACATAAGCTTTCCGACACTTTCATGTGAACCATTACCAGAACAACTGTCTCAAAACTCTATTTCAGAGGCTTGAAGAAAACTCCTTTGTTGGGAATTGAAACGTTTGCCGGTCCTGGTAATCATTTATTATAACTGGCTGTCTGAGTGAGAGCATGACCGAGAACCTGACATCTAGGATGCACATCACCAAACTGGAGATTTTCATGTGGACGTTTTATAAATAATCTAGTAGGTCTCATAGAAACAGGGAAAGGTATAAGAAATGTGCACTAGAGTACTTTAAACTGTAAGCGAAAGGTTTTAAATAAAATAAATGTCTACACTTGACGCTAGATTATTTTGTAGTAAACGTTAAGCCAAGCTACAGTGTCCTCATTTTACTCAACAGCGTCCCACAATACACCGTTGATGTGGGCCACATAATTATATAGATGTACATTTTGCAGCGCTGTACCTGAGCATATCCCAGCATTTAAATGGTTACTGAAGTGATAGTTGTAAGTATTGAGGAGTGTCATTTAGAAACATGGTGATTTGAGTTCTCTTCCTCGTTTCTTTCTCATTCCTAGCAGTGTTCAACTTCCCCTTTCCAAGAAGCAGTTTGCAGCGGTCTCTCTGTGTATTTAAAAGCCGAGACTTCATGAAAGCAGGACATTATTTACTATGTGCATGGCTGCGTGTCACTGTGTTCAAAGGACACGCTCTTTGTCTCGTCCGTGGGCAGGCTGCCAGCTAGCAGGGAGTGTCACATTTAACCCGCGTACTAGACAAAGGATGTAGCGCCAAGAGCGATGTGTCGCGGCAGAGTGGCGGGAAAATTACACAAGGAGAACTGGGCGGGGAGGTCACAGGGAAATATAGCAGGGAGGAGGCAGTATAGTGGGAGGAAACAGAAAACTACAAGCCAGGGGAGAATAGAGCGGCCTGGGTGGCATCGGTAATTTAAAAATACTCGTCTTTTGAATTATTGCTGTAACCCTCACTGAGGGAGATTACATGAAACAAAAAAGGACCGGATAGATAGTTGGGATAACATTTTCATCCATATCAGCCGCATGGATGTAAATCTGGTTGGAATTGAATTGCTGCCCATAGATGTCTACATTGTAAGGCATAGACAGGATTTGGACAATATAATGTGATAATAGGGCAGTGAGAGGAGATACTAAGATACTAAGCGTTCTTCAGATTAAAGTCTAGTCACTAGACCCAGGAATAGTTAACTTTTGGCATTACAGCTGTTGTGCCTGTCCCTCTTCATAGGGTAGCTGAGTATCATGGGAAATATAGTCAGTAATATTTACAGCACCGAAGGGTAATTCCTGGGCAAGACAGCTTTTGTGGACTACATAGCCCATTTGACAGGCTGAGTATTGTAGGAATGAGGTCAACAATTACTGGGGGTCTATAGGGGACAGTTAATCGCTGCCAGTTCAGCATGGCATTTTTAGTGCTGAATTGTCAGGTTTACACATAGACATCAGTAAACCCTGATGAACTGTGCCATCCCTATTGCTGTAGTGACAAAGGTTAGGTAGTAATCATTGCACTAGATCTGGGATGGCAAACGTTTTTAAGCCTAAATGCCCGTTGTTCGGCAGGATACCAAGTTAAAGAATTTAATGTACCATTTACCTTGACAGTATGCTTCCCTCTCCATTTCTACCACGCACTTTGCTCATTTTAGTTCCCCCTTCTCTCTCTTATTGTTCCTATTGTGCCATCTCAGTGTCCTCCTGTGTGCTCTATTTACCTCTATGGATGATGATGTGACGATGCACTCAGGTGCTAAGTACCACCTCAAAGGCCCCTGAGTGCCACAGATGGCACCCATGTCATAGGTTCACCATCACTGCACTAGGTGGTGCATTGCAAGGCATATGGTACTCATGCAAATATACGGTAATATATTACTTTTTTAAAGTGAGCAAATCTTTAGTCTGGAGGGTGAAGTTTGTAGTCAGCCAAGGTATAAGTAAATGCATTATTGGTGGCTGTAAACAAGTGTAGCACAATGTGACACAGGAAAGCAGATAGCATTCGAATTTCAGGAAAATTTGAATACTTTATTCTAACTGATTTAGAAAACATATGATTCGGCAGTGGTGTACAGTTATTTGTAGCATCTAAATGTGTATCCTAGTCATTAATATATATTGGTACATTAATTGAATTTGTAGGCTGGTGGTGGTGTTATGTTTTTTTTTTAATTACATATTTGATGACCAAATAACAGTGAAAAAACAGAATATCTAAACACCATTGACCAAACTTTACAGAATTCATAAAGATATGTGTTTCTGATCACTTCTTTTGCTTGACTGCCCCTAGAGGCAATCAACAACATTGCACTGAAAAAAAAGGACAAAACTAACCCTAGATCTAGGGTCAGGGTTAGAGTTCCAGCCAGGGTTACAGATGGCTTATGTTTGGGATCAAAGGAAAAAAAAATGCTACTTTCAGTTACTGCCCTTATAACTTGCAGAAAACCATGTAAACATAGCATATCTCTAAACCAGGACGCACTTTAGAAACTATTTAGACATGGTCTTTTTTACCGTTTGTAATTGTGTGAAATATTTTTAAGGTCAAATTTTGAAAAAGTGGCTATTTGTTTTTTACATATTTTTTTATAGTAAATTATATAATATGAATAAATAAAAAACATATAAATGCGCTTGAGAGCAACCTGTGATTAAGCACCTTTTGTGAGAAAATATATAGTGGCTCTCAATGAGAGATAGTGGATCTGTATCCCAAAAATCAGGGAGATGGTGTAGGTCCCCCTCGAGGGGATACACTTACAAACTCTTTGAAAAGAGACAGCACTTCAGGTATGTCCTGTAGAGATCTGGCTTCAGAGTAGTAATTCTCATGGAAACACAGCAAAGGACATCAATTAGTGATAGGACAGGTAGACTTTAATAAAAAAAATAGTAGCTGCTTACATGGGGATTCTGGTAGTCACATGAAGTGGGCGCCACACATAATGACAGGAATCCTTATAGCATGCAAGTAGTATTTGGAGTATCAAATACACTGTTTGTTTCAGCCTTTAGCCATCCCCTGTTCTCAGCAACCATGAACAGTTTGCAGGGGTGGTTGTATTATTGTTTTTCCCCCTTCATGCCTAGAAACCTGTGTTTTATGTATTAGAAGAATAATACATAAAACACAGGTTTCTGAGAACAGGGGATGGCTAAAGGCTGAAACAAACAGTGTATTTGATACTCCAAATACTACTTGCATGCTGTAAGGATTCCTGTCATTATGTGTGGCGCCCACTTCATGTGACTACCAGAATCCCCATGTAAGCAGCTACTATTTTTTTTATTAAAGTCTACCTGTCCTATCACTAATTGATGTCCTTTGCTGTGTTTCCATGAGAATTACTACTCTGAAGCCAGATCTCTACAGGACATACCTGAAGTGCTGTCTCTTTTCAAAGAGTTTGTAAGTGTATCCCCTCGAGGGGGACCTACACCATCTCCCTGATTTTTGGGATACAGATCCACTATCTCTCATTGAGAGCCACTATATATTTTCTCACAAAAGGTGCTTAATCACAGGTTGCTCTCAAGCGCATTTATATGTTTTTTATTTATTCACTTTGTTTTGCTGTGTGGTTTAGGGACACACTACTCAAGTGCTGCTAAGAGCTAAGATATCAGCGCTGGTCACACTGTTATATTGTTGTAAATTATATAATATGATGAAAATAATGGCATCTAAGGAAAGCCCTTTTATGGTGATAAACTAGTATAGAATATGTGTGAGTATATTAAATGAGAAAGAGGAAAATTACAGCTATTGTCCAGAATGACCAAAAATGTCCCAAACTGCCAATGCTTAAGGCAGGGCTCGACAAACCCCGGGCGCCAGGTCGCCATGGCGACCTGGAAATGGAGCCTGGCGCCCGGGTGCCGTTGCCCTAATGTTCCCCTTGCCGCTGCCATCCGTCTTTTGCAGCGCGAGGGGACAGACAGCAAGCTCCGCCCCCTCGCGCAACACGTGTGTTCGTGTTCAGCCGAAAGAGCCATGAGGATCGGCTGCGGCACGAATGTTCCCCCTCCCCAACAATGAGGTAAGGCAGCAGGGAGGGGAAACATTCGTGCCGCAGCCGATCTTCATGGCTCTTTCGGCTAAGTGCTGGGTTGTCAAGAGACGACACCCAGCACTCAGAAGTTAAGAAGGAAAAAAAAACTTGTGTATGTTTGAGTTGTATATGTGAAGTGGGGGGGGAGGGATGTATATGTGAAGTGGGGGGGAGGGATGTATATGTGAAGTGTGGGGGGGAGATGTATATGTGAAGGGGGGGTATATATGTGAAGTGTGGGGGGGGGAGGTGTATATGTGAAGGGGGGGTATATATGTGAAGTGTGGGGGGGGGAGGTGTATATGTGAAGGGGAGGTATATATGTGTGAAGTGTGGGGGGAGGTGTATATGTGAAGGGGGGGTATATATGTGTAAAGTGTGGGGGGAGGTGTATATGTGAAGGGGGGGAGGGATGTATATGTGGGGGGGGGGGAGTTGTATATGTGAAGGTGGGTATATATGTGTATATGTGAAGGTGGGTATATATGTGTATATGTGAAGGTGGGTATATATGTGTATATGTGAAGGTGGGTATATGTGAAGTGTGTGTGTATATGTGAAGTGGGTTGGTGTGTGGGGTGTATATGTGACGTGGGTTGGTGTGTGTGGGGTGTATATGTGACTAGGGTTGGTGTGTGTGTGTTTATGAATTGCGTGTATGTTTGCGTGATTGTCTGGCTCCTAAAATTTTTTGCTGGCTCCTAGAATAAAATTAAATTTGTCAAGCCCTGGCTTAAGGGATTAATTGTTCTACAGGAATAACAGAAGGAAACCTGTGTCTGTAAAGCATTTGCAGCCTGTATTTATCCCAGCTCTTATACAAAACGTTATACTATAGAGAGATCAGCTAACCTTTTTAAATCACAAGTGCTAGCTCATGTTCTCAGCTCTCAATTTCTACGTGGACGGTGTAAGGGAGAACATAATTTAAAAATCTGAATATTTAATTTGACCATAAAACATTTCTGTTTGTTTAATTATAGAGAGTAAATGAAGATAGCTCTATTTCAAAGTGTTTCTACAATCACTTGTTCTATTGGGAGCGTTTCCTCAACCTGTAAGCATTGGCACTTTTTTTTATACATCCTAGTATTTATCCATCTGCATTATTCTGCAGGTACCATGCTGCCACCTACAGTGTAGTTTAGTGAAGTGCTGCAGAATGGCTGTCTGTGTGTCACATTATTAACAACACTCCAAAATCACAACATTAACCCATAATTCTCATTTTAAAATTGTATTTCCAATCTACGTTTCTTCTTATTGTATCATGACTTTTCATATAACCCTGTATGTGTATCTTGTGACGGACATTCAAGGAGTTTAACCCAAGCGGGGAAAGAAGATACAGCTTGGTAGGGTGCATTCGTCAGGTTTGAGGAATCTGTTATGGATTATTATTTTCCTAGTGCTGATTACACCAATTAAGCTTTAAATACCCAGCAAATTGATATGACACAGTAAGAGACTGACCAGGACAAGAGATTTTATTGAGACATATTAATAAGAGGAATCACTGCAGAGACAACTGGATGATACGCCTCATGAGCTAGGTTCAGTAAATATAGCCAGAGTCCGTATACAGCACACTGTCTACCTTGTAGGTAAATATTGCACTCCTAATAAAAGAACAGTTCTGATACAGACAGACTACAATGTCCAGGTACACTGGTTGAGAAAAAGGCATAAATATTGCCTTATGATATACGCTGATACAAACATGTGCATTTGGCTGAATTGAAATCCTTAGACCAGCATCTTCAGAGAAGCCCTTTCACACACCTGCTTTATGCTCATATTACATTGTAAGCCCTGGACACAATGTGCTTGTAAAGTATATATACAACTCTATTCATACAGCGCTAGAAAAATAATGTGTGTCCAACACTCACTAGTTGCCACTTTCTGTCAGCCCTGTATTTCAGATCAGTTAAAGCCATCTGGATGTTTCGTCCCAGACAGTGACAGTATAACATATATTGTGACACATCAGTTGCAGGAAGCGCTGTTAACTGAGGAGAGAGTTGTGTATAAACAGAACTCTGCAGAACGTTGATTTGCACGTGACTGAGGAGTGGGAGAAATACATGGGCGGTCAATATAAACAAGATTCTCTGCATAGCAGTGACACGCATATAACTACAGCAGTGCTATGTAGAGAAATATAGAACTCCATCGAGCAGCGAGCAGATCAGGACTCTGTAGGGAAATGATACACAGAAATCTCTTTAATACAGTAAATTACACTTGACTGCTGGAAAGTGATTAGGACAGGACTGTGAAAGAGATATGCCTATAAACAGCTTTGTTTATTAAAACACTGATATTCATGGAGTTTACAGAGCAGTGATGTACAGCTTTGCACAACACTGATATACATGGGACTTTGAAGAATAGCGATATACATAGGACTTTACAGAGCAGAGATGTACACAGGACTGCAGAGCAATGATACACTCTTACTGTAGGGTTACCAGATGGGCCCCCTTTAAAAGAAAACCATTATGAAAAATATGGCTGAACAGATCCCAGTATTCCCCTTGCATGAACTTTCTTGGTAAATAATTTAATATTTGTCACTACACTTTAAAATTTGTTTGACATATTTTTCTTTTGCAGGCTGGGCCTGGTAATGATATATGTGCAGAACTCAGTGAGTAATACTCACAGGTATGTGAAATACACATCAGTGGAGTAAGTTCGAAAGATTCTTTACAAATGATATCGGCAGAGCAGTGATGTGAAATGGGCTTTAGATTAGTGACAAATTCTGTGACCTGTGCAGAAGATGTGCATAGCCAGACTTTGCATATTGCCATGCACGTGTTTCTTTACAGAGCAGTCATATGTACAATACTCTGCAGAGCACCAACATGCACAGGGATATGCAGAATTCTGTGCAAGGTAATGATTTGGACAAGACTTTCTGGACAGCAGTTGTGTGCACATGACTCTGCAGACCAGTAGGATACTTGAAGCTCTGTAGAGCATTTTGCTTTCTTCCAGAAGGAAATAGTCTCAATGCGGGAAGGCAGGAATGAGGTACCCACTCAAATACACAGACCCCTCTTTTGTCTCATACACAGTGGCAGTGCGGGGGACACAAGTACTGTGTCTCATTGGAGGAGAGCTCGTATCTGCTTGGATGTGGTGTCATCGTGCAGGTGGCGAGTTGTATATCTGGTAGGTAAATCAGAGTGGAAAGTGTCACTGACCAACAAATAACTGCTTGTCCCTCCCCCCACCAAATCCACATGCTCTATCTGGTTTCCTTTAAAAGCACTTCTACGTACCTTAGAGCATTGAGAAGCCCCTCTGTGCTAGTGGATGGCTGGTCCTTCAGCACTTTGATACAGCCTTTCATCTGGGAAACAAGAGCATAATATGTAATTTAGCAAAGAGGGAAATAGGGGGCGACTTATACTGCACAAATCTGTCGTGGACTCTCACTTCATTATCAATACTCACATCAATTTTAGAGGTTTTAGCAAAAGCTCCAACTGGGTGAACATGATCATACAGAATAATAACTCCAACCATCACTCGCATACAGAACAGCAAGGTTTCAGTGCTTGTGAAACGACTGCGATAACCCCTGAGGAGAAATAGGATTTTTATTTCAGCACACTGTTGAATAGGCCTCCTATGAGTGCTGTCTCTACATGTATTTGATTGTGCTGTGGGTATGCCACAGATGTGTGTTTAAAGGACTGTCACAAAAAAAAAGTTCTGTTTATCTGAAAGATTCCATCAGGTGTAGGCATTTTAAATAGAAATGCTTTAATTAAAGAAGACATGTGCCTTATTGAGCCATCTGTGACTATCTAGTTCTAACAGGGGGTAGACATTTTGTTCAGAATCATGGGTCAAATGAAGGAAGATCTGACCCAAGATGTCCGACCCTGATTGAGTTATACGGAGCAGTAGTATTTATTTGTATATTTTCATTAAATCATTTCTATTTAAAATGCCTACAATTATGCAATCGTTCAGTTAAAAATAACTTATTTTTTGCTGACAGTTCTATTTTAAGGATTCTTAAGAATGATACTCACGGGGTCTCTAACATGACTCTGCACACACATGCCATAGTGCTAAGACAGTCTGTGGTGTCTTCAATAGGCAAAGATTTATTCTGCAAAATAAAGGAAATCTGTCACCAAAATATTTTACTTTTGAATAATATTAAAATAGTATAATGCTACGCTATGAATGCCTTTTCATACTGATTGACATATGCAAGAACACTCACATTAAGTCCTAAAAATAAACATATGAAAAAGACACATTAGGCACCAAATTAAATTTGATTCATCAAGTAGTGTTTAACCTTTACACTTTACAGTTTGCCCAGGAAAAAGACTGCAAAAGGTAAGTTTTGAAGATAAGTATTGGAAAAGCTAAAAAACAAAAAGTGAAACAAATTAATTCAGATCTATTTTCAAGTGTCAACTTTAATATGTCCGGTCTATTTTTCAGAGTGGAATTATATTTTAAGGTATTCTTAAAGGGACTCTGTCAACTTAACCCCTTCGCGACAATGAACATACCAGGAATGGAAAACATGTCACATAGTGACAATGTGTACCTGGATGTCCTGCAGTGAAACCCGCATTGGCAGCAATCAATGATCTCTGCCTATTTTTGACATCGAACAACAAAACTTGGCCCCCAGGGCACCGGGATTACTCTACAGAGTACCCCTCCAATATGGCACTGCCCTGTAGTCGACAAGAGTGATGGAAGTAATCAGAAATCACTTCCGTCACTCTACATTGCATTGAAAAAAAAAGACAAAGCTTAACTCTATATAGAAATTAACCCTAGGTCTTGGGTTAGGGTTATATTTCGGTAAATTCCATGTGTTGGAAACTGGGTGTGGTTTAAAATTTAACTTTTAATAAAAGCTGCTTGTAAAACATCGTTGGATGTTATTCATCTACACCCCACAGTGAATTAGTGCAAAAAGACAATGAAAATGTACAAACATGTCAAAAAAAACAAACAAACATGCAATGCGCATATATTGTTATTTGGGTTAGGATGATGATTAGGGTTGGGGTCGAAAAGGCACTGTAAGAGAATATGGTTAAGAAACACAAAAAGCTGCTTTTGGTTATTGCCCTATAACAGGCATCTCCAAACTATGTCCCGAGGGCCAGATCCAGCCCAGGGGCAGTTTATATCCAGTCTGCAACTAGTGGGGCCACGGTGGGATGTGGCCACTTTAAGATATTCAGTGGCCACCTCCTTAAACATTTTGGAGGCCACTGTTTTATGAATCCGGCAACTGCTTTGGTGTCACTGCTGCTGGATATGTCAACACACATGAGGGGAGAGAGGCTACACTTGAAGGGTGTGAAGGGAGATAAACTAAACACATGTGGGGAAGAGAGATTACACACATGAGCTGAGAAAGACAGAGACATGAGGGAGGAGAGGAAAAAAAGAAAGACAGACTCATGGGAGGAGAGACAGGCAAACGTGAGCAGACAGAGTGTCGGATCAAATCCTTATTGCTGGCCACTAAGTCATTAGTGCATTTCTATGTGCTGGGGCAAAGTCCTGGGTGCGGGGGCAAGTTCTGTTAATGTAAACCTGGGTGCTGGTGTAAGTCGTGGGTGTAGTTGAAGGAAATAAAAAGAAAAGACGGATTCTTTCAATAACCTTTTTATTACATAAATCCACAAAAATGTACAATGTGGACCTCGTACTGCCCTATAACAACAGAAAAACATGTAAACATGGCATCTTTCTAAACTCAGGACAAATATTAGAAACTATTTTGACGGGTGTAATTGTGTAAAAGATTTTTCAGGTCAAACTTAGAAAAAGTGTTCTATTTCAATTTTTTCATATTTTATGATTCTCTTTTACAGTCAGCTACATGAGATGATGAAAATAATGGTATCTAAAGAAAGCCCTTGTTAGGGTGATAAAAACAGTATATAATGTGTGTGTGTACATTACATAAGAAAGAGGAGCATTACAACTAAACACAAACATCGCAGACATGTTAACACATCCGTTATCATGGGGTACAAAATTTCAAAGCAGTCCTGTCACTGAAGGGGTTAAACTTTACTTATAATGATACTGTAACTTGATATGCAAATTGCATATTTCCCATTGAAAATGTGTTCATTTTCATAGCAAGCCATAAGGGAGTGTCATAGACAGGGGACACCACAGAGACATTTAAAGCATTTAATTCTCCTTTTTCATGCATTTCCATGAAATTTTGCTAACACAATGTATATATTATTTATAATTATTGTTTCTTCTCTGCACTCACTGTATAAGCAATGGTCAGGTTCACAGAGTCCATTTAAGATGGCTATAGCTATTGTGCTACTGTGTATGTCTATCTGCCATTTGCAACGTAGGGTAAATCAAAATTCTATGAACTTACATTAGATACCATCCATAATGGATACAGCATTTCAAAGAATTCAATATTGTTATTCAATAAGCAGTTTTGAGATCTCATACATTGAATTGTGGGCAGAGTTGTTGGTCTAATTAGATCTGGTTTCACAGCCTATATTTCCATGAATTTCCATTGTACGGGGTAAATGGTTCCTTCTGACTTTAGATGAAGACTTGGGTCAGATAATAGTTTTAATCAAAAAGCGAGATTTAACTCCGTTATCATTAAATAAAAACTAATAAGTACATTTAGTACATTAGTAAGTATATACAGTAATATCATTTTTATATTGTTACGAGTATGAACCAGAAAAAAAGACATCATCACTTGTGTTATCCCTTCCTGCTCCTCTCACCTCTGACACAAACTTTGTGGTTGCACTGCTCAGGGTTTTCAGCATGGGGGTGGCATCCGCATAGAAGAGAGACATGCGATTGGCCATCTCATTGTTTACATCGCACTCCGGGTCCACCTGATACAGACACAACATTAGAAGTGTGAAGCATAAGACTGATATGTGAGTCTATGCACACAGGGAGGCCGCTGTTACCTGAAAGTTGTTGAGTCGGTTACGACTGACGGTCCGCCTATAATAACTGAAATCATTTTGTATCGCAGGATTTGTCATCTGAGGAAGGAAAAAGGGAGACAGATAAGAAACACTATAATCTTGTTCTTGATTAGAAGTTTGATAAATTTGACTTGAACGTTATAACATCCTCTCTCTACTTATGTTTGTTGCCACAGTCCACTAACCCTAAGTTTGGAAACTCAATGAATTATACATGCAGTAGTTGTAAATGTCAATTTTATTTTATCATAGGGGGTTATTCATTGAGATAACCTATTTCTGCTATTAACAAATATCCATTTTTCTACAAGACATAGATCGCTACATGGACTCTGGACGAATTTCATGATGTTTATCCGTGCAAAACATGATCTATTGAACCTTTACAACATGTCTGTAAAAGCTTATTTGATGAAAAATAAAAAGATTTGCAAAACAAAAAACAGCCCTGCATGATAAACGTTAAAAAATATGTATTGCTGGAATTAGCTAGATAGTGAGGGCTTCACTACTTAACCCTATAGAGATTTGTGCAGCACTTCCCATAGAAACACTGCAATATTCCATACCAGCCTTCTTCCTAATCTGTCAGGAGATCAAACAATTTTTGAATGCAAAAAACCCTTGCTCTTTCTTACAATAATGTAATAATGATTTTGGTTTCTAAACATAATTGAAAATGCTGTCTATAAGGTCTATTCAATAAAGAGAGAATTGCAGGGTATCAAGACAGGAATTTCAAACTTGGTTAAAAAAAAAAAAAAAAAAATTGGAAGCATTCTCCCATTCAGCTGCATTGGAGATTTTTTTGGGCTACTTTGGTCTAAAGTTTGAAATTCCCAACTCAGTTCCCTGCAGTTATCTATTTATAGAGTAGGCCCTTAAATGTTTTAGTTCTGTCTGGAAGAGTTTTTTTTTTATTTTTTTTTAAAGTATCATTATAAACTCTAAAATGTATGAATGGAAGCATTAACAATTTTAGTTCTGATCAGATATACCGTATTTGCTCGATTATAAGACAAGGTTTTTTTCAGAATTTTTTTTCTGAAAACTACCCCTCGTCTTATAATCGAGGTCTTCTTATAATCTGACCTCAAATTGAGGTCAGATCATAAGACATGGATCCAGGTCCCCAGCAGAGCTGCAGGGGACCTGGATCCCCCTCTCTAACAGCAGGGGGATGAGCGCAGACTCCCCTGCTTCCGCCCGGCACGACCGACGGGGCTTCTGTGAAGAAGCCGGGTACTTCCGCTTTCATCACAGAAGTCCCGGCGAGCATGCCAGGCGGCAGCAGGGGAGGTCTGAGCTCGTCGCGCAGACATCCTCTGCTGCCCCACTAGGCACCAGGGAGAATCGGGCAGCTGGGGGATGTCTGCACGATACGTGCAGACATCCTCCATGCTGCCCGACACAGCAGACTATTATGACAGACCAGCTGTCCGTCATAATAGACTGTCGTGTCGGGCAGCATGGAGGATGTGCAGACAACCCCCGGCTGCCCCCACTAGCCACCAGGGATCAACTTTAAGGTGAGGGGGGGGGGGGAGACAGTCAACAAGGGAAGGGAGGGGGGAACAGAGCTACAAGGGGGGGCAGAGACAGAGGAGAGGGGGTAATCAAAGGGAGGGGGAGAGAGCCAAAGCTGGGGGCAAGGGAAAGAGAGGCAGAATTGGCACATAAAAGGAAATAAAAACAAATGCATTTTTTGATATAATTTTTTATTAAAAAAGCAATTTACATGTGAATATATACAAGTTTAACTTTTTTCCTAATGGGTAGTCTTATATTCAGGCTTTTAGTTTTTTTCCTAAAGGAATATCCAAAGTTTGGGGGGTCGTCTTATAATCACGGTCGTCTTATAATCGAGCAAATACGGTACATCACTGTTGAATCTAGCCAACAATGGTTTTGTTCTCTCTGCTTAAGTGTGTCCCAAGACCAGCTGTGTTATAGTATTATTAAATGTTTTTCACTTGTGCTTCTAATATAGTGAAAATGTAGTGCCCTACTATGAGGATACACTGTACTTTTCATGCAGGAAGCCCAGTCCGGTCGGCGACTGTCTCTCTCTCAGCTAAGGCAGAGCGAGACCCTTGGTTTTATATGATATCCATAGAGGGGACTTAAAGACAAAAAGCCTATATTTAAAGATATGCTTTACTTAGGAGATCGGGGCTATTTGTTTAACCCTTACTTCCTCTAAGGATGCAAGAGCTGAACAATGTTTTGTTGTCCTTTATCAAAGTTTAGACTTATTATTGTTTTTGAATTTTATGAACCTACATGTGTTCCTTTAATCACACCACTGTAACTACATTGATGCTTAAGACATTTTGCTCTGTGGTTTTGGGTTTTGATGGCATAACCAATTTATTACCAGTTTAACACACTGCATTACAATATGACACCCGTTTCACTGAGTATGGTACCTCTTTAAAAGCTAACCGTGGGTTGCCCCAGGTAGAATTAAAATAACAATGTGGTTCAAACTGCTTCAACATGTAAAAGCACAAATATAGAGTTAGAGGAAAAGGCTGTAGGCCAACATTATTTGTGATGTAACTATACAGTTCCATCCGCAAATGACAATGGTAAACATTTCACAAAGGAGCACTGGTGGAGAGTTTGGGGTTGACTGATCTAATTCCCATTCCCCCCTGTTGTAACTAATTGTAATTGTGCTAGCACACGGTTATACAGTGTATCTTGGATGACAAAGACGTTTTAAGTTCCATCTCACATTGTGACTTGATAACAGATCTTACCTTGAGCTCGTCAAAGCTGAGGGTGAAGTGCAGAATCTCTGCAAACTGTTTGGCCAGAGCTTGTTCTCGCTCCAGGTGCTGAGTTGGTGCATATGGAGGAGACGTGAGAGCTTCCAGAAGGCTGTGAAGCGCATTCTCTGTGGACAACAACAAAAACTGGATCTTAGTACCTGAAATGGTGCAGAAACTGAGGAATGTAAACATACTTAAATAGCTGGCATGTCCATTCTTTGGAACACCGTAGGCGTAGAGGATGTGTATTATGGTAAAAGTTTGGCAGTCTATTTCTAACTTCCATTCAATCTCAAATTCCTCATTTATTTCTAGTTTGCTTGAGGATTGTCGCAATAGCTGTAAAATACAGACAGTGAGGAATTTCTTAAACACCATTGGTACATTAACCATTTAGCTCTTTCATGCTTTGTATATAAGCAAATATAATTATGTTTATGCATCTTTCTAAAGTGCTTGGGACATTTGCTCTTATATGTTACCCACGTAAATCTCCATGTGTTAACAGAAGTGTGGTATGCATACAAAAGTAATTTGCTGGAATAATGCAGACAGAAAAGTAATGGATGTCAATGCATCTGGAATGGAAGTTGAGTGTTGTGTAAGTACAAGTGACTGCATTAGGTATGACATTTACCTAGCCGGAGAGAGAACTCATAGAATCGCTTCAGTTTTGCTACCAAAGGACAGACTGATCGCCAGGCCTCCTCCTGTAGATGAACATCCAAAGGATTCTGAATTGCCTGATTACAATAGAATGAGTGGGAGAGATGAAACAAGATTTATCTGTATAACTGAATATGTCATGGAAGTCAAGCCAAACACCATTTTTGGACACAGGCTGAAGTCTCTCCAACAGACTGCAGATCTTAAAACTTTCTCTTACTCTCAACGCGTTTCGCCAGGAAGCTGCCTATCTTCATCAAGAGATAAACAATTCTTCAATAAAGGCACTTTTTTCAAGAATCATTTCTCTCGTGAGGAAGCCAGGCCAAAAACTTGTAATGCCAAAAACTTTTCAGAGTGGAATTGTTTACATTTCACTTTCAGAACTTTTCCTTTGCTCTTTTTATATGTTGGAAGAAATAAATTAAAAAATATGTTTTTTTATAAAATATCCATTTATTGAAACTTGATTAAAAAGAGAACTATCAGCAAGTGCTGGGGCTAGGACATAGGGAGTGCATGCAGCCAAATGTGATTACAGTGGCCAGTAAGTAGTGAGTGCTTTCACTACCTAATACAGAGGCGTCTGTTGAGTGCAATTCTTCTTGTTACTTGGCATTTATTACATCTTGCTAAATTGGGTGGATTTTAAGCAATGATTTAAAAAAAATCAGATATCAGATTTTTTTTTATTTATATTGGATGTTTTTAATGCAATGCTTTTTAGAGGAAAATCTATCCAAAAATTTTATGTTTAAGATACTTCATAGCTTAAAGTTTATTTATGGAATAGAGATTAGTTATGTAACATGAGACTATATATTCATGTAATATTTACATTATGTGGCAACTTAATTCAATTCATCCAAGTTATCCAAGCACAGATAACATGCACTTTTTTACAGTAAAAATTGTATAAAATAAACAAAGTTCCAGAAAAGACCTTAATCCTATTGTTGTTTTTCAAATCATAATTTCAGTTAATAAACGTTGACATTAAAGCAAATAGAAGAATATGTATGCTATATAATGTTATTGTTCTAGTTAAATAAAATAATTTAAGTAGTTCTATTAAGGTTGTACCATCCTGTTGGAGGGGAGTATTTTTTGTAAAATGTTTAATTTGTGTGTACTCATAAACATGTTTTTTTTTTATTTTTATTGTATCTGATAAACACCATACACAGAATGGAAGATATGCCACCAACAATTAATAACAATGTGTGTTAAGAAGTGAATTCATTGAGAGCTTCTGAGTGAGCACTCACCTGTCTTATCTCCTGCCCTGCTCCCCTGTATGACTGCAGTTCAGCCAGAACACCCTGGGCTTCCTCTAGCACAGAGTTCACTTGATTCCACACAGCTGTTTCTGCCTCCGTGGGTTGAGCATCTGCAGGCCCCAAGCAAAGTTAATTGGGTGAGAGCAAATACAACCACACAGCTAAAAGAGCAAGTGTGTAAGGGGGCTGCTAAGTACCCTTACTCTTTAGGAAGATAATATCTGGTCCTTGATTGATTCACGTCAGATGTCAGTATGTACGACAGAAAGTCGGTGATGATAAAATGGGTCAATGGTTTATGTTTGTTCATTGGGGAATGGTTTATAATATATCGGGCATGTGCACATTGTCAAAAGTTTTCAAGAAGTTTGGTGTTTGGACTGTTAAGAAGTTTGGTGTTTGGACTGTTACAAAGGGATGAGTAAGATTCTTTCAGGAGACTGCAACCGTAATTAAAGGCTTGCTACACAATATGGTTAAGACAAGAAATTGCAAACCCATTGCAGGATTCAGCAGATATACTGGTGAGTGAGTGACTGTTGGGTAACTATTCTGCACAGTAAATTAAATTATGTAATGTTGACTTCCAGCTGTATTAGACAACAGGCAACCAATTGGAAGATGTTCATGGGAGCTGGACTTTGATGCTGGAGTTCCAGATTGGACTAATATAAGTGTTAACAGTAGCAATAAAAGCTTGTGTTTGTAATTGGTTTGACATATTTATCAGATTCCATAATAGCATATCAATGACCGTAAGAGATAACAGTGTGTTTTAAAGGGTATATACAGCAAGTCAATCATTAGTGGTTATATATAAATAATAGTGCTACTAGGCCTAATCCTGCATCTTTATGTTACGTATAAAGCTGCCTGAATTGGTTTATGCATACAAAGAAAGGCAAGAACATTTGTTCTACTTCTCAGATTGCGAATTTTCTATTCTGAGTATGCAACGTTGTGTGCAGTAAATAAAATGCCAGAATTGGATAGGCAGAGAATTTTAGTCCAATAAATGTTTTTTAAAATGGTGCACTTTTGAACATTTTTTTATACATAGCATGTGACAAAATGTGTGAAAATGCATTATACCACGTTTCCATTTTGGTGCCACTGGGGCTTTTTATCTGGCACAACTCCCTTGTGTTCTGACAGAAATCACTGTATACATAAACTCCCATTAAGTGTAAAATGTAAAGCAATATGTGTTGATAAAATAGGCTTAACTCCATAAATGGTCTACAAAAAGAATTTGTACGTGTGACAATTGAGACAGCACCTGATCCTTGCCTAAATGTTTAACTTCTCCAACCACTGACTGATATATTGGAAAGAATTGTGATGATGATACAATAAAAAAAAAAAAATTGGTTTGTGTCCAAGAATGAGATTGATTTAGAATTACTACTGTTTGTGTCACAAATTCGCACAACCCATGTTAGACTATATCTTGTAACATCTAGCTGATTGGTCTGTAAAGGAATCAACACAATCTAACAAGTCATGTTTTATGAAGAAATTAAACAAAATAAAATAAAAGTAAAAGTAAATCAAAACATGGAAAAATTAAAATGATCTCACGTTCAAAGTCAAGGAAAAAAGTGGGACACTGTTCTAGGTCGCTATAAGACAAGACTTTTAGAAGATTCCCCATCTGATACCTGGAAAAAAAAGAGACAGAAAGGGGGGAGTGATGGGAAATACAGAGCAACAAGGATGGGAGAGGGATGCCCTTATCCAACCCAGGCCACAGTATTTCTCATTGATAAATATCTCAGCAGTGGAATTAAAAGTGTTCTGAAATAAATGTACCATAATACAAAGAATGAAAATGAGTCAGTCTTCTGAAGTGCTTTTGAGTCGTTGTATTAGTTTCCCTCTTGGGTGGAATCATTTATAACCCTTATATGCTACTGTATATTGTGGCTCCAATACATATACCATATTGCCCTTATAATTAAGAGCTTGTGTATAATTTCAAACCACTGTGCTAGCTGTTTTATGTCTACAAGAGAGTTTTTATTAGTTTTGTTTAATCCAGATTTTATATCCCAAGTTATGTGCAGATTCCTTTAATCCTCATGTTGTTTTCTATCTCATATTCTTGTTCTGACTCTGATGAGGTACATACTGGAAGGATGCAACTTTGTTACTATTTAATCACTTGCTCTCATACAGTGTTTCCACAAATAAATATGTTGTTTGACACATATGTGGTTTAGTCACTACATTCATGAATGACTTGGCAGCACTTTTACTAATGAATAGCATTCTGTGGTATTATTCTTTCACTATATGAGTGAGTAATTACTATTGTAAGGCACTAAATGACTTGCCTGGTATTGCAACACATAGCTCTGTTATAAACTGCAATAAAATTACAAATATTACTGATCTGATACTAAAATGAACTCTAGAATTGTATTCCGTAGAAGGTAAAGAAAGCCATATATGTATAATCTCTTGCTGCTTTAAAATGTTTATTTCAGACCAATCACACTTGGAGCTAATCAATAGAATTTAATGTTGACCAGGGCTTCATAAAACCTAACAGCTACCAATCTGTATCACAGACAATTAATTAATGGTCACGGGTTAAGCTTATAGGTACACATGCACACAATTAAAGTGTTTACACACACATATCAGGGCAAGCAAGTGTTCACACATACTCAGGCACTCCTCATTTCCAGCAACAGGCTGACAAATTTTGGCCCAGGGGGAAAAAACTATTTAGTGGCCCATAGTGCAACTTTATCACCCCATCAGAGATAGATGGGCAAAACAGATACATTGACAGATAAGGTACAGAGATTTATAGGCAGACAAAACAATTAGACAGAAATAAAGAATGTACTGCACGCTGAGTCATTTAGAAGTAAAAAGTGTTACAGCCCCAGCCCCTTGAGTGAGTTAAAAAAAGCAGCATGGTAGGCCATTGCCCAGCTGCCATCTTGACACCTCCCCCTCCCCTGGATACCTTCTACTTTTACCTGCTCTTTTTTTCTCCTTGTCTCCAGCAGATGCATCCAAAATCCATCATGCACTACTGATACACACCCAAACCACTACCCTGGGAACCACTGTCACACAGACACAAATTTCATCATGTATCCAAACTCTATCAGTGGATTTGTGTTCATTCACTTTATTTTTCTATTTCCTTGTCATTCACTTGCATTCGAGCCTATTCACAGTGGTTTACATTTATTTTAAATACTGAGAACCTTAAATTAGTGAATGGAGAACAATGACTGACATTTACATTCCTTTTGGATTTTTGTTTATAAACTCTACTGTATAATACACAACACAAATTATTACTTTTACAGTTCTTATTGCCACCATTCTCAGGTACACAATATACAAATCTATGTATACTATCGCTATGGCCATGTTTATTACGAAAGTCTCTGGATGAATTGGCTTGTATGACAATCATAGAAACATAGAATGTGTCGGCAGATAAGAACCATTCGTCCATCTAGTCTGACCAATTTTCTAAATACTTGTATTAGTCCCTGACCTTATCTTATATCTAGGGTAGCCTTATGCCTATCCCATGCATGCTTAAACTCCTTAACTGTAATAACCACTATCACTTCTTCTGGAAGACTATTCCATACATCCACTACCCTCTCAGTAAAGTAATAATTTCATTAGTACCTGGCTTTATCTTTAATCCAGGATACCCTTATGTCAATCCCATGCATACTTAAACTCCTTCACTGTGTTAACCTCTACCACTTCACCTGGAAGGATATTCCAGGCATCCACTACCATCTCAGTAAAGTAACACTTCCTGATATTATTTTTAAATATTTGCCACTCTTACTCTTAGCCATGAGTACCTCAAAGGTATGTGATTTCACTGCCTCTTACTCACAGTGGCTAACAGAAAGAGTCAGTCCAAGACACCTTACCAGGCAGAATGGCAGGTATATTTGTTTTGTAAGTTGTATTTAAAAAGACATCATCTAGTGGTACTTAAAATATTTAAAAAAAGATTGAGCTTCACATACTTAACCTGTGACAGCCACACAGCTGCCTCACACTCTAGAATATCAAATGACCTCCTTTCTTCCAAATCTAAAGGCCACTTCCTAGTGATGATCCTCTTAGATCTCTCTGCTGCCTTTGACACCGTTGACCACTGCCTCCTTCTTAACAGATTATCCTCATTTGGCATAGGTGGTACGGCACACTCTTGGATCGAGTCGTACCTCTCTGAGCGTTCCTATTCAGTGTCGCTTGCTGGAGCGACATCGTCGCCTGTTCCTCTCTGTGTTGGTGTTCCACAAGGATCGGTCCTTGGCCCGCTGTTGTTTTCCCTGTACACCACCTCTCTGGGAGAACTCATCTGCTTTTTTGGTTTCCAATACCACTTGTACGCGGATGATACTCAGATCTACCTCTCCTCCCCTGATATCACTCCCTCTCTAGTGTCACGTGTAGATCAGTGTCTGTCGGCCATCTCCACTTGGATGTCTGATTGCTACCTGAAACTTAACCTTTCCAAAACAGAACTGATTATCTCTGTCCCTAAACCTGGGTTCACAGTCACCGTTGAAAATGCTACAATTGTACCGGCTGACCGTGTCCGATGTCTTGGGGTCACTTTTGACTCTCCTTCGTTCCTCATATTTAGTCTTTAGCTAAATCCTGCCGGCTGCACATAAGGAACATCGCACGCATTCGCCCTTTCCTCAGCGAAGAGACCGCCAAAATACTAGTGCACTCTCTTATGATCTCTCGCCATGACTACTGTAACAGCCTCCTGACTGGAATAACTCTGACTCGTCTGTCTCCCCTGCAATCTATCCAAAACACAGCTGCCAGACTCATCTTTCTTGCACGTCAGTCTGATTCGGCAACTCCTCTTTGCCATGCCCTCCACTGGCTCCCCGTCTGCTCAAGGATAACATTTAAAATTCTGTCTTTAACCACCAAAGCCCTCCGCCCCTCTGTACATTGCCTCGATTGTTAACTGATAGCGCCATGCACGACATTTGCGATCCTCAATGGGACTAAAACTCTCCTCCAACCTCATCACCACTTCTCACTTGCGTCTCCAGGATTTCGCCCGAGCTGCCCCCTCTCTCTGGAACTCCCTTCCGCAGAGCATCCAGCTCTCTCCCTCATTTTCAAAAAAAGGTCCTCAAAACTCATCTCTTTAAAGAAGTTTACTACCCAACCCACCAGAATACAGGTCACTTTACCTCTAGCTGATCCCACCTAGCTGGAACACGCACAATTCATCTTTGGCCTATACCACCTAGTGTCACCCATCCACACTACTGTTACTACTGTTACTACAACTTCGATCCCTCTGACCTCTTCAGTCTCATGTACCCCATTCACTCTCGATTGTAAGCTTGCGAACAGGGTTCTCTACCTCATGTACCAGTCTGTTCTAGTTTGTCTAACTTAGTATGTAGTTCCCTTCTATGCTACATAATTGTTGGTACTATATAAAGTAAATGTTAATGTAATGTAATGTAGTGCCCAAGGCACCCTCCCCACATTTCAAAAGGCTAAAGAGGGCACCTGAGGACATTGCTAATAGCATGATCTACTGATAGCCATTTCTATTAATGGTATTTAGAAACCCAGTATGTTATGGTCACTTGGCATATGTTGCCACAGCAGAACCAGATCCAGAAGGATGTAGTTAAATGTAATTTTAATAAAACTCCTAAACTATTCATTAGCTAGTACAGTTTTTTGAATATATCAAAAAATATATATTTTTTGCGCTAAGTACATTCAAACACTAAGCATATTATGCCTTCAAAGTAGACACTACATTCATTAATACAGCCAGTGAGGCTCCAAGAGTGCAAGAAGCAGTGAGGATTGCGCGGCATGTACTGTACAGTCTGTGGGTTTGAAAGGGTCCAAATGACGCACTCATAGCTGCACCAATGAAATGCTGCTTAAAAGGGAAGTAGCAAATATTTAGGAACAGAGCATTTTCGATGAAAACGTTTTGCTAAACCACTGAAGGAAGATGAAGTTGAAAACCTTAATTTACAAAGCAGACTTAGTTCTTCAGTTTTAAATAATTGTTAGACACAGAGACAAACCCTGGAACTCCTTGTACTGCAGATTACAATCTCATGATTGTATCTTGCTGACAAAGCAAATCCAAGACTTGTTTTGCAAATACTGGGCATAAGAAGTATACTCATCAGACACCATATTATAGGCCGTAAAGGGACTCTGTCACCTAAAACAATGTGGATTTTTCTTAAAAAAAGATGCAAGGAAGTGCATTATTTAATTAATATTCAATGGTCCTGTTTTTTTTCCAGAGGACTGCATTACTTAGTCAATGAGAGAATCAGACTCAAAGTTTTCTTATATGATGAATTGTTTCTTCTACATTCATATGCATTATGTTGAAAAATATTTAAGTCCATTTAAATGAACCTCATCAGATTTATTCAGAGCAGTGCATCTTAAAGCTAACCTCAAGAGCCCTTAATGGTCCAGGATTTAGGGATTACCCAATTGTGTTTAAATAAGAATATGTATAACACCTGGTGTGATTCCATAACCATTAGTTAGTAAACCAGGCCAAGTGTTATACATATTCTTATTTAAACAACTGGGTAATCATTAAATCCTGGACTTTTGGGGGTCTTTGAGGACAGGTTTAAAAATAAATTATTAGTTGAGTTGGAAAGGTAGGCAATCCCATGCATCGGCAATTCAGCTATTAATGCCTGTTATTTGTTAGCTCATTTTAAGTGAATAGTCTCCATTCACTGCAAACAAAAAAAACATTCACAGAAACACTGTGGTGGATGCATAAAAATCATTTAAGGTGAGAAAAGCTCTAATTCTTTTTACTTTTGTGGTGAGATTTCTATGCAGTAAACTTATTTCAAGTTAAGAAGAATTTAGAAAACACAGTTGCCCTTCCAGTACATACCCCTAAATAAGACAAAACACATTCATGAATGTATTAAATGATCATAAGTATCAATGAACAAGCAGGTGTAATTTAGTCATTATATAATTCTAACATACTCTCTTGTTTTATCATCTGTGTCATTTTTCTGGTTCTCTTTTTTGAATCCCCTCTTTCTCTGTTATTCCCACATTTTCTATTGTTTGTTACTGGTCTCTGTTTCTCAATGCCAAGTACTCATATATTTATTTTCCACTCGGTTTCTAATACCCTTACTCTGTGCTGGTCTCTCACTCACATTTATAAACTTACAGCACTCTGCATTATTTGCCCTCATTGTCTCACTTCAACTCAGTTCCCCTCTCATTCACATTCTATTAAATGCGCCTCTAGCTTTTATTTGTCACTTCCTCTCTGTCAAATCCCACTGTGTTTAATGATTTCAGAAGGTCTTTTTCCTCAAAAGTACAGCAATGATTTACTTTATTCCACTAGTTACTTAGTCATGCTCATTCTAACGCCACTTTCATCATGTGGGGTCTGCTGATTAAAAGCAAAGTGTAAAAATAAACAATTAATAGCTGGGCTGGAAACATTTACTCTTTGCAACTTAGCTGATAATTGTCAGTTCATCTTTGTATACCTTAAGTATACAGACCACTATGTATCTATTATTCCATTCATTCACTCTGGCTCGCCATGGATTTGTTCTCTTTACACTCATTTACTCTACGACATACTCTCTGTCTCATTCATGTACCCTATCACTCATTCCCCCATTCATTCTCACTGTGTCTGTTCATTCATTCTATCTAATTAAAGCTGCCTAGTTCTCTTAGCATATCCCTGTTTCTTTCCATTTGCTGAAATCACTCCCTTAAAATTTCTGTATCTCAATGTCACAGATACTATCTGTATCCCTTTTCATTACTTGCTGTCCCCCTAATGGCTATGGCTTGATTCTCTTTGCTCTCCCTTCTATCCATGCTTCAGAGATTTAAGCCCTAACACTCTCTCATTTCCTCTAACTCAAAGTTCCCTTTATGCACCCCAGTGCTAACCTCCTGCTTGCTCTAGCACCAGCGTACAATTCAATAAATCAAAAGGATGAACTTACTTTCAAAATCCAGGAAAAAATGAGGACAGTTTTCTAAATCTTTGCCCAAAACCTTAATGAGGTTTCCCATGACCCGCAGACCTGGGAGAGATCAGAGACAGACAGATTACAATGAGCCTTATTGCGCAATATCCTTCTGGGCAACTGTGAAGACAATGTACCCCTGTGCACCTGTCATTATAGGTACCGTCCCTCCCCAAAACGTAATTTCAGTGCATCCGTCCCTTAATCTTACATCTTGCTGCATGTACAGGTTTCTCTGTTTCTTTCTCTGCGGAAATGCAGGTTTTTGTGATACCACTTCTGTTTTTGTCTATTTTTGAGAAGCAGGAGGAAGCTGCCAGTCAGTATATACTATTTTGCACTTCCTGTGTGACAGCGACTCTTTGATCAACAGTCCCTCTTTTGAATAACAGACACCTTATCAAGAGGACGGACAAGTCTTTGGTTTAAATTTATCTAGTGATGTAAGAGAAATTAAATCAAAACAACTACAAAAAAACAAACTAAATTGTATTCCACTAAAATGATCTTAATAACTAGGATCCCATTATCGTTTGTGCTTGTTTTACATACATTCAATATCCCACATTTAGAGAATTCAAATATTTCTGCAAATACTACTGGATAACTCTTTTTTACATTCTTACAAAGACTGTACTTTACTGCTTTTTCATCTTCTGGTTGTGTAGATTTTCCTTATGGTGTAAGGGAGATCTCTTAGAAATCAGTGGGGTTTGTACCAAAAATGAACTGTGCTGTACTGACAAATTAACTATAAAAACTGCAGTCATTAATAGCAGAGTTGAAAGTTACATTCTCTAGTTAGAGAAGTTTCCAACCTCAGCTTTTAATATCTGATTTTTCAGGCCGCTTGTTGGTTCACCTTTTAATAAAATGACACCAGTGTATTCTTTTAATAACAGATGCATTGATGATTGAGGTAGCAGGAGGATGTGATATACAGATGCATGTTTTCATAACTGGTAATACTTCCTCTATAGTGACAATTTTCTTACTGTTCCTCATCTGCGATGACATTGTGTGGTTTATGGACGGGTGATGTACGAGTGCTTAGTGGATGGAATGACTTGGTAATGATGCTGCTGACAAAGAACGCACACACTTGCAGAGCTAGTGCATTAGCCTTTTCCTGTGTTGTATAGACTCTAAGGAGCACTGGTTAGTCGATATGCAGTTGTAATAATACCAGGGTCCATGGTATTTTCTGCAATTCCCTCTTCCATTGAAAAAGCCCTAGATCAATGGTACTGTTATGGAAGCCTGAAGTCTCTATGCACTTCACACTTTTTCAGTCTATGGTCTTCACACAGGATTAAGCTCAGTAGGGAGTATACATGAAATGTCCTGCACTATAGAGTGAAAAATAGGCACAGTCACTGATTTCTATGTATAACGATGACAGCGCTTATTTTATATCCTGACACCTTAGAATGCAGGAGGTGAACCAGCACTGTTTGGCAGAGGTTCTCCGACACTAATCAAGTGCTGAAACGCTCCTGATTCTTTTAACATAGGCTGTCTCGGCACATTAACCACTGGAGCATCTTTGAAGTTCGGACCAGCACAGGCTTGCTTTATACATAGTGTTAGTCACGAATTCTGTGTGCTCCTTCTTTATAAATAATCTTCAGTGTGTTTTAAAATACAATCTTTCTACCTGTATTGTTTGCACCATGGGACATTGGTATAACTTCAATACTTATTTAATTTTAGAATCTTATGATACTCGGTGGTGTGAAATAGCTATTAAACACTTGTCTTCCTGTGAGCTTTGGTTTGTAGAGACTGTCCAAACTGCTGCCGTGCCTCGGATGCCTCCTGCATGTTCTACATCTTTGGACAACAGATGAAATAGCATTCTTTATAGAAGGTGCTTTGAATTCTACACTGTTGTAGTTGTGGCTTTTGGATGAATTATTGAGCGTCACCCAACAGATACAAACAGATTCATTTTTAGAACAACTTTACAACTGTCTAAGAGCTCTGTGCCAAGATGGCGTTTGAGCAGCGAATTACAGAGGCATACTTATCAGTTACTAGGCACTTTTGTAACAGATAAAAGGTTTACACATGGAGAATTGGTTAAGTTGATGCAGCTGGGGATGACACCTGGGCTGGCATCATCTTTGCAGCAAATAGTGCTGGATTTGGCCTGCTGAAAAAAAAGAAGAACTTTCTGTCACCAGACATGACAGTAAGTCATATCCGGCTGCTGTATTGCCCTCCTGCTTGCAGGAAGATGACCGGGGGACACAGAGCAGCCAGGTGAGTACTGGGGAAGGGGGACGAAAAGTGGTATATATAATGGGCAAATAACACTGGCATATTAATGGACAAACTAACACTGACATATTAATGGGCAAACTAACACTGGAATATTAATGGGCACATTGGCTGTGGCATATTTATGGGCAAAATAACAATGGCATATTAATGGGCAGACTAACATGGGCATATGAATGGGCAAATTTGCTGTGGCATATTAATGGGCATGCTAACACTGGAATATTAATGTGCAAATTGTCTTTGGCATATTAATGGGCAAACTAACAGTGGCATATTAATGGGCAAACTAACATTGGCATATTAATGGGCACCTGGCTGGGAAATATTTTAATGGGCATGCTGTGGAATATTTAATGGACAAACTGTTGGCAAACTAACAGTAGCATACGTTAATAGTAAAGTGACTGTGGCATGTTAAAGGAACACCAAACATTATATTTCACTTGTAGAAGCACAAGTGAAAGGTTATTTGTTCCTAGTGTGAGGAGAAAATGGCATGCACTTTTGATAGTACATGCCAGTTTATCCTCTGACCGATAGCTGCCTTGCTTCCATAGGAAGCAGGCAGCCATCTAGTCAGCCACTGACTCTCCCTGCTAGCCTGTTGCTGAGTCAATGCAAAAATGAGGGTCTCTTGCTAGCATTAAGAGACCCCCGTATTCTGCAGACGGAGCGGGGGAAGCCTCTGCTCTGATTGATAAGACACAGCAGAGAGGAAACCTGCGTGTATCTGTTAAGATACACATCGGGTTTACTCCAGACTCCCAGCACATATTTTTTAACCCTTGCTTCCTTTATGGAAGCAAGGGTTAAAAAGTGTTTAGTGGTCTTTTAATTGGTGCCTGACAGTACATCTTAAATACATGAAATTATCCTGCATTCTTTATAAAATATTTAAGGCTAGGGAAAAAAGCATGCATTGCTGAAGCTATAAAAATACATATCAGCTAACCAGATGTGAAACTCATGGTACTATCCACATATTACCATTTCATAATAATACATCCAAGCATGCATCTTGTCCCCTATTTTAGATTTGTTAATTATACATTACTTCCCAGTCATTTTCTCCATATGCTAACATAGGTGTGTCAGATATGGGGCAGGTGCACAATGCTATTTTACCAGTTACGTATGACTGAAGTACGCACAGTGAGTGTGAGACATTAGTCAGATACATAGTGGTTTAATCCATGTCCCGTATGAGACATTTATTAATTCCTTTAGTACCCGAGGGATAAATCTTAGCTATGAACTGTTCTCGTAGTTGAGGCATTGTGTCACACGTACCCACGTAATCCCCTTATACATGTCTCACCCTGGATCCCTTGTGAATCTCACCAGTTACAGCTCTATCACCAGCAGCTGGAGATCAGTCATCCGGAGTCACTTCATCAGCACAGAGTGAGATCTGCAGTGAAGAGAAGTAATAAAATAATAGAATTTCATATATATTACTTAATGACAGTCATAACAACAAGTGAATCAGTCCTACAGATGCATTCAATATGTCTGGTTTTATGCCCTTCTGCATATGTACTGACTCACTGTACTCGGTAGTGTATTTAGGTTTTGTGCTGCCCTAGGCCTGACAAAATCCACGCACCCCAATCAATTTTAATTTGCCCCATTCCGTCCTGTCCAGGCTCCAACTCTTCCTCTTTAAGCTCCACCTCTTTCATCCTTGTCCCCAAGCAGCTTGTTGGTGCCATCTCTATTGCCAAATAGCTTGTCAGTGCCACCTCTGTTGCTAAAACAGCTTGACAGTGCCATCTTTTCCCCATACAGCTTATTAATTCCATGTTTGTCCCCATGCAGCTTATCAGTGCCATCTTTGCCCCCGGCAACAGCTTGTCAATTACATATTAGCCCACCAAACAACTTACTAATGCCATTTTTGTCCCAAAACAGCATTTTACTGCTGTCTTTGCCTTAAAGCAGCTTATTAGTGCCATCTCTGTGCCCAAGCAGCATGTCTTTGCCTAGGTCTTGGCCTAGGCCAAAATACACCACTGACTATACTGGGGTTTGGCTTTTACTACTGATACACACACTACCACACTACCTTTTTGCTGCAGATAAATATATGGTCCATTAGAATTCTAGTTTAAAAAGAGAGTAGCTTAATAGGGGGTGGTGTTGTGTGTACGCGACTGTGACAGCGTGTCTCTGTGTAACTGTGCATCATACTGTGTGTGCCACCCGGATGCTCCATATGTTCTAAGTGTGCACCTCACACCAAACACGGAGCAGCTGCACTGTGCATTTCTCTGGTTTGTGTGCTCCAAACAGAGAGCACAGAAACCCCGGAAATACATCTGGGAGACAGACGACAGCTGCAAATTTGGCAACAGAGTCACTCACAACTATGTTGCCAATTCAACCAGCACACAAAGTATACGAAAATTCATATGTGTTGCCGAATTCGTAGCTCCCGTCGGCCCATCGGAACTAACTCGTGTATTTCTGGAGGTTTGTGTGCTGGCCGCTCGCAGCACACAAACCCCCGGAAATACACAAGATAAATCATCCCTCCGAGTGACAGGTGTGCTCCGGACTGGCAGCACATCTGTCACTCAAGGGCCACGATATGCCAATTTGAAAGTGGCTGTCCATGACACTTTGTGTATACATGACCATATGTGAGTGTATTTGTCACTGTGTGTGACTGTGTGCATGTATGTGTGAATTAGCAGTACCCTCAACCACTAAGGGGTAAGTGTTGGGTGTGGGGGGTATGTTTATGGGATAGCCCAGACCATTTGGCCATATAATTTCGGCTGGCGGCACTGAAAACACTCAGTTTGTTGTTAGATCGTACATGAATGAGGTACTTCTTAAGCCCCAGAAATATACTTTTTTTTTTTATATACCGTCATCCACATTTACCAGTGTATTATAATTTACCCAAAAATACACAGGTATAACCTAAACCCACCTAGCTACCTGATATGTATCAGATACTGGGGGAACAATTATCAGAGTGGGTAGACATGCGTTTACAGCCACTTGTAACTCAAATGAGTGGTTACCTCATGGATACCAAACAAATATAAACAAGTTCAGAGTTATTCATGGGTCACGTTGGATGTTGGTGACCTATATTCATCCTTGTCACAGGAGGCAGGATTAGAGGACTTCAAGTTTTTTTTATTAATAATTTCTTTGGTTACTATTCTCAGATTCAGATTCTCTTGACAGATGCAGGACAATTTTATTTTTTTATGGGCACTCATTTCTCCAAAGACGCAGGACAGAAGTGGGCGAATGCTTTGTGTCATTCTATGCCAACCACTTCACCGGCTGTTGTGCCCACATCTTTGGCAAATGTAATACTTATAGGATGGTATGGTTATGTTCAGACATGGAGTGTTTATTTGCTGGCATCAATCGTAATTGTTTGAACCTGAGATTTACCCATAACTTTGACCAGCAGATGATTACCCAATTGGTTTTGACAGGTGACATAACTATTGGGACCAGTACATTTTTCAAAACTGACAATACTATTCTGCTAGCAAATAACTGCCAACAGAAACAAAGCTTTAGGGTTATAGAAGAATTCAATGTTTAAGGTACAATTGTTCAGACTTCATAACAATTTAGAAGCATTCAATATCCAAGAACTATGGGTAACAAACAAAAAGTGACAGTGCGCACAGCTCTGAGGAAGCCCATTTGGAGGGTGAAACGCGTTAGCTGAGCTTGGCACTGTCTTTCTGGGGTCTGAGAAAATGTATATTGCCTGCAGATTTCGTTGTGGATGGATTTCATGTTATACTAGTGTAAGATATTTTGTACTTCTTATTAAATGTTATGCTTACCCTAATATCCTCTCATTTGTTTGGAGATTAGTAGGTACTATAGGTTAAGAGGTTATGAAGGCTGCATCTTACTTTGTATGACCAATGTGCGAGTTATTTTTTCATAACCTCATTTTTCACATTGCCATATATCTGCACCTTATACAGTAGATCTGTCTGTCATATTGCAATATATTTTGTTATTTTGCACCTTGTACAGCACTTTAGCGCACTGTCACTTTTTGTTTTTTATTCATTGTTATTGTATTTTGGGCACTAGAGGTAGTTGCCAGTTTGCAGCTGCGTATAATAGGATAAGAGCCAGTATATCTCTATACTTTCTCTTTTTTGAATATCCAAGAACTGTTGCTGAACAAAACAAATAAACATGATGATATTTCTAAAATACAACCAATGTTTGTACACAGTTTGAGATGGTGTTTTGTATTTTCAATAAGCATTCTGAGCCATAGCAGGCGCTACCAACACGCGCACTAGGCTCTCGCTATGGGGGGGGGGGGGGGGGGGTTGACGGCTGTCTGCTGCTGAGGTTACATGAATCCATATAGTGCAGCCCCAGTGGCACTAGTAGTAACAAAAGTGGGGTGGAAAAGTATGGACAAAATGGAGGGTGGTGTAAAAGAGGTTGGAAGAAAAACAGAGGGAGTAATAATGATAGAACAAAGCAGTGGTAAAAGAGGGCAGAAAGACATGGCTAAGTCAAATGGGGTATGTATGTATGTGTTTGTATGTGTGTCTGTGTATTTGGGTATATGTGTCCATGTGGCTGTGTGTGCATGTGACATTGCATATGTGACTGTGTGTGTAAATGTGGCGGCATGTGACATTGCATGTGTGACTGTGACACTGCGTATGTGACTGTGAAATAAGCTATGGGAGGGAAAATATACATTTGTCTATGATGCAAAAGGTCTTCTACCATCTCTGTACTTAGCTATGTATGCCATTTATAAGGAATTTAGTTTATGCAGCATTAAATGTGTGGCATGTAGAGCCAATACACTGAGGACATATTCATCCCATTGTTATTATATAGGCAAAATTATCCAAAAACAAAATATTAAACTGGATTTACAAATGTTTGCAATCCAGATGAAAGTTATAGATGACACATTCAGTTCGACAATGACTGACAAAGAGTAAATGCTGTAACCAAAAATACGTCGGTTGAACAAAAAAAAGCTCTTCAGTCCAGGATTAGAAAACATATCTGGGATATTTTTAGTGAAGATGTCACATCCCCTATGGGCAGATGCTTTTTCATTTAGAGGTATAGAGAAGTGTAGAGTGCCTTTTAGGGTTGCTGACATTTTGAGACTTTTGAATAAGAGAGTCATTCTGCATACTATTGGTTATATACAAGGTCCCCAAATTGATGAAATGCCCAGTGGCACCTCAATCAGTTGCGCTATCATTCACTGTAGTCCACTCTCCCTCTGCTTAATATTTGTATACTACTATGAAACCATGCATTATCAGGTCCTGATAAGTATACTCAGGCAAGTTATTTTCACACGTTTTCTATCACTTTAACTGTTAATATATTATAGTTGTTGTTAAAGCTTCTTGCTGCGACACAATACTCTACATTTTATTATAAACGTATATATTTCATGTATTGTTGTATTTATTTGCCCGTTACTACTTTTAGCATGCTACCTTTAAATTGTTTTTGGGTACTGGACTGTCTGTGTATAGTTATAGATATACTGTGTAAGTTTTTCTCCCGCATGCAACTACCTGTTAGCATGAGTATTAGAATATACATTTTTATTATGCTTAACTTACACAATTAGCTTGATGGAAAAGGATAATTAATTACACTGTAGAGAATGGGGTGGGAGAGCTTAGTTGTGCTTTGGCCAAATCTTCTTATTTCTATTTTGTTCATACAATTTTTGCAAGGGTTACAAGTGAAGTATATTTACAAGGGTTTAATTAATGTATACCTACCGTTCAAAAGTTTGTGCACTTAGGAATTTCCTTGTTTTTAATTAATTTGTTAATTTACAGGAGCTTTACTATAAAATCTTGTATAGATGGCACTACGTTCCATCTCGTTTGTGTAAATTTCAGCCGGATGTATCAAATTTATGTTGGAGATGTGGTAGGGGGGAAGGTTCTCAGCTTCATATTTGGTGGGCATGTGAACAACTCGAACAGATAAGGAGAAGAATCTATGTACTGCTGGACTATGTCCAGCAGCGAAGTATTGATTTATCTCCTCAAACATTTCTCTTTCATTTTAATCTTGGACGAAGCAGATCCCTAAAACAAATTGTTTGTATTAATGATGGCGGTTAAACTGTTACTCTCTCGTCAATGGAAGAAGCAAGATCTTCCAACATGGCCAGAAATTGAGAAGCAAACTGAATTTCAATTGACAGCAGAAAAAAACATTTTACGCCTCAGTAGAACTGAGAAATAAATTTATAGAGATCTGGGACATATGGCAAAATCTAAACGTTTGGTCAAGTGGGATGTGGACCTCCTAATCAGATTTCTACATTGCGGGGATCTCGGGGGGAGCGTTGGGGGAGGTTCGGTCGGCGGAGAGTCTACCGGTAATTTTTATTTATTTATCTATTTTTTTTTTCCCCGCTCTCTTTTCTTTTCGTCTCTCTCCCTTTCCTTTTCTTCTATTCACACTTAATGACACATACACAATAAGTAAGGGTGAGATAAGAAGTTTTTGTCTTGTTTATATATGTATTTATTTGTATGTTATAATATTTATTGAAAATTTGTAATAAAGATTGATATATATATAAAAAAAAAAAGTTTGTGGTCACTTAGGAATTTCCTTGTTTTTAATGAAAACATACATTAAATGAGTTTCAAAGTGAAAAGGAAAAACAGTCAAGACATTGACTTTTAAACTGATAAACTTGAATTTGCTAGCACAGTGTGCCTTTGGAAAACAGGAGTGATCGGTGCTGATAATAGGCCTGTGAATGCATACGAAGATGTTCAATTAAGAATCATACATTTCCAGCTGCAATAGTCATTAACAACATTAACAATGTCTACATTGTATTTCTGATCCATTTGATGCTATTTTAATAAAAAATGTGGTTTTCTATCAAAACCAAGGAAATTTACAAGTGACCAGGGGCGTATGGTGCCTCTGAATGACAGGTGTACTGCCAGTCCAAGGGCATGATGAATCTCGTGTATTTCCAGGGGTTTGAGTGCTGCAAATACACAAGATACATCCGAGGGGGCGACGGCAGCTGCGAATGCAGAATCACTCACTATGTTGCCAATTCAACCAGCACGAGAAGTATACAAATTTTCGTATACTTTTTGTCCTGGTCGAATTGGAAACAGTGAGTGATTCTGTTGCTGAATAGCAGCACACAAACTCCGGAAATAGAAAGCGCGGCTCTGCGCAGTGCACACCTAGCACATATGGAGCATACGCGCCTGTAAGTGACCCCAATCTTTTAAACAGTATATATTTCTTTGAAAATGTGGTTATCTAACTGAAAGAAATCTTGTTATCCACTCAGAGTGAATGTCGGATACACTCAAAACCGTCTCACTGTACTCCAAACCAATGCAAACTCATGCTATGGAACTTACTACCAAGTATATCACTTCACTGTTTTAAGTGCTCCCAAAAATCTCACAAGTCACTCCACTAACCCTCAAAAAAAAAAAAAAAAAATAGATTGATTACACAGCACTCCGTGAAGTGGGGTGTTTATTATCACCGAAGTGGGGTGCCATCGTTTCAACCATGCTGGGTCTTTGTCAAGCTTGAAACATTGCCACACCACTTTGGTGATAGCAAACACTGCACTTAAAGGAATTATTTTTTTTATTATATAGGATCCGGTGGAGCCCTACACCAGACACTGTTTGAAAAGTTAGTGCTCCTTATATGCTTTCACTCCACTAAGTCTCACACTGCCACTATATCACTAACCACTATCTGACACAATCGTCTTTAGTTCACCAAAGGCTTAGTCATCTATAACATTTCTCTCTACCTTGTGTTTACATGTCCAACACAAGTTTGCAGGGAGTGCTATTTCCAGTTCTGTGGAGTCGGATATAAAAATGATAGTAATAATAATGAATCTCTTGAACGCTGCTGTATAATAGTTTTAGTGAGTAAATTGGACTTTGGAATCACAATTGTGCTCAATGTAAAATCTGACTACACAAAAAGAAAGGGGGAAAAGGAAAAGACACTGCCATTCAGGAGAATTATAATCACGGTGCTTTATTGTATCAAAATTGTTGCAGACAAAAAAACTTGCTAGGACAACGAAACACTATAGCAAGGATAATACTTACCTAAGCAATCCCCTACACACTGCAGATGGTCATATGCATTGTACTTCAACATCATTATGTACAAGATGGTGGGTCAAATCTATATATTCGTGTCGCATTCTATAGCCTAATGTTTTTCCTGTATATCACTGTATTACAAAACTTACAATAGAACACATTTCTGTGAGGTCTCATCTCTATACAGCAGGGCTTGACTAATATTTGTAGACTTTAGACACCAAATAGACCAATTCAGAAGCCTGCTTAGTTATTTTTAGGAGCCAAGAAAATAGTAATCCACAGAATTCTCAGACAAGCAAACAAAAAAGTTAAGAGCCATCAGTAGAGATTTTAGGAGCCCCCACTCCATGGGTCATGGGATGTGGCAGGCCAAGCTAAATAGCTTTAGTCACTGGCAATTCTAAAAAAAACAATATTGTGTACATTTGTATGTACTAAAGTCTCACTTAGTATCATTAGTTTTATTCACAAACTTTCATTTCTCCTATTTTCTTTTACAAACGGGGTGGAGTTGACACACTGCTCTCTCTTTTTCTAATTTTACAGTGATGGTATTGTGCAAACCTCAGTTTCCTGACAGACAGTACAGCTTGTCACTTTCATATTTATAAACTACTAACTTCCACAAAACAATCAACTCAATTAATAAATCCCCTTTTCTCCTCCTTTTGTTTAGTTGTCAGTCAATACAAAATCCAAGTAAAAATGAGGATCTTCTGATTGTCTATTGGTCTGTCACACTGCTCTATGTATGTACAGTACCACTGTTGTTACTAGGCTATAAGCACCTCCCAACTTCCCTGTTCATTGCCTCTCCCATCGAATCAGCTGTGTATAACAGTGTAAGTCCATTATCCAGCATCACTAGGGGGGAGGCAAAGTGTTTGAGGAGGGGGAGACAGTGCGGCAGGAGAAGTGAAGGAGATAAAAATGGAGGGAAAAGGGAGAGAAGGGAAGGAGGATAACGCATAAAGCCAGAAATAAGCATAGTTAAGCATTGAGTATTACAGAAGATTCCTCTATCTTATGCATAGCTCTATGATGTGACAGACCTGCAGTAAATCTTCCTGTTACACCTCGAACATTATAACGTCCACCTTGAAAATTCTATCTGAATGCCCGGTATCACTGTCTTGTAACACGCCTTAAACATTCTTTCAGACTCTTATAGTACAAGTATTCAGCAGGGGATACACCTTGGAATATACACCTTCAACATTATTCCACCCTATCACATGCACACTTTCAGCATTCTGTGACCAGAATATATACACGTAAATTAAACATTCCCTTTTGCTACACATTACACCACCTTGCTTGGTACAGACATTGATCATCATAAGCCCTTTTATATGTATGATTTGATCGTGCTATCACACATCTTAAACATTCCACCCTGTTACATAAATACCTGTGGGCATTATTCCACCTTTTATATTAATACATTGCAATATACAATCCTACAAACTTCTATTATCCTTTTATATAAATACTATTAGACATCATACAACACATTGAATGTTTTATCAGCATGATGTACTTTGAGCATCATTATACCACCTTGATAATTGCCCAATTTGAATATCAGAGCTTCATATGCTACATACAAGCATTAAACATTGCATTACACCTTGAACATTCTATCACTGCTGGATATTCTATTACACCTTGAATATTCTGTAATATTTGTATTGAAACATCTTAAACATTCTATCACCCAGGTATACACGACCATTATGTCACCCTATGACAAAAACATCTCATTCCCATGTTAAATAAATGCTCTATATAACGCACGCCCTGCTAGAATCACATATAATACTACTTTATTGCACTGAGATGTATTGCATTAGTACCTCTTGCATACATTGCATACACTGAATAAAATATTTAAAGAGACACCCTTTGTTGTATAACTGAACACCTTAGATAAAACAAGATGTTATAAATACCATGCATAAAATATATTGGGCAATACACCTTGGCTATTTGCAACCCTTGCATGGCAAGCTCTTATATACAGATCCTACGCTGCCATGCATAATCAGTTGTATCCAGTTGTATATACTAGGATTTAAAATTATATGATCACACACATACATATACCTATATATATTTACACACACACACATGCATATATACCTTTAATATGTACACATACACTTGCAAAGACAAATTTGTAAATGTAGATTATACCTTCTTCAATGATCCCTGTTCCCCTCCACCCCTTGCACCACACACTTTCATAGCACTCACCACACAGCCGGCTGCAGGATCGTGTGAGGATAGAATAGTCAGCAGCACAGTGCGGCTGTGCTGTGTGTGTGCGTCTGTACCAAGGAGTCTTGCAGCTGCTAACTGTGCAAAATACATCACAAAAGCAGACTCCCTCCCCCCAGACAACTGTGACGTCTACATGGGCAGATTAACCCCCCATATGCTGTGGATTGGTAGATTTACCCCTGTGTGTGTTCTTTGAGAGCAGATTAACTCTTGTCTTGAACAATAGCAGATAAAATGTGACCTCTATGGTGATTTCCATGGCAAATGATCGAGTACACACATCCATGTCATCTTGTTTTTGGAGAAAAAACTAAGTTTATTATCTCAGAGTTTTAACTGTCTCATCTCTTTCTTTATGCAGTTTCTACATGCCAGGAACAATGCACATATATTAAACATGTAACCTTTTTTATAGGGACATTTTGAGAAGATGAGCACGTAATCCATGGGAAGTCTAGAGAAAGGTAATCCAACACCTGCAGTGCATCCACTGAGAGAAACATGAATGAAAAAAACAATGGAGCGAAGCTTCAAAGCAGGCACACGATTAGCTGATGGAAATGCCAGTTACCTGTCGAGATGCGCTTTCCCCAGTACCACAGATGGTTTCTAAGGAAACAGCCAATAAGAAGCCTACATCCCTGAACTGCTATAGAACAGACAAACCAAGGAATAAAAAGTAAAAGATGGATGGATAGAGTATAGGATGTGTGTATCCGCATATGGGGCAATGACCTTGGGAATTATATTATTATTGTCACTATGATTATTTTTTCATTTACTTTTGAATGTCATAGGAAGCAGTGCTGACAGAAGAAGGGTTTTATATGTTTAAGATCTTGAGCTGAACATGCTACATATAGTATGTATAAAACCGGACTGTAATAACATGTCTAGATTGTGACCTTATTGGTTAAATTGCACTAGGGTCACTAATCAGCCTGCATGTAGAAGAGATTTTACTAGAAAGACACTGGAAACAAAGTGCAACAGATTTTGTCGAAATATAAATATTTCTTACAACGCAGCCATTGGTGGACATTTCTCAGCGGCATAAATATATTTGAAATAATATTTATCACTTAAAAAAACCCCATTGGGGATCCATGTGGCTAAGTGCCAGTTGTAGTTTCGGCAGTTCAGCGCGGAAAGTGTTAAAACAGGACTTCTCAAGAAAACTGCATAATGCAGCACTGTATTAAACATTTACTGTTCCTAAGAAAACGACCATATAAAAAGTCCTTTCATGATGGGTCATTGCTCCCTTACATAGAACACTGCATGCTACTTGATTTATTAGAGAATATCAGCCATTGTGCACATACAATGATGTATTGGGTTTTCTTCTGCTTTGGGTCCATTTTCATTCATTGAACTTTGTTTCTTCTTTTCTTTTGTATAAACAGGTGGCAATTTTTTTTTTTTTAAATAAGTTTACAGTATGGTATTTACAGAGAGCAGCATATAATATTCTAAGGTTTATGTTCTACAGAAATGGCAGCAAGCCATCCTGGATTTCTGATCCAACTAAACATTGCTTTACTGTGTATGTAGAGAATACAAAATGCTTGAAGAGGATCTATACATTGTTTGCAAAACTGCAAGCAAATGGCTATATTTGGAGATCATAGTGTTTTACATATCTGTGGCATCTCCTGTTTATGACATCACCAGTCACTTGATATGCAAATTACACGTTTCCCACTGAAAATCAGTTCATTGGCATATGAAGCCACAGGTGATGTCATAAGCAGGAGACTCCATAGACACACTTAAAACACATTTTTTCTCCTAATTTAGGCATTTATGTGCAATTTGGCTAATGGAATATAAAGATAATTTTCAATCATTTTTATTCTCTACATTCACAGTATAAGTAATGTTTAGGTGGCACTGTCCCTTTAAACATAGGTAAATATATTTTTATTAGCCACCTTTTCCTAAACAGGGACAGCCATCCCTTTTCGGTAGTGGATTTAGAAACCCTAAGACCAATAGAATGTTTAAATGAGTTTGAACAACAGAGTAAATAGAGGGGCTCATGAAAGGAACTCTGTCAACCTCAACATTGCTTTTACTGTGATTTTAAAAATAAAAATGATGAAGAATGAGCCATCCATTGTTTTATCAGTTACAAGCAAATACATAAAATAAGAGAAATATATGTTTTAAACATGCCTGTGGTCTCTCCTGTTTATGACATCACCTGTGACCTGATATGCAAAATCACTACTTTTCAATGGGATTCCAAGCCACAAGGTAATGTCATAAGTAGGAGACACAACAGACATATTCATTAAACATGTAATCTTATTTGCTTGCAATTTTTCTAACATAATGTATTGGTCATTCTTGATTTTTTTTATTTTTTATTTTATACTCTAAATTCACAAATGTATGTAGTTATGAGGTTGACAGACTCCCTTTAAAGGATAGTTAAACCCTTTGTGGTAGACTAGAGCAGTCCTGGTACATTTCTGTTTTTGTAGAACATAGCTCCAGGCAGTAATCATCTGTTTGGCATTATCTCATTATACAAGTGCTATATGCAACTGTTTCCATGTTAAAGATCTGCTATCATTGTGTCATAACTTAACTCCAAGTAAAACATTTTTTTAAAATCTGTTTTATTACTATTGTCTATGTTTCTATGTTTGTTAAGCAGCTGTCCTTCTCAATCACACTTTCTGAATTGATATATTTTCGTGCTGTTAAGCTGAATATAACCTTAACTCTTTGTACCCTAATTCAATGCATTTGTACATATGTTCAGCTATTTTTGAGGGACACATATAACTTTTACATGTTGCCCCACAGAATAATACAAATGTATTCAGAGGGAAATCAATTAACTAATCAAGGTAGTTCCAACGGGATACACTCATTTAATAATTAACTGGTCCCCCATGGGAGCATTTGCATTCTAGATTCTTCAGGGAACCATGAAACGTTATGTGTCTAGCAAACAAACAAAAAATCGCTGCAACCCTAGTTGTACAACTAGTGTAAGAAAACGTTGCAAGTTCCTGCACAATATATCTATGCACACATTGCAAATATAGCTATATAGCAATATATCATTTGGTATACTTTGTTTAAAAAAAATCAAAAACCACTTTAAAATGCTGGGAACTAAGTGGGAGGGTCAGTAGAGGAATACAGATACTCCAGTGTTAATAAATACATATTTTTCATAATAATTTAACTTTAAAGGGAGTGTCTAGTGCCCAAAATGCATCTTCCATATATTAATGCATATTAATGTGCTTTCAAAGTATTTTAAAATGCATGTCTTAGATTTTGCATTGCTTAAGATGTAAAATACTTACAGCTAGAAGAAATTGTGAAATTACAGCAGTTTGCAAGAAACAATGACTGCCCACACTAGCTGAGTAAAAGTCATTTCCTTTTTTTTTTTTCTGCAGGAACCAATGAGAATAATGCCATTCAAATGAATGGAATATCCTGTCTCTCTAGTGATGTCATCAGACAATGTGTTGCACTGTTAAGAGATCCTAATGTGTACAAGAACAAGGTCACTCATAGGCCACTCAATAGACTGAATATATGAAACAAAACTTTATATCCTCAGTGTCTATGTAATCAGTGCTGCTGCACCTGCAGTAAACATGCAGAGTAGTCACTGGGGCAGGGCTTGAGTCAAATATTCAAAATGTGATTTATACAAAATGCCTGCATCAAATCACACAGGGATAAAAGCCTGTGCATTATACAAGCAGTGATCTTCATCTTGCACCAAAGTGAGTTTGGGGACTAGACTGTCCCTTTAATAGTCATAACAAAGTAGGTTTTCCTGGCTAACCATGGCAGCAGTTACGTATGGGTTAGCTCCACCCTCAAGGTAGGCAGAACAGAAATTAAACTATAAGAGGGCCCCCACCCCCTGTCTCCTCAGTCTTTTTTCTGTCCTCATTGGTTATCAGGACGGGTAACCAATTGTTATATTCTTCCAGGAATCACCATTGCCTTTGTTCCCTGTTGTTTCCTGCTTTGCCAGCCTCAGGTGAATTTTTTTATTTAATCTTATTTATTTTGCTTTGCCTTTTAGTGCATTCTTTATCTCATTTGTTATTTCTTTCCCAGCCTGCCCCTTTGTCTTTTGTACCACAAAACATGTCCTCCTCATCCAAGAGGTCTCATTCTCGTCAGTCTAGGTGAGTTTTTATTTTATCTTTTATTCTTTCTTTTATTTTATTTTTTATTTTTATTTTTGTTAAGAGTGCATTTTTTGAACTTGATTTACTTACCCTGGTGTATGTTTTCCAGCCCTAAGCCGGAATCTGACCCTCCCAGGAAAAGAACGGAGAAGCGTCCACGCTGTGTTGCCTGTGATGCCACCCCATTGGAGGGCAAACGTCTTTGCGGAGACTGCTTGGCCCATGCTGCTGGGCCTCCTGAGCCTTCTTCAGATCTAATACACCTCGTTAATCAGGCCGTGGAGAAGAGTCTGAAGGAACATTTGTGTAATCTTATCCCTGTCCAACACTCGTCCCTGACTGAGGAATGTTTGTTTATGGATCAGCCCGACTCTGAGGATCCTTTGGGTATGGAGGCTCATTACTCCTCGGCTGAGGAAGACGGTGATACGGGAGTTATCCTGGATCCTTCCCTCATTGATCACCTCATTGGTTCGTTAAAGCTACTCTGGGTATTGCAGAGACTCTTCCCACGGTAGGAGCAGCTGACAAGTACTTTACCAGTCTGCATAGAAAACGACCTTCTTTTCCAGTGCTAAACGACCCCATGGAACATCGGATTGAGGCCTCACTCTCTAGAGCCTATGTCGCTGCAGGGGCAATCTGTCAACCTACAGTCGCTATGACATCAGTCTCTCGTGCCCTGAAATGTTGGATCCTCGACCTCAAAGATGATATTGAAGGTGGGGTCCCCAGGGAGAAGCTTCTGGATTCTCTGTCTGACATCAAATTGGCGGCTGAGTTTTTCATTGAGTCCTCTTCAGATATATTGAAGCTTGCGGCCAGATGCATGGGCTTGTCGGTTTCGGCCAGACATGCCCTGTGGTTAAAACATTGGCATGCTGATAACGCCTCTAAGAACTCCCCGGTGTCCATTCCGTTTGATGGCAAGTTATTGTTCGGGAAGATTCTGGATGATGCCATTCGTAAGGCCGCTGACGGGGCAAAGGTTTTTTTACCACAAGAACGAAGGCGCCTTCCGAGAACCGTTTGGAACTACCGTCGCAATTTTCGTTCCTCCTTTCGAGATTCCAGACAGTATCGTCCTGGCAGAGAAGTGGCTCGATCCTCGGCATCAGGGCCGGCGCTACCTTAAGGCAGCACAGGCGGCTGGCTTAGGGCGCCCCAATGGGGGGGGGCGGGAAGATCGCCCGCTCCCCCAGGCCCGTTTACTTACCTCCATGCTGCTGTTCAGGTCTGTGGCTGAGAGGGAAGCGCTGTGCGCTCCCCTCAGGCCACGCGCATTCAATAAAGTGTGTTGAAACTTTTTTTTTCAACACACTTTATTGATCCGTGCGGCTGGAGGGGAGCTCACAACGCTTCCCTCTCAGCCACGGACCTGAACAGCAGCATGGAGGTAAGTACTGGGGTCTGGGGAAGGGGGGAGGAGGGAGGTATAACGACCATCTGACTGGCACAATATTTCTGGGCATCTGACTGGCATAATATTCCTGGGCATCTGACTGGCACAATATACCTGGGCATCTGACTGGCATAATATTCCTGGGCAACTGACTGGCATAATATTCCTGGGCATCTTACTGGCATAATATTCCTGCTCATCTGACTGGCACAATATTCCTGGGCATCTGACTGGCATAATATTCCTGGGCATCTGACTGGCATAATATTCCTGGGCATTTGACTGGCATAATGTTCCTGGGCATCTGACTGGCATAATGTTCCTGCTCATCTGACTGGCATAATATTCCTGGGCATCTGACTGGCATAATATTCCTGGGCTTTGACTGGCATAATATTCCTGGGCATCTGACTGGCACAATATTCCTGGGCATCTGACTAGCACAATATTCCTGGGCATCTGACTGGCATAATATTCCTGGGCATCTGACTGGCATAATATTCCTGGGCATCTGACTGGCATCATATTACTGGGCTCTGACTGGCATCATATTCCTGGGCATCTGACTGGCATAATATTCCTGGACATCTGGCTGGCATAATGTTCCTGGGCATCTGACTGGCATAATGTTACTGGGCATCTGACTGGCATAATATTCCTGGGCATCTGACTGGCACAATATTCCTGGGCATCTGACTGGCACAATATTCCTGGGCATCTGACTGGCATAATATTCCTGGGCATCTGACTGGCATAATATTCCTGGGCATCTGACTGGCATAATGTTCCTGGACATCTGACTGGCATAATGTACCTGGGCATCTGACTGGCATAATATTCCTGGGCATCTGAATGGCACAATATTCCTGGGAATCTGACTGGCATAATATTCCTGGGCATCTGAATGGCACAATATTCCTGGGCATCTGACTGGCATAATATTCCTGGGCATCTGACTGGCATAATATTCCTGGACATCTGACTGGCATAATATTCATGGGCATCTGACTGGCATAATATTCCTGGACATCTGACTAGCATAATGTTCCTGGGCATCTGACTGGCATAATATTCCTGGGCATCTGAATGGCACAATATTTCTAGGCATCTGACTGGCATAATATTCCTGGGCATCTGAATGGCATAATATTCCTGGGCATCTGACTGGCACACTATTCCTGGGCTCTGACTGGCATAATATTACTGGGCTCTGACTGGCAAAATGTTCCTGGGCATCTGACTGGCACAATATTACTGGGCTCTGACTGGCATAATATTCCTGGGAATCTGACTGGCATAATATTACTGGGCTCTGGGGGGCGAGTCCGGAAGCTGGGAATGGTGGACGTGTTCAGCAACAGCTCCGTACCCGCAACTTGAAACCGGACGATTTTCTTGATATGGGGCGCCAAAATAGGGCTAACGACCCACCTAAACATAAAAAGGACAAACCTGGAGCTGAACCACCGCCTCCAGGAGAGTTTTTTGCCCGCTCCCTGAGCCCGAAGACGGCAACAGGCCTACCCAAAATGGCCGTGGATACTGCCGTGGCATCTACCTCCAAGACTCAGCACCCAGCGAGCCCTCGATCCCTGCCAGAAAGCTGGAGGGAAGCTTTTCAACACCTGCTTACCAAAGCAGATATCGCGGACATTGTAGATGGAGCTATACAGCCTCTCCGCTTGGAAATTACCGAACTCCGCCAAGACCTCAAACATATCGACACCAGAGTACTCTCCCTTGAGGAGGAAGCGCCACACACCCGAGAGACGGTCGATGCCCTAAACCAATATGTACAGCACCAAGAATATCAGATCTACACATTACAGCAACAAGTAGAAGAGCTTGAAAACCGCAGCCGCAAAAGCAATATCAGGGTAAGAGGCATCCCAGAAGACACCTCCCCTGATGAGCTGCAGCCCCTGGTACAGGGCCTTTTTGATACCATTTTGAAGAGGGACCCTGACAACCCCGCGGAGCTTGAGAAGGTACACAAACTTCGTAGCCCGAAAGCAACGGGGAACCCGGTCTCGAGAGATGTGGTCTGCACATTCCACTACCCTAATGAACGGGATGCCGTACTTCAAGCCTATCGGAGCATGACCCCTCTGAAAATCGGGGATGCTACCATAGCACTATTCGCAGACCTGTCCCGAACAACCCTACAAGTTAGGCGAGCTCTGCGCCCTATCACAGCTGTACTGAGGGCTCGAGACTACCCTTATCAGTGGGGGTCACCCTTTGCCCTAATAGTAAAAAAGGACAATAAGACTCACACTCTGCGCCACCCAATGGAACTGCCTTCTTTTCTGAGTGGTCTCGGTTTGCCCAACGTCCAAGTACCAGAATGGTCTACGCCAACTATGTTCCCGGCTCCGTTGAAGAACCTAACGACGGTCTTGACTCTTCCGGAATAAATCACAGTTTATCCGCATATGTCTGCCAGACTTTTATCTTGTTTAGACCTTGTCTACTGACTCTTTTTTAAGTGGCCATCGGTCCCCATTTCAGCCACTGTAATAGAAGGCCTGCCTAGTGTTCGCAATAACTACCATATAGTTGCCTGTGTTTGTCGTTTTATTTCAATGTTTTCTGTTTAATGCAGTCCTAATACTTGCCTAAAACGCTATCAAGATATTACAGCTACATGATCGTTGCATGTTACTATATAGCTTTTATTCTCTAGTCCGCAGAATTGCCGGTGATACGGATACGGCACCCCCAGGGCACTCTCCCCCAAACCCCAAAGGGGCAGGTGGGGAGCATCTGGTCGTTTAGGCGACTTACTGCCCATTTTGTTTTCATGACCTCTCTAGGTCATGAGTGGTCTTTCCCACCAGGGGCTAATGCCCCACTTTCTTATATCATCCCTCATTCCCTCCCCCCCCCCCCTTTTTTTTTTTTTTTTCTTTTCTCTTCTCTTCTCTTTTTTCTCTTCCCTTTTTTCCTTTCTCCCGTTCTTATCTCACCTCTATTCTTCCTCTTTGAAACACCCCCATCATCGCTATGTTATCACCTGATTAAACACTGAAATTTCCTTTCTCATTGTATACCCTACCATTGTATTTTGTTGAACCTATCTTTAATGAAAGACAAATAAACTATTATTTACAAAAAAAAATATTACTGGGCTCTGACTGGCATAATATTCCCATTGAAATACTGGTAAGTTTGTTGATTTAACTTTACTTCATTTTAAATATTGTATTTGTTCCCGTTTTGTTTCTTCACTGCAAAATAAGATATATGCAGTGTGCATAGGAATTTGTTCATAGTTTTTGTTTTTACTATAGTCCGGCCCTCCAACGGTCTGAGGGACAGTGAACTGGCCCCCTGTTTAAAAAGTTTGAGGACCCCTGGGCTAAATACTGGCATATTGAGTGGCAAAATAGTGTGTCTCAGGTTATGTGTGAATTGGTGTAACTGTGTGTGTGTAAGTGGTAAGGGTGTCTCTGTGTGTGACTGCAAGGGTGTCTTTGTGTTTAAGGGTTTCAATGTGTGACACATTTAGAGCATGCGAGTTGAATATTTAGATGTATTTATTTTCTACACTATACATTATTCTTATATATATATATATATATATATATATATATATAATGTAAGGAGGCTTAATGGTGTGGGAGGCGTGGCGGATCAGAGCAGGGGGGCACCAAAATGCACCTTCGCCTGTGTGGACGAAAATCCTTGCACCGGCCCTGCTCGGCATGGAGGGGTGGTTTCCGCGGAGCTGCGAAGGGTTCCCGCTCCCGCCCTGCCTCTTCCTTTCGTGGGAAATTCCAATCATGAAGGCTTTCCGGCCCCTCTGGACTTCTGGCGTTTTCGGCGGTCTGGGCAGGTTTTTCCTCGGACTCCTGGGTCCAGACCATTGTTCACAAGGGCTACAGTTTGGAATTTCACTCCCCTCCGACTCCAGTTTTTATCAAAACCAAAATTCCTGTGGACCCACGGAAAAGGGACATCCTTTTGGATTTTTTACGGTCCCTTCTCCGGGACGAGGTTATTGTTCCTGTAGATGGACTCGCTCGCTTCCAGGGAAACTACTCCCCCCTGTTTTTTGTCACCAAAACATCGGGGGACTTGAGGCCGGTCCTCGACTTTTCTGTTCTAAATTGATCATTGGAAGTCAGGAAATTCAGGATTGAGTCCCTCCAGTCCATTATGCCATTCATCTCCCCTGGCGATTGGATGGTCTCCATCGATCTCCAAGACGCCTATTTTCACATTCCCAGCAGGATTCAGCACCAGCGTTTCCTGTGCTTCGCCATTGGAGAAGATCACTTCCAGTTTTGGGCTCTCCCGTTCGGCCTCAGTACGGCTCCTCGAACCTTTTCCAAGGTTCTGGTGGTCTGTATTGCAGAGCTTTGCAAGAGGGGCCTGACTATTTTCCACTATCTGGACGACATTCTCATCGTGGCTCCTTCTCAGGACCTCGTTACCACCCAGCGGGACGAGGCGTTGTCTTTTCTGCAAAACGCGGGGTGGAAGATCAATTTCAGGAAGAGCCAACTCCTTCCATCGCAGACCCTGGTGTTTTTGGGGGCAAACTTCAACACGCTCACCGCTACGGTTTCCCTGTCCTTGGACTGTCAGTCCGGTCTGGTTTCGACCATCCAGAATGTCGTCCTTCCCGGTTGGTTGCCCATCAGGAAGCTTATGTCCCTGCTGGGGGTCCTGGTCTCGACTATCGGCCTAGTTCGTTGGGCCCAGTGGCACACCCGTTTTCTTCAATCCCTCCTGCTACCTCATCTCCCGGTTCCCCAGTCGTTCTTGGACAGAAAGATATATATGCCGAAGGTAACCTCTAGTCATCTGGCCTGGTGGCTGGAGGTCCGTCACCTCAGGAGGGGTTTTCCACTGACGGATGTCGTCTACAAAGTTATCACGACGGATGCAAGTGCACACGGTTGGGGGGCTCATTTGGACGGTCTTTACGCCCAAGGTGAATGGTCCCCTGCAGAACGAGGTCTTCATGCAAATATCCTGGCACTGAGGGCAATTTACAGGGCTTTGCACCAATCCGTTCAAGATCATTGGGTGAAGATCCAGACGGACAACAGGTGTGCGGTTGCCTACATCAACCATCAAGGGGGTACCAGGAGCCTGTCTCTCAGCCGGGAATTCACTCCGATTGCCCTCTGGGCCCAGAGATGGGTCGAACACCTATCGGCAGTTTACCTTCCGGGATCAGAGAACACGGTGGCGGATTTCCTGAGCCGCACCAATCTCAACACAACGAAATGGAGGCTCTCGTCTCATGTGTTCCATCTTCTTTGCCTACAGTGGGGTCTTCCGGCCGTGGACCTGATGGCCTCTTCCTCAAATGCTCAACTCCCTTGTTTTTTTCTCAAGAACTCCTCATCCCATGGCAGAAGGCGTCGACGCTCTGTCTCTCCCGTGGCCGAGGGAATTCCTGTATGTTTTTCCACCTCTCCCTCTCATTACCCGAATCCTGAAGAAGGTTCGATTGGAAAAGGCAGAGGTAATGGCCATCCTTCCTTGGTGGCCCAGGAGGCCTTGGTTCCCGCTGGCGAACAGATTATCCATCCGGGACTCTTGGCTACTGCCAATAGACCCGGATCTCCTATCTCAGGGTCCGGTGTTACATCCTTGCCCCCACACTCTTCAGCTAGCGGCATGGCGATTGAGCAGCAGTCACTGCGGTCCCACGGTCTGTCGGAGGGTGTTGTCTCTACCCTGCTGAAGGCTCGAAAGCCTAGAACCTCGGCCACATATCATCGCATTTGGTCTGCCTTCTTGGTTTGGTCCGAATGTAGGGTTTCTGATCCGTTGTCCCCTTCCCTGCCGGATGTCCTGGCGTTTCTCCAAGCTGGCCTGGATCGGGGTTTGGGTCTGAACTCCCTCCGTGTTCAAGTTTCTGCTCTGTCTGCCCTCACGTTAGTGCGTTGGGCGCTGGAGCCTTTAATTATTCGTTTCTTCAAAGCGGTTCTCAAACTCCGTCCTCCGGCCCGGTCATTTACGGCCCCATGGAGCCTTCCTCTGGTACTTCGTGCTTTGTCAGAACCTCCCTTTGAACCCATGCAGACCCTCCCTACACAGTCTCCTCTCCGGATAGAGCCATCCTTCGCCCGGTCCCAGAATTTCTACCAAAGGTTGTATCAACGTTTCACCTTAATCAGGAGACTGTACTACCAGTGTTTTTTCCTAATCCCTCGACTCCTGAGGAATCCCGCTGGCCTACCTTGGATGTGGTGCGCTGTCTACACCTCTACATTGCCGCTTCTTCGTCTTTGAGGAAATCTTCCAGGTCTTTGTCCTTCTGCTGGGTTCCTGCCCGGGGGGACCCTGCCTCTGTCTCCACTCTACGCCGCTGGATTGTTGCGGCTATATCCAGGTGCTACGTCTCCAGTGGTGTTCCGGTTCCCCCCGGTCTCAAGGCACACTCCACTCGGGCTGTTTCATCTTCATGGGCGGCTGATGCTGGTTCTTCTGTTGCAACGGTTTGCGAAGCTGGGAACCTGTCGTCCGGTTCCACCTTTTTCCGGCACTACCGTCTGGATGTCCGCCGAGCGGAAGTGTCTTCCTTCGCACACTCTGTTTTGGCCTCTGTCTCCTCTCATTAAACCTTTTTTCACTTTTGCAGCATTTCTCGTGTGTATGTGTTTTCATTGGTTTATGTGTTCTCCCATTCCTATTTTGTTGCTTGCTTGGGTATGTCCCATACGTAACTGCTGCCATGGTTAGCCAGGAAAATTGAAAATTGTTTCACACTTACCGTAATTTTCTTTTCCTGGTTATTATCCATGGCAGCAGTCAGTTTCCCTCCCTTAGTTTGTTTTTTTTCTTATGAGGAGCTGGTTACTAGACTGAGGAGACAGGGGGTGGGGGCCCTTTTATAGTTTAATTTCTGTCCTGCCTACCTTGAGGGTGGAGCTTACCCATACGTAACTGCTGCCATGGATAATAACCAAGAAAAGAAAATTACGGTAAGTGTGAAACAATTTTCAATTATTTTCAAGTCAGAGTGGTCCTTTAAACCCTTCCCGCTTGTAGGACGTCCCATGCCGTCCTACTTTTTAGTGCTAGAGGCTAGTAGGAGGGCATGGAACATCCTACATTAAACAGCTCATCGGGGCCCCCGTGACGAGCTGTGTGCGAGCCCCGCTGCAGGTACTTGCAGCAGGGTCCCCACTGTCAGGTGTGGCCTCACTCTGACACAGAAAATAGAGCTGACGTCAAAGTGAGCATCGGCTCGATTTTACTGTGAAAATCTCCCCTGAGGATCCTGCTGCGGGTACTTGCAGTGGGATCTCAAGTGTCAGATGAGGCCACTTTGAGTGGCCTCAGTCTAATTTAGGAAACGTAGCGAACACTCAAACAGAGCGTTCACTACATCTTCAGCATCCCTGTGTGCCCGACCTTCTGGGTAGTTAACCCAGCAATTTCAGAATAGGTACTGGGAGCCAGATACTCTTTGTTCAAGTGTGTTATATGCTATCATAGAGGTATGACGTGATTGTGTTCATGTGCAAGCTGTATGAGGTAGTGGGCCCTTGATATCATGCGTCTGATATGGTATAATGTGCTGGAGACAATGGTGTATTGTGCTGCCCTAGGCAGAAAAAATGTGGGCACCACCTACCCACGCACAACATGCCCCATAACCCACATCACCCCATAACATGCCTCCATCACCCACTTACATGCCTCCATCACCCCCATTAAATGCCACATCACCCCCATTGCATGCCCCCATCAGCCCCATTATATGCCCCCATTATATGCCTCCATCACCCTCCATCACCAACACTACAGCATCAATGACTCACCATGCATTTGGTAGGGTATTTTCAATAAAAGCATGTCATGTCACAAATGGGCTTGAGAACATAAAAAAAAGTGGACACTGGATTTTTTTTATTGGCGCAATATATAACAATAGGCCCCTGACAACTTATAATTGTAACACATTTTATTAAACCTCTTTGTGACAAATGACATGCCTGGCACAGCACAGGAAAACATCTCATTAGTGACAATGGACGTGCCTGGCAAGTCCTCTAGTTCATCAGATCCAATCGCTGTTGCAGCCAATCACAGCTATCGGATGTGGTTAGCAGTCAAAGCCAGTGCCTGGTATATTTTAATAACCTGTAACTTTTGGTTACATTAAATATGTTACTATATTGTTGCCGTATATAATATATATACACAAATATTTATATAGAATGTGTATCCCTGTATAAGTACTCTTTATTCACTGATCAGCCATAACAGTATGATGACCTGCCTAATTTTGTGTAGGTCCCCTTTTGCCACCAAAACAACCATGACACTCGAGGACTTGTTTGTCCAGCACATCACAAGGATGCTCAATTGGATTGAGATCTTGGAGATTTGGAGGCAAAGTCAACACCTTGAACTCCTTGTTGTGTTCCTTAAATCATTTCTGCTTTGTGGCAGGGCGCATTAACCTGCTGAAAGAGGCTGATGGTGTAAGGGAGTTCCATTTCCATGAAAGGGTGTACAAGATTTTCAACAATGATTAGGTAGGGTGTACGTGTCAATGTAACATCCACATGAATGGCAGGACCCAAGGTTTACCAGCAGAACATTGCACAACGCATCACAATGCTCCTGCAGGGCTAAAAGAAATGGTAAATACATTGGGGTGCCAGGGCTATTTTCTGGTTTTACTGGCTCCCAGCCCTCTTTATTATTAGGGGGGAGAGTTTTAAAAAAAATTTTATGGGGCCAGTGATGGGGGCTTTTATTTTTTATTGAGTTTGATTTTATTTAACTTTTTAACAATTTCAGTTCACCTTCTCATGAAGGCAAATTGAAGTGTCCATAATGTGGCAATCATCCACGAATCCAAATTGTATTGTCTAGTTTAGAAATACAAATGTTTCCATGTTTTTCTCCAAGTTATAGGGAAATAACCGATAGTAGTGGTTTTTTTTTTGTTTCCTAACCATTTTCTCCTACAGTGACCTTTTGACCCTAACTTTAACCTTAATCCTAATCCATCTGTAACTCTAATTCTAAGCCTATTACTAATTGTAATCCTAACCCTAGATCTAGGGTTAGTAGATCTAGGGAACGCGTTTTCCTGTAATTCTAATCCTCTAGGGGCAGTCAAGCAACAGTAACAGAAAATATTTTTTTTATCACTTTTGTTGCTATCTGCTGGACACAGGGCACACCATATTGGAGGCACATTCTGGGGGGCAAAAAATAGTGTTGTATGATGCCTCAATGTCGTGGCATCATGCCATCACCTTTAAAGTATGGGCAGTGAAATGTGATCACTGCCTATATGCGTTTTAACGCAAACGATCACATTCAAGGTAATCGTTTGCAGCGGGGGGGGGGATGGCGATAGAATGAAGGCACACTCAGAGGAGTCTGGATCCAAAGCAGCCTCTGAGACTAAGTGCCTGCATGAAGTGTTGTGCCAAAATAGCCAAATTGAACCTGAAATGCGGCATATTTTGTAGCCGAATTTCAGGGATACATTACGTTTGACAATTATCCCCAATCCGAATCAATTTCAGAACAGATTGGACTATACTGTGTATACCTCTAATTTTAAGACCTGCTATGGAACAGATGATTGTTATTTTGTCCTAATATGTAAAACCATATAATTCGATGACTGTATATGAGGGAGAGATGCAATTATTAAATATGCAGAGCAATAAAATGAAGAATTTGGAAAAGTGACTTTTTACATGAGGGTCTATCCAATAGGCCCCAATCTGGCCCGAAATGGGGGCATTTTAATTTGCCAGCTATAAAATTGAACTTAAAAGTTTATTAAAAATGAATAATATATTAATGTTGTATATAATTAGAATATATATAATATTAAGACAAAAAGTGATATGTGCAAAAATGGCGCTCCGGATACTTATAATAGTGCAGCTACCACTTGGGCGGTTTACCCCCCAAATACATCACCTACATGAGAACTTGTGTAAAATAATAAGAGTGAGGGTGCGCATAAAATTAAAATATTGGATGTGGAAATTTGTCTTTTTTCTTTCCATTTTCTTTAGGCAAATTAACAGTTGTCAGTCATGTATATGGCATTATACGAAATGCAGCACACCGCCTTTGGTGTCCCTTATTCGCTTCCTTTTTTTCAATATTCATGAATACAGTGTTACTGTTTTGTACTTTCACTTCTTCTTGAATAAAATTTAAAAAAATTAAAAAGATTTATGTTTATTTACTTTATTTTAAAATATTTGTATGTATTTTATTTATATTTTCATTTATATTTACTTTATCATAATTATAATTTTACTTCAGCCCACTTCGGGGAGACTAGCATTTCAGTCACTTCATGAATTTTTTATGACAGGAGTAGTCAACAGCTGAAGCACCTGGTGTTGGATGGAATTTTAACTGCCAAGGTTTGCATATAGTCCTTTAAGTGCATTGGGGCTGCGTAACACATTGAAATAATTGTGTTGTATCCCCCCCAGCAGTTAAAGGGTTATATACTGCAATCTGGGTGCTGAGAGTAAGTCCTAGATGCAATCTGCGTGCTGGTGGTAAGTCCTTGGTGCAATCTGCATGCTGGAGGTGGGAAAGTCCTTTGTGCAATCTGCGTGCTGGGAGCAGGTCGTTGGTGCAATCTGCAAACTGTGGTAAATCATTGGTGCAATCTGGGTGCTGGGAGTAAGTCACTGGTGCAATCTGGGTTCTGGGGGTCAGTTATTGCTGCAATCTGGGTGCAAATCATTGGTGCCACCTGGGTTCTGGGGGGGGGGAGGGGTGTTAAGTGATTGGTGCTATTAAGCTGCTGGGTGTAGGCCCATGGTGCAATCTTGGTGCAGGGACAGTCTTTTGAGTGCAATTTAGGTGTAGGGGAAAATCTGGGTGCCGGGGCAAGTCCTGTGAGTGCAGTATGGGTGCTGGGGCAAGTCCTGTGAGTACAATCTGGTTACAAGGGCACGTTGTGTGGGTGCAAGGGCAAGTCCTGTGAGTGCAATCTGGGTGCAGGGGCAAGTACTATGAGTGGAATCTGGGTGCTGGAAAAAGTCCAAGTGAGTGGAATCAGTGCTGCGGTTAAATCCTATGTATGTAATCTTGGTGGACTGGCAAGACCAGAGGGTGCAATGTGGGTAGTACAAGGTGATGTTTTGAGAAGTTATATGGGCGCAGTCAGGTGCAATGGCAAGTGATGCGAGTGCAATAATGAAAAGAGGGAAGAAGAGATGGAGTGAAGGGGGCAGAGGAAGGAAATAAAAACAAGGAATATATTTTTATAAAAAAAATGTATTATCTGACAACCATACCTTACCACCTGGAGACAAAAGTGGGAGCCACACCAGGAAAGAACGGCACTGAAAGGGACGCTACTAGTGTTGAGCGAACCCGAACCGCACTGTTCGGGTTCGTACCGAACATTACGGTGTCTGTACCCCGGACCCGAACACGGACATTCCACTGTATGTCCGTGTTGGAGTTCGGGGTTCGACAATTTAATGGCGCATTTTGAAAGGCTGCAGGGCAGCCAATCAACAAGCGTTTGACTCGTTTGCCCTTAGAAGCCATCACAGCCATGCCTACTAATGGCATGGCTGTGATTGGCCAGTGCAGCATGTGACCCAGCCTCTATATATAAGCTGGAGTCACATACACGCACATCACATGAGCTCTTCTTAGTGTAGGGAGAGGATGCTGCAGCTGTGAGGGACAGATTAAAAAAAATTCTGGTGTTGAATCTGCAAACTACAGCAATTATTCAAATTACAGTGATTATTTTAGTGGGTGCTATACTACATATTTGTACCCTGCCCTGAGCCCAGTGCCACAGAGAGTGCAGTGCACTTGCAACTGCATGTGTGCCAGGCACATGACTTTACTCCTGTTCTCTTAGCTCAGTGGGCAACATCTAGGCATTTTTAAATACTGCAATTTGTTGGTGTTAAATATTACATTTGCATCCTGCACTTCATATCTGAGAGTCAAATAGAACCGTCAAATACTGTTCTTACAGCGCACTTTGAAAAATTCTAATAGTTTTGGGTGGTAAATAGTACATTTGCGTCTTGCGGTGCACTTCATATCTGAGAGTCAAATAGAACCGTCAGATACTGTGCTTACAGCGCACTTTGAAAAATTCTAATTGTTTTGGGTGGTAAATAGTACATTTGCGTCTTGCGGTGCACTTCATATCTGAGAGTCAAATAGAACAGTCCAATACTGTGCTCACAGCGCACTTTGAAAAATTCTAATTGTTTTGGGTGCTAAATAGTACATTTGTGTCTTGCGGTGCACTTCATATCTGAGAGTCAAATAGAACTGTCAAATACTGTGCTTACAGCGCACTTTGAAAAATTCTAATAGTTTTGGGTGGTAAATAGTACATTTGCGTCTTGTGGTGAACTTCATATCTGAGAGTCAAATAGAACAGTCTAATACTGTGCTTACCGCGCACTTTGAAAAATTCTAATTGTTGTTCTAAATAGTACATTTACGTCTTGCGGTGCATTTCTTGCAGTCCAATAAACAAAAAAAATACAAATAAAAATTCTTGACTATTGGCGGTTACATTGTCGCCTGAGATAAACCATCTGTTACTTTGGTGGGTGACCGCAAAGAATGAGGAGAGCGTCAAATAAGGGACGTGGCCCTGGTCGTGGTGCTGCTGGTGTTGGTGGAGCTCCTGTTGCAAGTAGGGGATGTGGTTGATCTGTGCCAGCTACACGCACAAGTGAAACACCTTCCTCAGGTGCTAGTACGCGACAGAACCTTCAGTGTTATTTGGTAGGCCCGAATGCCACTCTTAGAATGGCGAGGCCAGAAAAAGTACAGGCGATAGTAGATTGGGTGGCTTACAGTGCCTCCAGTTCCTACACATTGTCTCCCACCCGGTCCCCTGCTGAAAGCTCAGAGTTGACACCTGCAGCCCATGGCCATCTGTCTTTCACCTCACCCCTTTGCAAATCAGCCAAGCAGTCTGAGCCACAAGTCATGCAGCACTCTCTTTTGCTTTTTGATGACTCTGCTGGCGGGGTCATCAAATATAGCCTTGCCCCAGAAGTGGAAGAGATTGAGTGAACTGATGCACAACCACTTATGTGTCAGGATGTGGACATGCGAGGACCACCGCAGCACGTCTCTGATGATGATGAAACACAGGTGCCAACTGCTGTGGCTTTCGGCAGTGTGCAGACCGGCAAGGAGGGCAGGGTTGAGGAGTGGGTGGAAGATGATGTGGAGGATGATGAGGTCCTAGACCCCACATGGAATCAAGGTCATGCGAGTGACGTGTCCAGTTTGGAGGAAGAGGCTGTTGTCGCAAAGAGGCACCAGCGCAGCATAAGAGGGAGAAGGGTGCAAAACCGTAGCGGCCGTCCCCTAGACAGTACGCCTGCTACTGCCCACTGCACCCAGGGGCCGAGCACACCAAAGCCAGCTACAAGGAGTTCCCTGGCGTGCAGTTCTTTAGACAATGTGCTGACTACAAGACACGAGTGGTTTGCAAGCTGTGCAATCAGAAAATGAAGTGAGGCATAAATGTGCTAAACCTGAGCACAACCTGCATGACTAGGCATCTACATGCAAAGCACGAGCTGCAGTGTAGTAAGCATCTCAAAACCCAAGAAAGGTCTCAGGCTACTCCTGCTTCCTCTTATGCTGCTGTCTTGGCCTCTTCCTCTAGCTCTGGAGTCACAGTGGCACCTGCCACCGAGCAAATAGAGGAAGTGGCAGCAACGCCACAACGTCCGCCACCGTCCCCAAGCATCTCCACACTGTCCCATGGAAGCGTTCAGCTGTCCATCTCCCAAACACTGGAGATAAAGAGAAAGTATGGCCCTACCCACCCACGAACACTGGCCCTGAATGCCAGCATTTCCAAATTCCTGGCCTTTGAAATGCTGTCATTCTGATCACCCAGCCAATACAGTGCAACTTATCTCGTTTGGAAATTGAAGCTTTACAGGCATTATCTAATGATCCTAACATCACAATACGCCCTGCAGACAAAGGCAGAGGGATTGTTATTCAAAACTATAAGGCATAACGCGCAGAAATTCTTCAACAACTATCTGCTAGCAATACATATACCGAACTTTCTGGAGATCCAACGCATAGGATTGCTGAACAAATTACACATTTATTAGATCAAGCTTTGCTGTTGAAGTACATTGATCAGACCACCTATAATTTTTTGAACGAGTCCAAACCCATATGTCCTGTACTTTACACACTTCCCAAAATTCATAAAGATGCTATACACCCTCCGGGCCGCCCCGATTGTCTCTGCCCGAGGCAGTCTCCTTGAACCCATTGCTAAGTGGCTGTATTGGCACCTGAAAGACACCGCTATGGCTTTGCCATCTAGCTTAAAAGATACTCCAGACCTGCTTTCCAAAATTAGAGGCTTACAGCTTCCAGACACTGAAATTTTTTTGGTCACAATGGATGTCACTAGTCTTTACACCATCATACCACACCATGCGGGTATTAAAGCGGTGTGTGACACTCTGCAGCAGTCCACATCTATCAAGGACCTCCTATCTCATTTGTGGGTGACATGTTGCAACTGACTTTAACCTCAAATTTTTTTAAATTTGAGAATAAGTATTATATTCAGAAAACAGGTACATCGATGGGTGCCGCGATGGCACCCACTTATGCAAAAATCTATATGCACACGTACGAACAGGAGCATATACTATCACCATTTGGGAGTATGATTGCATACTATACCAGGTTTGTTGACAATATTTTTTTGATTTGGCAATCAGACTTTGCAACATTACAACAAATGATAACCCACTTGAACTCCATCAACTCACCAGTGCGTCTGACGATGCAGGCTGACAAACATAGAATACAATTCCTGGACATCGAGCTATTTAGAACGGGCACATCATTGGGTCATAGGCGTGCGCACGGGGTGTGCCGGGTGTGCCTGGGCACACCCTAATCCAGGGCTCAACAAACCCCGGGCGCCAGGTCGCCATGGCGACTAGGAAATTGTACCTGGCGCCCGGGTAGGATCAGCAGCACATGGCGCTCCACCGTCCTGAGGTTAGTTAAAAAAATAAAAAATAAAAGTATTATTCTTTCGCAGCGCGAGGGTAAGCAGAGTGTGCGCTTCCTGCTCCGCGCCCTCGCGCTGTAGTGTCGGATCAGCGGGTGTCACGTGACATCCCACCAATCAGCAGTAGCATGCAGACGGTCTGTGCCTGTGTGACAGGCATCGGTCAAGCTGCAGTAGAAATCCCCCTCCCGTGCAATAAGGTAAAACAGCAGGGAGGGTGAGTCACTTTTTGTTTTCTCTTTTCTTTTAAAAAAAATAACAACCTGATGGCTTATGTGTGTGTGTCTGGCTAAGTGTGGATGTGAGTGACTGACTGACTGTCTCTGGATGTGTGTGGATCTGACTGACTAACTGTCTCTGGATGTGTGTGGATCTGACTGACTGACTCTGGATGTGTGTGGAGACTGACTGACTGTCTTTGCATGAATGTAAATGTCTTTGTATGAATGTGACTGACTGACTGTCTCTGTATGAATGTGAATGACTCTGTGTGTGTCTGTGTGTGTGTATGTATGGTTTCGTGTATGTGCCGTTGTCTGGCTCCTAGATTTTTTTTTTGGCTCCTAAAAGTAAATTAAATTTGTCAAGCCCTGCCCTAATCAAGCCTCAAAATTGAGGCTCTCTCACCTCCGTGCTGCACTGCCGTCCGCCGCCCGAGTTTGTCTCCTAATCCGATCCTTCACTATGCGAGCGGAAGCGCCGCATAGTGAAGGACGGACTTTCTCCTCCCTCAGACCTCCCCTGTAATGTACGCGTTCGCGTACACGCGTTACGTGACGTCACGCAGAGGCGGAGTCACGGCAACGCAAGGGTGAGGCTCAGCCGCAGTGCCAGAGGAGAGGGTGCAGAGCGGAGCACAGGCACATCGTTTTTTCCCAGGAGGGGTTCTGGGGCGGCCGGCTGGCTGGTAAACTTTAAGTAAGTGTTTTTTTAAGTTAAAAAATGTGAAATGTTTGTTTACATTGCTAAATGCTTAATTAATAAAAAAAAAAGTTTTAATACAGTTTTTAAATGTTTGTTTATATTGATAATTATATGAATGCGGGTCTGTATGTAAGTAGAGTGCATTTGTGTATGTGTGTGTATAGATATATAGATAGATATATATCTATCTATATATCTATACACACACACGTGTGCGGCGTGTGTGTTTGTGCTTTAGGGTGCACACCCTAATGCAATAGGCTGCGCACGCCTATGCATTGGGTTATACATTGTTTAGAAAGGCAACAGACCGCAACACACTGCTCCATGCGGCTAGCTTTCACCCTCGTTCCATGAAAAAATCTTTACCATTCTCTCAGTTTTTACGTGTTATACGCAATAATTCAGACAATACTACATGTCAACAACAATTGATCGAAATGTTTATAAGATTTCATGATCGTGGCTATTCCAAAACAGTGTTACAACAATCTTTATCAAAAAGCAACACAGTACAATAAGTCATTGGCAGTGGTTAAAACAACTCAGCAACGAGTTGTGTTTTCAACCAAATTTCACACTGCCTCGCATCATGTGAGAAGGATAGTCCAAAAAAACTGGAACATCATCCAGAGCGATAAATCACTCTCACCGGTACTGCAAACATCCCCCCTTATCTGTTACAAAAGAGGTACCAATTTACGTGATCGTCTGGTTTTAGCTGACCCGATACGTTGCTACATGGCTCCTGTTGCAGCCACGATACACCAGAGGCCAGGTTGCTACAGGTGCCTAAACTGTGTAACATGCTCCCATATGGTCTCTGGGACACATTTTTCTCATCCTCATACAGGCAAAAGATTCAATATCAAACACAGAATCACTTGCACTACTGAAAGTGTGATTTATATGATTACATGTCCATGTAGCCTATCATACGTAGGCAAGACGGATCAAACTCTTCGAGATAGAATGAGAGGTCACAGATCTTCTATCATGACAGCGTACCGTGATTTGAAATCAGAGAAACCTGTGGCGAAACACTTTTTCCAGTTAGGACACAGATTGTCCCAATTAAGATTCATTGCCCTGGATCACATACCACCTCTACGTCGTGGTGGCGACAGATCACAAGCATTATTAAAACGAGAAGCCTTTTGGATAAGGACATTGGATACAATCTCACCCAGAGGTTTAAATGAACAAATCTTATTTTCACCTTTTCTACCGGTCAGATGACCTATTTTTAAGTATTTTGTGTCACTCTGGAGTTGCGCTTTTACACTTTCAATATGTCAACATTCCATCGTTTATATTTCTGAATTACTTATAGAATATTCTCCACATATGGAGGGATTGTGTACTTATATGCAGCGGTATTCATTATATGCAGTATTTTGCTTACTCTGTGTTTTCTCTCTGCTTCAGTTTCTTTTATATATATATGCTTCTATTCCTGTATATTTCTGCCTTTGCATGCAGTATCTAACTTGTCTTTATTGCACTGTTGGGTTGTTTCCATTTAACCCCTTGACGACAAAGGACGTGCCAGGCACGTCCTGGGAGAAACTCCCTTAACGACAAAGGACGTGCCTGGCACGTCCTGCATTGAATGAAGCGGTTTTCGCGATCAACGATCGCGAAAACCACTTTAACAGTGCTGGTCTATTGCCTCGACATCGAGACAATAGCCAGCACCGAAATTTCTATTTCGGGACCCCCACGATCGCCCCATGGAGCGATCGTGGGGAGCCATATTGACGGAGCATTCTGCCGGTCTGAGCTTCGGAAGTGAAAGTAACTTCACTTCCGTCGCTCTGAATATGCTACTTGACTACCCCTAGTGGTAGTTTAGTAGCATTGCAATGGGAAATATTTAAAATAAATATTTAATTAATTAAAAACAGGTTATTTAGCTATATTAGCCTATAGGGTTAAAATTAAATATTTTTTAGCATAAGGGATAGGGTTAAAATTAAATTAAAGTTAAAAAATATTAAGGGATATAATAAGGATTAGAGTTGGGGTTAAATTTAGTGTTAGGGTTAAATTTTGGGTTCGGGTTGGGGTCAAAAGATCAATATAGGAAAAAACAAAAAAAACTATTTTTGGTTTTTGCCCCATAACTCGCAAAAAAATACAGAAAAATATGGAAACATGCATATTTTTGAACTCGGGAGAACATTTAGAAACTATTTAGACGGGGTCTTTTTTAATGATTTTATTTGTGTAAATTATATTTTAGGTCAAAGTTAGAAAAAGTGTGTTTTTTTAAATTTTTCATCATATTTTATGATTTTTTTTGTAGTAAATTCTAAGATATGATGAACATAATGGTATCTAATGAAAGCCCTTCTTATGACGATAAAAACAACATATAATTTGTGTGAGTACTGTATGTGAGAAAGAAAAAAATGACAGCTAAACAGAAACACCCTAGAAATGTCAAAACAGCCATTGTCACCAAGGGAAAGTCAAGGTGAAAATGTCTTGTCACTAAGGGGTTAAAGTAGTGTTAACACTTTTTTGTTCTTTCTGGTTACACTATGTATTCACTTTACATTACACCACCATGCTTCTGGTTTCTTGTCACCCATTTTAGTTTATACGGAGCATCGTAGTGTCCCATGATTTGTTACATTCTATCAATTCACTTAGTCTCCTGCAGCGGCGTCGCGTCGCCACAGTAACCAGCTGGACGCATGCGCACTGTGTATCCGGGTGAGTAAACATTTCCAATCAGCTGCTTCTTCCGGGTGTCGGCGTCTCTACACACGCGGTAGGTGAGGATTGGCTGTTTCTTCTTTTTTTCAGCTGTTCACATTTGGTTTCTATTGGTGCTTTACTTCTTTATTGAAAAGACCCGTGAGTGCGTGTATTTTTTCTGTTTTTTTGGACTGGTATGTACTTAGAGCTACACAGCACCCGGGCAGGAGTTGAGTGTTTTGCCGCCTATTAGCTGAGTGCACCTTCTTTGGATTTCGTCTGTTGGAGACAGACAGTTTTAAAAACCTGATGGTGGTGGCTGTCCCACAGTACGTCGTTCCCAGCCGCCACTACTTTTCCCGGCGAGCCATCCCTTCCCTGCACAAGCAATTGTAGGAAAAAAATCAGTTGTGCACTGCGCAACGCCATCTGTGGCAAGGTCCACATAACAACAGATACGTGGACCAGTAAGCACGGGCAGGGACGCTATATCTCCCTAACTGCACGGCTGGGCATGAGGCAGATAGCAGTTTGGCGCATGTCCTTCCGCCACAGAGGATTGCAGGGCATTTCTCTTTCCCTCCTGTTGCCTCCTCCTCCTACTCAGCTTCTTCCTTCTCCTCTACCACCTCCTCATCCGGTCAGCGTAACACCTTCACCACCAACTTCAGCACAGCCAAGGGGGAAATGACAGCAGGCTCTTTTAAAACTCATATGTTTGGGGGAAAAACCCCACAGCGTGCAGGAGCTGTGGACGGGCATGGAATAACAGATCAATGAGTGGTTGTTGCCACTGAGCCTCAAGCCCGGCCTGGTGGTGTGCGATAATGGGTGAAATCTCGTAGCAGCTCTGGGCCTAACCGGTTTGACGCACATGCCTTGCCTGGCGCATGTGCTGAATTTGGTGGTGCAGAAATTCCTGAAAAACTACCCAGATATATCAGAGCTGCTACAGAAAGTGTGGGCCGTCTGTGCGCACTTTAGGCATTCTCACCCTGCTGCTGCTCGCCTGTCTGCGCTGCAGCGTAACTTAGGCCTTCCCGCTCAGTGCCAATGATGCCATTCTCAGCCTTACTATCCCGCTTGTATGTCTCCTTGAAAAAACGCTTAGGGCGATGATGGAAGAGGATGTGGCACAGGAGGAAGAGGAGGAGGAAGAAGAGGGGTCAAGTCCACGGTTATCAGGCCAGTCATTCACAAGTGGCTTGGAGGGTGGGTTCCTGCACCAGCATAGGCCAGGTACACAACTGTCAAACCAGGGCACAGTTTTGGAGGAGGATGAGGATGATGATGATGATGATGAGGAGGAACCGTGTTCACAGCAGGGTGGCACCCAACGCAGCTCGTGTGCATCACTGGAGCGTGGCTGGGGGGACACGGAGGACACAGATGATACACCTCCCACAGAGAACAGCTTGTCCTTGCCTCTGGGCAGTTTGGCACACATGAGCGGCTACATGCTGCAGTGCCTGCGCAACGACTGCCGAGTTGCCCACATTCTAACTTGTGCTGATTTCTGGGTGGCCACATTGCTGGATCCCCATTACAAGGACAACGTGCCGTCCTTAATTCTATCACTGGAGCGTGATCGTAAGATGCGCGACTACAAGCGCACGCTGGGGGCATTCCAAAATGACACTGGGGGCTCAATAGAAGCACAAGGCGAAGGCAGAGGAAGAGGTCGCCAACGCAGCTGGGGCACTGCCAGCACCTCAGAAGGCAGGGTTAGCATGGCCGAAATGTGGAAAAGCTTTGTCAGCATGCCACAACAAGCAGCAACACCATCTGATATGCAACGTCTTAGCAGGAGGCAACATTTCAGCAACATGGTGGAACAGTACGTATGCACAGGCCTACACGTACTGACTGATGGGTCTACCCCATTCAACTTCTGGGTCTCCAAATTGGGCACATGGCCTGAGCTTGCCCTTTATGCCTTGGAGGTGCTGGCCTGCCCTGCAGCCAGTGTATTGTCTGAACGTGTGTTTAGCACAGCAGGGGGCGTTATCACAGACAAGCGCAGCCGCCTGTCCACAGCCAACGTGGACAAGCTCACGTTTATTAAGATGAACCAGGCATGGATCCCACCAGACTTCTCTGTACCTTGTGCAGAATAGACATTTATACCGGCCTCACCCAGTCATTGTTATACTCAAGTGCACTTATTCTTTGTTTTCTGTTGTTATATGTCTCAATATTTTGGGGGCTACCCCAATTTAAAAAACCAAAAACAAATAAAAAACAGTGTTGGCTACCTCATCCTCCTTCTCCAGCGCCGCTTCCACCTACACTGCCACGGTCACCGCCTCCTCAACCTATGGGTCACTTAGTATAAACTGAAAGAGAATACCCTGCACTCCAACCCTCTCTCAAATGGATAATTCTGTTGATCCTCCTGGCAGCCATGCTTTAGATTTATGTTCTTCCAAAGCTAAAATCAAAGATTCCATCTAGTGCTATTTTATGGCTCAGCTATTTTTTTGTTTTTGTTTTCAAATTCTTTATTTTTGTATATTTTTTGAATTTATACAATTTTCAGAAATTCATATGAAAAACATATTACGTATACAAATAAAACGATCCTGAAACAGATCTAATAACTTCATTTGAAAATATTTAAACAATAAAACAAACAACAACAACAACAAAACAAAACAAAACAAAAAAAAGTAATGGGAGAGCACAGAGAAGTGAAAAAGAGAAAGTAATCAGAGACAGGAGAAAAACAGGATGTCCCATCCAGGGTAGCGTGTCTATTAGTGTCCATCCAAAATATAGAAGTTGGGGTTTAGCCCTTAGGGAAACGCTCCAGCCAGGGGCCCCAGATTGAAAAAAATCTTTTGGGAGAATCATGGAGGAATGCGGTCAGTTGGTCCATTTCCACCACCTCTTCTAGTAGAGCCAAAACAGTACCCAAGGGGGGGGGGGGGGGGGGGGGATAACAGTTTGGTTCCAAACTTGAGCAAGAGCCCGGCGTCCCGCCAGGTATATTTGGGAAAGCAGCAAATTCTCAAATTTTGTGAGACCATCTAGAGGTTTAGAGAGTAGAACCGAATATGGTTCCATGGGAGTAGGTTTGTTCAGCAGTTGGGAAGCGAAGGCAGTGACTTGGTTCCAGTAGAGTTGGATTTTAGGACAATGCCACCAAGCGTGGATGTAAGTCCCGGGAGAGCCGGATTGTTTCCAACACAAGGGAGAGGTTATGAGGTGCTCAGCTGTATTTTTAATTTGTATGTATTTTATGTTATTTTAAGTTATTTCCCTATCCACATTTGTTGCAGGGCACTTGTCCTACTCTTACCCACATTTTACTTCCTTTTGCAGCCCTCTAGCCCTTTCCATGACTTTTTTAGAGGCATTTTAGTGGCCAAAAGTTTGTATCCCCATTGACTTCAATGGGGTTTGTGTTCGGGGTCAAGTTCGAGCACAGACCCGGACATTTTTTTGAAGTTCGGTCGAACATGCCGAACCCGAACATCCAGGTGTCCGCTCAACTGTAGACACTACCACTTACATAAGCTGTAACTAGATTATCTGTGCATTTAAAGTAAAAACTACGTGGAGAATAGATGCCAAGATGTTTTTTTGTGTTTGTTTCAATATATCTCAGTAAAAGGGAAAAAGAAAGTCGTGTGTTTATTGCCTGGAGCCATTTTGTGAAATGTTCCAATGATGCAACAGATTCAAAACTCTAACATCAGGGCTCACTTTACAGCTGTGGGAAAGTCCTACACATGATGTCATAAGATACATCCCCTGCAGCACTACTGACACTGGGGCTGGACTAGGTGTGTCTATACAGTATCTTTTCTTCTTTATTTTGCTTGCCTCCCAGCACAGAAATAACAACATTCTGAAAAGGTGACCAGGATTCACAAAGCTGTTCCACAATTTATAAGTATATTGTGTCTTTTATTGCAGTGGAGCTCTGTGATATACTCATATACTGCACATTACTGTGAGCTTTATTGCTGTGGAGCTCTGTAATACACTCACACACTGCACATTACTGAGAGTTTTATTGCTGAGGACCTCTGTTATACACTTACACATTACTATGAGTTTTCTTGATGTGGAGTCTGTAACACACTGTGCATTACTGTGATCTTTATTGCTGAGGAGTCTGTGATACACTGCACATTACTGAGAGTTTTATTGCTGAGGAGCACTGTTATAAACTTAGACACTACTATTAGTTTTATTGCTGTGGGGCTCTGTGATACACTCACACACTGCACATTACTATGAGTGTTCTTGCTGTGGAGTCTCTGATAAACTGAGCATTACTGTGAGATTTATTGCTGTGGAGGGAGGTTGGGGAGACCGATGCTGAGGGGGCATGTTAGGGAAGGAGAGAAAATGGGACTGATGGCGGGGAAGGGAGGGAGAGCTCATGCTGCAGGGAGTCATGTCAGGGAAGGAGTGAGAGGGGTTTGATGCTGCCAAGGGATGGGGGCATGTAGGAAAGGGAGAGGAGACTCATGCTGCAGGGGGGCATGTCAGGGAGGGAGAGATATGCTGCACTGGAGGGTGAGATGCTGCACTGGATCACTCACACACACACTCTGAACACACTCATAGTTACACTCAGAGGCGTCACTAGGGTTGGTGTCACCCGGTGCGGTAACTCATGGTGTCACCCCCCTGGATTTCCTCCAGTACCATGCCAAACAGATTTCTTAGTAATGCCAGTCAGATGGCTCATTTAATATGCCACATACAGGAGCCCCACAAATTATGTCACACACAATAATAATATGCCAGTATTATTTTGCCGTTAATAAGCCATACAATCTGCCTAATATGCCAGTAATATTGTGCCATTCAGATGCCAGTAATATTGTGCCATTAAGATGCCCCAGCCAATTTGCCCATCAAGATGCCAGTGATATTGTGCCATAAAGATGCCAGTAATATTGTGCCATTACGATGCCCCAGTCAATTTGCCCATCAAGATGCCGGTAATATTGTGCCATTAAGATGCCAGTATTATTGCACCATTAAAATTCCAGTAATATTGTGCCATTGAGATGCCAGTATTATTGCACCATTCAGATGCCAGTATTACTGCACCATTAAGATGCCATAATTATTGTGCCATTCAGATGCCAGTAATATTGTGCCATTCAGATGCCAGTAATATTGTGCCATTCAGATGCCCCAGCATTTGACCATTAAGATGCCAGTAATATTGTGGCATTAAGATGCCAGTATTATTGCACCATTAAGATGCTAGTAATATTGTGCCATTAAGATGCCAGTAATATTGTGCCATTGAGATGCCATAATTATTGTGCCATTAAGATGCCAGTAATATTGTGCCATTCAGATGCCTGTATTATTGTGCCATTCAGATACCAGTAATATTGTGCCATTCAAATGCCAGTAATATTGTGCCATTCAGATGCCTGCATTAGTGTGCCATTCAGACACCAGTAATATTGTGCCATTCAGATGCCATAATTATTGTGCCATTCAGATCCCAGTAATATTGTGCCATTCACAAAGGTTGAGAGAGCCACAGGGGTGGCTCGCCCATGCCTCAATGCCTAAGGCCAGTCCTGAGCATATTTGACGAAGGAGGATGTAATGAGGGAGGAATGATGCAATTCAACATAGGGATAAGGATGATATGTGGGAAACTAAGGTAGATAAAAAAAATAACTTGCACTACCTTTTAGAAGAAACTTGCGACTTTCAAGGCCCACTTACTGCACCCTTGTTTCTGTTCATGTTGGACTGCTCCAGTATGACCAAATTCCAACAAAATCTCCTTGCCCAAATATTTTCTGCGACTAAAATCTATTTGGTTCGTTATTGGAGACCTGATCCCCCTAGATGGCAAGAGATAACATTTTAACTAGATTATAAAAACCAGATGGAGAAGTCCGTCATAACTCTTGGAGATAAATATTGGGAGACATGGTCTCCTCTAAGCAATTATATAGATGTATGAATCTCCCCATGGGACCCCCCCCCCCCTATTCCGTCCCTGGCCTTAGCCCGGCTGAGCCCATAATTCTACCTTAACCAAAGAGTATAATGATTGTTTTAAGGAGTGTATGAATGTATGTCCAATAGGAATCTACGTCACCAAAATGACGGATAAGTAGGAGTATGTTTGAGAAGAAGATTACATCACCTGCACTTTATCCCCCCACCCCCCAGACATATCATTATGAAAATAATATTAGGAAATATATGTACACTAAATATATTACTTTAATTGTGAATTATTTGTTGGGGTTACCTTTTTTTTTTAATTTTATAATATTAAAATCATGGGAAAAGATATAGATATGCTAATCGGTTGACAAGATTTTCTAATTCATCTGACTGTACCTATCTGTGATAATTTAAATAATCTTTGTATTAATAGTGATTTTTTTCTTCCTTCAGTATGTTTGGATTTTTTGTATATGCTATTTTGATGAATAAAAAGTTTAATATAAAAAAAAAAAAAAAAAAAGATGATATGCTAGAAAACAGAAGAAATTATGTACTTGGAGGTGTAATTTTATGAACTAGAGCAGGATGAAGTGATCATAAATGTATCTGCACAGACTGTGTGGTGTCCAATCTATCTGCACAGTACATCATTATTACACACTCATATACTATTCAGTCTGTCTGTACCACATGCAGTGGTCAGTGTGTATACATTGCGCTTTATGCCATATGCAGTGGTTCTATCTGTACTGTATTGCATTATGTGTGATGTTTATGGCACAGTATGTTATGCTTTGTCTGTCTGCACATGGTAGTGTATTTTACATTCTAATGAGTGGGCAGTCGTGCAAAAGTGTCACAAATTTGTTCAAAGGGAGGAGGTGCATGCACGGAATTGTGGTAATTAATAGTGCTCAATTTTTCAACCAAACTTTCTGCTTTTTTGCATTTTATGCTATGAGTTTCAAATTGATCCATGTGTTGACCGGATGCAATAGTAGGCTGGTATTCATTTATTTCCAGAGCTGTTCTTAAGTAGCAATCTGACTCTGAATGTATAGTCCCTGTGTCACAAACAGGTTCCAGGTGGTATGGAAATAAACCCTGCAGACATTCTGGAGCAGGAATGGAAAATAACTTCAACAAGAAAGCAGGATGTTGCAGGCTAGGACAGACACATAGATCAAGCAGAGCGATAGCAGAAAAGGAAGTGAATACAGAGTGCAGAGCTACAGGACAGACTAAGGAGCATAGAGATTACCAGGAGCAAGATAAAGCAGAAGCCAAACAGGACAAACAATACAAGGTACAGGGTTACAAACAATAACATAGCTAAAGACAGGGCACATACAAAAGGCATTGTTACAGAATTTAAAGGCACAGGCATATAATTAAAACTACATACAGAAGACGGGGCTAAGGCAACACAGGGAAACATGCAAAGGAACAAACAAACAAATATTTAGGGACTAGCCTAATACTAACGATGAAATGGTGGATGTTTAGGTCACGTCAAGGTACCCCACAATTTGGAAAGACCCTAAAGCCATGAACTAATATTAGCAATAGAATTACAGAAGTTAAAGATTTACACTGCACAGAGACACAAACAAGGAATACCTGTAGACTGAACCGGACAGGACATAGGACTGCAGAATCCGAAATGAGCACAAATGCACATTTATATAAGGCAGAGAAACCTGAGAAACAATGGAAACCTGGAATGGAACGGAACAATAAACAGCAAGAACACCAGAACTGGACTAAAACAGAAGAACAAAGGGACAGAAGCAAGACACAAGGAAAACATATAACAGGATTCTAAGACATGGTTGAACTAAGACAGGCTGAACTATAACAGAGCTAAAACACTATGACAGGGCAGGCCATTAAAGGGACTCTATGACAGGGCATCCCATTTAAGGGACTCAGGTCACCCCTTTTACAGGGCAGGTGCTAGTCTGTGGCTAGGCTTAGGCAGGTGCCACTTTGTGGCTCTGATGCCAAGCTATAAAATGCCACCATGTGGCCAAAACTAGGGGAGTGCAACACAAAGATACACAGATACAAAAAAAACAGACAAGAACCAGCATAGACTATGAATAAGTGAGCAAAGCAAGAAAACCAAAAGTATCCAGAAATGCCTGGATACAACCTGGATGAGCCTGTATGCGGGTTGACACATGACACCTTGCTCCTTCTATAAAAAGCCTTATCAATAACTTATTCATTTAACTGCTTGTCCTGTTTACGTTGTTAATGGACAAGGTCTTGCAAAGTTCATGAAAACCTAAAATAGGGCTCACAAATACTGAATGCCAGGTTGTCATGACAACTAGAAAAAGGGTCCTGGCACCAAAGTTACACAGAGGGTGAAGCAGCATGGATGAGTAAAGTATATGTGGCAAGGTCTGTGATAGTCCACAGACAGAACATCATTAAATATTTTGTAAAAAAGTCAAGTAAATGTGCACTATGAACAATGTTGGAGTACCCAATATGTAGCCACCTAAAACACTGTCAAGCCAACAAGGCAGCCACTACCGCAACTCCCCGCGAGAAATGTAGAAAGTTGAAACTGTACGTATAAAGGTGAATTGCGAATTTACGGCGCTCTCATGTGTGTACAGATGCCGGCTACCACTCAGATGGTGTACCCAGTGCTGTATTTACCGCGAGGCATCCTAGGCGGATGCCTATGGCGGCAAATTTTGGGGGGCGGCAGCGCCCCCCAGCACTGAAAAAAAAAATAAAATCTGGCCCTTTAAAAAAAAAAAAAAAAAAAAACCCCACCGCGCTTGCAGGCAGAGACGGAGGTGAGAGGGGATCAGAAGATCCCCCCTCACCAACGCTCTGCCTGCCGGGCTGCACGGGGAGCCGAACAGGCAGCACAGAGAAACCTCCGTGCTGCCTGTTCGGCTCCCCGTGCAGTGTGCCGACACGGAAGTGCCGACAGTCACGTGACGGGCGCGCTGACGTCATACGCGCGCCCGGTCACGTGACCTGTCGGCACAATCGCCGGGAAGCCGAACAGCATGGAGGGACCATGCTGCCTGCCACCAGGGAAAGGTAAGTGCTGATGGGAGACTGTGTGTGTGTGTGTGACTGAGTGTGATGGGAGTCAGAGTGTGTGTGATGGGAGACAGTGTGTGTGACTGAGTGTGATGGGAGTCAGAGTGTGTGTGATGGGAGACAGTGTGTGTGGCTGAGTGTGATGGGAGTAGGAGTGTGTGTGATGGGAGACAGTGTGTGTGACTGAGTGTGATGGGAATCAGAGTGTGTGTGATGGGAGACAGTGTGTGTGACTGAGTGTGATGGGAGTCAGAGTGTGTGTGAAGGGAGACAGTGTGTGTGACTGAGTGTGATGGGAGTCAGAGTGTGTGTGATGGGAGACAGTGTGTGTGACTGAGTGTGATGGGAGTCAGAGTGTGTGTGATGGGAGACAGTGTGTGTGACTGAGTGTGATGGGAGTCAGAGTGTGTGTGATGGGAGACAGTGTGTGTGACTGAGTGTGATGGGAGTCAGAGTGTGTGTGATGGGAGACAGTGTGTGTGACTGAGTGTGATGGGAATCAGAGTGTGTGTGATAGGAGACAGTGTGTGTGACTGAGTGTGATGGGAGTCAGAGTGTGTGTGATGGGAGACAGTGTGTGTGACTGAGTGTGATGGGAGTCAGAGTGTGTGTGATGGGAGACAGTGTGTGTGGCTGAGTGTGATGGGAATCAGAGTGTGTGTGATGGGAGACAGTGTGTGTGACTGAGTGTGATGGGAGTCAGAGTGTGTGTGATGGGAGACAGTGTGTGTGACTGAGTGTGATGGGAATCAGAGTGTGTGTGATGGGAGACAGTGTGACTGAGTGTGATGGGAGTCAGAGTGTGTGTGATAGGAGACTGTGTGTGACTGAGTGTGATGGGAGTCAGAGTGTGTGTGATGGGAGACAGTGTGACTGAGTGTGATGGGAGTCAGAGTGTGTGTGATAGGAGACAGTGTGTGTGACTGAGTGTGATGGGAGTCAGAGTGTGCGTGATGGGAGTAGGAGTGTGTGACTGAGTGTGATGGGAGTAGGAGTGTGTGACTGAGTGTGATGGGAGTGTAAGCTTGATGTGAGTCTGAATGATGGGGCATGTCTTAGGTGTGTAACATGGGTGTGCAGCTTGGGTAGGGGGGTGCCCGGATTTTGTCTGCCTAGGGCAGCACAAAATCAAGATACACCACTGGGTGTACCCCCCACATATACCACCAAACTCATAGTGCAAAATCAAAAAATTGTGAGGGTGCACATGCATAACTAAAAACATACTTAACTTATCTGAATTTTAAGTTGAAACTGAACGTTTGTTTGCTTGTGGGTACCCATGCATGTGTGTGTGCCTGTGGGTGCATGCGTTTCTTAAGATTTGTCTGCTGAATTATTTTCCAATGGAAGACTGAGCCAGGTATCTACCACTATTTCTTTCACGCATTAACTCTTATGTTCTGCAATTGATGACATCTGTACTACTCAGTTCAAGCTGCCGGCATACTTTCCAAATATCCTAGGATGCTGCTTTCTGGGACACTGGAGAAACTCTAAAGAAAAGTCCCAGCATGAGTCTGGGAATAATGCTCTTTGACGATATACTGGGAAGACCATGCACAGATATTTTTGAGGTTTCTGTTGGCTTAATGGGCATCCTTCATTTTCTCAGCCCCTAGTGCATTTAGCCAAATTGTATTGCTTATTGGTTTTTGTGTGTTTCAGAAATGGCTCCTCCATTCTGAGATATTATATACATTCAGTGCTGGGTACTCTGTTAATCCTTCACAAATAAAGATAAAGTAGCCCTGTGTAATTTGCTATATGTCTTTCATGCAAGACCTTACTTTGATACCAAATCTTAGTGCATCCAGTCCTTTGTTTCAGCTGAAGGCATAATGGGCCTTCATGTGCCTTTTATTCTAATTAAGATTACATTGCCCAGTGATTCTATCTGTTCTGCTTATTAAAATATATTAAAAATTACACTGTTCTCTAAATATTAGTACAAATCTAATTTCATACCACGTTATTTTGCACAGTGATTCTCCTACATCTGCATAATAATGTAAAGCACATAGTACCAGTATTCAATGGTCTGTATTTAAGTACCAGTGAATAATACCATTTTTTTTAATACATATATGGAAAATTGCACTCTATGTTATGCATGACATAAACAAAAAGGACATGTTGCATTGAGGCAGTGAGCTGTGTTCAATGACCTAAGATTTAGGGGGTTTACCACACTTTGACCGGCCAAGTGCCTCATAAAAATCAAATAACTGGCTTCCACTAGGGCCGCGGGCCGGCGTGATGCCAACGAATATCATTGATGCCGTGGATTCTCAGCTTTGGTCCAGAGGAAAGAGCCACCCATGAAAAAAGGTTAAATAATAATCCATCTAACATTAAAAATATTCTGGTAAAAATATGAAAAGAAACCCCCAAATACGCCGCACATCACTCTATGCATCCGTCCTCATAGGAGCCCCTATCAGCCAATCAGAAGCCTCCCTGTGCCAGCCCTACTATTGGCTGGTTTCAAAAGGTAGAGGTAGGGGGGTAAGTAGGGTATTTGAATCATTTAAAAAAAATTTACATTTATTTAAGTCTATGGGGCTACAGGCCCTTGGGCCTCCTATGGTCCCAGGGCACCACTTTATTTCTATTAATAGAATGGTTCCTGGGGGCTGCGGGCAAGCGCAATGCTCCTTAAATATACATTTATCAGCCCCAGGAAAGCGCGTTTCCAGCGGCAACTTAAATATAATTTTATCAAGTGCCGCTGGCCCCAAGGGGGGCAATACATTTATCAAAGCGCTGTCACAAAAAACCCTAAGGGCCATTAAATATTTATTTAATTCCATGGCCCAGGGGAAGCCAGTTATTTCATTTTCATGAAGCCAGTATACTATTGTTTTGGGGGGGGCGGGATGCTAGGGAACTGGGGGTGACTATTATACCACCAGTCCCCTCGGATTCATTTAAGGGATTTTGTAGGGAAATGTTTATTGCAAAACACTGTTGTTCCCTTAACGTAAAACCAGAGCCAGGGCCGATCCTAGGGTCACGGGCGCCTGGGTGCAGGTTTTCCTTTGGCGCCCAAGGGTGGGCGTGGCTATATAATGAACTCCTCCCCTTTAGACATTTCTGTTCCAGACATGCCCATTTCAATATTGGGGAGAGAGGGAGGGAGAAAACTTTATTTTAATGTAAAGGACCAACGTTTATTTTAAATAAAGATATATATTTTGCAATAATACTGTGTAGTGGTTTTATTTATTTCTATGTAGCTCAGCCAGCAAAATGGGAGACTTTTTGCTGGCTAGCAGAATGAGTTTTAACTACCGTTCCCATGATTCCCAACCACCCAAGTCTCTTATTAGTCTGGCTGAGCATCATTGGAAAAGAAGTTCACAAGGAGTGATAAATAATATTCCACCAAGTCAGTCACTCACGTGTCTCTCTCTCTCCCCATACCCTCATGTGTGTCTGTCTCTCCCCATACCCTCTTGTCTGTCTGTCTCTCCCCAGACCCTCATGTCTCTCTCTCTCCCCATTCCCTCATGTCTGTCTCTCTCTCCACTCATGCTCCATGTCTCTCTCTCTCTCCATTCATGCTCCATGTCTGTCTGTGTCTCTCCACTCATACCCCTATGTCTCTCTCTTTCTCTCAACATACCCTCATGTCTGTCTGTCTCTACCCATACTCTTATGTCTGTCTGTCTCTCCCCGTACCCTCATGTCTGTCTGTCTCTCCCCGTACCCTCATGTCTGTCTCTCTCTCCCCATTCCCTCATGTCTGTCTCTCTCTCCCCTCATGCTCCATGTCTCTCTCCCTCCACTCATGCTCCATGTCTCTCTCCCTCCACTCATGCTCCATGTCTCTCTCTCTCTCCATTCATGCTCCATGTCTGCCTGTCTCTCTCCACTCATACCCCATGTCTGTCTCTCTCTCGTCACTCATACCCCATGTCTGTCTCTCTCTCGCCACTCATACCCCATGTCTGTCTCTCTCTCGCCACTCATACCCCATGTCTGTCTCTCTCTCTACTCATACCTCATGTCTGTCTCTCTCTCGCCACTCATACCCCATGTCTGTCTCTCTCTCGCCACTCATACCTCATGTCTGTCTCTCCCCTTATCTCTATCTTTCTGTTCCCCATGCTGGTCTCTTGTACACACAGTCATACATAAACACACACAGTCACACAAACACAGTTACACACTTAGTCACCCTCACAGACATACATTTACACAGACACCCTTATACACACTGTCACACATACATAAACACACACACAGCCACCTTTACACACTTAGACACAGGATACACTTGCACAGACACTCATGTACATACACTTACACAGACAGTAACACACACATAGTTATACACATTGACACACACATACACACTTATACACATTCACATACACTTCCACTTCCTTTCTTTTTTTATTTTAAACGCCCCCCCCCCCCCAACTGTTATTACCTCCTCCTCCTTTTTAATCTAAGCACAGCACAACGGGGGAAAGCTCCGCCCCCGTCGTGTTCTGTGATTGGCTGCAGGGAGGAGGATGTTCTCTATGGTGTCTTGGCAGATACCCTAGAGAACCTCCTCCTCCCTGAAGCAGCCAATCAAAGAACGTGACGGGGGCGGAGCTTGCACCCGTCGCGCTGTGCTTGCTTTAACAAGGAGGAGGACGGCAGGGAGAGAGCTCCCTGCTACAGCGCCTCTCCTCCCATGCGCCTGGGCGCGGTGCACCCCGTGCACCCGCCCAGGATCGGCCCTGACCAGAGCTTTAACGCACTGTATTTTTGTGGTCCCCGTTGTCATTGAATTAAAATGTTAATTTTTGTCGGCCTTAACAGCCAGCATTGAATCTACCCAAATATTTCCCATATGGCCACAGTGACGTCATACACTCCGAATCCCAGATGAAAGATTATTAAATATTTTAGAATAATTATGTTATTAACCCATTCTCGACAATTGACTTGCCAGGAATGTCACAATGTTTGTGACAATTTATGTTCCTGGCATATGTTGCAGGGGAAACAAGCATAGGAAGTTATCTAAAAGTCGCTTCCTATGCTCAGTAGGTATTGCTGTAATTTCTAACTTTGACCTGAAAATCCGTTACACAACTAAAAGACCCTATCTAAATGGTTTCTTAAGTTTGTCCTTAGTTTAGAAATATGCAATGTCTACATGTTTTTCTGTTGTTTTTGCAAGTTATGGGGCAGTAACTGAAATTTCATCACTTCAAAAGTGCTCACCCACAAGAGGGCAGCGCCATGTTTGCCCTGAGCACTACATTTCGATGTTGCTTAATGCCTCAACATCAAGGCATTTTAGCAACACTGTCTGAGAAGTTAGCGATTACTGATCGCCAACACCGCTTGTTTCACCACAGTTATTAGAGGTCCCATGTCAGTAATGGTTAGCCTGCCAGCCAGCCTATATCGCAAAGGGGTTAAGAATTTTGTTGCAAAGAATGTATTAAAAATTCTCAAAATTGTGTCTATTGTAGATAAATTTATTGGACTACAATTCTCTGTCAGTCCTAATTTGACATTATCTGCACTGAACAAGAAGTCACAAATTGAGAATAAAAAGTTGCATATTGAGAATAAAAAGTTTTGCCCCCTTCTTTTCATATGTATAAAAACCCATTCTGACAGGCTCAAGAGAAAAAATCTAACTGAAGGAATCAGTCATGGAACAGCGCCATTATTTATACATAACCCCCATTGTATATGCAGGGCCAGCCTTTGGGGTGTGCAACGAGGGCACAGGGCATGCCATTAAAAAAAAAAAAAAAAAAGCTGGTAGAGGCACTGGCTGGGGAGATAAGAAGATCTCCCCTCACCAGTCCTCTGCACGGTCGCAGCGCAGGATCCAGGAGGGGGGGGACCTCACCGGGTGCATGGACGCCCCCATCCTGTGAAGCAGCGCCTGCTTCATGGGGGAGCTGCAGGCAGCATAAGCTCTGTGTGGAAAACACATGGAGCCCTATTTGCTGCATGCGCTTCATGATGATGCATGGGGAGCGCAAGCCTGCTTCAAGTAAGAATAGGAGGGGGAGGGAGAACAGAAGGGGAGGGGGGAGAACAGAGGACGAGGGGGAGAAAACAGAGGGGGGGGGGACAGAGATGGGGGGAGAGAGCAATAAGACAGGGAGTGCTCTGAAGCCGGCAGTCTGCATCCAGCGGATGTGGACCCGGCTTTTAGTCACATATTAATTGATAAACTATCAAGGGGGGGAGAATTTGTTTCAGTAAGGGGCCCTGAAATTTCTGATGGCGGCCCTGGTTACTACATAGGTTGCTGTGCCATTGGCCGAATGATGTGAGCTGTGTTTGATGTGGGTTAAGAGGTGACTAGAGTTTCCACCGGCTAAGCTCTTGCCGCCTGGATTCAATTTTTTTTACTGGGCTGCCTCTAAAATACCAACTGGGTAGCAATTCTAAAGGTGACAGATAGGAATTCCTTACCACTGCATTTCTCTGTGGTGGGATAGCGGCTGTGCTTTGCTGATATTTGAAGGACATCATATGCTGACCAGATGACCATCACACTATAACTCACCCACACCTTCCTTTTAGTGAATAGCTCCCTACAACTGACCACTTTTCACTGTACTGTGGATTATTACATATTATTGCGTCTGTTTGTAATCAATGGTTATTTTTGCAAGTAAGAACTATTTTGGTTTTATTGTATTACGTTTACTTGTTTTCTACTGGTTCATTTGTTTCTTTCGTCTATTGCACAGCCTGAGGCTACTGAGTGTAAAGCGAAATAATTAGCAAAGGCCTTGTGTAACACACTCATAATACCATCATACTTCTCCACCTGCTGGACATTGCTGGTATTATTCAGATCCAGCAATGGCAAAACTGACAGACCTTTATTATGTTGGTATTGTCTCACCGGTCATGATTTGCCTTTGTTGATACTTTGTTGATATTCAATGAAATATAGTGTTAAAATGTAAGTGTATACATTTACGTACACAAAAACAGCCTGCAAAAAACATTGAATAATATGTTTAGGAAATATTGTAATCTCCTTAGTTTTAATCTGGTTTACTTTCAGTACTGAGTAAAAGTTATACCTAGATGTGAAAACAAGTAAGAATGCTTTCAAAAATAGATATGTTGATTTGATTTAGATTTGTCGTCTGTTCACTCACTTTGCTTTATGTCCAGGTCACGCCAGGAAAAAAAAATTAAAATTCCCCTTCTCTTAAGCCGTTCCACGGCTGTGAGGGAAGCGTTGTGCACTCCCCTCCAGCCGCACGGCTTCAATAAAGTTTGTTTAAAAAAAAAGTTTAAACAAACTTTATTGAAGCTGCGCGGCTGGAGGGGTGCGCACAACGCTTCCCTCACAGCCGCAGACCTGCACCGGGAGACAGCAGCAAGGAGGTAAGTACTGGGGAGGGGGGAAGGAGGGTGGTAGATAACGAGCACACTGAGGGGCAAAATCCTGGTATATTGAGTGGCTAAATCCTGGCATAATGGCAATATCCTGGCATATTAAATGGCATAATCCTGGCATATTGAGAGGCATAATCCTGGCATATTGAGAGGCAATAAGCACAATAATTACTGTAAAAAACATATTTCATGACATATATATATGTTTATAAGTCTACATACTCCTTGGGAGGACAAAGGAAAAGGTTCTAGCACTAGTTATATTGTTATTAGTAACATATGCATATCTAATGCAATTAATCACCTAATTGATATATCCACTGTACTTACTGAATATCAATTTGTAATCCCAGCAGGGTCCAAAAACACATTAAATGGCATAATCCTGGCATATTGAGAGGCATAATCCTGGCATATTGAGAGGCATTATCCTGGCATATTAATTGGCATTATCCTGGCATATTGAGTGGCTAAATCCTGTCATATTAAATGGCATAATCCTGGCATATTAATTGGCTAAATCCTGGCATATTGAGAGGCTAAATCCTGGCATATTGAGAGGCTAAATCCTGGCATATTAATTGGCATTATCCTGGCATATTGAGTGGCTAAATCCTGTCATATTAAATGGCATAATCCTGGCATATTAATTGGCTAAATCCTGGCACATTAAATGGCATAATCCTGGCATATTGAGAGGCAAAATCCTGGCATATTAATTGGCTAAATCCTAGCATATTAATTGGCATAATCCTGGCATATTAAATGGCATACTCCTGGCATATTAAATGGCATACTCCTGGCATATTGAGGGGCAAAATCCTGGCATTTTAATTGGCTAAATCCTGGCATATTAATGGCATAATACTGGCATATTAATTGGCTAAATCCTGGCACATTACATGGCATAATCCTGGCATATTACATGGCATAATCCTGGCATATTAAATGGCATAATCCTGGAATATTGAGGGGCAAAATCCTGGCATATTAAATGGCAAACTCTTGGCATATTGAGGGGCATAATCCTGGCATATTACATGGCATAATCCTGGCATATTACATGGCATAATCCTGGCATATTGAGGGGCAAAATCCTGGCATATTAAATGGCAAACTCCTGGCATATTGAGGGGCAAAATCCTGGTATATTAATTGGCAAACGAATGGCATATTGAGGGGCAAAATACTGGCATATAAAATGGCATATTGAGGGTAAAAATACTGGCACATTAAATGGGAAAAGAATGGCATATTGAGGGGCAAAATTCTGGCATATTAAATGGGAAAAGAATGGCATACTGAGGGGCAAAATACTGGCATATTGAATGGCAAAATAGTGGCATATTAAATGGTAAAAGAATGGCATATTGAAGGAAAATACTGACTTATTGAGTGGCAAAATATTACTGGCATATTGAGTGACAAAATATTACTGGCATATTGACCAACTGCTCCCAACCACCCTCCATATTACATTAGACCGGGATAACATGATTGTGAGGGTAGGTGGGGCGAGTGGGAGATATTTTCGTGGGGGGTGGTGTAGGGGGCCCAGAAAATTTGTTCAGTAAGCGGCCATGAAATTCCTGGTGGTGGCCCTGTCCTTTTGGAATGGTTTTATCATTGCAAATTGATCTTGACACATTTCAAAGAAGGGTACAACAGATTTGTCAATCAATAAGCACAATAATTACTGTAAAAAACATATTTCATGACATATATATATGTTTATAAGTCTACATACTCCTTGGGAGGACAAAGGAAAAGGTTCTAGCACTAGTTATATTGTTATTAGTAACATATGCATATCTAATGCAATTAATCACCTAATTGATATATCCACTGTACTTACTGAATATCAATTTGTAATCCCAGCAGGGTCCAAAAACACATGAGTGGGGCGCTCAGTTATATTTATATAGTTGTACGTACAAATTTATTTGTTGTATGTTTGAAATCATAAGTGTCTTACTTGTTTTCTTTTTTTGGTAGAATTTATTAATATCTAGGGGTATACTCAAGATGCACCAGACTTTGGGGCCAAAATGGTACCTCCAAAATCTGCAATGATTAGGGGCACATCGGGGTGAAACAGTCTGGAGAGGGTGTCAGCTGTTCCGTTACTTGTGGAAGGTGATATGCAGCTGAAACCTATTGAAAAAGAGACTTGTCGTGTATTGTGGAGGTTCACAGTAATGCCATGTTTTCTTGGGAGAGTCCTTATCAGGCCTTGTCCCTGCAATGGGTTTGTTTCTGCTATTCTGGGTGTGATCATAATAGTATTTTGACAGAAAAGGTCTACTCTGTATACAATGGACTTTGACCCTGTCAGGACTTACCCATCCATTTTCCATCAGAGTTCCTTCCAGGTTTCACTCATCACAGGCTCCGCCCTCTTTCTGTGACACAATCATCCCTCGCCTTATAGGGGAGTCACTCAACAAGTTAGTTGCTGAGTTATTTTGTCCTGAACATTGCCTGCTTAGCCCCAGTTTATTACTTAACCCCTTAACGACAGATGACGTGCCAGGCACGTCACGGCAAATCGTGGACTTGCCGACAGCTGACGTGCCTGGCACGTCATGCACTAAATGGAGTAAAGAAAGCGACCAGCGGTCGCTTTCTTTACTCTAACGGTGTTGCTACAATGCCTCTAGGTAGAGGCATTGTGCAACACCCCCCAAATGTGCAGGGGCGCGCTACGATCACTCCACGGAGTGATCGTAGCAGCCATTTAAAAATGGCTGCGCCCGCTGCACACATGTGCTTAGAAAGCGAACGATCGTTCGCTTTCTAAGCATCTGCGGTGTTGTTAAAGTGCCTCGCCAGCGAGGCACTTAACAACACCTCCAGGCTGCCCAGAGCCGATGGTGGTCGCTCTCCTGAGCGACCCCATCGGCTCAGTAGAAGGGAACGCTGCCTGTACAGGCAGCGTTTCCCTTCTAATGGCAAGAGCATCGGAAGTGAAAGTATTTCACTTCCGATGCTCTAGGGGGAGCCAATGGATGCCGGCACAGCAGATCTATGTGATCTGTGTGCAGGCATGTATGGTAAGTGCTCTGATGAGCACTTACCATACTGTCAAAGGCAATATTACTAAATATTGCCTTTGACAAGTATTGATCTGCCTCCCTCACCTTACTAGTTATAGTAAGGGAGAGAGACAGATCAGATCAAGTAAAAATATAAAATAAAATAATAAAAAAAATATTTAATACAATTTTAAACACCAAGGGCTTTTATAAAAGCCATTTAACCCCTTCCCTGCCATTGATCGCTGTGTACGCAGTGATCATACACAGCAGCACATTTTTTGCTGTCTGTGCATTTTTTAGGGGTTATTTTTTTTTACTGTAATTCATTACAGTATAAAAAAACCTCTTTTAAGAGAGATTAACCCCTTTCTTGCCGTAGATCACTGCCTAATCAGCGATCTGACGCAAATGCAGCAATCTTGCTGCAGAAGCATTTTTAATTTTTTTAAAACTTTTTTATTACACCCGTCACGTGTTAATTATACCCGCTAGGGGACTACGTTTAACGTAAAAAATTTTTTTTAGCTGTCTGAGCGCATGTATAGCGATCAGTAACAGCTGATAAGTGACAATGGCGGGTTGGCGTTTGCTCAGATGAGCATCACCATTCGTCTGGTTAGATCAATATGTGTAAATATTTGATCTGACCCGTGTAGATCTGCCTCCCTCTCACTTGAGTTTTAGTGAGGGAGGGAGACAGAGCTGTATAATGTAAGTTTTTAATTATAATATATTTAATAGAATTGAGACCCAAAGGCTTTTATAAAAGCCGTTTCCAGTATTTAACCCCTTCCCTGCAATTGATCGCTGTGTACGCAGTGATCTTACACAGCAGCACATTTTTTGCTGTCTGTGCATTTTTTTAGGGGTTATTTTATTTTACTTTGATTTATTACAGTATATCAAAGGCTCTTTTAAGAGCTATTAACCCCTTCCTTGCCGTATATCACTTCCTAAGCAGCACATATGGTCACTGCCTAAGCAGTGCATATGGTCACTGCCTAAGCAGCGCATATGGAGCAATCTAGTCGCCGAAGGATTTTTTTTTGCTATCAGCATTTTTTTTGTCAGACTCACTAGGGGTTAATTATACCCACTAGGGGATTACGTGTATTCCTTTTGAAGCTGTCTGAACGCGTGTATAGCGATCAGTAACAGCCGATCAGTGGCAAAGGTGGTTTGGTGATTTCTCAGATGAGCATCACCATTCGTCTGGTCCGTAAATATTGTTCTGACCCATATGGATCTGCCTCCCTCTCCTCACTTGAGTTTTAGTGAGGGAAAGAGACAGATCTGTATAACATAATTTTTAAATTGTATTAAATTAAATAAAATGTTAATAAATTGTGAGTCCCAAGGGCTTTTATAAAAGCCATACCTTTTGTATAGTGTAGTGTATTAACCCCTTCCCTGCCACTGATCACTGCACAGCAGAACATTTTTTCTTGTCTGTGCATTTTTAGGGGTTAATTTTTTTGTACAGTACTACAAAGGCTCTTATAAGAGCTATTAACCCCTTCCTTGCTCTACATGTTCAAATTCCAAGTTTGAAAATCAAAAAGCGCACCTCTCAAATGTAGCCTTTCAACCCCTAACAAAGCTGACAAAGCTATGCATGGGTGGTATCCCTGTGCTCGGGAGATGTTGCTGAACATATATTGTGGTATTGTTTGTCAGTGACACATACCGAAATATGTGAATTTGTGTCTAAAGTGCAATGTATGTGGGAAAAAATACACAATAAAATGACTACCACAAACTTTGACAAAGGCTGGTGGTAGAATTGGTGCATGGAAAGTGTTAAAATAACACCATTTAAAATAGCCTAGGGTGTCTACTTTTACAAAATATATACTTTTTGGGGTAAAATACACTGTCCTACTTAAAAAAAAGTCCCAAATGAAAGATGGGCTCAGGCTGACTACATGTCAATATTCCAAGTTGAAAATGCGCACCTTCACAATGTGGCCCTTTAGCCCCCAAACAACCCAACAAACCTATGCATGGGTGGTATCCCTGTACTCAGGATATGTTGTTGAACACATATTGGGTTATTGTTTGGCAGTGACACATACCAAAATCTGTGAATTTATGTCTAAAATACAATATTTGTGAAAAAAAACCACACAAAAATTACTATCACAAACTTTGACAAAGGCTGGTGGTAGAATTAGTGCATGGAAAGTGTAAAAATACCACCATTTGAGATAGCCTAAGGTGTCTTCTTTTAAAAAATATATGGGTTGATGGGGTAAAATACACTGGCTGGTTTCAAATATGTCCCAAATGGGACATGGGTGCAGGCGGTCTGCATGTCAAAATTTTAATTTGGAAAACAAAAAACTGCACCTACCAAATTTGGCCTTTTACCCCCCAAACAACCCAACAAACCTATGCATGGGTGGTATCCCTGTACTCAAGAGATGTTGCTGAACACTTATTATGGTGTTATTTGGCAGTGACACATACCATAATCTGTGAATTCATGTCTGAAGTACAAGGTTTGTGAAAAAAAAACACAAAAAAATTACTACCACAAAGTTTGACAAAGGCTGGTGGTAGAATTAGTGCATGGAAAGTGTAAAAATACCACCATTTGAGATAGCCTAAGGTGTCTTCTTTTAAAAAATATATGGGTTGATGGGGTAAAATACACTAGCTGGCTTCAAATATGTCCCAAATGGGACATGGGTGCAGGCTGTCTGCATGTAAAAATTTCAAGTTGGAAAACAAAAAACTGCACCTCAAAAATTTGGCATTTTAGCCCCCAAACAACCCAACAAACCTATGCATGGGTGGTATCCCTGTACTCAGGAGAAATAGTAGAATCTATTTAGCATGTTTTTTCGTTCGCTATTGTCGATGAGGAGAAGTTGTTTCAAATAAAAACAAAGAAATTTGTGTATTTTTTTTTTTTTTTACCATATTTTATTCTTTTTTTTAATAATATGATAAGATATGATCAAAAAGATGGCATCCATAGAAAGCCCTTCTTGTCCCGATAAAAACAATATATAATATGTGTGGGTACAGCAAATGACAAAGAAGAAAATTACTGCTAAACACAAACAGCACAGAAATGTTAAAATAGGCATTGTCCAGAAAGGACAAAAATGTTTCAAAGGCTCTGTCCTTAAGGGGTTAAAGATCTTCGGTGTACTGACTTCTGCCTGATACCTGTTACTGCTGACTTCTATTGCCCTTGGACCCGGATTTGTTTCACCATTCTTACAGACCTCTATTTTCCTTTGGACCAGGAATTGCCTTAAACAGTTCTGCTTTAATCTCCAACCCATTTTGATCTGGATTACTTATGGACTTTTCTCAACCTCTAAAGCAATTATCTTTATATATTTATATTTCAACCAACAGAATAATCCTGTGCATGTTAAGGTAATCCTTTCCATTTATCCATTTGTTGCATAAAGTATTCACTCTGATAAAACCACTATCGCATCACCTGCTTGCTAATTACCTGCAAAACCTGAATGCTAATCTCTTGCAAAACCTGCTTGCTGAAAATTGTTACATTTGCCTGGAAATCCTTAAAGAGGTATACTCAATTTAGCCACCTGCAGTTGTGTTCCAAAATATCCATTGCAAACCTAACAGACCCCGAATTGATGCCTCTGAAGTCCGGACTGATTCTGGGCACATCAGAGACATAGTGAGCTACCCAATATGCAACGATGTGTCCCTGAATAAGTCAGACGCCAAGACCTGTCGAAACCGAAAGCAGCCAAAACATGCCCAAACACAAATGGTACTTCTATCATCCCCATAGGCTTTTATGGGGATGATCCAGCCTCATTTTGGGAGGAATTAGCCAAAGTCCCCCCCAAAACATTTTTTTATTTTACATTTTAGTTCTCCAGATCAGATCTGGATAATTGAAGAGCCCAAAATGCAGCTTTTGTTAGCCAATTTTGGAGCGTGTTCAGGGTATATTGAGTGTCACAATCCAAACACCTCTAATGCTTCGGTTTCCGAATGGCCCGAAATGCTGGTTGGGATCCACAGTTTGTGAATTTTTTCAGTTTGATTATCATGCCCGATTCTAATCCAATTCAGAATAACTTGGTGCATATTGAGTAGACCCTCAATAATTTGATCCATTTTTTGATTAATGCATGTTTCTGAACCACAGATGTCAATTCTTACCTTTGACCTGCCTGATCATGATGTATGGCCGTTCCTTGGTACCCAGGAAATCAATCAGCTAAAAGGACCTATTTTAAACCTTGAGGCTCATACTGTACTGAGGTGAAAATCACTGTATATCTACTCGTCACATCTAGATAGTGAATCCCATCTCTGATTCTACCAGTTGGGTGACATTTTGTTACCAAATGAAAGAAGGATTAATTCCCAAATTTTAAAAGCAACAATAAACTGTCCACTTTTCAAATGATTCAGTTATTTAATTTACTTTTGTGAATTATACATGTTCTTAAGATAATTAAAAAAGTGATTAAATCAGCCAAACAGGGCTACTTTATTTAAGAGTGAACTCAATATTCACTGATGTATGCGAATTGGATTCTGGTCTTGCACTTTAGCCAAATTTCCCCCCTGAATTCATGTTCGAATCACCAGTGTGGGCCATTGGGATGCCAAAGTATCGGGCCATTTTCGCCATAGGATTTTCAGCTACCCAATGTGCGCCGATCTCGCCTGAACAAGCTTTGAATTCTTGTAACAGGCGGAATTCGCCCGTTTCAATTCTCACGACCTGAGCACTATAAAAAAAATTAAACTGATTTTTTCACATGGACATGCCTACATATGTGCCCTAATATAATTTCTGATTCAAATATCAAGCATTTTGCTATTTGTAAAAAAAAAATAATATATATATGATATTTGCACGGGAAATTTATGAAATACAACTGAAATATGTACATGGACATATGTTACATGGGAATGGATGAATTAATTAGCATGCCTTAACATGGGCCAGAGTGTTCTAAATGCTGTAATACAAACCCCAATCCACCTGCAAGATTCCAGCAATCAAATCAAAGTACACATGATTCACAGAAGCCAAGCAGGTTCATTATAAAAAGGAGGCAGATTAACAACCACACCCATTGTTACCCCCAGGCCATATTGTCTTGTCATGGTTCTTTGAATAAGTGTGAGGGGCTTTGGCCTCCAGAGTTAAGGAGTATATTACTTCCCCACTTAGTATGCAGAATGGCACCTGATAAAAAGTTTTTACTAGGTGGCAGTGATGCCGAACTGACCGAAATTGAACACACGTTTGGTCTATTAAAATTCATCTTCTGGTGCCTCAATAAATCCGGTGGGTATCTGTTGTACTCTTCAATGACGGTATTGAACATCATCAGCTCATGTTGTATATTACATAACATCGCACACCAACACCATTGGTAATGCAGCTGCTGAGGAGGTAGTGTTTCCTGATGTGGTTGTGGGTGGCGATCAGGAGGAGGCTAATAACCATGCACTTTAACGTAAGCAAACAACCCATGACTAGCATTTTGTGTACACACATCCTACAGCTAGCAGGTGTATTCCAAATGTATCCTTCATTAACAGAACGCACCGTGAAAACAATGTGGGCCACTGTACATGGGGTAGGTAAGCTTCATTTATCGATTGCCTGTGTATGTTTGTTACCTGTTGATGCCCTTCCTCTTCCCCTGTTCGTGTCTTCTCATGTGCACCTCTATTGTCTGCACCTTTGTTTAGATTGCAGGTATACTACTGGGGACAGTCATGAGGGACAATCCATGTTTTGACAGCAGTGGTGAGTAATGTGTATGTACTCAAAATACAATCAATAGCTATTGCAAAGTCTAATTGCCTCTAATATATTCAAACCGGAGCTTGATGGGAGTGGATACAGCTCAGTTGATCATCACAAGAGTGATATTGGCGACTGGTGGTGCATTTAATTATAGTATAGTGTCTAATATGACATATCATGAACATCTTACCGGTATGATGTTCACTTGTACGTGTTCTAATGACTATAACAGGGTGCCTGCTTGTCACATGATGCACCCATGTGTAATTTTTTATACCAATGGTTGACATAACTGATTAGTTCTCCTTTACACTTACAGATGCTATATTGAATAGATCTATGCAGGTGCGCACCCATGGTTCACGGAACACATATGTTAACAGGTATGATCAGTGAAGGGCCGGAGCTTCCTATAGGTGAACTAGGCATTCACCTAGGGCGCCAGCAACAGGCAACCATGAGATCATTTTTTCTCCCCAGCGTGTGTGTAGAGCTGGCTACACGCAGGGGGCGCACTGGCACCTCCGCATGCAGGGAGCAGGCAGCATCAGCTCTGTCTGGAAAAATGAACCAGGCATAGGGAGGTAGGGAGGAGGAAAAAGGTACCAGGCATTGGGAGGGAGGGAAGGGGAAAGGCACCAGGCATTGGAAGGGAGGGGGGGGGGGCACCAGGCATTGGGTGGGAGGGGGGAGGAAAAGGGCACCAGGCATTGGGAGGGGGAGGAAAAGGGCACCCAGCATTGGAAGGGAGGGGGAGAAAAAGGCTCTAGGCATTGGGAGGGAGGGAGGAGGAGGAAAAAAGGCACCAGGCATTGGGAGGGAGAGGAAAAAGGCATTGGGAGGGAGGGAGGGGGAGGAAAAAGGCACCAGGCATTGGGAGGGAAGGAAGGGAAAAGGCACCAGGCATTGGGAGGGAAGGAAGGGAAAAGGCACCAGGCATTGGGAGGGAGGGAAGGGAAAAGGCACCAGGCATTGGAAGGGAGGGAAGGGAAAAGGCACCAGACATTGGAAGGGAGGGGGAAGAAAAAGGCACCAGGCATTGGGAGGGAGGGGGGAGGAAAAGGGCACCAGGCATTGGGAGGGGGAGGAAAAAGGCACCCAGCATTGGAAGGGAGGGGGAGAAAAGGCTCTAGGCATTGGGAGGGAGGGAGGAGGAGGAAAAAAGGCACCAGGCATTGGGAGGGAGAGGAAAAAGGCATTGGGAGGGAGGGAGGGGGAGAAAAAGGCTCTAGGCATTGGGAGGGAGGGAGGAGGAGGAAAAAAGGCACCAGGCATTGGGAGGGAGAGGAAAAAGGCATTGGGAGGGAGGGAGGGGGAGGAAAAAGGCACCAGGCATTGGGAGGGAAGGAAGGGAAAAGGCACCAGGCATTGGGAGGGAGGGAAGGGAAAAGGCACCAGGCATTGGAAGGGAGGGAAGGGAAAAGGCACCAGACATTGGAAGGGAGGGGGAAGAAAAAGGCACCAGGCATTGGGAGCGAGGGAGGGAGGGGGGAGGAAAAGGGCACCAGGCATTGGGAGGGGGAGGAAAAAGGCAACCAGCATTGGAAGGGAGGGGGAGAAAAAGGCTCTAGGCATTGGGAGGGAGGGAGGAGGAGGAAAAAAGGCACCAGGCATTGGGAGGGAGAGGAAAAAGGCATTGGGAGGGAGGGGGAGGAAAAAGGCACCAGGCATTGGGAGGGAAGGAAGGGAAAAGGCACCAGGCATTGGGAGGGAGGGAAGGGAAAAGGCACCAGGCATTGGAAGGGAGGGGGAAGAAAAAGGCACCAGGCATTGGGAGCGAGGGAGGGAGGGGGGAGGAAAAGAGAACCAGGCATTGGGAGGGAGGGGGGAAAAAAGGCACCCAGAATTGGAAGGGATGGGGGAGGAAAAAGGCACCAGGCATTGGGAGGGAGGGAAGGGGAAAGGCACCAGGCATTGGGTGGGAGGGGGGAGGAAAAGGGCACCAGGCATTGGGAGGGGGAGGAAAAAGGCACCAGGCATTGGGAGGGGGAGGAAAAAGGCACCCGGCATTGGGAGGGAGGGAAGGGGAAAGGCACCAGGCATTGGGTGGGAGGGGGGAGGAAAAGGGCACCAGGCATTGGGAGGGGGGAGGAAAAGGGCACCAGGCATTGGGAGGGGGAGGAAAAAGGCACCCACAATAGGAAGGGAGGGGGAGCAAAAGGCACTAGGCATTGGGAGGGAGGAGAAAGAGGCACCTGGCATTGGGAGGGAGGGAGGAGGAAAAAAGGCACCAGGGAGAGGAAAAAGCCATCAGGCATTGGGGGGGAGGGAGGGAGGGAGGGGGAGGAAAAAGGCACCAGGCATTGGGAGGGAAGGAAGGGAAAAGGCACCAGGCATTGGGAGGGAGGGAAGGAAAAGGGCACCAGGCATTGGGAGTGAGGGAGGGAGGGGGGAGGAAAAGGGCACCAGGCATTGGGAGGGAGGGAGGGGGGAGGAAAAAGGCACCCAGCATTGGAAGGGAGGGGGAGGAAAAAGGCACCAGGCATTGGGAGGGAGGGAAGGGAAAAGGAACAAGGCACTGAAAGGGAGGGAGTGGAAAAAGGCATCAGGCATTTGGAGGGAGGGGCGGAAAAATGGTACCAGGCATTGGGATGGAAGAAAAAGCCATGGGGGGGGGGAGGCACCAGGTATTGGAGGGAGGGAGGGAAGGAAGGAAGGGAAAAGGCACCAGGCATTGGTAGAGAGGGGGAGGAAAAAGGCACCAGGCATTGGGAGGGGGAGAAAAAAGGCCCCAGGCATTGGGAGCGGAGGGGGAAAGGCACCAAGCATTGGGGGGGGGGGGGCACCAGGCATTGGGTGGGAGGGGGGAGGAAAAGGGCACCAGGCATTGGGAGGGGGAGGAAAAAGGCACCAGGCATTGGGAGTGGGAGGAAAAAGGCACCCACAATAGGAAGGGAGGGGGAGCAAAAGGCACTAGGCATTGGGAGGGAGGAGAAAGAGGCACCTGGCATTGGGAGGGAGGGAGGAGGAAAAAAGGCACCAGGGAGAGGAAAAAGCCATCAGGCATTGGGGGGGGGAGGGAGGGAGGGAGGGGGAGGAAAAAGGCACCAGGCATTGGGAGGGAAGGAAGGGAAAAGGCACCAGGCATTGGGAGGGAAGGAAGGGAAAAGGCACCAGGCATTGGGAGGGAGGGAAGGAAAAAGGCACCAGGCATTGGGAGTGAGGGAGGGAGGGGGGAGGAAAAGGGCACCAGGCATTGGGAGGGAGGGAGGGGGGAGGAAAAAGGCACCCAGCATTGGAAGGGAGGGGGAGGAAAAAGGCACCAGGCATTGGGAGGGAGGGAAGGGAAAAGGAACAAGGCACTGAAAGGGAGGGAGTGGAAAAAGGCATCAGGCATTTGGAGGGAGGGGCGAAAAATGGTACCAGGCATTGGGATGGAAGAAAAAGCCATGGGGGGGGGGGGAGGCACCAGGTATTGGAGGGAGGGAGGGAGGGAGGGAGGGAAGGAAGGAAGGGAAAAGGCACCAGGCATTGGTAGAGAGGGGGAGGAAAAAGACACCAGGCATTGGGAGGGGGGGGGGGAGCCAAAAAGCACCATAAGGAGGGAGGAGGAAAACGGCACCAGGCATTTGGAGGGAGGGAGGGAGGGAGGAGAAAAGGGTACCAGGCATTGGGAAGGAGCAAGGAGAAAAGGGCACCAGGCATTGGGAGGGAGGGGGGAGAAAAAAGGCCCCAGGCATTGGGAGCGGAGGGGGAAAGGCACCAAGCATTGGGGGGGGGGGGGGAGCCAAAAAGCACCATAAGGAGGGAGGAGGAAAACGGCACCAGGCATTTGGAGGGAGGGAGGGAGGGAGGGAGGAGAAAAGGGTACCAGGCATTTGGAAGGAGCAAGGAGAAAAGGGCACCAGGCATTGGGAGGGAGGGGGGAGAAAAAAGCCCAAACATTGGGAGGGAAGGGGGAGAAAAAGGCACCAGGCATTGGGAGGTAGGGCGGGAGGGGGATAAAAAGGCACCAGGCATTGGGAGGGAAGGGAAAAGGCACCAGGCACTGAAAGGGAGGGAGAGAAAAAAGGCACCAGGCAATGGGAGGGAGGGAGGGAGGGAGAGAGGGGGAGGAAAAAGGCACCAGGCAATGGGAGGGAGAGAGGGGGAGGAAAAAGGCACCAGGCATTGGTAGGGAGGGAGGGAATGGAAAAGGCACCAGGCTTTGGGAGGGAGGGATGGAGAGAGGGGGAGGAGAAATGCAACAGGCATTGGGAGGGAGGGGGAGGAAAAAAGCACCTGGCATTGGGAGGGGGGAGGAAAAAGGCCCCAGGCATTGGGAGCGGGAGGGAAAGGCACCAGGAATTGGGAGGGAGGGGGAGAAAAATAAACCAGGTAATGGGAGGGATGGTGGAGAAAAAGGCACCAGACATTGGGAGGGAGGGGGAGGAAAAAGGCACCTGGCATTGGGAGAGCGGGGGAAAGGCACCAGGCATAAGGATGGGGGAGGCAAAAAGCACCAGACATAGGGAGGGGCGAGGGAGGAAAAAGGCCCCACGTATTGGGAGGGTGGAGAAAAAGGTACCAGGCATTAGGAGGGAGGGAGGGGGTGAGAAAAAGACACCAGGCATTGGGAGGGAGGAGAAAAAGGCACCAGGCATTGGGAAGGAGGGAGGAGGAAAAAGGAACCAGGCATTTGGGGGGAGGAAAAAGGCACCAGGCATTGGGAGGGGGGAGGAAAAAGGCACCCGGCTTGGGGCACGGAGGCACCAGGCATTGGGAGGGAGGGAGGGAGGGAGGAAGGGAAAAAGCACCAGGCTTTGGGAGGGAGGGATGGAGAGAGGGGGAGGAAAAATGCACCAGGAATTGGGAGGGAGGGGGAGGAAAAATGCACCAGGCATTGGGCAGGAGGGGGGAGGAAAAAAGCACCTGGCATTGGGAGGGGGAAGGAAAAAGGCTGCAGGCATTGGGAGCGGGGGCAAAAGGCACCAGGCATTGGGAGGGAGGGGGAGAAAAAGAAACCAGGTATTGGGAGGGAGTGAGGGGGAGGAAAAAGGCAAAAGGCATTGGGAGGGGGGGAGGAAAAAGGCCCCAGGCATTGGGAGTGGGGGTAAAGGCACCAAGCATTGGGAAGGAGGGAGGAGGAAAAAGGAACCAGGCATTTGGGGGGAGGAAAAAGGCACCAGGCATTGGGAGGGGGGAGGAAAAAGGCACCCGGCATGGGGCACGGAGGCACCAGGCATTGGGAGGGAGGGAGGGAGGGAGGGAGGGAGGGAGGGAGGAAGGGAAAAAGCACCAGGCTTTGGGAGGGAGGGATGGAGAGAGGGGGAGGAAAAATGCACCAGGAATTGGGAGGGAGGGGGAGGAAAAATGCACCAGGCATTGGGCAGGAGGGGGGAGGAAAAAAGCACCTGGCATTGGGAGGGGGAAGGAAAAAGGCTGCAGGCATTGGGAGCGGGGGCAAAAGGCACCAGGCATTGGGAGGGAGGGGGAGAAAAAGAAACCAGGTATTGGGAGGGAGTGAGGGGGAGGAAAAAGGCAAAAGGCATTGGGAGGGGGGGAGGAAAAAGGCCCCAGGCATTGGGAGTGGTGGTAAAGGCACCAAGCATTGGGAAGGGGGAGAGCCAACACCATAAGGAGGGAGGAGGAAAAAGGCACCAGACATAGGGAGGAAGGGGCGAGGGAGGAAAAAGGTCCTACGTATTGGGAGGGAGGGGGGAGAAAAAGGAACCAGGTATTGGGAGGGAGGGAGGGGGTGAGAAAAAGACACCAGGCATTGGGAGGGAGGAGAAAAAAGCACCAGGCATTGGGAGGGAGGGAGGAGGAAAAAGGCACCAGGCATTTGGGGGGAGGGGGGCTGAAAAAAGGCACCAGGCATTGGGAGGGAGGGAGGGAAGGGGGAGAAAAAGGCACTAGGCACTGGGAGGGAGGAGGAAAAAGGTATCAGGCATTGGGAGGGAGGGAAGGGAAAAGGCACCAGGACTGAAAGGGAGGGAGAGGAAAAAGGCACCAGGCATAGGGATGGGGGAGGCAAAAAGCAACAGACATAGGGAGGGAGGGGCGAGGGGGAAAAAAGGCCCCACGTATTGGGAGGGAGAGGGGAGAAAAAGGTACCAGGCATTGGGAGGGAGGGAGGGAGGGGGTGAGAAAAAGGCACCAGGCACTGGGAGGGAGGAGGAAAAAGGTACCAAGCATTGGGAGGGAAGGGAAAAGGCACCAGGCACTGAAAGGGAGGGAGAGGAAAAAGGCACCAGGCATAGGGATGGGGGAGGCAAAAAGTACCAGACATAGGGAGGGAGGGGCGAGGGGGAAACAAGGCCCCACGTATTGGGAGGGAGGGGGGGGGAGAAAAAGGTACCAGGCATTGGGAGGGAGGGAGGGAGGGGGTGAGGAAAAGGCACCAGGCACTGGGAGGGAGGGGGAGAAAAGGAAACCAAGTATTGGGAGGGAGTGAGGGGGAGGAAAAAGGCAACAGGCATTGGGAGGGGGGGAGGAAAAAGGCCCTAGGCATTGGGAGCGGAGGGGGAAAGGCACCAAGCATTGGGAAGGGGGAGAGCCAACACCATAAGGAGGGAGGAGGAAAAAGGCCCCAGACATAGGGAGGGAGGGGGGAGAAAAAGGAACCAGGTATTCGGAGGGAGGGAGGGGATGAGAAAAAGACACCAGGCATTGGGAGGGAGGAGAAAAAGGCACCAGGCATTGGGAGGGAGGGAGGAGGAAAAAGGCACCAGGCATTTGGGGGGAGGGGGGAGAAAAAAGGCACCAGGCATTGGGAGGGAGGGAGGGAAGGGGGAGAAAAAGGCACGAGGCACTGGGAGGGAGGAGGAAAAAGGTATCAGGCATTGGGAGGGAGGGAAGGGAAAAGGCACCAGGACTGAAAGGGAGGGAGAAGAAAAAAGGCACCAGGCATAGGGATGGAGGAGGCAAAAAGCACCAGACATAGGGAGGGAGGGGCGAGGGGGAAAAAAGGCCCCACGTATTGGGAGGGAGAGGGGAGAAAAAGGTACCAGGCATTGGGAGGGAGGGAGGGGGTGAGAAAAAGGTACCAGGCATTGGGAGGGAGGGAGGGGGTGAGAAAAAGGCACCAGGCATTGGTAGCGGGGGTAAAGGCACCAAGCATTGGGAAGGGGGAGAGCCAACACCATAAGGAGGGAGGAGGAAAAAGGCACCAGACATAGGGAGGAAGGGGCAAGAGAGGAAAAAGGCCCCACGTATTGGGAGGGAATGGGGAGAAAAAGGAACCAGGTATTGGGAGGGAGGGAGGGGGTGAGAAAAAGACACCAGGCATTGGGAGGGAGGAGAAAAAGGCACCAGGCATTGGGAGGGAGGGAGGGAGGAGGAAAAAGGCACCAGGCATTTGGGGGGAGGGGGGAGAAAAAAGGCACCAGGCATTGGGAGGGAGGGAGGGAAGGGGGAGAAAAAGGCACGAGGCACTGGGAGGGAGGAGGAAAAAGGTATCAGGCATTGGGAGGGAGGGAAGGGAAAAGGCTCCAGGACTGAAAGGGAGGGAGAAGAAAAAAGGCACCAGGCATAGGGATGGAGGAGGCAAAAAGCACCAGACATAGGGAGGGAGGGGCGAGGGGGAAAAAAGGCCCCACGTATTGGGAGGGAGAGGGGAGAAAAAGGTACCAGGCATTGGGAGGGAGGGAGGGGGTGAGAAAAAGGCACCAGGCATTGGTAGCGGGGGTAAAGGCACCAAGCATTGGGAAGGGGGAGAGCCAACACCATAAGGAGGGAGGAGTAAAAAGGCACCAGACATAGGGAGGAAGGGGCAAGAGAGGAAAAAGGCCCCACGTATTGGGAGGGAATGGGGAGAAAAAGGAACCAGGTATTGGGAGGGAGGGAGGGGGTGAGAAAAAGACACCAGGCATTGGGAGGGAGGAGAAAAAGGCACCAGGCATTGGGAGGGAGGGAGGTAGGAGGAAAAAGGCACCAGGCATTTGGGGGGAGGGGGGAGAAAAAAGGCACCAGGCATTGGGAGGGAGGGAGGGAAGGGGGAGAAAAAAGCACGAGGCACTGGGAGGGAGGAGGAAAAAGGTATCAGGCATTGGGAGGGAGGGAAGGGAAAAGGCTCCAGGACTGAAAGGGAGGGAGAAGAAAAAAGGCACCAGGCATAGGGATGGGGGAGGCAAAAAGCACCAGACATAGGGAGGGAGGGGCGAGGGGGAAAAAAGGCCCCACGTATTGGGAGGGAGAAAAAGGTACCAGGCATTGGGAGGGAGGGTGGGAGGGGGTGAGAAAAAGGCACCAGGCACTGCGAGGGAGGAGGAAAAAGGTACCAAGCATTGGGAGGGAAGGGAAAAGGCACTAGGCACTAAAAGGGAAGGAGAGGAAAAAGGCACCAGGCATGGGGTTACGGGAATCAATAAGTACCAGACATAGGGAGGGAGGGGCGAGGGGGAAAAAAGGCCCCACGTATTGGGAGGGAGGGGGGAGAAAAAGCTACACCAGACATTGGGAGGGAGGGGGGGGGGGTGAGAAAAAGACACAAGACATTGGGAGGGAGGGAGGGAGGGAGGGAGGGGGTGAGAAAAAGGCACCAGGCACTGGGAGGGAGGAGGAAAAAGGCCCTAGGCATTGGGAGCGGGGGTAAAGGCACCAAGCATTGGGAAGGGGGAGAGCCAACACCATAAGGAGGGAGGAGGAAAAAGGCACCAGGCATAGGGAGGAAGGGGCAAGGGAGGAAAAAGGTCCCACGTATTGGGAGGGAATGGGGAGAAAAGGGAACCAGGTATTGGGAGGGAGGGAGGGAGGGAGGGAGGGAGGGGGTGAGAAAAAGACACCAGGCATTGGGAGGGAGGAGAAAAAGGCACCAGGCATTGGGAGGGAGGGAGGAGGAAAAAGGCACCAGGCATTTGGGGGGAGGGGGGAGAAAAAAGGCACCAGGCATTGGGAGGGAGGGAGGGAAGGGGGATAAAAAGGCACGAGGCACTGGGAGGGAGGAGGAAAAAGGTATCAAGCATTGGGAGGGAGGGAAGGGAAAAGGCACCAGGCATAGGGATGGGGGAGGCAAAAAGCATCTGACATAGGGAGGGAGGGGCGAGGGGGAAAAAGGCCCCACGTATTGGGAGGGAGAGGGGAGAAAAAGGTACCAGGCATTGGGAGGGAGGGAGGGGGTGAGAAAAAGTCACCAGGCACTGGGAGGGAGGAGGAAAAAGGTACCAAGCATTGGGAGGGAAGGGAAAAGGCACCAGGCACTGAAAGGGAGGGAGAGGAAAAAGGCACCAGGCATAGGGATACGGGAAGCAAAAAGTACCAGACATAGGGAGGGAGGGGCGAGGGGGAAAAAAGGCCCCACGTATTGGGAGGGAGGGGGGAGAAAAAGGTACCAGGCATTGGGAGGGAGGGGGTGAGAAAAAGGCACCAGGCACTGGGAGGGAGGAGGAAAAAGGTACCAGGCATTGGGAGGGAAGGGAAAAGGCACCAGGCACTGAAAGGGAGGGAGAGGAAAAAGGCACCAGGCATAGGGATGGGGGAGGCAAAAAGCAACAGACATAGGGAGGGAGGGGCGAGGGGGAAAAAAGGCCCCACGTATTGGGAGGGAGGGGGGAGAAAAAGGTACCAGGCATTGGGAGGGAGGGAGGGAGGGAGGGGGTGAGAAAAAGGCTCCATGCACTGGGAGGGAGGAGGAAAAAGGTACCAGGCATTGGGAGGGAAGGGAAAAGGCACCAGGCATAGGGATGGGGGAGGCAAAAAGCAGCAGACATAGGGAGGGAGGGGCGAGGGAGGAAAAAGGCCCCACGTATTGGGAGGGAGGGGGGAGAAAAAGGTACTAGCGGAAAAGACTAAACCTGAAAGGAAAAGTCAATAAATATGGGATAATGAGCAACTGATCTAAACTTGAGCAAGAGTGTATATAGGTATACCACTTAATACCCGATATAAACGAAAAAAGGAAAGTGAACAACAGGGACTAGCCCAATGGACACACAAATACACTCCCAATCTAACAAAAGTTAATAAAGAGCGGTAAATAAATAGGGATAAGTGAATAAATGAATAGATATAAATAGATATATATTGAAACAATAAATGAATAAATAAATATGCAGAACTAATAGGTGCCAAAGAAAAATGAATAAAAATATCTAATGTGAATAAAAAATAAAAATTGCCAAATAGCACACAAATCACATATCAATAAATTAAATACAAAAAACAAATAAATATCGTAAGTGAAAAAGATGATATATAGTGAACAACAATAAATTTCTAAAGAAAGTGAAAAAAATAAGCAAGCAAATAACATATATGATACAGACAAAAAGGATAAATGAAATAGCTGCAATAAAACCAATGATATGTGTTGAAACAAAATGTGGCAAAATATCAAATGTATCAAGAGCAGTAAATAAACATTTGCAAAGACTGGTGTAATAATGAATAAAGTCCAGAAACAAAGGAGAAAAAGGTACCAGGCATTGGGAGGAAGGGAGGGGGTGAGAAAAAGACACCAGGCATTGGGAGGGAGGAGAAAAAGGCACCAGGCATTGGGAAGAAGGGAGGAGGAAAAAGGCACCAGGCATTTGGGGGGAGGGGGAGGAAAAAGGCACCAGGCATTGGGGGGGAGGGAAGGAAGGGGGAGAAAAAGGCACCAGGCATTGGGAGGGAGGGAAGGGGGAGAAAAGGGCACCAGGCACTGGGAGGGAGGAGGAAAAAGGTACCAGGCATTGGGAGGGAGGGAAGGGAAAAGGCTCCAGGACTGAAAGGGAGGGAGAAGAAAAAAGGCACCAGGCATAGGGATGGAGGAGGCAAAAAGCACCAGACATAGGGAGGGAGGGGCGAGGGGGAAAAAAGGCCCCACGTATTGGGAGGGAGAGGGGAGAAAAAGGTACCAGGCATTGGGAGGGAGGGAGGGGGTGAGAAAAAGGCACCAGGCATTGGTAGCGGGGGTAAAGGCACCAAGCATTGGGAAGGGGGAGAGCCAACACCATAAGGAGGGAGGAGTAAAAAGGCACCAGACATAGGGAGGAAGGGGCAAGAGAGGAAAAAGGCCCCACGTATTGGGAGGGAATGGGGAGAAAAAGGAACCAGGCATTGGGAGGGAGGGAGGGGGTGAGAAAAAGGCACCAGGCATTGGTAGCGGGGGTAAAGGCACCAAGCATTGGGAAGGGGGAGAGCCAACACCATAAGGAGGGAGGAGTAAAAAGGCACCAGACATAGGGAGGAAGGGGCAAGAGAGGAAAAAGGCCCCACGTATTGGGAGGGAATGGGGAGAAAAAGGAACCAGGCATTGGGAGGGAGTGGGGAGGAAAAGGTCACCCGGCATTGGGGGGGAGGCACCAGGCATTGGGAGGGAAGGGAAAAGGCACCAGGCATTGGGAGGGATGGAGAGAGGGGGAGGAAAAAGGGAACAGGCATTGGGAGGGAAGGGGAGGAAAAATGCACCAGGCATTGGGAGGGGGGTAGGAAAAAGGCCCCAGGCATTGGGAGCGGGGGGGAAAGGCACCAAGCATTGGGAGGGGGGGAGAGCCAAAAAGCACCATAAGGAGGGAGGAGGAAAAATGCACCAGGCATTGGGAGGGAGGGAGGAGAATAGGGCACCAGGCATTGGGAAGGAGCAAGGAGAAAGAGGGCACCAGGCATTGGGAGGGAGGGGGGAGAAAAAGGCACAGACATTGGGAGGGAGGGGGGAGAAAAAGGTACAGACATTGGGAGGGAAGGGGGAAAAAAAGGCACCAGGCATTGGGAGGGAGGGTGGTGGGAGAAAAAAGGAACCCGGCATTGGGAGAGGGGGGGGGGGGGAGGCACCAGGCATTGGGAGGAGGAGGCAAAAAGCACTAGGCATAGAGAGGGAGGGAGGAGGGAGGAAAAAGGCACCCAACATTGGGGGGGAGGGGGGAGAAAGGGGTACTAGGCATTGGGAGGGAGGGGAGAGAAAAAGGCCCCAGGCATTGGTAGGGAGGGGGGAGAAAAAGAAACCAGGTATTGGGAGGGAGGGGGGAGAAAAAGAAACCAGGAATCGGGAGGGAGGAGAAAAAGGCACCCGGCATTGGGAGGGAGGGGGAAGGAAAAAAGCACCTGGCATTGGGAGAGGGGGTGAAAGGCATTAGGCATAGGGATGGGGAGGCAAAAAGCACCAGGCATAGGGAGGGAGGGGCGAGGAAAGAAAAAGGCCCCACGTATTGGGAGGGAGGGGGGAGAAAAGGGTACCAGGCATTGGGAGGGAGGGAGGGAGGGAGGGGGGTGTGTGAAAAAAAGACACCAGACATTGGGAGGGAGGGGGGGGGGTGAGAAAAAGACACAAGACATTGGGAGGGAGGGAGGGAGGAGAAAAAGGCACCAGGCATTGGGAGGGAGGGAGAGAGGGAGGAGGAAAAAGGCACCAGGCATTTGGGGTGAGAGGGGGAGGAAAAAGGCACCAGGCATTGATAGGGAGGGAAGGAGGGAGGGGGGAGGAAAAAGGCATCCAACATTGGGAGGGGGTGAGAAAAAAGGCACCAGGCATTGGGAGGGAGGAAGGAAGGGAGGGAGGGAGGGGGGGGCACCAGGCATAGGGATAGAGGGAGGAAAACGACACCAGGCATTGGGAAGGGGGAGGAAAAAGGCACCCTGGAATTGGGAGAGGGGGAGGAAAAAGTCACCAAGCATTGGGAGGGAGGGAAGAGAAAATGCACCAGGCATTGGAAGGGATGGGGAGGAAAAAGGCACCAGGCATTGGGAGGGAGGTGGAGAGGGGGAGGAAAAAGGCAACAGGCATTGGGAGGGAGAGAGAGGAGGGAAAAGGCACAAGGTATTGGGAGGGAGGGGGGAGGAAAAAAACACCTGGCATTGTGGGACGTGGGGGGGAGGAAAAAGGCACCAGGCTTTGGGAGCGGGTGGAAAGGCATCATGCATTGGGAGGGGGAAGAGGCAAAACACACCAGGCACAGTGAGGGAGGGAGGGAGGGAGGAAAAAGGCACCAGGCACAGTGAGGGAGGGAGGGAGGGAAGGAAGGAAGAGAAAAGGGCACCAGGCATTAGGAGGGAGGGAGGGAAGGAGGAGAAAAGGGCACCAGGCATTGGGAGGGAGAAAAAAATGCACAGACACTGGGAGGGAAGGGGGAGAAAAATGCACCAGGCATTGGGAGGGAGGGAGGGAGGGAGGGAGAAGAAAAAGGCCCATGCATTGTCAGGGAGGGGACATTTTTTTTAGGATGTGTGGCTGCATGTGCTATTGCATGTGTTACTGTGCGTGTACTTGTGGCTGCATCTGACATTACATGTGCCTGCATATGTATGTGACACTGTTTTACTGTGTGTCTAAATGCCTGAGGGTTGGATCAGCAAGGGGTGGCAAAATATATGTTCGCCAGGGCAGCAAAAAGTCTTGCACCGGCTCTGGTTCAGTGACATAACTGGCCATGTCAACTGTGAACGTGAGTGTAATGCAAATTGTTCAGAGATAATGACATACACAGTAAGGATACTTGGCTTGTTGAATCATTTGCAGGTGCTTGTTCTATGTCATCGCTCTGGTTTCTCTACCATCAACCTGACCATGGACAGCTCCTGGCTGATCTCCAACATCTGACTACTCCACACTCAGTAAAATGCTGCCCACTCATTCCACAGATGGCTCTAAAAGACAGGAGATTGATTTCCTTTGAGCTCTACTATTTTTGTTATCATGCAGCATGTGCATTCTAGCTTAGTTCTTTATTTTGTATTTGATCATATTTGATCATTGAATATTATTGAAGTATCTGAACATCTACTTATCTACTTACTAATAAAATAGTGCAATATGTTACAGTGATTTTGCTGTGTTAACAAATGTATAAGTTACACTCACAGACATGAGTGGATAGAGAGCCTCAATGAATCATATTGAAGAACATATGCCAGAAGAGTACAGAAGAAACTTTTGAATCTAAAATTAGAAATGTGCATAGAGCAGTACTCTCTATACCGGGTATTCAAAAGTCCCAGCTTCCTCAGGAAACGAAATAGGATATCCTGTTTGAATACTGGATATCCTTTCCTGGACTCCATTCTGGACTCTGCCCATATAACCCTGAAAGAGAGTGGATAGTCGTGGTGCCATGGAACTGCGGTTGAGAAATGCTGCACTAGGAAAGGGGTCCTAGCGAGCACCTGCCAGTCCAGTTTGTGTTCACCTGCCAGTTCTGTCTGAGCTGTTAGCCCAGTCTGAGCTGTCAGTCCTGTCTCAGTATACCTGCTCACTTTCCAATTTTGGACAGAATACAGCAAAAAGTGACCCAGCGGTAAAAGAGGTTCTGGGAAGCCACAGGAAATGTGCAGTTGCAATTTAAATGTCAGAGAATTTACTGCTGAGAAAAATACCACTAGGACTGCCAACTATTACTAAATTAACTTCTTTGAATTTTAATGGAAATGTTATGCGATGAGGTCTTCAATCATTGATAATATATTCAATATATTCAATTCCTAGAGACACAATGTTAATCCTGGGAGTTTGGCAGACATACACAATGGGCAGAATCCTAAAGCCATTATTGGGCTTCGGAGGTAAGCCTTCATTTCTCACTTTTAAACCTGAGGAAACCAGGGCAGGCTAGAATCTCACTGACCCAACACAGGATTTATTATTTAGTCATCTTCTTGGAGTTGTATGAAAAAATATAAACTGCAAGATTGTGTTTAATCAAGATCATAAATTATATGCATTTTTCATAAGGGTTTCTTAATGAATGAGTGATACTGCATTTCTACTGTAATCAGTATCTGTACATGGTTGTGCGAATATATCTGTGTGCATGCCTTATATGTATATCTGGGCACACTTGTGTTAACCTGTTTCTTCATTCCATCAGACCACAGCACTCATAGATACTGTTTCCAAGGAAACCATTCAGTATAGTTCTCTTTAGAGTCTGCATTACCTCCTCCATGGACCACATGCTCTCAGTTTCTGGCCCCAGAGCTACCACTAGCCAAACCTGTCCTTGTTACAAACTGCAGCATACAGAAAGCCACACGGCATCTCACCTAAATGACAGAGCTGCCCACCAATGGCAGGAGCAAGTCTATGCAAGGGGTAGGTCTTATGCAAATAAGTTGTGACAGAGACACATCGTGATCCAGGTTCTGCCTATTGCCCCCCAAAACCATCGCATCGTGACTATCAGAGACAGCTCACAAAAAGACGCAAGAAACCAGGAGAACATCTGACAAAATACAGAAAGCTACCTGTCATTCCTAGGTAAGTGTTTTTTTCACCACATCTATTTAGAATGCTTTGTAGAAGATAGTTTCTACTGTGATGCTCTTTACAATGGGGTTTCTAGTGTAGTCGCATGTAAAAGATGACCTGTGCAGAGAGAAAGGTCTTACAATGGCAATGAAAGCTCTTCTCTAGAGGGACTGTAAAGAAGCTCACGACTCAATGAAGGAATTTCATTTTAATCATATTTATATATATATATATATCCATTGTTCCAGCAGAAGAAAAAAGGTGATTTATTTTGGTACGTGACCCTCTCCCTAAAACAAACATCCAACAGGTGGGGGAAATATAACTGCGGCAATACTATTATTATTGTCTTAGATTAAAGCTCATTATATTTATGTAATTGCATAATTCCCTTTATCTATGCTCATTTCAGTGTCAATTAATTCAATCAGATGTGCATGAAAACCACATACGCCAATGTATATAAACGTCTATGTCCATGTCTAAGTAGACATAGAAAAAAAGATGTTACTTGGCAGGAATTAACCCTTTTGTAGATTGTGCCTAGTGACAGATTGCTTTGCATGCCTCAGACATATTGCTATGCTATCCGTGGTTGTGTTTCCCTGGAGTGAGTACAAATGGTAGAAAACAGCTCAGCTGTGACATCAGATAAATTTCCATATAACATCACTGTTGCAAGTCACATATGAACATAGATACAAATTCATAAAATATTGCAGAGGAATGGATCATCGCATGAACTGAAAAAATGTGCATATGCAGATGGATGTGTGATTAATGAGGCAAACCCCTCTCTGTTTTGTCCCATTTAATGAACCTGGTGGGTTCTCACTGTGGATAGCACAGTTGCTGAGGGAAGAAGAAGGGGGTGGTGGGTGACATGGTTTTGCAGGGAAAAAGAGGGTGTTTATATTCCTCACAAATGCACTCTGGAAGCGCTATGTGTACCAGGCAGCAGTTGCCATGGAAACCACCTCAGCACCAGCTCACACTTACACAGGACGGAAGATGGGGCTGATCTTTCAGCATGGAGAAGGAGGGAGCTGAGGGACAAAGGGAAAGGAAGGAGGCACATTTAGATACACACTGACAAAACTGATATGCATACCCTCACACACGCACTTACATGTTAAGATACAGACACACTTATATATACTAATGAACTGATATCCAGACCCAGCCACATGAATGCATACTAATATAGAGGTAAATTACCTAAAATGAGATTCATATTCACACGGTGGCATATAGATCAGAAAAAAAATATCAATGAAATACCAACATATCACAAGTAAATCTGCATAATGCAGGCATAGGTACACATAAAGATGGAAACAAGAAGAGTGTAAAATAATGATTTGAAATTATGTTTTACATATTATGTTTAGATATATTATTTTTCTGGTTTATCAGTGGGGATAAATAAAAAAAATAGCTTTAGAGAAAACGCGTAAGGATAAATGAGCAAATACTGCAATACATACTAACAAACATTACTAGCTAACATATATGATACTAATGATACACAAAATATTCAAATTCATTTATACACCCAAACACATAGAAATTGACATACCAATAAACTGATAAATAGGTACAATGCCACAAATATACTAACCTAAAATCTCAATCAATGGCATCCTGGTACACATGTCTGACAATGACAAGGGGTTACATGGAAAACAGGCACAAATAATGGTTAAAAAAATTGTTGGTTGGTGTTCTGGGATGTGTTAATAGCTATAATTATAGATCTGGCATAGCATAAGCCATCTTGAAATGCCACTAAACAGGGTAGCTTTTAAACCGTGTCCTTGAAGACCTGGCAATCAACGGCTTAAGGATGTTCCTGTTTCTGTACATCTAGGACAGTTTGTGGGGCATTCTGACTGACTCATCTGCACCGAAACAGGAATATGTCTTGCTAGGTACGCAGTTCACAATCATGCGTATTTGTCTAGGTTTATGTATCCCACTGTGTGTTGTGACATCAGCAAAAGGAAATGATACAGTGAGTGATACATATTATCACTCAATCCTCATCCAATGTATTTCATGCTAGTCATTGTGGATTACTTACAGTTTAGCATTTATATAGTCCATCCAGATCAATATGGTAATCTCAAAAAATGTATATGGAGGAGACCTGAACTAGAGCCACTGATTATAAACCACTAATGAATTACGTGACCAGTGGGTGAAAATAAAGCCCTTTTGAAGGCCTCTATTAAAACATCTGATGGCCAAAAAACCCATATATATAATTCTGAAACAAATGTGTGTAATTTGTGACAAAAATACACCTAATATCTATTTGGAAGCAACCAAATTGTTCTCTAAATTTGGCTAAGCAAAAACAGAGTAGATAATGAAAAATGACACATCCACAGACATGCTTAATGATTCAGAGAACATTTTGACAATACTTGGCAATTCTGGATTGATTTTCCCTCAGCAACAGTCCAAATTCAGTCTAGTAACACAATCTGTTTTATCCATAGCAGGCTTTTCCTACCATCACAGATAGAAACCTGCTCTACTGATTCATTTTAAAAATATTTCTCATATTTTTAGTCCTTTGCCAAATATTTGTCCCAATAGGTCTAAAACATCCTAATTATTGCTTTTAGTCTCTAGGTGATAAATTCTGGGTAGGGAAAACAAAAGCATACACAACTATTAAGAATGACCATATTAAAGCTGTGAGAGAGGTCAACAAATCGGCGATAAGAGACAAAAATTTGGGGGAAGGAGGAATTAAAATGTGTCAATCCTGCAAAAAAAAAATAACACCATGTAATAAAATAGGAGACCCAGGACAATACCTGCATAGAGGCTCCCCACAATCCTATTTTGCCTCCAATCAAGTTGGGTTTACCAGCTTGTCTAATACCAAGATCCCACCTTCAAAACACTTCAGTGATGTTGTTACAACACCCTTAGATGTTCTAAATACTGGAAACCTATTAAACTGGCCCTTACTTTACCCATGGTCTCAGTTTTCTGTGGACGATCGAGTTCAGGTAACTTTAATGACACATCTCAGGCTCCATTATAGCAGAGGAGATTCTAAATGGAACACAGAAATACATAAATCAGTACTAACTAATTGCTCCTTGCAGAAGGAATTGGAACATGGAAGATGAATCTGAACAGCTCACTGTAACCTTATGCAGGTGCCATTGCAGTAAAATAACTAAGATGGCTTCAAATAGTATTGGATAAGCAATTCTATCTTACCTTGACAAATCCCCAGGTTAAAAAAGACCTTTTCCCTGCAAGACTTGCCTTTTCAAACTGGCTGAAATACAAAGATGGGGATTAGGAAGAGGCGAGAGATAAAATTGTGTTAGTATTCTTGGGGAAAAATATATATATATTACACAGAACTTGTCATCTATTCAAGATTTCAGTTGACTCTAAAGTAGATGCCCACACACAAGACCCTTAGTAACAATAAAGTATATACATAATGTGTCTGATTCTAATATTAAACCCAGCTTATGGCTAAAAATGCAACATTTCTATATATCCAATATCTTGCATTAAACAAACAATATCTCCAGTAAAGAGTAATTTTTGAAACCCACTAATATTTTTCCAGGACTGATCCATTTCATAGAATGTGTACAAACATCAGCAACAAACATACTGGCCATTGCTTTATTCACAAATGACATCATTCAGTACCAAGAAAACAAGTGTTAAACAGACACTCCAGACTCAAAATAAATAAACCATTCATGTTAACGCTTACAGATTTCTTCATTGGGATGGCTCAGCTTCTTCGATTGTTGCTGAAATTGAGAGTTCCTAGACTCCTCTTCTAAGCCTATTATAGGGCTGCAACTGTGGTTGAATGGGTTCTCCCAAGGTGCATATGACATCATTGGACATCCCATGGATATGCATTAACGAGGACCATGAAATCAAAATTGGAAAATAATAATGCAATTTGTTTCAAAATTGATCTTTAATGACATAATCACTAATATGAATTAGAATCCATCACATTTATACATTTCAGGTGGTTTCATAGTGAAATTCAATGGAAAATAATACTGGATCACACGTGAAATGCCGCTACATACAACAAAGTAAAATGGTTTCAACAAACATGCTCACACCAAGGATGATACTAAATTCAAACACTAAAGGACTCTACTGATCAGTTTGCTGGTTTCAAAGCAAGACCAACGGGCCACTTGAGCAAAGACAATGAAAATGTCTTTTCAGAGTGAAACCACTGGGCCTGAAAGGGTTAAGAGACATTGTGACCTACTGTGTGTGTGCGCAAGTGTCACCCCTGCACAAGCCCAATAATACCCCACTGTTTTCAGAATTTGCAGAAACAGGCCAGTAACTGGAGTTAAGATTTACATTCTTATCTTTTGGGGGGCTCATAAAATGCAAAAAATAATGTAAAATTATATACCAAATATTTTATTTAAAAAAAAAAAAAGTCTAGAGTGCCCCTTTAACAATCTACTCATTGGCGTCACTGTCAATCAACTTGTGAATTAATTCAAAAATAAGTCTCACCTACCTTTATCTCTATTCAAATACTTTCATCTTCAATAAATTAAAAAAAAAGATTACTAACACCTTCAAGAAAACTTTGTTCTAACCATGTAAGGTTTATTTTATCAGTGAATAAATTTGTACTCCAAATATTGTTTTATCTTATTTTCATATTTAGTCTTTCACAGCGCCTGGTCACCCACTGATATATTGTCCTGTGTATCTGGGAGTCACAGTGTTGGAGTTAATTTGAACTCTGCCATCCACAAAACTAGTTTGAAGCTTGTTTGGACTAGTTTTTAATAAAAGCCAATGAAATATAATGCAAAGAATATAGGGATTTGCAGTTCCATACACTGGCCTAGATTCAAGGCTGGCTGTTAAAGATTTTTTTTTTTAAATGCACATTATTCCTAAAAGAATAATGTGTGATTCAGTGGCAACGCAGTCCGCTAATATGCTGTACGCTAAAGTACAAGGTCTGTGGTAAGGGAATAATGAACAACTTTGTACAAAACCCCCAGAGTTCGCTTACCCACCTAATAAAAATAATACTGGGGCCAGGGTGTAACCAATTAAATAATAAATAAATGGCTCCAAGGGACCAGGGGCTGGTGCTACGCCTTTGGTCTCTTAACCCCTTAGTGACAAGACATTTTCACCTTGACTTTCCCTTGGTGACAATGGCCGTTTTGACATTTCTGGGGTGTTTGTGTTTAGCTGCAATTTTCTTCTTTCTCACATACTGTACCCATACAAATTATATGTTGTTTTTATCGTCATAAGAAGGGCTTTCATTAGATACCATTATGTTCATCATATCTTATAATTAACTACAAAAAAATCATAAAATATGATGAAAAATTAAACCCCCCCCCACTTTTTCTAACTTTGACCTAAAATATAATTTACACAAATACAATCATTAAAAAAGACCCGTCTAAATAGTTTCTAAATGTTGTCCCGAGTACAGAAATATGCATGTTTCCATATTTTTCGGTATTTTTTTGCAAGTTATGGGGCAAAAACCAAAAATAGTGTTTTTTGGTTTATTCCTATATTGAACTTTTGACCCCAACCCGAACCCAAAATTTAACCCTAACACTAAATTTAACCCCAACTCTAACCCTTATGCTATCCCTTAATATATTTTAATTTAATTTTAACCCTATCCCTTATGCTAAAAATTATTTAATCCTATAGGCTAATCTAACTATTTAACCAGTTTTATACTAATTAAATATTTATTTTAATTATTTTACATTGCTATGCTGCTTGGCTACCACTAGGGGCAGTCAAGCAGCATATTCAGAGCGACGAAAGTGAAATTACTTTCACTTCTGAAGCTCGGATCTCCAGAGGGCATAGCCATATTGACGGAGCATGCTGCGTGATCGCTCTGTAGGGTGATTGTGGGTGCCCTAGAAAAGAAATTTTGGTGCTGGCTATTGCCTCGACATCGAGGCAATAGACCAGCACCATTAAAGCGGTTTTTGCTATCATTGATTGCGAAAACCACTTGATTCATAGCAGGACGCGCCTGACACGTCCATTATCGCGAAGGTGTTAAATACATAAAACTGGCCTCTCGAGCTGGCCCCATAATATAATAAATATATGGCACCATTGGGCTGGTGACATGCCCCTGGCACAATTAAATAAATAATATGCCCATGGCCCCCTAAAATAAATAAATTTCCCCCATTGTGCCAGGTGCTGCCCATGTGCCCCTGGCACCTTACAATTAAATAAAAATTATTTGACAAAAACAATTCCTTAGAATCCCCCCATCTCCCTACCTCTATGTTGCGCAGGTAGGGGGTGGTGGATGATTCAATAAAATGCAGAAACCTAAAAAATAATTCACCCTTTAAGTACCATGAGGGTGGGTGTTGAAACTCACTGCCCACCGCCCTGAACATAAAGGATACCCTCTGGAAAACAATATACCTTTAAATCCTCTTCTTCGGCCCAGGGAAAAGAGGCCATCTAAAAATAAAAAAATCAATCCTCTATCCAATAAAAAAAATAAAGTAAAAAATACATGTATAATACATATGTCCTCACCAGTTTCAAAATGGTTTTAAAAACCAGCCAGCGGTAGCGCTGGGGCAGGGAGGATTCTGATTGCAAACAGATGGCTCTTTTTGCCATTTGAAATGCCAGCACTACAGGACTGAGATCTCATTCTGCATCTGTCCTCCACTGAGGACAGATGTATTAGAGAGGTGCATTTTTGCAGAGATTTATCTTTGATAGAATAGGGTGGATTATTAAAAAAAAAAAAAAATTGGATGCCCTGTTTTCCAGGGGGTATTGCTGGCTAAATGGCCCCAACAAGGAGTTTTGTTTTTATATTTATTGGACTGGGGGCATTGCGTCGGCCCCTGATCCCAGGGGGGGGGGGAATGTATTTTATCTGGTTGGTCTGCAAGCCTAGGAAGGGCTGAAATTTATTTCATTAATGGGACCACAGGCATTTGGCCAGTCTTTCTGGCCCCAGTATTACTTGGAGGGGCCATTTTAGCACCCCCAAATTCATGGGAGGGAGTGAACTACATTTACCCTATGTTTAGGCAGCTGCATTGAGTGCATGGTCTGTTTGTGCGTCCTAGTGAGAGCACAAACTTCACACATGACCACAGCTCGCCTGACTCACACTGCCCCTTTGGGGGCACATTGTAGATCTGTGCATCAGGAGCTACGAGCATTTAGCGGACTATTGGGAAGTTTACCAATAACTCTGTAAAGCAAATGTGATAGGAGATGTGCTTCTTGGAATCTGTTGAAGAGGCATGGCCGGTTGCTGAATAATAAGTCTCCTACTGGATTAATCGAGTGTAACGCACAATGAAATTAAAGTGCTTCTCTATTCAACTCTATAGATGATAACCTGTCTTCCATCCATTTTTGTAGCTAAACGTATTGCTCACGTACAGAAAAATATTTAGGTTCTGTCACAGAAGTAAAAACTACATCTATACCTTGGATGAGCATGCAGAAAAAGCTCCCTAGTGTTAGTTTCTCATAATGTTCACTAGCATTGTGAATTGGTGATATCACCAGATACTTGTGTATCAATTGTGGTGGACATCTTGAAAATTTCAGTAGCCATCTTGTCAGTTTTGTGATGAAAAAGTCACTTTAATGAGCCACCTCAGTGAAGAACACTTGACCACTCTCCCAATTGGGGATTAGCTTTGCACTGGGTGCTTGCATAGAGTACCACATTTCCCTCCCAACCTTCGCATGAAAGTCAGATGTGATTTTTGCAATACTCCAGTTTTAAAGGGCTCTGTTACCTAAACATTGTTTACACCATTGTGCTACCAGAAATGATGAATACAAAATGAGCTTTAATGTGTCTGTTGTGTCTCCTGTTTATGGCATCACTTTGTGGCTTGTTAAGTAAATTACACATTTCCAATTGAAAGTAGTTAATTTGCATGTCAAGGCACAAACGGATGTCATAAATAGGAGAAAGCATAGAAAATCTAAGTAATTTCCAACTAAAACAAAATAAATATATATAATTAAGATCCCAGAGTAATGTGGTATGCAATGATACCTCAGGGATCTGTACTTGGACCCATTCTCTTTAATATTTTTATTAGTGATATCGCAGAAGGTTTTGTTGGTAAGGTTTGTCTTTTTGCTGATGATACAAAGATTTGCAGCAGGGTTGATATTCATGGAGGGATAAGCCAAATGACAAATGATTTAGCTAAACTAGAAAAATGGTCAGAGCTGTGGCAACTGACATTTAATGTGGACAAGTGCAAGATTATGCACCCAAAACAGAATATAGACTATTTGGTACAGTCCTAACCTCAACATCTGAGGAAAGGGATTTAGGTGTAATCATTTCAGAGGACTTAAAGGTAGGTAGGCAATGCAATAGAGCAGCAGGAAATGCTAGCAGAATGCTTGGTTGCATAGGGAGAGGTATTAGCAGTAGAAAGAGGGAAGTGCTCATGCCATTGTACAGAGCACTGGTGAGACCTCACTTGGAGTATTGTACGCAGTACTGGAGACTGTATCTCCAGAAGGATATTGATACTTTGGAGAAAGTTCAGAGAAGGGCTACTAAAATGGTTCATGGGTTGAAGGATTCAACTTACCAGGAAAGGTTAAAGCATCTTAACATGTATAGCTTGGAGGAAAGACGTAACAGGGAGGATTTGATAGAAACATTTAAATACATAAAAGGAAACAACACAGTAAAGGAAGAAAGTACCGGTATATTTAAAAGAAGAAAAACTACCACAACTAGAGGACATAGTCTTAAATTAGAGGGGCAAAGATTTAAAAGTAATATTAGGAAGTATTACTTAACTGAGAGGGTAGTGGATGTATGGAATAGCCTTCCAGCAGAAGTGGTAGAGGTAAACACAGTCAAGGATTTTAAGCATGCGTGGGACAGACACAAGGCTATCCTAGCTATAAATCCAGGAACTGGGTACCAATAAAAGTATTTAGAAAAAGGGGCAGACTAGATGGACCGAATAGTTCTTATCTGCTGACACATTCTATGTTTCTATGTTATTGGACTAACATAATACATAAAAAGACAATCTGAGGAAGAGAGTTTTCCTCTCTTCCTCAGGTCTGAAGCAATACCTTTGTTTCTTTATGTGGCTATTTGGAGTAGTATTTGCCATAGTAATGTAGTTTGGATTAGCTGTATTAATCCAGTAGACAAGTTGCCAAAATACCAGAGTATTGAAAGGTATTGGTATGAGAAAGGTATGCTAAATATTTTATAAGATTAAATTATAATTTGCTAATGGTCTGGGGTTAAGGTGAATTAATATTAGGCTACGATAAGGAAACATAATATATTACTATGTATGAGGCATTAAAATGATTGGTTATTCTCAAATGTTTATTCTACAGGTCCTAATAAACTCCTAATAAGAACTTTAATTGTCACTTTCATTTATTACATATTATTTTTTGACAAATCACTCAAAGTATTAAAACATCAAGGGAAATGAGTATATCTCATAACTGGCATGTGGTTTGTATTATGATACCATTAATATTTATTTCGTTTTTAACTCAGCACAAAGATTTATAAAGATTTAATTGGTTAATAGAATTTAGGAAAATAAATATTTTAATATTACACTCTGCCAGCAAGATTGTTTTTTTCTTTCTTTTTTAAGGGGCCCCGAGTGAGCCCCCCAGGCCCATGACAGGTGTATTGCCTGTAACTACTGATGTTGGCCCTGGATCTCAGTGTCTGGTTCCAAATTCATCAGGGAGGTAGAAGAGGGAGCAAGGTTATTGATACCCTTTAGTAACGCCTTTGTGTATCATTTACCACAGGATAGCTTTGAGGTCTGCGATTGCACTTGAAAAAGTCCCCTCAAATCATTTTAACTGTGGGGTATATATTTGTGCTAGTTCAGGATTCCATAGATTATTTCTCAGCAGAACACAATGATACCACAAGGTTCCCACTTATCCTCCAATGAATTGACTGTTTTGGGCCAGAGTTAGCCCTCACGTACTGCACTAACTTTGCATGGTCCTGAGTCCAATGCCTAAAGAAAAATAAAAGACAAGTGACAGGGAAACTGAGGGAATTTCCAGGGCTGGCAAGATATACATGCAGTCCTCAGTCAGAGGTCCTTTGCTCTGTGTAGCAATGTAACTAAAGTGATTCAGTACACATCATAATATCACATCATTATTTGGTCCACAACTACTGATTACGTACATTTTAGAGATCTTTGTGGCCCATACACACATGCATTGTTGGTCATGTGACCCCTTTTTTTCTGACCCTGCCACTTCACACAAAAAAAAAACATGGATTCCCTGCTCTTGAGCTCTGTGGTGCACTCATGCACACCCCAATGCTACATTTCTAAGTTCCTAGGAAAAGAGAAAAAAACAGAGGCTGAAACAGATACAGAGGAATTTAAGTTAAAATTAGGTCTCCTCTCTGAAAAGGGACATTGGGAGGTATATAAAACAAATATATCGTCGTCCATGGTTGTTTAGTTGGGTGGTAGCCAAGGTTGTTTAGTTGGGTGGTAGCCAAGGGTCATTAAGTCACATGATCTTTAAGTAAGCAGTATTTCAGAGGGAGAAGGTCCAGCACCCATGCAGCCAGATGTTAGGGATGCAAGTCGCATTTAAGAAGGGTAGGTAGTTTGAATCACCACACAACAAAAAGGAGTGAAATTATATTTACCACCAGTCATCCAACCAACATACTTCAACAATGACAAAACCCTTTCATTATTTCATAGTGCTTGGTGCCTTTCCTGTCAGAAATGGGAAAACCAAATAGTAAGCTGGCCCCAGAGATGTTGCAGGACTTGGTCCAAAGCACAGAATTCACAGAGCAAGAGCTGAAGCATTGGTATAAAGGTTTTCTGAAGGACTGTCCATCTGGCATTCTCAACCTCCAGGAGTTCCAGCAGCTCTACATCAAGGTACCATCACTTTATCATCATTTGCAAAGCAGCAAATATACTTAGAATTTATTAATGAACCATTGATAATTCAGCAACTGAAAGGACCACAGCTTTGCGACAGTGCGTCACTGACAAAACCAAATTTGTTATACAGACTTGCAAATACTTGGCAGGACCATTCAGCTCAGTCAGAAATTCCTAGACAAATTAAATACAGAATGTTCAGGACACAAAAGATAAAACTGGAACAAGTTTACCTGGCTGCTTGTACAACTAATTTAATGAAACTATAGTTAATATAAAATCTATTCCTATAAAAATATTCCTTTTTTTTGTTAAGATTTAACAAATCACTATTTATACCAATACACTGTCTTACTGCTTTTTATCTTCATTTAATTAGTGTTTAACTATCTTTTATTTTCCATCTCCTTTCCTTCCGGTTTGACTTACTGGTAAAAGCCTGAATAATACAAAGCTAAGTTATATATGGAATGTTCATGAGTCTCATTATTGCTGAAGAGCATAGTTGCCAACATCGGCCATGTTTACAGGGACACATATTTGTTCGACATGCTGCAGAAAGACCATGCAAAGTGCAGACCAGCAGTATGTAGAATGTATATACACACAGACACAGTCCAATAAATTAATCATGGTAGATCCTATGAGATCTCCACCCTGATTAATTATTGGATTGTGTCTGTGCGTATTTCCATCCTACATACTGCCGAACTGCACTTTGCATGCTCTTTCTGCAGAATGTGGAACAAATATGTGTCCCTTGAAACATGGCTGATGTTGGCAACTATGGAAGAGGCAAACCTGTATACATGACTATTTGACTTTAGGAATGGTTATTTATTCAGCTGACATAGTACTTTAACAGGGCCTACATGATGCCTGCCTATTCCTATATATAGGAATTCCCAACCTATGGCTCAGTAACAGGGTAACAAACAGAGGGGGATAAGTGAGGGGAAAAAATGAAAGAACAAATGCCTTAAAGCAGTTAACAGAGGGTATCTATTGAACACCTAATTAATTGATGAGTAAAAGATGATGGGGCTCAAAATGCAGATTGAGGGACATGACAAAAATCGGAAGGGGCGTGATCTCAAAGATATTGGGAACCTCTGAACTATCTGCTATGTTACTTACTCTCCTCTCTCTGCCTGTTCCCACAGTTTTTCCCATATGGAGATGCTTCTAAGTTTGCTCAACATGCATTCCGTACTTTTGACAAAAATGGGGATGGAACCATTGACTTCCGGGAATTTATCTGTGCTCTTAGTGTCACATCACGCGGTAGCTTCGAGCAGAAATTAAACTGGGCCTTTGAAATGTACGATCTTGATGGAGATGGGAAGATCACACGCCTGGAGATGCTGGAGATTATTGAGGTGCGAATGATGGTTATAGCTTTATAGGGTGTTTGGTGGAAAGCATGCCAAAAGAAAAGGATATAACGCAGTGGAGTAAGACATTATAATATTTTTTAAGGGGCAGAAGATCACCATGCAAAAGATAATATATTCTCCTGTCTGGAGAAACAGATTTGAAAAAATAGTGCCATTAACCCAGATTTATAGGTTTTTATAGCTTTTTCTCCTTTTGATATAAGTTTTGAAAATATGTAGATGAAGAATACATATAATATGTTCAGATCTGGAAAATAAGGTAGCAGTGGAACTGCCTCAAAAGCCTTCTTTGATTGAAATACCTTAGTCATTATATTGTGTTTATTAAATGAGTTTGGCCACCTGGAATAATTTGCAGATGGGTCTTCAGCAAACATTACTAAGCGAATTTATCTTGATCCCTTTCCTGTTCTCGTAATGCGCTAGCATACTGTGGCTTCCTCATAATACCCATAATACTCAATCCAGAATCCGTGGCTTTTTCTCAGTTAACCTTTCTGTTTTTATTTTCTAGGCTATATATAAGATGGTGGGTACTGTAATTATGATGCGAATGAATCAGGACGGTCTCACCCCACAACAAAGAGTTGATAAGATCTTCACAAAAATGGACAAGGACAGAGATGACCAGATCACCCTTGAAGAATTCAAAGAGGCAGCCAAGAGTGACCCTTCTATAGTGCTCCTTTTGCAGTGTGATATGCAGAAATAGCACTAGCTCTGCTATACCCTCACAAAACCCTAATTTGCCAGCTCTGCTGAGCTTCCCGCATGCACCTCACTACCTTCCCCAACTAACAGCATCCTGGGACCTTCCTCCTGTGTGATAAGATAGCATCTATCACACTTCATTGTAAGAGGGAGGTAACAATGTGACTATTACATAATCAGGGTCCAGACTGGAAACACTAACACATGGAACACGTGTGTACTTGGAGTTTTACATGATGCCACATTGGAGGGTGGTTTGGTCCAGTCCTAAATTGTGGGATCCCTACAGCTATCTATGTCTCTTCACTGTTGTCTTGAACTCTTGTCCTTTACCTTTGTGTAATCTGCAGTGCTGCTTTTCAAAAGCAAAGAAAATAACTCCAGGAAAATATGCCAGGAGTCAGATGGATGCATTGCATTGTATTTTACTTAGTGCATTGCTTGTTATATGAATAGTGTTTAGTTTGTTACATGTATATTGCTTTATATGTTACATATAAACAGAGCTTGGCATGTTTTGTAAAGTGCTTTGTATGAGACAAAATGCTTTTGCAAGTGTTGCATAACAAATATATAGCATGAGACATATATCTTAATATATATATAAAAAAATTGCATGTGATGTTTGCATATATATGCACATTTATAGTATTGCAATGTTCTATATTCTAATTGCTTATGATATGTACATTTATAAATGTATATACACAAACTACTTAATATGTAACATATTTGGTGCTTTGCACATCACACATTGCCAGACTGACCCACATGCATGTATATACACAGACATCAATGTCGTATTTTGCTTATTATATAAATGGCATTCTGAATGGGGTTGTTTGGCAATTTATTTGTGATCTATACATATTTATATCGATCATTAACCAATGTGACGTTGTTTGTTAACATATCATTGATTTGAACAATTTACCACGCCAACCAAAATAATGTCAAAATTAATTTGGTTAAATACAAATCTTGTTTTTCATTTTATATATTGTGTTTTACCTGCTATAAACTATGGATCCCGGCTGCCCATGATATATTTTGTCCATTTATAGTGACATTGAATATATGTCAACAGAATATGCAAATATGTCTCATTTAACACAATGCATTTTGTTATAGAATGAAAATAATCTCAGAATTATATTTTATTTTATTTAAAATTAAATTATATATTTAGTTGCTTTAAAATAGTTTTCTAAAATATGGATAACACAAAATCTGTACACAAATTATCTTTATAGAATTATTTTAATATACAATACACATCCTTTGGTAAACAAATGATATGTTGACAACTGTCACAATATACATGATGCTGCTTTGCTTGTTAAATGTACAGAGTTTGTGTGATACACATGGTTCTTTTACATGTGCTGGTTACAGACATTTTAAAATGGACTGGACCGAACTGCTCCTTCAATGTACAGTTAATTTACTCTGCATGCACTGCTGGGAAATGGAATTGTCTGAATAGTGCATTGATATGGAGTGACAGTTCTGCGCTTCTATAGCACGTCCCCTGAGCCAATCAAATTGTTCTTCAGGCTCCTGTTGTGCCAAATAAGAGGATGCAAAAGCAGAATATAATCCTGTGATTGATCAGTGATACAGCTCCTATCTTGTTTGGGGGAATTCTCTCAGTCATAATGGGAGAGCAGACTCCTTCATCTGGAGAGTCGCAGGTATGCAAAAGCACCCCTTGTCAGCACTTTAGGGCCAAGTGGCCCCAGCTGTCCCTACTGTTGTCCCTCCGGGGCATGTTCCCAATTCCCCACCCACTCTGTGTGTGAGTGTATAGTCCGATCAGTACAAGTGAACTTGGTATATTTTTCTAATCGAAAATAAAATACATTAAAAAAAGAATATTTATTCTGCCTGCTGTGTACTATTTATAAATACATATCTGCACAAACACATGTGTGTACAGTTGCATAATGTACACATCTTACTAAGAAGTTAAACAGTGCACACATCTCAGGGCTTGACAAATGTATGCAGAGTTTAGAGCCAGACAGACCAGAGCAAGCTTACTTAATTTAAGGAAACAAGGAAATGGTACTTCTAAAGAGTTTTGTGTAAAACAATCAAAAAAACTGCAAGTAGGGATTTTAGGACCCATGGCTCCCGGAATTTGTCAAGCCCTGACCTTTCTAATATAGGAAACATCTGATCTATATGGTAACTCTAGGTCGAAATATACAGTGCAGTTAGGGTTGCCACCTGGTCGGTATTTTACCAGCATAGCTGGTAATCCAGTCTTTGAAGCTGATACCGGCTTTGGCCCGTGTGCGGGAGGGAGCTGGGAGCCTATAGAACAAATGTCAGCCTAGGCGTGCGAAGGAAATGCATGGCAGGGCTGAGTGAGCGAGGTCTGAGAGTGGCAGGCAGACACAGATGCCTTGTGGGACTGTGTGTTAACCTCTCTGAAGCCTTCCTTGGCGGGGGAAGACTGCACAATGGATACCGCCAATGACACCTTCCCTGCAGCTCCCAGGAGGAGAGAGACATAAGAATAGGTGCGGGAGGGAGAGACACAGACAAAAAGGGATATGAGATAGACACTGACAAAAAGGGATATGAGAGAGACTGACAAAAAGAGAGGGGAGATGAATGAGAGAGAGACACTGAAAAAAAGGGGATATGAGAGAAACACTATCAAAAAGGGTATTAGAGAGAGGCACTAACAAAAACAGGATATGAGAGAGACACTAACAAAAAGAGACACTGACAAAAAGGGGGTATGAGAGAGACAGTAACAAAAAGGTGATATGAGAGAGACACTGACAAAACTCTCTCCACCCTCGTCTTTCCCTCTCCTTACCGGAGGGGAGGGGCCTGGGAGGAGCGAGACGTGAAGAGATCATATGGAAGATTGCCCTTGGGGACAAAAGACAACAGGACGGCCTAGGATTTAAGCTAGTATGATTGTTTTAACGTGTAAGACCTACTGTATCAAACTTTTATTACTGTTTGTGTTGTAAAAGTGAAGAGTTGTATATATGAAACTATTACTGTAGAATGGCTTGAAATTTATATTCTGAAAAATTTAATAAAGAGATATATATAAAAATAAATAAAAAATAAAATAAAATAAAGCAGAAACCAAACTGAGGGTAAGCAATACAAAGCATGGGGTTAAGGAACACAAAAGGCACATACAAAGGAACAAACATAAATACAGGCATTAGCCTAACACTAATGATGGTAAAGGTGGGGGTTTGGTTCAACCAATTGGCCAATTTAGATGTTAGCTTGCCAACCACGTCAAGGTACCCCACATTAGGCAAGTCCCTAACTAATACATAATATTAGCAAAGCATAAATAGAATCTAAGACACGTTAATGGCATTGAACTAAACACAGAGAAAATACCTATAGACTGCTGCAAAGGACTGAACAGAAACGGGTGTGGTTTCTGACAAGGCAGAGATAATCAGAAAACCTGGAATGGAACATAAGACAGGCAGAGAGGAATACAGGGCAGGACAGTATACAGGGCAGTAATAAGAATATATAATAAGAAAGCAAAGCAAGAAGGATACAGAAAAGCCTGGATACAGCCTGGATAAGTCTGCACAAGGGTGCATGGTTACAGCATGGTCTGTGGGTCCTGTCCTTATGCCTGGTACTTTGGTCTGGCTGTCTATTAAACATCTACATCTTCGTCAGGCTGCCAAAACCTTGGGACCATAATATATATAGAACCCTATAAGTTTCAATCGCGACTAAATTATGTTTCTTTACGTCTTCCAAAATCATTGCGCATCAACAACTCTTTCCATATGTCTTTATTGAAACCTGCAATTTCTAACAAATACACTCAAGTGCTCAGAGTTCCAGATGTTCCAAGATGAAGAATATGAAGTTCATTCCTGGTTCCTTCCAGAGCTGCAGGGGACCTGGATCCCCCTCGCTAACAGCCGGTGGATGTCTGCAAAGCCAGGTCCTTCCGGCTTCATCATAGAAGTTCCGGCGGAAGTGCAGGGCAGCAGTGGAGGATGTCTGCGCGTATTGTGCAGACATCCTCCGGCTGCCCCCGCTAGCCACCAGGGATATTTGGGAAGCCGGGGGATGTCTGCACGATAGACATGTCCGTCATAATAGACGGAAGTGTCAGGCAGCATGAAGGATGTCTGCACGTATCATGCAGACATCCCCCGGCTGCCCCCACTAGCCACCAGGGAAAGAGAAACAAGGTGAGGGGGAGGGAAGGAAAGAGAAACAAGGTGAGGGGGAGGGAGTGGAAGAGAAACAAGGTGAGGGGGAGGGGAAGAGAGACAAGGGGAGGGGGGAGAGAGAGACAAGGGGAGGAGGGAGAGGCAAGGTGAGGTGGAGGGGGGGAGAGGCAAGGTGAGGTGGAGGGGGGGAGAGACCAGGTGAGGTGGAGGGGGGGAGACAGACAAGGTGAGGTGGAGGGGTGGAGAGAGACAAGGTTAGGTTGAGGGGGGGAGAGAGACAGGGTGAGGTGGAGGGGGGAGAGAGAGAGAGAAAAGAAGGGAGGGAGGTGGAGAGAGAAAGAAAAGTTTAGGGGGAGGGAGAGACAACTGGGAGGGAGGGGGGAGAGAGATAACACTGGGGGGGGCGGTGAGAGAGACAACGCTGGGGGGAAGAGGGGGGGAGAAAGACAAACCTGGGGGAGGGGGAGAGAGAGGCAGCATTGGCACATAAAAGGAAATAAAAACAAGAAATGCATTTGTTTAATATCATAATTTTAATTAAATATTAAAAAGCAATTTACATGTGAATATATAGAAGTTAAACTTTTTTCCTATAGGGTAGTCTTATATTCAGGCTTTTAGTTTTTTTCATAAAGGAATATCCAAAGTTTGGGGGGTCGTCTTATAATCAGTGTCGTCTTATATTCGAGCAAATACGGTATATAAAGGATGAAAGGGATTCTTGCAGGGGTGGGTCTGAATTCCTTGCCATTTTTCTTTTGGAGGTGGTCCACCACGATATACACAATAAAGTATTGAGCACCTTGTGTCTTCTAACACATCCAATTCAATTCCATTTAGTCTTAACCATTGCCATTTATTTTCTGAGTGGCACACATACACAATCCATCTCACAATTATGTCAATGATTAAAATTATTATATTATCCATAGAGCAGGGCCATGTCTGACCATAGACTAAGATGGCTGTGAGGTAAAACAGCCCTATAAGATGCTTATAAGTGCAAAATATTTTTGTGGGTGTACATGTAATACCACACTAAATAGATAATGTGAGTGTTTCTTACATAAAAGCAAACAAGGCACAATTGCCCTATACACAGGAACACCGTAACTAAAGAAAGGGTGGTCCACATATATGGTTAAGAAGAGTATGATTTCTGCATATCTAATAAGAACCAGGTTTGGGAAGTAGTAGACTTCTTAACCTTAGATGTGCACACAATAACTCTTTTGTTACTTGAAACTATACGGTAGTCTGCATTTACTAATTACAGCTCTGTAATACAAGAGAGAAGACCTTTATCCCCTGCTAACATTGGACAGACTAGGTCCATCCTGTCTGGTGAAGCATTGCCGACATAGGTAATGATTAGGCATTCATTCAGAGGCCGCTGACTCAGTGTCCGATTTTGACCCTGGTCAGCTTTCTGATACATCATCTAGTGATGTATCAGCGGCTGCTGAGCCCTTGCCACAAGGAGTCGTGGGTGTCTACTTTTAAAAAATATAAGGTTGAGGAGGCTTGGCTTCCCAGTGTAATGGCCGCCTAAAGTCAGTGCTCCGCGATACCTGAGCCAACAAAAGCCTCCGACAACGTCTTCAACCGGCTTACACCGATCTTCTGGGGTGATTCGGGTCCCTAAATGGGTCCTCCATCCAATACCCGGAGACAAAGTAGGAAAGATCCACCCGACGTTGCACCAATCTTTAAAAAACTAACCTCATCGTCAGATCCCGGCCGGAACGAAGAATTGGCGGGACACTCGGCGGCCCTGCTTCCAACCACAAGACGCGATCTGGAAGAGATCTTTACGAAAATGCAAGCCTGCATTAAAGAAGAGATAGGATCAGCGTTAGCAACTATAACCAAAGACGTTACAGCTTTGAAATTCACGGTCTCTACGCATAAGGAGCAGCTCAATGCCCTCTCCACAGACTATGACCAACTAGCCAACGATACTGTGGACCTCCATCACAGGGTCACAACACTGGAACTTGGCCTGGAGGACTTGGGAAACCGCTCCAGACGTAATAATGTACGTATCCGAGGGCTCACTGAAACAATAGGGTTGGAAGCACTCCCCTCTACGTTACTTCAGATGCTTCAAGAGCTGCTTCCCAATACCCCACCAGATCGCCTCCTGCTCGACAGAGCCCATAGAGCGCTCTGGGCACCAGGCCCTTCAGGCTCCCGCCCACGCGACGTTATCCTGAGATTCCACTATCACCGCACGAAAGAGGACGTCTTGAGAATGGCCCCGACAGACCCCTCTGAAGTATATCGGGGTACCGGTACAGATATTCCAAGACCTAGAGCCAGTTGCCTTGTACAAACGACGCCAATGGAGACCGCTTACAGACGTTCTTCGCAATGCTGGTTTTAAATATGCCTGGGGTTTCCCGTTCAAGCTTATACTTACGCAGAATGGATCCACGAAGATCTTCTCCACCTACGAGGACCTCCAGGCATTCACGGATTCATTACAGATTGAAACACTACACCGGAGCCCTGCGACACCGAATAGTAACGCCTAGCTTTCCCTGGATAATAACAGTGGGCCAGAATACGTGGACGACCCTTCCACCCGATCGAACAGACACTTCTACCACGATCAAAGCCCTGTGGGTGAAGATTGTATAGATCTGGACTGGTTTCTCCTCATCCACCCGACAAAACCTCTGTATCTACTCCTAGACACGATAAGTGCTATGACATACCGTATTACGACAAATGATTATTATCGTGTATCTGTATTTGTATTTTATTAAGCTGATTATTGTAAGTCTAATGGTCTGCGCTTATCCCTAAGGGTTATGTTATGCCCCCACCATTTGTGGCTATGCCAGACCCCCCACCTGCTGGTTTTCACACTCCACGTAACTTCTCTGTTTAAGGAAAAGAGCTGTGCACCTTATGTCCTAAGCCCTGCATTCCCGAATGTTTTCTATACCCTCTAGTAGTCACTACCATGAAAAGCCCCTAATCCCCCACAATAATACCCCCCTAACCGAAGTTCCTCATACGAAATCGTGACACATCGAACCAAGGGGACACCCTTTCACCACTTATAGAACTCCTCACTAGTTACCTCATCGTGTAATACAGCTGATGTTTACCCCGTGGGTTTGAGACCACAAACTTCTTGACCCTGCAGTTCGAAGAGGGGATGGGCAGTCAATGCTGCTTGGGAGAACCCCCATTTATCATACCCAGCTAAGGTAATCAATAGAGTACCACATAGCCGAAAACCACTACTCCAACGCAGATCATTATAAACCCTACCAAGTCTGAAGACTTCCTATAGCCTTAGAGCTCACGGTTATTACTCTGCACTGTGTATATAAATTTCCCTATTGTCATAAAGTGATAGATTTACTTGTTGCACACAGTTTATGTTCTAAAATTGCAAATTGTTGAATTAATATATTGACATTTAGGACTTTGCGCTGATATACCCTCCTTCCTACATAACTGGCCACTCAAGTAAGCCCATTAGGCTTGACTTAGGATCTTGGTCCTATATCAAGGTGATAGGTTTCCTGTCCCTAAGATTCAAATACCGATTGCTACCCCTCCCCTCTTACCCTCACCCCCCCCCCTCCCCAGTCTTGTCAACCCCCCCCCCCTTTTTTTTTTCTTCTTGTTGATATTGTTGGGTCATCGTCTTGGTCCTGTTGTTACTAGCTTAATTTTCTTTTTTCTCCTCCCACTTACTTCCAAATCATGCCCGCCTCCCTTTCCATAAGGTCTATTAACGTCCATGGGCTTAACTCCCAACAAAAACGGAGATCACTTCTTCGACACCTCAACAAAACACAATCTGATATAGCCCTTATACAAGAGACCCATTTTACTCAACTTAACGCCCCTATCCTAAAAGACCGACGTTACCCGACTTGTTTTACAGCTAACAATGTCACCAAGAAAGCTGGGGTTGCAGTTCTACTGCGTAACTCCTGCCCGCTGACATTAACATATTCCTTCCCGGACCCTTCTGGCCGCTTATTATTTATCTCAGGACAGATCTGTTCCCACACACTGGCTATTCTTAATATCTATGCACCGGCAGTCCCCGACAAATCCATTTGGACATCCCTCACTACCTTTATCTCCACACATCCGACCAATAAACTCATCGTGGGGGGCGACTTTAATGCAACTATGATACCGGCCCTTGATAGATCCTCCCCACAACCAACGTTTTCAACGCACCCTTCAGACAACCATCTGCAGTCCTTTATAACTGAACAAGGCCTACTAGATATCTGGAGACTTCAACACCCCTCGACAAGGGACTATACATTTTTTTCACACCCACATCTCAGTTACTGCCGAATCGATATACTGTTTATATCACAAGCCTGCCTCCCCATGGTCACCTCCTCAGATATCCACACTATAACTTGGTAGGACCACGCAGATGTCACTATACAACTCGCCTTAACGGAATACACTAAACATTGGTCTTGGCGACTAAACGATTCACTTCTCCATAACCCCCAAGTGGTCACCTCACTCAAGGAACAGATTACAGACTATTTTGACTCAAACAAAGACTCGGTCATGGACCCATCCATCTTGTGGGCAGCCCACAAGACAGTTATCAGGGGACATCTAATCCAAATGGGTTCTAGACTCAAAAAACTGAAAGCAGCGTCATTGCTAAAGCTTCAGACACAACTCATCAAATTAGAAAATCAAAACAAATCAAACCCATCTAAAGATACGACCGATGAAATTTCACAAATACGCACACAACTCCTCCGTTTACTCCTCTCTGATACCACCAAATCCTCACGCTTCACAAAACTTACCTATTACGAAAAAGCGAACAAAGCGGATCGTTTGTTAGTGTCAATGTTAAAATCCCAGACCAATTCCAGATTGATACCAGGGCTATCCCACAAGACACTATCCCACAAGACATAGCTAATGAATTCGGGTCCTATTTTTCTCAATTATATAACCACTCCCCTGCCAAAACACTTCTCAACTCCACCCATGTGAACAATATTCTTTCATACCTAGACAAGATGTCCCTACCGAAACTCACAACAGAAGAAGCAGATTTCATGGACAGCCCAATCTCCCCCGAGGAACTTGCTGAAGCCCGATGGGTTCACAGGCCTATACTACAAATCTTTTGCTGACATTTTGATACTCTACCTGGTGCCTATGTATAATGCCATACAAGAAGGCTGTTATTTCACCAATGACATGCAAGCAGCAAACATAACCCTCATCCACAAAAGTGGAAAACCAAAAGACATCACGACAAATTATAGACCAATCGCATTGCTGAATATCGACTATAAACTCTTCACTAAAGTCCTGACAACTCGATTTAACCGTTTTTTACAGAAACTGATCGAACCCGACCAAGTAGGTTTTATACCAAACAGACAGGCCCTAGATAATACCAGGAGAATAATAGACTTGATATGGATAGCCTCACAGAGAGACAAGCCCACCTTGCACCTCTCATTAGACGCTGAAAAGGCCTTTGACCGCCTGAACTGGTCCTTTCTACACCTCACCATCGAAAAGATGGGGTTCACACAGAACTTCCAAAACTGCCTCTCAGCCTTATATCACACTCCAACGTCAACAATCTGTATACCGGGTGCTTCACCACTTACATTCCGAAACTACAATGGCACTAGACAAGGATGCCCTTTATCACCCCTACTGTTTGCATTATCTCTAGTACCCTTATTACACTCAATCAGACATAATTCTCACATCACCGGAATCCAACTAGCTGGCCAACAATACAAAGTTGCAGCTTACGCTGACAACATCATGGTATCCATCACCGACCCTCTGTCAACGCTACCTTTTTTATTTCAAGAACTCCAAATCTTCTCCGACTTAATCTGGTTTCAAAATCAACTCCGGAAAATCGGAAACACTCCCTATTCATGTCCCACCACCGGCCATTAAACTGTTACAACTGAACTTCGAACTTAGAATTCACAGACAGGCCTCTGTCATACTTGGGACTCAAAATTTCAGATTCATACCTTAAACTATATGACCTGAACTATCTGCCGCTATTCCACCAGGTGAAACATGACCTACGCGCTTGGCAACATTTACACATCTCTTGGCTGGGCCGCCTAGTGACAGTCAAAATGAATATCCTACCTCGCCTCCTCTTCCTGTTTCAAGTGCTCCTGATCCCAATAAAGATCACAAATATTAAGTCGCTACAAATACTTAATCTTAATGTTTCCAGATTGATATTATGATATTTGATATATAAAATGTAAAAACTTTCAAAAATAAAGAATAAAAAAAAAATATATATATAAGGTTTGGTGGGACTAAATTAAACTGACAGTCTTCAAAGAAATAGCAGTAGAATACAAACGGATGGTGAATCACCGGAATCCTGGATTAGCAACGACACCGGGCACCAATTCAAAAAATAGAAAAGATTTATTCACTTACAGTGGCATCCAGCAGTGTTGAAGGAACCCCTGGAGCAGCCAGCCTTACGCGTTTCGTGCCACCTCTAAGCGCTTAAAAAAAAAAAATCATTGCCACCAAATATGGCAGTACGTCATATCCGGAGGCTGTGTTTCTCTCCTGCAGAAAAAGGGAATAAAAACAAGAAATGCAATTTTTAATAAGATTTTTATTACATTTACAAATAGTTGAATGTGATATGAAAATAGTTGCATATAATATTAAAAGATTTACATTTACATACAGTTTTTTACAATGCAACTTTAGAAAAATTGGGCTGAGTGGGGTCCACTGCGAAAGACTTTGCCCAGGGCCCACTAGGGTCTTAAAGTGGCCCTGAGATGGGGTGATGGAGACATGTGATGGGGGCATGTAATGTGTATGTAATGGGGCATGTAATGGTGGTGATGGGGTATTTAATGTGTGTACATGTGGGTGACGGGGCATGTCCTGGGTGTGCGTGCAACGTGGGTTATGGGTCATGTCGTGGGTGTGCAACGTGGGTGTGCACTAAACCAAGATACAACACTGGCAATGTGGGTGTTCAAGGTTCGTCTTATAATCAGACCTCAAATTGAGGTCTGACTATAAGACTGGGATCCAGGTCCCCCGCAGAGCTGCAGGGGACCTGGATCCCCCTCGCAAGCAGCCGGTGGATGTCATGTTACCTTCCTGCTTCCGTCATAGAAGTCTTGGCGGAAGTGCCGGGCAGCAGTGGAGGATGTCTGCGCATATCGGCTACCCCCACTACCCCCAAGGGAGATTGGGGCAGCCAGTGGATGACTGCACATACGTTGGCCAGCAGCGGAAGTGCCAGGCAGCATGGAGAATGTCTGCACTTATATTGGTATGTAAGGTAATATTCTCTGAAATATTACCAGTACCACGCGCTACGTCAGGGAGACAGTAGAGCTTAGGGAGATTAATGCGTGGTTGCGAAGGTGGTGCAAGCAAGAGGGGTTTGGGTTCTTGGAGCACTGGGCAGACTTTGCAGTTGGCTACAGACCCTATGGACGGGATGAGCTGCACCTCAATGATGAGGGAACTGCAGTATTAGGGGAGAGGTTGGCTAGAGGGTTAGATTAGCTTTTAAACTAGGCTCTGGGGGGGTAGGGTCAAGATCAAAATGAAGCAATGGTAGCTAGGGTAGATTGGAAGGTGGGTCTAGCTATGGGAAAGGAGGAAAGCACTGGTGGGGTTAACAAAGACCATAGGGAGGTACATATAATTAAACCTGCGGGCATTAAGTGTTTGTCAACTAAACAGAAAATGGGTAGTAATCTTAAGTGTCTTTTAGAAAATGCAAGAAGCTTGACAAACAAAATGGGTGAGCTGGAGATCCTGGTAAGTGCTGAACAGTATGATTTAATTGGAATCACAGAAACGTGGTGGGATGAGACCCACGATTGGTCAGTTAATTTACAAGTCTACTCACTTTTTAGAAAGGACAGAGTAAATAGAAAAGGGGGAGGGTTTTGTCTTTATTTAAATCCTAAATTAAAGCTCAGTATTAAAGAAGGTGTGCATGATGTAACTGGAACTGATGTGGAGACACTGTGGGTGGAGATTAGCATAGACACTAAAAAGAATCGCACATTACTTGTAGGTGTATGCTACAAGCCACCAAATATTAGCATTGATGGAGAAGATCAGCTTTTATTACAAATTGAAAAGGCTGCAAATATGAATGACGTTTTAATCATGGGAGATTTGAACTGTGGCACAACTAGTTCAGCTAAGGGCAGCAAGTTTCTGAACCTGCTTAATAACAAATTTATGGCACAATTAGTAGACACCCCAACTAGAATGGATGCCTGTCTGGATTTGGTAATAACAAACAATGAGGAGCTTATCTCAAACATCCAAATAAGAGAACACTTGGGGAATAGTGACCATAACATGGTTTCATTTGAGATTAATGCAAAAAAGCAAATTGGTAACTACGCCACAAAAACACTTAATTTTAAATGGGCCAACTATGATGGACTAAGGTCATCGATTGAAAATTTAGACTGGGAACGATTGTTTTCTGGACTAAACACAGAAACAAGTGGAATTCCTTCAAACATACATTACAAAAGTACACATCCCAATATATACTATTGGAAACAAATACAAAAGACACAACTCTAAATCAATGTGGCTTACCGGTAACGTGAAACATGAAATACAAAACAAGAAAATGGCATTCAAACAATATAAAAGCAAGGGATCAGCATTATCATTTATAGAGTACAAAGATGCCAACAAAGCCTGCAAAAAGGCAATTAAAATGGCTATATTGAAAAATGAGAAAAAGATTGCTAAGGAGAGTAAAACTAACCCCAAAATGTTTTATAAATATATCAATGGTAAAAAGCTAAAGAGGGAAAATGTTGGGCCCTTGTCATCCGAAATGGGAAATTTGGTAAGTGAGGACAGAGAGAAAGCAGACATTTTAAATACCACGCCCTAGGTGAACGCTTTGTTCGTCTAATATTAGCGGTGGGGAACCTAAGCCGCAAGGCTGTTAACTGAAATCGCACTGTTAAAAAACAATCTTTAAAGGTAAACACTCCTGGTGTGTGTGGCGTTGTCTACTGCATGATTTCAGATTGTATACAGGTTGTTATTATATATATATATTTATATATATATATATATATGTCTGAATATGTAAAGCGGTGATGGCATCGCTTTCAAGGAACCATACCGGTACATATATACATATTATTGTTAGGTGTTAATCAATATACAGGTATATATGAGTAAGGAATAAAGTTCAGAGGTGCGCAATTATTATTACTTGCCATATGTTTATACATATTAAATGTTCCGACGTGTGAATTATGTGATTGATTTATATACATTTTGTTGCCAGGTTCTGGAAGGATTTTGCTCTCTAGAGATCCCCAGCTAGATAAATCCTTGTTGATTTCATCATTCAGCCTTTTCCAGCTTATAGGAAAAGCTGCACTTGTCCAACCTCAGGAATCAATAACCTATCTGGGGAGTTACATTTACCCATTCCCTTTCTATTCCATGGAGTTAGGGGCTGGGAACACAGGGGCTTTATGGGAGGCCTTATAAAGACTTGTCACTAGGGAGAGGGAGGCAGCGTGAGAGAGAGCAAATATAGAGACAGACACAAACAGCGAGTGTGGCAGGGAGAAGGAAGACGACAGAGAGAGAGTGACACATGTTTCTATTTACATAGTGAGAAAGATTGGGGGGATAGCCAGGTAAAGAGACAGAACTAACTGTAATGAAACAAAGAGAAATACAGAGACAAGAGGGAGAGAGATAGAAAGGGAAGGAGGGGAGAAAAGAAAGAGGGAGGCACAGTGTGTAGCATCAGACAGTTTATCTCCATCACACACTGAAGCTAGCAGTACCCAAGTCTTCCTATTTTTTTCCGCATTCCCAGCTGGAAAACATGCTGCCTGGTGAAAAAGCTGAGGGAGGATCAAAAGGCAACAAAATCCCAGCCAAAAACCTTGGGGATAAGGAGACAGTGGACGAGGCCAGAGCATTCTACAACAACCTGACCCCCACCAAGAAGCCAAAATCGGTAAGAGCTGAATGTACACTAACTCATGGTCTGTTTATCTTCTCCATGCATTGCATAATGAGGGAAAACAAAATATGACACTGTGAGACTGGATTGGGTGATCAACATCCCAGCATATATGAACACTGACAGGTAATGAGAGGCTTTCTTGCCATACTGTATTACAATTACAACAGAAAAGAATTGTTGTGTGACCAGTGTGTTTGTGTGTACGTGTGTATCTGTGCAGATGGATATGACAGTGACATAAATGGCTCTTTAGATCTCAGTCAGAAGACTATATGTGCACAAAGCTTCCTGACCTTCAGCTGTGATTAGCAAGGGATGTAAGCTGGGCTAGTAGCCAAGGTCATTAACCTGTGACTTGACCTGGGGATATATATATACCCACTTGCTGTATATGTACTGCACCGTTTCTGTCAAGGCTAGAATGTATATAACCATATCAGTGTGTTTAATAATACAGAATTGATGTAATATACTGTCTATTTCTTCCCCATATCTGTTTCAAATTCATCTCTACCCTCTATTAATCTAATTGTCAATACCTCAGTTAGGCCTTTTTATTTTGTTGATTTATTATTTTCTCTAAGTCCACACAGCAGCTAATATTATTGCACAAATGTGGGGAGTATCACTGTATGCCCAATGTATTGCTCCCCTGAGTGTGAAGCACATTCGTAGATGTCTTCTAGCAATCTGATCTTGGAAGCAATACTATCCTCATGCAACAGGAATTAGCAGATATCAAACTTTATTAATAACAATGTATTCACTTCCGGAGGAGTATAATTTCCATATTGCATTTGTATGTATCTATATTTATATTGCACCAACAGGTAGCTTACCACCCTACAGATATCAGGACATTGCACTATGCTTGCTTGTTCTTTTTTCACCAATAAATGGTGTTCTTCCTCAGTACCTTTGTGTGGAGCTGGTTACTAGACTTACGTGGAGAAACAATCTCTGAATTAGTTTCACCCTTCACAGCCTTAGACAGATCAGGATCAAATCTCACCTCTCTAGCTAGGAAGTATAATCCTTTTCTCGATACTGCCAATTTGGCTGTCACACTGAACATATTCTCAATGTATTTTTCTTTCCTCTTTATCTATTTTATACATTTGTCTTGATGGCCTCCCTTGCAAAATCTTAGCATTAAACATTTGCATACTCTCTATGTGTATATAAATGTATGTATGTATTTTTATATATATATATATATATATATATATATATATATATATATATATATATATATCAAATAATTCGCTAAACACAGCTTTTATCTTGTGGGTTGCAGTGAAATCTTGGCAAACTGTACATTAAAATAGTAAGGACTAATTTATCGTATCTGTGTATTGCAAAGAGATGTGACAACAGATTTATATTCCAGTCTTATGTGATTTATATTATATGCACAGCATTTATAAATGTACACAGCTCAATAAAGGTAATAGGTAAGTAAAGGGGAGAGACAAAAAGGCATGCTGGACTGGTTATTGTAATTTAGATGCTTAACACAGTGGGGTCTATTCTCTATCCCAGGGGTAGGCATTCCAGATGTTTTGGACTACATTGATGCTTTGCCAGCATTATGACTGTAATGTCCACAACATCTGGGGTCCTGAAGGTTGCCTACCCCTGCTTTATACAATCAACTGACAACAGATTAGCAAAATCAGGAATAAATGGCTGAGCTGGAAAAGTTCTCCATCTTGCCTATTTTTCCAACTCTATTTATGTCAGATTTCTACTACTCAGTTTTAAATTCAATACAGCTCACTGCTCAGCGATTGGGGCTCAATGCACTGGATGACATTCTGTTTTGATGACTATTAGGACACAAGCAAGGGTCAGCACACATGGGATTATCAGGCCTTTAACATCACTGTGCTTAATTAATTAATTATAACTTTATTTATCAAGACAAAAGATCCACTGAGGACTGAAACACTGAATTGTCTTTTTTTTTGTTTAATAAATGAGCAAACATTTTTTTATAAGGTATATATATATTAGCACCACCTACACTAATTTGGTCAAAGCATCCCACTTTAAAGCGACAGTGACATAATCCCCTTACAGAAAGTTGATTTAGATGTAATATTGTTAATGGCACATCATTAAATAATGGCAAATCCTACCCCTGTACCAAGTAATTCAATTGAGTATAATTACATTTATTAGATTATCTGCTACCAACAAGCGAACGCCCTCTATTCTGGGTGTCAGATGCATGTCTGGGGATCTATAAACTATCTTGGTCTACACAGCCTTGGAGGAACCACTGAAAACTAATTACCGTATTTATCGGCGTATAACACGCACTTTTTCTCCCTGAAAATAGAGGGTAAATGAATAAAAAAATCTAAAACTTACCTCGTTCCTGCTCTGTCCCCCGGTGCTCTGAAGCTGCGTGGCTGTGAGGGAAGCGTTGTGAGCTCACCTCCAGCCGCGCGGTCAACAAAGTGTGTTGTTTTTTAAACAAACTTTATTGTTCCGCGCGGCTGGAGGGAAGCTCACAACGCTTCCCTCTCAGCCACGCAGCTTCAGAGCACCGGGGGACAGAGCAGGAACGAGGTAAGTTTTAGATTTTTTTATTCATTTACCCTCTATTTTCAGGGAGAAAAAGTGCGTGTTATACGCCGATAAATACGGTGGCAATAAGGGGCAATATCCTGGTATATTGGGAGCAATATCATGGCATATTAAATGGCATATTGGGGGCAATATCCAGGCAAATTAAAATGGCATATTGGGGGCAATATCCTGGCATATTAAAATGGCATATTGGGGGCAATATCCTGGCATATTAAAATGGCATATTGGGGGCAATATCCTGGCATATTAAAATGGCATATTGGGGGCAATATCCTGGCATATTAAAATGGCATATTGAGGGCAATATCCTGGCATATTAAAATGGCATATTGGGGGCAAAATCCTGGCATATTAAAATGGCATATTGGGGGCAATATCCTGGCATATTAAAATGGCATATTGGGGGCAAAATCCTGGCATATTAAATGGCATGTTGGGGGCAATATCCTGGCATATTAAAATGGCATATTGGGGGCAAAATCCTGGCATATTAAAATGGCATATTGGGGGCAAAATCCTGGCATATTAAAATGGCATATTGGGGGCAATATCCTGGCATATTAAATGGCATATTGGGGGCAAAATCCTGGCATATTAAATGGCATGTTGGGGGCAATATCCTGGCATATTAAAATGGCATATTGGGGGCAATATCCTGGCATATTAAAATGGCATATTGGGGGCAATATCCCGGCCTATTAAATGGCATATTGGGTGTAAAATCCTGGCATATTAAATGGCATATTGGGGGCAATATCCTGGCATATTAAATGGCATATTGGGGGCAATATCCTGGCATATTAAAATGGCATATTGGGGGCAATATCCTGGCATATTAAAATGGCATATTGTGCTTCAAAGTTCTTTATTTGAAATTTACGTTTTTTTTCCTGAAATTTCCTTCTTAAAATGAGGTGCGTGTTATACGCCGGCGCGTGTTATACGCCGATAAATACGGTAAATTGATTTTTATTTCACATACATCAAGCAAGGTTGAGCCCACAAGAAAGGGTGATAAGAAAGGGGCTCATGTTGGCTAATTTTTTTTCTATGAAATAAAAGCCTTGCTGCTATGGACCACACTTCCAATGAGGCTCAGCCAGCATTATGCATCTTTGTCTACTGTTAATTATATTTACCATAATACTCAACCAGGACCATTGGAGCAGTATGGATGGTTATGTCTCATGGGAACTATAGATAACAGCAGATAGAGTGACAGGTATAAACTACAGTTCTCTTGATACCCACCCAGAAAAAACATCAATGATGTTGCCTCACCTTTGTGTTGCTAATTACATACTTATGCAATCTATTAAATTTCTGGTCAGCTTCATACTAATAGAAGCTATACAAAACAAAATAACAGTCACTCTAGTGGCAATTTTAAAAAGTATGTTCATTAAAGGACAACTAAACTTTTTTTTTTTTACTCTTTATGTTTATTTTAGGGTGTGTGGGGGGGGGGGACTTACTTTATTTACTTATAGAGTCCCGAGTCCCTGCTAGGGACGCTATGAATGTTACATCCTAATTGCATTGCTGACAATTGTGTGCACATCCCATTCATTCTATTTTAGTTTAAAAACGGCAACAGTTCACCATCAGGCTTCTTACCGAATTGCATTCCCGACAGAGAAATGCAATTCGAATGCCACATTCGACCCCTTGGTTCATTTGTGTTGGCAACCAGGGCTGCCACCAGGAATTTCAGGGCCCCTTACTGAACACATTTTCTGGGCCCCCTCTCCCCCCCCCCCTCCCCTCCAATATCTCCCACTCGCCCCACCTACCCTCAAGCATGTTATCCCAGTCTAGTGTAATATGGAGGGTGGTTGGGAGCACTTGGCCAATATGCCAGTAATATTTTGTCACTCAGTATGCCAGTGCTTAGCCTATCAATATGCCATCATTTTGCCATTTAATATGCCAGTATTTTGCTTCTCAACGCCATTTTTTTGCCATTTAATGTCAGTATTTTGCCCTTCAATATGCCATTCTTTTGCCATTTAATATGCCAATATTTTGCCCCTCAATATGCTATTCTTTTGCCATTTAATATGCCAGTATTTTGCCCCTCAATATGCCATTCTTTTGCAATTTAATATGCCAGTATTTTGCCCCTCAATATGCCATTCTTTTGCCACTCAATATGCCAGTGTTTAGCCACTTAATATGGCAATATTTTGCCACTCAATATGCCAGTGTTATGCTCGTTATTTGCACCCTTCCCCAGTACTTACCTCCTTGCTGATCTGTCTCCCGGTGCTCTGCTCTGTTTAGCCGCGGCTGTGAGAGAAGCATTCTGCGCTCCCCTCCAGTTGCGCGGCTTCAATAAAGTTTGTTAAAAAAAATGCGACCAGAGTTTCCCTCCTCCGTGCAGGTAGTTGTGTTGGCGACACAACTGAGCCAAGGAGTAAGGAATGAAAGTAGGAGGGACTGGGGACTCTATGAAAGAAATAAAGTATAAAGTAAAAAATAAAATAAGTTCTATTAGTTTAAGCATGCAGAGTAGGAACAGACCTGAAAAACATAGAAAAACAGGGTAATTTAGCCAGAGCTTCTGGCAACAAAACATTTTTTGTAGGATACCAAAATATGCAAATACAAATATTATATATATGGTATAGAACATGTTGATTCCAAATAGACCTAAAAAAAGTTCAACTGGTAGCACAGTCTGTATGAAACAATGCATGGATGAAGTCTACAAAACACCAAAATATATCTGGGCAAAGTAAAGCTTCAAATTAACAGGCGGCGGTGAACAATGTAGACAATCAGGAATGAATGGGCTGCGCACACGGACCAGTGTCCTTCCAGGCCCATATCTGTAAGAGGAAAACTGCCAATTTATTCATCAGGGACGTGGGGAAATAGGATACTGCAGTAAGAAGTCAGAACTACAGGATAGCGGTCTGAATTGGCAATGTCCAGCATGAAGTGGAAGTGTTGGGGAGTATAATAAAAAAATTGCCTCACTACGAACAAAATGCAATTACAATACCTGCCTGACTTTATCCATATTTCCCTTTTTCTATGTTTATATGTGTAACTTTGTATTGTATATGCTGTTTAACACATACTCAAAAATGAGAACAATCACATAACACTTTAGAAATAAAAAATATAAGCTTTTGATAGAAATATGTGCCATCATTAATTTAGAAGGGACTTCTTTACGTCGGGTAGAAGTTTCTCAAGGGAGAAGGTCAGATCCTTACAAAGTCTGCTTCAATTAACCGATGGTCTGTATACAGTTTACACATAGCATATATAATAATATATCTAAATATTTCTACACTCTTCCTTTGCAGCCAAAGCCTCATAATGCAATCACTATTGCAGTATCATCCCGTGCACTCTTTCTTATGGAAGAAGAGCAGCGAGTGTATAGAGAGCAGGGTCTAGAGGAGTATGTCCGCTACCAACTGGAGCATGAAAACGAGCCATTTAAACCTGGAGCTGCATTCCCTTTTGTAAAGGTGAGGTTTTATTACCATTTTATTATACCATTAAAGTATTAACTACACTAACTTGAAACAACACAGTATAAATCTGAGAAAATAACAGGACATTGACAAGGGAATTTCAAACTTACATTTTTCCATCTCTGCTACATTGGCCTTGAAATACTCTTGGTTTGAAATACTCTTTTCAATTGCCTGCAATTCCCTAATTCTTGCATAAAGCCCTTAGTATTTCGTCTTATCTGTTAGTACATTGTTAAGAGCATGCATAGAAACTGCCCCATGTGAACTCCAAAAGTCACAAAGACCACAGACCTAAATTGTGTGGCTTGATAGTGCTCCTCATGCACAAGAGAAATAGACAGTACAATTTCATAGTGTGGTCACAGATAATGGTCACCAGATGTAATACTATAAAATCTCTCAGGTGTTAGACCTGGAGAGCTTTCAGGTTCATCATGGCCTTTTGTAATTTTAGTAGGATGCAAAGGCATTACCTTTACCGGTATTTTTATTCTGTCAAGGCCGCAAGCCTGAAAAACATCAAACAAAGTCCATTAATAAGACAGGCAAGTCAGTGCATCTCCAATAGATACAGGCCCTACTAACAAATCGTTATTGACCCAATACGTGCTGAAAATTGGCCCTGAAATGGTGTCTCCGAATTGCAGATGGGTTAGGGACACATAGGGACTCAATTTATATACACTTTTAGAGTATATATATATTCACATTTTTACATTTCATCTTTTAATAAGGGATTATTTATGCACCACCCTGAGTGCCCAAACTATCTAGCCATAAGCCCCACCTCTCAAATATAAGCGTGATGCCTATTAATCATATACCTTTATATTTGCATTTTTTCTTTCTAAAGTTTGCAAGAACCTTGCCTTGTATGCTGACAAAGTAATGTAATATTGTTTAAGCACTTTTTAATGTCCTTTTTTCTGTAAATGTGGCACTAGAGCTAACCTATCAGTGTTATTAGATAAATGCTATATAGTACCGTGATTAGGTGTGTGTAACCAGAAGCTAGCAACTAATCTCTGCATATCAGAGTGTTGGCAAGTAAGCAATCCAAAATTCAGCTAGGCACAATTTACATGTAGACCAGAGAGCAAGGTTTGCTTTTTACCTACCTGGGTTACAGGCTTCTGTTCTCTGTAGCTTTACCTCTTTCTGGATTTTTTTGTACTATTCTGCATATAAACAACTGCCTTGAACAATTACACTGCTTTATACAATTGCCAGTCCTGTACTTGTTCCTATTTGGTTAACTGTTGACTTATAATTATCATTATGTGTAATACATTTTGAGCAGGATACATCTATAAAATGAGAGATTCTCTTCATAACATTCTGAGTAATGTTTTCTTCCATGATTACTGATTATGCCTGTGTCTCTAAACAAGGAATTCTGGGATATGGTAGAATCCTTTGCTGGGGATTGTGGGTAACTTAAAGTGTGTCTGTCACATCCTGTTTGCTGAGATGTCTTATAAATTATTTTTATAACAAGCTGACTTGCATGCATTGCAACTGTCCCTATTTAGGAAGGACAGTCCCTATTTTTTCCCCAAAACCATCTGTTCCTCTTTTCTCCTATGGTGTTCCTCACTTACCACTACACCCCTTTCATTATACTGCAGTCAAGCTTCAAAACAGTAGTCATGCTATCAGACAGGTTTTTTCACATAAGCAACACTGAAAATCTACACATAACAAGTAATTAAATAATGTAGAGCCCTCCTTTCATCCTAATGGCCTCTCCCCCATTACTCTAACTTCCTGTGCCCAGATTGGCTGGATTTTGTTTAGTTCCTCGCTTTTATTCATGTTTCCTCTACCTTTTTGTGAGTTGTAACACTGGTAAGATCATGTTTATTTTTTATTCCTTCAAATGCTAGTGGGGGCATTAGACACATTGGAAATCAAAGGGTGTTATTCTGTTAACATAAATAAATTAACCCCTAAGTGACAAGACATTTTGACATTGATTTTCCCTTGGTGACAAGGGATGTTTTTACATTTCTGGGGTGTTTGTGTTTAGCTGTAATTTTCCTCTTTGTCACATACTGTACCCACACAAATTATATGTTATTTTTATCGTCATAAGAAGGGCTTTCATTAGATACCATTATGTTCATCATATCTTATAAATTACTACAAAAAAAATCATAAAATTATAAAGAAAAAAAACAAACTTTTTCTAATTTTGACATAAAATATAATTTACACAAATACAATCATGAAAAAAGACCCTGTCTAAATAGTTTCTAAATGTTGTCCCGAGTTCAGAAATATGCTTGTTTCCATGTTTTTCTGCAGATTTTTGCAAGTCCTATATTGACCTTTTGACCCAACGCGAAATGTAACCCTAACCCTAAATTTAACCCCAACTCTAACCCTTATGCTAACCTTAATATATTTTTAATTTATTTGTAACCCTATCCCTTATGCTTACCCTAATTTAAATGTAACCTAGCTGCTATACCTAACCCTAGATTTAAGCTAATAGCTAATGTTGCTGAATGCCTGAAGGGGCAGTTAAGCAACATATTCAGAGCATCGGAAGTGAATTTTTTTCACTTCCGAAGCTCTGACCACAAGAGGGCACAGCCATATTGCTGGAGCATGCTGCTCTGGCAATATGGCGCCCACAATCACTCCGTGGAGCGATAAGTGGGTACACCAGAGCTGGAATTTTGGTGCTGGCTATTGTCTCTACATAGAGGCAATAGAGCTGCACCGTCAGAGCAGTTTTCGAGATCGTTGAGTGCAAAAACTGCTCGTTTCACCCCAGGATGTGCACGTCCATTGTCTGGAACGGAGTTCCTGGATGGACATGCCTGACATGTCCATTGTTGGTTAAACATGTAGTGTTCGTAGCATTTTTATCAGCACTAATGTTCAATGTGCTGCAGTGTTAGATTAGCACTAATGTTCAACGTGTTCAAGTGTGTGATTAGCAGTGTGGTGCAGTGTGTGATTAGCACTAATGTGCTTCGCTGTCCTCGCTTTTTGGGACAGAGTTAGAGCTCAGAGGGACTTGGGATCACAGTCCTTTGCAAGCGCAGTTGCACTGACACCTGATCTCCCAAGGACCACACCCCAGAGTCCCCTGTCTTATGGGCTGTGATGACACATCGGGTGAGTCTGTACTGCACATTTGGTTTAGAGGTTTTGTGAGAGTGAGGGGGTGAAGGTGTTTCCTTTTGGTAGCCATGTGGCAAGTAAAAAATTGACTGGCGGCCAATGTTAGGTTTATGGAGACAGTTAGATGGCTGGTACTTTTCTCAAAAAAGGTGGCAACCCTGTAGACAATGAAGCCATTTACGGTGTCAGTGCAATGTTATAATGATTCATTTTAAACCAACCAGTGAGCTGGAGCCTAAAATAAATCTCATGTGTATGATGTGCTAAAGATAGTAAGATCGGGAGCCCACATACAGATGCTTGACCTGAGTCCCATTAACATTAAGACGTCCCTGCAGAGCTCAAAATCAAACTACTATACAGTAAACTTACTATAGAGTAAATGTGTTTATTCATTAAATTTGGAAATAAATGTATTATTATACTTATTCTAAATGGCTTCCCAAATTACATAAATAACTCTCATTTGGCCATAAAGTCACTTAAATGCTCCCAACTGTCCCACTATGCAATCCTGCTGTCCCATCGAGCGCTACCACTGTACCGCTTTTCGGGGCAGAGTTAGAGCTCAGCAGGATTCAGACTGCAATCCCACAGTAAAAATGGACACTGGCTACTGTGCATGTGCAGCATTATGTGCATGCACTGTAGTGCTGCCAGTGTGAGTGCATGCATGGTAGAGCTGACACTCGACCGCCCAAGCTCTGCTTCCCCACCATGGTGTAATATTGCCTGGGGCAATAGCTGGGAGGTATGCTGTTTGGCCATTTGAAATGTTTGTAGGTATGTTGCAATGATATGTTGAAGTAGCCATATTCCATGTATCAGATAACATATATTAGTTCATCAAAGCTAGTTCAGGTGAAGCTATAAAACAACATAGATAAAAAAATAGTGCAGCACAAAAAAAACGGTGGAAAGAATCACAATAAATAAGAGAATTAATACTTATCTATAACACATAGCTATAGGAGAAATTCAACAGGTGTAGATGAAAAAAGGAAATATACCGTATTTGCTCGATTATAAGACGACCCCCCAAACTTTGGATATTCCTTTAGAAAAAAAAACTAAAAGCCTGAATATAGGACTACCCTTTAGTAAAAAAGTTCAACTTGTATATTTTCACATGTAACTTGCTTTTTAACAAAAATTATGATATCAAAAAATGCATTTCTTGTTTTTATTTCCTTTTATGTGCCAATGCTGCCTCTCTCTTTCCCCTCCCCCCAGCTTTGCCTCTCTCCCCCCCCCCCCCCAGCGTTGTCTCTCTCTCCCCCCCTTAGTGTTGTCTGTCTCACCCCCCAGCGTTATCTCTCTCCCCCTCCCTCAACTTTTTCTCTCTCTCCCCTCCTCCCTTTCTCTCTCTCCCCCCTCCCTTTGTGTCTCTCTCTCTCCCTTTGTGTCTCTCTTTGTCTCCGCCCTCCCCTTGTCTCTTCCCCCCTCCCCTTGTGTCTCTCTTTGTCTCCCCCCTCCCTCCCCCTATCTCCTCCCCCCCCCCTCCCCTTGTCTCTGTCTCTTCCCCCCTCCCTCCCCTTGTTTCTCTGCCCCCCCCCCTCCCTCCCCTCGATTTGAGGTCAGACTATAAGACGACCTCAAATGTAAGACGAGTGGTCTTTTTCAGAGCATTTGCTCTGAAAAAAACCTTGTCTTTTATTTGAGCATATACGGTATATATAAATATATAAATGTGTGTGTAAATCTGTAAAGAAACAAAAAGGAGACTTTCAGCCTGCCCAGGTGATGCACTCATATGTACCAGAGCCTAAAGAGTCTGTATTGCTGCAAATACTTTTGCATTAGGAGACTGATCAGCACTGAAGTTGAATGTGCTGTTATACAAATACTTCAGTAAAAAATATAAGTTCACAGCAAAAGTGGAAGATTATTTTAGAAGAACTGTGCATGCAGGATAATAAGCTTATTGATTATTACAGGTTTGCATGATTCTCGATAATGACAGTTGGCGTTGTCATGAGAAAAACAAATATAATTACCTTTTTGTAGAGGCTTGTTGGGAGCTTATTGGATCTTCTTAGTATATATATTTATATTTAGTATCAGAGGTATTGAGGAAGCAGTTGGGCCCACTGCACTCATTCCGAGTGAAAAAGGACCTCTACCAACAAAATGAATACAATTACATTAAAGGGTCAACTCAATATACACAGATCTGTCCCGAAATGGATTTGGGTCGGGTAATTTAGCTGAATTTCACAAATCTCTAAAATGTAGCTACTGAGTATCCCTGAATTCGAGTCCGAATAGGCTTTTCAGGCCGTACAGAAACCATAGATTTTCGGCTACCCAATATCACCTGAACATGCTCCGAATCTGGGTAACATACACGAAATTCACACATGTCAATTCTCCAGATTTTAGCTTTAAATTAAAGTAGACATATTTAAAGCTGACATATTTTAAACATAAACATATTTATATACCATTCTAATATATTAATGTTATATTTTACAATGTTATATTTACATTAATTTAAGCATTTTAACATTTTTATAAATATTTTATATTATGTGCATTCAATTTATATTTATGTATATTTTGGAAGGACTTTTTGGGGGATATTTCAGCTATAGACAAAGTCCTCCCACTGATTTCTACTGGATGACTTCAGCTACATTTGTAATAACCAAGGTCCTCCTGAGATAGGCCAAAACATAAGCCCTATTCATCCCCATAGAAGTCTATTGGGAGGACCGAGACTACTGTTGATTTCGGGCATTTCAGCTGCTTTTAGCGTTGCCACCCAGCCGGTATTTTACCGGCAGGCCGGTAAATAAAAGACCTATTGCCAATGTTAAGTCTATGGAGGCAATAGCAAGGCTGGTGTTTTTTTGTGAAAAAGGTGGCAACCCTAGCTGCATTCGGTGCTGGGAGATATCGGCATAGAATCTGCTATGATGTCCAAACTGCAAATGTATTTGAAGGCGTATAGGGGCTACCTGAGTAGCTTGAAATTCAGATATTCAAATCCATCCACAATGCGGAGACACCATTTCAGAGTCGATTACTGCCAAATGGTTCGACAATTCTAAAAAAAATATATATAAATAAATATATATATAATATGTAACGATGGATAGGCTGCTGTAATGCTGTGTTTTCTCAGGTACATTGTCTTTTTTTCTATCGTAGGCACTGGAAGCTGTAAATACTCATCTTCGTGAACTCTACCCAGACAGTGAAGACCTGTTTGATATTGTTCTCATGACCAATAATCATGCACAGGTTGGAGTGAGACTCATTAACACCATAAACCATTACAGTAAGTTCTCAAACTGTTGCTGATCTACAACTTTCATGATTCTGGGCAATTACCAAGGGACTTGTAATTCAACAACATCTGGAAAGTTGTCTGTTAGCTACACCTGGTGATCACTGATGCATATCATTTAATACTGTTAGCATATGAGGTTAGGGTGTTCTGGCTGTTCTGTTAGCACACACAGAACATTCCACCAGTTATGTTGGCACACTGTGCTCAGCAGGACTAACATTAGACATTTTGAGATCCAAAACATTTAAAATACACTCTTCTGTGCATTTTAAATTACCCTATTATCACATCTTGTTCTATTCAGGCTTTATTTGCTATTTTGATACTTTTAATCTATTTAAATCAGTTGTTTTATGATCCTTCCTTTTACCATCTGTAAATTCCTGTTTTTGGGGGGCAACTTCCTATTTTAGGTTAAAATATTATTTTGTATATATGAAGATTTTTATTAAGTGGCTACGTCACCGAATACATATGTAAATGCATAGTAAACAAAATATCAGTAATACATTGTATTACTAGAATTGCATGCAAGTACATCCCTTAATTTAAAAATATGTTTTAAATGTTTCTGTTTTGTCTCCCATTTATGACATCACCTGTGGCTTTATATGCAAAAGAACTACTTTCATTTAGAAGTGGATCATTTGTAAATAATGCCACAAGGTGATGTCATAAACCAGAGACACACCAAACATAATTATAACATATTTTTTCTTAATTTAGAAATCTCTTTGCTTTCTTTGATTCTGTTAACAGGTTATATAGATCATTTTTGTATATTAGAGATGTTAGAATGTTCTCTTTCGGAATATTACAATTAATATTACGCACTTGTATCCCAGACCTTTTTATTGAACGTTTCTGTATGACTGGAGGCAACAGTCCAATTGGCTATCTGAAAGCATATCACACCAATCTATATCTTTCATCTGATGGCCAGAAAGTGCAAGAAGCCATAGAAGAGGGTGAGTAAATACAGGGTGGGCGGATTCCCACTGTAAATAATTTTATTTTGGTGATTATATTTTATTCACACAGCCCCAACATGTTGTGCATAAGTCGTGAACCAAATTCCTGAAGGACTCACCTTATACCAAGTTTACTGAAAGTTTAGCATCCACATCACCGTCCCAAATTGTAAGTGCCTAGATGAAGCTGTCCTTTGGAGGAAGTATTTACCTATTTAGACCAAACAGAAAGCTAAGGCATCTCCTGAAAAGTGTGGTGAACATGAAGCTGTACCCCATATTTTGTTGAAGAATGCAATGGATGAAGTCCCACATATCACTGGGATAGTGCTATCATTTTATACAGACATAGGGGGAAAAGATGTAATGCCACCTACTTGTCACAGTGTAGATTATATCACCAGGGTCCCCCACAACATTACCATGCATCCTTAGTATACAACAGATACATTCACAGCACAACATCTACATCAGGTAGTATTACTTTTACATGAAATATAGTAAGACCGTGTGCAGATGTGCTTCAGTCAGAGAGCTGTGTGTACACCATACAACATACATTAGTATAAACCTACCACTTCTGCTGTAAGGCTATTCCATGCATCCACTACCCTCTCAGTAAAATAATACTTTCATTAGTCCCTGGCCTTATCTTATATCTAGGATAGCCGTATGCCTATCCCTTGCATGCTTAAACTCCTTTACTGTATTAACATCTACCACTTCTGCTGGAAGGTTATTCCATGCATCCACTACCCTCTCTGTAAAGTAATACTTTCATTAGTCCCTGGCCTTATCTTATATCTAGGATAGCCTTATACCTATCCCATTAATGCTTAAACTCCTTTACTGTATTAACCTCTGCCACATGCTGGAAGACTTTTCCATACATCCACTACCCTCTGAGCAAACAAATATTATGTTTTTGACCACAAAAAAACCTGTAAAATATTAAATATTTCCAGCCTTTTCAAAAGCTTGAGGTGGGCCCTAAATATATGTATATAACTAGTTGCATTTACACTTATATGAAAGTTTTAATATTATATTCAACTATTTTCATATGTAATAAAATGTTATCGATACATTTTTCATTTCTTATTTGTATTCTGTTCCTCTGCACCCACGTTTCATATAAAGGACTTAACACAGCACTATACAATACCCAAAGCACTTGGCTTGTACTCATATTGCACCCACACGGTTTGGCATGCCACAGTGTCAATTTGCCCACCAGAACATACCACAGTGTCCCTTTGTCCAACTGAACTGCCCCTGCAGAACATGCCACGGTGTCACTTTCCCCCATAGTACATGTTTTTTTGCCCCACAGAACATGCTACACTATCACTTTGGCCCCAGCCAGATTGCCCATTAATATGTCACAGACAATATGCCCATCATTTGCCAGTATTTTTTTGCCCATCATTTGCCAGTATTATTTAATCCATCAATCATTTGCCAGTATTTTATCCATCAATCATTTGCCAGTGTTATTTTATCCATCAATCATTTGCCAGTATTTTATCCATCAATCATTTTCCAGTGTTATTTTATCCAAATCATTTGCCAGTATTTTATCCATTAATCATTTGCCACTGTTATTTTATCTATCAATCATTTGCCACTGTTATTTTATCCATCAATCATTTGCCAGTATTTTATCCATTAATCATTTGCCACTGTTATTTTATCCATCAGTAATTTGCCACTGTTATTTTATCCATCAATCATTTGCCAGTATTATTTTATCCATCATTTATCAGTGTTACTTTGCCCATAATGTCACCCGCCTCCCCCTTCCCCAGTACCCACCTCTTGGCTGCTCCGTGTCCCCGTTGCGTCCTCCGTGCTACAGGCTTCCCTCCTAGGAGTGAAGTACATTAGCCGGATTTGACTAGCTGTCATATCTGTCCAAAGAAGACAGAAAAAAAAAAGTAAAAATAAAAGCTTTGATGTGAGCATAGCTCAAACAGCCGCACGTACGCTCACGTGACCTCGCGTGTGACCGGCTGCGATTGCGAGACAGCCCATTTTCCCGGGACTGTTCCGCAATCGCAATATTCGCGGGACGTTTGCACAGTTGCCGGGACTGTCCCGGCGAATCCGAGACCATTGGAAACTATTTATAAGTGTATATATATATTTCCTGGCTAACCATGGCAGCAGTTACGTATGGGTTAGCTCCACCCTCAAGGTAGGTAGGACAGAAACAAAGTTATAAGAGAGCCCCCGCCCTCTGTCTCCTCAGTCTTTTTTCTGTCCTCATTGGTATTAGGACGGGGCCCGTTTCGGGCCTATATTTTGGTTGTTTTGGAGCTTTTCATTTATTATTTTTTGACTCACCTTCCGGAAAGTTCAGCCTCTTTCTTTCCGAAGCCCGGTTCCTTGTCATTTTACGGTTCCCTGGGATGTTTATTCCTCCGTACACTTACTGTTCGTTGGTACTGGAGATGATTTTGGTTATGAAGTTATGGGCCATGTTCCTCCGTAAGCTTACTGCAAGTGGTACTGGAGATGTATTGATGGCTAGCAGAGGTCTCAATTCCTGCTGTACTTTGGACTTTATCTGGTATGTATGGGGCATTGGTGGTTCACCCCCCCCCCCCCCCTTATTTCCTATTTATTTGTTCTATTTTGGGTGTGGGAACGCTTTTTGCGTCCCACACCTTTGATTCCCCCCTTCTCCTTTTCATTTTCGAGGCTGTGGAACGCAACCTCCCTTCCTATCTCCTTTTTCGGCGGTGGAACGCATATGCGTTCCACGCCTTTTTTATTGAGGGCTGGAGCGCTTCCGCCTTCCAGCCCTCACTCTTTGTCCCTGCCGGCTGAGTACAGTGGTTAACAGGCGCTGGAACGCATTTGCGTTCCAGGCCTCGTTTTCGCTACCGTTTTTTCGGCGTTGGAACGCATATGCGTTCCACGTCTCATTTTCAGTTTCGTTTTTCCGGTGTTGGAACGCATATGCCTTCCACGCCTCGTTTTCCGTTTTTTCCTTCAGGTGGAACGCTTATGCGTTCCACCACTTATATTTCTAGTATTTAGGGGGCTGCTGGTGCATGGGTTAGGTGGGCCCTGTCATTCCTACACCAGGACTCACCTTGACCCTTTGTTCCCTGTGCTTTCTATTCTTCCAGCCTCAGGTAATTCTTTGTTTTTTGTTTTTTTGCATTTTTTTAGTGCATTTGTTTTCATGCATTTTTTCTTTCTTAGCCTGCCCTTTGTATTATTCCTTACTATCATGTCCACCTCATCTAAGAGGTCTCATTCTCGTCATTCTAGGTGAGTTTTTTTTTTTATGTTGATTTTTAAGAGTGTCATTTGCATACTTACCCTGGTGTTTTTTCCAGCCCTAGACTGGAATCTGATCATCCCAGGAAGAGAACGGAAAAGCATCCTCGCTGTTCGGCTTGTGATGCCACCCCTTTAGAAGGCAAACGTCTTTGCGGGGACTGCTTGACTCAGGCTGCTGGCCCCCCTGAGCCCTCTCCGGATCTTATGCACCTGGTTAATCAGGCAGTTGAGAAGAGTCTGAAAGAACATTTGGGGAATCTGGTCCCGGTCCACATCTCACCCCTGACTGAGGAGTGTTTGTTTACAGATCGGCCAGGCTCTGAGGATCCTTTGGATTTGGGGAATTGCTTTTCCGAAGAAGACGGTGATTCGGGCGTTCTCCTGGACCCTGCCCTTATTGACCACCTCATTGGAGCTGTTAAAACTACTTTGGGTATCACCGAGCCTCTTCCCACGGTGGGGGCAGCCGACAAATACTTCACCAGTCTGCATAGGAAGAGACCATCCTTCCTGGTTCATAGCTCCATTAAGGAGTTGATTTCTACTGAATGGAAGAACCCTGATTGTAAAATTTCTTCCGGCAAGAGGATCTCTAGATTATATCCCGTGGCTGCTGAGGATGCCTCCTCTTGGTCCTCTCCTCCTGTGGTAGATGCTCCGGTCATTCGGGTTGTCCGGCGTTCATCCCTCCCTCTAGATGGTCCGGCACTTCTGAACGATCCCATGGAACGACGGATTGAGGCCTCATTGTCAAGAGCTTATGTTGCGGCAGGGGCGATCTGCCAACCTACGGTTGCCATGACATCAGTCTCTCGTGCCCTGAAGTGTTGGATCCTCGACCTCAAGGATGATATCGAAGGTGGGGTCCCCAGAGAACAGCTTCTGGATTCCTTATCCAACATTAAACTGGCAGCTGTATTTTTTATTGAATCTTCTTCGGATACTTTGAACCTGGCGGCCAGATGCATGGGCTTGTCGGTCTCAGCCAGACGTGCCCTGTGGTTGAAACACTGGCATGCCGACAATTCCTCTAAGAACTCGTTGGTGCCCATTCCATTTGATGGAAAGTTGTTATTTGGAAGGGTTTTGGAGGATGCCATCCGTAAGGCCGCTGAAGGTGAGAAAGTTTTTTTGCCACAGGAACGCAGGCGCCTTCCCAAGACCGTTTGGAACGACCGTCGGACTTTTCGTTCCTCCTTTCGGGATTCCAGACAATACCGTCCTGGCAGAGAAGTGGCTCGTACGTCAGCATGGAGGGGCGGTTTCCGCGGACCGGCAAAGGGTTCCCGTTACCGCCCGGCCTCTTCCTTTCGTGGGAAGTTCCAGTCATGAAGGTCCTCCTGCCCAGGCCCCTCCGGTCGGTGCACGACTTCTGGCGTTTTCAGAGGTCTGGGCAGGTTTTTCCTCGGATTCCTGGGTCCGGGACATTGTTCACGACGGTTACGGCTTGGAGTTTCGGTCCCCTCCAACACCTGTTTTTATCAGAACCAAGGTTCCTGTGGACCCGCAACGGAAGAACGTCCTAGAACTATTTCTGCGGTCCCTCCTCCGAGACGAGGTTATTGTTCCTGTTCCTGGCCTCGCACGCTTCCAAGGAAACTACTCCCCCCTGTTTTTTGTCACCAAAGCGTCAGGAGACCTGAGACCGGTCCTCGACCTGTCTGTTCTGAATCGTTCTATGAGGGTCAGAAAATTCAGGATGGAGTCCCTCCGGTCTATTGTTCCTTTTGTCTCCCCTGGCGATTAGATGGTCTCCAGCGATCTCCAGGATGCCTATTTTCACATTCCCATCAGGGTTCGGCACCAGCGCTTTCTACGCTTCGCCATTGGGGAGAATCACTTCCGATTTCGGGCCCTCCCGTTCGGCCTCAGTACGGCTCCTCGTACCTTTTCCAAGGTTCTGGTGGTGTGTATCGCAGAACTTTGCAAGAGGGGTCTGACAGTTTTTCACTATCTGGACGACATTCTCATCGTGGCTCCTTCTCGATACCTTGTCACCACTCAGAGGGACGAGGCCTTGTGTTTTCTCAAAGCGCCGGTTGGATCATCAACTTCACGAAGAGCCAACTCCTTCCGTCCCAGACCCTGGTCTTTTTGGGGGCGTGCTTCAACACTCTCACGGCTACTGTTTCCCTGTCATTAGACTGTCAGTCTCGTCTGATTTCGGCCATCCAGAATGTCGTCCTTCCCTGTTGGCTGCCCACCAGAAAAATGATGTCCCTTCTAGGAGTCCTGGTCTCCACTATCGGCCTCGTTCGTTGGGCTCAATGGCACACCTGTTTTCTTCAGTCTCTCCTGCTTCCTCACCTCCCAGTTCCCCGGTCATTCTTGGACAGGGAAATGTATTTACCGAAGGTGACCTCTCGTCATCTGGCCTGGTGGTTGGAGGTCCGTCACCTCAGGAGGGGTTTTCCACTGACGGACGTCACTTACGAAGTTGTCACTACGGATGCAAGTGCACACGGTTGGGGTGCTCATTTGGACGATCACTACGCCCAAGGAGAATGGTTCCCTGTGGAGAGTGGTCTTCACGCAAATATCCTGGAACTGAGGGCGATTTACAGGGCCTTGCGGGCTTTTCATCTAACCATTCAAGGTCGTTGGGTGAGGATCCAGACAGACAACAGGTGTGCGGTTGCCTACATCAACCATCAAGGAGGTACCAGGAGCCTGTCTCTCAACCGAGAGTTCGAGCCGATTGCTGTCTGGGCTCAGGAATCCGTCGAACACCTATCAGCGGTTTACCTTCCGGGTCCGGAAAACACGATTGCAGACTTCCTGAGCCGCACCACTCTCAATACAACAGACTGGAGACTTTCATCCCAGGTATTCGATAATCTGTGTCTACTGTGGGGTCGTCCGTCCTTAGACCTGATGGCCTCTCCCACGAACACTCAGCTTCCTCGCTTTTTCTCAAGGACTCCTCACCCCATGTCGGAGGGCTCTCTCTCCCATATATGTCTTTCCTCCTCTCCCTCTCATTCCGAGACTCCTGGGAAAATTGCGTTTGGAGAAAGCAGAAGTGATGGCCATCCTTCCATGGTGGCCCAGGAGGCCTTGGTTGCCACTGGCGAACAGGCTGTCCGTCCAGGACCCTTGGCTTCTCCCACCTCACTTGGACCTCCTGTCTCAGGGTCCGGTGTTCCATCCTTGCCCCCGCTCTCTTCAGCTAGCGGCCTGGCGATTGAGCGGCAGTCACTGCGGTCCCATGGTCTGTCAGACGGCGTTGTCTCTACCCTGCTGAAGGCTCGGAAGCCTAACACCTCGGCCACATATCATCGTATTTGGTCTGCCTACCTGGTTTGGTCTGAGGGTAGAATTCTGGATCCACTATCACCTTCCCTACCGGATGTCCTGGCTTTTCTCCAAGCTGGCCTGGACCGGGGTTTGGGTCTGAACTCCTCGGTTCACGTCTCGGCCCTGTCTGCTCTCACGTCAGTTCGTTGGTACCCCTGGTGATTCGTTTCTTCAAGGCGGTTCTCAAACTCCGTCCCCCGACCCGTTCCTTCACGACCCCTCGGAGCCTTCCCCTGGTGCTTCGTGCTTTGTCTGAACCTCCCTTTGAGCCCATGCAGGATGCCTCCCTGTGGCTGGTGACCCTGAAGACTATTTTGCTATTGGCCGTGACTTCTGCTAAGCGTTGCTCGGAACTTCAGGCTTTTTCTACAGAACCTCCATACACGGTCTTCTCTTCGGATCGTGCCCTCCTTCACCCTGTCCCGGAATTCCTGCCTAAGGTGGTGTCGGCCTTTCACCTGAATCAAGAGACTGTCCTCCCGGTGTTTTTTCCGAACCCCTCGACTCCTGAGGAATCCCGCTGGCATACCTTGGATGTGGTTCGCTGCCTACACCTCTATATTACCGCCTCTTCCTCCCTGAGGAAGTCTTCCAGGCTCTTCGTCCTTCCTCTGGGCTCTCGACGAGGTGAAGCGGCCTCTGTCTCCACTCTACGCCGCTGGATTGTGGCTGCTATATCCAGGTGCTACGTCTCCACTGGTATTCCGGTTCCTCCAGGGCTCAAGGCTCACTCCACTCGGGCTGTTTCCTCTTCATGGGCGGCTGAGGCTGGTTCTTCAGTGGCGACTGTTTGCGGAGCTGGGAACTGGTCATCCGGTGCCACCTTTTTCCGACGCTACCGTCTGGATGTCCGCCGGACTAAGGAATCCTCCTTCTCTCACGCTGTTTTGGCCTCTGTCTCCTCTCATTAAACCTTTTTCATTTTTGCAGTATTTCTTCTGTGTCTGTGTTTATTGGTTGTATGTCCTCCCATCCCTATTAATTTCTGGCTTGGGTATGTCCCATACGTAACTGCTGCCATGGTTAGCCAGGAAAATTGAAAATTGTTTCATACTTACCGTAATTTTCTTTTCCAGGTTATTATCCATGGCAGCAGTCAGTTCCCTCCCTTTGTTATTTCTTGATTATGAGGAGCTGGTTACTAGACTGAGGAGACAGGGGGCAGGGGCTCTCTTATAACTTTGTTTCTGTCCTACCTACCTTGAGGGTGGTGCTTACCCATACGTAACTGCTGCCATGGATAATAACCAGGAAAAGAAAATTACGGTAAGTATGAAACAATTTTCAATTATATATATATATATATATATATATATATATATAGTTTTAAAAGTTTCCTCTCTGTATTTCTTGTTTGATTTTTTTGCACATACATTCCTCCTACTGTAGTATTATTTCTGTATCAAGATTGGTGAAATATGGATATTTAAGAATGTATTTTAAATGGTTTTTAAAATTTGATTTTTTTTGTTTTATATTTCCACTAAATGGCGTGACTTTACTTTTAAGTTAGTTCATAGTGTGTTGTTTGTTCCTTTCTAAATATAACTCTCAAGTGCCCTGCTCTGATAAAACAGTTCAGACACAATGTTTTTAAGGATGCCTCTCAGTTAGTCCCATGCTCTCCAGACTTCCTAACATTATTATCTCTACATGTACATATTTCTTAACTGGGTGAAATAAGGTTGTGAGAAAGATAACATAGTCCAGAGCTAAATGCATTTTACCAGTAAATGTTTTTTCATACGTAAAGGATCTTGTTTGTTATTCTTGGGAATAGGCACACAGAACAGAAACAAAATCAGTAAATACTATGCCTGAGTTTCATATAAGAGTAAAAGATGCAGGGTTTATTAATAAAACCTGTTGAAATCACAGCCGATACTATTAAAGATGCATTATACTTCAAAACTAGATCAGGCAAATTTTAATCAGTTCACTTATGACTCATTTCAGGGCCGCCACCAGGAATTTCAGGGCCCCTTACTGAACAAATTTTCTGGGCCCCGACATTATCTCCCACTTGCCCCACCAACCCTCCCAAGCATGTTATCCAGGTCTAGTTTAATATGGAGGGTGGTTGGGAGCAGTTGGTCAATATGCCAGTATTTTGTCACTCAATATGCCAGTATTTAGCCATTTAATATGCCAGTATTTTGCCACTCAATATGCCAGTATTTTGCCACTCAATATGCCAGTATTTAGCCATTCAATATGCCAGGATTTAGCCACTCAGTATGCCAGTATTTAGCCATTCAGTATGCTAGTATTCAGCCATTTAATATGCCAGGATTTAGCCACTCAATATGCCAGTATTTACCCTTTCAATATGCCAGGATTTAGCCACTCAGTATGCCAGGATTTATCCATTCAATATGCCAGGATTTAGCCACTCAATATGCCACTATTTTGCCACTCAATGTGCCAGTATTTAGCCACTCAATATACCAGGATTTAGTCATTTAATATGCAAGGATTTATCCATTCGATATGCTAGTTTTTTGCCACTCAAAATGCCAGGGTTTAGCCATTCAATATGGAGACAAAAAAATAAAGGTGTTGGATCCCTCTCAGCTAGAACGGGCAAAGGCTGAAATAGCCAGCCCTATAGGTTGTAACCTACTCGGGAGAGGAATCACTGTTTTTTACTCGCTTGCACCATTACAGAGGAAACCTCTCCAATAGCACATTAGACTGGTCCCACCCATAAGGGCAGTCCAGATCAGCGAGCTAGGGACCCACGTCTGGGCATCCCTTGAAAACTCATGGAGACAAAAAAACAAAGGTGTGGGATCCCTCTCAGCGAGAACGGGCAAAGGCTGAAATAGCCGGCCCTATAGGCTGTAACCTACTCGGGAGAGGAATCACCGTTTTTTGCTCGCTTGCATGGGTCCCTAGCTCGCTGCACCTAAAGGGATACCAGTCGTACCACACTGACGAGGCCATTGAAGGCCGAAACGTACGTCTGTGGTTGCTGTATTCTTCGTGCAGAGGAGATCTGCCAGACTATTTGGATCTGGAGTGCCCTTATGGGTGGGACCAGTCTAATGTGCTATTGGAGAGGTTTCCTCTGTAATGGTACAAGCGAGCAAAAAACGGTGATTCCTCTCCCAAGTAGGTTACAACCTATAGGGCCGGCTATTTCAGTCTTTGCCCATTCTTGCTGAGAGGGATCCCACACCTTTGTTTTTTTGTAGCCATTCAATATGCCAGGATTTAGCCACTCAATATGCCAGGATTTAGCCATTTAATATGCCAGGATTTAGCCATTTAATATGCCAGTATTTTGCCACTCAATATGCCAGGATGTAGCCACTCAATATGCCAGGATTTTGCCACTCAATATGCCATTATTTAGCCACTCAATATGTCAGCATTTTGCTCATTTTATGCCACCCTCCTCCTCCCCTTCCCAGTAACTCCCTTCCCCAGTAACTACCTCCTTGTTGCTCGTCTCCTCCGAGCACATTTTTTAACCGCGCGGCTTCAATAAAGTTTTTTTTAAAAATGCGACCAGAGTTTCCCTCCTCCGTGCAGGAGGGAAGAATTTTTTTTTTCTTCTGACGTGACCAGTATCGCCCGTCACCCCCTAATGGCGGGCCTGACTCATTATAATGCTTTTTGAACTTTGCTCCTAGTTACATCTGAGGAAAGGGATTTAGGAGTAATAATTTCAGAGGACTTAAAGCTAGGTAGGGAATGTAATAAAGCAACAGGAAATGCTAGCAGAATGCTTGGTTGCATATAGGGTTGCCACCTTTTCTTCCAAAAAATACCGGCCTTGGTACTGTCTCCATAGACTTTACATTTGTTAATTTTTTATCTGCCTGCCGGTAAAATACCGGCCAGGTGGCAACCCTAGTTGCACAGGGAGAGGTATTAGCCGTAGAAAGAGGGAAGTGCTCATGCCATTGTGCAGAGCCATGGTGAGATCTGGGGTAGTACTTTATTTATTATGGGGTCTGGGGGAAATTGATCCCTTGGGGGCAATTTTGTTTTTTATGCGGTCTGGGGGCATTTGCCCATCCTCCTGACCCCTTGGGGTATTTAATTATATGGGGGCCAAGGTGAGTAGCCCTGGCTCTCAATCTATTTAATGGGGGCTGGGATCATCAGTTTATAATGGGGGGGGGGATCAGTGCAAGTTGCCCTGGTCCCCTGTGTATTTTTTAGAGGCCCCATCGGGGGCTAATCCTTTTTTGTTCCGAAATGAGTCTCTATGATCCCATAGAAGTCTATGGTGATGATAGAAGTATTCCTGAGTTTGGAGCACTTTGTGATGCTTTTGGTTTCAGAAGCAACTGGCAAGTAATCCACCATGATGACCAAATTGTGCCGCTATTTTGGGTCACGTTGGGGCCCCAAATCATTCTGAACTTCGTCCCGAAGTTTGGTCTATACTGAGTAGACCTTAAAGTCTTAAATTAGAGGTGCACAGGTTTAAAAGTTATAACAGGAAGTATTACTTTACTGAGAGGGTAGTGGATCCATGGAATAGCTTTCCAGCAGAAGTGGTAGAGGTAAACACATTAAAGGTGTTTAAGCATGCGTGGGATAGGTATAAGGCTATCCTAGATATAAGATAAGGCCAGGCACTAATGAAAGGATTACTTTCTGAGAGGGTAGTGGATGTATGGAATAGCCTTCCAGCAGAAGTGGTAGAAGTTAATACACTGAAGGTGTTTAAGTATGCATGGGATAGGTATAAGGTTATCCTAGATATAAAATAAGGCCAGGGACTAATGAAAGTATTCAGATATATTTTTACATTTATTTTAAATTAGGTAGAAATATGTTAGATTAGATGGGCTAAATTTTTCTTATCTGCCAACACATTTCTTTCTATGTAAATGTAGTCTAAGATAAACTAGGTTTGATTTATCTAGAATGTGGGGTAATTCTTTAATACAATCCCTGTCATGGATTGGCAACTTTTTGTTGAAGTTGCCTATTTTGGACTTGATAGCAGTTTGGAGATCAAACTAGACTTCAAAGTTCACTTTTTTTAAAAGTAGACATATAGAGATTTTTCCCTTAAAAGGAAATCCATGAAACAGTCCTTTGTGTTTTCCATTATGATTCACTTACCCTTGTCTATGTTTCTGTAATAACTTTTGTGGCGAGAGGCCTTTCCTCCTGGGACCTTTTTCTGTTTTTTTTCTCAGCGTTTTGTGCAAGCGGTGCACATGTTTAATTGTGCATATCGATTGCTGTGAATTACAGAGATAGTTGTCATATTTCAAGTTGTATAATATTCACAATTGTATAATTTTGTTATTTTAAATGTTTGGAAGTCAATCAAGATATTTAGTACTAATGTCCATGTGGTTAGAATACTCTCAAACCACAAATACACTAAGATGAATTCTAGCTGAAATCAATTGCTGATCCATAACCACAAAATAATACTAGTCAGAGAGATTTCAAAAATAGAGATATTTAACAGCTAACAAACAAGATATACCGTTTTTCCTTGATTCTAAGACAGACTTTTTCAACCGATTTTAACAGCTCTGGGTGTGAATTTTTTGGCTTGGTGACATGGGCCATTTTAACATTTCTGTGGTGTTTGTGTTTTGCTGTAATTTCTTTCTTTCTCATTTAGTGTACCCACACAAACTATATATTGTTTTTATCAGCATAAGAAGGGCTTTCTTTTGATACCATAATTTTGATAATAGCATATAATTTAATTTAAAATAATTCGATCCCCACTGCCTGGCAGTGACAGATTGTGTGACAGCCGTGTGACAGCCTCCAGAGCACAGGAAGCAGCTACTTCCTGTGTTCTTGCCCTTAGAAGGGCAGCGCCATCTTGACCAAGATCGTGCATTCCTATGCTCGTTTCACCGCCGCACTGTGCCTTTAAAACTGGCACTTCAATCACTCTCCAGAGCAATCAAAATGCAGTTTTTTGGTTTTTTTTTAGTATTGCACGATTTCCACACAGAAGCATCGTAGCAATACAGTTAGAGCACTGAAAAATAATGCTTGCAGTGCTCGTTTTGCTGCAATACGGACTAGGTCCCTCCTGTGTCCTTAACGCTTCGCCACACAGGACGGACCTAGTCTGTCCTGTGTCGGCAAAGGGGTTAAGAAAGAGGTGTGACTTCAATGGCATCTTCCATTCAGCAGCTAAATTCAGTCACCAAATGTAATATGCGATTATCATATCAGCAGCCGAGATTTGTGTTTCGGCAGCCAAAATTTGCCCCTTCCACTGATGTAAGGAGGGAGGCGTTTTGGCGTTGGATGACATGCAATGCTGTTGCGCAGGACATTCAGCTTCCAAGGTCATGCAGCAAGGTAAGCATAACTGTTTTAGGGATTTCCCTGATTCTAAGACTTTTAAATTTTAACACCAATGAAAAAGGGGTGTGTCTTAGAATTGATGGTGTCTTAGAATCGAGGAAATTGCGTAAGCTGCATACTGGCAAATAGTTTTCAGTGTATCCCAAAAGCAAATGTGTTATTAACCGTTTTATATTCTTTAAAGCTTTAAAAAACAGAGCTAGGGAATACCATTTGGCTCTGAAAAGTGTCAGTGATTTTCCTTTGGGCAGCACATACCAAACCTGGAAAATGTCTATATAGATATACACATGTTTGTTTGTTTTTGTGGTTTTTATTTAATGTTAAATCACTTCTGAGACCAGGTCATCATTATTCAATAGACATGTCTTTTTATTAATAGTTTTTTGTGAAACACCATTTTTATATGTATTTCTTTTATTAAACCTAAAATCTATGGTTACAGTTAGTATTAGGGTTAGCGTTAGGTTTAAACGTAAAAACGTTAAATGAGGTAAAAGGTCACTGTAGAAGAAAATGGTTTGGACAAACTAATACACTACTTTATATTATTTACATATAACTTGCAAAAAAACAACACAAAAATGTAAACATTGGTCATTTATAAACTTGACAAATACTAGAATCTATTTAGCAGGGGTTTTTTCTTAGCGTTTGTAGATGTGCAGAAGATTTGTCATGTAAAGTTGTATTTTATAATTTTTTGATTGTGAATTATATAATATGTCAAAATAATGGTATCTTAAGAAAGCCCTTATTATGACAATAAAAACGATATATAATGTGTGTGGGTACATTAAATGAAAAAGAGGGAAAAGGGGTTAGACAAACCAATGGTTAAAATGTTAGTTTCTCATATATTTAGTAAACCTGATGTGCATCTTTAGAGATACACATGGGATTACTCTCAGAAGCATCATGGCTACTGGTCAGAGGATAAAATGGCATGTAACTTAAAAAGTACATGCCAGTTTATCCTCATACTAAGGCCATTCAATTAGGTTTAGTGGCACTTTAAAATCACAATCTTTCAGCCAATACTTGCTGTCAACCTCTAATATTATTTTCCCATCCCTCCAATGCCTCTCAGGTATAGCAGCTGCCACCATATTCAGCTCAAGTCAGAATGTGTCCGTCCAGGAGGAGCAGCTAAGAGTGGCATTTGATGGAGACGCTGTGCTATTCTCAGATGAATCTGAGCAGATAGTGAAAGAGCATGGCCTGGATATGTTCTTTGAACATGAAAAAGCATATGAGAACAAACCTCTGGCACAGGTACTGTCATCAAACAACATGCATAAGACTAAAGGCTATTTTTCCCACCTAAATGAAAATTTGTGTTGGCTATCAAAAGGTAACAAAAAAAAACATCAATGAAATAGAATTTCAACATGTGTTCATTTTTTCCCTCTTACATTCGTTGCAAAGTTTAATTTTTAATACGTAGAACAAAAAAACACTCCAACTATATAGATACCACATAACCAATGTCCCCATTTTGAGTACTACAAATAGTAACAGAACTTAAAGGAAACATGTAAACAAAACCACAGATACAAACACAGGATTAAACTAGAACTCTAAAGCTGAGGGTTTTGTTACACTGAATGACCATTAGATGGTAGGCTTGCCACTAGCGTCAAGGTACCTCAAAATTATGCAAGTTCCTAATACTAAAACCTGCTTAAAATAATAATGAAGACTGAATTTTAAAAAAAGAAACATACATTAACATAAAAAGTATACCGGGGGCGTGGCCTGCTGGTGCATGGAGTAAGACGTGGTGAGACCGAGCTCCCGGGCCGCAACAGGTGTTTAAAGCTACTATAACTATCTAGCACGGAAGAAGAAAAGATCTTTACTATACTTGAATATGGGAAAGCCTAAAGAACAGCAGGCAACGACCAACAAAGGGAAGAAAAACAGACAAACAGAGTTTTTCACCCCAAGAGCAGGCAGGAGGCCTGAAGCACAAGATGGCGGAGGTATGCCGGACCCGCGAAAAGATGACCCGTCAGATTCAGAAGCGGACGAACAGAGTCAACATGGCATAGAGGGCGAAGACCCATCTCTAAAACTGCTGATCCTGGATTTAAAGAAATCGATCCAATCAGACATGCAGAAATTGTCCAAAGAAATTCGTAAGGACATTAAAGAGATCGGAGAGCGAACAGCTCAATTAGAGACCAAGGTTGAAGAGCTCGCAGGCGCTCACAATAACCTTACCGACGCTCATATCTCACTAGATCTCAAGTACCATCGGATGGAACTGAAGTTGGCGGACCTGGAGGATAGGTCACGCCGAAACAATGTGAAAATCAGGGGAATTTCGGAGGAGATTCAACCGGAGGACCTCGCTAACTACCTGCTAGATTTATTTCACATCATGGCACCAGATCTATCACCACTGGAATTGTCCATAGACAGGGCTCACAGACTGCCGAAGCCCAAGAGGATCTCAGGTAATTTCCCGAGAGAATTGATTGCCAGAATACACTTCTATGAAGCAAAGGAAACGATAATGCGAGCAACTAGAGGGAAGGAAGTGCTACCGGAGAAATATGCCCATCTACAGTTCTTCAGCGACCTGTCCCAGTGGACAATGAATAGACGGAGAGAATTTGGAAACATCACCAGTGCCTTGAGGGATGCCTCTGTGAAGTATGCGTGGGGATTCCCAACTAAATTGCTAATATTCAAAGATGGAATTACCAAAGTTGTCAACTCACCTGAAGACGGACTGCTCCTGTTGGATCGGTGGGGTATGAACTACCCTACAACACCACAAGCGCCATCCACATCTCAACTTAGGAAAGTGGCACTGGAATGGTCGGATGGAGGCAAGAGAGGACTTCAAGACAATGACTGATCTGGGAGTGTGATCCATCAGCTTGCCTCCACTCTCTATTCTTGACCACCACAAAAGTTTTTGTTCACCGCAGTTTTCACCGCCAACAAATTCCCCTGCACTGGTCGACTCCTGGCCTGGACATCTACCGGAGAGCACAGCAAGTGTATGAATATCTCAAGTTTTGTGTGTTTGATTATTTAGGCCCAATGTGTTTTGCTGTTAGCGAAGCTGAAATGCCTAGCTTAATGTTTTGCACAATGCTATTCTTTCTCTAAGATCCAGACTAGCAGATATACGTTATTGAAGTACATTAGCCAAGATCCATGAGGCATTAACCCTCATCTAGTTCGTGAATAGATGTGTGTGGTCTTCTTATGTTTGATTTTGGGAACGTCGGTCAGCACACAGTTTATGCTGCCAGACGCTCCTAAAACTGTCCTAACTACGGTTGTACCAAATGTTTTATAAAGAAAAAAAAAAAAATGTATGCGCGTGTATGTGTATGTGTGTACGTATATATGTATATATATGCATGTGTATGTATATGTACGTGCATGCACGTGTATACAAAGGAGAAGCCTATTGGAAAAGCCACAATGGGCGAAAAACTTAAGCTTTGTTAAACATAGAGTTATCTCTTAGGGCCAAAAATTATTAATGAAAAGACAAAAGTATGTCGGTACATATAGACAGTGAAGATCTTTTCTTTTTTTTTTTTTCTGAATGAGAACCTGTATGCGGGCCACGGGACCTAGGTCCAGTGCGTACGCCCCGTTTATGCCATTATATAGAGGAAGGCCTGGTGGCCTTTGTTTTGGCCTCACCAGGCACTTGGCATACTTATTCTATGTGTACAAGTTTGATGTGTTAAGTCCAAAGGCCTCCTTGGGAGGCCACCCTTGTTTTCCCCATTTTTTCCCTCCCCTTTCTGTTTGTGTATGTTATATAAATGTCCCCCCTTCAGTCGGACCTCATATACCTTTACCAATGCAAACCCACTAAGTTGATGTCACTGAACATAATGTCATTTAATGTCAAAGGCCTTAATACCCCATACAAAAGAAATAGGGCACTTCAGGAAAATTTTAAATATGCGGCCCACGTAGTATGCTATCAGGAAACACATTACAAGACCAATGCTCATAGACCGTTCCACCCTAAGCTATACACATCGCAATACCATGCTACAACAACTCAAAAAAAGGCAGGAGTCTCTATCCTGATTCACAACAGCGTTGCTTTCACAGAGACTGTATCCATCATTGACCCGAAGGGGAGGTTTATTATTTTGAAAGGTGTGATCAACAACCAGAAGTATACGATTCTCAACTTGTATGTCCCGAACCAGAAACAATCCTCATTCACCAAAACAATGTTAAGAAAGCTAGCTACAGTTCAAGAGGGCAAAGTAGTAGTGTGCGGAGACTTTAATTCGATCACGGACACAGCGTTAGATACCTCTGCCCTTCCCTCTGGCCCATATAAGCGACATCAACTGAATATGGCCTCTGCAATTCGGCAGACAGTCTCCTCCCACGACTTATACGATGCATGGAGAACAAAACACCCAGATACTAAAGCGTACACATTTCATTCATGTGTTCACAACACATACACCAGAATAGATAAAATTCTGGTTGACAAATATACTTTGCAAAATGTTGAAGAAATTTCAATAGGGCTCATAGAGTGGTCGGACCACGCTCCAGTAGTGCTAAGACTAGCGGAAGATTTCTCAAACAGAGGCAAAGGACTATGGAGATTAAACGAATCTCTTTTATCCACCGGGGATTTCACCGAAAAACTCTGTGCTGCCTTGGAGGAATATTTTGAGTTAAACTCAACAGCTGGCCCAGATATTACAACCGTATGGAATGCCCATAAAGCGGTGGTCAGGGGTTTGTGCATTCAATTTGGTTCTAAAATAAAGAAATTGAGAACTAAAGAACAGACACGTCTGGAAAACCTCCTAAGATCCACAACGGAAGAAAACCAAACATCTCCATCTCACAAGTGTAAGAGGGAAATAATGGATATCCAAGCCGAGCTAAAAAAACTCAAATTAAAACACACGGGGTATATGCTACGTAAACTAAAACAAAAATATTACAGCAAAGGAAACAAAGCAGACTCCCTACTGGCAGCTAAATTGAGAACACGCCATGCAAGCCAAAAGATAGCATATCTGCTCAATGACAAAGGGGAAAAAATAATGAACCCTGCAGAAATTGGTGATATGTTCGCAGAATACTACAGCGGCCTGTATAATCTCAAGGAAGACCCACTCCTGAGCCACCCAACAAGAGAATCAATCGATGAGTTCCTAGCACCGCTCGACCTACCCAGACTAACAGAGAGCCAATGCTCCACTCTAACCACCCCTATCACGCCCGAGGAAATAGAGAGAGCAATCAACTCACTGCAAATGCACAAAGCACCTGGCCCAGATGGGTTCCCAAATGTGTATTATAAATCTTTCAAATCAGTACTGATACCTCAACTAACTACTCTGTTTAATTTCTGCATGGAATCAGGGAATTTGCCAGCGGAAATGTTGGAAGCGACCATTGTCACTCTACCAAAGCCGGGTAAAACCATGGACAAATGTCAGAATTTCAGACCCATATCGCTGCTCAATTCAGATACTAAGCTGTACGCAAGGATTCTGGCCAACAGAATATCCCCTGTTCTACACACCATTATCCACCCTGATCAAGTGGGATTTATCCCAGGGAGACAAGCCTCAGCCAACACAAGGAAACTGTTGGACATTGTCTGTGTGGCTCAAAGAAACCAGGAAAAATGTCTTTTAATGTCTCTTGACGCGGAAAAGGCGTTCGATAGGATCCACTGGCTATACCTGGTAAAAGTCTTGCATAAATTCAATTTTCCATCGAGCTGTGTGAAAGCGATTCAAGCTCTGTACTCTCATCCATCGGCTAGAGTGTTAACATCTGGATTCCTATCAAAGGCCTTCTCCATAACAAACGGAACCCGTCAAGGATGCCCATTATCCCCCACTGTGTTTATCCTTGCTATGGAACCCCTAGCACACGCTATACGAAACAACACTTACATCAAAGGGTTCAGTAGCAAAACTGAAGAACTCAAAATTGGGCTATTTGCGGATGATGTCATGCTAACTCTCACTGACCCAAACACTCCTCTCCCTAATCTACATGAGCTTTTAACTTCTTTTTCGAAAGCATCTTATTATAGACTGAATGTGGCAAAAACGCAAGTCCTCCCTATCGGATACAATAAACAACTGATCACTAAAATGAAACAAGAATACCAATACGAATGGAGATCCACTGATCTTACGTACTTAGGGACGAGAATCCCAAAACAATTCATACAATGTGTTAAACTGAATTTCTTGCCTATTCTCAAGAGTACGTCAGAGGATATGCTCCGCTGGGCAAATTTAGAGATGTCATGGATGGGTAGAATCAACGCTGTCAAAATGATGGTGTTACCCAAGTATTTGTACCTACTCAGAACACTACCTATTTCTCTTCCTAGCTCCTTTTGCAAAGCGGTCCAGAAGAGCTGGAATGAATTCATCTGGGCAAAAAAACCACCCAGAATAGCGTTGAAACTCCTGCAGATGCCTCAAAGCACAGGAGGACTGGCGGTCCCAAATTTTGCAAATTATTATCTGGCAAATCTGGCCAGCCAGGCCCTACTATCTGGAATGACATCTCCAATAGAACCATGGAGGAAGATGGAGGAAACATACACCCATCCATACTCGTTACCTAATTTAATATGGTCCCCCTCCATACTCCTGCAGAAAACTCACCGAATTCTCCCCTTAACGAAAACAATGCTAGATTCCTGGCACAAATTGAAGAGGAAACTCAACACAAAATATATCCTCACTAAAACTTCTCCACTCAGGGTGTTGTCATATTTCAACCCTAATATAAATCTTAAACAATGGGAAAAGGCTGGTGTGCGTCTCATAGGAGATTTGTATGGGGAAGAGCACCTACTGCCACTACAAAACCTCAAAGAAAAATATGAGATTCCAGCAGGGGAATTCCTGACGTATCATACTATAAAAAAGACATTGGAAACATTCCCCCCAGTGGAAGACAAAGTCCCGCTGGCTAAAAGAATTGTATCTATGTGGAACAAAGCCCCTAAAACAAAGAAGTCTCTAACATGCTGCTATGGCATTTTCAATCAGACGTACAGCCTAAAGGAGCTCACCTACAGAACACAGTGGGAGAAAGATCTGAAGTATAAATTGACGGATTCACAATGGACACAAGCACTCACTGCACTGAAAGGTACCACTCAGTGTTTGAATCATATCGAGACCCACAAGAAAGTTCTGTTACGCTGGTACCTTGTCCCGGCAAGACTGGCTAAGATATATAGAACTTGCTCGAATCGATGTTGGTGACAATGTGATGAAATTGGCACCATGATCCATATCTGGTGGTCATGCAAGATCATAAAAATTTTTTGGAAGGAAGTTTTCTGTCTGATTAATCAAACCCTAGCTTCAACGTTAGCAACTACTGTGGAATGTGCCCTGTTCCTGATCATCCCAAAGTCAGTTAGACCTCACGAACAACGATTAATCAAACATATACTAATAGCGGCACAAACTGCAATAGCAAGAGCATGGAAGCACCCCTTAGCGCCTAATATACCTGATCTCATCCGTTCCATAAATTTGAATGCAGACTACGAACATATGTCAGCTGTTCAAGCAGGTAAAATTACATCATGGAAAAAAACTTGGTCTTTATGGAAACCCCACTCAGATAATTTTGATCCCTTAGTTTCCCACATTGCGAAAGCGAAAAGGTCCGACTGAAGGCACTACCCTTTCCTCCCTCTCCCTTGTCTTTATTTCCCCCCCCCCCCCCTTTCCCCCATCCTTATGTTTTGTTGTTAGTTTCTTTCCTTTATGTGATTCCTTTGTCTCAAGTCTCCTAACTCTCCCCCCCCCCCAAAAAAAAATAAAAAAATGCACGATATATACTCGTGATACACATTTTTTGTCAAAAGTTTATTCATATGTAATGTGATGCAATGAGATGCGTGTCCAACACAAGTATGTTCATATTACAATGTTGTCATGTACATTGATCAAATAAAAAAAAAAAAAAACATAAAAAGTATACCAAAGACCAGAAGTAATCTGAACAAATGGGTGTGGTACATTATAAGGAGCAGAAAAAAGCAGAAATTAAACAAGTAGTGCCTGGGCTGGAAGAAAACAAAAACAGGCAGGAGGGAAAACCATAATGGATCGAAGCAAGAGAATAAAGAAACATGGAACAGAGAAGCCGTCTGATAGGACTCAGACACAGGGCATCCCCTAAAGGGGCTTGTACAGGGCATTCCCCCAGTGGGGCTCATGGATTCAGGACAGTTCCCTTAAAGAACTTTAGCATTCAGGACAGCCCCTTACACGGCTTCAGGATTCACTTGTGAGGCTCAAGAGCACTATCGCAGACAATGTTAGCCTGTGAAATGAGGGTTTAAATATCCCTCCCATAAGATCACCCAACCCCTGAGTGATTGGTGCAGGAGGGGTTAAAAGTATAAGTAGCCCTTTAACTAGGCTCATGATTATTCATTCATGATTATCACGCATGCACGACATTAATACCCAACATAGTTTGAAAACTATCAGCTTCAATAACAATAAGACACAAATGTCAAATACAGAAAAATGATCACACTGAACACAGTCAAAAGCATATATAATTCACTGAATTCTCCTGAGCACACATAAATTAATAGGGACTAGGAAGCATACCACATGGCAGAAATCAAGACAATTATTTTGAGCCTTTTAGGGCCTTGCTACTGCCAAGCAACCAAAGATGGTCTGAATTAACTGCCCAAGAAAAATCCACAGTACAGGATACTTCAAACCATCAATATTTCATTCTGAGCTTGTTATATGATCTCCAGATATGGCACCTTTTGTCTACAATTACATTTTCTGGCCTTCTATATCTGTATTTGAGATGTAAACATTTTGTCTATTGTGTTGTTGTTTAGGGGCCACTGAAGTGTTTCCTTGAAGCTCTTGGAAAGCTACAGAAGAAATTCTACCTCAAAGGGATGAGGATGAACTGTCCCATCCGCACATATCTAGTTACTGCACGAAGCGCAGCAAGCTCAGGGGCACGAGCCCTGAAGACTCTGCGCAGCTGGGGATTGGAGACTGATGAAGCACTTTTCTTGGCTGGTGCCCCAAAAGGCCCCCTATTAGAGAAGATTCGTCCTCACATCTTCTTTGATGATCAGATGTTCCATGTGGAGGGAGCACAGGAGTTGGGTACAATAGCAGCTCATGTCCCGTACGGAGTGGCACAAAGACATAGGCAAAAACCGTCTCAAAACACCAAGTGAAGTGAAACAGCTTTTCATCCAGCCAGAGATTTCCCAGATTCTTATGCAGATTTTTGTTTGAAAGCCATATGTCACTTTGGATTAGGGTAATCTTTACACTGTATTCTGCATAGCTTTGACATCAGTCATGAAGCTTTCTGTCCATTCTCACATCCAGTGGCTATGGTTTGCATTTTTATTACTATAATAAACTGAAATGTTAGGACTCCCTGATCAGACGAACACTGTGTACAACAAGATCTTTATTTTTCAGAAGCTAAAATTATTATATATGCACTGAAACGTTTAGGTGTGATTGTTATTTCACTCAACCAGCTGCCTTTATCTTGGGCGAATGTGAAAGTTTGGATTGTAAACTGAAAATCTTTCTGCTGTATGTGTGTTTTGCTCTTAATTTATTTAAGCCCACTTTCTCACATATCACTAGAAGAAAGCTGGGCAAACTGGAGCAGCTTCCACTAAAGATAGACCCCAAAAATCGCACACGTACATAGTTCTGTCTTGCTCATGACTTGGGTGCAATAGATTGGCGTCTTGGCAGAAGGAAGATTTACACATAAAACAGAATGGGATCCCATACACATAAGCTACTATTACTATAGAAAATGTTTAATCATATTTTAGATATATTTATTTTGTAGGTGATGTTTAGTATTTATTGCATTAGTAGAAAATATACTTCCAGGCGTCATGCAAAAAAGCCTTCCCTATAATTTTAAATGTCATTAAATGCTTTTTAATAAAAAGTGGAGAAAACAGTTACCCTTTTTTCAAACAGGTGCGATTCTAGACACCTGAATGTAAACACATTGGCATTACATGTGCATCTTCTATTCTTTTGTTGTCCATCAATGCACACATGATGCATGGTCAAAACTGTTTCTACCCCTCCAAAAGGAACAGTTATGGCAGTAATTTAAGCAGGATATTGTGTTTTGCAACCAGTGTGTTTCATGTATTGTTTTATGTTAAATGTCTTACTGTGTTTTGTGCCTTCAGAGATTGTACAATGTGTTATACAGAATATCCAGGTTCTGCTGCCTATATTTTTGTGAATGTGACAGATGGAATGTACCAAGGAGTTTTAGAATGCTGTCTGTAATAAAAGAAACAAGTATTGTATGATAATATGTGTTTCAATGTGTGAAGAAAAATAATTACTGTTACAATGGTCCAAAATTATAACAATGTCTTCTAACAAGGCAGGTGAGGTTGCTCAGTGGGCTAGTGCTTCATCTGTAAAATCTGTTCAATAGGTTGAATTAATGGCAGGGTTGACAGCCCTTTATCATTCAGTGAGTGCCATTAAATTGAGAAATAGTAACATCCCCTGGATGTTAGACAAAAGAAACATCCCCAAGACATACTTGAAAACCAGATAATGTGCTGTTTAGCCTATTACTATTGTGTCCCATAAAAAAAAAAAAAGAGTTTGCAGGAATCTATGATCTGCAAACTATTTTTTTTCCTAAGGATGAGCAAACCACCTAGCAAAGTTAGTGGGTATGCCTCAGCCTCCCGGAGAGACAATGCCAGACTGAAAATGCTTGCGCTGTGCACGCATAGCTTTAGCTGGTTAATTGGGAGGAATAGGGGTAATATAAAAGGACTGGTCCAAACAGAGTCACAGTTTGCTGTGTCTTCTGTCTACTACCAGAAAGACCTATGCTCGGCTCCAGTTGTAACTAGGAAGGAGATTCATTGGCTTGGGAAAAGCTATAGACATATGTTGTTTGTTTTTCCTCATATGCCCTTGATATGACTTCTTCAGCTCTTGGTCGAGATGCTTTTCCCAAGTCAATGAATCTCTTTCTTGGTTATAATTGGAACAAAGCATAGGTCTTTAATTTGGTAGAACCGAAGACATGGCACACTGAGACTTTGTTTGAACCTGTCCATGTATATTGCCCCTTTTTAAACGATTTGATTGCAGTTTTGGCATGTTATAGCTCCGCTGAACAGGCTGAGGTGCTTCAGCCTGTCCTTTCCGGTGACCGTGCTTGTTTTGTTTTCATGGTGCCATCCACCATGGGTGGTCTGTCCCACCAGAGGGTTATCCCCATTCTCTTTTTAATCCCCCCCCCCCCCCCCCCAATATCCCCTTGTGTGTTTTTCTCTACTTATTTTTGTTTGTCTCTCTCTCTGTCACCCACTATTTTTTACTTCTGAATTAATCTTCAGTACTCATATACTAGCATTGTTATTACTTTAACTGAGCTTGGAATCAAAGATCTCCGTATCCAAAATATGACCACAAACAATGATCTGGCCCCATTGCACACAGCTTCGCATTACATCACACATAGTTATGTAACCCTAATGCAACTTCATCAGCCCACCCATTATGAGAGATAGACACACAGTTACTGACAGCTAAAGTACAGAGATTGATAGATTGGGGCATTTAGAAGTTAACAGTGCTTCACCCCAGCAATTGAGTGAAGTTAGAGAGCAGACCAGGGGGCAATTGCCCCCTTACCCTTTTAATGTCAGGACTCTCTGCCAGAAAATTGTCAGGTAATGAGCACATAGTGGAAACATTAGTTAGCATTATATATTGGCACTTGGAGATAAATATAGCGCCACTATCAGGTGCTATTTCTTTGCGCACCACTTTTGGTACATCCCCCCATATTTCTTACAGGGCATATTGTGACTCTGTTGCTCTAGGACACCACCTGTAATGAACCCATCCTTAACTATATACAGCTGCAAAATCAGCAAACATAAACTGATATGACCCAAACACAGAAAACATAATTGATCCAATTAAAGCCACTTGGTTAATTTAATTTCAGATAAAAGATCTAACATGCCGCCCATTAACTGTGTCTTTTAAATTACATTTTCTAATTTTCAATGTCAGAAACAGTTATACAAAACATTACTTTAATAGGCATTAATTAAATATATGATAATGGCTGATTATTTTATGCTAAACAGATCTTCACTCACTATTTTTAATAATTATAGACCAAGGACATTGGCTTTCAGAACTTGCCCACTATATTTTTTTTACATATGGCAAATGAACAATTACTATGCTGAATTCATCATTATTATGAATTTGATTTTGACAATACCAAAACTTTGACCAGGAGTTTAAGAATAGACTCCAGGAAAATAAATACTACTGAACTCATCCCATTTATAATTCCCAACTAAAATAAATAACAGGGTTTTTTTTTTTTACACACAAGGTGATCATATTTTCCATCTGCTATGGACTTACAGTGCCATATAATTCTCCAAGTACTATATAGTTTAAAAATGAATACCCAACCACCTCTCCATTGTTAGACTGTTCTTTTATATAATTTAAGCAAGTGATGGCAGCTAGAATTAAAAAAAAACATCAAACATTCTATGCATGAAACGAAAATAATTCACTACTCTATTTGAACCAGGGCACAATGCAGAGATTAGTATTTCTTATTTCAATCTGTACAAACCCCACTGGGTATCACTGTGTGAATGTGAATTCCCCAAAGCAAAACTTAGAAACACTTTTACATTTTTTAAATCTTTTTACTGAAGATGTCAGTTATTTTAATACAGGGTATATCCAATTAGAACATATGTAGATAGAGCAGGTAAGTTTAAAAACATAGTATAGTAATATATTGTCACTGTATTACTTTAAAAACACGTATAAACCATCTTAAAATTTCCCTGTTATTAAACAGCCGAGATAATATTAGGTCTTCAAACAGAAAAAACGAATTGCATAATTTTGTGTTCGAATGCCTCCAAATATTATAAAACAGAAAGATAAACACATAAGTACCACCATCTGCCAATTTAAAAACACATTTTATTATTAAAGGGACACTGTCACCTAAACATTGCTTATACTTTGAATGTAGAGAAATTATCAAAAATGATACTTAGTGCAACAAGATGTTTACCAGCTGGTAAAACTGCTGCTCGTTATTAAATAAATACTCCACTAGCCCCAATACGCTCAGCTGGAAACACCGCTGGAACTTCTGCTCTTTGTTCAGAATAAGTAGACATGACTCATAGTTCAGGAACAGCAGTATAAAAGCATGTATTGAAACATTTGCAATATATTTATACAGGTTCACGATCAGATAAAACTTATAAAACAATGGGAACATTTAAACCATTTACCGGTAATGCAGTTGACTCATAATCAAATTTGGTGCCAAAATGGAAAGGCACCAATCAGACACTTGCTGATATGGTGGCGACCAATCTTGATGGAGGGGTGGGGCTAGCCACTCGCTTTTAGCTCTTTAATCCCTTTAACTCAGGGACGAACTCAACGGAGTTCAGCACTAGCTGACCAATGATAAAAGCGACAATATTTGGCCCTGCCCCCTGGTACCCTTCCCTGCGTGAGCCAGAGGTGACCCGAGCAGCCAGCTCTACCTTTATTGAGAATGCCACTCTGGGTGCTTGGCTGGCCAGTACTACATAACATAAAATGGGCTATCATCCTAACAAGCATACATGGGCACATGACCCACCAACAGCTGTTCGACAGAAGGGAGCCCTTTAACTCCGGAACCAATAGGCTTGCGAACTACGCTGGTTTGTCTGAACTGAGTCTGCTTTGCTGTGGGGCTAGTTGGGACTGGGGTGGATGTTGATGCCGCTCAGGCTTTCAGGGGTTGAGGTGGATTGTCCTGTTGGAGTGGATAGCCAATCTCATATCGAGCTACAATATCCATTTAAACCACCAACCAGAGTAGGAGCGAATACTAGTGGTGCAGCAGGAATTTCAATCAAACAGCCCAATCACTAGCTGAGCTACCTGAACTTTGCCCGAAAAACCAGAGACTTAAATAGCTCCAAACTTGCTATTTCGTTGGTTTTTGGACAAAGTTCAGGTAGCTCGGCTGGTGATTGGGCCCTTTTAGCCAAGCTACCTGAACTTTGTCTGAAAACCAGCGAAATAGCTCTGGTTAGAAGAATTAAGGGCTCCAGTCCTCAGCCCAGATCTTCGGAGTCTTCCAGATCCTCTAGCCCAGGCCTAGTCATGCTATGGTGCATTACAGATAGTATTAGCACAATTGCAAACAAATGTAAATTAAGCAAAAAACATAATTTAAGTCTCTGGCATCACATGTCTATGATATCACCTGTGGCCTGATATGCAAATGAACTACAATGGAAAATGTGTAATTTGCAAATTAAGCCATCAAGGAGACATGGCAGATACATTTAAAACATATTTTTCTCTTGATTTATGCATTAGCATGCAATTTTGCTAACACAATCTTGTCACGTATCAACCCATGTGCAGGCTCATCTAGGCTATATCCAATTATTTCTGTATCCTCCCGACACACTCTCTTCCCCTCCTGTTCTCTCTTCAGATTTTTCAACCTATACATAAAGACATAAAGCAAAAAACAAAAGAGAGTACCTGGATTTTCTTCAGCTTTTCTAATCGAAGAAGAGGAGTAGACGACAAATCCTAGCCACATATCCTGATTAGAAGCTATTGAACATACTGAACACAACGTACACTGTCGGACTAGAGGGGACTTTGTATTCTTGTATCCCTGTAACCTTCCCTAGCTCAGCCACAGAGTGGCACCTTCCTTAGATTGGCCACAGAGTGGAAGCTGCTCAGTCCGGCCACAGAGCGGCACCTTCCCAAGTCTAGCCGTAGAGCCGTACCTGCCCCATTATAGCTATTGCCCGGTACCTGCCCAAGCCTAGCCACAGACTGGCACCTCCCAAGTCTAGCTATGGTCTGTGTAACATACCATTTGGTACCCCGACTGGGTACCTCCGTTAGCTGAGTGAATAGTCCACAGAATCCTCCAGGGAAATATAATCCCACACCGAATATTCCCCCCAAGTACTTGACAACACAAGTATAGAACAGAACACTTTGTACATGGAAACATCTTGATAGCCTGTGATTAAACAATAGCACTCTTAACTGGATTAACAGAATACAAAGGATAATCCCTTTAAACTTGGCGCCAGCAGGATCAGCGACCAATGTAGATACATAAGGCAACTGCAGGTCTGGAGCAAATCAAAGCCTTTATGGAAAATCTAAATGTCCCTCAGGTCCCATTAGAATCATGAGATACGCTTAATAGACAAATACAAGAGATTGAAGTAGAAGAAGCTATTAAAGATATGAAAAAAAACCAAAGCTCAGGGCCCTGAAAAATTATTAAGGCAAGATATAATTCCACAGCTGACGGAAGCATTCAATGAAATGTGTAACCAGTCGGAATGTCCGCCAGAGTTTCTAAGAGCAAATATTTTACCCATACTTAAACAAGACATGGATCGGACACTAGTAATTAATTATCGACCAATATCCCTAATTAATTCGGATGCCAAAATATTGGCCTCGGTTCCAGCTAGTAGAATAAAAAAGGTCATAAATCATATAAGCTCAAAAGATCAAATTGGGTTTGTTCCCGGCCGAAGTTCAACATTTAATATAAGACGGTTACTTAATATTATTGATGCCTCAACATATATAGACGAAGAACTGGTTATATTATCGGCTGACACAGGAAAATCCTTTGACCGCGTCAACTGGATGTATTTGTTGGAATCTCTAAAAGCTTTCGGATTTAACAATTTCTTTTTGAGGGCCATAGGGGCTCTATATAGCAACTAATCCGCTAGATCAGTGGGACAAAATATACGTGCAGACTGGTTCCAATTAAGCAACGAGACACGTCAGGGCTGTCCACTATCATCCTTATTATACATAATCTTTAGAAATCATGGAATTGAAAATAAGAGCTTGTGATAAAATAAGAGGCTTTCCCGCTGATCAAGAGGAACATAAGTTCTGCATGTATGCAGATGGCAATATGATGACGCTATGTGACCCAATTAATTCCCTACCCGCTTTGCAGGGCCTTATAGTGGAATATTCTAACATAGCCAGTTATAAAATAAATATAAACAAATCTATGATAATGCCCATTAATGCTCAGCAACTGACGTGTAAAATTTTAAAGAATAGATATAAATTTGAGTGATCGGAGAAAGAAATCATACATTTGGGTATTAGAATTATGGCCAAAATTAAAGATCTAACCCATGTTAATGTAATGGCCATGATGAGAAAAACTAACTATACACTCAAAGAATGGAGAAACAGGATGCTGTCATGGGATGGCAGGATAAAAGCAATTGTTTCACCACTCCCTTTAGAAAGGGTTGACTCGATCTGATCCACTCAAGCTTTAGCAAGTTCATATGGCTTCATAAGAAACCTAGAATCGCAATAAAACACATTGCCCTTCCCCCTAACAAAGGAGGTCTGGGATTTCCTATTATTAAAGATTACTATCAGGCCAATATGATTGCATATATCTACTGCAGACACCAGGGATCAAAGATGAAAAATGGTATCAGATGAAGAAAAGATTTTCAAAAATGGGGGAGCCGAGCTTAATTATTTGGAATACCAAACGGGATAATTCTAAAAAAAAATTAGAGAAACATAGAAACATAGAAACATAGAATGTGTCGGCAGATAAGAACCATTCGGTCCATCTAGTCTGCCCAATTTTTTTTTTTTTTTGAGTACTTTTATTAGTCCCCCGTTCCCGGTCTTAGAGATCGGGAATTATGTATTAAAAAATATGATGTAGGTATGGGGCCAAATTAAGAAAAAGCTTGGAATACATAAAGTCATTGAATCCCTGAGGTTGGATATTATTGAATCTAATGTCCATAATTTGTCTCTTAAAAGATGGAGAGATAAAGGCATGGATACAATTAGCTGTCTAATCTCAGAAATAAAAGGTAAAAGCATTTCCCTTATTGAGCTAAGAATTTAAATTTCCAGCTAAGGAAATTTTCACTTATCTCCGTGTCAAACACTATCTAGAATCAACATTATATCATGAAAATAAACAAATTGTTAAGGCTCTTACAGCAATATTCAGTAGGGATCGACCGATTATCGGATTAACCGATATTATCGGCCGATATTCACAGTTTCCTAAATTATCGGTATCGGCATCTAACTTTACCGATAATGCCGATAATATTTGAATGAAGCAGTTTTCGCGATCAACGATCGCGAAAACCGCTTTAACAGTGCTGGTCTATTGCCTCGACATCGAGGCAATAGCCAGCACCGATATTTCTATTTTGGGACCCCCACGATCGCCCCACGGAGCGATCGTGGGGAGCCATATTGACGGAGCATGCTGCTCCGTCAATATGGCTAAGTCCTCTGCCGGTCTGAGCTTCGGAAGTGAAAGTAACTTCACTTCCGTCGCTCTGAATATGCTACTTGACTACCCCTAGTGGTGGTTTAGTAGCATTGCAATGGAAAATAATTAAAATACATATTTAATTAAATAAAAATAGGTTATTTAGCTATATTAGCCTATAGGGTTAAAATTAAATATTTTTTAGCATAAGGGATAGGGTTAAAATTAAATTAAAGTTAAAAAATATTAAGGGATATAATAAGGATTAGAGTTGGGGTTAAATTTAGTGTTAGGGTTAAATTTTGGGTTCGGGTTGGGGTCAAAAGATCAATATAGGAAAAAACCAAAAAACACTATTTTTGGTTTTTGCCCCATAACTCGCAAAAAAATACCGAAAAATATGGAAACATGCATATTTTTGAACTCGGGACAACATTTAGAAACTATTTAGCCGGGGTCTTTTTTAATGATTTTATTTGTGTAAATTATATTTTAGGTCAAAGTTAGAAAAAGTGGGTTTTTTTAAATTTTTCATCATATTTTATGATTTATTTTGTAATAAATTATAAGATATGATGAACATAATGGTATCTAATGAAAGCCCTTCTTATGACGATAAAAACAACATATAATTTGTGTGGGTACTGTATGTGAGAAAGCAAAGAATTACAGCTAAACACAAACACCCTAGAAATGTCAAAACAGCCATTGTCACCAAGGGAAAGTCAAGGTGAAAATGTCTTGTCACTAAGGGGTTAATTAAGCTGTTTTGATGCCTTGCTTATATTTACTGTAGTGTCCCTTTGATATAATTGCCTATGTCATTGCTGCTCATTTTACTAAGATTTAATCTAAGTATGGACTATGTGCAATTGAACATTGTTGTTCTTGTTACCTTTTGACTGATATTTATTTAAAAAAAAAAAAAAAGTGGTCCAATTTGTTGTATTTGACCATATCACCATTGTTTTGCTGCATTATTTATTTTTATTTAGCAATGAAAAAGATTTACAAAAAAAAGCTAAACGTTAACAATAAACATGTTCATTTAACAGCAGATTTGTGTAGAAATTGTTTTTTTTCCCAAAAAATTAAAATGCACGAAATATCGGTATAAGTTATCGGCTATCGGCCTGAAAGTTCACAGGTTATCGGTATCGGTATCGGCTCTAAAAAATCAATATCGGTCGATCCCTAATATTCAGTTTTAAAGCTGTGACACAAGTCATGGCAAAATCAAATAAACTTCTGAGACTGAAACAGAGTAAGGATATCTTGGCTAGGAAAAAGTGGTCAAACATTTTAGAGATATCTCAGGCTGAGTGAGAGGCTCCATGGAAACTTCTCAATGATTCAATCCATTGTGAGAGGGAAGTGGGAGATTACTTACACATATGGTGTAGATGTGAGGAGATCAAATGGATAACAGTCTTTGCAAAACTATTTAAGTTGGGAAATATAAGGAAGGAGATGTGCCCTGTAATGGCACTTCTTCACTTGAACTGGCCAAGCATGTCTAAGACCCAATCCATTTTAGCCTTTTTGTGGCTACAAAGATAAATATTGCAAGAAACTGGGGTAGGGTTTACTCGACCTTCTGGTGGCAGCTGAGGCAGCAGGTCTTATTCCAGTTGTGTATGGAACAAGGACTGGGATGGAGGAATTTAAAATGTACTGAAATGCTAAATTGGCTAGAGACTGGATAGAAATAATAGAGATCGATACTGAATGATTTTATTGAACGAATAATGCATTGTAATATGCTGATTGTGGATATCAAGGAAAGTGAGTACCGGTGGTTGACAGAGCGGTGCGCGGTTTTCGTTGTTCCAACTGGGTGGAGGTACTTGGGGTCAGCTCCCTATGGGCCGTGGCTTCGGCCCCGATGTCAGCCATCAAGGCAAAGAATCCTCCATGGAGAAAACAACTTGAGGTTTACCCTTCCATCTTAATTGCAATTTAAATGGAAAGCCCCAGGAATATCAGATGTGCAGGGCCTGCAGGCGTTCTGTATGTGGTTTCGTCTGGCGCCTCTTGTATAGGGTACCGGGTTCCCGGTGCTGAAATATCTGCAACGGTTGATCTTTGGTTATCATCAGTTTGGTGGTTCTGGCAGCTTTCATGATTACATTTTTTACATGGAAGATGTGAAATTGTAATAAAACATCTCTGGCAGCATTGTTGTCAGTGCGAGCAGAACGCAGGGTACGGTGAGCCCGGTCAAGTGGGGAGATCCTCTTCTGTGGCATCCAGCAGCAGTTGGGCAAATAGATTACGGAAAACCAATGGCAGGGTCTCCAGGCCTACTTCCTCCGGGAGGCCCCGCAACCGTACATTGTTTCGACGGGGACTATTGCCGAGATCTTCCACTGTACATTCGTTGGTGTAAAGTCTAGCCTTGAGATCAGAGGTATGTTGTTGGGATTCTATGTCGGCTAATCTGGAATCATTAGAGCCCACTTTATCTACCAACGCCTGTAGATCGTTCTTCAGGGCGGTAGTCGATGCGTGTAGTTCTTCCAACATAAAATATTTAAATTGGTCCACCACCTCTTTTAAGTCTTGCTTTGTGACTGGCATAATTTCAGTTGCGGGACTAAGATCGTCGTCACAGTTGGGGGTCGTCGAGTAGGATTGGCGGGAAAACTGGGCCCCGATAGTTTCTTAAAGATTGGAGCTACGTCCACCTGGGTTTTCCTCAGGGGTCTTCGGGACTCCGGTGGAGGGCTCATTTATGAGGAAGGAGGGTAAAGAACAAGGTAAGTATGCTGGCTGAAGATAGCTAAAAGTCGCCGAGTCCCAATCTCAGGCACGGAGCAAACAGTTTAAGCAGCCATCTTAGTCGGGAGCCATGCCTCCGCCCGAAATTGCATTTAATAATGTTTTAAAGTCACATTTTATGTAGTATGTTGGTACATTATAAATAAAAAGATGTAACAATTAAAACCATATCCGAGCATTTGCAATAAATGAACACAGTGCAATACGTTCAACAAAATAATACACATTTTACCTGGTTTCATGTCAGCAATAGGTGTAGAGTTTAAAGGGTCTAGTGCCCAAAATGCATCTTCCAAATGTTAATGCGCATATTAATGTGCTTTCAAAGTACTGTAAAATGCATGTTTTACTTTTTGCATTGCTTAAAATATAAAATCCTTACAGCTAGATGAAATTACAGCAGTTTACAAGAAGCCAGGCCTGCCCACAATGGATGAAAATCAAATTTCCTTGAGAATGATTTCATTTAAATGAATGTAATTTCCTGTCTCTTTAGCGATGCATAATGTGTTGCATTGTTAAGAGATCCTACTGTGTACAAGAGTAAGTTTATAACAGTCCACACAATGTATTCAATTACAGGAGCACAGGAAGTGACTAAATGAAACAAAACTCTATTTGCGCTGTGTCTATATAATCAGTTCTGCCGCACCTGCAGTAAACATGCAGAATAGTCATTGGGCAGGGCTTGAGTCAAACATTTAAAAAGTGATTTATGCAGAATGCCTGCATCAAATCACACTGGGAAAAAAAGCCTGTGCACTACACAAGCAGTTACCTTCATCTTGCACCAAAGTGAGACTGGGGACTAGACTGTCCCTTTAACAAGCAGACTAATAAAGTTCTCAAAAATAAATGGATACGCAACAAGTTTTTATCAGTACCTTATAAGATAGCGCTCTTTTCGTTCATCATACCCTGTTGCTTACCACTAGCATGTAAGGAGAGTACCATTCATTCCACTTCACACGTCCTGATAGTGACTCGAGGTTGTACTGCTGGCGGCCAGCAGGGGTCCCTGTGTTCAATATCAGCGGTGTGCCCTATGACCCGGTTATAAAAGCCGAGCTCCCAAGCTTTACGGCCTCTCTTGTCCTCGCTGCCGAGCGGGGAGCCGGCTCGAGCTTGTTAGTTGGCGGTGACCGGGCCTGACTAGCGGGATAGACCTCTTACACTGATATAGAAACACCAAGGGTAACCGCTTCCAGTAACTACAGGCTCGTACAGACAACCCGCTCCTCACATAGTATTACACCCGGTGTCACCGCATGTTATATCAGCTTCTCCTGCTGTAGTCTACTGACAAAATAAGGATAAACTACTCTCTACAACCTCCAAGCCTATTGTAACTATAAAACGCTGATTGAGCTAGTCGCTCACCTCAGTGCAACTGGCCCCTCACTGTACAGACTGCCCACCATTAAATCGCATTGGCCGTGCCTGCCAGACCTGCCTGTGTTCGCACTAAATCTACAGGGCACCTGCTATCTGACTGTTAAAGCCTTACGTTTAATCATTTTACATCTCCTGTGGAGACTTTCTACCGCCCTACCAAATCCTCTTGTGTCTGCTCTCTTCTCTGCATTGTACGCTTGGTGGGGTGATGCACACAGCTGCCAGCAGTTACCCAATGGCTTCCTTATATGTGGGTGACCTGCACCCCGATGTCACGGAGGCCATGCTGTATGAGAAGTTCAGCCCTGCAGGGCCAGTCCTGTCTATCCGAGTCTGCAGAGATATGATTACCCGCCGGTCGCTGGGGTACGCGTATGTTAACTTCCAGCAGCCTGCAGATGGTGAGTCCTCCGCTTCCAACATGTGCACGATTATAAAATGAAGCCACATTCTTAGATTGCTGTGATTGAGATCAAATAGTCTCCAGTGGGGGTAATTTATAGTAGTTAACTCTGCAGTAAAGTTCTAAAAGAGGTGCAATCACCATGGAAACCAATGGAATGTGCCTTTGGTTTAGACCACTTGTAGAACTTTGCTACAGAGTTTACTTTTATAAATAACCCCCGCTGTGTCTTAAGTTTCCGGACTTATTTCCTATAACGGTTTCATTGGCTGTTTCACGTTACTGCATGTTTATCCTACATATCTAAACACATAGATTAGGTTAACATTTGTTTGAACCCAGCTTGAAAAGATCCACCTACTCGTTTTGTCAGTTTCGTGTTTGTCTGGAAAAGTTCCTCCATTAATATCCCCTAGCTACTATGTTTATGTATGTTTCATAGGTCTGGTGAAGAAACAGTGGGGTTATTGCTAAAACAATAATTTGTAAAAGATGACCAGTCATTATGGCAACCAGTGTTGGTTTCTCTTCTGTTAGAACTTTGCCCAGAATTGCTCTTTATACATAAGTCTTGAATTGCACTTCAGTCATGAATTCCATGCAGCTGCATATACCACCATTCTCAGCTAAAAATAAACGCATCCAGAACGCCAGCTGCTGCTGTTTGTGTGCCCTGTACTTTCAGTATGAGTTGCTCTGTGGCCTGGACTGGCTTTCTTTCACCCAAGAACTAGATCCTCTCTGATTTACATTGTTTGGCCCACACCGCATGTATTTCTGTACATTAATAAACTGCTCTTCAACCTGAGCGCTGCAAATATTTTACACGTTGCAACCTTCTGCACGAGTGCTTGAGACCAAGAAAAATATAAAGTCTACATTCCCACACTTTGGTTAATGTGATCCACCCAATGTATTGCTTTCTGATCTCAGAATGCATGTTCTTCCTGTAGACATCTACATTCTTGCATTTGACATGTGGGTTTTTATTTTTATTTTTTTACATGAGCAGAATTTGTTTTAATTTTATTTAAATCCATTTGACTTTTTATGCCCCGAAGTTTTTCTTGTTGGGCACCTAAAGATAATTAATTTTACTACATTTAATTGGAAAAGTATTTATTTTTGAGTGTTGGGAATTATTTATACTGTAAATCTATTTGTTTCAAAACACATGCTTTTAAAGGCTCTGTTACCTAAACATTGTTTTCAATGTAAATACAGAGAATAAGAAATAATTGCAAAGGATCGAATACACTGTTGGCCAAATTGCAAGTAAATGCCTAAATTAGGCGAGAAATGTCTCTTAACCCCTTCACGACTGATGGTGCTTTGGTCCTTAATGACCAAAGCACCATCGGCATCTTTTTGTTCCTGTGCGCTGATCACTTTATCGGCAGTCAGGAACATCCAAGCAGGGACCAGATCAGGGTCTCTACAGACCCTGTCGGTCCCTGTCAACCTCCCGCGATACTTTGTGACGTCACACGCCGGGATGTCAGAAATGTAGCGGACGCTCAGTTTGACCATTGCTACATTTCTTATGTCAGACTGAGCCCACTCAAAGCAAGTAGAGCCGCAATGAGCTGTTCCCTGCAGGACGGTCTATGCCGTCCTGCAGGTTTTTACTGTAAAATGGAGTGCGTCAGCTCCATTTTCTGTGTCAGCGAGGCCACTCAAAGTGGAACTTGCAGCGGGGTTCGCACACAGAGCATCGCAGGGGGCACAATGAGCTGTTTAAAGTAGGACTTTCCATGCTGTCCTACTAGAATCTTGGCACCAAAAAGTAGGGCGGCATGGAACGTCCTACAGGAGGGAAGGGGTTAAGTAGGTCTGTAGAGTTTCCTGTTTATTCACATCACTTGTGACCTGATATGCAAATTTTCCACTGAAAACCAGTTTGCATATCAATTTGGCTTGATATGCAAACAAACTGGTTTTCAGTGGAAAATTTGCATATCAGGTCACAAGTGATGTGGATAAACAGGAGACTCTACAGACCTACTTAACCCCTTCCAGCATGTAGGACGTTCTAGTACTTGAGATTCTTAGTTGAAAAAGTTTGCTTTGGCATAAAGAGGAACTCTATGATGGTTAGAAAATAAATGCGAACCATTTAAGTACTGGCCTGAAAAAGTCAGGGGTGGTCCAAAACTTGGTGATGAAATGAGTAAGTAAGTAGCACTGTCAACTCATCCTGTCCCTTCTGTGTGGTGAAGGGGGAGGTTAATTGGTGCTAGAGAAATGCAGAGGTAATCCAGATGGAGCATATTTTGTCTAGTGTTCTGTCTCTACAGCTCTGCGACACCAATGATTTTTGTCATACGGTGCTGTCCTAAGCTAAACTCCAGACCTATTTAAAACACATTTTCTCCTGATCATGCATTTACTTGCAATTTGGCTAACAAATCTTATCATCTTCATTCACATTAAAATCAATGTTTACATGATATAGTCCCTCTAAACTACACGCTGTTACTATTCTATTTACTTATTTAAACACATGAGAATGATTTGGTCACATACACCATGTCTCAATATATAAAGGTAGATAGTCATCCAAACTAGACAACAAAACTTTTAAAAATGAAAAGTTAGTTGTTACTATGAGGATAAACTGGCATGTACTTTTGACAGTTTATTCTCTGACCGGCAGCTGTCATGGGAAACAGGCAACCACGGTCTGGTCGGGGACTGGCTTTCTGCTAGCGCAGACATAACCTCAATTTTGCATGGCATTATGCTGATCCCATGCAAAAATATGGAGGTTTCTCTGCTACAGAAGAGATATTTCCTTCTACATCAGACAGCATGATGAGCTGGGCAAACCTAGTCTGATTGCCTGTGTATGCTGACACTGTCAGGGCATGCCACGCTTCATACTTGCGGTATCTCGTCCTTGAGACACAGCCAAGAGTACACCCGTTTGTATCTTGATACATGTCAGATTTTCTTTAGAGATGGGCTACATGGTTTTTTAACCTTTGCTTCCTTCAAGGGAATCGCGTGTTAATAAACATTTAATTGTCCTTTAGCCCTGCTGTACAAGTTTGCCGTATTATGCACAATTATATCTTTATATTGTAGGCATATACAAAAGAAAGTCTAATAGCCCTGATCATATTTAGAACAGCAATTTCCAATTTATTTTCTTTTTATACATCCTTACACGTTTATGCACTCTTCAAATTTTTGTTTAATGTGAGTCTGTCCCCAAACCAACATTGCAAATGAAATCATGTACCAGCAACCAATCTGAATATGAAAACCATAACAGCAGTGAATGATGTGTATAAAACATACCTCATTAGCAGCCGTATTTCAGTGGAAAGGGAGGTGGGTGGAGCTAAAGATGAGGAATGAGAAAGTAATCTGTGCATAAGCTGATAATGGCTTGCTTGCTAGAGTGGATAGTATCCATGTGAAGTGCCAGCATGGTTTCCATGGGCATATGCGGGAGCTAACATAAGCTTGTGATGTCGACACGGGTGGTTAAACTGGGAGTGGAGGCATTGATGACCTTGGTGACCCTGATCTGCCCTTTTCTGGCCCGATTCACACACAATTATTTGCATAACGTGCTGCACTTTGTGTTTGGAGCAGTAGTGTCACTTGGACAAGGTCAACTGGGCCTAGGGCAACACTGCAGGCATAAAAAGCTGGCCACTCAGCTTTTTTCTTATATATATACAATTTTTTTTATATGCATATACAAATATAATATATTACAATAACCTGTATATATACAAAACATAAAAAAAAAAAAAAACAATAACCAGAGCGTGAGCGTCATAAAAACATAAGCATCATAACAACACAATCATTTTCTTTTTTAAGTTGTCAGTTTTGCTAATTTCTTTCCTTTTTTAGCTGAGCGTGCTCTGGATACTATGAATTTTGATGTAATCAAAGGGAAGCCAATTCGCATCATGTGGTCCCAGCGGGACCCATCACTAAGAAAATCAGGTGTGGGAAATGTTTTCATCAAGAACCTGGACAAGTCAATTGACAATAAAGCACTTTATGACACCTTCTCTGCATTTGGGAACATTCTGTCCTGTAAGGTGAGTTTGTCCACTTAGATTTGCATGTCCTGTCTGCTTCAATGATAGTGTGTTAATTTTGGATGTATCTCCTGAAATCTGCTGTTCTATAGGTGGTGTGTGATGAGAACGGCTCCAAAGGTTATGCATTTGTACATTTTGAAACTCAGGATGCTGCAGACAGAGCCATAGAGAAGATGAATGGCATGCTACTCAACGACCGCAAAGTGTAAGATGCCTTGTTTGTTTGAAATGGGAGGAAGGAATATCTAATACTTGAGATTCTTATGGAAAAAACTTTGCTTTGGTATAAAGAGGAACTCTATGATGGTTAGAAAATAAATGCAAACAATTTAAGTTAAAGTACTGGCCTGAAAAAGTCAGAAGGGATCCAAAACTTGGTGATGAAATGAGTAAGTAGGTAGCACTGTCAACTCATCCTGTCCCTTCTGTGTGGTGAAGGGGGAGGTTAATTGGTGCTAGAGAAATGCGGAGGTAATCCAGATGGAGCATATTTTGTCTAGTGTTCTGTCTCTACAGCTCAGCGACACCAATCATTTTGGGTATTCTAGGGTCATTTCCTTGCTATATTTTTATGGGGTTTATTCAACTAGCTCTTTTAAGTTTTTGACACAAAGTTGGATATTAAAGCTAAAGGTGAATTAGGTACAACTCAAATGAAATGGCACATATGCATGCAACTAAAACAGCTAGGCAAATATGCCAAGAGATTTCCAGTTTTCCTGAGTCTAGTGTGAATAATCCTCAGTGTGGGGATTGTGCTGAGCACCTGGACATGGCAGAATGTGAGATGTCGCCAAGTTTCACAGTGAGGGACTTGGTAATGTGTATATTGATCTTGGCAGCGAATTCGATTAGTTACCTCTATTTTCCAGTAAAAATCTTTTAATAGATAATAGTGAACAAACCCATATAATGATACAGTGTAGAGGTATAGATGTGGTGAAAGCTGTGCGTTGGGAAACGTAATAATGCTCTTTCTCTCCCATTAGGTTTGTTGGACGTTTCAAATGTCGTAGAGAGAGGGAGGCTGAGCTTGGAGCAAAAGCCAAGGAATTCACCAACGTTTATATCAAAAACTTTGGGGAAGACATGGATGATGAGCGACTGAAGGAGACATTCGGCAAATACGGTAACTGCGTGAGGTCATTTAATTCGCCTGCAAGGTCATGCCCCACGTGGCCACTTGCTTATGGCTTCGTGTGTGCTGTGAATATCCTTGTGAGCTCCGTGGCTCTGCCCATGCATGTGGGCTTCTGGTTTCAAGCATATGCCGTGGGTAACCTCATGAGCTGACTCCCCTTCCGCATGTGGGTACCTGGTATCACGCGTGTGCCGTGCACCTGCATGCTGTGACACTGTGACCTCTGCGGGTAACTGGTGTCTCTTGGCTGCAGGGAAGACTCTGAGCGTTAAGGTGATGACTGATCCCAGTGGCAAGTCCAAGGGTTTTGGCTTTGTCAGCTTTGAAAAGCACGAAGATGCCAATAAGGTAAGAGCTCCCCTGGAGGACCAGGCAGATACTGAATGTCTGCAAGAACAAACCAGGTGCTGGGGAGCTCTGCTAAATTGTGTGGTCAGAAGATGGGATTTGTTTTTTTTTTTTTGTTTTTTTCCCCTCCCCATAAGTGTGACTGGCTTCTATCTTTATAGGCTGTAAATGATATGAACGGGAAGGATGTCAGTGGAAAGATCATGTTTGTGGGCAGAGCACAGAAAAAGGTGGAACGTCAGGCAGAGCTGAAAAGAAGGTTTGAGCAGTTAAAGCAAGAGAGGATCAGCCGCTATCAGGTGCATAAGCATTTCTAATGGACACAGCAGATGTTAAGCATCTTCCTTGGACTCTTTTTTTCTTTTTTTCTATAACTTGCTCTACACTTCGTTTTTACTGTATGACTCTCTTTGACTTAATGTTTATACTGGTTCTATGTGTTAGCCTTTTTTCCTGTTTTGTAATCAGGGGGTGAATTTGTACATTAAGAACTTGGATGACACTATTGACGATGAGAAGTTGAGAAAGGAATTTTCTCCATTTGGATCGATAACTAGTGCCAAGGTAAATGGAACTTACTGCAAAGTCTTGTACTTTTTATCTCATGTTGCACTGTTAACTCATCCTGTCCGTGCTGTGTAGTGCAGGAAGGGGTCAATCGGTGCTATAGGAATGCTGAGGAAATCCAGATGGCACATTTTTTCTAGTGTTCTGTCTCTACACCTCTGCCACATCAAATCTTTCTTCAGTGCTCTGTAGCCATTTGTTATATTCTTGATACCAACCCATTACATCATTCCTACAGGTGATGCTTGAGGATGGACGCAGCAAAGGATTTGGATTTGTATGCTTTTCATCCCCGGAAGAAGCCACTAAAGCAGTGACTGAAATGAATGGACGCATTGTGGGTTCCAAGCCTTTATATGTAGCACTGGCTCAAAGAAAGGAAGAACGTAAAGCTCATCTCACTAATCAGTACATGCAGCGCATCGCTGGAATGAGGGCCCTACCTGCCAACACTCTTATCAACCAGTTCCAACCTGCACCAGGGGGTTATTTTGTGCCAGCTGTCGCACAGGTTGGTGAATGGTACTTGTATATGTGTAATTCTTAGTATGTTGTCTGTAGAAAGCATAATATTGTATCCTCCCTTTATCTAGGCACAGAGCAGACCTACTTACTATGCACCAAATCACATGGCTCCAATGAGACCTGGTCCTCGCTGGCAGCATACTGGACGTCCTCAAGGTAGGGTGCTTATATTTCCTATACACAAGTTCTATATACCAACAATGTAATTACTGGGTTTAACAATGATTTCCATAGGTTTCCAGCCCATGCCCAACACAATACGGCAGAGTGGTCCTCGCCAATCACTGCGCCACCTGCCACCTTCTAATATTCAGGGCGCTCGTAGCATCCCAGGCATTACCCAGAGAGTTGGTAAGAAAAGTCTTAACATTTCTTCGTATTTGCTTCAGGTTTGCATTCATGTTCCCCTAATGCCACTCCATCTTCCTCATTTGTTGCCTAAAGTCTGTTTAGCCACTTCAGTGTTATAAGTCGTATCAGCTTTCAGTTCTCAGATGTTATATGGACTTGGAGTTTAGAAACTTCATTTTATTTTGAATGGCAAATTGACCTTGTATTGTTTTTGTTACTTTAATAATAATATAACTACAGAAGGCATGGCGAGTATGGTTATGGGTGTAATAGAATACCGTTGGTTTCATTTGATTAACAGAGTAAGGGATAGGCCTTAAATAAACAATATAATGGTATTTGTGTCTTATTGTGTAGGAGTGTCTTCTGCCACACAAACTATAGGACCTCGACCACCTGGCTCAGCTCCCCCTCCTCGTGCCGTGCCTCCATACAAATACACACGCTGTCCTCTTCCAGGAGTGCAGCCACTACAGGTAAAAAATCCAAAGACAGGAAGTATGTTCTGTCTGATAACTTGAGCAAAATGTCTTGCCAACTTTATGGTAGAAATTATTTTCTACATATGTTCTTGCTTTTTCATCTTCTAAATTCCTTACGCTTGAGGTACATTGCTCTTTGACTAATATACTCTGTGAAGTACAGTGTGGTAACACGCGGGGCTCTGGATCCAGGGACTCATTGTGTTATTGGTGGGACCTCTGCATTCTACAGGGAAACATGTTAAAACACAGTGTTATAATAGGTTTACCTGTACTGATGTGACACAACATATATCTGTGTTAACAGCAGTTAAAGGACAACTAAACTTTTTTTTGGACTCTATAATTAACTTATTTATTTTTTCGCGGGAGACTTACTTTATGCTTTAGTTCATTCGTCTAGTGCCCAGCCCCTCCTACTTTCATGTGTTACTGACAAATTAACCAAGGGGCTGAATGTGGCATCCGAATTGCATTTTGTGGAAGAAACCAAAACCTTTAATGTATGCGCACACAATTACAGTCGGGTATCACAATTGCCTTTGAATGAAATAAAGTAAGTTGTCCCCCAAACGAAACAGGGGTTAAGAATTTGGGGGCAGGGCTACACAGAGCTGAGAGGTGGGACTACATGGTGCTTGGGTTGGAGAGTCAGATCGTTTTTAAGGACAGGTGCCCAGAATTGCACTACATATTCAACGCAAAGTTTTACCATTGACTTGTAAAGAGGCAAGCGATATATTAGTCATATATTGATGCACATTTACAAAATCGTGTGGGTGCTCTATAAAAATGTTATGCATGTGGGTAAAATATATATATATATTTTTTTTTTTTTTTCACTAAATATCAAATTTACTTTGCAGTGTATAGATGTGTACAGTACTTCATGTGATCTATTTTTTTTTTTTTTCCTCCCACAGACACCACAGCCAGCTGTCCATGTGCAAGGACAGGAGCCTCTCACAGCCTCTATGCTGGCTGCTGCCCCACCACAGGAACAGAAGCAGATGTTGGGTAAGTCCCATGTGGTTTTTGAAAAAGTGGTGGAGCTGGTGTGAACCAGAATAAAAATGGCTGAGATCCCACCTCACTTTTTTTTTTTTTTGTTGTTGTTTCAGGAGAACGTCTGTTCCCACTTATCCAAGCCATGCACCCCTCTCTGGCAGGAAAGATTACAGGCATGCTCCTGGAAATAGATAATTCTGAACTTCTGCATATGCTGGAGTCTCCAGAGTCTTTGCGCTCCAAGGTAAGGACCTCAAGTTACAAGTGTAGAGATATGATTAAACGAAATGGTGAACACTCCAATAATGTGAACTTAAGTACAATAAATGTTCAAGTACTTTAATTATGAGCAAATAACATGCTCTTCAACGAATGGAAAAATTAACATGTACCATTTGGAGGTTTGCCAAACCTTTTCACGCTGCCCTGCATTTCCCCCCATCTACACTTGACCTTACTTCTCTATAATAAGAGACGTAGTGACAGCATCAGTGGGCAACAAAATAACGTACATATTGGATGTATAAAACCGTTGTATTGCCTTAAGGTGGAAGAAGCAGTGGCTGTTCTGCAAGCTCACCAAGCCAAGAAAGATGCTGTGCAGAAGGTGGGGATCGTTGCTGCTACCTCCTGAACCAGGGTAACCTGTAAGTATACATGTGTCCATGTAACTAGGTATGCCTGTCTATCTGTCTAGATTTCTTTTCAGAATCTCATCCTGCTTGGAGGTTACTTTTTATTCTTAATTTTACCATATATGTATATGTAATTCTGATATTGAGAAAAAGCTAAACTGTACAAGTATAGCTGTATTCATTTGTGCAACTTGAATCCTGTGTTGCACTTTACCATGAGATTTTTTTTTTAGCTTTTCTTTAATCCAGGTTTCTGCTTGGTATCTGGTGTCATGAGCAGTTCCCACATCTTTAGGTAATTCTTTTATTATGGCCCAAATGACCATGAGGACTGCATTGAACGTCCTCTTAACAGCAGCTTAACTGTGGCCTCGTGATAAGCTGTGCTCCGTCTCCTGTTCCAGGGACCTGCAGTGGATACCCTTCATCAGATAAGGCCACACTGAGTAACATCAGTCTGACAAGCCAAGCTAACTGACCCTTAGTGAGCGCAGGTTACATTTATCTAAACTTTGCTGTGCCTGACCTTCCGGATTTAGGCATGCCTCAGACGTCACTATGTTTTGGGGGTATATCACCATTAGTCTGTGATTGAGGCTAGGAACACAGTTGCCTTTTAGGTAAAAAAAAAGCCACCAAACTTAAATGTTAAGGGTTAATTCATGTAAGGTACGTTGGATATTGGGGCTTTTCACTATGTGTACTTGACTCGCCTAGTTAAGAAGTTTGTCTTTTGCATAGCTCCCTCCAAATCAGTGAACCAGTGGTAATGTGTCAGACATCTCTTTACAGGGACTAAAGAAGCCAAATAATCCCAGAATGTGTGAGGGTTTGGGAAGTGAGTCTAATCTCCTACACATGCTGCTTATCTCGAACGGAGATACCGTCTTGTCTGTAAAAAATGAGGTCTATGCACTTTGTCGCTTTATGCTCTTTGGATAAGAAGCCGCATCTTGGGTGAACATCCTTTCTATGGAAAACCTGACATTTTACAGATTGTAAAGGATTTTTATTTTTGCGGTTTTAGTTTGAAGAACAATGTTTGAACGTGACATCAAAGGACTGTTTCTCAATGAAATAAAAAAAAAAAATAAGAATCTTCTTGTCTTTCCTAATTTGTGTGATCAAAGTTCTGTAAACTTACGAAATCAGCTCATTTCTTGTTTTTATCGTGATTTGGTTTCAAGAATACAATTCAAATTAAAGGTCAATTGTGGTACAAGGTTATTTAGTCCCTCTAAATCTCAAATTAGTTATTGAGTTTGTATTGCTTTAGGAAAACCAAATTATGGTATGCAGAGCAGATCTTTTAATAAACAAAAATGTGAAGATATTCATGAGATTTTTAAAATCAACGAATGCAATAGCCGTATCACACCTTTTTATTCCAATAAAAAGGTCTTCCTCGCTTACCAATAATATCAGAATAAGACCTATTTTTAATGTTACCAATGTTTAATGTTTTTTAAATGCTCTGAAAAATGCCCCTCATCTTACACTCGAGGTTCGTCTATAATCAGACCTTCAATCGACTGGGGTCCAGGTCCCCCGCAATGTGCACAGACATCCTCTGCTGCTGTCTGGCACTTCTGCCGGGACTTCTATGATGAAACCCAGGAGATCACCTGACCTTCCGGCGGTCCGTCATAGAAGTTCCGGGCAGCAGTGGAGGATGTCTGCGCGTATTATGCAGAAATCCACCGGCTGCCCCCACTTGCCACCTGGGAGATTGGGGAAGCCGGTGGATGTTTGCACGTATCATGCAGACATCCACTGGCTGCCCACACTAGTTTGGGGGAGGGAGGGTGTTGGGAGATGCATCACTGGGGGGTGGGGGCGGTGGGAGAGGCATCACTCGGGGAAGGAGCGAGGTGGGAGAGGCAGCATTGGCTAAGTCTGGTGGTAAATGGCTGTGGGGCGATGCAGCATTGGCTACGTCTGGAGGGCCGGCGGAAATAAAATAAAAATGCATTTTTTTTAGTATCAGTTATTAAATAAAAAAAATGCAATTTAAATGTAAATATATACACGGTAAACTTTTTTTTCATATACTGTAGTCTTATATTCAGCCTTTTAGTTTTTTTCCTAAAGGAATATCCAAAGTTTGCGGGGTCGTCTTATATTCGCGCAAATACGGTAATAAGGAAGCTGTAAATAGAGGCTTGAGTCACTTAAATGATCTGGCACATCAATTTCACAATTAACACTTGGTGTAATTTGATCATATGTAAGATGGGGGGCAGTGATATGTTGGAAAAATGCCCACCGCTACAACCAAGTGGATTTACTTTTGAAACCGGTTTCACTTACTAGCACTCCAAAGTTGACTGAAAAAATTGTTATGAATATGTTGCCACTGCAGAGCATGGTGATAGATGATTCAAGAGCTTTCCTAGTAGCATATATAAATTATGAATTTATCTGTACACCTCGGTCATACATTTGTTATTGCATAAAACCACCTGATGTAAACCAATGGCTGCAAGTTTGCTGCTTCGCAATACAGTCTTGTGTACAACTTGAAGCCTGTGTTGCACTTTACCATGAGATTTTAAATCAATCTAATAAGAGCCCTTATGCAAATTCCTTTACCAGAAATAAAGCAAAAATGCCAAACTACTGAAATGGTGCAAATCCTTAATTCTCAGAATGTTCCCCTCATGTGATGTTAACTCGTATAACTTTAGTCTACTCCTTACCACTCTGTCACAGTCACAAAAAAGGATTTCACCCTACCTGATTAACTTGTTGCAACACACAGCCGGTCAGTCCTAGACTGAGTAATGCTTGCATTAATTGGGAAGGAAAGAGAGACGATATCTCTGCGTTCATGTGTTTCATCAGGAGGACCTTGCTTTGTTAAACTATTTAAATCCCCAGGATTAATTCTATATGGTCACAAATTGGATAATATGATGGGAATGGATAAGTACAGCCGCGATTTAATAGTCTACGCAACCAAACCTCATCTACTTTCATGTCATTGGGTCTCTTGAAAGTGACCATAAGTATGCTAAAAAAACAACTTTGTTTTACATATTTAGGTATGTGAGCAGTGTCGGACAGGAAACAGTCCTGAAAATTGCATACCAGCACCATAGCATTACGTCATTATTCTCTTGTTCACAAAATGGAAAACTGCATTTTAAAGCCACATTTGAAGAGTGTTTTATTTATAGATAAGACGGAAGTATATCCCTGCACAGGGAAATATTAGACCCCCAGTATGTACACGTGTACATACTTGGTGGTTATATTGACTATCCCCAGGATGCAGACTGCACTCACAGAACTTTCCCCAGCACCTAGGACTTACCCCAGCATTCAGGCGGCACTCGCAGGACTTGCCCCAGCATGCAAATCACACTTACATGACTTAACCCAGCATCCAGGAATTAGGTATTTCCTCATTTTAGTATACTACAGTGATACCTTGGTACTCAAGCGTATGCATCTGATAAATTTTTATTTTGCAATATATACTGCAGAGGGCAGCACTGCTTTTTTTAATCCGTATTCTGTGTGTGTTCATTTTAGACTGATAATCATGTATAGCTTGGAAGATAGAGGGGATAAGATAGAAACATTTAAATACATAAATGGAATCAACACGATAAAGGAGGGTACCACAACCCGAGGATGGTATTAGATTACAGGAGCAAAGAGTTAAAAGTAATATCTGGAAGTATTACTTTACTGATAGGAGAGTGGAATGGCCTTCCACCAGAAGTGGTAACATAAATATTGAAGCGCACTGATGCACTTTTTTTTTTTTTTTTATTAAGTATTTTGGTTTGTAGGTAAGGGTTTAATATACTTATTTATTTTCATCCTAGAATATTGTGTGTTCTTGATATCTTGCCTGAATAAATAGTGACTTAAAAAGAATCCGCATCAACACATGTGCATAACCTGCAACTTATATATTTTAAACTTATACGGAAGGTTGCAAAATAAGAGTTCATTTAGCTGGAGACTGATCCAAACAGCTGAATTAATGTTAGGAAATTAAGATCTTATTAATAACATGGTATGAAGTCATGATTAACAAAGACACTAAGGTGAGTATTATGCAATATCTCTTTCTTTATTCCCTCAGGAGCATAGAAGAGTAAATGAAAAAAAAATGAACCAATGAAAACATGTAAACAAATATATATATATATATTTGTTTACATGTTCTCATTGGTTCATTTTTTATTCATTTACTCTTCTATGCTCCTGAGGGAATAAAGAAAGAGACTGCATAATACTTGCAGTATATATAACAGTGTCCCAATAGACACTTCCTCTTTCTTTGGGAACTCAGAAAAAATATCCAATCAAAAAAACAGAACAAATCCACACGGAAAATCAGCAGTAACCCAACCGGACAGGAACATCAGGTGAAGGAGATCAGAACTCTGGATCCAAATTCCAGAACTTTATGCTAGAAAAAACATGGTAATACACATCAAATTATTTACAGTGAAAAACTTAATCACAACTCTAATAATAAATAACCAGTCAAACTACGGGTGGGAAGCATCATATCACAATAGGATGGGAATAATACTCTGTCTTTCAAAATCATGACCATGTAAAATCTGAGAATTTAATAAAGACACTGAGGCTTCTATTATGCAAGATCAGCTCTGGGCTTTCACAGGAGAAGTAAAATGTATATCACGACGGAATAAAAATTCTCAGAAAGTTGATTCCCGAGACCAATCAGCTGCCATAAGAAGGTCTTCCAACCTACAGCCTAAGGAGAAGTCCTTAGGAGCCGAGAAGAGAGAATAAGCACCAAAGATGGATACATCAACCCCTGCCTCCTTAAGGTGCCATTTAACCCATCTGGCTAACAAAGTAGAAGCTACAGGGAGATGAGGAGTGCAAAGCGACAAAAAGAGATCATAAACAACGTATTCCTTAAGACCTGCAACCGGGCATAAACGTGTATTGTGAAGAAAGGACCTTGACAACAAATCCAACCACCTAACATCAGAAACATGCTTCCATGAGATGAGGCAAAGTAACGTAACTAATTTAGCCGATAGCTGTCGCAATGACAGAGCCGTATTCAAGGGCCAAAATGCTAATTCGGTGGCCAGCACTGTATAAAGAGTTTCCAGGTCTGGCGTCCAAGTGTAAAACTGTGGAAGTTGGGCATTGAGCCTGGAAGCAAAGAAAAATAAAATCTATACTGATCAGTCCCCATAGGTTCGACAGATGGCGAAATATCAGCGGAGAAAGGCGCCAGTCGCCGTGATCCTGAAGATGGCATGAATTCCAATCTGTGTCCGAGTTGGAAAAGCCCTGATGTGCTCTGCTTGCACAGAAATATTGTTCATTAAACAAAAGTGCCAAACTTCAGTGGCGAGATGGGACGGTATGAGGGACCTCGTACTGTGTAGGTGATTTATGTACCTTACAGCTGACACATTGTCCATGTGAAGCAGGATAGCACAATTCCCTGCATCTCTGGAAAGCCTGTGTACAGCAAAACTCCCTGCTAGAAGCTTAAAGCAATTGATGTGGAGACCATTCTCGGCCTGAGACCAATTCCTGCCCTTAGAGGTATTAGCGGATTCTGCGCCCAGACGTCTGAATATATCACCATATCAGGGACTGAACTGATGACAGCTCCTCCCGAACTTTGCAGTTGACCGGGATGGTGTGATTTTATGAGAGACCGGGAAATAAATCCTGAATGGACGCAGACAACAGACCTAATATCCTGGCCAGATGTTCGAACGGTTATTAAGGGTTGATTCAGAACCTTTCTGATCTCCTTCTTTATTGATATCACTTTCGAATTTGGTAGATGATGGGAACCCCCAACCAAATCAATGGTAAAGGCCAGAAACTCCATGCTCTGGGATGGGTCAGTAAAGACTAGTCCCAATTTATCAGGAAATCCAGGTCCTGAAGAAGGTAGAGGCACTAATCTAGATGGAGTTTGAGTGTCCGTACATCCTGGGACATGATCAGTAATACGTCCAGCAGAGGCGGCTCTCTAATTAGGCGAGTTAGGCAGCCGCCTAAGGCCTCGCACTCACGGGGGCCTCGCGGCTGCCTAACTCGCCTTATTACCTTTGATGTATCAGGGAGCTTAACGCTGCCGTTAAGCTCCCTGTTACACTAACCTGGGACGTTTCCTCCGTGCATCTTCTCTCCTGCACGGAGGAAGGAAGCTCCGATCGCGTTTTTTTTTTTTTTTTAAACTTTATTGAACCCGCGCAGCTTCAATAAAGTTTTAAAAAAAACGCGACCGGAACTTCCTTCCTCCGTGCAGGAGAGAAGATGCACGGAGGAAACAAGGGAGAGCAGCATGGAGGTAAGTACTAGGGAAGGGGGGAGGAGGGTGGTACAAACGAGCAAAGCCTGACATAATGAGTGGCTAAATATTGGCACAGTGTGGGGCAAAATCCTGGCATAATGAGGTGAGGGGCTAAATCCTGGCATACAGTGGCAAAATCCTGGCATATTGAGAGGCAAAATTCTGGCATAATGAGGGGCAAAATCCTGGCATAGTGAGAGGCTAAATCCTGGCATTGTGAGGGGCAAAATAGTGGCATTATGAGGGGCAATATCCTGGCATACAGTGGCAAAATCCTGGCATAGTGAGAGGCTAAATCCTGGCATTGTGAGGGGCAAAATAGTGGCATACAGTGGCAAAATCCTGGCATATTGAGGGGCAAAATTGTGGCATAATGAGGGGCAAAATCCTGGCACAGAGTGGCAAAATCCTGGCATATTGAGGGGCAAAATTCTTGCATATTGAGGGGCAAAATCCTGGCATAGAGTGGCAAAATCCTGGCAAATTGTGGGGCACAATCCTGGCATATTGAGGGGCAAAATCCTGGCAGATTGAGGGGCAAGATCCTGGCATAGAGTGGCAAAATCCTGGCAAATTGTGGGGCACAATCCTGGCATAGAGTGGAAAAATCCTGGCATATTGAGGGGCAAAATCCTGGCAGATTGAGGGGCAAGATCCTGGCAAATTGTGGGGCACAATCCTGGCATAGAGTGGAAAAATCCTGGCATATTGAGGGGCAAAATCCTGGCAGATTGAGTGGCACAATCCTGGCATATTGAGGGGCAAAATCCTGGCATATTGAATGGCTTAATCCTGGCATATTGAGGGACTAAATCCTGGCATATTGAGGGACTAAATCCTGGCATATTGAGGGGGTAAATCCTGACATATTAAGGGGCTAAATCCTGGCATATTAAATGGCTAAATCCTGGCATATTAAATGGCTAAATCCTGGCATATTGAGTGGCAAAATTCTGGCATTTTGAATGGCTAAATCACAGTGCATCCGGTGCTGTGAGGAAGAACAAAGTGCCAATCTTCTAGCACAACGTGGTCTGTGAGACCACTTTCAACATTGAGCACCTTTCCTTCTGGCTGAGTGTTTCTCTTAGTGTGTGATTGTGTGCTTTCTGAGTGTGTCTGTGAGTCAGTGTGTGCTGGCTGAGTGTATCTGTGAGTGTGTGCTGGCTGAGTGTGATTGTGTGCTGACTGAGTGTGTCTGTGAGTCAGTGTGTGCTCACTGAGTGTGTCTATGAATGACTGTGTGATATGTGTTAGTGTTCACATTTAGGACACAGCAATAACAATGTGAGTTAGTCAGCCGCACACAATTTTATCTATACCAAATGTTTATAGATGTTTGTAGAATAAGTATGAGACAAATACAATTCTAGGAGCTGTTCATTTCTAGAAGCTGGGATTTGAGTCTGATCTTGAAATATGCTATTTCTACAGTTCATTTTTATTATCACTTGCATATATTTTATTTAATAATGTGTGTCCGTGAGGGCCTCATGTTCGATTTTCGCCTAAGGCCTCACAAAGTCTAGAGCCGCCACTGACGTCCAGGTATATGACTTTAAGCCAGGTATATGGCTTTAGCAATTTAGTGAAGCACCAAGGTGCTGATGATAGCCCGAAGGGAAGGCACGTGAAACAACTACCCGTTGGCCTGCGGCCTGGGTTCAGACATAGTTAGCCACACATGAAACACGCACGTTCGGCGGCTGAAAGAGTGAAATGTCGACTAAACAGACAAAATGGACGAATTTGGATAAAGACGCAAGGTAAAAAGTGTGTGCGTGTCAACTGAAAGAAGCCGAAAACAGCCGAACGAGAAGCACACTAAGATGGCTGTCACAACGTATTGCGCACATGCGGATGGCCAAGCAGGAAAAGAAATGCAATGTCAAGATGAAAAATAAGAGTGAAGGGACAAAAGCAAAAACAGTATATAGGGAAGCAAAATAGTAATGGGATATGAAGGGAAGAATCTAATATATAAACACCACAGTTCAGGTAAACACAATAGAAATAATACTTAACTTTCTCATGGAAGCAGCAAAGAAAAGAGGAAGTGACTATTGGGACACTGTTATACATATACACGCACAAATGCATGGTATGTTTCCATGTTCTCATTGGTTAATTTTTTATTTAAACTCTTCATTGGTTATTTTTTTATTTAAACTCCTCATTGGTTAATTTTTATTGCTGCTAAAGGAATAAAGAAAGAGATATTGAGCCTCCATGTCATTCTAAATATACAGTTTTGAAGTCTCATACAGTACTAGCAGATTTTATCAAATGGAAGACAGTAATAAGAATAGAATATTTTCTTTTCAGGTCTCCATACATAAATGAAACTTTTTTTGCCTACCTCCTAGCTTCTGCCTTTGGCAATATGGAAGGGGCAGGGCTTGGGAGGTCAAGTGTCAGTGCAATATGAAAGTGGTACTGCGTGTGTGCACACTACAGTGCCATAAGAAGAGGGAAGTGCTCATGTCATTGTATAGAGCTCTGGCAAGACCTCACTTGGAGTATTGTACGCAGTACTGGAGACTGTGGGGTCTAGTCACTAACAGTCAAGGAGAGTGTGAGGAGGCAGACTTTGACTTTCCAAGTTGTCGTCCTCATGCTATTTACTAAATGAAACTCGACCCCCCTCTTCACCTACCTTTCCAAAGTCCATCTCAAACTCCCTTCAGAGAAAAGCAACACAAATGCCATTCATAAAAAAAAACCAAAGGGAATTTGAATTGGGAGGCGAGTGGGACTTTACCATCCAACCACCTTCCCCATGGCAACTTTTCTCCTTTACAGGTTGTAAGTTGCATAACATTTTTTTTTTATTAACTCCAACCCTCCCTGACAAAAATTAGTCCTGAGGGCTCCCAGGGCAAGAAACCCTGTATCCTCCACCACCTATAATTAAAACTTTGCTGGGAGCTCCTGATGCTCCCAGCACCAATAATGCATGTAGGGGGCCAGGGCAAATTACCTTGACCCCCATGCTGCTATTAACATCGCGGGCAGTCTGACAAATGGTTCCCATCTCCCCTGAAAATGAATGAGCCAGTGGCTTGCACTGGATATCTGGTCCCTTAATAAATAATATAATTAACCCCTGCGTAATATTCCGGGGCAATATGGGCCATCCAAAATTAAAATATAAAAATAAACCACCTATCATTAAAAAAATATTTGCACTGGCAAAAAAAAGCTTACCCCTAATGTCTATGGTCTACCCTCAACAGAGGAAAAAGCAGAATGAAATCCCAGGTCAGTAGGGCTTGGATTTCAAAAGACTGCATGAGGAGGGTGTATTTATTAATGTCCCATTATTAGGAGCAGGGATTGTGACTTGCTCTGGCCCCCATATTTAATATCATTGCCAGGAAGCAGCAGAGTTTTAATTATAGAGGGGCAGGGCTACTTGTTACATCACAGGTAACATTTGGGGCGCCCCCAGAACCTGGTTTTAATGGGTAGGGTTTTTTTTAAATATTTTTTTATTTGTGGTTCCCTGACCTTTAGAGAACCATACCAGGTGTTATACATATTATCATTTAAATTAAACTGGGGCATCTCCCTTGAGGATAGGTTTAAGAAACACTGGTCTAGAAACGTGTTTCCCAACCTTTTTCTTTGCCCCACACCACTAGGAAATGTTTGAATAATGTTTGCACCTCCTACACTCGCTTATGTGAATAAATGAATCAATCAGGCTACCATAAAATGGAGAAATTAACTTGCAGTTGGAGACTGGAGTGTGCTTAGGACGAATTCTGCCTCTTGTCTACCTCGCACGACTCAGTACTTCGTATTATATAAGGGAAATTCGGTGGCAACAAGGGAAACGTTTGATTGGCTGGACAAAGCGTGGATAAGCACGGGATGGGCCTAGTGAATTCAATGATGGAGGGAGGCACGCTGCATGTGAGCAGAGGCGACGGACAAGCAGAGAGGCCCGGAGGGGTGAAATACATAAACTCTTGCGATTGTGAATGTATGAGTGAAACAATATACAATAATGATATCAGAAGTTGAGTTATCATTTTAAAGCAATATGCTGACAATCAGTTACCTACTTTACATTACTATGTTAATTTTGTTATTCTCCTCTTTGGATTACGTGAACAACGAGACGACTATCTACGGAACAAAACCACTTGCTACTTCTCAATGCACACAAAGAGCTGTCTGATTGTTCACTAGTCAGCACTTGTCGCACCCCTGAAATTCCATCTCGCACTTCAAGTTGGGAACCTCTGGTCTTCAAGTATGAGCAAACGGGACTGGGTATAAGGCGGATCTGACGGATCCAAACATTTTCCCTTATAAATGTATGTTATCGTTGCATATTTATTGTATATAGAGCTGGATCCTTCAAATATTTCATACCCCAATCCTGAAATATTTCACATTTACACAGCCACATCCACGCATATTTCACATTTACACACCCGGATCCACAAATATTTCACATTAACACAGCCGGATCGATGCATATTTCACATTTACATAGCCGGATCCACGCATATTTCACATTTACACAGCCAGAACCACAAATATTTCGCATTTACACAGCCAGAACCACGAATATTTTGCCTTTACACAGCCGGATCCACAAATATTTCACATTTACACAGCCGGATCCAGTTGTGTATCTTGGTTTTGTGCTGCCCTAGGCAGACAAAATTCGGGCACCCCACCCCCACTGCACACCCAAGACATGCCCCATCACCCCATTACATGCCCCATCACCCACATTGCACACACATTAAATGCCCAATCACCCCATTACATGCCCCATCACCCACATTGCACACACATTAAATGCCCAATCACCCCATTACATGCCCCATCACCCACATTGCACACACATTCAATGCCCCATCACTCCCATTACATGCCACCATCACCCTCGTTTCATACCCCCACCACGTCCATTACATGCCCCCATCACCCTGATTAATTCGAAGGAGCTAAAGCTTGCTGAACGGTGGGGGAGGGTGGGAAAATGTTTGAAGCACCAGAAGTGTGCTTTAACACCCTCTGGCAAAGTGCCGCCCTAGGCGAGTGCCTTGTTTGCCTTGTGGAAGATATACTGCTGGCCGGATCCACACATATTTCACATTTACACAGCCGGATCCACACATATTTCACATTTACACAGCCAGATCCACGAATATTTCACATTTACACAGCCGGTGTTCTGACAAATTTCTGGAGCAAATTCTCCTGCGCAATCGCAGGAGAATTTGCTCACTGCGCATGCGCATAAAGTTACAGCTGATCACTCAGCTGTAACTTTGTGACCACCGCGCATGCGCCAGCTGCGCAACCCACCTCCCGCCCCCCGCACACCCCTTCTTACCAGATGATCGGACACAGCGGTACACAGCGCATGTGCGCGGCTATCCAGCGTGTGGGAATGCGCGCGTCCGTTGAATTCAAAACGCTGGTAAGTAACACAGGGCGGGGGGGACATAAGGAGCCAACAGAGAGGTAAGCACCCTTGTGAGGGCTGCCTCATCTTCATGGGAGTTGTGATCCTCCTGCTGTATTATTGATGCAGCAGGGGGATCACAACTCCTATCAAGATGAGGCAGCCCCTCAGGTACTGCCTTAGTTTCATTGGCTGGCTCCTTATGTCCCCCCGCCCCGTGTTACTTACCAGCGTTTTGAATCCAGGCACGGACGCGCGCATTCCCACACGGCTTGATAGCCGCGCGCATGCGCTGTGTACCGCTGTGTCCGATCATCTGGTAAAAAGGGGTGTGCGGGAGGTGGGTTGCGCAGCTGGCGCATGCGCGGTGGTCACAAAGTTACAGCTGAGTGATCAGCTGTAACTTTATGCGCATGCGCAGTGAGCAAATTCTCCTGCGCAGGAGAATTTGCTCCAGAAATTTGTCAGAACACCGGATCCACGCATATTTCACATTTACACAGCCAGATCCACGAATATTTCACATTTACACAGCCAGATCCACAAATATTTCACATTTACACAGCCTGATCCACGTATATTTCACATTTACATACCCGGATGGACGCATATTTCACATTTACACACCCGGATCGACGCATATTTCACATTTACACACCCGGATCGACCCATATTTCACATTTATACAGCCAGATCCATGAATATTTCACATTTACACAGCCGGACCCACGCATATTTCACATTTACACAGCCGGATCCACGCATATTTCACATTTACACAGCGGAATCCTTGCATATTACATATCTATACAGCTGGATGCTTACATGTGAAATTAGATGTGAAATATGCAAGGATCCATGTGAAAAATGCATGATGGATCCTGCTGTGTAAATGTGAAATATTCGTGGATACGGCTGTGTAAATGTGAAATATGCACAGACAGCTCTATATACCATAAACATTCAACGATAACATACATTTATAAGTGAAAATGTTTGGATACAGGAACTGCAAATAAAGTGTAATAAATAGCAACATTTGCCACTCAATTTCAAAGCACCAGTGGAATTATTTTCAAAATGACATGTGAACTATAAATTGTTTGAAAGTAAAAATATGTATATTTCACATTTCTTATAAACATGTGCAACATACAGAAAATATAGTAGGTGCAACTGTCACTTTAAATCATGTCAACCAAAAACATGGCCGCCTTTGTTGTAACGACAAAAGACAACTAAAGGAAGTACTTTCATTTTTACATGTTATACAACAAGAAGCATACCTGGTCATATTGTATCTCTGGCTTAAATATCCTGTTTTCAATGATACTCAGAATAATCAGAGGGAAGAGCACAAAGAAATCGGATATGTTAAGCTGCTGGGAGGAAACTCGCGAGGTTAGAGGTTAAAGGTCATTTTCAAGCAATGCAGCATGGCGGCCGCCAAGCGGGTTCTCTACGTGGGTTAGTGCTGTTATTTATGTTCATAGTTATATCACTGTCTTCTGTCTCCAGGACGGATAGCTAAACATGTGAGATGATTAATTGTGTGTTCGTTCATAACATTTCAATCCGAGATGTAGTAAATTAAAAGTCACGTTAACATTTACCGCAGTTTTTCTTTTTGTCAGTGGATATTTTAGAAATGCAAATTCTTTATTCAAATATAAATACCTGAAAAAGTGCGTACATTTATTGATCAACAAAATCGGTGCGTATCCCCCACGTTGTGGGGCTATAATAATCTTTGTGCTTTTAAATGTAATACTTCATAAATACAACTTATTAGTGGTGGAAGTCCAGCATGCAGTAAACATGGGTACGTTATTATACTTTGCAGGTGGTTTAGCTGAGGAAGTGGATGAGAAGATTTTGCATGCAGCTTTTATACCTTTTGGAGACATCACAGACATTCAGATCCCTCTTGATTATGAAACGGGTAAAGTAGCTTTTAGTAGTAATTACCATAGTTGTTACAGATAATGTGTGTTTTATCATTATGGAATATCTGTACATATCAGAATAGAGCTGCCCTGCCAATGGTTGCTTGCCTTTGGCTCATGGCTTCAAAAGATTGGTATATAAAAATACATTTACAAGTTTAGGTCAGTATCAAACATGAGATGCATCTGGCAGAACATGCTTTTTGGGTTGCCATCTTTTTTATATTTTTTTAAATTAAGTAAATTATACTAGCTTTGCTATAATCATTTTTTTTTTTTACAGTTCACAGTAAAACTAATAAGTATATTTATAGGTGATATGGTAGCGTATGGAGGCTGTAAAAAAAAAAATGATCTATACGTTGACTCTACAGACACATTTCAAACCCATTTTTCTCTTAATTTAGGCATTTCTTGCAATTTTACTAACATAATGTATATATCATTTTCAATAATTTTATATTTTAAAACAATGTTTAGATGATAGTCCCTTTAAAATTGGCCTGAAGCCAGTTTGCAGGGCAACCTTACATGCTATTTGTCATGCTAACTGTCATTGTTGATAAAATCCCATTGTTTTTCACTGCCATTCTTAGCAAGTTTTCATGCTTCCATGGTATTATTGAAGCATTACTTTTTTCAAATGTGTACTTCTACAGTATAAGCACAAGTTAAATATACTACTACAAGTTGAATATCACTTTTTGAATGCTTGGGACCAGCAACATTTCAGATAAGAGATACATTTCTTCTAACGGATCATTGCGGCAGCACCTGCCCTATAAATGTTCTACAACTTGCTCACACAGGATAAAAGTAATTTTATAGGAAACATTTATAGGAGTGGAGCTGCTGAAATCACCTGCTCCACGATTGTTGAAGATGCAGGCTGTTTTAACACCGCAGTGTTTGTGTTTAGCTGTAACTTTCCTTTTTCTCACTTCCTGTACCTACACAAATGTAAATATTGATAGGGGGGGGGGGGGCTAAATAAAGTGACATGAAAGTGATGTTTTAAAAGTTAGTACTCTTCTTTATGTACATTACTAAGTATTTTGTTATTTTTTTTGTAGAGAAACATAGAGGATTTGCTTTTGTGGAATTTGAAATCCCAGAGGTAGGTGTTTCCTCTGTTCCTCTCAGTCTTCAAATACTAATGTGCCCATGTAATTGTGGTAGAAGTGTTTTCAGGATAATTACCAGCATTCCTTTTTTTTTGTGTGTTTTGTTAAACATCTATTAAAATACATATGTATACATAATTTTTTTTTTCTTTTCTTCCAGGATGCTGCCGCTGCTATTGATAACATGGTATGGTTCACTTCTGAAAACCTACTTAAAGAAAGAGTAGTGTCACATTTTAAAGCTTTTGATGCATTTACTCTTTTCTGCTGACATTCTCACTATATAAATGATTTTTCTGTCATGTTTTTGTTTAGAAGAACTCATTAATAAAGTAGGTTAGAAATCAAGCTCACTGTAACTTTTCCCAAGTGTCTGCTTAGAATATTTAAATTTTAAACAATTGTAGAATTGCGTGGATGCCTCTATGGCCTATATTACATAAGTTATTGCAATTACCAATCGGAAAACGAGACCAAAAGTACAACCGTCAGATGTCTTTAACCTTGACCCAGTGGAGTTTAAAAAAAATAAGTTACATGTTTAACTGAAAGATTGTTTCAAGTGTAGGCTTTTTAAATAGAAATGTTTTAATGAATTAATATAAAGTATCTTATAGAACACTCTGTCCCTGTATAGCTCATGAAGGGGCTGACATTTTTGTACCGAATGTTGGGTCAGATGAAGGACGATCTGACCCAATATGTTTACCCGCTGAAAGAGCTGTAGAAGCAAAGGTGCAGTATTGATATTCTTTCATTAAATAATTTCTATTTAAAATGTCTACATTTGATGCAATCTTTCCATTAAACATAATTAGTTTTTTCTGACAGTTGTCCTTTAAGCATTCAAATCAGATTGGAGGAAAAGCGAAGAAAACATTTCTCTGTTACTTTATTTCAAATTCGTGCGTCCATAACAAGCATAGACGGCAATACAGATACATCTTACGCCTTTCGTGCCACAAGGCCCTTAATCACAGGCTAATTGGTGTTTTTCAAGATCCCCAATATAAGGCATGTTAGGAAATCCAATTATTTAATTAAGATGTATGTCAGAGGTATTTCCTAGTTGAGTTTTTAACTTCGTTATTAACCCTGTGTATGCTACACTGTTAGAATCAGAGATAATGGTTAAAACGTATAATAAAGTAAAAGTTACTTAAAACAAATCTCTAAAAAGATATATTTATTTGAGGAATCATATCATTAAAATGAGATTACCCATGAAAATAAAAGCTTTTGAGGTAGTTAAAAAGACAATTTTCCCATTGACTTTATGGTTTAAATGTTGTCTGGTTTGAATAAAACTGGTCACTAATGTGAGTGTTGCGTGCTTGTAAATATATATATATATATATATATATATATATAAAAAGCACAGTGATTCGGTCAAGTCCTACTCTTGTACCTACATCTGTAGAGTGCCACCTTGTAATATTGTTTTTTGCTGTTTAAAGATGTGCTCAGTGCAATGCATTTGCATATCTTAAATGTGAGATCCTGCATATGCACCAAGAGTGTACGTACATTAATGGACCGTTTGACTGTATCGCCTTTTAGTGGAATAGCTCCCTGCTCATGCACATCTATATTTTAAGACATAATTGAACCTACTGCTTTATATCATAAAAAATGATTTATGTAACTTTTAAAATATTTTGCTTTCAGTTGTCCTCTAATTATTAGTGTTTGCATTTCATAGAATGAGTCCGAATTGTTTGGAAGGACGATTCGTGTCAATCTGGCTAAACCCATGCGGTTAAAGGAAGGCTCTTCTAAAGCTGGTAAGCATCAATTAAAAACAAGAACAAAACCAAGAATGCTACAATACTCAGTAGTGATGACTTAAGCAAAGAAAAGTTTAAATCATAGGGTTGTAAAGTGCGATAGTACAATAATGAGGTGTTTTTAGGAAGAATTCTATTTTTAACTCTTTTGGCTCTGTTGTTTTAAGTTTTCTTTTGAAGTGGTGTGTGATGGTCTTACATGCTCTGCTTGGATAGAGACAACTATTAATATTCCTGTTCTTCTGTTAGTTTGGTCTGATGATGACTGGCTCAAGAAGTTCTCAGGCAAGACCTTGGAAGAAAATCAAGATGGAGAGGAAACAAATGCACCTAAACCAGAGGCACAAGAGGTACCAGGCTCTTCCTAAGAGGCAAATTACAAAGTACAGAAGACCTATACATGAATATACCCAAATTTATATGTAACTCTCACCATGCATTGAGAGTCAGCAAAGTTATATGACGTTTTGGTTCAAACCATAATCTTTTCACAAGACCTCTAAAATGAGGAAAAAATGTGAACATATAGTGAAAAGAAAAACTTTGCCCAATAACGTGAAATAAGAAAGGGTCAGTCTTTTGTGTAAGTGTTAACTTGATTTCACAATATTGATAACATGGTTTCTAAGTATCATACAGCAAGCCAACAAAGTAAATAAAACTGCAGGCTGCAGCTGGTACCATTCTGAGAGTTCTAAATGCAGACACTTCTGTTCCATAGGCCAGTCTCACTTCCCTTCATTCCATTGGAAATTAGAAAGTAATGGTCTTTTAGGTCTTTTAATATACCCTGTAGTGCTCTGGAGACTTTGGCCATTAACTACAGCAAATACAGAATAACAAAAACTTTTTCTCTACTTATAATATTAAATTGCAAACAATTTATAGAATATTATGCATGGCCCAATCACATACAGATATGATGCTTTCAATACAAATAGGCAAATGCGGAACAAAATTACTACTTAAACGGAGACCATATCTATCCTGGCTTAATATGTTGGAACCACATTCTAATAAAGCATTCGTGATTGTCCTGGAAGCCTAATATGTTAATTTATGGTGTATACCAGATACTATTTATTCAGAAAAGCTCTAGCCTTTTGTATTTACACTAGCTGTCCCAATGACCTAGTACATATTTTGATCTATTGTTAGTGTCCTGGTCCAGATTGTCATAAAAAAAATCTGATAAAAGCGTGCAAAGGAAAATGGATTCCTGTTTAGAATGTGCATGGTCTGTTTTAACTGGGTGAATTTTATATTGTAGATTTTGTGTTTTTACTTTGTCATTATTTGGCAGGGGGAACCACCAACTAAAAAAGTACGGGCGAACCCTCAGGTTTACATGGACATTAAGATAGGAAACAAACCTGCTGGTCGCATTCGTTTTCTGCTGCGAGCAGATATTGTGCCAATGACAGCAGGTGAGTTCATTCAGTTGTATCAGACTGGCTGACATAACTTTTACACTTTAACATTTGTTATGTTGGCAGATTTAATCTTATGTGTTAAACTGATATCAACTGATCCTACTCTCCTTGCCACAGAGAACTTCCGCTGTCTGTGCACACATGAAAAAGGTTTTGGTTTTAAAGGCTCTAGTTTCCACAGAGTCATTCCGCAGTTTATGTGCCAGGCTGGCGACTTCACTAATCACAATGGTACTGGAGGAAAATCAATCTATGGTAGAAAGTTTGATGACGAGAACTTCATCTTGAAACATACAGGTCCAGGTATGTAACTTATCACAAGTTAATGAAGATTACTTTGTTTCTTCTTATTTGTCTTATGTTAACATACCCCAAATGTCCCGCTTTGCATGGCAGTGTCCTGTTGTCTTGATCACATTCTCTGTGTCCGAAACACGGAGAATGACTACAGCACGTGTGCATGCACAGTAGCGCTGCCAGCATCAGTGACTGTATACGCGGTTTTGCTGACTCTCTGACCCCCAGTAATGACAGTGCTACCTCTCAAGCTCAGCCCCCCCCAGTGTCATGATTTTCCGGGGGAAAGAGTTGGGAGGCATTTCAAGTATTTTAGTGTCACGCCCTTATGTCGTATGTAACCCTGCCCGCTTTTGCATGCCACAAAGCTACCCCCTTTTTTGAACCATAAAAAAGGCATTAAAAGTGCCCTTTGAACAGTACTCCCTAAAAGCATTGTGCAAAAGCTTTTACTAGTGAAACAATAGTGCAAGTTCGAGAACTGGAGTGTTGACGAGAATTGTTTTAATGTTCTCTTTTTTTAATTTTTTTTTTATAGTTTTAATGATTACTTTCAGAAAAATAGGAGGACCTGGTTTTATCCAACTGTCCACTATCATTCTCCAAGTTTCTCCAGTTAAATCATTTCTGTGCTTTTGTTCATTTCTTTTTTGCTTGCCTTTTTTTCTGGATTGCTTTAAAATAAGCATAGGGGTTGAGATCCTTATCAGATGGATGCCTTATGTTTATGAACTGACTTTGCTATTACGTGTATAAAGAAAGGGAATTTAAGGCCATCTTTTGTCTTAATTTTTGTAACTTATTGTCATGGACTTTCCTATATAACTCTGTGAAACTTTGAGTACAGGTGCCTGGCTATTTTATAATGTCTTCACATAGGATGAATGACACTCAGTGTCTTTAATCTACTTCCCACCAGGTTTATTGTCAATGGCAAACTCTGGAACCAACACTAATGGTTCTCAGTTCTTCATCACATGTGATAAAACAGACTGGCTTGACGGGAAACATGTAGTGTTTGGAGAGGTGATGGAAGGTTTGGACGTGATGCGGCAAATAGAGGTGAGCATTCCTGTGAGAGTTGCCATTGAACCTGTATGTTTGAAACACTTCACTGTATGATTGTTGCATCTGTGTATTGGTTACTTGATCAAAATAGGAGTTTGTCAATAGCAATATAGGGCATAGAATAGTCTGTCTCTGTTCACAGCCATGCCCAGGCAAGTGCTTCAAGGTGTACTGCACCCAGGCGACAGGGAGCAGGGGGAGTGCCATGCTCTGGAATTTGTAAAATAATTTTTTCCCCCCCACCATATAGCGCTCGGACCTTTTTTTTTTTTTCCCCTCCCGCCTTAAGCAGGCGTCAGACTAAGCAGGAAGGGAGAGAGAGACATGCATGGTGAGGGGAGGGACTACTGACTGGGGGAGGAGAGGGACAACGGACGGGGAGGTGAGGGACAACTGACCCTAGAATAGAGAAATAGAGGGGAAGATACATTGGGGAGAGGAGACTGGCATCAAGGGACAGCGGGAGTGGTAAGATTGCATTTGTGTGAGTGAGTAACAGAATGTGCATCTGAGTAAGTGGCAGGTTTATATTTGTGTGTTTTGAGCTTTTATATGAGAGGAAAGTTTGTTGCCATTGAAACAAGCATATCTAAAACCAACATTTGTGATGGAGAGCAGTTAATAATATAACCACGCCGACTGGAGCAGCGCCCAAAACAAAAGTGCACCAGATGTCTGTGACCGTAGGCTTGGCCCTGTCTCTGCTAGCCTCCATTCCACTGTTATTTGGCTTTGTTTATTTTTACTGCCATTTACAAAGAGATCATTGTCCATAATCATTTTGCCACTCTTTTTTTTTTTTTGTCCACCACTTTTCATCAATATACTCCCATAAAGTGTTTTTGAATTATCTCCTAAATTTCAGATTATTTCAGCCAAACGGTAATTCGCTTGAGCTCTTAATGCCAAATCTGTCTCCAATGACTATAGCTAGTCATGAAGTTGTGAAACACATTGATTACTCATGCAATCCATTTGAATCTCACACCTTCCTTGTAAAATCATTTTACAGCAATGTTTCACCTTTAACTGTTGTTTTGCCTATTCTTTTGATTTTAAATGGATTTCTTTTTGTTCTCAGGCACAGGGTAACAAAGATGGAAAACCCAAACAGAAAGTGATCATCTCAGACTGTGGAGAGTATGTGTGATGTTAGAGGCACTGGCTGTACGATGTGCTTGTAATTAAATTATCCAGGATTAAGAACGCTGACCTGTAATTTTGAGATGCTGATACTGTTACTTGTTTATGGACATCCTTTTGTACATTTTCTGTTTTTGAATAAATCCTTTTTTTTTTTTTTTTTTTTTTTTTGTACAATCTGATATTTTTTATTTGTTAGTGTTTTAAGGATCACGTTTGTTTATAAATGAAAAAATTAGAGAAACCATTAGCAATTTGCCTATAACGATTATTCTCATAAAAATAACGGACAGTTGTAGAAACTGTTGGGACCCAGCAATAGGAGAACGTGATGAAGCTACCTGGGTTGAGGGGGGTAAGATGCAGTCAGGATGTGATTGAACTTTAAGAAGTTGAAGGAAAGGAGTGGTGAATAGGTAGTTTTGTGGGGGGTTTTGTTTTTTGTTTTTTTTGTCAGAAATGTGAGGGAGTTAATTGAATGTGAGAAGGGAATGGGTTCCAGTAGTATGAGGCTTGGAGTGAGTGGAAGAAGGTGGTGAGGTAATGAGGAGAGATAATGACGGAGATGGGTATTGTTTAAGTGGAAGGTGATTGAAGGAAAGATGGGAGTGTGGTTGTTGAGAGGGCATGTACACAGGAGTAATTAATGTGAATATAACATAACCAGCAGAAAATGGTATAAAGGTGAGCTGGGGCATCAGCTTTTTGGATTTGATAGAGCGCTCCATAAAGCTAAGAAGCAGATTTACAGTTATCAAGCCACATTAATTATGGGTAAGGGCTATGTAGTGGAAAAGCTAGTGAGTGGACTACAAAAGTGCTAAACAGGCACATGCTGCATTTATGCTTTGCAATTAAGTCATAATAAAACTAGTTAATTTTCTATAAAGAAAATGCCAACTCTTTTGTTCTACCACCTTGATGAGAAAAAACTAAAACCGACTGCAATAGATGGCTTTTTATGCGATGCTAAAGAAGCAATTGTACCTAAATTGAAAACTATTTTAGACAAGGGCTACAAAATAAAGAAATTATACATTGCCTAAAAGTGCATAAAAAGCGTTCTTGCCTGATTTCATAAGCCCTCTTTTCTGTTTTAGAGCACATAAGGCAGGCTAAAATGCCCCTCTGCATTTCAAGCACATGAAACATCTTAGTTCACCAGAGAGAATCTGATTCCACAGTCAAGGCGTAGAGGGTAGCATGAAAACTGCTGCAGACAGAGACCACGTGTCTCCAGTGTAGTCTCTCTCACTGATGTCCCTGAATTAAGAGGCTCCTGTGAAATTGTTTTCAATATATATCTTCATGAGAACCATAACTTGTTTAAAAAAAAAAAAAGTTTATTTCACATATAGTAAAACGTGCAACATCCACCAGCCAAGAAAATTGGGGCATTCAATTTATTTCCTACAATTGGGGAGTTCGAATTGTGAGGTGCATTAAACTTTTCTGTCCAAAACAACTGCGGCAACTCACCACCTCTAGAGTTTAATCTCGCACTCCATATCAGCAGGCACCTCCACTTTTCAATCTTTGGAAAATCATTAGTGAATACCCCTTTGCAAGGTCGAAATGGTGTATCTGAGGGAGGGGGGCAAATTTGTCCAAGACTCGATGTCAAAATGAGTACAGATTTCCACCTCCAATCTTGGACTTGAGAGAATAACCCCTATTGGGTTGTTTCTTCAGTAGATCAATTCCAAATAAACAACTTACTATGATCCGACATAATAAAGATAAATAAACAACTTACTATGATCCTACATAATAAAGATAAATAAACAACTTACTATGATCCTACATACCGTATTTGCTCGATTATAAGACGACCCCCCAAACTTTGGATATTCCTTTAGGAAAAAAACTAAAAGCCTGAATATAAGACTACCCTATAGGAAAAAAGTTAAACTTGTATATATTCACATGTAAATTGCTTTTTTAATAAAAAATTATATCAAAAAAATGCATTTGTTTTTATTTCCTTTTATGTGCCAATTCTGCCTCTCTTTCCCTTGCCCCCAGCTTTGTCTCTCTCCCCCTCCCTTTGATTCCCCCCTCTCCTCTGTCTCTTCCCCCCCTTGTTTCTCTCTGCCCCCCCCCTCCCTCTGTCTCTGCCCCCCCCCCTCCCTCTGTCTCTGCCCCCTCCCTCTGTCTCTGCCCCCCTCCCTCCCCTGTCTCTGTTTCTGCCCCCCTCCCTCCCCCTGTCTCTGTCTCTTCCCCCCCCCCTCCCTCCCCCTGTCTCTCTGCCCCCTCCCTCCCCCTCACCTTGAAGTCGATCCCCGGTGGCTAGTGGGGGCAGCTAGTGGGGGCTGCACGATACGTGCACACATCCGACATGGCAGTCTATTATGACGGACAGCTGGTCCGTCATAATAGTCTGCCGTGTCGGGCAGCATGGAGGATGTCTGGATCCATGTTTTATAATCTGACCTCAATTTGAGGTCAGATTATAAGAAGACCTCGATTATAAGACGAGGGGTAGTTTTCAGAAAAAAAATTCTGAAAAAAACCTTGTCTTATAATCGAGCAAATACGGTAATAAAGATAAATAAACAACTTACTATGATCCTACATAATAAAGATAAATAAACAACTTACTATGATCCTACATAATAAAGAGAGAACATTTTTAGCCACTGTAATAAAAATTGAGGAGGTTTGATATATTACTACTTTACTTCCATTGCAGATGGAAAGAATTACTGTATTTTCTGGCGTATAAGACCACTTATACGCCACAACGCTTCCCTCACAGCCGCGTGCACCTGCAGAGCAGCAACGAGGTAAGTACTGGGAAGGGGGTAGGAGAGGGGCAAAATCCTGGCATATTGAGGGTAAAATCCTGCCATATTAAATGGCATTAAAGGGCAAAATCTTGGCATATTGGAGGGGCAAAATCTTGGCATATTGGAGGGGCAAAATGTTGGCATATTGGAGGGGCAAAATCCTGGCATATTGAGGGGGAAAATCCTGGCATATTGGAGGGGCAAAATATTGGCATATTAAATGGCACAATAAAGGCATATTGAGTGGCAAAATACTGGCATATTGAGGGGCAAAATAGTGTGTCTCAGGTTATGTGTCTATTGGTGTCACTGTGTGTGTGTAAGTGTGTCACTTTCTGTGTAAGGGTGTGTGTGTAAGTGTGTCACTGTGTTAGTGTAAGAGTGTGTGTGTAAATGTCACTGTAGGAGAAAATGCTCATTGGAAGAGGGGTAGTCTTATACGGCGAGTATATCAAAAACTCTAAATTTTAACTGGAAAAGTTGGGGGTCGTCTTATATGCCCAGTCGTCTTATACACCGGAAAATACGGTACCTAAATATAAATGCTTCCATGAAGAGAATATATTAAGGTCTCGGCCTAGAAGTTCATTTATTCAGATATAAGGGGTATTTTTGGATACAAGCCCTAAAGAACAAATGTAATTTGTCTAGACAGCTTGAAAATCACTGTTATACAAAAGACCTGTTACAACAAGAAGTAACTTATTAACCCCTTGGCGACACAGGACGGACTAGGTCCGTCCTGTGTGCCGAGGCGTTAGTGACACAGGACGGACCTAGTCCGTCCTGTGTCAAAACGAGCACTGAAAGCGGAGTTTTTCCGCTTTCAGTGCTCAAGCGGCATTGTAACGATGCTTCCGTATGGAAGCATCGTACAATACTAAAAAAAATGCCCGTCGGCATTTCGATCGCTCCGGAGAGCGATCGAAATGCCGGTTTTAAAGGCACAGAGCCTTTAAAACACGTGCATTAAAAAAATGAGCATAGGAAGCGAATTTTTCGCTTCCTATGCTCAGAAACTGTTTCTGATTGCCTCACAAGTCGAGGCAATCAGAAACACAAAAAAAAAAATGCACGATCTTGGTCACTGAGTGACCAAGATGGCGCTGCCCTTCTAAGGGCAAGAGCACAGGAGGCAGGAAGTACCTGCTTCCTGTACTCTCTGGCTGTCACACGATTGCCTCTTCACAGAGGCAATCAGTGACTGCCAGGCACACTGACAGGCAGTGGGGATGCTCTGCTGAACATCCCCATTGACTGGTCAGATCAATATTAACCCTACATTGATCTGACCAGTTATGATCTGCCTCCCTCTCCTCACATTTTTTTTAGTGAGGGAGAGAGACAGATCAAAGTAAGTAAAAGTACAAAAAACAATAAACACACAACACACGAATAATAAAACAATTTAAAAAAAATTATTAAAGCAATTCCCTGCGTTTAACCCCTTCCCTGCCACTGATCTTGCGTAAGCAGCTATCGTGCACATCAGCGCATTTATTTTTGCTGTTTGTGCATTTTTAGAGGTTAATTTTTTTTGTACTGTGATTTATTATAGTACTACAAAGGCTCTTCTAAGAGTTGTTAACCCCTTCTTTGCTGTCGATCACTGCTTACGCAATGATATTGACGCCAAAGCAATTTTTATCTGTCTGCATATTTTTTTACACATACCCGCTAGCGGATTACATGTAAAGTAAAAGTATTTGAGTTTTTTTTTTAAGCTGTCTGAGCGCATAGCGATCAGTAACAGCGAATTAGTGGCAAAGGCGGTTTGATGATTTCTAAATTAAGTTCACCATACGCCCTGGTCATATCAAAATTGGTCGGATCAATATTCACAAATATTGATCTGCCTCCCTCTCCTCACTTACATTTTTGTGACGGAAAGAGACAGATCAGTATTAGTGATATTAAATAACATTTTATAAAATTGGCAGGTTTTATGAAAGTCTTTCACTGTGTATTAACCCCTTCCCTGCCATTCATCACTGTATAAGCAGTAATCTTGCACAGCAACAGTATGTTTTGCTGTCTGCACTGTTTTATGGATTAATTACTTTGTACTGTAATGTATTACAGTACTAGATAGGCTCTTCTAAGAGCTATTAACCCCTTCTTTGCTCGAGATCACTGCTTACGCACTGATTCTGAGGCCGCGGACTCAGGGTTCGATTTTGACCCTGGTCAGCTTTCTGATACATCATCTAGCGATGTATCGGTGGCTGCTGAGCCCTTGCCACAAGGAGTGATGGGTGTCTACCGTTAAAAATGATATGGTTTGGTGGGGGTAAATTACATTGGCTGGCTTCAAAGATATATCCCATATAGGACACGGACGCAGGTTGACTACATGTCAAAATTCCAAGTTGAAATTTTGAGATGCGCATCTTACAAATGTTGCCTTCTAGCCAAAAAACAAACCAACAAACATATGCATGGGTGCTATCCCTGTACCCGGGAGATGTTGCTGAACACATATTGGGTTGTTGTTTGGCAGTGACATATACCAGAATCTGTGAATTCATGCCTGAAGTACAATGCATGTGGAAAAAAAACTCCCAAAAAAGAACTACCACAAACTTTTACAAAGGCTGGTGGTAGAATTAGTGCATATACAGTATTAAAATACCACCATTTGAAATAGCTTAGGATGTCTATTTTCCAAAAATATATGTTATGATGGGGTACAATTCATTGGACAGCTTCAAAAATGTTCCAAATGGAACATGGGCGCAGGCTGACTACATGTCAAAATTCCAGGTTGGAATTGCTCACCCCCTAAATGTGGCCTTTTAGCCCCAAAACAAACCAACAAACCTATGCATGGGTGCTATCACTGTACTCAGGAGATGTCTAGTTTGCTAAAATGTATGGTTTTGTGGGGTAAAATACACATTCTGGCTTCACAAATGTCCCAAATGGAACATGGGCGCAGGTTTTCTGTATGTCAGAATTCCAAGTTGAAAAACCAAAAAGCGCACCTCTCAAATGTGGCCTTTTAACCCCCAAATAACCTAACCAACCTATACATGGGTGGTATCCCTGTACTCAGGAGATGTTGCTGAACACATATTGAGGTGTTGTTTGGCCCTGACCTATAACAGGATCTGTGAATTCATGCCCAAAGTACAATGTATGTGAAAAAAAATTACTACCCAAAACATTGACATAGGCTGGTAGTATAATTAGTGCATGGAAAGTGTTAAAATACTACCATTTGAAATACCCTAGGGTGTCTAGTTTTAAAAAATATATGGCTTTGTGGGGTAGAATACACTTTCTGGCTTCAAAAATGTCCCAAATGGGACATGGGCGCAAGTTTTCTGCATGTCAGAATTCCAAGTTGGAAAACCAAAATGCGCACCCCCTAAATGTGGCCTTTTAGCCCCAAAACAAACCAACAAACCTATGCATGGGTGGTATGCCTGTACTCAGGAGATGTTGCTGAACACATATTGAGGTGTTATTTGGAAATACCCTTTCACATTTTAAGGTAATGTTTACCTAAATTGCAATCTATGTGAAAAATTAAAAAAAAAGTTTTTTTGCTGCAAACTTTGGCAAATATTGGTGGTAAAATGGCTACATGAAATGTGTCAAAATACCCCAAGTTAAATGCCCTGAGTGGTCTAGTTTTCAAAAATATATACATGTTGGGGGTCATTCATGGATTTAGTACAGAAATCAGTGTTACAATGTCACTATCGCTAATTTTGAAAAGAAGGATTTTAAAATAGCGTTGCACTACTTATAGTTCTGGCCCTGTAACATGAATAAAAAAGCACAGAAACATAAAACATGGGCTATTTCTGAACTCAGGACATATATTAGAAACTATTTAGCAGTGTTTTTTTGTTGTCTCTTGTATATGAGTATACGATTTTTCAAATAAAAGTCATAAAAAAAAATATTTTTTTCATTTTTTTGCCATATTTTATTAATTTTTTTACATCAAATGATATGCTATTATCAAAATAATGGTATCAAAAGAAAGCCCTTCTTATAACGATAAAAACGATATATAGTTTGTGCGGGTACACTAAATGAGACAGAAATAAATTACAGCAAAACACAAACACCTCAGAAATGTTAAAAAAGCCCATGTCACCAAGCGTCGGACAAGCCAAAAAAGTCATGTCACTAAGGGGTTAAAGGACCTCTCTGACTTTAAAATGTCCTAGGTTTTTTGTCTGTATTAATGTTGAATAATGATAAAAATATATTTGCTCATTACAATTTGAATATTTGTATTATGAATATGTTTAATTTACTCACAAATATCAGGTTAGCAGTGTCAAGGTACCCTCCCACACACCGGTATTTGGCTGGAGCCGGGGAAGGAAATGCAACATTTAAAGTGTGCAATAAATGCAACAAAGTATCGCAAAATGTGTGCATTCATATATTACACAGGAGCCCGTACAGAGTGCACCTGTGCAGATTCTTTTCACATGTACAGCAAGGGTTCCTAGATCAGCCTGTTTGTTGTTGGTTTTTTTTTTTTTTTTTAATTCTTTATTAAGAACATATTATCCAGTTTCTTCGCTGGATATGTAACTTTTATTTGCTTCTTTGCAGGCTGTTGAATGCATGTATGTCCAGGATCCAATGAAAGGTACTCTGTCAACCTAAATGTTGCTGTGAATTTGGAGAATAAAACAATGATAAAAACGGATCTAAAAGTTGTTGTAACGGACCGTCACACCCAGCAAGTCTTTCCTGGACCCTTGCTCTTTGTACCCAAATAGACAGGACATCTAGCAGTTAGGTACAGCAAGATTGAACTACTTTATTTGACAAACAACACAGACTTATAAAAGACATACACATGACATCACAGACATTAGTATACAATGGGGGGAAGGAACTAAACATAGTCCTCCAACTAACTGGGGCTAGGAAAACATTAGACATTCAGTCTGCAAACCAAATTACCATACAGTGAGTAGACACACAGTAAGAAACATAATGTACACAACATAATCAGTTTACCAGTTAATCCAGTTAAAACAGAACAATGGATGTTGAAGTAAACTATTGGAGTCACTGTCACATTATAAACTTTCAGAGTGGTCTACTAACAGAATTAAACGTTACACATAAACCAATACACTAACAGAATATAACTAACTAACAATATTAACGTATAGTGCTATGGCACATCCCTTACCCAGGTAGTCCATTCATTTGTGAGTTGGTTGGCAGAAAGGCACGAACAAGCCTTTCTGCAGGGGAAAATGCAAGCCTTTACCATGGGGCCATAGTCCAGAGGCAGCAGGCGAGCAACCAGGCTTCTCCAGAACATAGTGGCGAGGATGGTTCTGCCACAGTTGTGTTAGCAGGATTTCATTCATAAAATAAGAGAAATGTGTTTTTAAACATGCCTGTGGTGTATCCTGTTTATGGCATCACCTTGTGGCTTGCTTTGCAAATGAACTCCTTTTCAGTGGGAAATGTACAGTACTGTGCAAAAGTTTTAGGCAGATGTGAAAAAATCAATATATTGATATCAAATCAATATTTGCAGTGACCATCCTTCAAAACCGGATCAATTCTTTTAGGTAGATTTGCACACAGTTTAAGAAACTCTGCAAGTAGGTTGTTTCAAGCATCTTATAGAACTAACCACAGTTCTTCTGTGGATTTAGGTAGCCATAGTCACTTATCTCTTCATGTAATCCCAGACTGACTATTACTGCCAGGACTAATTGTTCTTAATGACTTTGATTGCATGTTTGGGTGCAGATGCCTCCCTGTTTGTATTACATGATGGATAAGTATCTGCTTTAATCCTGGACCCAGGCAGCACAATGTCTTGGGTCAGTAGCCTGGGGCTGCACCACTTTTCACTTCTAAATGCCCGAGTACCTAGGTGTCCAGTTGCGACAAACCAGTTGTTGCAGAATTACAAACCCAATAATTCCCCACCATCTTTCTAGAATGGCGGGGAATTATGGTAGTGGCAGTACAGAAACAGATAGAGGGCCAAAGTTGAGTGTCTACGCCATTTTGTTTTATCTCTCATCTCAGTACCTTATCTGTCATTTTATCTGTCCTGTCTGTATATGTCTGTCTATAGATGTGTCTATCAATTCCTGTATCTTAAATGTCAAGTATATCTGTCCTGCCTGGCTATCTGTCTTGTCAACAAGTATGAGACAGTCAAAAGGTGGTGGAATTACGTGGTCAGGCCCGCCATCAGGGGGTGACGGGCGATACTGGCATCCCGGTCCCGGCGGTCCCAGGTCACGCTAGAAGAAAAAAATTCACCAGGCCACAGCCTCTGTGTAGCCAGGCACCATGCTGTGAGGGAAGTGTTCTACGCTCCCCTCCAACCGTATGGCTTCAATACAATAAAGCTAATTTTAAATGTAGGGAGAACTGCACAGAGGAGACAACCGGGAGACAGAGCAACAAGGAGGTAAGTACTGGGGAAGGAGGGAGGAGGGTGGCATGTGACGAGCAAGATACTTGCATATTGAGTGGCAAAATACTGGCATACTGAGTGACAAAATACTGGCATATTAAATGGCAAAATAATGGCACATTGAGGGACAAAATACTCGCATACTGAGTAGCAAAATACTGGCATCTTGAGTGGCAAAGTACTGGCATATTGAGTGGCAAAATACTGGAATATTGAGTAGCAAAATACTGACTTATTGAGGAGCAAAATATTACTGGCATATTGAGTGGCAAAATATTACTGGCATATTGAGTGGCAAAATACTGGTATATTAAATGGCTAAACAATGGCATATTGAGTGGCAAAATATTACTGGCGTACTGAGTGATAAAATACTGGAATATTGTGGAGCAAAATACTGACTTATGGAGGGACAAAATACTGGAATATTGAGGAGCAAAATACTGACTTATTAAGGGACAAAATACTGGCATATTGAGTGGCAAAATATTACTGGCATATTGAGTGGCAAAATATTATTGGCATATTAAATGGCTAAATACTGGCATATTGAGTGGCAAAATATTGACTTATTGAGTGGCAAAATATTACTGGCATATTGAGTGGCAAAATATTACTGGCATATTGAGTGGCTAAATATTAATGGCATATTTAGTGGCTAAATACTGGCATACTGAGTGGCAAAATACTGACTTACTGAGTGGCAAAATACTGGCATATTGAGGGACAAAATACTGGCATATTGAGAGGCAAATATTACTGGCATATTGAATGGCAAAATAGTGGGATATTAAATGGCTAAATACTGGCATATTGAGTGGCAAAATATCACTAGCATATTGAGTGGCAAAATACTGGAATATTGAGGAGCAAAATACTGACTTATTGAGGGACAAAATACTGGCATATTGAGTGGCAAAATATTACTGGCATATTGAGTGGCAAAATATTGGCATATTAAATGGCTAAATACTGCCATATTGAGTGGCTAAATACTGCCATATTGAGTGGCAAAATACTGCCATATTTAGTGGCAAAATACTGGCATATTGAGTGGCAAAATATTACTGGCATATTGAGTGACAAAATACTGGCATATTGAGTGCCTAAATACTGGCATATTAAATGGCTAAATACTGGTATACTGAGTGGAAAAATACTAACTAATTGAGTGGCTAAATAAAACTGGCATATTGAGTGGCAAAATATTACTGGCATATTGAGTGGCTAAATATTACTGACATATTGAGTGGCAAAATACTGGCATATTGAATGGATAAATACTGGCATACGGAGTGGCTAAATATTATTGGCATATTGAATGGCAAAATATTACTGGCATATTGACCAACTGCTCCTAACCACCCTCCATATTACACTAGACCTGGATAACATGCTTGTGAGGGTAGGTGGGGCGAGTGGGATATATTGTCGGGGGAGGGGCAGAAAATCTGTTCAGTAAGGGGCCCTGAAATTCCTCAGCATCCCTTAGGGGATGATTTGGGACTGCTGGCAACTATGCTGTCTTGTCTGTGGTGATAATGGGCGTGCTGATGAAATTGCAAAATGGGGCACAAAATTGTTTTTCCCCTACAGGCCAAAAGTTACCAGGTCTCCTCTATCTTCGAGGGGTTTTGCGCAGTCCCTATACCAGATAAAATTAACATAGGTTGTATATTGTCTCTTAATTTCTATGGTTTGGCCCTCCAACCTAAGCTTCATTGTATGCCATTCACATAAAAAATGTTGACCAACACTGATCTATTCCATCTACTGTACCAATTAATAATAGTACCAAATTGTATGTTGACCTGCCACAGGTTCTATAAAGGTTTTAGTACTTCAATCCCTCTATTCATTATTTGTAGGAATCTTCTGTACACTCCAACAAGCTCATTAAAGCCAAAAAAAATCTTATGACTACTTTTCTTGTAAGTCTATGCAGGAATTAATTTAGTATGATAAATATTGCATCGGCAATGGAGTTGGTTCTACATGAGTATCCTGTTGCTGTGTGTGATTTTATTCTTTTAGTTGTTGCACATAACGGGTTAACTGCTTGCTGTTGGTTGAGCCCATTCATGTGATTCCAGGTATGGTATAGTATTCAGCTGTGTGTTGTACTAACTCGGGTGGGGGCGTGTATGGCTTTGAGCACAGTAAGTGTGTGTTTATGCTGTTTGCGTCTTTTTGTTACTGTTTTCTTGGCTTACAAGCTGTGTTCGGTATAGGTTTCCTCCTCATGCTTCATGTACTGTTTACACAGCGCCTGTATGAATGGGTGTTCTCAGTCACTGAACAGGTTGACCTGTTGAACTAAGTGCTTCTAAATGAAAGCATACAGAACCAGGTAAAAAAAAAAACAAGGAGTTTAAATTTCTGCTTGGCAGTGCTTTAAGCACATGTCTTGTTTTTCTAGCCCACTTAAATTGCAAAGCTTTATGGACAGAGATCACAAACCAGCAGCAACACTGGCTCAGGTTCTTCAGGATGTAAAAATGGTCTGATGGCAGAAACGACCCAATGAGTGTGTGGAAAGTAAAACACGAATATTTAAAACAAAAAACAAGCTTTGCTGATTGTATACCTACATGAAGAGATAAACAGAGCTGTTGTTTAAAGTTCTTCCTAAACAATACTGGGGAAACAGACCTGTTTATTGCTACACAGATTGATGTATTTTGTATACACAAGTAACAAATGTTAGTGCACACACTACCACCTCAGAAGGACTAGTGTATTGTTAACACAGGCATCCCCTGGTTACTTTCAAATTGAATGTGTTGACAAAACACTAGGGGTTGAAATAACATTTGCAACATCTGTGGGGACTAGTTTGTAGTTTGTTTTTTTATCTGAGAAATGATCTGTTATATTTAAACAACGCAGGATGTTTTCTAAGACCATTACTAAAATAGCATACGTTTATTCTTGGCAAGGCCAAAAAGCCAAGGGAACAGGAATATGCCTGACAATGTGATCTCATGTCCTGGTATTTGGTAGAAAATGCTGTGAATTGATCATTCTCCTTATAAAAGTAAATATAATTATACGTGGATTTTAATAAACTTTTGGATCCATTAAATTGAAGATATATTATTTATTTATTATTTTTACAGGTGAGTGAATAATCCCCTCCCTCTGCCCTCAAATTTGGTCAAGTTAGAGGTTGGGGATAGGTAGGGATTTATTTTTATTTAATTTTATTCATTTATAAAAATTTAAAAAAAAACACTTGTTACATTTTCCAAAGGTGTGATGTGCGTTCAAACCCCCTCTGGAGACAAAATGACACCTTTAAGTGCTGGGATTGAGTAGAGGAACTCAGTTAATATAGACACACAGAAACAAAGTTTCTAAATACCTTTGTTGAGGTAAGAAGGTAGATCCAAAACGACTCACACCAGGTAAAGCATCAAAAAAATATGTCTTTATTGCTTCAGAAGAGCACCGACCGGTTTCGGCACACAGAGTGCCATTTTCAAGGTGAGCAGAAATAACAAGTATTATTTCATTCTTTTGTTAGGTCTTGTCACAACTTCCAGACCCTTTGTATGCAAAATGATCACAGGACATTGACCGCACTGAAGATTATTTCTCATTGCTTCCATTACACATATTATGTCATTATATGCATTAGGAAATGCCATAATTTATTTTAAGTCAAGGAAAACTAAAATCCAGGTCCACTTGTGACTTGTCTGTTCCTTACAACCTGCATCCATTGACGAAGCCACATGCTCCCCCAAAGGAGCTGCAGCGAAACGCACAACGGTTATCTGGCACATCATTCTGCTACACGTGACTTTTCATTAGCAGGCTCAACCAGCTAGAGAGAGGGACATTTATATGACCGGATTAAGCGGTATAACCAAAGATGGCAGGCTATGAACATTTAAGCCCGCTGGGCATGTAGAGCGTCCTTTGGTGCCCCCTCAAAGTTGAGCTAACACTACTTATCTGGGCTTCCCCACCGAATCACCCAAAAAACCGTTTTCATTATTAAAGAAACCCCTTAAGAAAGGGGTGGCTGGTTACGAATACCCTTTACTCTTAAAGTGACAGTCAAAAAAAAAGGGCATACAAGGTTTAATGCTGTCACAGATAAAAAGAGGGGAACGACAACCAGAACATTCAAACCCCCAATGACATATAGGGTTGCTATGCCTCACTATTAAAAACAAGACAGCAAACAGTAACTGACTCCGTAAAGACTCTAAGGGCAAACAGCCCCCTGTGAAACCAAAATCACGACTACCCCGCGTGGGAAAGGGAAGTCTATTTTTTCTTTTTATTATTACACAATTTACACACTGGATTATTATGGTACCACAAAGGAAATATTATTTTAATCCTAAATAATAAAATTTATATTTTGCATACATCATACCTGTACATTATATATGCCAAGCTTCACCACAATGAATAAAATTTCCATTCAAAGTGTGCTAGGTTCTGATCTTTTTTTTTTTGTTTTTGAAGATTTGGTTGCAATCTTGCCCGTGCACCCCCTACATATTGGGAGCTGACCCAAACATCTTTTGCGATTTGATTACCTTCTATTTACATGACTTTACATGAACAACTTCATGGCTGGCTGGGCATCAGTGAAAATGGTGTCTACTGTTCGTGTCAGGGACTTTACCTGGTCAGGTCGGAGTTTCAGTACAGGGATAGAGGAGATGTCTAGTTGTATGTTGTTATTCAGTGTGCAGGGTGAGACCAGATGTAGAAGCAAAGAAATAATGATTGGAATAAGGACTGAAGCAAGGGACTGCAGAATAGGAAAAGGGTTTTAGTAGGAACTGCAGTTCCTACTAAAACCTTTAGCAGGGACTGTAGAAAAATCAGAGGTAGGGGTAGCGAGAGTTCAACAAGGAGGCCTTAGGTAAGGGTGAGGTCTGAGAAGGGTAACTAAGCAGGAACACACTAGATAGGGTGACTAAAGCAGGAACACCCTAAACAGGGTGACTAAAGCAGGATCACCCTAGAGAGGGTGACTAAAGCAGGAACACCCTAGAGAGGATGACTAAAGTAGGAATACCCTAGAGAGGGTGGCTAAAGCAGGAACACCCTGGAGAGGGTGACTAAAGAGGAGTGGGCCCTTTAAGGAAGCAGCTTAGCTGAAGTAATATTGCAGTAGCCAAATAGTTTCAAGAGAAGCTGAAAAACATCCCCTGGCCAGTTGAGCCTTCCAGGTTCAGTCTCACAGTTCCTGGACAGGGTAGAATTGCAAATGAGCTTTGGCAGAGGATCAGGAACAGAAGAAGCAACTCTCAGAAATCAGGCATCCAACTTCAATAAACTGCAGGTATTTAACATAGGTGTGTGTTGCAAAAGTTAACACGCCCACCTGACACCAACAGAGGGAAAGAAATACAAGCAAACAAAGGTAGGGAGGCCTCTAGAGGAGGAAGGAGGTAAATAAGTACCACAATTAGGACTTTTAAATGCATGACCAGTCCATTTGGTACTACTCTCAGCTGTTGTATTATTTTAGTGATGCTCCGTGATTAAAAAAGCTAAGCTTTTGGAACTTTTAGTTGCAACTGAATTCTCTCCACATGACATTCAGTTAGCTAAATGTCTGGCAGAACTACATGAGAAATATAGTCTATAACTAACCTTTGACACAACAACTGCTGTGAAACATGCATCTCACAATGCTCAGACAGTCTCTTGAGCATCACGGGGCCTTTGGCACTCCAGCTGCTGTATACAGTTGCTAAAATATTGGCTAGAATTATTTTAGTCATTATACACAGTAGTTGTAGATGTGCCAAAGGAAAAAAAACAAGTATTAGGGGTATAAAGGACAAATGAGAAGGGAATAGGAGGACAGAGAAGGAAAAATGTCTAAAAGAAGATGGCAACATGTGTATTTTTCTACTGCAGTGACAATCCTTTCACCAGCCCTGTATAAATGTCTGATAGTATAAACCACTCTTATGTCTATAAACTGTATACTATTAAATTTACATTGTAGAAATATGCCTTTAACGGATAACCATAAAATAGGAATTATTCCCAAAAAGTGAGGTGGAGGTGAGATGAGATGAAATTAAAATGTCTTTAATATTTAAAGATTTAACTATGTAATATGGATATTTAACCAAGATCTTCTTTCTACTTTCGATAGCCCTTTGTAAAAATCTGCTTTACTTTTTGTTACTCCATTTGTGGTCCATTTAAATTCCAGTGTAGTAAAAATGTTAAGAATGGCTGTGATGATATTTCAATATTAGTTTTCCTCTGAATTATAAAAAAAAAAAAAAAGTCAATCAAAAATAACTGTAAGCTTGTATATTAAAGAAGGTGTTTGACAACTTTAAAACAAATAGTTATTCCATATAATATGAGGAAGTCGTACCCTTCAGTAAAGCAAATGTCATGGTGCGATGAAAAGGACATTTATTCAGTGGGACAATTTTTATAACATCATTTTCCTAAATCAATATGAGCTTCTAAGGTTCAAATTGCACCTTTATTTCATCCACGTAATGGATGTGACTATTTTTCAGTCGACATTGGTAGAATGTACAGCATAACAATGTCCCTTTGTTAAACATATCGACTGTTCTGTGCAACTCTGTTTCCATCTTGTTAATGGCATCCGCAGGATTTGACCACCATATTGCGATGTTTTTTTAATATTACGTTGTTGTTGTTGTCATAGTACAGGACTGAAGTTGCAGTCAACTTTGTGGGAGCACAGCAGGCCTTGGGTACACTTTCTGGCTTCATAAGATGGACCTGAAGATAAAAATACACTTTTTTTTAGTACCCTTTTATCTAACTTAAGCTGCAACATGGTATACACTTACAGATGAATTTCACTGTTCTAACATAAATACACTGACACAAATTATGTTATAAAAATAAACTCCCCAAAAAGGACCTTAAGAAAGGCATGATTCAGTAGTTAATTTTCAGTTTGTGTGAAGATATTTATTTGAATATTTTTCTTGGCAAAAAGAGGGGTAGTTTACATTGGATTCGTTATTGCCTTGTATTTAGGGTGTTGGCCTACTCAGTAATGTGCACACTAAAAGGCTGAATAGAGCTGGACATATAAATCCCACAACCCTGTCTGATTTGTTGTTATTTTATTATGAGAGTAAAATATTCTATTCATTGGCTATTGGGAAAAAAAAAGATTTAAAGGGAGGTCATGATCAAGAAATGTTTCCTGTTTTTGCTGTTTTTGGAAAAGATATGTCTTTGACTCTAAATAGTGATTTATTGTGGTGTACTAGTAACCTTTCCTTGAATTACAATTAATGTCACAAAGAACACTAAGTGTTTCTAACATTTTAGGTATATGATATACCTTTTAAGTCACAGTTTTGGTTATTTCTTGCATGTAACAAATAAACATAAAAAAACAGAATAGGGATCATCAATATCCCTTTCATAGCAGCCTTGAGGTTGTCATGCATCATAATACTGAAAATGTTTTTGGTAAAACCCAAACCAATAAAAATTCTAACCCAGGAAGAAGAGCAGTCAAAAGTAATTTATTTATATAAACACCAGCGAGAAATCAACAACTGTGAGTTAGCTACAGTCTGCAACTGGATCAGTATTTTTTCATTAAAGGGACAGTCTAGTCCAAACTCACTTTGGTGCAAGATGAAGATCACTGCTTGTTTAATGCACAGGCTATTAACCCATTGTGATTTGATTCAGGCATTCTGTATAAATCACATTCCTTAATATTTGACTCAAGCCCTCCCCAGTGATTACTCTGCATGTTTACTGCAGGTGCGGCAGCGCTAATTCTATAGACACTGACAATATAACATTTTGATTCATATAGTCACTTCCAGTGGCCTATGAGTGACCTTGCTCTTGTGCACAGTAGGATCTCTTAACAGTGCAACATACTGTCTGATGACATCACTAGAGAGACAAGATATTCCATTCATTTGAATGGCATTATTCTCATTGGTTCCTGAAGCAAAAAAAAAAAAAAAAGGAAATTACTTTTACTCATCTAGTGTGGGGAGTCCTTGTTTCTTGCAAACTGCTGTAATTTCATAATTTCTTCTAGCTGTAAGTATTTTATATTTTAAGTAATGCAAAATGTAAGACATGCATTTTAAAGTACTTTGAAAGCACATTAATATGCATTAAAATTTGGAAGATGCATTTTGGGCACTAGACACTCCCCTTTAAAGAGGGAATTGCAAAATTATGGCCAAAAGAGCAGAGCCATAAGATTGCAATTCTCTTGTCAGTTCCATTTTTCATGACTAAAGCCCATGGTTTCTAGGTATGGGATAAAAATGACACGTATCTTATAAAATACATGGCTTTTTAATTACATACAAGGCTTACCATAAAAGTAACCCGTAAGGTAACAATAATTGTTTAAGGTATTTAACTAATTGTAGAAGGAGTATGCAAAAAATATATTTATATATACTTGTTTTAATTAAATTCCCATGTTTTATGATAGCTGAGATAATAAATATTTGTTCTATTTGGAGAGCTGCATCTAACTGATCATGAGTGAAGATTTGGGTTGCCAAGCGGCCAGTATTTGTTTTAAGAAAATGTGGCAACTCTATAAGTGCCCAGTTTTTGGCAGCCTATCGAGGGGAAAAAATGAAATCCATATGGCAAACTTGCATTGCTTTCTATGGAATGGAAGATGCATCTTGTCACAGTTTACTTTTGTTTTTACTTCCCCCAGCTTTCTTCCTGCCTCTTGACTCAACTTATGTTTCGCATGTTCCCCATTTCCTCTAGATTATATGCTTTTAAATTGTTGGTGCTATATAAATAAATAGTAATGTAATGTAAAGGGAAGATGCAATATTTGTGGTGCCCAATATTTTTGAGTGGAGTCTGTTGATAGACAGTGTATACAAAAACCAAAAACTGTCTGCGCTTCTCACCCTTATAAAGTTGGCAACAAATATATAAATATAATATAGATGAGAGGTTTTGGTTATATGAATTGGCCACAGCATAATTAACCCCTTAACGCATATGGACGTATATATACGTCCTGAAAAGCATGGTCCTTAAGGACCATGAGGACGTATATATACGTCCTCCGTTTTCATGTAGTGTTGCGCTCATTAGCGCAACACTACATGTCTGTAGCTACTCTCAGAGGCTGCTTCGGATCCGAAGCACCCTCTGAGAGTGATTTCAGCCCCCCCTCGACCCCCCCCCGCGCGCATACGATCACCGCGAATGTGATCGTATGCGCGCTAACACACATAGGCAGTGAAAGCTGATCACTGCCTATGTGTGTTAAAGTGTTGCAATGATGCCTCTATCGAGGCATCATGCAACACATTCTGTTCCCTCCTGGGCACCGCGATCACCCGGTGATCGCGGGTGTGTGCTGTTTCGGAGGAGCATGCTCCTCCGATACAGCATGCCCAGAGGAGAGCGACGGTATACAGAAAAAAAAATCTCTTCCGTCGCTCTGAAACCGCTACTTGACTGCCCCTACAGGCAGTTAGACGGTATTACAGTTAAAAAATAGAAAATTTACTAATTGCTTCATATGTTAAGCTGAGTAACGGGGCAATTTCTGAAACAAATGTTTTATAAAATAGGGCTGTATACCCATCCGGGCCTGGGGCTTTACCAGTTTCGAGATTAAGGATAGTTCTCTTTATTTCTTCATTAGTAATCTTTTTATTGAGATTTGTTAATATATATTTAGGTATTTGAGGGAGATTCAGTTTTGTTAAGAATGTGTCAATCTCAGAGGGCAGGAAGTTTCTTGTTTAAGATTATATAATTTTTCATAATAAGTGGCAAATACTTCGCCTATTTCTTGTGGAGACAAACAGATTTTATCAACATCTATAATCTTTTCGATTATTTTTCAAACAAGAGAAATGACATGAAAGCATCATCTTTATTTCTTACCAGTGACTGTAGTATGGCATGATTAGTGGCATTCATGCAGGAGTCAAGTGGAAATGAACATTCTCCTTCGCAGTAAAAGGCAGAGTACCCAGGGGGTGCTATAACCCAGTCCTGGAGACAAAGACAATACAAGATGCTTAACATATGACGTTGTTTACTTTGTGAGTAAACTATACATAAATGGAAAAGAGATTTACCAGCCATCCCAAGTCCCGGAAGCTGACGTACAGTTCATGCCTTTTGCACACCTGTCTGCCGTCAGAAACGTGAATGTGATCTAAAATGATAAGTGTGTTAGTAAAGTATTGCAGCACAACAATACCAAGTGAATAATAATAAAGTATATCTGTAGCACAGGCAGAGGCGTTGCTAGGGCCCCCAGCACTACAGTGGTAATTAACCTGCTGCAGTAACAGGAGCTGGGCTGAATAAGCCCTGCAATTCACAGATCTCAGGACATGAAGAGCCAAGAAGCCACTAACCAGCAGGACTGAGTAGGGGATGAAGATTTCATCCCCTGGACCCTGCCCCCTCCCCTGCATGCAATCACTCCATCCATCGTAATGTTACCTCCCCCCCCCCACCCCCCACACACACACAAAAAAAACCATAAAAATAAGCACACACACAATTGGACTTTTCTTGCAGTGAGTATTTTTATTGCTCTGTATAAAATATGTATATTATTTTTATAATTGCAGTGTATAAACTATATATTTGGATACAAAATGTGTATATATGGCTGCAATATGTATACCAGGGGTCCTCAAACTTTTTAAACAGGGGGCCAGTTCACTGTCCCTCAGACCGTTGGAGGGCCGGACTATAGTAAAAACAAAAACTATGAACAAATTCCTATGCACACTGCATATATCTTATTTTGAAGTGAAGAAACAAAACGGGAACAAATACAATATTTAAAATGAAGTAAAGTTAAATCAACAAACTTACCAGTATTTCAATGGGAATAGTGTGCCAGTCAGATGCCCAGGGATATTATGCCAGTCAGAGTCCAGTAATATTATGCCAGTCAGAGTCCAGTAATATTATGCCAGTCAGAGCCCAGTAATATTATGCCAGTCAGAGCCCAGTTATATTGTGCCAGTCAGATGCCCAGGATTACTATGCCAGTCAGAGCCCAGGAATAGTGTGCCTGTCAGATGCCCAGGAATATTATGCCATTCAGATGCCCAGGAATATTATGCCATTCAGATGCCCAGGAATAGTGTGCCAGTCAGATGCCAATGAATATTATGCCATTCAGATGCCCAGGAATAGAGTGCCAGTCAGAGCCCAGGAATATTATGCCAGTCAGATGCCCAGGAATATTATGCCAGTCAGAGCCCAAGAAAATTATGCCAGTCAGATGCCCAGGAATAGTGTGCCAGTCAGATGCCCAGGAATATTATGCCATTCAGATGCCCAGGAATAGAGTGCCAGTAAGAGCCCAGGAATATTATGCCAGTCAGATGCGCAGGAATATTATGCCAGTCAGAGCCCAAGAAAATTATGCCAGTCAGATGCCCAGGAATAGTGTGCCAGTCAGATGCCCAGGAATATTATGCCATTCAGATGCCCAGGAATAGTGTGCCAGTCAGATGCCAATGAATATTATGCCATTAAGATGCCCAGGAATAGAGTGCCAGTCAGAGCCCAGGAATATTATGCCAGTCAGATGCCCAGGAATATTATGCCAGTCAGAGCCCAAGAAAATTATGCCAGTCAGATGCCCAGGAATAGTGTGCCAGCCAGATGCCCAGGAATATTATGCCATTCAGATGCCCAGGAATAGAGTGCCAGTAAGAGCCCAGGAATATTATGCCAGTCAGATGCCCAGGAATATTATGCCAGTCAGATGCCCAGGAATATTATGCCAGTCAGAGCCCAAGAAAATTATGCCAGTCAGATGCCCAGGAATAGTGTGCCAGTCAGATGCCCAGGAAGAGTGTGCCAGTCAGATGCCCAGGAATATTATGCCATTCAGATGCCCTGGAATAGTGTGCCAGTCAGAGCCCAGGAATAGTGTGTCAGTCAGATTCCCAGGAATATTATGCCATTCAGATGCCCAGGAATAGTGTGCCAGTCAGATGCCCAGGAATATTATGCCATTCAGATGCCCTGGAATAGAGTGCCAGTAAGAGCCCAGGAATATTATGCCAGTCAGATGCCAGGAATAGAGTGCCAGTAAGAGCTCAGGAATATTATGCCAGTCAGATGCCCAGGAATATTATGCCAGTCAGATGCCCAGGAATAGTGTGCCAGTCAGATGCCCAGGAATAGTGTGCCATTCAGATGCCCAGGAATATTATGCCATTCAGATGCCCCAGGAATAGTGTGCCAGTCAGATGCCCAGGAATATTACAGTGCTCGTTATACCTCCCTCCTCCCCCCCCCTTCCCCATCACTTACCTCCAGCTGCTGTGTCCCCGGCCGGTCATCTCGCGCAGTGTTCCCTCCTCCCTGCACGGAGGAGGGAAACAGTTACCGGATCCGGATGTGACGAAACGTCACATCTGGTCGCGGTGATTTTTTTTTCTCGTTTTCCTGCAGCCGCAAAGGTAAACAGCGGGGGAGGGGGGGAGCGGGGGTGCCGGGGGCTGGATAAATGTGCTCGGCGGGCCGCATGTGGCCCGCGGGCCGTATTTTGAGGACCCCTGATGTATACCATCTTACTATGCAACACTGCACTACAACTACTCATTAACTAAATGACAAAAATATACACAGATATTAGCACTTACATATGTTCATATATATTTATAAATATCTATACACATCTCAATCTCTCTCACTAGTTGCATTTATACTTATATGAACTTCTTAATATTATATTCAACTATTTTCATATGTAATAAAAATGTTATTGAAGAGTTGCATTTTTTTGTTTTATTCCCTTTTTCTGCACCCACATTGCACCTAAAGGACTTAACCCAGCCCTATAGAGTAGCCCTTGTCATGCACCTAAATTGCACCCACAGCACTTGTCATGCACCTATATTGCACCCACAGCACTTGTCATGCACCTATATTGCACCCACACCACTTGTCATGCACCTATATTGCGCCAACAGCATATGGCTTGCACTCATATTGAACCCACACAATTTTGCATGCTACAGTGTAAATTTGCCCCACAGAACATACCAGTTTCACTTTGTTCCACTGCCCATACAGAAAAAAGCCACATTGTCACTTTCCCCCATAGTACATTTTATTTTTCCCCACAGAACATGCCACAGTCACTTTGTCATTGCATATGAAACAGAAAGTTTGCCTGTTAAAATATGACACAGTTTGTCCATTAAATATGCCACAGACATTTTCCCCATTAATATGCCAGTATTATTGTGCCATCCAGATACCATTAATATTGTACAATTAAGATGCCCCAGACAATTTGCCCATTAAGATACCAATATTATTGTACCATTAAGATGCCATAATTGTTGTGCCATTCATATGCCAGTAATATTGTGCCAGTCAGATGCCTGTAATATTGTGCCATTAAGATGCCAGTAATATTGTGCCAGTCAGATGCCAGTAATATTGTGCCATTCAGATGACTGTAATATTGTGCCAGTCAGATACCAGGAATATTGTGCCAGTCAGATGCCAGGAATATTGTGCCAGTCAGATGCCAGTAATATTGTGCCATTCAGATGCCAGTAATATTGTACCATTCAGAAACCAGGAATATTGTGCCAGTCAGATGCCTGTAATATTGTGCCTTTCAGATGCCAGTAATATTGTGCCATTCAGAGCCCAGTTATATTGTACCATTCAGATACCAGGAATATTGTGCCAGTCAGATGCCTGTAATATTGTGCCTTTCAGAGCCCAGTAATATTGTGCCATTCAGATACCAGGAATATTGTGCCAGTCAGATGCCTGTAATATTGTGCCTTTCAGAGCCCAGTAATATTGTGCCATTCAGAGCCCAGTAATATTGTGCCATTCAGAGCCCAGTAATATTGTGCCAGTCAGATGCCTGTAATATTGTTCCAGTCAGAGCCCAGTAATATTGTGCCAGTCAGAGCCCAGTAATATTGTGCCAGTCAGATACCAGGAATATTGTTCCAGTCAGATGCCTGTAATATTGTGCCTTTCAGATGCCAGTAATATTGTGCCAGTCAGATGCCTGTAATATTGTGCCAGTCAGATACCAGGAATATTGTGCCAGTCAGAGCCCAGTAATATTGTGCCAGTCAGAGCCCAGTAATATTGTGCCAGTCAGATGCCAGGAATATTGTGCCAGTCAGAGCCCAGTAATATTGTGCCAGTCAGATACCAGGAATATTGTGCCAGTCAGAGCCCAGTAATATTGTGCCAGTCAGATGCCTGTAATATTGTGCCAGTCAGATGCCTGTAATATTGTGCCATTAAGATTCCAGTAATATTGTGCCAGTCAGATGCCAGTAATATTGTGCCATTCAGATGACTGTAATATTGTGCCAGTCAGATACCAGGAATATTGTGCCAGTCAGATGCCAGTAGTATTGTGCCAGTCAGATACCAGGAATATTGTGCCAGTCAGATGCCAGTAATAATGTGCCATTCAGATGCCAGTAATATTGTACCATTCAGAAACCAGGAATATTGGGCCAATCAGATGCCTGTAATATTGTGCCTTTCAGATGCCAGTAATATTGTGCCAGTCAGATACCAGGAATATTGTGCCAGTCAGATGCCTGTAATATTGTGCCAGTCAGAGCCCAGTAATATTGGGCCATTCAGAGCCCAGTTATATTGTACCTTTCAGATACCAGGAATATTGTGCCAGTCAGATGCCTGTAATATTGTGCCTTTCAGATGCCAGTAATATTGTGGCATTCAGAGCCCAGTAATATTGTGCCATTGAGATACCAGGAATATTATGCCAGTCAGAGCCCATTAATATTGTGCCAGTCAGAGCCCAGTAATATTGTGCCAGTCAGATCCCAGTAATATTGTGCCAGTCAGATACCAGGAATATTGTTCCAGTCAGATGCCTGTAATATTGTGCCTTTCAGATGCCATTAATATTATGCCAGTCAGAGCCCAGTAATATTGTGCCAGTCAGATGCCAGGAATATTGTTCCAGTCAGAGCCCAGTAATATTGTGCCAGTCAGATACCAGGAATATTGTGCCAGTCAAATGCCTGTAATAGTGTGCCCCCAGGATTTAACCCCATCACGCTCATTGCGGAATTGAGATTGCATCCAAGACTTTCCCCGACACCCAGCACTTATCCCAACATCCACATTGCACTCAAGAACTTACCATAACATTCACATTGCACTAAAGGTCATACCCCCAGCACACACATTGTACCCAGAACTCACCCCAGCACCCAAATTGTACTCACAGGACTTGCCTCAGCACAGACATTACACTCACAGAACTTTCCCCTGCACCAATATTGCAGCTGGATTTGCCTGGGAAGTTCACAGACTTCGGCTGCCTGCCCTCCTCCAACCATACAAAGAGGGCTGGTGAGGAGAAATGTATTGATCTTCCCAGTACCCCAACAGTGTTGCCCCCTGTACGCTTATTTTTTGTTTGGGTACTGTGTGTGTGAACAGGATGCCAAGTTCTGGCTTTCAATACAAAATTCTACTTGTTAAGCCCTGATCTATATATTGTGCTTCGAAAATTGCATGCAAATGTACAATTGAAGAGAATGTTTTTTTTTTTTTTTATAAATGTGCATGTATGATCACTTGTTTATTACATCACTTGTGGCTTGATATGCAAATAACAATGTTCAATGGGAAATGTGTAATTTGCATATCAAGCCATAAGCTGATATCATAAACAGGAGACACCACAAAAATGTCTGAGGGGTCAGAGCGTTGGTAGGTCACGTGACAGACATCATGCTACCCATGCCCTCCTCCCCAGTAATTAGTGAGATTCAGGTCACTGCAGCTCTGTTGGGGAACCAGGATCTCACATAATCAGTGAGAAATTGCAACACTACTGTAAAAATATAGCTAACGAGTTGGCAGGTGTTGAAATCTAAGCTGGGTTCCAAATGCAAGTCGGCCCAGTGGCTCTGTACTCCCCTGGAACTTTAGTGTAACCCCTTAGTGACATGCTATTTTGGGTGTGACATGGGCTATTTCTGTGGTATTTGTGTTTAGCTGTAATTTTCTTATTTACTGTGCCCGCACAAATTATATATTGTTTTTATTGGCATAAAAAGGACTTTCTTTAGACACAATTAATTTCATCATATCATGTACTTTACTATAAAAAAAAAAAATTAAATATTATGAAACAATTGATACACACTTTTTCGAATTTTGACCTAAAAATGTATTAAAAACTTACAAATGGTAAAGTAGACCCCATCTAAATAGTTTCTACATTTTGTCGTGAGTTTAGAAATATGCTACGTTTACCTATTTTTCTGTTTGTTTGTTTTTGCAAGTTATAGGGCAATAAATGAAAATAGTGTTATTTTGTTTCCTAACCATTTTCTCCTACAGTGACCTTTTGACCCCAATACTAACTCTAACTGTTATGCTAACCCTAATGCTAACCCTTATGCTAACCCTAACCCTAATAAATAATAAAGAAAGGCACAGTGCTTCCAAGTAAAACAAAAAATATATATATATATTGTGTCAAAGAACTACCCCTGCACCACAAATAAAATAACATAAAAAAATTCAATACTAACCAATAGTATATATGAAAACGGACAAAAGGGGAGAGAGGAGAGGAGCATGAATTGACATGTAGAGAGGTATCTCCCAATCCTGTGGAGGATCTCCACCTGATATTGTTAGCAGCGCTAATGTTGGCACTAATCCTTATGCTAACCCTAACCCTAGATCTAAGGCTAATTTAGCCTTTTTTGTCCTGCCATGTTGCTGACTGCCTCTAGGGGTTTTCTAGCAACAGAGCGATGGAAATGATAACTTATCACTTCCAGAGCTTTTACCCACAAGAGGGTGGTGCCATGTTGGAGGCGCACACTGCTCTCCAATATGGCTTCCAAGTTCGCTCTGTGAAGTGATCGCGGATGCCTTCGGAACGAAATTTAGGTGTTGGTTAATGCTTCGACATTGAGACATTACAGCAACACCGTCTGAACAGTGTTAGCAAACATTGATCACTAACAGCAATTATTGCACAGCAGGATGTGCCAGACAATCTCGGCAACAAGTTTCGAGGGTGCTGTATTGTGGTGCTGGGAAAAGCCCAGTTGGTGCTACGGTGCGGTGAAGTGGGAAGAAAGATGGAAATAAAAATAAGAAATGCATTTATTTCAACATCATTTATTACATATGAAAACAGTTTACATTTAAACTAATATTTACTATCAAAAATGTTTTGTACCAGCATATAGTCTGCAAGCCTCTATAGTGGCACATGATAATAATAAAACAGTGAGGACTAAAATCCTAATGATGTTTGCCAGATAATAGGATACTTTGGGGTCTATTCACTATAAGGTGAGTTGCAAGTGAGTTGAGATGAACATTTCATGCCACCATTTTTACTATACATTGTGCAAACCAGGATTGTCCCTGCACAATGTATAGCTAAACTGAGGAGATAAACTGTTCATATTACCTCAATTCAACTCACCTGCAACTCACATTTTAGTGAATAGCCCCCTATGATGCTGGCTGAGAATCATGAGAACTGAAGTGCTCATTTTAGGAAAGAACATTATTGCCATGCACAATGTTTGAAAAGCTGTTAAAACTCAAAGGTACTTTAATGCAGGTTGCTTATCAAGCAGCACTCACTCACGCAGTGCCCACTCAAAGGACTAATCACTGATTTCCATTGTAAGTGGTTTCTAGTAGCTAGACATGCTCCAAAAGTTATTTCATTTATCAGAGTGCTTACCAAAGATGCCAGGAAGTTTGTTGGGATGTGGCAAATCATTATGTTTCTTCTGTGGCCGTTTTTTTAACTGTTTGACCGCCCGTGTAGACCGTACCTGATTACGACTGGCTCGGAAAAACGTGACCATGAATGGTTGTTTGGAACGTGGTCCACGTCTCCCTAAGATTCCAGCTAAACTTGGATCAATGCTTTGCCCTGTAATATAAACCAAATGTATATATAAAAGTGATACCTACACACACCTATAAACTACATATTGTGTGAGGAGTGTAAAGATATGTACTCCTGGGAGGATGATTAGACTTTTAACAAAACTGTTCTTGATTTTAGGTGCTCATGCCACTGTAACCAAAAGAGTTTAATAAATGTGTACTTTTATTTGATAATCTCATGTCACCAAGTGTTGATATAAGTATTTCTTTCTAGCAACTGTTTTAGTTTCTGTACAGATTGAGTATCCCTTATCCAAAAATCCATTATCCAAAATGATCCGTTATCCAAACTTTTTGTAGGATTTTGCCACAAGTGGAAAATTTCACACGAACCTGCCAGAATGCTCAGATACCCCCACAACCACACAGGGTAATACAATGGTATATGTGATGGCCTGACGCCCTAACGGCAGGTTCTCAACGATGTGCAGGTTATCAACGATGTCCCACATTACAGCTGCATCACAGTAAAGGTGATTTATTTGCTCTACTCAGTATTTGCATTGATATTACTATATTTCAAGAGTGCTGAGAGGCTTTAATATATATTGATGAAAATTATCCATTATCCACAATGATCCAATATCCAAAATACTTCTGGTCCCAAGCATTTTGGTTAAGTGACATTCAACCTGTCCTATAATAGAATTAAAATGTATTATTAATCTATATCCACTTACTATGGTGTTGTTTAATTAGTACTAAAATTGCTTCCTGTACGTGCATTTCTCGCATAAATCAATTTCTTTCAATGACATAATTAATTTATTGTGTCTCTTGTTGATTGTAGCTTCATTCATAATACGAGCAACATTTTGCTTTTCCTCTTTCTACATTTGTATAATTTAGATATGCTTTTCATTGATATTGTACCTTTTTTAACTTTAACTTAAGTATTGTTTTTCCACATAGGTGATCCATTTACATTTCAAGGGCACTTTGCATTAGTACAGTAGAACATGTTCTCATTTAGAATGCAAAATTTAGTTGCTACTTTTAAAAATGGCTGAAGTAAACTATAAAGTTACTAGAGGTTTTGTGACTAACTAATTTTTATTGCAAGAGTGGTATCTTATCATCATAGGGACTGTGGAGAATAGGAAATACTAAATTCTAGATGTTTAGGTACAATTGGTGGTAGCTATGGGATGGGGAAGATCAAAAGTTAATTTGGCATATCAAGTCTTCTCGTTACAAATACACACTCACACATAAACACTTCCAAAAAAACTTGGTCGTCCCTGCACTAACATTTTTTTCTATGTTACTGGCAACACGGGGGCTTAAAGTAGGGATTTAGAGGACCACCATATCTTAAATTAGTATTTACAGTTAATAAAATCCGGGTCATCTGAACAGGTTGACACTGTTCACAAGCAACTTGTAAAGACAAAAAGTTAGAGTGTGAACGTTATGCTATAAATGCCTCCATTCAGTTTCCTGCTCTGTAATGTCATGATGTGACTTCTCAAGCCACCGATAAGTGTCCAGCTCTTGTTTTAAGATAATCATAAAAACATGTTTAGAGGAAGAGAGCTTAGAGGCATATCAGCTGATTGTAGATGCCCAGCTAGCGTATGAATGGATCTCGACATTGAATAGTATAATAATTATTTATTAACTTGTTCTGGATACGCAGTTAATGTCTTTAAAAAGGTAAAACTAGCTCGTTGTGCATGTGGTCATCCCATTTATTTCACCAGCATCTTGCAATGTTTTACAAAGACATAATGTTCTCTTATTTATATATAACTCTGTAATGAAAGACAACTACAAAATGTGAATAGAAAAGTACCACATAATGTTTCTTCACCTTACCATCATTAGTCTCCACATACAGACGGATTCCCAAGTTATATTTGGAGTTCTGTAACCAGCGATTACTGGCAGCTGTGACATCAAAAACCAGCCACCCTTCATCTCCTGCCAGAATACCTTCATGGTCCAAAAGGGTTAACTCAGGTTCCCTAGATGAAAAATCAGGAGAGATATTGCTATTCAACATTACAATCACTTCACGTCAAAGTTTCAAGGTCTGAAGGTATCTACCTGTTCCGATGTTCTCTGTTTATCTCGTACACGCTGATGTGAAGTGACTTATTGAAATGGCGGGAGAAGCTGTGAGTCTTGAAAATACGGAATTCCGCTGCTGTCACAGATTCTCCCGTTGGAACCTGATTCATGTCAAACTTAAATTCCTTCCAGTACGGTTTCTTTTGAAATATATCTCTGTCATTTTCAACTGGAAAATAAATTGTTGACATTTGGATGAGTATTTAACCAATTTATGGACCATAGAAAAGATTACCAGCTTTTATCAGCCATGTTATTACCTTTATAGACTTAACATTAGCCTCAAACCAATACCAGCTAAGTGGCATATCTAGATGTATTTTTTTGGTACAGATTTGCAGAACTTTGCTGTTAAACATTTTACTTTAGCTCTTTTAGTAAGTATTTGTTCCAGTATAAAATACAACATGCCTGGCACCTAAAGAGATTTGCATTGTGTGCCTTAAAAAAGAATCCCTAGGAGGCAAGACCTACCACGGATGTGGGGAGCATTTGTGGCCTTGTCCTGGCACTGTGTGGTGGACAGCTGTACAATGACAAGATGGAAATAATTATATTTCATACATGTCCTGTTTTGTTCTTCTGCAAAAATATCAGAATTCCAAAACGTATCCGCACACAGCGTTGTTAAATCTATAATATTTATTAAATTTGACATGTAAAACCTTGCATTATTTTTGTGCAGTTATGTTTAAATATTTGTCTTATGTGAGACGCACGAGAGTGTCCTGGTGCCTTCGTAGGGAATGTGAGTATAGCAGAAGGATTGTTAGTTTGTGGAACGTAAACGGGAGTATCTAATGTTCAAAAGCCGTGAAACTATTTCCTCCCCAGTGAATATAGTAATGAGTTTACTTTTTGAAATCCTTTAATGTGGTTTTTCAGAATATAAGTCTGTGCCAAACGCTGACATATGTTGAAACTGACGGTAAATACATAAAGGATGTATACTGAAAGTACAAAATCTATACATTATAAAAACAAACACTTCCATTTATCTGTAAACTACTAAACAGAATTTAGGCAGTGCTTTTATGTAGTAAAATTCATTTGCTTATACAATAACCCATTGAGGTCTGAAAAACTCAAAGGGTAAAATAAGTGGGATCAATGGGAAAACTTCTAATAACATTTTTAAGCATCCTTTTAACCGAACCTTTAGCATTTCAAAGAAAATGTAAAGACCAAATCTAATATCTAGTATATAAAACACTAATAGAATATATTTCTAATTCATGTGAACCATTTTGTATAACTGGACTGCTTTATTGTATAGATTAATTAAAAATGTTTTACCTGGGCTGGATCATAGCACTCTTGAAGTTATAAATATAGCATTATTTTAATATATCGAATCTAGATTTTCTGATTCCCATCTCCTGAGGTGAGCATCACAGCACTTACAGAGTTAAAAGATACCTTTTGAACAATATTGCATTGAGAGCATTTTTCTTCTATGCAGGTTCTGTTTAATTATTTAGAATTATTAGATTCTTATTACTCATATTGTAGGGAACACTTCATTATTAAACTGTTTATTCTCTATAATGGCTGTTTTTGTTATTCTCTGATAACAATTATTAAAATGTTTAATATCTGTGCTTTAAAGGAAAAAATAGGACTAATTATGAAAGGCAAACCAACAAATGAACGGCATCAGTCATTAACATCAGTCATCAAAAAGATAACCATGTTGGAGATTTGTCCTGCATTAGCTATTAATGACTGCAGTTTACTTGTCAGTTCAGTTAGCAAATTGCCCCATAGTATATTATGAACAGTTGCAAAACAAAGCACAGTCCTGTGTTTATTTGATTATTATACATTTGCACTTTACTTTTATTATATGTGATTCATGTTGGATTATTTTCGAGTTAAGAATATGTAAGCAAAACCACTGTATATTTAGAAAAAAACAATAATTCAACAATGGGTATTTCTAAGTATGTGAAATGAGAAGCATGTGCTTTTCTCTTAGCTGTATATAGTAACCACTGAAATGTATTAAAGAAAATTTAATTCCTAACCAAGTGCTGACATTAACATACAAATGAAGAATGGCAGTGGGAAGGAGAATAGTTTTAGCTAACAGCACTGCAACTATCTATAGAAAATGTGTTTTAATCAATATTAATGCTGTGTTAAAGTGGAGTGACGTCAGCTTTGGGTATGTGGAGATGAAAACAAAGAGAACAAAGAAAAGCAAACATTCTAATAAATAACATGAATATGTAAGCTAGAAATATAAAACACACAGGGCCGGCGGCTCCTATAGGAGCCGGCTTAGCGCACATTTTTGCAAGGAGCGCCCGCATGCACTGAGGGAGGGAGGCGGACTACACCGGGGACGGGATGAAGGTCCGCCCTCTCGTTCTATAGCAGCGTGTTTTTTTTTCTGAGGAGCAGCGGGCTGCTTGAGCTCCCTGCGAATACTGATCATTCAGAGCATCGGAAATGCATGATGTTCTGAGTGATCAGTGACCGGTTAAGCAGGAAGCTTCCAAGCAAAAAAATGTAAAGGAGGTGGGGAACAGACCACATACATGAGAGGGGGAGGGTGAAAGACCACAGGAATGTGTGGGAGGGGGGAAAGACCATAGACATGAGAGGCAAGGGGGGGGGGGGCACAGACATAGGAAGGGGGAGGACAGATTTGGGTACAGGGAGGAGAGACATATAATGGGGAGATAGGAAATAGAGACAGGCATGGGAAGGGAAAGGAGAGAGACTGACATAGGGAGCCAGAGGGACAGACATGAGGAGGGAGAGGAGAGGGACAGACATGAGAGATAGGAGCCGGACAGATATGAGGAGGGAGAGGAGAGGGACAGACATGAGGAGAGAGAGGAGCAGGTCAGACATGAGAGAGAGGAGAGGGACAGGCATGAGGAGGGAGAGAAGACAGACAGAGGGACACATTAAGTAATGTACTTTTTCGTTAATAAGAAAAAAAAACTGCTTGCTTGTGTATATGGGACTATCTCTGTGTGTATGTGTGATATTCTCTGTGTGTGACTGTCCATCTGTATGTGTGTGTGTGACTGTGTATGTGTGTACACGCGACTGCATGATTGTGTTTATGATTGCATGATTGATGGGCTGTTTTCTGGCTGTTATAAGTAGGTGGGGAAAGGGGAGGCCAATGGGGCGGAGTGAAGGAGTGGGAAAATGAGGCAAAAATCCTTGCACCGGCCCTGAAAACACAATAAAGTGAAATTCATAGTCATTAAAGTCCTTAGTTCCCTTGTTTCCCCACACAATTAAAGTAGCAGATACAAAATATCTTTTCAACTGACCCTGATAACATCTTTGCTTATGCATACTCAGTTCAGATTATCTGAAATCCTTGCATTGGATGCAAATCTTTAATTGAGATGGATTTTCTAAGCCAAGACAGAACACAAAGAGGGCTATTCACAAACCATGCTGTTGGCCCAATATATGGAGTGTTAATGTCCAAAAACTGTAAAGGTCCAACTTGGCCCATCTCAGAGGAAAATCTTGCCAGGGTCACTTGTAACACTGGTGCTCTATGCTTAATATATGAAGCACTTCTGCAAGAAGCTTAACTGGCAGTTCCTCGCTATGTTGTAGTCAATTCAGGCATACTTAGACATGACCAACGATTTATGAATTTGCTGATTCGACCAGCACAAAGTATACAAAAGTTACGTTCATATTTTTTTTCTGCTGGTCAAATTGACAACACAGTGAGTGACTCTGGTGCCGAATTCATGCTGCCGTCATCCTCTCGGTGATGGTGTCCTGTCGATTTGGCATGATGGGCAGGAAATGCCCCCTTGTTGCCAACTTTTCCTAAAATAAATACTAGCCATGCTATTGTCTCCATAGACTTAACATTGGCTTTATAGCCAATTTGTTTTACCAATCTGCCATGTAAAACAACCCTAACCACGCTGAATGATTTATAATAGTATTGAAAAAATTATTTTGCATATCCAAATTGAAATACCTGCAGTAAGTATCTCAATGAGTCACATAGATCTTGCATTACAGAGCATTACATAGCACTGCTCCGATTCTATAAAACCCCTCTTAGAAATAAGTTACTGTGGTACAATGTGTGAAGAATAATAGATCCATTTACAAAAAAAAATATGACATATCCATGTAACATACATTGTTACAGTACTTTTAACTGCCCCCCTTTCTGTTTTCTCCATTTTGAAGAAGAAATGAGCTATATTGTAAGTAAAAAAACAACAACTGGAACATGAAGATGGCAGACTAACACCCTGCAGGCTTTATCAAAAAACCGCAGTAAAAGAAATGTAAAAAAATAGAAAGGTATAACTACTGCCCAAATGACGAGAACGTATTGGACATCAGTGATTACGAGGCATTATTGTAAGACATTGAACATTTGCTAAGTGATGCCACAATGCAATATCTTCTGCCAAACCACAACTCTTTATATAAATGGCTCAAACCATTACAGATGATTGGGTACACAGTGTGACCATACATGATGTGATACAAAGGAAATGATTCAGAGCCTTGAGCCATATATAACAAAACGGTAGGACAAGAAAATATCCTTCTAATGCACTTCAAATTTTCAAAAACTTGTAAAACATACATTTGATGCAAGTGGTTATGTTGGTTGATTTACTACCACAGATCTTCTCACAATACTTACTTAAAGGGGAATGAAACCTTAAAAATTAAAAAAATTCTCCTACTTCAATGTATTCCTACCCAACTGTTCAATTTTGTATTCTTACCGTTTATTTGTATAAGAGCAACATTTTGAATAGATTACAGGGGAGAAAGATGAACCAGAGTTAATCCCAGATGCTTTACTCTCCCCCACTTTACATGACTTATACATGAAATGGGTTCTTTTTTGAATAGTAATTTGCAGAGCATTTTAAACACCTGACAGAGGAAACAGACATCTTGATGTATCATTACAAAGTCAGATGGGGTACTTCATATCTTTAAGATGGTCAGGTACGGTTCTTAGAGGGAAAGGGAGAGGTAAATTTCAATCTACCCAAGGGTTACATATACTACCTATCAAAAGTTTGAGGTCAAATGTCCTTATTTGTTAAAGAAAAGTATATTTTGTTCATTAACATCAAACAGATCAAAAGTACAATGAAGACAGTCTTAATGTTGCAAATGATTATTGTAGCTGGAAATGGCTGATTTTTAATGGAATATATACATAGGGATACAGATGCCCATTACCAGGAACCATCACTCCTGTATTCCAATTGCACGTTGTGTTAGCTAATCTAACTTTATCATTTTAAAATGCTTATTGATCTTTTGAAAACCCTTTTGCAATTATTTTAGCATAGCAGAAAACTGCTATGCTGATTAAAGAACCAATAAAACTGGCCTTCTTTAGACTAGTTGAGTATCTGGAGCATTAGCATTTGTTACACTCAGAATCGCCAGGAAAACAAAGAAACTTCTTCTGAAATGTTTTAGTCTATTCTAGTTTTGAGAAATGATGGCTACTTCATGTGAGAAATTGCCAAGGAACTGAGGATGTCGTACAATGCTGTGTACTACTCCCTTCACAGAACAGCACAAACTGACTCTAACCGAAATAGAAATAGGAATGAGAGGCCCCTGTGCACAACTAAGGAAGAGTACAAATACATTAGTGCGCCTAGTTCGAGAAACAGACACATTACAGGCCAGCAGCTGACAGCTCAATTAAATAGTACCTGCAAAATACCTTCTCATCATCAAAAGGGAAGAGGCGACTCCAGGATTCTAACTTTCTAGAAAAAGCCATATAATAGACTAAACAATAAAAAGAAAACATTAAGATGGGAAAAACAGCTCAGACACTGGACAGAGGAAGATTGAAAAAAGTGTTATGGAGAGATGAATCTATGTTTTAGGTGTTTGGATCACGAGGAAGAACATTCGTAAGATGCTGGAGGAATGCTTGACGCCATCTGTCAAGCATGGTGGAGGCAATTTGAAAGTCTGGGGTTGCTTTGTTGGTATTAAACATGACGATTTGCACAGTGTAAAAGAGATCTTGAATTTCATACCCTGTGGACAGCGCTTGAGTCAATTTTCTCCTAAAATAGGGCAATGACACAAAGAACAGCTCCAAACGATGTAATAATTATTTAGGGAAGAAGCAGTCAGCTGGTATTCTGTCAATAATGGAATGGCCAGCAGGGTCAATTAAGCTGTTGCATGAGAATCTTGACCTGATGGCATGTAAGAAGTGCCCATCAAGCCAATCCAACTTGTGTAAAGTGCTTCAGGATGCGTGGGGTGAAATCTCTTTAGGTTACCTCAACAAACTAACAACTAGAATGCCAAAGTACTGAAAGGCTGTAACTGGTGTAAATAGAGAATTATTAGACAAAATCAAAGTTTGAAAGACTTAATTATTATTTGAATTCAAAGTAATTATTTGTAATCTTTTCAACATCATGACTGTATTTCCTAATTCTTTTGCAACTCATTTGATATATGTATTCAGGGCAAACAAGGAAATTTCTAAGTGACTCCAAACTTTTGAAGGGTTGTATACATTTTTCCAATAAAATATAGATCCAGGTGTGGCAGTTGATGTGATCTATATAGACATTGCTAAAGCATTTGATACAGTTCCACACAAAAGGTTAATCTACAAATAGAGGAAAATAGGATAGATGGCCAATGTATGTATTTGGATTAAAAATTGGCTAAAAGATAGAATGCAAAACGTTGTCGTGAATGAAAAATCCTCAAACTGGACCAAGGTATTAAGTGGAGTACCTCAGGGTCTGTTTTAGGCCCTCTTAGTCTTGATTTGTTTATTAAAGATCTCCCTAGTTGTGTTGAGAGCAATGTCACAGTGTTTGCTCATGACACAAAATTAGGTAAGGTATTACAGACTAACCTTGATGTTAATTCTTTGCAGGAAGAAGTGGTAATATTTAGACAAATGAAACGTTATGCATTATGGGAAAAATAACAGCAATGCAACATACTTCAAATGGAAAAAATACTAATGAGAAAGATTTAGGAATAATTGTAGACAACAGACTTGGCAACAGTGCTCAATGTCAGTAAGCAGCTATTGATTCACCAGAGGAAAATATCATCTTACCTCTGTACAAATCAACGGTACAATCTGAATATAAGGTACAAACAGGCTAGAAAATTAATTAAAAGGGGATTGAAGGACCTTAGTTATGATGAGAGACTAAATAAGTTGCTTTTATATACACTAGAGGAGTTATGCTAACATTATATAAATATGTGCAGAGCCAATATAAAGAACTCTCCAGTGATCTGTTCATTAACAGAAATGTAAAAAGAACTTGAGGTTATCCCATGAGACTGGAAAATCAAATATTACATAGACAACAAAGAAAGTGATTCTTTAGGCAAGGACAATAAAGATATGGAATTCACTGCCAAGAGAGGTGGTGCTATCAGATACAATAGATGCATTCAAAAAGGGTCTGGATTTTGTTTTTTTGTTTTTTTTAGAAAAGTAGGACATACAGGGCTATCAATAACAGAATAACATCACTTGCCAGACGATTTATGCTGGAGAGGTTGTGGTGGTCAGGGATCTCAGATTCATATCTGGTGGGAATGCCCCAGATTAATGGAGCTGAAGGGATGGCTGAGCACTACCTGTCAAGAGATCGTTGGGTTACCACTGAACCTAATGCCTCAGACATTTTTGTTCCATATGGACACTCCTTATAGGGATAAATATAGTACTATACTCTTGCTGAATGTCCTAATGGCGACAAAAATATGTCTGGCTAGACACTGGCGTATGCCTGTGATACCCTCTGGGCATGAAATAAAAAGACAAATAGAAAATCAGGCTGGAGCAGAAAGATATTTTTATAGGAGAGATAGAGCGCTCCGCGATCCCTTTCTTAACATCTGGTCCAAGTGGAACGATAGGAGGAATAGGGGGGACCCTGTGAACTAGGAAATAACAAATGTATACTGATTGGGTAACCGAGGGAGAGTGTCGCCGCGCCCCAGTCCCAGGGGGGGTGGGGGGGGGGAGAGAGAGGGCAGACCCAGAGAGATAGAACGTTTGAATGTAGGGTTGAATGGGATTAACAAAAGCTGGTAGTAGAGCGTATGATGGCAACAGGAAGTTCAGGAATAATAATTACCTCATAATATATGAGAACATATAAATCTAATCCCAAAAGAGACAGGATCCAGGACAACTAGGAAGCTGAATCTTTATTAACCTCAGTCATAGCATAGCTACACCTATATTGGCATAATTGAATCTATTTTTATTAGATTATAAATTTGCCAACTTTAGGCTGAAATAATGTGCGTGGTCTTATATTTGTACGTTTGCATACTTTCTGTATTTGTGTGTTCCCATACTTTCTTCCTCTTTTGCCATCAATTGTTATATTTTTAACTAATATTGAAAATAATAAAGATGTATTGAAAACAAAAAAAAAAATAAAAAAAAAAATAACAGAATAAACATTCATATTTTAAAACATGTTGAGCCAAGGAGAAATCTGAAAGAATTTATCCCAATAAGCGGCAACATTTGAAATAGTTTATTAGGGGGAGGGAGGATTGCCTTCTGTTGGATCAAAATCAGGAATGATAGGTAGAATGGCTGAACTTGATGGACTTTCTCTTTTTTCAACCTAAATTACTGTGTTTTTATGTTACTAATATAAGATAAACAAATGATATCTGAAAAGCATGATCCGGCCATATGTCATTATAGTTACTAATATAAGATAAACAAATGATATCTAAAAACGATGATACGGCCATATGTCATTATATAATACAATTCTTACCATTGTTTCAGATTTTACGGAACGCTACAGCAGTGAGTAATTGGGAAGATAATCCATTTGGTTAGTGCATAAGACTGGGAAGCCTAAGAACTTTAGTATGGTGTTTGTATGCACAGTACTGTGCAAAGGTTTTAGGCTGGTGTGAAAAATGCAGCAAAGTAAGAATGCTTTCTAAAATATAAAAGTTAATAGTTTATTTATTTTTTTTATCAATTAACAAGCTCCAAAGTGAGTAAACAGAAGACAAATCTCAGATCTGTGCGTAAAATCTAAAGATGAGTTTATTTTGAAACCCTTCTTCTTAGTAAGCAGGGGTTAAAAACGTTTTTACTGTCCCTTGAAGGAAAGAATGGACATTATTATAACAGAGTTAGATCATCCTGGAACTTTTTACTAATTTGTTTACATGAACAGTTAGACCTTTTAGTATAATAGAAAGCCATATTTTTTTTAAAATTTATAATATGCGATTTGTGATTAGAAAGAACTCTATCTACTACTAAATATTTGGTAAAAAGGAACGTTGACTGAGGCTTTACACATGAATCTTTGTGTAAGTGTTTGCATTCTTAATTTGTTTCCATATATTTACATAACCTGTAAGAAGAAACCTTACTTTTCTTGAGTCCCTTGCATAACTTTTAGCAAATAATTACTAATAATTCTAGTGATGATAGGAGTTTTAGAATTCTTCTTCCCCTTACCTAGTCATAGTAAGCTTTCTTTCTTATAGTAGTCAATTTTTGAAATTTTTACAATTCAGCTGAATTGTAGAATTTCTCCACCTCGGTTACTTTGACCTTAAGTTTGAGGTTGCCTTGTCAATTCCTTGCAATTCCCTCATTCTTGAATAGAACTCTTAATATGTTAATAAAAAACATTTGTTGGTTTAATTATCATTTTTACCAACAAAATAGATTTATATTTATTTTCTTTGAGATATGAGATTTATTCCTATAAATGTTTTTTATATAAATATGTTATTATACTTTATATACAGTGTTTTACCCATGAACGGAAAAAAAAATCTGCCATTAAATGAATGACAGCATCATGTATTCCAGATATAAAAAAGCTGGGAGTTATTTCTATAGATCAATTCTGCAGTAAAGTGGAGCAGCCGCTAAGTAGATCATTGCAATGTGCCTTCTGTTTAGACCACTTTTAGAACTTTGCTCCAGGATGGAATTTTGTTTTAAACTTTTAATCTAAAAAGTTTTAGTGGGTTTTTTTCCCACAATTGTGTCAAATGTGCGGAACACTTTGCCTCCCGGGTATCCCAAAGATTCGGGACTCAGGAGGGTCAATCTGTGACCCCATGGCGGGGATGGGACACTTCATCGCGGCTGCTTCCGCGCAGCCGCTTCACCACCGACTCTACAGCACAAGACAGATCGTCTCTGGAGATTTCATCGCGGGACATTTCATCGCTAAAGGTAAGTATTTTACCGATTTTAGTTGGTTTAGAATTAGGGTTTAGGGGGTTAGAATTAGGTTTAGTGTTTAGTGTTAGGGGTTAATTTTACTATAAGGGGTCGGGGGTTAGTATTAGGGTTAGTATTAGGGTTTAGGGGGTTAATTTTAGTATTAGGGTCGGGGGTTAGTATTAGGGTTAGTATTAGGGTTTAGGGGGTTAACTTTAGTATTAGGGGTCAGGGGTTAGTATTAGGGTTAGTATTAGGGTTACTATTAGGGTTTAGGGGGTTAACTTTAGTATTAGGGGTCGGGGGTTAGTATTAGGGTTAGTATTAGGGTTAGTATTAGGGTTTAGGGGGTTAATTTTAGTATTAGGGGTCGGGGGTTAGTATTAGGGTTAGTATTAGGGTTAGTATTAGGGTTTAGGGGGTTAACTTTAGTATTAGGGGTCGGGGGTTAGTATTAGGGTTAGTGTTAGGGTTAGTATTAGGGTTTAGGGGGTTAATTTTAGTATTAGGGGTCGGGGGTTAGTATTAGGGTTAGTATTAGGGTTAGTATTAGGGTTTAGGGGGTTAACTTTAGTATTAGGGGTCGGGGGTTAGTATTAGGGTTTAGGGGGTTAATTTTAGTATTGGGGTTAATTTTACAGTTAGTATTGGGGTTTAGTGTTTAGTGTTACTATTGGGGGGGGGAATCATTTATTAGGGGGGTTATTTTAGTTTTACTTTTAGATTTGTAAGAGCTGACAGTTCAGCGCTGAACTGTCAGCTCTTACATAGCTGCAGCCGCGGTGAAACGGCCGCGTTATACTTCATTGCTGACAGTTCAGCGTTCTAACTGCCGCGCTGAACTGTCAGCGATGAAGATGCGGCGAAGAAGTGTCCTAGACCCCCCATGGCTACTCTTTCTAAAACAGGAGAGTGGAGAAACATGAAAATGGCATGCTGTAAAGCATGTAGGCTGATCCACTCGCTGACACTCACTCACTGCTGGCGTAGCAAGAGACCTTCATTTTTTACATATAATCAGGTCCTCTCTATTGTTTATTGATTGTTTGTAACAATGAGTGACAAGTGCTATTCTTCAGTCCCCAACATACAGTATGCGGATATTGAGTCTAGGCATGGCATGTTTCATGGTGGACATGTACTGGACTTTGTGATGGAGAATTTAATGATGTTATATGGACTTTCACGCTTTACTGGTGTCCTTGAATATACACTTTGCTTATCACTGGTGCAGCATCCAGGTGTGCTCTTCCTCTATAAAGATATGTGTGGCACTTCACAACTACCTTTTGAAAAGCGCTGTGACTGTGCAACGTTATTTCCCCTTAGACATTGAAAAACAACAACAACCTTGTGTGACATAGTTAAACTGGGGGCTATTCACAAGTGAACTACAAACACCAAAGTTTGAGGCTTTTTACATAAGAGCTAATAATTTTTGCAGTTCATTTTTCAGTTCACTTTTGTTGAATATACAAGACAGTGTTCTACCTTGAGAGGTTTAATCATATTACCAAAATGTACCTTACAATCTCAGCCACTACTGTACCGGAATTAATTCCCATTGAATTGTGGCGCTGTAAACTCACTTTGTAGTCTTTTCCCTTCTAAATATGACACATCATCTATAATTACTAGTCGTAGCTGCCTTTGTACGGGGTATTTAGACACTAAATTAAAAGGAACGCTGTAGTTATGGACCACATCACATGCATGGAGTCCAAAAATAAGTATCCGAAATGTTTTCCATATCTTGCCAGAAAACGCAGGCCATAAATACCTCTGATTTATATAGATTAACAAGTGGTGTTTGTGCCATTTTGAAGATAAGTGTTGTGTTCCCTAGCTTGTGGGTTGAATTTAACGATTTAATAAGTGTAACTACATTTCAGAAATAAGATACATAATAAGGCAAACATAAGTAAAGGTAATATACATCATGTAAGATAAAGAATATATTCAATAATTATCAAATATTCCATCACAAATTATCATTCATAACTGAAATCCTCCCCTACACTCTGCTACATTGTTTATTGGCTTGCTCTTGGCAACTTTTAATTAATTCAATACATTAAAACATAATTATGTAAAATAATCTCCATCAAACAGATAGTTCTCAAAAGTGAATCCCCAAAAATTTTAATAATGATATTGAGGAAAGAGTCGCATATTTTGGACTATAATATCTTCTCTGTAACCTTACAATAAACAATTAAGGTTATGTATAAAAGGGGTGCACAAGCATGTAGCTACTCATAAAGTTATTTTTTCATGTGGCTTACCTATTGACATAAATAGGTATCTGCAGGTTGTCAAATCCCTAGTATGGCCACAAACCTATACCCCTCCTGGTCATATCTCAACCACATTTACTAAAAGAGAAGTAGTATCTTTCACAATTTCAAACAGTGGAAGGTATGGGTGGCTTCCTGTCTGTATTCAATTCAGGAAACGCTACCTTCATATCTAATTGGCTGGGATGGTGACAGTCACCTTCAAGCCAATGGGGACACGAAGGATGTTGATGGAGTTTTAGAAACTGTGACCACCATATGGAAAGAGCAGCTATGGTGATAAATCAACGAATTTTCATTTGTATACTTGAAATGTTTTGTTATAAATCTATAAAATTAATTAGAATGACTACATGAGCTGTAATAAAAAATGAATTGCTTCAAAACTTCTTTCCAAATTTACGGCATGTACTAACCCAGGAAGAGTGTGGGTGGGTTGTATCCTTTAGAATGTGGTAACCTGCTCTTTAACTTAACCACGGTCACCGCAAGGGAATTATAGGCTGTGAATGCCAATGTATATTGCCTGACGTCTATTTGCATAATAAACCTGGGTAAAAATAACACATCCACTCATACTGATCCGCTATTTAAAACCTAAACAGCAAATGGCTTTGCACTTGTTCCAGAATTCTAGCAGGATATTGCCAAAAAGAGTTGGTTTCCTAAAAGATAATCTAGACAGGTGGAAAAGTTACAACAACATTTTGTTTTCTGTACCAGGGAAAATAGATTTCCATTGTTCCCTATGCTGTTGTATAAAGTTATTTTAAAAAACAAACAAAAAAAAAACACTTTTTTGTTGTTGCAGTAGCTACTTGCTGCTACTAGAAAATAAACTGTTAAATTATTTATCTCCCTTGTAAATAATTGACCATGCAAAGAGGGATTAATCCTCCGCCAGCTGGGTGTTAATAAGGAATAAGTCCTCTTCTGTCTAAAACGTCTTTTCAACAGCACTCACAAAGAGCACCAATCCAAATAGATTTTTACTTCCTCTGGTAGTCTGCACATAGAGTTCCAAAGTGCAATGTCATGGAGCTGTACTTATTGGTTGTCGCAGCAAGATTCACATGCTATTGATGTGGAGAGATGGTTGCTTTTCTGCAAATGTAGATAATAAAAAATGATTAAAAATGATCTATACATTGTGTTAGCAAAATTGCATGTAAATCGCATGAGAGGTCATCGCAGGACAACTCATCAAGGGGCAGTTCATTGCGGGATCGCATAGAAGGTCAGTATTATTACTATTAGGAGTTAGGATAAGTGTTAGTATTAGGGGTTCAGGAATATTATTAGGGTTTAGCGTTAGGGTTTAGGATTAGTATTAGGATTACTATTAAGGTTTAGTATTAGGAGTTAGTATTGGTTTTAGGGTTAGTGTTAGGGCTTAATAATGGGAGTTAGTATTGGAGTTCTGGGTTAGTTTTGATGGGTTATATATTAGTGGGGGTTATTATCTATTTGTAAGCACTGACATTCAGTTACCATGTTTCCATTCACCTCTGACAGTCCATCGCTTAAACTGCCGTGCTGAACTGTCAGTAGTGAAATGGACGCGATGGACTGTCCTAGACGCGTCGTAAGGAGGCACTACAGAAATGTATTTTCTTTTATATATTTCTCTTATTTTATGCACTTGGGTGCAATTCTGCTAAGACAATATATAGATAATTTTTCATCATTTATGTATTTGCTTTAATGGTTTAAACCCTATGTAAGACTCACTTACCATTTCTGACAGTGCTTGCTGCTGTCATTTGTCAGATTAGTTTTGTGTATCTGCGTCTAGTATTATGGAGAGCTAATGAGAAAACACCATAGAGGTTCCTGGCACAGATTGACATCATGATCCCACTCTTACATAATGGCTTTCACACTGATCAGCAATCAAGTACCATCTACAGCAAATATAATAAAGTAGAACTTGGAGGTTTTCATCGACCACTATTAATCCAAGGGTGTCTCATTGCAGTGCACACATTATCACACATTCATACTTATGCACAAAATGTAAATATAATCAGCCACTTCGGTGGAAGCCAAACATTCCTAATAGTGTTGAAGGAATTTGTCAATGTTCATTAACATTAGTGTAACCTGCCAAGTGTCTATATCAGTTGATTCTGTCTAGACTTTTGTCGATACCAGCTGACTCTCTCCCAATTATGCATGTTACATTTAGATGGAGCAGGCATAAATAGTGTCTCTGTCTTCTCCCTCCCAGCAAGGATAGGTAAAGTGTCTGTCTAAGGATACCCCAGTGTCCATGGTAAGATCTGAGGAGATCTGTAGAAGATCATTAACTTGTCTATCTAATGTGGACTAGTAATGTCCACATTACTATGTGGACCAGTGCAAGATTATGTAATGTGTAATTATGTACATTATGAAATGTAATGTGGACAAGTGCAAGATTATGCACCTTGGGCGTAAAAACCCAAAAGCAGAATATAGACTATTTGGTACAGTCCTAACCTCAACATCTGAGGAAAGGGATTTAGGAGTAATAATTTCAGAGGACTTGAAGGTAGGTAGGCAATGCAACAGAGCAGCAGGAAATGCTAGCAGAATGCTTGGTTGCATAGGGAGAGGTATTAGCAGTAGGAAGAGGAAGGTGCTCATGCCATTGTACAGAGCACTGGTGAGACCTCACTTGGAGCATTGTACGCAGTACTGGAGACCGTATATACAGAAGGATATTGATACTTTGGAGAGAGTTCAGAGAAGGGCTACTAAACTGGTTCATGGGTTGAAGGATAAAACTTACCAGGAAAGGTTAAAGCATCTTAACATGTATAGCTTGGAGGAAAGACGTAACAGGGGGGATATGATAGAAACATTTAAATACATAAAGGGAATCAACACAGTAAAGGAAGAGAGTATATTTAAAAGAAGAAAAACTACCACAACTAGAGGACATAGTCTTAAATTAGAGGGGCAACGATTTAAAAGTAATATCAGGAAGTATTACTTTACTGAGAGGGTAGTGGATGTATGGAATAGCCTTCCAGCAGAAGTGGTAGATGTAAACACAGTCAAGGATTTTAAGCATGCGTGGGATAGACACAAGGCTATCCTAGCTATAAGACCGGGAACGGGAGACTAATAAAAGTACTCAAAAAAAAATTGGGCAGACTAGATGGACCGAATGGTTCTTATCTGCCGACACATTCTATGTTTCTATGTTTCTATCACAAAGTCCAATATGTGTCCACTATGAACCATAAAAACCAAATTACAAGCAAATATATGGCATTTTTAATCAAGCTATCTAACATTTACGTTTTGCAGCAATGCCTCAGATATTATGTCATTTGGTACCAGTACCTACCAGAATCTGAAATTGTCATGCACTAGTTTTTCAGGATGACATATGTGTAGAATAATAATATGATCATAAACCAAAATTGATTTAAGCAGACACCAGGTAGTAAAGTAGTAAAAGTAGTAATAGCAGTTCTGTGGCAAAGGTCTAAAAGTGGAGCAATCACCAAGAAAATTCTGTTGGTTTCCATATTGCTTGCCATCGTATTGGTCTTTATACATACCTCCTACACCACTGCAAAACAAATCTGTAGTAACAATAAATATGCTTACCCATGTTGACAAAGCTCATGACGGTGTCGGCTTCACTAATCACTGCTCCCAGAGGGGGACTTTGTGTGCTTAAGGTTGTAAACAGAGCACGGGATACACCTTGAGATCCATCATCTTCTTCTTCACTGCACATGGCGTGATAGAGGTCCAGCATGAACAAGGGGGCTGACGAAGGAAAGTGACCCCCGCTGGCAGGCCGAGGTCTTCCAGGCAATCCAAGGATGGACAAAATCTCTCTCTGCATCTCACGTTTTTCTCTGCCACTCAATTTCCGTTGAATAAAACTTGAGCGAAGGTGATTTTTCACAAAACTCCCATTTGCCAAATCCCACATAAATCCAAGGATAAATCCCATGGTCCAGATCCTTTGGAGAACACCTGACATTTTGCTACAAATAAAATAGTCCTCCTTTACCAGAGTGAAGATGACTGTCAAAGGATATGATGCCCTGAGAGTGAATCAGTAGGGTATAAGTAAGTCATAGCCATTAAAACAGGTTTTTGGAAATATGGAAATACTTGTCAGGTTTTTTTTTTTCTTCAATTCGTCCTGTTTTATGAGGTTAAAAAAAAAAAACCACTTGTGTGTATTTTCTTAGTCAATTTCCCAAAGCAACTTGCAATGTCCCTCCTTCTAATTACATAGCGATGTGCTGTTTTTAATTACCTGAAAAAACAGAGAAAAATATGGGACAGATGGAACCACTTTCATTTTGCAACCGACAAATGCTCTGCTAAAAATGACTATGATTCTTTCCTCCAATCCAATAACCAGTGACAAACAGGAACCCTGCATTGGCTACCAGCTCCCTCTCATTTCTAATATTAACCGATAAATCTTGTTCACCACAAGAGAAATTGTATTCCATGGAAGAGATTGGATTCTTGGCAGTTATATGTGCAATTTCCCAAAGTAACTGCCAGATTTTAAGTCTTCAGTGCTTCACTCAGCTTCCCTCTCTCACATGTAAGCTGAAGAGAACTTCGTCCTCTACTGTTCACTAGAGTTTTCCTCCTCTCATTTTTACTCTCAAATTAGATTATAGGTGTTAACTTGCGATCTGACCACTGTGCAGGGAATCATTTTTTTTTCTTAGGAAAGCAATGAATTTTTTTCCTTTATTCATACTGTCACACTGGGACGAGTAGTTCTACTTGTTTGTAAACAACAACAAACAAAAAAAAAAGATATAAATCAAAGGAATGATTTTTCTTCTTGATGTCAGACAATTAATTCAGGGGAATCCAGAAATGCATACTTGTTTTTGGTCACATTAAAATTGTTTAATTACAACAACGGTGAATTAGCCTTAGAGAAATATGTTTGTTAATACAAACTCAGTCTAAGAACAGTTTGAATCAACCTTATTTAAAAAAAATGTATAAGATATATGTGTACCTCAGTCTGACCACGCCTTGTTATCACATGGGCCACATTTGTACACATCTGAATTACGACCTCTTTTTTAGGTTAGTGGGCATCATATTCACGGCCCAATAATAGGGCAAATTCTATTAGCGCTTTCTTAACAGGCTTTGTTTAATGCCCACCACTAACTAAGTTAAAATCATTACTGCGCCTATTTAAAAAAGCTTTCGAAACACTGTGATTCAGTGAGTGCCAGTAAAAATGAACAGGCAAAAACTCATTAATCTTTAATTTACCGCCTCAAATATCACAACCTAAATGTGCATCTCTGCCAATATAAGCACGTTAATCCATTCAATGCATTAGAGAACAAAAACAGTGCTCTCTACAGCACCGAAAGTGATATAAAAAAGATCTGGAAAGCCACAGGGGCGCCACCATTCCCTTCCAGCCCACCATCAAATTGGGTGGTTGGGGCTGCTGAAGTGACCCCTGGCCACCCAAAATAATACAAGGACTGGGGGCTGCTCCTAGCTTTCCAACATGAACACACAGAAATGATCTATGGCCAAATCCACCTATCTCTAACCATCCATAATTCTGTTACTACCACCCAGAGGCGGCTCTAGACTTTGTGAGGCCTTAGGCGAAAGTCGAACATGAGGCCCTCACGGACACACATTATTAAATAAAATATATGCAAGTGATAATAAAAATGAACTGTAGAAATAGCATATTTCAAGATCAGACTCAAATCCCAGCTTCTAGAAACGAACAGCTCCTAGAATTTTATTTGTCTCATAATTATTCTACAAACATCTATAAACATTTGGTATAGATAAAATTGTGTGCGGCTGACTAACTCACATTGTTATTGCTGTGTCCTAAATGGGAACACTAACACATATCACACAGTCATTCATAGACACACTCAGTGAGCACACACTGACTCACAGACACACTCAGTCAGCACACACTCACAGATACACTCAGCCAGCACACACTGACTCACAGACACACTCAGAAAGCACACAATCACACACTAACAGAAACACTCAGCCAGAAGGAAAGGTGCTCAATGTTGCAAGTGGTCTCACAGACCACGTTGTGCTAGAAGATTGGCACTTTGTTCTTCCTCACAGCACCGGATGCACTGTGATTTAGCCATTCAATATGCCAGGATTTTGCCACTCTATGCCAGGATTGTGCCACTCAATCTGCCAGGATTTTGCCCCTCAATATGCCAGGATTTTTCCCCTTAATATGCCAGGATTTTGCCACTCTGTGACAGGATTTTGCCCCTCATTATGCCACAATTTTGCCCCTCACAAATCCTAGAATTTTGCCTATCAATATGCCAGGATTTTGCCACTGTATGCCAGGATTTTGCCCCTCACAATGCCAGGATTTAGCCTCTCAATATGCCAGGATATTGCCCCTCACAATGCCAGGATTTAGCCTCTCACTATGCCAGGATTTTGCACCTCACCTCAATATGCCAGGATTTTGCCCCTCACCTCATTATGCCAGGATTTTGCCCCACACTGTGCCAATATTTAGCCACTCATTATGCCAGGCTTTGCTCGTTTGTGCCACAATCCTCCCCCCTTCCTTAGTACTTACCTCCATGCTGCTCTCCGTTGTTTCCTCCGTGCATCTTCTCTCCTGCACGGAGGAAGGAAGTTCCGGACGCTGTTTTTTTTTAAAAAAACTTTATTGAAGCTGCGCTGGTTCAATAAAGTTTAAAAAAAAAAAAATGCGATCGGAGCTTCCTTCCTCCGTGCAGGAGAGAAGATGCACGGAGGAAACGTCCCAGGTTAGTGTTACAGGGAGCTTAACGGCAGCGTTAAGCTCCCTGTTACATCAAAGGCGATAAGGTGAGTTAGGCAGCCGCGAGGCCCCCGTGAGTGCGAGGCCTTAGGCGGCTGCCTAACTCGCCTAATTAGAGAGCCGCCTCTGCTACCACCACCTCCCTTCCCCTTCGCTCCCTTATGTGTCTCATGTCCTCCACTATCTTTAGATTGTAAGCTTGCACTCAGGGTTCACTACTTCATGTATTAGTTTGCTCTGACGACAGGATTTGGCTAGAGACCGAACATGGGGAACGAAAGAGAGAGCTCAGGGTTCTTTGCCATCTGGACCACATTTGTTACAGCATATTTGAGGAGCTCCTGACTTAGTCATTTGAACAATGCATAAACCAAAGAGCTACCTCGATTAAAAGTGATAAAAATTACCCCAACAAGCAAAAATAAGGGGAAGAAAAACAAAAGAGAAATCAACTTAAAAGAAAAACAATTTAAAGGGACACTACCACTTACATTTGAAATAAAAAAACACACATATATAAGACATATGCCACTGTTTTTTTGTTTTGTTCTTCCAACAAGTCTCATTTTACAACTGTGGGCAGAGCCTGCATATTGATATAATAAGATACACCACATTGTCTTACTGGCTCCTGTGTATCACTAGTGGGCAGGACTAGGTGGCTGTGTACAGCGGTTTCTTTTTACCTGCCTTCCAAAACAAAAGGTTCATCTTTCTAGAAGAGAGAAGATCATAACTCTGCCCCCTTGTGATGTAATAGTTACATTAACCTCTCATTCAAAGTCTAGACTGCATTCTGTGTCCCCAGCCCCATAGTGAAATGCTAGTGCTGTAAAGTCATTGTGGTGTGCACCCAAAAACACTATTGTTCACAAAACAGAACGTCTGTCTTTCTCCTCTCCCTCCATATGCCTGTCTCTTTCCTCTCACTCCATGTATGTCTCTCTCCCTTCCCATGTTTGTCTCTTTCCTCTTCCTTGCCATGTCTCTCTGTCCCCAACCCCTCATTTTGTGTCTCTCTCCCTTCCCATGTATGTCTCTCCTCTCCCCACCCCCATGTCTGTCTGTCACCTCCCCCATATCTGTTCTCACTTTCCTCCTCTCCAAACCTGTTGTTATCTCTTTCCCCTTCCCATATGTTTTCTCCCGCCATATCGGTTATCTCTCCTCCTCCTAATATTGATTCTCTTTCCCCTCTCCTCCCCCACATCTTTTTCCCTCCTCCCATATCTCTTTGCCTTTCCTTTCCCTCCCCATATCTCTTTCCCTCTCCTTCTCCTCCCCATATATCTTTCTCTTTCTCCCTCCCCATATCTGTTCTCATCCCCTCCTCCCCATCTCTGTTCTCTCTCCCCCTCCGCCCCATCTCTGTTCTCTCTCCCCCTTCTCCTCATCTCTGTTCTCTCTCTCCGTCCTCCCCATCTCTGTTCTCTCTCCCCCTTCTCTCCATCTCTGTTCTCTCTCCCCTCCTCCCCATCACTGTTCTGCCCCCTCCTCCCCATTTCTGTTCTCCCTTCCTCCGTCCCCCTCTTCTCTGTTCTCCCCCTCCTCACTTACAGCAGACACCAAAAGCTCAGTGTGTTAAACTTCTCTCCCCTTCTCTCAACCCCCCTGTTCTCTCCCCTATGTTCTCTCCCCTTTCCCCACTTCTCTTCCTTGTGTTCTCTCCTCTGTCCCCCATTGTCTCCCCATGTTCTCTCCTCCCCCTCCCCGTGTTCTCTCCTTCCCCTCTCCCCTCCCCAGTATTCCCCTCCCCCCCACTCCCGTGGTCTCTCCTCTCCCCGCCTTCCCCTCTCCCGTGTTCTGTCCTTTCCCCGGGTTTTCCCCTGCCTGATGCAGGTTGGCTCACTCTTCAGGGAGATGCAGGCAGCATGGGCTCAGTGTGTGTTAAACACACTGAGTGCTCAATCCATGCTGCTCACGCTCCCCGCGCATAGTGATGATGCAGCGCATCGTACTACCGATGCTCTGAACCAACACTACGCTCGGGGAGTGCGAGCAGCATTGATTGAGTGCTCACTGTATTTAATACACACTGAGCCCATGCTGCCTGCATCTCCCCACTGAGTGAGCCAGGGAGAGGAGAGAACGCAGAACTGCTCTGCCCCGTTGCCCCCCTGGATCCGCCACTGGCTGGTGAGGGGTCTTCTGATCTCCCCAGCCCTGTGTGCTTTCACAGGTTGCACGCCTCAAAGGCCAGCCCTACTGACATAATAAAAACAAAAGACATATCTGAAATCAACAATGCAAAATAAAATAATTTAAAAAAAATATATTTTGGGTGGTAGAGTCCCTTTAAGTTGAAGGGCTTAGACATTAGACTCCTGCTGACATGGAAACCATGCCTGCCACAACAGCCTGCTCTTGTTCGAAGAGCTTTTATCAGCAACTCGTATGGAGCTTAAGGCTGTCTTGACGTTGGCCACGAAGGTGGATCTTCACAATCATTTTACTGACTTAAAATGGGAAAAACAGAAATGGCGGTGGTCAAGCTGGAGGGCATTAGCAACTTCAAGAGCAGCATTATATCATCCTCAATCTGAAATGAAGAACACCACAGGATTAATCCTCCGACCGGCACTACTAACATGCCTAGTCCTACAACACATCTGGACTTCGATGATCTCACTCGGTTCTTGAAAACAGATCTGTCCCACTGAATTGCAAGATTCAGTGATGGGGGTTCTTGGAGGGGCCTCAGGGCCAAATATCTATTGATTATGGGTCCTGGCATTAAAAAAGGGTTCTGTTTTGGGGGATTTGGGTACAGTGGGTAAGTTTGCACTTTGCCCTGACTTTACTCATGCACCCAGATTGTGCCCTCTTTAATCCTGACTCACCCTGGCTTATGGGCTATACCTCTATAGTTTAATATTGTTATTTAGTCAGATTCTGTTAGTATATATACTGTATATTGGTTTATGTGTAATGCATAATTCTGTGAGTAGACCACTGAAGGATTGCAATGTGTCAGTGACAATAATTGATAGTTTACTCCAACATCCATTGTTCTGTGTTAATTGGATTTACTGTTAAACTCATTATGATGTTGTTTTTTATGCCTCTAGCAAGATGGGATGTGTTATGTTTACTTGATTATGTCTGTATATTAGACTCTGTTTTCTGTTCCAATAAAGTTGTTGTTCATTCTTGCTGTACCTAATTGCTACTAGTGGTCCTGTCTGCTATTTGTGTACAAAGAGCAAGGTTCCAGAAAGACTTGCTGGGTGGATGCTGAGTTTTAATCTTGGGCTAAGGAGGGGATTTCACACAACGGACAGAGGTGCTACCGGCCTTGGGTAGCCGTTTTTTTACAAGCAGCAAACAAGGAATAAAAATAGGGTTGAAGGTGATGGACGCAAGTCTTTTTTCAACCTAAACTACTCTTCTTTTTGTTTTTTGCTTTTTCAGTTAAACTCTTAATTACAAAAACGAATTTAATTATTCCATTATTTCACACTTCTATTCGTTTTTTATACTACTGTAAATAATTGTGCTTGGTAACAGTAGAGGGCGCTGTCTACCAACACTTGAGAAACCTCTGCTAGTACTGTTTCAGACAGCCCTCCTTTGTTTCAGCTGCGACCTTTAAGTCCATTTAATATATGTCTGAAAGTTTTACTAAATGACAAGCTAAAATCCTGGTTCGTAAGTTGCTCCACACTACCCTGTTTTTGTTCGACTGAAATATTCATACTGTGATATCGTTTATTTAAGTAGAGTGAGAGCCTTTAATGGACACGTGTATAACTTAGCCATATAATTGGAGAGGTAGCCTTTTATAAGTCTAATGACAAAACTTGTTAATCGCACAACCAACGAGTCTCCCATCTGGTGGCTGGAGCGTCAGGAAGAATTGTTGTGTTTTTCACACTGGTCTCCCTATTAGCAAGGTCTTTTTCTTCTGTGGCACCTTGTTATTTGCCCTCCTGTCCGGTGGACTTGCCACTCCCTTTCTACTACCAGTGTGTGTTTATTCATCCCATTCTCTTATTTGGAGTTTAAATCCTGACCATTACCAGCATTTCTACTTTGGATGTTGGAAATTAACTTGCTTGTGAGTGTATTTTTAATATTTATTGTATATTAAATTGTACTTTATTATTGGGTTGCACCATAGCTGCCATTTCTGATCTGAACAAAGGGAGAAGGAGTTCATCTGCCTGTTGCTGTGTGCAGAGGCGTAACTAGAAACCATGGGGCCCCAGTGCAAAAATTGTCCCGGGCCCCCTATTTCACCACACAACACGCTTCCCAAGAGTGCCAAAACCAGTCGCAGTAGTGACTATAGTTAAGTCACTGCTATCAGTATACACACACTGTCCATATATACACACACACAAAGTCAGTGTACACGCAGAGACACAGTCAGAATACACTCAGACACACTGTCAGGAAACACCCAGTGTCAGTATACACACACACACACACACATTTTGTCAGTATACACACATTGTCAATAAATCTACATAGACACACACTGTCAGTATACACACACAGTCAGTATTCACATACAGACATACAGTCAGTATACAGACACTCACTATCGGTATACACACACAAAAACACACTATACAGACACACAATGTCAGTATACACAAACAGACACACACACACACACTGTCAGTATACACACACAGACACAAAGTTAGTATACGCAGACCATGTTGTCCCTGCCCCATTAGCTTCCAGGTCTCCAGCACTTCTTTGACTGAGTGCCGTGAGTTCTGGTGATCCATAAGACAGTGCTGCCCGGGTGCTGTGTACCCTGTTCAGCACTGGTAACTGAGCAGCATAAATGCTCTCAGGATTGGGTTGAACTACATTTCCAAATTGCCATTTAGGGACACTTATCGTCTTACTGATGTGCACGAGTGGATTGCATCAAAATTATGCTTGAGACTGCCAAAAACATATCTGCATTTTTCAGTACTTGTGTAATTTGCCCAATAATATGCCAGTGTTATTTTGCCATTAATAAGCCACAGCCAATTTGCCCAATAATATGCCAGTGTCATTTTGCCATTTAATATGCCCCAGACAATTTGACCAATAATATGCCAGTATTATTTTGCCATTATTAAGCCACAGCCAATTTGCCAAATAATATGCCAAGTATTAGTTTTTCATTTAATATTCCACAGCCAATTTGTCCAATATTTTTTGCTTTTGACACAACGAGAAGGATTAAAAATACTTTTTTTTATTAATATGTCAGAGTAAAAAGGTGGAAAGCCACCAAACTAAGACAGCTGCGACAAACACAACATGATACACAAAATAAAAGTGAAAAATATACACATATATATATATATATATATACATATATATGAAAAAAGAAGTAAAAACGATATGTTAGTCCAAAAGATTGATAATAGAGGTCCTAAGTGATGACCATAGATAAAAAGATAAAAATAAATATAACAACGACAAAAAAACCCTAATGTAGATGCCTGTCACAATCCACTACGTGGAAAGTAAATCCATATAGATATATATATATATATATATATATATATATATATATATAATAACAGCCTAAAGATAATGTTATAATAGTACTAAGCCTCAAACATCCCGCTGCCCCAAATAAGAAGAGAAGGGGAACACAGAAGTAAAGACTATCACTAATCTTAAATCCAAATAATTCCTATCTACTGATGCATAGCGGGGTAGAGAGGGAGAAGGGGGAGGAAGGCTGAGATGAGAGCTGAATAGTACAGACAGGAGAGTAAGTACTGCCTACATCGGAGGGCTTAGGAAACAACAAAGAAGATAGTAACAGAAACGCCAACGAGCGTTTCGCCGTGGTGGCTTCGACAGGGGCAAAGCCGCTGACGAATAGTATTATTTTGCCATTTAATATGCCACCACCAATTTGCGCGATTATATAATATGCCACAGCCAATTTGCCCAATAATTTGCCAGATTTATCTTGTCATTCATATGCCAGTATTATTTTGCCATTAATTTGCCAGTATTATTTTTGCCCTTCATGAGGGAAATACAGATGCCGTATATGACTTGCTGTCATATCTGGCCAAAGAAGAAGGAAAAAAAAGGCTGCTGCTGTGAGCGATGACGTCATGAGACCCCCTGCGATCTTGAGAGAACCCATCCTTCCGGGACTGTCCTCTGATCTCGATACATGCGGGACATTAGCCATCTGGGACAGTTGACAACTATCAGCAGGGCGTCGACAGGGGAGTCAAGCCTAGGGTTGCCACCTGGACGGTATTTTATGGGCAGGCCGGTAAAAAAAATTAAGTCTATGGAGACAGTACCAAGGCTGGAATTTTTCAGAAGAAAAGGTGGCAATCCTAGTCGAGCCCCTTGGAGTGATGGGCGCAGTCGTAGCTGCGACCCCTGTGACCATATTGCTATGAAGGCACATAAAGCCAGTTCCACCACTGGCTGTGTGTGCCTTCATAGCAATATGTTTAATGCTAAGCTGAATGCATAGCAGCAGGGAGTTTCACTTTCTTAGACTCCAGAACCTACTCCTTTGTGATGCCGAGCACTCAAACCACACCGTCTGCTTTCTTGTCTATCCAGGTGGTGTACCGCGTTTGTGGAGAAGACACTGGAGTTCGGGATGCACCAAGTGTGTGAGTCTCCTATGAAGACATCATGGGAGACTATCCGGGACACTTGGCAACAGGGGTCAACAGGGCAGCTGTGCCCCATACTGAATGTATAATACATTTTTAGATTCATTTAACTTTACTATGCATAAGAAAGATAGATCTTTTTCAAGTCAAAGTGGTTCTTTAATGATGGTAGTTACATGTTTATCATTGCAAAACTACCAGAAAAGCACTAAGCCAGATAGCAAGCTGGAACTGAGCTTTGAGATTGACCTCATGAATAAATCAAGGATAAGATCGGAAATACAGATGTGGGTCAGAATATTTTTTTTATTGCTATGGTAAATATAGCTGCTTTTGCACACAGTGGGATATTGAGTTTTGCTTTATAACTTTCCAGTCTCTGACTTTCATGCTGTTGTGAATTTTCAAGTTCAATCAAAAACAATACCTCAATTGCTGAGATAATTGGCAGATTACTTGACAATGCCTATGAAATTTGGTGAGATATTTGCAGCTATGGCTTAAAAACAAACCTAATACGATTTATTTCTCAATGTACCTGACTTTTGTTTTAATGATCGATTTACTGGGAGGTTTTCAACTTCAAAATAATGCCATCTAGTGGTAACATGTGTGTACTATGTGGTAAATGTATACTTAACTCAGCATAGCTTTATGCAATAAAAAGTATTACGGTATATCTAAATGTATGCACCAATATCTATCATAAGCTCTTTTCAGGTGAAAGCCAAAGCTTCAGCCCTGGGGTGCCTGTTTCATCCAGCATCTGAAAATTGATGAGATATATACTAAAAATAAAATAGGAATAAGCAACAGGTGCACAGTTATTTGTATACATGTCATTTTTCTATGCTATCTAAAGCAAATATCAACTATACAATATAGCTGTATATATTTACAGATCCAGTTCACATGTGTGCTGATATATGTAGATAGATAATAATTTAGTTAAGTGTATGCTGTATGTGTTGTCTTCATTTTAGCATGTACAATCCTTAAGTAGGCATTTTATTTGTCCCAGAATAAAAAGGCAATTGGGCTACCTTAATAATGAGAATTTCATTTCAGAAATGCCAGTGTTAGAGTTTGAGGCTTCAATAGCTATAGAAACAATGAACTAGTTAATGCAAGCGTTTTTAGCAAATGCCATTTTTAGCTTTAGGTCGACTTGTAGTTGGCGTAATACATACTAATGGGGAGACCCTTTAAAAAAAAACACAGAGACAGTCATGCGGGAGCAGCCGGCAGTCAGCTTCTGCTGGATAGGCTGCCAAAAAAAAAAAGTTAAAAAGAAATAATATTTACTATGGGGGAAAGTGACACTGTGGCTTGTTCTGCAGAGGCAGTTCTTTGGGACAAATTGACACTGTAGTATGTTCTGTGGGGCAAATTGACACTGTGGCATGCCAAACTGTGTGGGTGCAATATGAGTTCAAACCAAGTGCTGTGGGTGCAATATTGGTGCATGGCAAGTGCTGTGGGTACTATATAGTGCTGTTTTAAGTCCTTTAGGTGCAATGTGGGTGCAGAAAAAGGGAATAAAAACAAGATATTTTTCGACTGTAAGAGAAGTCTGAAAATCAGGACACAGGTCTATCTAGTATCAACATACATAAAAGTTTATAAATCGAGAGGAAGCTGAGTCGAGCACCTGAACGGACGTGTCTTCTCTGAGCTCCTGCCCTATACGGTTGCAAACCCGCCGATTCAATGGCCACATTGCCAAAACATCAAGTTCAGGCAATAAACTTCCCTGCCATACCCCTGGTGTGGGGAAGAAGGGGAAAAATAAAAAAAGAGGTACGCTCGTGGACACAGGGGGGCCGGACATTGGCTCGTTTATGGTGCGGCCTACTGGGCCTAATAGACACACACCAGCAGCTACCCCCGTCCATAGACCTCCGGACTCAGAGGATTCCTCAGGGGACTTGGATGAGGCGGAGGGCCCGGGACCCCGAACGACTAAGCTGGAAACAGGAGGCGATGGGGCCCCTGCTACCAAAGGTGACCTCAAAACGATGCTACAAGACATACGAGTTATTTTTCAATCGGAACTGGCCTCCGTCAAATCCGACATCACTGAACTGCAGACTAAGGTTTTAGCCTTAGAAAGTGCAGGGGCAACCTCGAATGCAGCACATACGGAGCTCCGAGCGCAAGTGGACCAATTGACACATCAGACATACCTTACATCAAGACAAATGATTTCACTCGAGGTCAGGGCACGGCAAAATAACATTCGTATTCGAGGGATCCCAGAGTCAGTAGGGCCCTCTGAACTCAGGAGCTACGTGCTGAACCTACTTACCCTTCTCAATCCGGGTGCCTTGACACAGACTGCTATGGACATGTTCCGTGTAAGGAAGGCACCCAAAGCCCCGGCTGAAGCAGCTAGGGACACCATCGTGAAATGAGTCACCGTGGGAGAAAAAATCCTATATACCACGGCAGCCTGTAAGATGAAACGATTAATCATAGAGGATGTACCTATCCAGATATTTGACAACCTCCCCTCGGCCGTGATCACCTGGAGAAAGTCGATGTCCCCCCTTACTACGCATCTCCGAAATTTGGATATCAGATTTAAATGGGGCACCCCACAATTTCTCACTGTGACCCGCGACAACAGGCAGTTACAAATTGAAAACGCAACCGACATTCCATCCTTCCTACGGACTCTCGGCATAGTGCAGATACCGAGTGATGCGGCTCACACCCGGATACCTGATGGGGATGGACCCCTTCCTTTAACTCCACCGGGTTCCTCTATCTAGGAGGACCACATTGACCTTCATGTCTGACTCTTGCATAGTTTGACCTGTTCAGGCTTCTCAGCTCCATTTGTTTATAACCCGTCTTGCCCCCCCCCCCCCCCCCCTCACCTGACTTTACACAGTCTAGGTGACTATTTAGTAACTATACACCAATATGGAGGTTATTAAACCGTTGTGTTGACTCCCTGTCAGTGAGGATGTCCTTTTCCAATGAAGTGCCCAGCCACCCAGGGACCCTAGGTATATCGAGTTCAGGTAGCATGACATATGGGTTACCCCTGGCTATACATCTTTTTTTTTTGGTACAGTTTTCTCTATTGATTGTTGCTTCAGATTCTACACCCATATTTTTTAATTCCTATTCACTCTATAACTGTTGCCATACTCTCTTCCTTTCCTTCACTCTTACGCTCCATTCACCTTTCAAGTCTCTTACTCTCTCCTCTTTTACAACTCCCCCCCCCCTTTTTTTTAATTTTTATTATTAATTATTATTTTTATTATATTGTTTATATTGTAAACAATTTCTGTTTATTATTTCGCAGGGGTTGTATTATCCCCTGGGGCACTGCTTTCCGGAACTCCGGAATTGGAGCTGGAGGCATTTTTTCTGGCCGTCAAGTATGGCCCAGAAGCCCACTCCTTTTGTGCAGTTCCTTTTGAGCTGCCGGTGCCACCACGCTAGGTGACACCCTTTAGCCTCTCTTTTCTTTCACAACATTCTCTGTACCTATTTTTCTGTTTCTCATTCACCCTCTAAATATATAAGTATACATTTTTTCCCCTTTTTAAGGATATTATCCAGTTATTTTAGTTGAGTTTTTGATCTATCTAATATTTCATGTTTGCCTCTGTATTAGGTAATTAATATTTGGCGATCTTGGTGATAATTCCATGGATATGATGGTTACTGTTTTGTTTTACACTAATGATTTTTAATTATCTGTTTTGGCCAACAGATACTTCTACCCCTCTCATTTTGTACCTGACGAAAGGATTTTCTTTTATTTCCATAATTTAAAACATTTTTGAGTCTTCATATTTTTGGGTGCTCAGTTTTTATCTGCAGTATTGTCATTCTGAGTTATGTGTACATTGTCGATACCCTACTGCTGTGATTGATATTTTCTGACTCAATAAAATATAAATTAAAAACTAAAAAAAAAAAAAAAAAAAAAACAAGATATTTTTCAATAACATTTTTTATTACATATACAAATAGTTGAATGTGATATTAAAATAGTTGCATATAATATTAAAACGTTTAAATTTACATTAAGTTTTTTACAATGTGACTTAAGAAAAATTGGGTTGAGGGGGGCCCACTGCTAAAGACTTTGCCCAGGGCCAACTTAAAGCAGCCCTGAGCGCCGCAACGTCAGAGCAGCAGCCACGTTTTGTAAGATAAGCGCTGCAGCCTCACTTGACGTGCAGGGTGGAGAACTGCAGCTTCCCTCAGTGAGTGAGAGCAGTGCAACAGACGGAGAACCAGGCCAGCTGCCTGCAGAATACAGGTAGGAAACGTGAAATTGCTAATCAGACAATGGCAGCTTGATCCTTCAATTAAGCTTTTGCATCAGGTTTATCAACCTTTTGCATGCCTGCACTGATAATGACTAAGCTCCTCCACTTCATGACATGGTCAAAAAGAGGCGTGATGCAGTAAGGATGACGGTAAAATTATGCCCCCCCCCCCGAAAACATTTCTGCGGCTGCCCATGTGTAGAGCAGTCCCTAGGTAACGTTGTGCTCTTAGGAAGGTTCCTGCACCAGTGTTAGGTCTATGGAGATCCTTTGGTCTGCGAGCCATATGGGCAGCTCCAAGCCCCCCAATGTATTTTGTATCGGGCTGGGACACTTGCCATGGCCCAGATGTAAATCTTAGGGACTGGGAACCATTTTGCCAATTCCCACACCTATTTATTAATAGTTTGAACCAGGGCTACTCACCCTGGCCCCCCTAAGTTGTTTTTTTTTTGGGGGGGGGGAGGGGGGGTCTACTAGCCCCAGATGGGGGTTGTTTTTTATTATTTTTACTTTTCTTTAACCCCTTCCCGTCCTTATGACGAGTTAACTCGTCATAAGAGCCGCAGCGTTAGCGACCTTATGACGAGTTAACTCGTCATGCAGTCTAGCCGGCGGTGCGCTCCGTGGGCACCGCCAGCTAGTCTGCAACGGGTCCAGGACTAAGCCTCGCACCCGAGGCAAAGCTCCTGGACCCGATTGGTCAGTTTCCGGGCATGTGATCGCGGTGATTGAGTCATCACCGCGATAACATGCAAATTAGATGGCAAAGTCAGTGTGTTCACACACTGACTTTGCCTCTAATTCACTCCCTGTGCTTCACATTCTTATAGTGAAGCACTGAGAGTGACCTGTAAGTAAAAATAAATTAATTAAATACAGAGGTAAAAAAAAAAAAAATTAACCCTTTCATTGCTGGTCACAGTTTTTTTTTATTTTTACAATTTATTAAGTTTTTTTTAATAAATAAAGGTAATTTTAATATATTTATTTAATAAAATTTAACCCCTGCATGCCTGTTGCATGATTTTTACTGATCTGACATCGCACTCTTCAGAAATTTTTGTTATGGGGGTTTGGGAACCAATATTTTTCTTTTTTATTATTTAGTTAATTAGGGGGGATAAGTGGGTTAGTGTTGCACTAGTTATGTAGGTTATTACTGGGAAAATAATGGGGAAAAACTTTTTTTCCTCAAAAATTTCCTCTTTTATATTTATTTTTTAATACTAAAATGTAAATCGTTTTTATGTATAGGGTATCAAAAGAAAGCTCTAACTGTCCTGTAAAAAACAACATATAACTTGTATGTGTACGTTAAATGAGAGAGAGGAAAATTATGTTTCAAAAACCGCGTATTAAAAATTGAAAAACGCTCTGGTCCTTGGCCCAGGAAAATCCCTGGTCCTTAAAGGGTTAACTAATGTACTTTTGGGAAACAAAATTAAATTATTGCATCATATTTTTATTACTTCCTAACCGCAATATCTTTTTACACAATAATAAACGTGGTTGGTCTCAACTGTTCCATAGCAAAATAAGCCACTTGACTGTACTTGCTTCCTAGTCCAAAAGTTGCCAATGCTCCTCTGTCATAGATAGTAGGTGGAAGGGTGCCTTTTCCATGCAGCATCTCCTGGCTTTGGCATGCTGAAACTTTTCTATATAGAAATTGTTACCTTTTTGCCCTATCCTTATTTGTTAACCTTCTGCCAGACAGAAAGGAGAAACGCATTGCGTATTGCCAAGCATCAGAATTTGAAGAATGCAGAAACAAAACAAAACAAATCCTGTTAAACTATGTAATTCATTTCCGTATATTGCCAGTGGAAGACCTGGGGCGGTGTGCCAAGACATTAATATTCTGCCTATGCTATTGTATCATTAATTGTATGAATTCAGTAATGAAAATATCTTGCTCACCAAACGTGAACTGAACACTCTCACATGGTCATTCGTCACATATCCCAAGTAGGGTTGCCATCAGGAGTAGGTACCAATATTGTTCATGGTGGACATTTACTGTGGTCTGTGACAGACAATTTAATGATGTTCTATGGAACTGCACAGCTCTTGCCACAGACACTGGAGTCTTTTTATGGACACGTTGCCTATCTTTGCACGCAGGCGATAGTTTACCAGCAGACTATTGTCCTGAGGCCAATTTTAAGCCTATTAAGGCAGTAGCAGCCCCCCCCCCCTTTTTTTTTTTTTTAAAGAGTCCTTGGCAACCCTAATCACTTGCAAAAGGTGGCTTTTTTGCAATCTTCTTTTATCACTGAATGACTGGAAGACACTAATATCACTCTTCTGAATACAGAAAATGGCAGGTGGGGTGTCAGTAGCAGTGGGCACATGGTTTAACACAATGACCTGGGAGCCACCATACCTATTTCCTGTAAGTTAGAAAAGTAATTGCTTTTTCATCCTTATGTAGTCAGTGTAGTTTTTCACTTTTGCTTTTATAATAAAATTATAATAAACCAATTCCTTTGCAATTTTAATATTATTCACTCATAATGTATATTTTGCTAACAATGTTATAGTGAATACAGTGAGTAAACGTAAACAAAGGTAAACACAAAATTGCAAATAATGGGCTTATAACCACATCATACTTTCTTCAGCCAATTTGTTTTGTCTATATTTCATTTTCTTGCAATTGTAATCGTTTTAACAGTAATGATCAATCAAAGCCATAATATTGAAAATTAATTAAAAAATATAGAAAATCCATTGGAGCTTATTTGTTTCAGAGATCACAAATTCACTTTTTTTTTAGGAGGGATTAAGAAACCTTGAACTGTACTTTCTGAAAACTGGCTAAAAATTGACTAAATTAACTCCTTTCAAATTCAAAATACTATACAAAAAAATAAGTTGTGGATTATTGTAGAGCTATTAAATAAAAGTGAGGTTGAGATGAAATTAACAATTCTATGCATTGTGAGTTCAGTTTATCCTGCTTAATATAGTTAAATCTTTAAATATTGAAAACATATTCATCTCACTTTAACTCACCTGTGTCTTATGTGTAGTGAATAGCTCCCCATGTGTGCAAAGAATTTCTATGATTTAAAACTTGATCCACAAAATTCACACTTTTTAAAACAAATTATACTGCTATGTAAATGTAGGGTAGATCCCAGGTCATATAACAGTAGAGGCAAAAAGAATCCCACATCCTTATGGGTAGGGGAAGGTCCCAACATTGCCCATGATGGACATTTACTGGGGTCTGTGGTGGACAATGTAATGAAGTTCTATTATCATTTTGAGATGATTATCTAATTTTCCTGCAGTCATTGGCACTGGGACTCAAATACCATCTCTGATATAGTCTATGATGGTCCTGAAAACATAATTGGTAGCTTGGTCAGACCATCGATCGGAGATACACCAAGTCAAATATTTCCATGTGCCAGAGCCGATATTTGATTGTTTGACTGACATTTGCAAACCATCAAACTGTTCCCCAGTCCTTTGACTTTGAGGGTGTATATGATGGGATTTCCCAAAGAATTGAGTGTGATCATTGCAGCGCTGAGGTTTCTGAACACAAGTGCACTTGTCTGTAATTCTTCTGGGCAAACTGTATTAAGGATATCCCACAGTACACCTCCAAAAAAAGGAGCATAAGAGACAACTGCCAGTATCCAGATGAAAATACAGGTTTTAGCCACCTGTACTTCTGCTGATCTGTAGGTTCCATGATGTTGTCCATGGGCCTGCATGCACAGTTTCTGCTTTCTGACTATTACAATAATTCCAATGTAAGTAATTAGCGGTAAGACAAAAGCAACCACACAGTTAGGTATAGTGATGAACATTAAATAGTCAATACAAAACGGTCCATAAAGAGAAGATATATTGCCTTCTTTTTTCAAACAATCCCACCCCATGAGAGGCAGAGATCCTAATATTATAGCAACCATCCAACTGATGAAGACCGCAGACAAGACTTGGTTTCTTGAAGTTCCACAGTTAAGCCTCATCCGTCCAGATACAGTCAAATAACGCTCTATTCCAATGCTTACTAGGTTATAAATGGTGGATAAGATGGACACAGTGTAGGACACATAAGCAACCTGGATCTTCCGAGAGCCAATAATGGTGCTGCTGGGCTGTGCAACAAATTGTAGCGAAATCCAAAATCCAGATACACTCACCAGAAGATCAGATACGGCTAGATTGCAAAATAGAATAAATATGGGATGACTCAGATCTTTAGAAAAAGTTATAGTAAAAATGACAGTACAGTTAAAAGTAGCTGATACTAAATTAATAATTATTTGAGGGATTCCCAGCGCAAAAATGATCTCAGTATTCCATATATCAGAACCATTTCTCTTCTCTTTGGAGCAATTCAATAACGAAATCATTTTTGGAAGTAGATATATAAATATATATAAATATTCAATGCATATAGTCCATTCACAGAACAGCACTTCTCTCTTCCAAATGATTACCTGCAATCCAACTTTCTCATCTTAAACATCATTCTTGACACAGATTAAATATTAACTTCAGTTATTTGAAACTTAAAAACTACCAAATGGGGTTTTATCTTACAGTTTCTAAGGTGACAGTAAACACATCAATTTCAGGTTTTGTCATGTTCCACAGCAGGCCTTATCGGAGATATGAGGTTCACAAAAGCAGGAAATTACTGTTTGCGAAGCTGCATGGAATTATTACACTTAGTAAATCAGCAAACTCCATCTATTACGTGTGTAATTAATTAAATCTTTTTGTTACAAAATGTAATTCATCAGACATCATTCTGCTTCAGAAAGAAAAACGAAAATCAATGGTTCCAGGCAATATGATATTAATAAAAACTAAGAACTGTGTTCTGATTTTTTTAAATTCATAGCCATGTAAAATGCTGTTGCGAAATCAATATTACCGTAGATTTATGAATAAGTTGCACATAAAACAAATGAAAATTGTACGTCTCAGTATTGAACTTGCTGTTTGCTGTTCTTGTCTACACTAGTGTTAGCTGTGATTAATGCCTCATCCTGCCATGGTTTGACAAAAAAACAAGCTTGGTTCAACAACAACTTGAAAAGCTACCAGTTAGCTACTGGGCTATAAGTATAGACTTAATTTCAAAAAAGTTAGGTGTTTTTTTTCTTTTTCCTCCTTATTGCCTCCCACCCAATGTGCTGTACTTTAATGAACTATGAAGTTTGTTGGCGTTGAGATTTTTCTCACTTACATCTATATTTTACATGTGGTCACAAGAGACAGCAAGGAGGAGCTAAAAGCAGATAAGAGAGATTATTGGTCTATTTGTATATTTGCCGTGCAGTGCAATGTATCTGATTTACATTTATAAGACTGAGTGATATTACTGGACAATTCAACATACCGTGAAACTCATGGAGGCTCAAGGTATGAGAGTAATTTGCCAAGTGTCCAAGCAAATAAATCTTATTGGATGGAAATAGATTTTATCTCCACCAACTCCCCTTTTGGCTCTATCTACCTTTAGGGTTTTCCCATCACGTTTTAAGGCCAGGACATATGCTTTTTTCAAGGCCTTACTTATTTCCAAGGCCAGCCCTGGCCCATTTCCCATGATCACTCCTTCCTCGTCTGTGCGAAGAACAAAGGAAAAGCTCTTCAGACAATTCAAATATCATAGTTTCAAGGTAGGCTGCAAAAGTGGTAAGTTCCTAGGTTTCAGATACTAATAAAGACATAACTTTCCTTTGCATTTCCAGTGACAGAAATACATAGTATGGAAAGTACCTCAGCTTGAAACAGCATTAGGTAGGTCTATTTGGCAATGAGACTATAAAAGTATGGTAAAGGACAAATTTTATGTGGTAACGGATATAATTGGCCTTTAGTACACATGTTTCACTAAATATATGACACATTGTCTTTTTGATAGAACTACATTGGTAAAATAGTATAATATGCACTTGTAAAACCTTTAATAATGCATTACATTAGATGGAAAGAGCGGCATCAGAAATCCACCACCTTGTTAGAGGCAGCAGAGAGTAAAGTCTGTAACAGTCAGTCCCGGATTTCAATGGTCACTCCTTGAAAGTAAACTAATAACCAACAAGAGACAAGTATATTTATTAACCTCATACTATAACAAACAAAAAAAAACCCTATGAAATGCATTTTTTTGCACTTGAATAACTCAGAGCAACAACAGGTCATAACGCTCCAACTCAACAGTGACAGAGGTAAGAAAAAAGAATTCATGGATCAATTCCAAAACAGTTTGGTTTGACCTCCTCCTTTAGCTCTGGCTTGCCAGGAATATAAGCTATACTGGTTAATTTGTTGATACTACACTTATAAAATCTTAGACTTTCTAATAGTAACTGTACCTATCTGCAAGCATATCTCAGTTCTTATCCAATTTAGAAATCTTCTGGACACATTACCAACTGACAATATAATTAAATCTACACTGGAGCCTTGCGGTTAATATATCTGTACATCGTCTCCGTAGACAGTGTGGTAATGAGTGTAGACTCCTACGGGACCAAATTACTAAGCTATCTAGCTATGACATTTCAGATGTATTGTATCAAACTGTAGGATGTTCGTTTATTTGTTTTATCTATGTTGAGGACCTACTGTATCAATAGGAAAAGGGATGAGGACAATTTTAACATAACTATGTCACTGTGCTGGGTTTTCGGGACATTTATATGTGGATCCTTCAATAACTATTATTCCCAGTGTTATGTTTCAGGGGCACAGGTGTGTGAATTCTTTTAGGTTGATGTTTACATAGAAAATGTGGAAAAAGAGGCATGTTTTCTCATGGACATAATTTCAGGGTATCGTCTTTTTGCTTTTATGACTTGTATATTGTATTGTATGATGCCTGTTTTTATTCCTGCAATCCTCAAATAAAAAGAATTAAAAAAAAAAAAATCTACACTGGAGCGAAGGAGCAAGAAGCAAAGCCACAAAGGAAAGAAGAAATGAATTCACAGACCAACACCAAAATAGTTATGTATTTATTAAATGAAAACAGCATACAGGGGAGGGGAGAGAATAGTGTACACATTTTGAGCTTGCTCTTAGTAATTGGCATGTCTGCCTAGCTACTAGCTTTGATACAGTAGGTGCACATAATTTGATTTAAACATGTCTCAGTGCTAGATTATGCTTCCAAATATAATGTAGTATCTCAATCAGACCACAAGAGGTCCTGAAACATAGTGAAAAAAAAAAATAAAAGTTATAAAAAGATTTACTTTAGATATTCATATTAACTGAGATAATCTAATAATTAGAACTTTGGATCAGAGTGCAAGCTCACAATGAAAAAATGATTTCAAGGCTGGATTGGGAATTAAAAAAAAAGCATTACATTTACAATTTAATGTTATGCTTCATTAAAATTTTCTGTAACAGATGTTTTTAAAATTCCACTCTGAGTTGAAAAAGACCTACCGTTATTTAATGTACATTAAAGTTTAATAATCATAAATATAATTTAATATATGCAATACATATCTCGGGCTGTCAGCTTTCACTGATCCTCCCACTCAACATTTCAGTGTTTGGGTGAAGTCTGAGAGGAAAAAAGCAACAGTCAAAGTATCTCAAATGATAGCTTTACTTGTGTGAATTGCACATGCGCATTACAGAGAGCACATCTGCAGGCTTTTTTTTCCACCCCAGATCAAGTTTACATATTCGCAATGTGCTTCTTGCTACAACACACGGCAGAAATAAAAGCATCTCGTCCTATCCTAACAGATGTGAGATGGCTAAATTCAACTGATATTTGCAGTGAGAAACTAGCCTGAAAGACATTTCAAGAATACAAAATCAGGGGCAATAAAAAAAATGTCAGGGGAAGAATACTCACTGAAGTTTTAGATTTTAGAAAAACCGACTTTTCTAATATTAGATTATGTGTCAAGGAGTCATTATCAGACTGGAGCAATTTAAATGGAGTCAAGGAGAAATGGGATCATCTAAAAGTTGCACTATTGAAGGCAACATAAAATTGCATTAGCCTTGTCAGTAAGAGCAAAAAATTGAAGAAACCACTGTGGTACTCTGCAGAGGTGGCCAAAATAGTATAAAAACAAAAAGCTAGCATTTAGTAATTATAAAAAAAACTCAGAGTGAGGAAGATAGAAAGATCTATAAGAGTAGGCAGAAAGAGGCAAAGCAAACCATAAGAGCTTCCAAAGCACACGCAGAAGAGAAAATAGCCCAGTCAGTGAAAAAGGGAGATAAAACATTTTTAGATACACAAATGAGAAAAAGAAAGTAAAACAAGGATCAGTTAAATTAAAAACAAAAGAAGGATGCTATGTAGAAGAGGATAAAGGCCTAGCAGACTCCCTTAATGAATATTTTTGTTCAGTTTTTACAAATGAAAATGAGGGTAAGGGACCTCATTTAGGGAAAAAGACTGATGAGTCTTTTGATGCATGAAAGTTTACAGAGGAAGAGGTTTTACTTCAGCTGTTTAAAGTAAAGACAAATAAGTTGATGGGCCCTGATTGGATACATCCAAAGTTATTAAAAGAACTAAGTGGTGTCCTAGCAAAACCATAAACAGATTTATTTAACCAATCATTGTTAACGGGAGTAGTCCCAGAAGATTGGAAATTAGCAAATGTTGTGCCCATTCACAAGAAAGGTAGTAGGGAGGATGCAGGCAACTACAGACCAGTAAGTCTTACTTTAGTAGTGTGGAAAAGAATGGAAAGAATAGGATTGTTGAACATCTAAAATTTTCAAGATCAGAGACAACATGGGTTTACTTCAGGGAGATCATGCCAAACTAATCTTATTGATTTTTTTGATTGGGTGACTAAAATAACATATTAGTGTGGTGCAGTAGACATTGCTTACCTAGATTTCAGTAAGCCATTTGACACTGTCGAACACAGAAGGCTTATCAATAAACTGCGATCTTTAAGTTTGGATTTCAATATTGTTGAATGGATTAGACAATGGCTGAGACAGACAAAAGATGGTTGTAGTCAATGTAGTATATTCGATGCAAGGTCTTGTTACTAATGGGGTACCTCAGGGATCTGTACTTGGACCCATTCTCTTTAATATTTTTATTAGTGATATTGCAGAAGGTCTTGCTGGCAAAGTATGTATTTGTGGGTTGATGTTAATGGAGGGATAAGCCAAATGACAAATGATTTAGCTAAACTAGAAAAATGGTCAGAGCTGTGGCAACTGACATTTAATGTGGACAAGTGCAAGATTATGCACCTTGGGCCTAAAAACCCAAAAGCAGAATATAGAATATTTGGTACAGTCCTAAGCTCAACATCTGAGGAAAGGGATTTAGGAGTAATAATTTCATAGGACTTAAAGGTAGGTAGACAATGCAATAGAGCAGCAGGAAATGTTAGCAGAATGCTTGGTTGCATAGGGAGAGGTATTAGCAGTAGGAAGAGGGAAGTGCTCATGCCATTGTACAGAGCACTGGTGAGACCTCTCTTGGAGTATTGAACGCAGTATTGGAGACCGTATCTCCAGAAGGATATTGATACTTTGGAGAGAGTTCAGAGAAGGGCTGCTAAACTGGTTCATGGGTTGAAGGATAAAACTTACCAGGTAAGGTTAAAGCATCTTAACATGTATAGCTTGGAGGAAAGACGTAACAGGGGGGATATGATAGAAACATGTGAATACATAAAGGGAATCAATACAGTAAAGGAAGAGAGTATATTTCAAAGAAGAAAAACTACCACAACTAGAGGGGCAACGATTTAAAATTAATATCAGGAAGTATTACTTTACTGATAGGGTAGTGGATGTATGGCATAGCCTTCCAGCCGAAGTGGTAGAGGTAAACACAGTCAAGGATTTTAAGCATGCACAGGGCTATCCTTGTTATAAGATAGGGAACTGGGGACTAACAAAATTATTTAGAAAATTGGGCAGACTAGATGGACACATTCTATGTTTCTATAAAGCTTGCATCTCTCTCCTTCACAGTTTTATTAAGCTGTTCATTCCCATCAGGTGCTGCAACATTTGATATCCCCCCTTGCCCACAGTTCCATGGTGTCTCCCCCAGCCCACCAATTGCAGTGCAGAGTAAGCAGCAGAAGAAGTGGCATGTTGCATTGTAGGGTATACATATTTTAAAAACCTTGCTATATATATTAAATAAAATACAAGTATATAAATCGATGCAAATCCTGGAGCAATATATGTTAACTGCAAGTTATCTCTCCATGGGAAACTCACAGCTCTCTCACTAGGTATAGTGTGTAAAAGACTTGGGAAATGTAGCCTTTTTGGAATTAAACACAAATGGAGATCTGTTTGGGCAATAGTAGTGAGTAGGGATGTGAGAGTATTTAAGAAAAAGTGTGGCAAAAATACTAGAGAGAAAGGAGAAAAACAGAGGGCTACAGGAATGCCACAAAAATAGGGCTGATATGGGAAAGGTTGGTGATTGCAGAAGATTTGAGAGAGAATTTAGCTGGTGTCTAGCAGGTGTACTCTTACATATAATAAAGAAAATAGTAGGGGTCTTACTAAGCTACTCATTCTTGTTATATAGAGGGGCCTGCAAAAAACAGAGACTGAAAGTATCATAACTGTCGTTCCACGCCCTTTAGCTTCAAAGCTGATCTGCAAATTAAGAAATAGTCTGAAGGGAATTAGACAAAAACCTGGTTTATTCTTCAATCATCGGCATCTCCTGATGCATCTGTTAGGTAATTCACTGGTCAACCCTTGTCAAAATTCTGCAAAGTATCCATATTTCAGGCGAGGAAGAGTACTTTTACTGTTGATTTGGTTCCATTGCATACTTCAGTGAGACCGACGTATCACCTCATAACTCTTGTGTTGAGAATTGTGTTTGGTTTAAGTTCCACATAAATGTATTCTCCTGGATTCTCAATCGTGAGTGATTTATTCTAATTTTTACCACAACACCTCGCGGAGCATCATGTGGGGCCCTCTGGACCTTAAGCAGTCACTCTGTTGTCACCTCATTTGGTTGCAGGTGTGCAAACAGTTTCAATAGGTAAGTTCAGAGGTCGCTGGGCCTTACCACATCCAGGATTCCTTTAACCTGGATGCTTGTGTGTTTCAATTTAGCATTGGCTTGTGACACCTGCTGCTGTAAGTTCTATATTTGTAGGACCATTAGCCCAGCACTGTTGGCTGTATCTGCCATTTGGTTTTGTGTGGGTGATTCAGGGATTCATGACAGATATCAGTGTTATAATGTCACACATGCTTAATTTAAAAAAAAAAGGTTTTGAAACAGCTATGTGCTATTTCTGTGTGGGTTGCATTCATGTTTCGTTGAAAGAAAATGTATGTATGTCAGGGGCGGATCCAGAGTCTGATCTCGGGAGGGGCACATGTCCGTCTGTCTTTTCCTCTCTCCCATGTCCGTCTGTCTTTTCCTCTCTGCCATGTCCGTCTGTCTTATCCTCTCTCCCATGTCTGTCACACTCCTCTCACTCCCCGTGTCCCTCTGTCTCTCTTCCTTCCATATCCGTTTCTCTCCTCTTCCCTTCCATGTCCGTCTATGTATCCTCTTCTTTCCCATGTCCGTCTGTCTCTCCTCTCATTTCCCATCTCTCTGCCTTTCCTCTCCCATCCCATGTCTGTCTGTCTCTCCTCTACTATCCCATTTATGTCTCTCTTCTCCCTTCCCATTTATGTCTCTCTCTTCTCCCTTCCCATTTATGTCTCTTTCCTCTCCCTTCCCATGTCTGTCTGTCTCCTCTGCCATCCTATATCTGTCTGTCTCTCCTCTGCCATCCCATGTTTGTCTGTTTCTCCTCTGCCAACCCATGTCTGTCCGTCTCTCCTCTACCATCCCATTTATGTCTCTCTCTTCTCCCTTCCCATTTATGGCTCTCTCCGCCAATTTGTCCAATAATAAGCAGCCTTTGTAGGGAACCACTGACACATATAACGCCAGTATTATTTGCCATTTAATATGCCCCAGCCAATTTGCCCAATAATATGCCAGTGTTAGTTGCCATTTAATATGCCCCAATTTGCCCAATAATATGCCAGTGTTAGTTGCCATGTAATATGCCCCAACCAATTTGCCCAATAATATGCCAATTTGTTGCCATTTAATATGCCCCAGCCAATTTGCCCAGTAATATGCAAGTGTTATTTGCCATTTAATATGCCCCTTCCAATTTGCCCAGTAATATGCCAGTGTTATTTGCCATTTAATATGCCTCAGCCAATTTGCCCAGTAATATGCAAGTGTTATTTGCCATTTAATATGCCCCTTCCAATTTGCCCAGTAATATGCCAATGTTATTTGCCATTTAATATGCCCCTTCCAATTTGCCCAATAATATGCCAGTGCTAGTTGCCATTTTATATGCCCCAGCCAATTTGCCCAGTAATATGCCAGTGTTAGTTGCCATTTTATAAGCCCCTTCCAATTATGCCCCTTCCAATTTGCCCAGTAATATGCCAGTGTTAGTTGCCATTTTATATGCCCCTTCCAATTTGCCCAGCAATATGCCAGTGTTAGTTGCCATTTTATAAGCCCCTTCCAATTTGCCCAGTAATATGCCAGTGTTAGTTGCCATTTTATAAGTCCCTTTCAATTTGCCCAGTAATATGCCAGTGTTAGTTGCCATTTTATAAGTCCCTTCCAATTTGCCCAGTAATATGCCAGTGTTAGTCTCCATTTTATATGCCCCTTCCAATTTGCCCAGTAATATGCCAGTGTTAGTTGCCATTTTATAAGTCCCTTCCAATTTGCCCAGTAATATGCCAGTGTTAGTTGCCATTTTATAAGCCCCTTCCAATTTGCAGTGTTATTAGCCATTTAATAAGCCCCAGCTAATGTGCCCCCCCATCTCCCCAGCACTTACCTGTGTTCTCTGGTGGCTAGTGTCAGGCAGCATGGTCTTCTCCATGCTGCCTGTTCAGCTCCCAGGCGGTTGTGCCGACAGGTCACGTGACCCGGCGCGCGTATGATGTCAGCGCGCCGGTCACGTGACCTGTCGGCACTTCCGTGTCAGACTACAAGGGGAGCCGAACAGGCAGCACGGAGGTTTCTCTGTGCTGCCTGTTCGGCTCCCCGTGCAGCCTGGCAGGCAGGCAGAGAAGGTGAGGGGGGATCTTCCGATCCCTTCTCACCTCCGTCTCTGCCTGCAAGCGCGTTTTTTTTTGTTTTTTTTCTGTTTTTTTCTTCCTCTTCTTGGGGGGGGGGGGGGGGGGGGCAATTGCCCCGTTGCCCCCCCCCCCTGGATCCGCAACTGATGTATGTATGCATATATATATATATATATATATATATATACATATATATATATACACACATACATATATATATATCACAGTAATGTGCACGGTATCAGATTCCCCAGCAGAAATAAAAAAAAACTAACATCAAATGCACACACATTACCACATACATACATACACAAATAGTCACACTTCCACAAACACACAGTCACACTTCCGTACACCCACACACTGAGTGACACTTCCACACACAGACATTGCTTTGTTTTTTTTTTAAAGAAAAAAACATGTTATTTTGTTTGTTCTCCCTCCCTGCTAGTTTACCTTGTATCTGCAGGGAGGGGGATTGTTTCATCTGTGGTCTGCTATTTTCATTCAGAGCACTGGGATGTCACTGACACCTGGAGATCCAACAGGATCACAGTGTGAGGGGAGAAAGCTCCGCCCCGTTAAGCTCTGACCCTGTTGGAGCACCAGGTGTCAAAAAAAAAAAAAAAAAAGCACACTTTGTTGAAGCGGCTCAGAGGTGCGGCTACCGCTGCCATTTTCAAGTGGGCCGCATATCTCTGGCCGGCGGACTGCCTTTGGCCCTCAGGCTGCATGTTGGTCACCCATGCCCTATAACATGCAAATAAACACTAACATTAAAAAAAAAAAAAAAAACAACATGTCAACAATGGGTATTTCTAAACCCAGGACCAATATCAGAATCAGTTTAACAGGTTTTTCATTTTGTAGATTAGTTAACGATTTTACAAATAAAAGTCAGAAAAATGATATGAAACACTGCAGACGTGTTAAAACATTCATTATCATTACATTAACATTACAAAAACAGTCCAGTCATGAAGTGGTTAAATGAGCTGTGGAAGCGAACAATGATCTCAGCCAGAGTTGCTATAATGCATTGATGTTGAGGAATTCAGCAATACCTAAATCTAGGCCCCGATGGTAGGGCCGCTTTAAGGTCCTAGGCAAAGTCTTTAGCAGTGGGCCCCCCTCAACCCAATTATTCTAAAGCTGCAATGTAAAACTGTATGTAAATGTAAACGTGCATTTCTTGTTTTTTTTTCTCTTCTTCTGAACCCACATTGCACCTATAAGACTTAACACAGCACCATACAGTACCCACAGCACTTGCCATGCAACTATATTGCACCCACAGCACTTGGCTTGCACTCATAGTACACCCATAGGATTCGGCATGCCACAGTGTCAATTTGCACCACAGAACATACCAGTGTCACTTTTTCCCACAGAACATGCCACAGCCTCACTTTGCCATTGAAAATGAGCCACAGTCAGGTACCAATTAACATACATAAGCACAAAATACATGGTTTAACATTTGTTTGTGGAGCCACATTCATTCATCTTACATGTTGCAGCCCGGTTCACCTTGTGGCGAGGTTGCTTTCTTTTACCAATTTACATGCCACATTCACTTTGCCATTAACATATGCCACAGCCAGGTTGCCGAATAATATGCCACAGCCAATTTGCCCAATAATATGCCACTGTTATTATGCCCATTAGTAATCCACAGCCAATTTGCCCATTAATATGCCACTGTTAGTTTGCCCATTAATTTGCCATTACTAGTCTGTCCATTAATATGCCACAGTTAGTATGCTCATTAAAATACCACTGTTCATTTGTCCATTAATGCCACTGTTAGTTTGGCCATTACAATGTCACTGTTAGTTTGGCCATTACAATGTCACTGTTAATTTGTCCATTAATATGCCACTATTAGCATGCTCATTAATATGCTACAGCCAATTTGGCCATTAATATGGCACAGCCAATTTGGCCATTAATGTGCCATGTTCAATTTGCCCATTAATATGGCACAACCAATTTGCCCATTAATATGCCATTGTTAGTCTGTCCATTAATTTGACACTGTTAGTTTGCCCATTGGTTAAAGCAGCCCTGCTTAATGATAATAAGAATGCTCCATAAGTACAATGACCTGCTGTGGCCAAGAGCCTTGGCTGCTTCTAAAGTCAAACACCAACATTACAACACACAAAAAAGAAGTTAGGGTAAATGTTAAAATGTTACTGTAGGTAATCCTGAAAAGAATGGTAGGAAAAAGCCATGCACTACATGCAGTTATTGCTTTATTACATGCAAAAACAGAAAAATATGTAACCATGGGCTAGTTCTATACTCAAGATATATTTAGCAAGTTTTATTTATAGTGTTTGTAGAGGTGTAAAGTAATTTAAAGTACAAGTTAGTAAGTCTTTTTTCCCAATGTTATATTTTATAATTTTTCACAGTAAATGATATAATATTACCAAATAATGGTATCTAAAGAAAGCCCTTCTTATGCCGATAAAACCATGCCAAAAAACTACAACTAAACACAAACACTGCAGATGTGTAAAATCAGCCTCTGTCCCAAGAGATGTGCAAAAAGTCTGGTCACCAAGGGGTTAATTTCTCATTAAATCTAAAAAAAAAAAAAAACAACAAGCCAATCAATTCTCACCCTGATAGATGTGATGGGTGACTACAGCTGTCTGAATTCATTTATCCCTTGATGCGTATCCAGGTTGTTGTAAACTAGCTATTCCAAGATGCTCAGCCAGCTTCGTGAAAAAAAGCAGTCAACTATTGGAGAGCAAGTGACTTATCGGTATCGGGAAGTGGTGAACTACGGAGGAATAAGACATTATGTGGCGATGCATAGCAGACCACTCTCTGCCACTATTTGTTACTGCGTCAACACTCCTACTGCCTGACACCTAACTCCATGACACTCCAATCAACAACGGTTAAGCAGTCTTTGTAGGGAACCACTGACACATATAACGCTAACCACATAACTCGCAGCCTCTGAGGAAATTGCTCGGATAATAAGAACATGTCTGGTTACACAGGCTGTGCTGGTTTTGGTCTCCCATGCTGGCAGCGCCAAGCCTGACTCGGATTGGTTGCTCGCTGTCCAGCTGTTGTCTGTTTCTCTGCAACCTAGCTTTATGCCTGGTTGTCAGTAATCTAAACGTTGGAGGGAGGGAAAGAAAATCCTCTTTAGTCTTTTTCATTGGCTTACCTACCAAACAAGGCGTGCCTTCCACCAGCCAATGGAAGCAGTGTTGCTACCCTCTATCTGCTACGTATAGGTGGATCAAGGTGTCAGTTATATGTAAGCACGTTTGGTTGTGCTTGTGTTAAACTGCAGGCAATAGAGCTCAAATGCAGATCTGGCTGGAAAGTGACTTTAGCTGCATGAACACTTCTCCCCTGGATTCTTTGTAACATCTCCTTGCGCTCAGTAAGTTTGCTGAGGCTTTGTAGTGGTGGAGCTTATGTTACGTTTGTGGTTTCGCCTGTGGTGTTTGTGTGCGCTATATACATATGTGCATATTCTATATAGTCAAATATATTCAATATACATATAATCTACATTTATCTCTCCGTATCTGTGTCTTGGGCTACCTTTGGCAGTCCTGTTGGTATGGATCACTTTTTCCCTTGGTACTCACCCACTGTTTTAGTTGATTGAGCATCACAGGAAATATAGTGTGCATTATCTGGAGAGCCAAATGGCAGCTATTATGTTTGTAGTTTGAATTATCTGTAAGAATAGTAAGAATAAAGCAATGCGTAGGTCTAATAAGATTTGTACTGGCAGCCTGTTTGTGGCCTCTGCAGATAAAGCAGCATTTTCTGCGTCAGATTTCAGGTTGCCAAGCAGTATTAAGGACTGCCACCGTGTCTGTGTGTTTTCTTCGTACGTGACAACTGATACTACTGCGAGAGTCCGTTTTTTTTTTTTGTTATGAATTTTTTAACCCGTTGTCTACTCTTCCATTTGACACTTAAATGGAGTGCGGGGATCTGTGACATTATCAGGGCATATTCGAGTGAAAATAATCTTGCAGATGTTTACAAATCTATCTAATCTACCTGCCTTTCCTTCCAAAATAAATACGTCAACGAAAAACTGCATAGTGTGTGTTAGTATTATCCTCTCTAAATTAAACTAGTCGTAGGGGGAAGTAGGGTCCCAAGGTGATCTGTGAATGGACTTTGTGTGCAAGTGATTTTTTTTTTTTTTTTTTTTGTATAGCAAAAAAAAAAAATATTCCCTCCCCTCTCTGTTGACACTTGAATTGTTATGAAATGGCTTCTACTTGAAGCATTGAAAGGTCCTTGACAGGGCACAGGTTACAAACAATGATTGTACTGGACTTTGACTCTAGAATGTGTGTGTATCCTTTGTTGTACTAGATGTTCTATTCCTTATAAAGGTTGGAAACATTAAATCTCCTTCTGTAAATTTACACAGGGCTAAAGTATATGAAAAACAACCCACTAATTGTATTGGAGCTGGGTACAATGACTTCCTTCTATTTGTGGATGTATTGATTTGCGTTTAAAACGAAACGGTGTTATTTTTGGCTGAGGGTACAGCTGTTTTGACACGGTAGTTGTTATTGACAAGGTAGTCCAACTACAAAGCATTATCTACAGATCAACCATTCCTCATGTGAAAGTTTGAGGGTAGTTAGACGGCCCTTTTCACCCATGGCCCAATTTTAAATGCTAAACCTGAGGCATGATATGTTGAAGGCTGCAAGATACGACCATGTGACTGTATTATTTACCAACACACTAACATGGGAGGAGTTTTCACCTCCTGCTGCCGAAGGCTGTAGGCAGACTAGGGCTTGGTGGTTTTACATTGCAGGGCTGTATTTGTCTGACACGAACTGTTTTCGTATGAATGCATGTGTGTATGCATGCCATATTAATTATGTTCCCATTTAGAAGTACATTGTAAATCTTAAATCTAATACCCGAATCTCCGAATTTTAAATTATCGTGGCACTTTGCATTATTTGTTTACAGCAATAGAGTATTGAAGATCAAGGCAATGTATAGAAAAATAGGACATAAAAGGTCTATGTTGTTTCACTTTTATGACGTCAGTCGAAACTTTGAATAGTGGTGAGTGGTGAAGAAAAATAATCTTTACCTTGTGTTATCAGACTTTAAACCAAATGCATAAAATAGACATATATGTTGGAAATGGCTCTTTAAGGTGTCTCCTGCTTCACCTTGTGGCTTGACATGAAAATTACACATTTCTCATTTAAAACTGTCTTATTTGCATATCAAACCAAAGGTGATGTAATAAACAGGGGACACCACAGGCACATTTTAAACTACAGTTCTCTTATTTTATGTATTTGCATGCAATTCAGCTAATACAGTGTAGAGATCATTTTTAATTTTCTAGATTCACAGCATAAACAATGTTTAGGCTGACAAAGTCCCTTTAATTATATGAGTGCCAAATGGAACTATATGCAGACCAGCATGGCTAGCATGTGGTGGCACATGTGATATCACAATTGTCACATTTTTGGAACAAAACAACTGGAATTTGGCAATTCAATGTACAACTTAATTGGCCTTTATATTATCACTATAAATATTGTTTCGGGTGAGGGAATCAATTTGACATTTGTGTGGAAACCAGATTTAATCAGTGTTTATCTAATGCATATTAATACATATCACATTATCCTAGTTTTATAAAAAGGTTAGGCATTTTTTGACTTAGTGGTGTTGGAGGAGTAGCCATATATTTTTAACAGAGAACAAATGTGTTGAGTCGCACGCAGTAATATAGAGTGTGTACTGGCAGTATCTCATATGGATCCTTGCAATTTAGAAGAAACACACAAGCTGCCCAGCACTCCGGGGTTTATTCTGTAACAGACATCTTGCGGGTTTCTTGTAGATATATGCTTTTAAACATATCCTCTCCTGTAATTGGAGACAACAACCTATTTAGTGTCTCTGGGGAGAAATTGTTTCTAAGTTATGATTAATTACAAACCACCTCTTTCCATATTTTTCTAATCATAAAATGCATTTGGAGTGTCATAGCCATGCTTTTATCCAAAGGAACGTAATCATTTAAACTGTTTTTGAACAGTTAATATAGAGCATAAAAAAAATATTTACCCATTGTTATAGCTTCAGACTAAAATACCCAAGCAGAAAAAAACCTTCAAATCCATTTCTTGACTGTTTTTGATCCGATTTACCTGGTTAATTCAGCACAGTTTGCTGTTTTTAGAGAGTAGGCCACACTACAAACAAAATAGACCTCTAAGGCCTTTATTCATGAAAGCTGCAACTGACCAGGGAATTCTGCTCATTTAGGGAATCTTTCCATCTCTGATAATTTGGCCTAACATGTTAAATTCCCTGCAAATACCTAATAAATAAAACCCAAGGTATGTATGTGTTTGGTATGAATTTTTTTTTGTTTTCTCTCTTTAGGAAATATGTTGGATTAGGAGACACTCTTAATAATTATCCAAACCATTTTCTCACACCCCTTGCCACAGGATGTGCTATGCAACACAAATAAACATTCCATAATGTGTCTAGCTACATGACTGCTACACACAGTTAATTGTAAGAGCAGCTATATAGGTTTCACAACACAAGTTGAGGTTTTCTGTCACCTGATCACTTCCTGTATGACATAAGGGCCTATCTCTCCTTCCTTATCTGTTTTTATCTCTGTTTGGAACAGCAGTACCCTTTGTGCGGTTTGTTCTGTATTGTAAAGAACTGTATGACTGTCTAGTCTTTCAGTAGTAATAGGAAAATGTTTTATACTTTTGCATCTTTTCTGCAAGCTGCATTACTGAATACAACATCTGGAGTACAGCATTTGTATCAAATACATGGTAATTGCATAGAGAACATCTTTTTCAAGGGGTGGGGACGTTAATGTTAATGCACATCTTCAATATTTATCTGGATAATGCCTTTTTATGTTGCGGTTGAACTGAATAAAAAAAATATATTTTGACTATACAATTGTCAGATTGTATCACTTGTATCTTAAATCTTATGGGCATTATCTGTAAGTTTACCTTCCAAAGATGAACTTTCCCAAATAAGATATTTGTTGACCTACTGTAGACAGTGAATATTGTACGCATGTGTACTGACCATAAGGGAAATGGCAAAAGTAAATGATGGTTGGCATATTTGTAACTGCTATCTTCTAGGTCAGTGATGGCTAATCCCTGGCATTGGTGCCAGCTCTGGCACTCAGACTGGGAGCTGACACAATGAAATGGGAGCTGAGACTGATGGGATTGGTGAGAAGGGTATGGACATGTGGGCATGACATGGACTTGTGGGAATCGATGTGAACAACAGATGAAAGGGACTGTTATGGAGGAAAAGGAAAGATCTAGAGAACTGGAATTGGCAGTGCATTGTAGATGTAAGCTGTAAACTAAAGTGTTTGTTAGCAGTGAACTACAGCCAGCAAAAAAAATTGTCATGGTGCTAAATTAACATCATTGGAAGTGTAGGTTGGGGCAGCTGCATATAAGGAGAGCAACAAAGTAACTGCAATGTTTGTGGACCCAGGACATACTTGAAAATGAGAGAAATCTCATAATATCTGGGCTCACGTAGAAATGGTGCAAGGCGCAGTTAGTATACAGAAATAAAACCTGAAATAAGTGAGCAACGTTTGGGCGTCTTAGGCCCAAACCTTTCGCCATCACTGTTCTAGGGATATAGTTATGCAGCGTGCTTAAAATCGTATATTTTCTTTCCGTTGTTGTCTGCGCTTGTATTTACCATACAAAAAAAGGGTAGTACTTTGTGATGAGATTAAATGGATTGTCTGGTGCCCAAAATGCATCTTCCATAAGTTAAAGTCCATTCAAACTGCTCTACAATGCATATTTTAGGATGCTTAAAATATGAACATTTTATGCATCAAATCGCACTGGGAAAAAAGCCTATGCACTATTCAGGCAGTAGTCTTCCAAGTGCACCAAAGTGAGTTTGAGGACTAGACTGTTCCTATGAATTAATCACTATAGAAGTGTCTACATGATTCTCATCACAGTCAAGGTGTACTGTGCTCTTCATTTGGACACTGGGGTTTAGTATTTCTGCTGCCTGAGGCTAAACATAAATTGCAAATTAATGTTGCTAATCCATGACTGGCGAACACAGGCTTCCTCTTTTCACGATTCGGGCTGGGAACTCCTGTCCATTTTATAGAAAGCTATCTACATTAGAGCACTTGAGTTGGGGAAGCAAACAGGTAGCTTGTATCAGGGTGGGTTTCATATAAACCATGATTTTTAAATGTAAAGACTCATTCTTGCTGGTAGTTATAATCTTTAATATGTGCAACAAAATGGGGAACTGATTTTAGTTTTAATAGGTTAATCACTCATATTTGGAGAACTAACTTAAATTTTTTTGTTTAAAACAGTAACATTATATAGCCTGCACTGACGTGCCAATGTGTGAAGGTAACGTGTTCTTTGTTTGTAGAAAAGCAATGGGGTTAAGGTCTTTTCCTGAACTTCGTTAATTTTATACCATTTTCACAGTGAAAGTGCATGTTATCTCCCCTTGTGAGGAAAGTAATGGAAAGCATGTTAAAGGATAGGATTGTAGTACATCTAAAATCTCATGAATTTGAAGATCAGAAACAACATGGGTTTACTTCAAGGAGATAATGCCAAACTAATCTTATAGATTATTATTATTTTGGTTGGGTAACTAATAGATCCGGGTGGTGCAGTCTTGCTTACCTAGATTTCAGTAAGGCTTTTGATACTGTCGCACAAAGAGGTTTAAGAGTAATATCATGAAGTATTACTTTACTTAGAGGATAGTAGATGAATTAATACCCTTCCAGTGGTAGAGGTTACCCCAGTGAAGGAATCTATGCATGCATTGATTCGGCATAAGGCTATTCTAGATATAAGATAAGGCCAGGGACTCATACAAGATTTAGAAAATTGGGCAGACTAGATGGGCTGAATGGTTGGTTGGTTTTTATCTGCAGAAACATTTTTATATGTGTGTGAGCAAGAGGGTTACAGTGAACCTCAACAGTATATATATATATTATGTATGAACAGAGAGAAGTGTTTACTTAGATATTGCTTAGAAGTATATACTGCCCCTGTTACTTGTCTTTAATAACCGTAACAGTAAAGGATGTTCAATTTTTTTGTAATAAAATATCACAAAGCAAATATTGTGCTTTAATTTAGTCTAACAGTTTCCTAAAAATGATTTTCCCATCAGCATATTTAAATACAGATCTAAAAGGTAAGTCCATAAACGCTGAAAGTGTACTCTATGTAGGATAGAACAATTCAGAACACAGAGCTTTTTTTTCATTTATTTTTTATTTTATAAAATCTTTATTATCGATCAAAAATGTATATTACATAAACGGCTCTACTTGGGTACGTCTTGTCGTAACAAAGGTCCTGATGCGGTTTAAAATTTCCTAACATCTACTTTTTTTTTTGGCCTTGAATTTGACTGACGACTTCCCACACAAATTAGGAAATGACAAAATCTGTGTTGTTTTATCCTGCTTGAGATATTGTCCTCTTCTGGTAAGACAGTGATGTCTAAAGTAATCCCATCTGTGTCTGAACATCTCCAGGTGTTTGTGGACTGCTGGTATCCAAGGGAATAATGCACTATTTCCCTTCTTCTGTTACTTGATGACTTCTTGATTGAGAGTAGTATCTCTAGCCTTTGTGTCTCTACTTTCTATTATGTTTTAAACTGGTGGGACAAGAATCTGGTCTGAAACTTTTTTTCTATTTTATACATATTATTTACTATAGTATTGCCACTGTCTATACACATGCCATCTTCTTCACAATTGCTGCTCTTGGGTGAGTATAAGTCGGCGCTCCAAAAGAGAAGAGAAACTGTAAGGTGGAAAAAAAAACAATGGACACAAACAGCAACTGCCTACTCCAAAAGGTTGTTCCCAAACAAAACTGTAAAGAGAGAGAGTACAAAGAGACTTGGAGCAAAATTGGAGAGCGTGCTCAAAACTAGACTAACAAAGGATATCGTCAACAGAGTATGTATACAGAAACAGTATATGTAATAATATAAAAATGCAAAAAGCTCCAGACAGAATTACAATAGCAATATGAGATAAGTTCACTGGTGGTGTTGTATAGATATTATAATGAGAGACAACACTTTTTACTTACACCCGGTTTGTTTTTAATTCCTGTTTTGAATAGACCTGTTTCCAACCAAGGTCTTTTTATTTTGTTTTATTTTTTAGATGGATAAAAAATGGGCAAAAGAAAAACAAAAGTGACGTCTTCTGTCATTATACACAACTCATGATTCAAAAGGTTCAATAATACCTTTCATAAAGGTGTAATACAATCCCAGTAAGTGGCATTAAGCTAATTACCTCCAACACCATGCAAAAAATATCCCCCCCCCCCTCCTTTGATATTCACACTTGTCACACCCATTACTAAAATCCTTCATTGATAATACCAGCTTTTCAATTTGTGCAAAATCAGAACTTTAAATGAGGTAAACCCAGATTCTGCATATTTTATTAGCCACCACTACTGAACAATTACTATTAATCCAACCTTATTACCCCTGATGAAGCCTTCGCATGGGCAAAACTCATTGGGCTTGTGAATATTTCGCCTCTCTTTTTATGTCATTATAACATCTGTACAACAACACCAGTGAACACATCTCATATTGCTACTGTAATTCTGTCTGGAATATAGTCCTATGCTGTTTGGATCTTTTTTGCATTTGATTGTCGTTTTTATATTATTAAATATACTGTTTCTGTATACATACTCTGTTGAATATATCCGTTGTTTGTCTAGTTCTGAGCACACTCTCCAATTTTCCTCCAATTCACTATTGCTGCTGCCCCAAGGGAGAACCTCTATAAAATATTCACCATGATCTGGTAGAGTATCAGATGACACAGGAGGACTCTCTGTCTTACCGATGCTGCTCACATTCCAAGCAGAGAGTGGTTCTATCCTAGGTCCTGAAGCAATACTGTCTTACTGCTAATGCACAGATGCTGAGGAGAGATTGCTTCTGACTCAAAACTCTGCCTTACTGCTGTTGCTCACATTCCAAGCAGAGAGTGGTTCTATCCTAGGTCCTGAAGCAATACTGTCTTACTGCTAATGCACAGATTCCAAGAAGAGATTGCCTTACTTCCAAGCATAGAGTGGTTCTAGCCTATGTCCTGACCCAGTACTTTGTCTTGCTGCTGCAACTAGTTTTTGAGATGGCTCCCATGATGCTAGGGTAGAAATGAGTTGGTTAACTATTCTTTTGTGAACTCTGCTTTTGCAAGCAAATATAAGTTACCTTGCTGAATGCCTCCAAGTACACTAATGAGGGAACTTTATTTGTCATTGCATTATGCAGCTGAGTACATTGTAACAGATTCCCAAATAAGGCAGAGTGAATGTGTTCCATCTACATGGGAATGGCTAAACCTAGTCTGTGGATCATCTCCTCAAAGCGTGTGCAAAAGAATACAATATTGTACATGCACACACATTTTCTTGCTGTCATCCTTTCTGACTGCTTGTTCGGTGTACTTGGGACAGAAGAACTAATCGAGAATCTGCTAGTTTCTCTATGAGAAACTGTACAGATCTGTGAAAGGTGGTAAGTGGCAGAACTTACGGCTAAAAAAGCCTCACTGGCATTTCTTAAAAATATTCTGAAAAAAAAATGAACTTTTACCTAAATGGATGTATAAAACGAAAACCAAAAAATGATTCCCTTGATGATTGTATTGTCATACCTGAGATGCAGTCTTATTCAAATGTATAGAGCTAGCACAAAATCCCTTGTACAAGAAAACCTTTATATAATTTATATTATAGCAAGTAGACTACTTTACTTTTTATAGCTGTTAAGTTTGAATAAGATTTTAATGCAAAAATTCATTTTATGCACCTATTCTTTACCTTCTAATGTTAAAATAACAAGTATCCCTATGTAGGAAACGTCTCTGTGCTTCCTAGTATAATTACTCAGTACTCGTTTGTATTGGTATGCCTTAAATTCAGTGTAAACAGGCTTTACCACAATAATTATTATATAATCATTGAGGGGAAAAAATTCAAAAATATTAACATTCCCCCCCCCCCCCCTTTTTTCTTCCTGTACCTCCCCTTTATCAACTACTTAACTTATGACTGTCTATAGAAGCCATGAATCTGTGTATATATAGAGATCTACACAGCTATACTACGGAGATTTAGATTATTGTTGCTGCTTCTTACTGTCAGTAACTATCTTGTATGGTGGTGTTAGGCACTTATTCCTATCTTAAGCAGCCTTGTTGCTCCATTTTGTAGCAGTTGGCAATTATTTTTCTGCAAGTCACCTTCAAACTCAAAGTTAATTAACTCATAATTCTCAAAGGAACAATGTAGAGAGCTGACAAAAAGTTGTGTTGACCTAGAAATGCCACCCTTTGAACATTTTTGATACCTATAACACAAGGTATTCAGGATACAAATATCATCACTGGTGATCTAGAACAATGACCCATCAACTTTGCAGTTTAAATGGTGTCTAATCACCTTGATGAACTCCTAACTCGGGAAAGGAACAATGTGGAGAGCTGAAAATAGGTGTTGGCCTAGAAATTCCAGCACAAATAAGCTGTGCAAATTTTATGATTATAGAGGTCAGTGTTTTGAGAGGTTTTTCCTGCAATATGGCTGTGCCCTCTTGCGGGTAGAGCTTCGGAAGTGAGAAAAAATTCACTCTGAAGCTGTTGCTTGACTGCCCATTTCAAAGAAAAGAAAAAAATCTAGGGTTAAGGTTAGAATAATTGTTAGGGTTACAATTACATTATGGTTAGCATAAGGGGTTACAATTAAATTAAAATATATTAAGGGTTAGAATTGGGGTTAAATTTAGGGTTCGGGTTGGGGTCAAAAGATCAATGTAGGAAAAAACACTTTGTTTTTTGCCATATAACTCGCAAAAATATATTTCTGAACTCGGAACAACATTTAGAAACTATTTATATGGGGTCTTTTTAAAATATCTGTGTAAATTATTTTTTAGGTAAAATTTATAAAAAGTGTTTTTTCTTTTTTTAAACATATTTTATGATTTTTATTGTAGTAAATTGTAAGATATGATGAACATAATGGTATCTAATGAAAGCCCTTCTTATGACGATAAAAACAACATTTGTGTGTATACATTGAACAGTTGTAACTTTCTACAGAACAATATCGAAAACAAAGGCCCAGTGATAACTCCTACCAGAAACCATGTAATTGCTACAAATCACGTTATACAATTCCTTTTTTTTATAATTTTATAGTTTTAAAATAAACTCTCTTGAAAACAATCAAGTTAGTTATGTAATTATCTGCTCATACAGTTTTCTTTTTCTCTTTATTCTTTCTGTCATTGTTGAAATGCATTTACTCTTTTTGGCTTTGAGCTGGGTTTGACGTTAAACATTGGTTCTTTACTTTCACATGGGAAAACTACACGACTACAATGTGTTTTTTTTTTTTTTTTTTTTTTAATACGCGTATAGCAATAGAAGTTTAACCTAAATAGCAATAATATAAAAATACATGTCATCACATTATATAGCTTCAGAATAAATATTTATATTAAACCCACACATTTTACATCACTTACTTAATAAGAAGAGAAAGCAGGAAAGGTAGGATGGAGTAGGGTAATGGACTTGGACTGTGAGAAATATAATTTTTAATATTCAGGTTTCAATGGTATAGCATTTAACTTGTTTGAATGCATTATTAAAGTGAAGCTTGATCATCATTGTTCTGAACAGGGTCTCCCATTCGCCAAATATTCCATCCAGGGGGGCCTCATGTTGTTTTTAAGCATAACGCTAGTTGTAATAGTAAGATTAAAGGGACTGTTTCACCTAAACATTGTTTTTTACTGTGAATGTAGAGAGTATATAGATACCGTACATCCTGAAAAGCATGATCTTTGAAGACTGTGTGTGTGTGTGTGTGTGTGTGTGTGTGTGTGTGTGTGTGTGTATATATATATATATATATATATATATATATATATATATATATATATAATTATAACATTCTAAGTTTTAATGTAGTGTGCACTACATGCTGGCACTCAGTCTCAGAGGCTGCTCTTGGGGCATCATGCCCACCAATATGGCGCTGCCCTGTGTCAAGCAGAGAGTGATGCAAGTTATAAAAATCTCTTCCGTTGCTCTGTTATTGTTGCTTGACTGCCCCTAGAGGCAGTCAGCAGCATTACATTTAAGGGGGGGGGGGTGGAAAGCTAACCCTAAATATAGGGTTAGGGTCACAGGTGAGTTAGGGTTAGTACAAGGGTTAGATTAAGGGGTGGGGGTAGATTTAGAGTTAAATTTAAGGTTGGATCAAAAGGTCACTGTAGGAGTAAATGGTTAGGTAGCAAAAAACATTACTGTTGGTTATTGCCCTACAATATTGCCCAGAAAAACATAGAAAAATTGGTATTTCTAAACTCAGGACAAATATTAGAAAGTGTATAGATGGGGGTCATTTTGTAATTGTATAAAAGAAATTCAGGTGAATAAGTGTTTATTTATTATTATTTATTTAATGTATATCTGAAGTGTGTGTATAAGTAATTATGGAGCAATCAGCAGGAATATTTGACTGGTTTCCATGGTGATTGCTACTTTTTATTTATTTTGCCTTTAGAATTAAAAAAAAATTAAATACCTAGTTATGTCAAAGGTAATATTCTAAATTTTCCTGGCACCTGAATTCAAATTTGCTTGTGTTTAGGAAATTCTGCAAGACCGGCCCTCCTGGGTACTTCAGGTCCCAGACTCTGAGGTCTGGCAACACTATTGAGGTATTTGCCTCTTCTGGTACAGACCTGCTCCTGTCAAATTCTGGTCGGTGTAGTGTCAATCTGAAGGATCTGAACTCTATTTCTCTTACCAACCTTAAATGTGGCAATGTGAGTAAGCGGTGACAGACGCCCGGGATGAGACCCACCAACCTTTCCCACCAGGTAGGTTGGTTGTTCTTTTGTGAGACATGTGACATCTGACTGGGCATCATGGGAACTGTAGTTTACTGATTACATCTACTATGCACTACAAACTCAAGTGTATCTCTGCCATGATGCTGAATTGGTTAAAGCAGTTGCATATACTAATGGGGGCAATACTATGCAATCTATAGGGTCTACTCATTATGCACTGATCCGGCATAATTGTATTTGGATTGGGGGTAATAGCCAAATTTCACAAATCCCTTAAATCATGTCAGAATAATCAGTTCGGGCCTTTCAGAAACTGAAGCATCAGAAGCGTTTGGATTGAGAAATGTTTGCCATGTAAACCATAGGTTTTCAGCTACCCAACATGCACCGATCACCCCTGAACACGCTCCAAGTTCAGTTAAAATAGCCGAACTAAGCTTTGCCAACATACACACTACTTTAGTTTGTGGAATTCGTACCTATGATTTTTTTTGTGTGTGTGTCCGCAGTGGGTTAATAGCTGATAATGAAAACATTAAAAGTGAATCTAAAAATGTTAACCTGGTGCCTGCCCCCCTATAATAAATGGGACTGTGAACTGGCAAAATGTTTACCAGCCCCTAAGCTATACATTGGGGGCCCTGACCCCCACCGCCAATCAATAACTGGGTGGGAGCTGGCCAAAAGCCAAGGTAGATTTACCTGGGTGCCAGGAAAAATCACTGCCCACCCTATGAATAATATATAACCTGTTCCAGATGTTCAGTGCTGATCCGAGACTTCCTCACATCCTCCTATTCGACCCAGGAAAAGGGTCCACCCAAATAAAAAATCCACCTATTACAAAAAATTTCTTTAAAATGCCTACGCATCTGTCCTCGGTGGAGGATGGATGCAGAATGAATCAATGCTTTAAAATTGGCTAGCCCTGGCCTCCAATGTAATATATAAAACAATTAGCTGGGCGCAATTGTCCAACACCATTTATTGAAACCAGGGGGGCAGGATCAGATGTAAAACGTGGGGCAGGGAGCCACATGGCTATTTTCAAAAAAGAAGTCTATAGGAAGAATAGAGACTCACATTTTATTTCAGCAGGTATTGGCATGGATGACCCGTTCAGCGGCACTGCAGGGCATATTGGGTAGCTCTTAATTTGGTTCCTGATATGCCCCGACTCATCATGTACTTTTGGAGGCACCATTTCAGGCCTGAATGTAGGTGCATATTGAGTAGACCCTTATATGAACCAACATGACCCGCTAGCTATGTTTTTATGTTTTTAAAGGAGTTTTAGACCGAGACAGTGGGATATCTGGCCAGCTATGTTTTGAGTTGTGCTATATTGTGCTACATTTGTGTCAGGCCAACTATATACTAAACCACATGTGTGTTTTTGCTAAATCTATATAACTGTGGCAGCATCCCAGTATCCCACATCTGTATATAACTGTTGATTTTGATCAGAGTCAACCTGTACAAACATCTGTGTCCTACTTGTCACATACTGATGGGTGCTATACTGGGCTTAGTCATAGTTACAGTTAGTATAATAATAGCATATGTGAAAACCCACATTGAATCTTTGTAGCTGTATTTGGTATGCTGTGTTTGTTCTCTGATATATGACATCATCCATGATTTAACTATTGTGAAATAAAATGTTTAATAAAAAAGTATATTTAAAAAAAATGTTTTACTGTAATTTTTTGTTACTACTGAAAACATATTAATTTTTTTTTAAATGATTACTTTAAATATTCCCCTGCATGCTCTCTTTCCCTCTCACTGAAAAAAAGTGACCCATATAGCATTTCAAAATGGTGTTTAGCTGTGTGTCTGAAATATACTGCTTTCTCTTTGCCTTCCTTTAACTTATTCTCTTCCTGAAGGCGGATGAATGAAGAAGTGTGAATACCATGTGGTGTTTCTAGTGGTGACATTTATTATATTCTGTGTTTAATTAAGATATGTGGTGCGCACATAAAATTATACATTATGTACACCCAATCATGTTCCTTTTAGAAAGTGACGTGATGTCACTAGTTGTTTGAAGGAGAAGAGTGACATTTTATTTTTTAATCGTTTTTTAGTGTTGGTGGGGCATCCATAGATGCTTGATTGGATTGAGATCTTGGGAATTTAGAGGCCAAGTCAACACCTTGAACTCGTTATGTTCCTCAAACCATTCCTGAACCATTTTTGTTTTGTGTCTGGCACATTATCCTGCTTGAAATCAGGGAATATGGTTTCCATGAAAGGGTGCACATGGTGTGCAACAATGCTTATGGTATGTGTCAAAGTAATAGCCACATGAATGGTAGGCAGGGCTGCCATGAGAAATTTCCAGATCCCTTACAGAAAACTTTTCTTGTATTTAACTATATTTGTTAATTTGCACACAAGTTTTCTGCAGACATTTTAATAGTGCAAATCAATTCTTCTACCTAAATCCTGGTCCCTAGAGTATAATAGCCATCTTTTGCAGATTTTATACTTTTTCATACAATGAATATTTTACTTATAGGTTCTGTATTCATAATCTCATAAGAATTCCTCTTTTTTTTTTTTTTCACATAGTGAATAATTCAGCAGTATCCAGGTGTCAGCTGTCCTTGGTTGTTCTTTGGGTGAGAAACATACAACACAAGGTCACAAGCCAGAACTTTCTCATGGTGTGTATGTGCAATAATATTTGATCCTTTTACAAGCTAATGCAAGATGAGACAGGAGTAAAAACTAGGGTCTCTCGTTGCATCAGCGAGTGACAGTTGGTGACCACCTTTTCTTCTTCCAAAAAAAAAAAATATATATATATATATATATATATATATATATATATATATACCAGCCATGCTACTACCTCCATAGACTTAACATTGTGGTAGAGCCATTTTTTTACCGGTTGGTAAAATACTGGCTAGGTGGCCATCCTAACTGTAACATTGGCTCATAGTTGGTCATTTATGTGCTTCTATCTACTTCTTGTGAACCGAGGAATTAGGTGTTTCCTTGTTTGCACTTTGCAAAGGTGATCGTTTGTGTGTGTGTGTATATAGAATATATATGGGGAGGAGACTAATGAAGGTATCTTTTGTTTACTATTTGGAGGTGCTTGTAAAACATGAGATGGACTTTGTGTTGACTTTTGAAATGGCTTATTTAAATTGTATTTTAACTTAGTGATGTATTACTTTTATAAAAAAAATTCTAACTTGTTTACAGCAACTGATCTTGTATGCAATTACATATTTCCATGCTTTAAACCTGTCAAACGGTTCTGTGTCTTTTTGTGTTTATATTTATGGGGGGAGCCTGTGCATTATACAAGTAATCTTTAACATGCACCAAAGTGAGTTTGGGGACTAGACTGTGCCTTTAAGTTCAGGTAAATAGTTCATCCATATAATTCCATGTAAAACAGCAAAGGTAGGGATTTTAGTAGCCTTGGCTCCATTTACATGTTTATGTATCGACCACGTATAATTCCTTCAAGAGTAATTTGAACAGGTAGTATTTTTTTTAAATGGACATGACCTGTTTTAATGGGGCTAAAGGGTACTTCTGCCTTTTTTAAATGGTATTTCTGCTTAATTTTTTGAAAATGAAAGAGTAAGGGACTGCTATTTCACATTGGCCCACTCAGAGAGCCAGTCTAACCAGTCTAGTTTTGGGTGAACGTTGATCGCCACTTACAAAACTACAAGCTAATTAATCTTCCCACACAAAAACTCCCACAAAAACCAAATCTTCTCTGCTGCTATGGCAAAAAAAAAGATATTACATTTAAACAGAGCTATACGTTTGTGTCCAGTGACATAAACTTAGATTTAATCCATCTTGAAAAAAACGCTTATGTCTCTTCTTCAGCAGGGCAAGGAGCAGAGAACTGTTTCAATCAGGGACAAGGCAAGGCCATCCATTGAAGGCCAATAATGGCATTAGAATTAATCTGGGACTTAACTGTCTCTGTCCAGCCCCCTCACTGCTATATAGTAATATATAATTCTGAACACACAGCACCTATTTTGTTTTTTAGTTTTTGGTTATGTTGGACAATTTAAAAAGAAATATAGTGGTATTCTGTGGAGGCTATTTATTGACTTTAAAAGGAAGTGCCTTGCATTACTCCTCCCTCCATATTTAATAACGCTACTATAATTGGCTAACCACAGCATATACTACAAAGATATGATATGCATCTTGTGTCTTAAACTCTGAGGTTGTGCAGATGCCTTTGGGCATATGTCATCACAACACTTAATCACACTCAGCATTTCTTTTAATCCACTAAGGTGAGCACATCTGGCAGATTTCTTTGGTCTAGTGAGATTGAGTACTAATTTTAGCTTGTTCCCATGTTCTGGGAATGTATAAAAGTAATGCGGGTTGAGATTTCCTAGCTGTATAAATTTAGTATACAGACTGGATGTTAATGTTTTGATAAATTACAAATTTGTAATACTGATTTGGATCAAAGCAAACTTTGCTTTATTGTCTATCTACTCCTTAAAATTGATTAACTAATGCGCTCTCCCCTAGAAGTAATTCACACCGGAGACAAAGTTTCTGATCAGTGAAAAACCTGAGGCAAACCTTTATTTCCCAGAGTGGGAGATTCCTTTTAAAGCAGAAATACGTCATGTACAGAGTCACAGTTAAACATACAGTATACATTCAACAATTGGGTAATAGTTTAAGGGGTCTTATCTAAACCCACCCTACAGGATGTGACTTCATCATTACAGAGTTCTCCCACCCACATTCCAGCTCCATCTTGGTTACACAATGGGAGGGGGAGTGAGTAGTTACTGAACAAAGAGGGGCTGCAGGGAAAACAGTTACTGTTACTTTAACAGTGATTCTCCATTTTGTTGCACGTGGCACATAACTGTTAACTTGCACAAAGGAAGTGGGGGAGGAGTTAGTAACGGAAGCTGTTCAGGAATTTATTACATAAGGCTTGCTGGATGAGACGGGGGAGGGGTAGCCTGATGGGAGGAGTTTACAGAGGAAATAGTTACTGAGCAAAATTATGACCAAGGATATTCTTTAAGGGAATGTGTGACAAATAAGACATAAACACAAGTGTATAATAGTAAAAGAGACATTTGTTCATAACAATACGTGGCTCATTGTTTAAATGAACTTCCCGCTCCCCACAGGCTGTAGTGAGATTGTGCTCAATGTTATCACTACCTCAATTGGTCCAGAGTAATGTCATAGATCAAGCTATCAGCCAGTCTGTGATGAAAGGGTTAATGACTACAAGATACCCTTGTTTCTCAGTCCTGCATGCAGTGCAAAAATCCGACACCACACTAAATGTTCTGCTGCCACCACTAAATTATACCCAATTGGAGACATCAGTAACTCCTTCCTGCCCTTTCCCTTAAATAATGCAATAACAAAAACAAAAAAAACATTTTGGCCATAATTGTCTAATATAGTATTTAATCAGCTAATGTGTTATAGAAAGGCTCTCCAGAAAATCTGGGACACCAGAGAATGTGAACAGAACCTCAGGATTGTGGTTCTGAGTCCTGTCACACTGAGCTCTACCTCAGCGCGGCGGGACATAGCTCCCAAATCAGGACTGTTGGGAGGTATGCTATCCTCTCGTTCAGTGATGACGAACCTATGGCATGAGTGCCACTTCTGGCACTCAGAATTCTGGCATATGACTATGTTGTCACCATCTTATATGGAGGCATGTGGAGCAACACTGAGGGTAGGGTTGCCAGCATGAGGCCAATGTTAAGTCTATGGAGATAGTACCAAGGCCAGTACTTTGCTGAAGAAAAGGTGGCAACCCTAACTGAGGGACACTGAGTTGGAGCAACTAATGGAAAGGAAACAAAAACAGGGAGAAGAGGAAACTAAAATGAAGAGAGTCTAGAATGGAAATGGGAGTCAGGTCATAATATAGGGAGAAATGGCACTTTGAGATCATTAATTTGGTTTATTGCCTAAAAATTGACACTAGGGTACAAAATCCTTTGCTATCACTGCTCTAGTTTGACAGAATTTTGGACTCTTTTTGAGGGCACTCCTGAGGCAGCTCGCTATATATTTTAATCAATAAATGTTTAGACATAAATTGCTAAAAACACGCTAATCTGGATGCCCTATTTCAGTCTTCTACCTGACTCCCTGTGGTTGGCTGACCCTCCGCCATGTGCCAGAAAATAGTGAGCGCTGTGTTGGCAGATATGGACATTATGTTAATATTGTATTAAAATATACTTTCATTTATTCAAGGGAATACAACCCTTTCATCTGATTAGGTTAGGCATTTACATTACTGTATCCACCTTTCAAATTCATTTCACTTAGACCTTTTGCTGATTAGTTAGGAGTCATGCCTCCTTATGGAGGCTATGCTTATTTAGTCTTCCTACTTATTAGCACTAAAACAGAACATGGAGGACTTTGCAGCTGGTTTAACCAGGCTCTATAGCATAGGGAAATAATATACCCAGCTTTAAAAGGGCTTAATTTAATACATTTTCTTTACGTTAGATATGAGAATGACTGGCACATATCAGTGAGGAAGATAATGCTATATGTTTATCTTTTCCCTAAATTAAATTTTATTTTAACGTTCTTTTAATACATTGTTTCTTTTTTCATATGAATAAAAGCTTTTTGGAAAATGGCTCCTTTTAGTTTTCTAGTGGGGGTTTTACTATTAAGCCACAAACATGTGTGTGGTTAGTATCACACATATACTGGCAGGAGGGACTCCCATCTCCATGACGAAAAAAGTAATCCAAAACTAGCTTAACCCCTTCCCGTCCTTATGACGAGTTAACTCGTCATAAGAGCCGCAGCATTAGCGACCTTATGACGAGTTAACTCGTCATGCAGTCTAGCCGGCGGTGCGCTCCGTGGGCACCGCCAGCTAGTCTGCAACGGGTCCAGGACTAAGCCTCGCACCCGAGGCAAAGCTCCTGGACCCGATCGGTCGATTTCCGGGCATGTGATCGCGTTGATTGAGTCATCACCGCGATAACATGCAAATTAGATGCAGAGTCAATGTGTTCACACACTGACTTTGCCTCTAATTCACTCTCTGTGCTTCACATTCTTATAGTGAAGCACAGAGAGTGACCTGTAAGTAAAAATAAATTAATTAAATACAGAGGTAAAAATAAAAAAATATAAAAAAATTAACCCTTTCATTGCTGATCACAGTTTTTAACTGTGATCAGTTTCCTTCCACTTTATGGCCCTCATTTAGGTTTTTTTTTAACAGATTTTTTTATTTTTATAAAGTTTTTTTAATAAATAAAGTTAATTTTAATATATTTATTTAATAAAATTTAACCCCTGCATGCCTGTTGCATGATTTTTACTGATCTGACATCGCACTCTTCAGAATTTTTTTCTGTCTTTTTTGTTATGGGGGGTTTGGGAACCAATATTTTTCTTTTTTATTAGTTAGTTAATTAGGGGGGATAAGTGTGTTAGTGTTGCACTAGTTATGTAGGTTATTACTGGGAAAATAATGGGGAAAAACTTTTTTTTCCTCAAAAATTTCCTCTTTTATATTTATTTTTTAATACTAAAATGTAAATCATTTTTATGTATAGGGTATCAAAAGAAAGCTCTAACTGTCCTTTAAAAAACAACATATAACTTGTATGTGTGCGTTAAATGAGAGAGAGGAAAATTATGTTTCAAAAACCGCGTATTAAAAATTTGAAAAACGCTCTGGTCCTTGGCCCAGGAAAATCCCTGGTCCTTAAAGGGTTAAGACCATCTTTGTTATTGATGCAAGGCAACGCTAAACAAAGCAGGTGTTAATGGCATACAAAAAAAAAGCCTTGTGCCTTTTGGAACTAGTAAAAAGTCTCAATTTAGTTTAGGTTGGTAACTGAAACATTAACAAAAAAATATACGTTCTTTTTTTCCCTACCCCTTACTTTTCTCTCTCTGATGTCTGTTTTGGGGGGCAGAGGGGTATTCTTTTCTAAATGCATCAGTTTTTCTTTTTTTGTCTGCCGTTCTCACTCGGGTTACCACCTTTTCTTCAAAAAATACCGGCCTTGGTACTGTCTCCACCAGCCAGGTAGCAACCCTAGTTCTAACTCCCCCTGTTTTGATCTCCTGAGGACTAGTGATTGAGGTGGGGGATCAGTAATAGCATGGACAGCAACAGCCACAACTTTTTGAACCTCTAAATACAGGAAGGCCGTCTTGAAGTATGGTTCTGTTTCCAATGACACACAGTTTGTGACTTGTATGGCCGCATTCAAAGATGGATTTGAAGCTATTTCGAAGGGAGACTCTTTATTAGGTCCTTGGATTTTAACATCTTTTTATTTGTTTTCTGTTTTTATTTTTTAATAAAATATAATTTATAGTATTATTTAGTCTGTGGTATTTTTTATTTTTTAAAAAATCCTATTCTGTTCTAACAAGAATAGAATGTGGTTCCTAATGGTAAATGATAATTAAAGCAATGAATAAATAAACATATACACTAATAGTTAAAAGATATTGAATTCATCTTTCATTCCATCTTGGTAAATCTCCCAGTGAGTATACATAAACTAAATGCAATATCTATGTCTAGAATTGCTGGAGGGAATTAAAGATGCTGAGTCATGTTAAAGTTCCTGGTGCAGGCTATGCTAGTAGCTAAGGTTTGAGTATCCATGTCATTTAATTCCTGCATCTAATAAATGTAGCTTGACTAGTTTAAATTTTTATTCAATGCTCAAGTCTTTACTTTTTCACAAACATTGCAAACGTCTGTGACTATAGTGAATCTCTTGTTGCTAAGATGTTCTTGGTTTTTATTCCTGGATACCAGATCAGAAATAGAAGTTGCAGTGGCACAGCTGGGTACTTGGCATGAAAAAGGTTCTAATGGCTTAGAGGGAGGAAAATCAGACATAAATAATAGAATCGTTCATGTGTCATTTTGATTATAATAAGGGTATTTTATTTCTTTGTTTGCGTCTTTTTTTTTTTTTTTTACAAATAAAGAGCAAGGGGAGAAAAAAATGAGCCATTCCCTCCCAAAACTCAATCCAGGGCTGCTATCACACATTTGGGGCCCAGAGTAATAAAAACGATTTGAATCACGGTTTTAATCGCAGTCTATTTTTATTTGCCTCACTCCACAACCTCTTTATATCGTTGCTTTCTCCCCACTGTAACTTCCCTTCTCTTTTCGTCCGTTATTGCCCACTTACCTGTGTATCATCATTTGGAATATGCTCTTTTTGGTGCTCCAATTTGTCTTGCATAAATTTCCAATCTCCCATTTAGTATTCCTGTCCAGCCAAGTTGTTCTTCCTGTTTAAAGTTATGTTAGGGAACAGGGTGTGTAAAAGCCACCGCCAGTCCTCTAGTGTTCAAGTTAAAATTAGTCACTGGGCCGCCCCAGGACCAGCATCCTCCCAATTGCAACATGAAATATGCCTGTGGCCCCAATATATTTAAACTTCTTGGGCCCCTGTGGCTTGGAACTGATACTATACCCCATTTAAAATAAAATGGTCACCCCTATTACCCCCATGTGCCACGGGCTGGCCAAATGTCCCTGGCACAAGTAATAAATAAAATATTATCCCTTCTCTTCCTGTATCCATGTTCCGACGGCCTGGATCCTCAGCTTCCGGCCTATGGAAAGGAAGCATCATTAAAAAAAAAAAAAATCCTGTCTCTAAAAAATACTTGTCTACAAAAAAAATGTATTAAAACCTTGGTTGAGAGCAGAAGCAGAAGAGTTTATATTTGTATAATGGGGTCATACATTGCACCGTCCTGTGGTTTTATGCAGCCAATAATTGTATTTTTGAGTGTCACAGTCATATGCCAGCCTGCAGCCCTGGGGGGCAGTGATATTGTATATTGGGGCCACCAGCAATCCATTGACCCCTTGGGGACAATCATTTTTTTTATATTTAGTGACCGAGGGCATGATGCTGACCCTCCAGCACTAGGAGCCCATTTTTGTTTTATAGGGCCAGCAGGTGGCATGATCTTCTTTTCTTTTTTTTTTTTTCGTGGGGGGATTTCGAGGAGCCCTCGTGGCTCCCCCAACTTTTACATTTTATTTTCTTGACTATTAATTTTTACCGGCTTTCACTGAATAACTGTGTGATAATTTTTCGCATAGAACATAGTTTCAATGTTCAATGTAGTGGGGGGTTTTTTGTTTTTGTTTTTCTGGCTCTGGTAAGCCACCATTTAAAAGTATAGGGGGTGTTTTGTTTTTTGTTTTTGTTTTTTTTAGAGCGATTATAGTACCATTACTGTACCCATTAACCCCTTAGTGACAAGACATTTTCACCTTGACTTTCCCTTGGTGACAATGGCTGTTTTGACATTTCTAGGGTGTTTGTGTTTAGCTGTAATATTTTTCTTTCTCACATACAGTACCCACACAAATTATATGTTGTTTTTATCGTCATAAGAAGGGCTTTCATTAGATACCATTATGTTTATCATATCTTATAATTTACTGCAATAAAAATCCTAAAATATGATGAAAAATTTAAAAAAAAACACTTTTTCTAACTTTGACCTAAAATATAATTTACACAAATAAAATCATTAAAAAAGACCCCATCTAAATAGTTTCTAAATGTTCTCCCGAGTTCAAAAATATGCATGTTTCCATATTTTTCGCTATTTTTTTGCGAGTTATGGGGCAAAAAACAAAAATAGTGTTTTTTGGTTTTTTCCTATATTGATCTTTTGACCCCAACCCGAACCCAAAATTTAACCCTAACACTAAATTTAACCCCAACTCTAATCCTTATTATATCCCTTAATATTTTTTAACTTTAATTAAATTTTAACCCTATCCCTTATGCTAAAAAATATTTAATTTTAACCCTATATGCTAATATAGCTAAATAACCTGTTTTTAATTAATTAAATATGTATTTTAAATATTTCCCATTGCAATGCTACTAAACTACCACTAGGGGCAGTCAAGTAGCATATTCAGAGCGACGGAAGTGAAGTTACTTTCACTTCCGAAGCTCAGACCGGCAGAGGGCTTAGCCATATTGACGGAGCAGCATGCTCCGTCAATATGGCTCCCCACGATCGCTCCGTGGGGCGATCGTGGGGGTCCCGAAATAGAAATTTCGGTGCTGGCTATTGCCTCGATGTCGAGGCAATAGACCAGCACTGTTAAAGTGGTTTTCGCGATCGTTGATCGCGAAAACCGCTTCATTCAATGCATGACGTGCCAGGCACGTCCTTTGTCATTAAGGGAGTTTCTCCCAGGACGTGCCTGGCACGTCCTTTGTCGTCAAGGGGTTAATGCCGTTTGCGGTGGGCATTGAATTATCCATGTCGGTAAATTTACTGCTGATGCCAGTTTCTTTGTTAACGGGTGCCATTGACTCTACCCCATTGTGGGCATGCATGCATTTTCCAGTTACCAGCTGAAAGGTGGTGAGCCTCGTGGTAGTGAGGAGGAGGCAGTTGGGCTCCACTTACTCCCAACTAAGATCTTGGTGGGTGTCATCCTTACTTCCTTGGCCACAGGGAAATACACAACTAGAACAGTGGTCTCTGTCTACGGTTACCATAGTGCATTCTTGCCAATTTCATTAACCATAAATTCCCATTGCTTTAACAAAGGTAGTTTAGTTGGCCAATAAATGTCTTAAAACAATATTTCCCATTGGTAATGAAAATTGCATCTAAACTATACAGCACGAAAACTCTGTTCTATTCTGCTATAATTAGAACACTTAGTGGTTTGTTTCTGCAAACTAGGTTTAAGTTTTATATATGTTTTAATAAATTAGTTTTTTAATGAAAATGCATTTAAATATGTACTTCAAATAGAAATGAAAGGATGTTTCATCTCTAGAGAATAGTCTGGAGACACTTATTGTTATTTTGATGTGGTCGTGGATAAAATCATGCTCCTAAAGAAACTGCACTCTTGTGTCTATGGCACATCTGTACCGGTCAGTGATAATTAAACACTTGGATAATGAATCCACTGCACCTGGAACTCTAGTATTAATGAAGATTACTTTTGCATATTCAAGAAACCGTGAGTTTAAATACACAACTTTCTTTTAGAAAATCTATAAATCCGTTGTACATCTGATTTCCCACCTTCCCAGGTGGAAAATGGAAATATTAGAGGTGGTGGTTCAGGATGTTACAGTCAGACTAGCGTATGTAGAGAGCTGTGATGTCTCTTGAAGCGGGAGTATATTGTAATTGCTTTGATGGCTACACACAGCCTGAACATTATGTTGCTTTGTGCACTAGCTTCTGAGGTTTCAGAATGAGAAACTTATGTGCTGACATCAAAAACACATTGATTTGGAAGGAAGTGCTTTTATGTTCAGGAGCCTTTGATTTTTACCATTAATAGAGCAACTTCTTTTGAATGTTACATTTACAAGATCACGGTTTTTTTCTCAGATCTCTGTTTATACAAACAAAATGCATGTTGTCATGTATAAAGCTGAATTGATGTGCAGATGCTGTTTAAAATGTATCTGGTTTTTAAGATTTGTGTAAAAATAATACTCTGTTTTCCCAAGTCCCAAAGGATGTGCATGTATAGGTTATCATCATATAATGATTATCCTATCACCATGTCACAATGCTTGTTTTCCAATTTGTCCAGTGTATGGGCCCTGCTGCAGCATGTCTTCATTCATTCTGCTGCTAGGGCTAATCCTGGTGCTAAATCACCTAAGGCCTTGGTGTAGGCTTGTTGGATAATATAGGGCAGTCTTGTCCAGCACGTGGGCCAGATTATTTTCTGTGAGGGTTCATTTGGACAGCATCTAGGGCATGTGGCACTATGGATACATTTACATAACAGTGTGCTTTAAGGAGTGGCTACGCCATTGGTTAACATTTTTAATATATACTGGAAAACCTGTTTTGAAATATTTTTTGTGAGATTGAGGGAGGTATTTACTAAACATGAGATGCGCGTGTGTTGTAACATGAACATTTAATCAATATTTAATTATGCAGAGCTAGGTTCATCCCTGTACAATGCATGATGAAGTGAGGCAGATTAAATGTCCATCTCACTTAAACTCACTTTTAGTGAGTAGCTCCCAAAGTTCATACAGGAAATATTAAGGTCACTAATATTTCCTTAAGATTTCTCCCTGACTTTCCAGGAGATATTTTGAACAAGGCACTTCATGGGGACCTCTGTGATTGTAGCTAGTTTAACATTCACAAGTAGCCTCCAAAACAGTTTCTTTGCAAACTATACCCTCTGCACAAATGTACAGACATGAGGTTTTTTCAGTGCTATGCAGGCCTGCTAAACATTGACCTCTTGGATATTCTATGGTTATATGTTGTTTGTCTTGTAAGTTTTTATTTTATATTGTTTTAAGTGGATGTAATACAATAAATTCCACATTCGGAGACTGTATTAGTAGGCAAACTACTAGTAAATCTGTTTTTATATGTGTCTCTTTTCAAAAGAATTGTTTGTTTCCTCTGAACTTATTTTACATTTTTATTTATTCTTCAGGTCATTGGAAATTTAATCCTATTATTGCAGAGAGCACCTGAGATTTTGTCAAAAAGTGTGTGTTTCAGCGTGTGGAGCCTGCCCCCACACACACCACCTGCCAAACCACGGCCTTTACCTGTGTGTTCCGGTGTTTCCCGTGCGACCCTTCCTGCGGGAGCGCCTCGTGGGCCACACCAGAGTTCACTCAGCGCTCCGTGGCTCCAATGGTGAAAATGACCAGGTCCAAAACTTTTCAAGCCTACTTACCCTCCTGCCACAGAACTTACAGCTGCATCCACTGCAGGGCTCACCTGGCAAACCATGATGAGTTAATTTCAAAGGTAAGGTCAAAACCTACATAAACTCAATGAGCCCACTACAAGGAATGCTTTGATTAGCTTGACCACTCTCCTAATATGGGAAAAAGGACTGGATTTGGCAAATATGGTATTTATATTATACCTCCACCAAAATATTAGCAGAGATGGGCATAGCTACAATTGTTTCATTGCTCTTATTCCCCTATGTAACATAATGCAGGAGTAACAAAACAGTTTATTTAGTATATCTGGGAAATATTTCAATGGTTGACATTGGTCACTTATCTAAACAGTCTCCTACCCCATTTTTAGCATTAGTTATTACACATCTAGTATGCATGCCAACCAGTCAAAAATGGGAAAAGTAGGAATGGCTGCCAGGATTAAACCAGGTCTAGAATGCTTTGATTGGATGCTTTAGACGAGTATTGCCCCCCTGGCCTTGTAGTGGCATAATAAACTTGCAGAATTCTCTAGATCTGCCACAAGAAAATAAAGACCCAGTAATTAGCCTTAAAACTCTGGGTTAGGAGTCTCTGTGGCAAAGCCAGAAAGTTCCAAGAGGTGATCTCTACGAGGGGGGGAGAACATTTGACTGCACTGCATGCCTACCAAGGGACAGCCCCTGTTTTTGCCCTTAATCCCTCTTTTCTTCTCTGGTGTCCCTGTTTTCTAGGAGCTCAGAGTTTTAGATCCGTAGTGCATCGCAAAGGTCCACAGCAATAATATGTATGTATGTTTTAAAATAGGGTAAATGTGTTGATGGCTTACCAAATTATACAAATTGCTCTCAATTGGCTGTAAAGCCACCTAAAAATGCCCTGCCCATGGCCATGCCATCAGTCATTCCCCTAGAAAACACTGCCCCTGTTTGGCTATATGAAATGCTGAGAGGTATGGCTCTGTACTTTGATATCACACTTGCCATCTAGTTTATTTTAAAAACACACAAAAAATATTTGGCATAAAACACTGCTTTGTAACCTCAAAATAAACATCAGGACCTAATTGTGTAAATGGATCGTGCATTAGAAATGTCATCATGTTTGTTACTGTGCAGTTGGTAACTTTCTGCAGCTCTCTTGATTTTTTAGGAATCTTAAAGAGTAGTTTTTGGCATATTGCGTGCCTCTCATCTGCTGAATAGTTACATGCCATATAGCATAAGCGCTCTATAAAGTGAATTGGTTTCAGCAATATTTCCTGGATCACATACTTGCTTCTGTCTGCAATCCTAGCTGCACCAGCATTCCTGCTTTTTCCTTTGGACACATTGTCTCTGCAGTACTTTGAGCTCACTCTAAGAGCAACTTATTAAACTCAAGCCTCAGCAACCTTTGTAAGGATCAAGATTCTCTCTGGCCGAAAGCTTTGATCTCCCCTTTCCTTACTGCTGATCTTTGCAGCCTGATGAATTTACTATAGTTCTATAGCAACTACAGATTAAATTATTTTAAAGACTGTGCATCCACAGCCAAGAGGGCATTAAAGCATAGCAGATCAGCCAGTAGACCAGATAACGCAATTAATAGTAGGGATGCTACTGGAGTGCTGGGATCATTTTTATGTCTTTTCATTTTTATTTGGTTTACAACTAGTTAATAAGAAGAAGTATATTAGCGTAATGATTACATTTTAGGACTAGAATAATAATTGGTTAAGATAATAGTTTTTCCTTTTCAATGTATGAAAACAAAGCAGGTACACACTAATCACCTAAGGAAGTGATGGCGAACGTTTTTGGGCCCAAAGGCCCAAGTTTTGGCCGAAACCGATTTGCAGACCTCACAGTGCAAACACCGCATACTCGCACACACGTCCTACTCGCACACACGTCCTACTCGCACACACGTCCTACTCGCACACACGTCCTACTCGCACACACACGTCCTACTCGCACACACACGTCCTACTCGCACACACACGTCCTACTCGCACACACACGTCCTACTCGCACACACACGTCCTACTCGCACACACACGTCCTACTCGCACACACACGTCCTACTCACACTTACCTTATACTCAGGTACACTTATACTCAGGCACACACTTACACTCATACTCACACACACACTCTCACACTTACACTCATACTCACACACACACTCTCACACTTTTACTGACACACACACACACACACACACACTTATACTCATACATACACTCTCACACTTATACCCATACATACACTCTCACACTTATACTATTACATACACTCTCACACTTTTACTCATACATACACTCTCACACTTTTACTCATACATACACTCTCACACTTTTACTCATACATACACTCTCACACTTTCTCATACATACTCTCACACTTATACTCATACATACACTCTCACAATTATACTCATACATACACTCTCACAATTATACTCATACTCATATAATTTGCTCATTGGATGCAGACTCAGTCTTGGAACTGCTGCATGCCAGTGGGCAAAAGGCAGCTGGAAAATCTGCAGCCATGAGGACTGCATAGGCCCAGGACTGCTGCTCGGTGGTATGGACAGGATTTATTGACTCTTGTAAATGTATCTGAAAATCACAACTGATGTACTTCGCTGTGTTTAACCCCTTAGTGACAGAGTTCTATGCTGCATTTGATATGCTTTGAAGACCAAAATTCCAATATTTTTGTCATACGTCATACGTCAAGCTTAACTGTGATTTCTTTCTTTGTGTTCAGTGCACCCACACAAATTTATATATCATTTTTTAAATGACAAATGAGGCTTTCTTTTGATATTATTATTTTCATCATATGATGTAATTTACTATTTAAAAAAATTACAAAATATAATGAAAATATGGCAAAAAAACACTTTTTCTAACTTTGACCTGATAGCTTCCAGCATGGAGCTTAGCACAACGCTACATTTAGCTTTTCAGGACGTATATATACGTCCATGTGGGCTAAGGGGCTAAATTCTTATGCTTAGTGTAGGGATCGACATAATATACCTTTTTAAATGATTCTTTGGGGTTTTAAATGATTCTTGAAATTCAACTTTTAAAAGATTGTCAAGTAAAAATGAATAATTTTCCTATTAGATCTGCCCCACTCTGTATTTTTAACGAAAGCATGTCCCAACCCATCAAATGGATTTCCATTAAGTAATTGTGGGTACTGTTGAACTGCTACATGTCTGCAGACCTGTTTTCCTCACAGATACCCACAGCTCTAGGGATTCTGGTAAGGACATGCAAATAAGGTATTTAAAACAAAGACCTGAAAGGTAACCTTTGAATATGTTAGCTGACCATCAGAGGAAATGTAGTACACAATAGACATGTGCATTCGTTTTCGGACGAATGCATTTTCGTCCGAAAATAGCATTTTCGGCCATTCGTCCGAAAAACGAATAACGAAAATGCTAAGCTAACGAAAGCCGAATGAACGAATGGTTAATAAACGAAAAGCATTCGTTCATTCGTCCATTCGTAGTACTATTGCATTCTATAAGCCGAAATAGAGTCGGTTTATAGAATACAATAGCATAGTACACTTACATTCCATAAACCGACATAATGAACGACTTTCGGTTTATGGAATGCATGTAAGTCTATTGGCATTCTATAAACCGAACGTTCGGTTTATAGAATAGCAATAGGATTACATGTATTCCATAAGCCGACAGCCTATAAACCGAACGTTCGGTTTATAGGCTGTCGGCTTATAGAAAACATGTAGTACTATTGCTATTCTATAAACCGAATGAGAGCCCCATTCATAAGAATTTCTTATGAATGGGGATCTCGTTCGGTTTATAGAAAGCCAATAGTATTACACGTATTCTATAAAACGAAACGAAAATAATGAACGAATTTCGGCTGAAATGAATGCAGTAATGAACGAAATTCGTTTTAGACTAACATTTTCGTCCGAATGGACGAAAACGAAACGAAAATTTTAGTTTTGCACATGTCTAGTACACAACGGCCGCACTGCCCAAGGCTGGCCATCCCTGCCTTGGTTAGAGGTGCTGTGCCAGTAAAGCTTGTTTTTGTCCTTATTAGGATTCATCAGTATGAAGGGAGTTTATTGCAAACTAAATGGAGAAGATGAGTTATGATATTCTGAATAGGGGTATCTAGATTGTGCAAGATAAGTACCTGTTTTCATATCTTTTCACATTGAGAATTGAATCTGTCACTGGTGATATTAGTGAAGTACCACAATAGTTAAGTATTAAATGATTATATGAGGCTGGCTGATTTCAACGTGTAATGTTGGTTTGTTAAAACTACCTAACCAGGACAATAGTAAAATAAATATACTTGATTTATACAGCATGGGTTGGTATAAAAGGGCTAATATCTTCCTCTGGCTTTGTAGTAAAGTAACATTTCTCTTGCATAAATCTCTAGTAATTATTTTACTGTAGGATGGTTTACCACATCTGGAAATACTTACACTGTAGAACCAGTAAAGCCATGTTAATAAGAGGATGGAAAATGTGACTTAAATCAACTAAAGAAAGTCTAGGATTTTTCTGTTTGGAAAATGTTAGCTGAATCTAAAGAGGATGTAGTCCTCGCCAATATTAAATGCCTGTATGAAAGCAGTAGAAAAATATCCGCCTGGATAAACACAGTCTCAATACATAAAACCATGAGAAATCTTTTTAATTTTTAACAAGCACCTTTCTTTTTCATAATACTCCTTTTACTTTCCTCTGTCTCCTATCACTTACCTAAGGGGGAAGAATTGACAAAACCAGTTCATTGACTGCAGTGTCCTAACCAGGGCATATTGGGTTTTCCTGTTAGTTTGTTTTTCACTTGTGCTTCTAACAAGTGAAAAATGTAGTGCCCCTGTATGAGGATAAATTGTCATGTACTTTTTATAGTTTATCCTCTGTCAGATAGACAGGAAATGCTGCCATGGAAACAGTCCGGTCAGGTCAGCAACACTCGCTCTCTTCCTCACTCGCTCTTTTTCTCGCTCGCTATCTTTCTCGCTCTGTCTCTCTCGTTTTCTTTCTCTTTCTTGCTCTCTTTCTCGCTCGCGCTCCCATTTTTTCTCTTGCTCTCTCTCGCTTTCTTGCTCTCTTTCTCGCTCGCTCTCTCCTTTTTTCTCTCTCTCTAGTAGTGCAGAGAGTGTTGTCAGAGGGGATCAACAGAGGGGAACTTAACCCATTCAGGACACCAGGACGTTCCATGTCTACATGCTTTTCTTTTTTTTTTTTTTTATGCATTGAGGACATGGTGACTGAATGGAACACCAAAATATTCCAGAGAGTGATAGCGGGCACCATATCGGAAAGCAGCATGTCCCTCCAATATGACAATGCCCTGAAGCTGGCAAGAGTGTCTGAAATGATCACATATCACTTCAGTCGCTCTTTACTGTTTCTAGAAAGTCAGCAACATCACACTGAGAAAAGAAAATGATACTAGGGTTGGCATTTGGGGTTAGGGTTAGATTAGGTTTAGTTTTAGGATTGGGGCCAAAAGGTCACTTCCACAGAAAAAGGTTAGGGGGAAAAAATTACTTGCAAAATAAAACCATGTAAACAATGTATATTTCTAAACTCTGAACATATTATTAGAATCTATTTAGCGGGGGGGGGGGATATTGATGCGTATAATATTTATCATGTAAAAGTGGTGGTGGTGTTTTTTTTATCCTATTTTTTATTCATTTTTTTATAATAAATTATAAGAAATAATGAAAGTAGTGGTATCGTAAGAAAGCCCTTTTATGGGAATAAAAATAGTATGTAATATGTGTGGGTACAGTAAATAGTAGAGATAAAAACTACAGCTAAACGCAAACACCGCAAAAGTGTAAAAACAGCCTTGATAAGATGAACTGACTCAACCATCTGACCGGCTCTGCCTCCTCCTGGAAGAAGCAACGGTTAAAAAAAGTTAGTTGTCCTTTTGAGGACTGAATAGATCAGCTTATTCTGCTGGTTATCGACATCAATGGAAGATCACTGATGGTTTGATAAGTCAGTGTAGGAACAATATACTGGGGTGCATGGGCTCTGGACCATCATTCAACATTTTGGCACCTGCGTAAAGGAGTGCCTAGTTAGTCATCACTGGCTAAGGCCACCTTACACTTCCATTGCATTGTAGGTTTCTATTTCCCATCATTGCATTAGCATGAACATCAGCTGATTGGACCACATTTCCCTTTATGGTTAGCCGACTATGAACTAGTTTAGCATCTTGGCATATGTGGCCCACACAGCTGGAGTCACCATAATTCCTCCCCATCTACCTGCATACCTAGGGAGGATATGGAGAACTTTCTGTCTGGTACATTGACAGTCCAATTTTAATAAAGCTGAATAATTTAGTATGGCTGCTTTAGAGAAGGTGTATATCACCACACAATTAGATGCTCACGTGCTTAGAACTGTGGAATGCCGACAATTTGTGGGCAAATGGATTAGCATGCATCTGACAGAAAACTTGTCCATTATGCAGGAGGTGGCAGTTCCTTTCAGGTAAGAAGGATTGATTTGGCTAGCTTTCCAGCAAACATGTAGATCATGTAGCGTAAATAATGGAAGATATGTGTGTGTGACCATGTAAAACTAACACAATAACTGAAACTAAGGAAGATAGCTTGCTTTGTACCATGTGATGCATACGCATAGATACAGAAATAGGGTAATGAAAAAGGGTAGGCTCACATTTGGTTGGTCCTTCTCCGCGGCAGGATGGACATAGTGTCTAAAGAATACTGAGTGCTGCAAAAGACCTGCAATGATGTAACATGTTTTTACTCTTAAGAATAACCATAGATTGATGCATGATATCTTTTTTTTCTCTCCTGCTTTTTTGTTTCTGGTTTCTATTTTTAGAGATTGGGAATATAATTGTATTAAGATCAATAATTTTCCACGTAATGGCCTATGTAGTTGTTGTTTTATGGATGGGGTACTGTAGAGATTATATGATCTAATATCCCAGTTTTCTTTTGCTTTTACTTATATCTTATTTTACATCAATCTGTTAAAGAAGAAATGTTCTTTAAAGGCCCTTTTGTCTTTCCGTCATGACAGATTTGTCTGTTTTTAAAAATTAAAAACTGGAAAGGGCTTAATTTAACCAATTTATGGAATATTTTTCTCATAATTTCTACATTTCATCCTCTTAGTTTTTTTTAAATGTGTGCTTTTTTAAAATGTATTTTAATCTATGAAATGGTATTGTTACATACTACTTTTGCATTCTTTTTTGTGTGTAAAACAAATAGGAAGATTAAATATTGTAGCTATATTCTCATTAACAAAAAGCCCTGGATACTCTGCATATGTAAGAGAAGAAAGAACAAATAAACTGGTTTATAGTATTCCTATGTGATAAGTAACATGGCTGGTTTTCCTACAGATCAGGTCATTGTTTTGTAATATTAAAGGATATGCCACTTTGATCTTTAAATATTTGAGACTTAAGGGACATGTTTTCCTTTTTTGTTTATTACATTTTAACTGCATACTTGTCTACTTGTGGCTATTCTATATAATATCTTCTTATGGGTCCCTTAATCCTGGGACGTTGGTGCAAGGAAGTGGATGATACACCAGCACACTGATCCCAGCATGCTTTACACAGCGCTGGTTAGTGTTTTAGGAGTGTATAAATAGATTTTTTCATGTTCTACACAACATTTTTTTAAAGACATGGTGATTAGATAACCTATTAATATGGTGTGGAAAGTTAAGGCCTTGTAGCATGAGGGGGGTTGTCCTAGACCAGGGGTGTCCAAGTTTTTTCTGCAAAGGGCCACTTCACCAGAAATGTATGTGTGCGCGGCCACATTCATTTTTCATTGAGAGAAAATGATACACACACAAAATATATGTATACATAAATACACACACACACAGATATATACAGATATATTTATAGTAATGTGCAGTGTGCGTGTATAACAGACTCCACAGCAATAAAACTAATGGTAACATGCAGTAGGTCAGTGTGTAACACAGACCCCGCAGCAATACAACACATACATACACAGCCAAACACATAGACACACTCACACACACAGACAGACTCACTTAAACACAGATTTCTGTGATACTTAGACACATACATACACACACAGTCAGAAGTACACAAACACATATTTAAGGATATTACTTATCTAAAGTAATATTGTTTTTTCCTCTTTAAATAAGTATTTACAATAAATTAACCTGGACTTTTAATTGTTATTTTTCTTCATTTCTATGTTTTTTTCATTTTTCTAACACACACACACACCACATAGATTAATTTCTTTCTTACTTTGGTTTTGCTGTGGGATCCAGGGCTGCTTTCCTGTTCAGTGCATTATTATCTTCCCTCCCTCTAAACCATGCGCATGACGTCACGCGCAGGGTAGAGGAGGGACAATGTGCTCCACATGATCTGCTGTGTTCTATGTGGGAACTTAGTTCCCACCGCTGCTGCTTCAAGCTATACATGCGGTAAGAGGTGCGGTAACCGCTGCACCTCTCACGCGGGCCGCACCTCGATGTCTCACGGGCCGCATGTTGGACGCCCCTGTCCTAGACCTTGTGAGAATGTACGTTCAACTCTATAGTAATAGTATGTGTTTGGATAACAGAATAGTCACAGGGCATCCATAAATACAACTACAATAAGAAGTTCAACTTACTCTACATTTTACTTGAGAGTGTTACCTTTTATGGCGATGGACACAGAAAAGCATAGAACATTTATATAGGGGTAGATGAAAATAAGTATTACTATGAAAAATAGCAGGTAAAGTGTGTTTTTATTAGTTTTTTTCATATTCAATATTCTTATTTTTAATATTTGGGAAATTACATAAAACTTCTGGTAGTGCGTATATACATTTTGTGCAATCAGTCCAATGTAATACTGAAATCTACCATATAATGACTAAACTGTGTAAACGTATAATCACTTGTATTGATGTGAACAATTTTACATTTGTTTCACCCAAATAATTATTTTTTTATTTTAATTGAATCTCTTCTTGCACCTTTCTTATGTTGATACTTATATGCATGGTTGGGACTTCTATGCTATGGATACATAGACTGCTTGTATAGGTAAGACACATAAGCATTTTATAGTTCTAGTTACATTTTATAGTTTGATGTTTTACTGTGAAATTGTATACAGAGGAAATTTATTACGTTTTAAAATGTTAGCATTGCTCCCTTTTACTTATTAGTGTGTTATTATGCAGTTATGTGGTGCGGATGTTAATGAATAAAATATTGATTTATGTTCATGTAGTCCTATACAGCTTTAGAAAAGCTAGACTTATCTTGCCAGAAATACGCACTACTTCTGTTTTGAATAGGTAGTGACAGCCTTGGGTGCAAGAATGCCTGATGCGCCTTCATACAGTGGAACTTCCGGCCTGTGTAATTCTGACCTGCTCTTTATTGTCAATTCCGATGGATGCAGTACCAATGTGGGATATTCAGTGGCGTGGATAAATGATAATGATGGAGAGGCAAAGATGTATGGCACCAAGACGTTGGCAGCCGATCCTTTTAAGTCCTGTAAGTTGTGAGGTGGGGCTTCCATGGATCAAACTTGTTTGTCTAGCACATCCCACAGATGTTCAATTGAGTTGAGATCTGGGGAATTTGGAGGCCAAGTCAACACCTTGAACTTGTTATTGTGTTGCTCAAACCATTCCATCAAGGAATACCATTTCCATGAAAGGGTTTACTTGGTCTGCAACAATACTTAGGTAGGTAGGTGGAATGTGTCAAAGTAACATCTACATGAATGGCAGGACCCAAGGTTTCCTAGTAGAATATTGCCCAAAGCATCACATTGCCTCCAGTGGCCATAATGTTATGGGTGTATGCAGAGTGCTGGTAAATTACTTTTGTGTTAATCTATTGAATGCAAACTTGTGCTATATAATGAATATCGACTAAAATATCTTTGTATATATCTACACAAAGCATTCTTCACAAATGTTGGTTCATTTTGAGCACCAGCTGTCCAAGATCATGGAATTACTGTTTTTAAATGAAAGTAGGGATAACCTTTGAGTTAGTGCAATATATTCAGACCTATTTATCAAGGCAAACTCTACCCAGTACTATGGCACCATATTTACCCCCCCCCCCCCCCCCCCCTTCACGTTAGGACTGTAAGAACTGCTACATGTGTTGCGATGGGGAATTCCAGTAAATACATTACAGTAATGTTAGATCAAGCCAATATGATCTTATCGGCAGTGATGTTGCAGTGGCATTAGCTTTTTACACAGTGTTGAGACTGCAAAGAACACTCAGACTAATGCTATATATAGATGTCTAAGGCCATGCATACCAAATTAGAAGAGCACAGCAGAAATTCAGAAGGAGATTGAGAAAACTGGCAATATATATCGATTTCACACAGGAAAGCTTGATAAGTACAGAAAGCTGCTGTGTAACCGCATAAATGTAAGTGATGTATTAACCTTTTTATAGAAAATTCCAATGGTGGTGGTTTCCATGCTACCAGTATGCCAGGACTGCATACATGAAGGCTGAAGTAATGATTGGTAATATCTCTGATATCTCACCTGTATCTGCCTTCAGTCTACTTATGTAAGAATTTCTTTGAGTAAAGTAAAAAAAAATCTTACATTAGTCCAGTACTATTAACTGTAAATGCTATAGTTTATGTAACCTTTTCATTTCTACTTTTTAAATCCACTTAGGTCTTTGCTGTAATACATACCGCAAACATTTTTAAATAACTTTAAACTTTGTGTTTCATCCAAATTATATATACAGATGGCATATTATTTGCATTGTGGAAACAGTCCCATTTGGTATCTGAACATTTCACACCTTATCCATACAAACTTAGCACACATTTGTCAAATAACAAGCTCTCACTGAATAGCGAATGTTTATAAACTGGTAATACAAAAATACTTTTAAATCTAGTCTATATTCCACACGTGCACTTATAGATTAGGCCTTGAAATGACCAGAAGAGGTGAAATGTGCTCAAAGAAATGTTATTCAAGATTCAGATTTATACGCAAATCTGTTTTTATTTTGGGGGTTTTTCATCCAAAGGAATGACAAGGCCAGAGTCTCAAAGTGGCACAAAAGGATATTTTTAACTTTTGCTTCACTAGTAGAATCAAAAGTTAAAAAATTCTTTGCCACTGTTCCTAAGTAAACCTATGTGTATCTTAGAGTTCAGCTGGATGCTGACAGTCTCCTCACACATGAAGCAGTGTGCAGTACTCTGCAACCAACTCTGTGCATGTACTGACTGCGTGTGCATCCCTGTAGAGGGAAAACCAGCCCAGCCCAAAGGAGGATCAGTGTGGTTTGACTCAGATTTTGGGCATGCCAGGGCGCGATTGCCCCTGTCCTAGCCCTCTCCTATGCAGCTGTCTGAAGTAATCAAAAGAGAAACCTTAAATAGCCAGTGACGATTGAGGGACTACGTTTTGATGCAACTTGTCATACAAGCATATGCCCTCATTTATTAGGAATGTCTTTTAAAGCTTTGTGCTCTAGTCTTCCACCTGTACTTGTTTACATCGCCATGTACATGAGGATCCTCCAGATACAGAGAGTGTTCATACAATGGTCCGACTTCCTATTTCGGTGTTGCTGAATGCCTCAACATTGAGACATTTCAGCAACACCAGCTGAGTTTATTTCAACACAGGATGTACCAGGTACCTCCTTTTGTCACTAACTAGAGATTTCTGTGACCTGGTACATACCATATACTGCTATTTAAAAAAAAAAAAAAAAAAAACTTATTTAGGGGTTTTATTCATAAAAGCGTAAACTTGAGGCCTAAGTTGCCAAAAAAAAAAAAAAAAATTGCCCGGAATTTTTTCATTGTCTGTGCCCTGCAGATTCCTTGTTCATGACTTAAGCCCTCTATGGACCAATGAAATACTTGGACACACAGCATTTGTGCTTTTCTGTGAGTTTCATTTATACAAGTGGTATAATGTAAAAGTAACCTAACATGCAGGAGTAACTTCCTTTAGTCACACTGCAGTTTCCATTCTATTGACCTGGTGTATTTCCCAGACTTGCAGCTGCTCAGACAGATTAACTGTAGCAAAGCTAAAGTGTTTCCATTTGTATGTCCTTGCTTTAGATATAGTCTAATCTGCCTACGCAGCTCAACAGCACGCTCCATCCTATTAATTATGAATGACAATAAGTGTGTCAGCAATTGTATTTGGAGGCTCTTATTGACGCCAAGGAAAATCCATCTCTATTCTTATTGCATGATACCGGCTACATCATAATAGTCTTGCTATAAGCAGCTTCTAAACAGTTTCCATACCATCAGCTTCACTGTCTTAATAACATATTATACATTGAGTGTCTAAATTGCAATAAATCTGAATAAAAGAAGACAATATCATCTGGGCCTCCGTAAATGTGCTGTATCCTTAACTTATGTTAAATGGAATATTGTGTCGGATAACCTATTCAGTGTCTCCTGTATGTAATCATGGTTGAGTTCAGATGCAGTCTTTTAGTGCATTTTAAAACAGCTATTATATCATAGACCATGTTTTCACTCTTCGGTGAGGAGACAAACCAGTTTAAAGGACCATTCAAAGTTCGTAAATTAAAAAAAAAAACATAATTGCATGTTATAGTTGACTTACAATATGAAAAAATATGTATTTACAGAATTTTGGGTATCGTGTGTGTGTGATTGTGTGTTTCAGTAATACAAATTATATCAAAAACTATGGTGACCAACTAAAATTATATACTTCCCAAGGGGCCCATAATTCTAGATATCTTTCAGCTTATTGTAGGAGAAACCCGCTTCCATTTTATATTGGTAATCTATTTTTTTTTTTTTTTTATTGAAAACATACTACGTAGAGATTTTTATATACACAGATGGTCACATTTTTCCACTTAAATATTCATACTGGTTGGATAAATTGAAATAAAAACTCTAAACAATAATTTAAAAAAAAAATATATATATATATTATACATGTTGCCGACTTTTTCTCCTGGGAATTGATCCTCCTATGACGCCTCCAACCCACTCTATAAGTGGGTGTCTCCAGTGCATTTTAGGATCCAATCAGAGGAGGTGCCCATGGGTACTATACTCCTCTATGGAAAGGAATGTTCACTCACTGTACATCAGTCACGCTTGTCTGGTGCTTCTTTCCCATTTTCTATCAGGCAATTAATGGACATACACTGTTTTGTACAAATAAGTGTACACCCAGAACAGCACTGTTTTGTAATATGGAAATATGAGAATACCTGTTTGACATAATATGTTCTGGAGAGCACCAGGATACGAAAAATAAATCTAGCACAATCAATGCCTTTTCTGGTAAAAATACTTTGGAAATAACAATTTAGACACTGTAAATGACAAGAAGCTGTCCTGTGAAGATCTGTTTCTGCAGTGGTGTAGATCTCTACCTTAAACTGACCACCAGAAATTCAGTGCCCTCCATTCCACCTTTTCATCTCTTTGTCCGTAGGAAGGATATATGCAATCTACTAGTTGGATTAGAGTTTTTCTTTGTATTATTAAGGGGGAAGAGAAAGTCTTGTGTAAAAAATAAAATAAAAATTGTGAAGAACCCGGGGGAGCATTAGGAATGTAGGCGCTTTTCTAATTGGTTGCTTCTAGGCCACCTCCATCAGCAGGTTCCCCATTGGCTCTCCTTGGTAAAGGGATTAAAAATGTCTGGTGCCGAAGTTGCCTGCTACTTGTGCCATGATTGGTGGCTGTTTTAGAGGTCTCCTCCGATTGGTGCCTGGCTAAGCCAAATTATGCAATCTGCAAGTCTAACTGTTTACTGTCAACATTACCAACTGTTCAATCAAACGTTATTTGATATTTTACTGTATAAAGAGTCTGCTATTCCCTGGAATAAAGTTTCTTGTTTTTACTTCTGTACCTACAACGGTGTCATGTGTGATTCTTGGGGACAAAGAGCAGGCGAGACAGTGAATTATTTGGGACTCTGGCTGATATCCATTGCGGGCTAGGAGAAAAGTAACCCCAGGAGGAGACGTCAATTTACAAAAATAATAATTTAAAAATAGTATTCACTTATCTCTAAATTCCAGATATTAATTCTAAACAAAATCTACAAAGTATGTAGAGCCATATTCTGTTTTAGTGTTTGGCCACAAGCTAGCCATTACTGTGATGTATATGTTCTTAAGCCATGTGAAGCATATTTTAATAGACTTTGTAGTGAGGTTTACAATTCCTGATGCTAAAAACTTGGGATCTGTAAAATGCCATTTAGCTGACAACTGTTTGATAGAGCACATGGCCTTGCTAGAGGCTAGAAAATGACTTCAGATCATCTTCATGCTAACCAGAAACTAGAAGCATGCTTATATTCAAAATTGTAAAAACAAAACTCATTGCCCTTTTAAAAATAATTTTATTGTTGTAAGTACCGTATTTGCTCGATTATAAGACGAGGTTTTTTTCAGAGCAAATGCTCTGAAAAATCCCCCTCGTCTTATAATCAAGGTCTCTTATAATCTGACCTCAAATTGAGGTCAGATTATAAGACATGGATCCAGGTCCCCAGCAGAGCTGCAGGGGACCTGGATCCCCTACTCTAGCAGCAGGGGATGTCTGCGCAACGAGCGTAGACTCCCCTGCTTCCGCCCGGCTCGACCGCCGGGGCTTCTGTGAAGAAGCCTGGTACTTCCGCTTTCGTCACAGAAGTCCCGGCGAGCGTGCCGGGCGGCAGCAGGGGAGGTCTGCGCTCATCGCGCAGACTTCCTCTGCTGCCCCACTAGCCACCAGGGTAAATCGGGCAGCTGGGGGTTGTCTGCACGATACGTGCAGACATCCTCCATGCTGCCCGACACTGCAGACTATTATGACGGACAGCTGTCCGTCATAATAGACTGCCGTGTCGGGCAGCATGGAGGATGTCTGCAAGTATCGTGCAGACATCCCCCGGCTTCCCCCACTAGCCACCAGGGATTGAGGTACAGGTAAGGGGGGGGGGACAAAGAGACAGGGGGAGGGAGGGTGGGGGGCAGAGAGGGAGGGTGGGGGCAGAGAGACAGGGGGGACAGAGCAGGAAGGGGGGGGAGAGAGAAACATGTGGGGGGGAAGAGACAGGTGAGTGGGGAGTGAGACAAAGCTGGGGGTAAGGGAAAGAGAGAGGCAGCATTGGCACATAAAAAGAAATAAACACAAGAAATGCATTTTTTTTATATAATATTTTATTAAAAAAGCAATTTACATGTGAATATATACAAGTTTAACTTTTTTCCTATAGGGTAGTCTTATATTCAGGCTTTTAGTTTTTTTTCCTAAAGGAATATCCAAAGTTTGGGGGGTCGTCTTATAATGGAGCAAATACGGTATATATTTCACAATGATCATTTCACTGTGTTTTGTTAATGTTGCAACATTGACATGAATTGATCTAAAGACTTGAAGCTATAAGTGTAATGTACCATATATTCTCCCAGTTCTTACTAATACATTAAGAAATCAAGCTTTAGGTTTTACCTCTTTTTTGTTATCCTCTTGTGACTGGTGTCTTAGGAGCAGCAAACTACCTAACTGAGGTTATTTATTTATTTAGAATGTGTTTTACCAGGAAGATTATATTGAGATTTCTCTCATTTTCAAGTATAGGTTGTGAGTATCCCTTATCCAAAATGCCTGGGACCAGAAATATTTTGGATAGCTAATCACTTTCACTAGTAAGATATAGTAAAGCCTCTCAGCACTCAATAAATCCAGTAGTATCAATGCAAATACTATATGGAGCAAAAAATTACTTTTACTGTGATGTAGCTGTTATGTGAGCTGCTGTTGCACACAGCATTGTATTATATCACCCTTTGTGGTCAGGGGGGAGTCTGGGCATGCATGGAGAGGCTAAATTGCAGTTTAAGGGGTCTGGACAACGAATAAACTGTTGTGCGCTTGCATTCTGACAGGTGTGTGTGGAATTTGCAACTTTTGGCAAATTCCCCCCAATTTTTGGGATAACGGATCATTTTGGATAACTGATTTCTGGATGATGGATAGTCCAGAAGACAAACTTTATAATGCTATTAGAGTTTCACATTTATATCAAAAATAAATATCAAGTTGCAAAACAGGATATAAAGGAAGGTTAGAAATAATTGTTTTTAATTTAAACAGTGTCTTTCAAACTTTGGATTTTTGTCAAAGAATCCTCCATTTGAAGCATTTACAGTCTTGTAGGCTATTGTCATTCTAGTTCTCACTTTGTTGAAGGAATCTGAAGAGCTTTCACCCACTGTTTTTCTGAAGTACTGCCCAAGTTGGATTACGTACCATACTGTAAAGTGGCTCAATAGGGTTTAGCTCTGGCAACTGCTGGCCACTCAGTTATAAACAGAATACCAGCTGACTGCTTCCCTAAATAATTTTTGCATAGTATGGAGCATCAAATTGGGGTGCTGCAAGCCAAGTGAATAGTGGAGGCAAGTGTCATCCAGTTTAGCTCTTTTAACCTAATTTAAGCCATTTCTCCTCAGAAGTGTTTTCACACCTTTTGCTGTGAGTGTCTGTAGGGCTGCTGTAATACTATGGGTTATTTATAAAGTTCTTGAATGTAGAGCCAACGCCATTGAAACCAAAGAATGTTCTGGCTGATTACTCCACTATTAGAACTCATTGCAGTTGACCTTTTTAAATAACCCCACTGTGTTGTGACCGAGAGTGGTGTCTCACACTTAATTACAAATATGTTTTCAGTGTTTTTTCTCTTTTTTTTTTATTACATTTTTTTAAAATCCCATTTTATAAATGAAAACATGTAATGTAAACATTTCTTTTTGAATCCACAAGTGTTTTGTTATATAAAAGTGGATTAAGAACATGTCTTAAATCTGTTTTACCTGTCGAATGACGAAGCTAGAATGCAATGTAATAAAAATTTGCAAACCATTGAATTATTCTACTGTCACGGTTTGTAGATGTAGCTAAATTGAGATTGGCTTTCTGCGCAACAGGAATTTATTCTAAAAATAATACTTTTCATTAGATTTTAACAAATCTAATGGTAACTATGGCGACCAAAGAGAGGGAGACTTTTGTAAAGTCCTGCACCTTATATGGAAGTTTAGAAAGGCTGGTTAGGGAACATCTCCCCTAACCAGCCCATCTTTGCAGGTCATTGAGTACAGCAACCATATCCTGCATGTTTCTTTCCTACATAGTGTCAGGTGTTATATGACTGCAGCAGAGACCTGATCTCTTCACTGGCCCACCAGGTAGATCACTGCCCTCCTGCCACTTGTCAGGTTTGGGTGGGATCAGTAGTGGTGCAGTGGCCCAGGAAGCTCCTCTTTACTATGGGAGCAGTCCTGAAAGGGACCATCTATTTAGAAGACCGCTCTTTCCACTAAGAGAAGATCTTGCTGTATATAGAGCAGGCAAAGCTAAAGCCGATAGAAAATGCCATTAGAAGAGGCAGAACAAGGTAGGAGGGAAAGTTCTGATTGAGGATGTGACCAGTGTAATTGTTGTGGAAATGGGCCTAAGAATGGATGTAAGCAAGATATGATGGGGTTGGGGATGGGCAGACTATACAATATATTCTGAGCACCACGATTTCTGATCATTTTGATCCCCATTTACAAGAATAGCTGATGTGAATACTAGACATAGTGGTCCATGATACTTGGAGATTATGAATTTGCACATGATGTGTAGGTACCTGGGTGTATGTAGATGTCTATAGTATTAGGAGTTGGAAACCAAATGTGCTTTAATAGACTGAGAAAAATATCTCTCTAAACGTCTGGAAGAAGAAGTCTAGAATGCTATTAGAGATTCACATATATAGCAAAAATATACATCAAATAAGTTGCAAAACAGGAAATGCAGGAAGGTTATAAATAATTTTGTTTTTACCATGAGCAGGCAACTGAACAAAGCACAGTAGGTTATATGGCACAGAGGACCTATCTGTAGCATATTTTACAAAGTGTACCTTTCCAGTGAGTCCCATGCAAGTGCACCGCCTCTCACCCTCAGTGTGAAGTTTGTTTTTACACGTATATGAATAGACTGTTTTATTTCAGTTTGTTTACATTCCTTTTACGGAAACTTTTGGATGAATAGTGTGAGGCTGTCATGAGAAATGTATAAAGCTTCAGATTACTAACATTTTGCCTACATTACCCCCAAAAATGTCCACATGAAGTTAATGGGATTTTTAAAGAGCTGTTTTTGATCCAGCAAAGTTCAATGAAAGAGTTTATACTGTTGTGTATTGCTGCAAATATCCTGTATATAGAAAACTCTTTTTGATTTTAAAAATAACAAAACCAGTACACTCTCTTCTAAATTTCAATGAATTACTTTGTTAGGTGATGTAATTTTCTTTCTGGCTTCACTTTATTGTACTGCTCTAGGAAATCTTCACAGTAGATGCATTGATTTTCAGCTCAAGCATAAACTCTTTAATCCCCCCGCCCCCCTTCCACAAAACCAACAGACGGCCAAGAAACATAACCATTGTCCATTTAAGCAATTTTCATAATCTGTGGGTGGAATCGGGGGATACGGTTTCAGTGTAGCCATGGAACAAGGATACACTTTGTATAACCATAACACTAGTGCCCTGTAATGTAAAATGATAATAATATTTAGTTTTATCACTTTTTTGTAAGTGTACAAGTGTATGATACTTTGTTTGCATGTACATGCAATTATCTTACTGGAGCTAAATAACTGTCAAAGTGGACCTGTCCCAGCAGTTTTGTGTGTTTGTGGTACTAATTGTTTGTTTGTTTTATTTATTTCTTTTTTGTTTCTTACATTTTAATAAAGCGGACCTATCACAAAAAAAGACATTGGTCAATAAAACTTTAGTTGATTTAAAAATATTGTAACAGTTTTGAATTTGCTTGATATGTATCACGTTATGTTTTTTTTAACAATATTTTGTACACATAATGATGAGTACGAAATAAAAAATAATGAACCTCTGTGTGATATATTGTAAGTGCAAATGGGGAAAAAACCCCTCTGTAGTCTTACACTCACATATTTTGTTTCCTGTAGGCACTTAAAATTATCTCTTTGGTTTCAGGTATCCCAAACAGTCTAAAACTTTGTATAGCAAATAAAACCACCAATCCAGAAACCCGTTATCCAAAAATGATTTGGAATTTTGCCACAAGTTGTAAATTTCACACACATCTGTCAGAATGAAAGAGCACAACAGTTTATTCGGTGTCCAGTCCCCTTAAGCTGCATTATGACCTTTCCATGCATGCTCAGATTTCCCCACGCCCACAAAGGGTAATACAATGGCACGTGTGCAGGCCTGATTAACCAACGGCAGGTTTTCAGTGATGCTTCCATCATTTTCAAAGGGATTTTATTTTCTCTATACAGTATATGCATTGATACTACTGCATGTATTTCATGAGTGTAGAGATGCTGTGATATATCTTATTGGTGAAAATGATCCGCTATCCAAAATACTTCTCATACCTCCCAACATTCCACCCCCCCCCCCGGACCTGGGCCAGGACGCCGGGGTGCAGAGTCTGGGGAGGGGGGTCTCAGTGCTACTGCTCATGTCACCCATGAAGCCAGGATCGCTATTGCGCTTGTGCACAATGCTGTGTATGCCCAGTAAGCATTCTCTGGTGTCTGGGACACCATAGAATGCGATCAGGACTGCAGGATTGTGGTCCTGAGACCCGCTGTCCCACTGAGCTCTACCTCTGTCCTAAAAAGCAGGACAGATGTAAAGCGCGGCGGGACATACCTCCCAAAGCAGGACAGTTGGGAGGTATGACTTCTGGTCCCAAACATTTTGGATAAGGGATACTCAACGTGTGTGTGTGTGTGTGTGTGTGTGTGTGTGTGTGTGTGTATTCAACCGTAAACAAGTCATTATGTATGTGCCTAGGCCTGTGTGTGGTTACATTTCAGTAAAGGATCCATATAACAGTTTTTCTATTGTAAGTAAAATTAGAAGAGGAAGTTACAGGGTGGATTTCTTCACGTCTGTTAATCATTAGAAGGTGGAAGTAGAAGCTGTTTCATGGCATGAAGTATAATATTTTTTGGCGGCTGAATGTTTTTAATTAATAAAGGATGTGCTGACTAGTTAAGCCTAGAATGAAGTCCAAATATAGCCATGTTTAAGGAGCAAGTAATTCATATTTGTTCCTCTCTTAATGATTATTTAATGTATCATTACATTTTCTAATCTTGTTGGTTTATAGTTTGGTCAAGAAGACTTAGACTGTGTAAGTGATTCTTCTCCATAGTTTACAAAGAGCTGCCCTCCTGTTTCTGATTCCAAATGCCATATACAAACTGTAGAAATGTACTGCAATATGGTGTAATCGGTTAGTTACTGCAGGGAAATTTTACATTTCCATTCAAAATGGTAACAGGACAAAAATATGCACGTTAGCAAAAAAAAAAGTATAAATATTGGATTCCCCTTCTGAATAAAATGTATTGATGTACAGCACCAAAATGAAATGTTCTCTACTAAGGCCCTTTTATATGTCTACCTGTCGGTTCCCGAGTGTTATTTATTTACCTATTTCTGTGGGGATGGGGTTTCCCCCCCTCCTTATTTGCATGCATTTGTAAATCACAGTCACAAAATAAATTATATATATATATTTATTTATAGCTTTATCCATAAAAGAGAGAATTCATTAAAGCCCATAGTGCATGTGATCTCAGGGGAAAAGACCTACTGTAGATATAAAAAAGGCTGATCTAGCAAATATAGCTGTACACCTGGTGGGAAAAAATATGCTCTGAAAAAGACCCCTCGTCTTATATTCGAGGTCGTCTTATAATCTGACCTCAAATCGAAGGGAAAATATCTTCTTAAAATCCATTTTGTATATAGATGTTTTACATAAAATAAATGATTAACTCCACCTTATTCTTATAGTTAATGTTAATGTTAATCTAGAGTATTATGCAAGACTTTACAACATGTGAGGTGTGTTTGTGCAAATCAAAACGTAACATTTATGTTGGTGTATGATCCACCATCTACTTGTCCTGCAATTGTCTGCATGTTTTTCTATAGATTTTGTCACCAATCCCACTTGTGAATATTTTTCTCCATAGTACTCTCCAGTATCTTCCAGAGGGCCAAGGTTTTTGTTCCAAATATTTTTTGTTAAAATATTATTAAAAGCATTATGGGGCTATTGAATTTTGAACTATTGTAAGAAATTCATAGTTTTGTTACTATGTTTTCAAGCAGTATCAAGAATTCCATATATTTAATTTTCTCCATTTTGATTTGCAGTCATTCCAGGGAAGTCAAGGTCGCGCATATCTATTCAATTCTGTGTAAGTAATGCTTCTTATTATGAAATCTGGACATCTTATGGAATATCCATTTTCAGTACTGTTCAGTCCAGAATTTCCTAAAGCTATTTGATACCATCACTTATGTTACTTGAGCTATTAATATGACAGAACCAAAGTGTTAAGTGAATGCTTACAATGCATTGCTCTGTAATCTCAAGGTGTCATTTCCAAATGGTCAACCATTGAGAAAGACAAACTATAAAATTGGCAAACAAAATACCTCTCCCAATATGATAACCCAGTTATTTGGTACTTGTAACAACATCTATGAACATCATGTAGCTAGTTCTATTTTACCTGGTCACATGTACTACATAATACCTCCTGGTAGTCCACTTTGTTTGAATGGTACACCACTGACAAGTTATTTAGCCCTAGTCGCCCAGGAAACCATGTTCAAAAGCGATTTAAATCTGTGTGGAAATAGCAACTGCTATTGGCTGTGTGCGCTGTGAGCTGCACCATTAAATGGCGGCCCCCTGATCTTTGCTTTGCAATGACTGCAAGGAACAATATCTTTTGAACAGTGCACAGTCAGAGCGTCAGTCAAACAGCAGTTATAATCAGGCAGAAGTGGCCTTCTTACTGATAAAAACTACTATGGCATAATTTTATCCACAGAAATATTTGCAATGGGCTATGACTTCCCAGATGGCAGGGAATTGTGATGGGTAACACATATTTTCATGATATATAATTTGTAGATTAAAGGGACACTAAACTTTTTTTTTTTTTTAAATAGGTGAAATGTAAGTTCTTCCTGTTATGAGGCTGAATTGGGGTGTACTTTTTATAGTACACGCCAGTTTATCCTCTGACTGACAGCTCCCATGCTAGCGCAGAGAGAGCCCCTTGTTTTTACACGGGATCAGCAGGGGGACCTAAACTAGGCGAAGGAAGCAAGAGTTAAACAAGTTGGAATGTCCCTTTTAAGGAGCATTATAAATTTACAGTTCATAACATTTCCTCTATATATGATAAAAGTATCATGCATGCAAAGTAGCATGCAAACGTGAGTCAAAGCCATTAGGGCCTGAAAAATAAAGGGATTTTTGGTACCAAAAGCGCACAGTCTATTTTCTTGATTAACTTATAAACGCTTATCTGTGTCTTCTGTCATTTCCCCATGGTCAGGTGATATTTCTATGCAGGGCTTGACTTATTCTTTGCAGACTTTAGGAGTCAGTCAGAAGCAATTCAAGAGCCAACCTTTAGGAGTCAAGAGTTCAGAAGCCAGCCTAGTTATTTTTAGGAAAAAGGGAAATTGTACTTTGAGTTCTCTGTAAAACAATCAATAGTTAGGAGTCAGCAGTGTAGGGTTTAAGCAGCCTGATTCCTGGATTTTTACCAAGCCCTGTATATTTGTATGTGTATACAAATAATTTTTTTAAGTGATTCAAACATAACAAGTATTTACTGTTCCTTGACTCATTGCAGTGTCAATGTTGGTTGTGGGCCTGCAGAAGAACGTGTGTTACTCACTGGGCTCCATGCGGTAGCAGATATCTATTGTGAAAACTGCAAAACAACTCTAGGCTGGAAATACGTGAGTATTGTCTGAACTGATGTGGTAAAACCGTGCAAGTGCATTATCATTATTATTTTATAGTGCATATTCATCCAAAAATATTGAATAAACATATCAACAACACTTAAAAAACTGTATCAGCTCTGCTTTATTTTTGTGTTCTCATTGGCCTAGCAGTATTTTTCAAATGAGATTCTATGTGGCAAAGTAATATTTCTTGTAGGCAACATGGGAAATATGCCTTATCTTTAGTGAACTGCAAACATTTGGTTCCTAAACAGTGATTCACAAATCAAACAGACCTCAGTATTGTGGCTAGAGTTGCAGGCGGAGATGTTAAATTATACTCCACACACATCTCCCCATCTTAGTTCAATTATCCTCTCCAATCCCTAAAAGAACAATCCTGTATGAAACAAATGCAGGATTATTTAATTAATTAAATCCAACAGAAGAACATTTTGCAGACTAAGCTGTGAAACACAATATTTTGTGATTTAAGGGAAACTGATTCTGGTAAACGTAGCTTAAGCCTTTTAAAATACTAGTAGTTTTTTTTTTTGGGGGGGGGGGGGGGGTTAAATTATTTTATACCAACTGGAAGCTAGGCTTTCCACTACTATATTCTTGTCTTTCACATCTTTTACAATTTGATCATTGTTTACATTCCATATAATATTTTAAATTTTTTTAAGTTTGACTGCTTCTTTTTCTAGTTTATACCAGGGTTCTGTTTCAACATCTTTAATCTGCATAATGTAAACGTGTTGCATAATTGCTGCCTCTGCCTCATATTGAATATAATAAAATACTATTAGAAAATCAAAACTGTTCATTTTAGAGTCTGTGTCATGCTACGATCTTATCTTTTGTCAGATTTCTATTTGGTGGTCCCATTATAATGCCAGGCTATTAAGTTAATGGTGTAAATTAAGCCCATGATCCTTGCTTGTTCCACAGGGGGTACTGTACATCCAGTTCCAGTATGCAGAATAAAAGCATGATAAGCCCCCACAGATAATGTGCCTCAGTGTATTTCCTGTGTCTAGTTTTGGCATGGATTATGGAGGAGATAAGCATGCAAAAAGCTCAAATAGCAGGCACAACTTTTATTGTCTGCATGCAATGTAGAACTCTCAGGGGAGAGCTGGCAACTGTAGAACTCTCCAGGGAGGGTGGCAAAAACAATTTAGTTGCCCTTAGTGCCACTTCATCTGCCAACCTGATCTGATCAGAGATAGACACACATATACATACAAGACAGATTTGCTGAAAAATAAGGTTCATAGATTGATAGGCAGACAAGACAAATGGATAGAAAGATCGAAAGTGTTACTGACATGGGCATTTACAAGTGTAAAGTATTGTAGACCCAGCCCATTGCGAGTGATTAGAGAGCACCCCAGGGGGCAGTTACCCTCCGGTTCACCTTGCCAGCCCTCCCCTTATAACATTAACCAGCGACAAAAGTCTGTATTTTGCTCTACTTGCACTGTTCCAAACTTCTGGGTTGCTCTGGCAGCGTTTTGTGCCAGCGAACACATTATTCAATAATTTTGCTGAATAGTTTTTGTTACCCAAAGGTTGACAGAGGCCCAATTTCAGGCACAAAATCTAATAAACAATATGAACACTGAGTGTAGCCTTTCCCCTCTCCTCCTACCATGTACTTTTATATGTGCCATGTGTTCACCAGCAAGTATATCCAAAGATAAGATTTGCGATGTTACATTATATTTGTAGGTGCATGGGGGCCATTTTACAACTTTCAGAAGCTGCTGGAATTTATGGCGCTTTTTATATGTAGCGTTAGTCTGTAATTACAAAATAAGAAATCGTTCCAAGAGCTGCTGCATATGTAACACTGCAGTGTAGGAGCAAAAGAATATGGCTGCCTATTGGAGGGTAATGCATAGCATTCAAGACTCTCCAACACATGGTCTTTAAAGCACGGGTCTACCATCATGTTGGCCTTAAGAATGGTTCAGGTCCATCTGTCCTCTTGTTACCATGGGTACATTTATGATTATCTATTAATCCAGGGGGATAATTAAATAGTTGTGTGTGTGTGTGTGTGTGTGTGTGCGTGCTAAAGGAAATAGGGAAAGCATGCATTTCATTGAAGTCTTTGTGCATAGGAACAAAATGTTAGGGCAGTAAATCTTCCTTGCAACCAGGAGGATTCCACTGAACAAAAAAACAGTTGGAGACATTAAAAGACCTACTCTTAATATAAATGATAACTTTGTTTTGTTTTGTTTAGGAACATGCATTTGAAAGCAGCCAGAAGTATAAAGAAGGAAAATACATCATTGAATTAGCTCACATGATCAAAGATAATGGCTGGGATTGAAAGGAACATCCCTACAAGAAGAGAAGTCTCAGAAGAACATCCAGCTGAACGTTATATCCTTAGAATGAGCGAGTAACTGAGTGCTTGGTTTCATATGAATCAGAGGCTGTGCCGCATGGAGCATCCTCTCACCCTTAATCCATCATTCTTGGTGAATGGCCTCTCAATTTCTGACACTCTGTCTCTTTGCTTTGTATCCCTTTTGTGAGTTGCCCTTGGCCTCGTCCTGCTCTTTTGTAGAGTTGGTAAAAGGAAAGCATCAGGAGCCTCACAACCCAGTCACTTCTTTTACTATTAGAGCTGATTTGAAGCCGTGCATATTATGGCGTAAGGAAAGTGACACACCTGGGGGTCATGTGGGAATAAAGGAAGATGGTGTCGCCAATAAGTAAAGCTGGGGTTGTATGACAGAATGTCCTTTGATCAAAGGTTCCTTCCTAAAGGAGGAAAATACCTTGCTGCTTTCTTCAGGAAATGGCTGGAAATGACAAAAGAAATGTAGGTTAGGAACATGTACCTTGCACATACCAAAAATAAATAGATTTGAAGAATCCATCCCTGTCCATAGTGATCTTCAAACCAATCACAGATTAATTTCCTCCCACCAAATAAATTGCTATAATAAAATGATTGAATCACTGGGTCAATGAGTTGAAATCCTACCTGTGTACCCTGTTTTTTATTTTCTCTCTTCCTTTTAAAGGAACTAGATTACATCACAAAGAAGCTTATTATTTTCAGTTCAAAGTTTGTTGGGGGGAGAGGGTTGTTTCACCTTGTACCCTGCACATCATATTGAATGGTCACTTTTTTTTGTACTGCAATTATGATGTGGTCTAAACTCATTTATGTAAGCATATTACATATTGTACAAAGACCAGATGTAACGAATGTGTGTCTATATTGTACGATCACTTGTTTAAGTTTATACACTGCTGTTTAAGTGCTATATCCTTACACTGAATCTTCAGATGCCTATCCTTCATTTAGGGACTTATTTACTGAAGCGTATAAAATAGGAAAAATGCACAAGAAGTGCATATTGCGTTCTGGATTCAAATGGTTAATAATGTATACATAATACATCATAATAGTTCTAATTTGTTGTTAATTTATATTCTGGAGTGCTATTTGATTGTGGATAATCCTATATAAAAACTATTAATGTTCTTTAGAAACAGATGTCACAAGGGGACTAGAAAAAGATCAATATCCCAATGATCATGTCCTCTAATGCTTCCAAAGAGACCTAAACAGACCTTTTCTTGAATTATTATTATTATTATTATTATTATTTTTTATACTTTCCCATTTCTTGTTCCTGGTTAGTTTCACACGAGACAATCTCATTACAATTCATATATGTTAGTGGGACATGCATGGTGCTGCCAAAAGTGTAGGTATGGAATGAGGGGGACTTCTGGCACCTGTGTGCAAAATGTGGTTGTACTTTGTAGATAGGAATTGGGGAAGCATGATCTTGAAATCATTGGCTTCATTCCCTCTAAAGATGGTCTCCAAAGCACGGACACTGAGTAGGTTACTAGGTAGAGTGGCATTTTATCACTTTTGGATTGGCTTTGGTGAACCTATACTGCATATCCTCTTTCTTCCGTTTGTTGGAAACGTGGTAAAAGCAGAGTTTGTATTGGCCCTTATCTCAAGGAAAGTACCGTAGATCTTTTTATTTTTTTTATTTCTCTGTTTGATCCTTTTGGTCTGTTATGACGCTGTAATATGTGAACTTTGTATTAAGTGCATAATTTTTATAGCTTCATGGTGTTTTTCCATAGCATAATAAATGTTTGCATTACTCCAGATCATCACGAATGATTAACAATGCACTGCTGTAGAAGATGCACAGTTTACCATTAAGAGGATCTTGTTTAGTTAAATTTTTTACAAGTCACATTTCTTGTCTTTGTTTGTTGAAAACGTTTGTGTTTTTAGAGTCTGTCCATCCTTGTGGCATATAAATAGGTTTATCTTCAAGTATGTTGTATCAGGCTGATGGTAAATCTCCATTTTGTAGCATTCATTTTTATTTATTTTTTCATTGTTTTAGCAAATACCTGCAACCTAATGCAAAGTACAAATTTCTCACTGAGAAACAGTTCATTTGCATCAGGCCACAGGTGATGTCATAAGCAGGAGACTCTACAGACATTTAATTTGTGTGTTTTTCAACACTGAGTCAATCATTTAATTAATTGAACTTATTTTTTCTTTTTGGGGGGATTTACTTTATACTTTATTTCTTTCATAGAGTCCCCGGCCCCTTCCACTTTCATTCCTGACTCCTTGGCTCAGTTATCGCCAACACAAATGAACCGAGGGGCTAAATGTGGCATCCAAATTGCATTTCTAACACAGTCTGTGTCGGGAATGCAATTCTGTAACATGCCGGACTGAATTGAACTGTGTGCACGCCTGCGCAGTTGCATGTTTTAAAATAAAGCAGAAACAATGCTACATTTCCTATGGTTCTACAGTGGAAGCAACCAAAATCGCGCATGCAGTTCACTAGTCAGGCATCTTCTGAATTGCCTTGCCGAAACAATTGTTAGTAATGCATTGCAGATGTAAAAGTCCCTAGCAGACTCTATGAAATAAACAATAAAGTAAGTTTCCACCCCTCTCAGTGTTGAAAAACACGGAGAAAAAATGTGTTTTTAAGGAACAAATAAACTTTTTTTTCTTTTTACTGAGTTAGACATTTGTTTGTAGTATTGCTAACATAATGTAGAGATCATTTTCAGCCATATTTTATTCATCCACAGTAAAAACAATGTTTAGATGATACAGTCCTTTTTAATCCATGCTTTTCACTAGTCTATACTGGGGTTTATAGTAATTATAGTCAGACAGTCCTAACAATGGCTTCAAAATGTATTTTCCCCAGACATTCTCTTGGATGTGTACCAGTTACCCAGTGTACATTATCAGATGCTTAATGAAACCCCCTCTCAATGAGTTCATTTTCTAGTGGGATGGTTTGGGAAACGCTTGTGTTCCATTAGTTATAGATAGATTTTTCATTTTTATAAAAATATATGTATATATATATATTTTTTTTTTTATACATCCATAAATACTTTGAGTGTTGTCCCCAATTTACTTTCCTTTGATGATTTAAATGCAAATAGAATTATGGTATAAACCGGTTTACTGATCTCCAAGTGCAGCCCAAAAGACTAAAAAAGTACTATGATCAGAATTTACTGATCTAATAGTGATACACATGCAGGTTTGTATATTGAAGCATTATACAACGTGATGTTCGCTGCAGCTTTTTACAATTATCGGTCTTAATCAGTTATCCGCATGAAACATTCACAGACAGATGGTGGAAGATATAGTGATAGGAAGCATACAATTTAATTATGACTTCATCCACAGGCCCTAGAGAGAAATGTACACAGAGGATGACTATACATAATGTGTTTGCTTACAGGTCCACAATGGCACTAGTATTTACATTATTTGTGGAATTATGGCCTCTTGCACAAAGTTAATACAATTTATTTCCGTCCTGCATGTTTTTTCTGGAGTATTGTTCACTTTTATGCTCTAGCTCTGAGTTTGTGAGTCTGCTAAACAACTCCATTACCTGGCACGCATATATAGAGACTGGGAGTGAGTGAATCACATAATATTAACTACTATATAATAAAAATAAAATGGCAGAGAATTATTCCAGCTCCGCTGTCTTGCCCTGATATTTGAAACCCTCGTCTTTGAACCATGGCCATTAACTAGGCACAGCCTTAAAGTACTTTGCTTTTTGTTACCATTTACTTTAAGCAATCCAGAATTCCTTCTACTTCATTTCATAGACTTTTCCTCGTAGGGTAATTTTGCTTTTTTACTTTACCCCTTTCAGATAATGGAGCTATTTACCTAAATTCAATTTTTTTTTTTACTAGCTCATGGAGGGGCTTTTTGGCAATAAATTACATACTAAGGACTGGTAACATTTGAAATAGATTGTCATGCTTTATTGTAGATGTATAGGTTACTTTGGAGCACTGATGTGAATATGGCACACTTTGTGGCGGCATCATTTTTGGATAAACAGACAGTCTTCTGACCAGTGTCTAGTATTTGAGGAAGTCATTGGTGAAGATATCGGCCAAGCATCTACTTGTGCCCAGTTCAATGAGAGATGGTTTATTGTATGGTCTTTGTTTTTCCTTCCTAATTTAATTTCATTCAGTGGACCAACCATACAAATGTAGGTTTGATGTGGGATCTTGCGTAGGCCGAAGTTGCAGCAATCCATTGCTGGCATGCAGTTTAGTGCTCATATTTTTTTACAAAAAGCTCCTATATTTAAGAAGAAAATATATGAAATCCCAGCCTAGTTTGGCCTATGTATGTTTTGTTTCTTGAAAGCTTTATTTCCAAAGGCATTACATTATAGTTACTGGAATATTACTTGGCATCAGCTTGTGTTGAGCTTTGCTTAAACTTCCTTCTTCTCTTACCTTGTTGCTTTTAAATAATAGTGTGTTATTTTTATTTGAAATGTATCTATCCTAATGCTGTTTCATTCCTCATTGAATGTGGGTTTCCTTACCAAAGTTAGGTATAAAGGAGTCCCTTTACAAAGCTTTAGTGAGATGGCAATCTTTATTCACCATACCATGATCTTATATATTGCTGCTACGACTGTAATGTACACATGTAGAACTCAAATCATGTTAAAACATTAAGACATTTTTTGTTTTACCATCTTCTAAACAATGCATGATAGAAATTGAGAAAGTCCTCAAATCTGTTGATTGCATTATTCCCACCTAACGTAGCTTTTACTCTGTAGAGTTCTCACAGGATGCCATGTATTTTGCTGTTTTGCTAATTTAGTGCTGGTTCTGCAGGGAAAATTTCCAATCCTGTAGCTTTTGTTTTAAATATGTGACTAAATGTCCTAAACCTTGCAGTAGACTGCTGGTACTATGAGCTCAACCTTTGCAAGGAGTATTTCATGTTACCTAATCTCACGCGGTGGACATAGTATTGGTGCATGGTACATTTAGAGCAGTTAGGTGAAAACTTCCATGGGGTTGTTTGGTGATTGCTCTGAATATAGCACTTTGCTTCAATTATGCCATGAAAAAATGGCTTAATTTAAAGACTAATATATACTCAGATCCTATTATACCAGTAGAAAAGTCTGCAGATTAATAAACAAAATATATCAATATGGTTTGATATGCATTTTTTGAATAATGTGTCAGTTAATGTGCTTGTTATTCAGAGTCCTTTTTATCTCTCCATTTGAATACATGGAAATCGGTTGCTAACAATTTGCTTATCTTCGTTTAGGTGTCCAAAAAGTATAAGTGAAACACGCATTTGTTTCTATTATACGAGAATGTTGTTAAAACAAATTATGGATCTGTGGAATTTGCACATTTTGAAGAGAAAGAGTACCAGATTATTGTGCAAACATTAGTAGTATTCGGGTCCACAATGAATAGAAAGCCAGCAAAAGCTCATTGACCATTCTGTCAGAGTACTATGGGGGGATTATATGGTAGGCCCCAGCTGCATCCAAGCAAAGCGTTCCAGTGATATATGTGTAGAATCATGCAGTCAAGAATGGAAAAATCATACATTTTTTAATAATCATACAGTGAGTTAGTTAGTACTGTTCAAATTTGAGGGTTTCTGAAGCTAAGCAATTAACTTTGTTCCCCTCCTTGTTACCAAGGAATGTAGTGAACATAATTGAAACCAAACTGATACAAATCCCCATCTATCATTTAATTTTATATATTTTCTGCAGCGTTTTGTTTGTTTAAAGCTGTTGCGTCTTAAGAGTAGCAAAACGTCAGGACCCCCCCACCCCCCTCCCCACACACACTGTACACTTTTCTGTAACAATCCTTCCTGTTAAAGGAATAGTTTGTTTTTCATTTGCAAAACACTGCTTCTGAAATGGTATTCCCAATCATCAAACATATGTATTTGTTGTTGTGCTTTTGTCTTTTAAATGATTGTGGCTCTGCTCTATACATTCCACAGTCAGTGGGATCTCTTGAGTGTGTATTATACGAGCAGTTGGTACAGAGTGAAACAGAAGTTTGGGGTGAGAACGTTATAGAGGCAGACATGAGAAAAGGTATTTTTCTGGAATAGTATTCGTTAAACTCACACTTCACAGTAAATTAAATCCAAGTTTTATTATATGAAGGAGGATTTTTCATCCATTCATAAATTAAATGGAGAGTGCAGTAATGTTTGCTACACATACAGGGTCTATTAACAAAGAGTTTAATTGACAACCAAATGGCAAAAATCAGGAATTGGTTAGAAAAGTTGCAAAGTTAGCCAATTTGGAGACATTTTGTCTGTTCTATTCTGCTACTAATGCCAGATTATTTTATTTAATTTTTTTTTTAGATTCTTTGTCGGTCTGTTCTCCATCACTCACATTTTAGTGTATATATCGCAATGATGGTTTCCTCTTTTTGTTTCATCTTATTTATTATTTTCATAAAAATATTCATCGTACAAATAATCGGCATTTGCAAAACAAATAGAAAATGACATAAGTCCAAAAATACATCATCTATCCGTTCATTCAGTGGCCAATTTCCATCTCGAATATAAGCACTTCATATTAAATCTATTAGTAAATTACCTTTTTCGCATTGCCACATTTTATTACCAAACAACAATAAACTATGACAAAAAAACAGGAGGTCCATGTTTTCAAATGTGCTTGAATAGGAAAATCTGATACCAGGTTTCATGATCTCAAAATGGGAATTGGTTTGGATAATGTTGAGAGGACAGTGGAAGCCTTGTTTGACATTGTTTACATGATACAGAAAATTAAAGATGTTTCTATGTTTAGCACTGTGGGCTTGTCTGACATCTTCGTTGTAAAACTGGATAAGTGAGGCTCATGCATGTAGCAAATCTAACGTTGAGAATATCCTTCCTGTAAAACATTTTACAAACATAATTTACTTGTGAGAGAAAGTTCTATCTTACAAGAAATATGAATCAAATACCTGTGTATTGCTTTTGTGTTTACAGAATGTTTGTTGTTTTTTTTTTGTTTTTTTTTTTAAATAAACCTTGGCTTAAATGAGTTGATCAGGTCATGTTTTTAAATGTACGTTTTGTCTTCATGTTTCGTGTTAATGTACATAGTTATTCAGTATTAGACAAAAGTGCATTATTTCTGTCATTTAAGATGTGTTGGTGCTCATTTGAGAAAAAAATAAAGTTTTCAAATATTAAAAGGAAATGTGTATTGAGTCTTTCTTCATCAGTGGTGCCAGTTTGCAAAGATCATAAGTTCCAGGGGGGCAAATACAAATGTTATGCTTTTGTGCCTTTCTTTTTAACTCTTTCTGAGAATAAAATGTGGGCGGAATCCTTGTGATAATAAAACAGATTTGATTATGTAAATGCGAACGCTATCCAAACTTGATTTTAATGTATCGGCGTCGTGTATGGTTGGCTCTGCGGTCTTCTACAGAGTAGACTGATCTGTTTAGTGGTATAACTAAACAAGGGTAAGCAACCTGTGGCCCTCCGGAAGTTGCAGAACTACATTTCCCATACTCCTCTGCCAGCCTCTTAGCTGACAGAGCATTATGGGAAATGTTCATCAGCAGCTGGAGGATTGTAGGTTGCCCACCCCTGAGCTAAACTCTCCACAACCATCTATGGCTATAAACAACATTGTGGCACTGATTTTCACAACAGCTGTTAACACTGACCGATAGCTCACAGTACTGAAATGGAGGCATGATTGATTCCAGACATTAATCTGAACACCGTTCTAAGTGCCATGACTTAATTATCTGCTTAGTTTAGCTCTTACAGCTGATTTGATCATTTCTCTAAGGCTCGCCTTTGATTGTAGAACAGAGGGAATGCCAAGTTTACACTTAAACACTCTCTCTTACATTATTCAGTTTTACCAGTTCCACTTTAGAACTCTGTCTTCAAATTATTCTTTATTCATAGCCTACAGATGAATAGCTGTCTAGGAAGGAATATGCGTGGAGTGTGGCATCTACTTTTATTGTAGTTGTGGGTGGCCATTTTATCTGACATTTCAGATTGCTCCTTTTTGTGTAATAGATGTAAAAGATACCTCTTTGTAGATTCCGTTACAGGGCACTTTAGAAACAAAAGGCTTTTCTATTTTGAAGTTATCCTGAGCACAAACATTCTCATCTTCTCCCACTAACACTAAACAATACAGCCGCAGTTTTCAATCTCCATAATATCTACCCACAAATAGTGACATACATTGAAGTAAACCCAAAACACATAAAATGGCATCTTTATTTAAATAGACATTAACCACTCTCATGAGACTTCCATTAACATGTTTGCCTGGTGTGTTTCTGCAGTTGGCCCCTACATGAGACATGCATGTGTCCATGGCTAACATAAATTTTCAATTGAGAGATAATTGCACACCAGATATATATTTACACAAAAATTCCCAGTACTGTGTATGAGTGTATCACAGACTCTGCTCTAATAAAATACTCTGTGATGCACTCACACTCTGCACTAGACTCCACAACAATAAAACTCACAGTAATATGCACATGAACTCACACTCAGGGAAGAGGAGGGATTATGGGCACCACACTATCTGCACTGAACTTGGTTCCCTGACGCGGTTTTAAATACCGTATTTGCTCGAATATAAGACGACCCTGATTATAAGACGACCCCCCAAACTTTGTATATTCCTTTAGGAAAAAAACTAAAAGCCTGAATATAAGACTACCCTATAGGGGGAAAAAAAGTTTAACTTGTATATATGTAAATTGCTTTTTAATATTTAATAAAAAATTTGATATTAAACAAATACATTTCTTGTTTGCACAATATTTGCAGACATCCTCCATGTTGCCAGACACCTCCGTCTATTATGACGGACACCAGGAGAATCGGGCAGCCAGGGGATGTCTGTACAATACGTGCAGACATCCCCCGGCTGCCCGATTCTCCTGGTGGCCAGCGGGGGATGTCTGCGCGATGAGCCCGGCTGCTGCCCGGCACTTCCGCCGGGACTTTTATGATGAAGCCGGAAGGACTCATCGCGCAGACATCCCCCGGCTGTTGGAGAGGGGGATCCAGGTCCCCTGCAGCTCTGCGGGGGACCTGGATCCCAGTCTTATAATCTGACCTCAATTTGAGGTCAGATTATAAGACGACCTCGAATGTAAAACCAGGGCTATTTTTCAGAGCATTTGCTCTGAAAAAAACCTTGTCTTATATTCGAGCAAATACGGTACATGTGCAGAGCTCACATGGCCCGCACCTCCATTAAAGGAACGGTCTAGTACCCAAACTAACTTAGGACCAAGTTGAAGACCAACTCCTGTATAGTTCACAGACTTTTCTCAGTATGATGATGTAGGCATTCGGTATAAATCACATTTTAAATATTTTACTCAAACCCTCCCCCCACCTATAGGTGCGGTGCTGTGACAATATGTCTGCATGCTCGCGATCACAGATTTGACAGCTGGGAGGAAATGCGGTCTGAGATGCTGACAACTACACTTCCCAGGATTCCTCCTGCCTCCAAAATGTATAAAATGTGAGCAATTAGGCCAGGGGGGTTAGGGTTACAGCGAGGGTAAGGAATAGTGTTAACTCTTATCCCTTCTTCCACCCAGGTATATGCTTTATATTATTAACCCTAACCTCCCTGGTCTAATCGCGCACATCTTTTACTTGTAGGAAGTGAAGTTGTCAGAATCTCGGACAGCCTTTTCTCCCAGCTGTCAAATATTATCAGAACAGCAGCTACACTGATTGTGTAGGCACGGAGCATGTCATATCACTCCAATAAAAATGGTTTGTATAATTAAATCACAAACTATTGACACACACAATAACACAGATGTAAGTGCTTAAAGAAACGTGAGGTAATGTGACGCAAGAAAAAATTTAAAATAGGAAGGCTACTCCAAATGACTAAATTATATGCCAGGACTTCTGTTTTTTAGATTGATGTCAAATTAGGAGTGCCACTGCATAATAATGTGAACAGATGGGCATAAAATGACCTTTTTACTGTTGAACTGTATGCAGATAGAGGTAGGGTTGGTTGGGAAAGAAATGGTTGGAGATATGTTTAGTGAACTCACATAAAAAAAAAACTGAGCTTAAATGATGGCAACTGGCACGTTAAGAAAAGTATACAGGTACATCATGTGCAGGGCCGCCCTTAGGGGTGTGCAACCTGTTTTTTTCAGAGCCCATTAGATGAACTTTCATTTGTCTTTAAAGGGGTCTGTCACCTAAAAAAAAATGATAATAATATGTACTGTGTCTTCGAATATTTAAAAAAAAAAAAATGATGAGTAGGATAGAAAATCCTGATGAGATGTATTTCCTTTTTCAGAAGGAAAGAAGGGGGGTGAAGCAGACTGCTTGTTTTTGTTGCACAAACAATAGCTGGTTCAAACTATTTAGTAATAGGCCTAAGAAGGGGAACATGGCAGTACAATGCTGGGTTGGCTGCAGATGCTGTGCATGCAGCAAGTGAGAGAATTGTTCTGCATAGGGTCTGTTTAACCCCTACAATGTGGGCTGCATTCAAATAAATAAACACATATATACATAGTAGAAGCTGAGCAGGGCTGATGTTAGCACAACTCTAAAAAGAGCAACAGTAGCAGCCTTGTGTGTTGGAGATGAGTGAGGGTTTTAGGACCCTGCAGCCAGGGCCAGACTGGGAATAAAAACCAGCCCTGGAAATAATAGTATACCAGCCCAATAGCATTACGTCATTATACTAGCCCCATAGTATTGAGTCATTATACCAGCACCATAGAATTGCTTATTTATTTTCTTGATCATAAAAGTTAAGACTGGTATATACCCCTGCACAGGGCAATATATGCCCCCAGTATGTACGCAAGATTATAGCTAACATACTGCCCTGATATATACCCCATGCACAGGGAAACACATAACCACATGGATGTACACCATGTTATATGAATTGCCCTGTGCAGGAGTATATATAATATTGGCATACTGGGTGGATATATTGACTTACACCAGCACTCAGACTGCACTCACAGGACTTACCCCAGCATGCAGAGTGTACTCACAGGACTCATCCCAGCACCCATGACTTGTCCAAGGATTTAACCCAGCACCCAGACTTCATAGCCAATGTGCCCATTAATATGCCAGTATTATTTTGCCATTAATATGCCACGGATAATTTGCCCATTAATATGCCAGTATCAAGTTGCCATTAATATGCCAGTTTGTCCATTAACATGCCATTATCATTTTGCCAATTAATATGCCACAGCCAATTTGCCAGTATTATTTTGCCATTAATAAGCCAGTATTATTTTACCATTAATATGAGAGTAATATTTTACCATTAATATGCCACAGTCAATTTGCCTATTAATATGCCAGTATTATTTTGCCATTGATATGCAAGTGTTAGTTTGTACATTAATGTGCAAGTATTATTTTGCCATTAATATGCCACAGCTAATTTGCCCATTAATATGCCAGTGTTAGTTTGCCCATTAATATACCAGTATCATTTTGCCCATTAATATGCCACAGCCAATTTTCCCATTAATATGCCAGTATCATTTTGCCATTAATATGCCAGTGTTAGTTTTTTCATTAATATGCCAGTATTCTTTTGCAATTAATATGTCATAGCAAATTTGCTAGTATTAATATGCAACAGTCAATTTGCCACTGCACTCTGCCTATCACACAGTTACAATTTACCAGTCACGCACACACTTACACTCTGTCACTCACTCACATACTTACATTCTCCCACTCACTAACACACTTACATTCTGCCACTCACGCACTCACACACATACACTCAGCCACTCACTCACACACTTACTCTGCCATCTGCCACTCACACACTTACACTCTGCTACTCACTCACACACATAAACTCTGCCACTCACACACTTACAATCTGCCACTCACTCACACACTTACACTCTGCTACTCACTCACACACACTCTGCTACTCACTCACACACTTACACTCAATTTATATAAAACAAATGTGTCCCAGCACCATATTATACATACCTTAACCTTCAGTCCAGCAGCTTTCTCTCAGGCTGCCCGCACCAGAAGCCCCCTCCCCTTCCTCTCCCTCTTCCGCTCAGCAGGCTGTGGCCAAATTTCTTAAAGGGGCGCGGCCGGCCGAATTTAATAAAGCGGCCCCAGGGTAGGAGGCCTACCGGGAATTTTCCCGGTATCCCGGTAGGCCAGTCCGGCCCTGCCTGCAGCCTTCTGCTCTGAGCTGTGCTTGTGGTGATGTCAGATATGGGAAGTTCCACGGGACTAAGGGAGCTTGAGTAACGGTGACCTCTGCTTCCTTGTATCAGCCACCCCAAGCCACCAGGCGGAACCAGTGATGTAGATGGAGCTTCCAAATAACCAGACAGAACCAGTAACTTTGAAACAGGAATGCACTTTTACTGAACAGTAACAGAGTCTATATTCAGACATAATTCAGTTAACATAAAACTCAACCCACATATTAACATACAACAGAAACCAAACAGCAATTAACCAGCATTGCTACACATATAGAAAACCACATCATAATTAGTTTAAATCACACTTATGCAGCAGACAGGCTGTCTGCACTACAGGGGGTAAACTATCAACCATTGTCCTGTACTCCCCTGTGACATATTGTAATCATAGTAGTCTACTCACCGAATTATAAATTACACATAAACCAATATACTAACAGAATCTGACTTAATAACCATATTAAAAATGGCACATAATCCAGGGTGAGTCAGGATTACAGAGGGCACAATCTGTGTGCATGAGTAAAGTCAATGAAAAGTACACCCTTACCCACTGTACCGAAATCCCAATGCCAGGGCCCATAATCTATAGGGAGGAGGCAAGCCATTAGTTCTCTCTAATAACGCCAGTGATGGAGGGTTCTGTCACATTGACAAAACATGCAATCCCGGATGAAAATCAACTGCAATGGTTTTGCAAACTACCGAAGAAAGGCAAGTTGTTTAAAATCAAGAATAAGGTAATTTGACAAAGATTCAAGAGTACTGCACACTGATATAATGTGCAAAACAAAATTTGGGACACTACCTTTAATTATAAAGAGGGCGAGGAAGGTTCATCAATTAAGGAACGATTTATAAAAATATTCGGTGACAGAATGCCAGGATAACAGGTTGATGTAGCAGTGACTCATATTTAATTACTCATTTGTGTTGTACATGGATTTTCTTTTTTAGGTCACAATTACAAATTGTTCTCGAAAAAGACGATTTGAATGTACAAAAATCTTTTAAATACTCCATGGTCTTTCATTGTTTGCAGAGGACACTCTGAACAAACCATATAAATATTGTAATAGACAAATTTCAGACTGAGCTCTGTCAGAGCAAAGAATATGTATTAACCCATTCACCTCTACAATGAAGAGGAGTGAAAAATACATTTATTTCTATGATTGAAAAGACAATTTTAAGAAATCTTGTACAGAACATTAATTTGAGTTGACTCATAGACCCTGTGATTAGGACATGTTCATCTGGGACAGGTTCCATAATTTGATGGCAGGTCCCTGTAGGAAAGGGATCTATCAAAGCTCAGCAATAGGGTACATTTTACAATCAATAAAATCGTACTGCTATTTTGTTCATATTTGGAGTCTGATTACCCAAGGCTGATGCTGCCTTTCACTGTGTGCACACTATTCATGAAGCAGTTTAATTCAGTGTTATCACACAGTAACATTTTCACTGCGCATTTGGTAATACCACATGCACGGCCAGGCTAGTATTCAATAAATAATAATAAAACGGAAGGTGTGAGTGAAAAGGCATACTGATCAATAGGCCCTGTCCCATCAAGATTAGCTAAATTCAGCATTGCTGCTGATTATGTGCACAGATGTTTTTCAGAAAGTCCATAACTTATCACAGAACTGTAGCCTCAATTGTGGGACAATCCCTTAAAAAAGTATGGTGGATTTGTTTGTCTTTTTCTCCACAGTTTGGCCGTTGGCATATTATAGTGCAAACAAGGACAAGATCTGAATAATTGATGGACTTATTGACTGCTCTAGTAGCAGACAAGCAAAGAGAGATTACAGTAATTATACGCACTGATTATAAAAGCCGTGCCTATTATTAACCACTAATGGACACTGATATTCTATAAACTGTGACATTTTGAAAGCTCCGGCCTTTTTTTGTTTTTAGAAAGCAGACTATCAGGTGTTTATTGCAGTAAAAGCTGTAACAGAGATCTGCAGCCTTTTAAAAACCTTGAATCCATTTGTGACTCAGGATAATGACTCGTTTTCATCCCAGATCAAAGCCATTACCATTTAACTACTCTCCATAGATTCATTTGTAGATAGACAAATAGACCAGCAGAAAGACAGACTGAAACAAACAAAACACACCGAAAGATAGAATTATCTTAGTTAATCAGCCTTTTAGAAAATTACTTGGCCTTTTGGGCCTAGATTGACCTTGTGGAATAAAATTGGACAAGTAATGTCACCTATGAGAATGGTACCTGGAAAATATTACTTTTAAGGTTCAAAAAAGCAAATGTGAAATTAGGATCTGCACCTCTGTACATGTCATCAGAGTACTGTAGTACTGTACTGTATTTCTCCAAATCAAGCACTGCTGATATAAATAGATTGCCATATACATACTACTCTCCTAAATGTTTGTTTCTGTGATATATGCAAAGTAATTATATATTGACCAGTGTTCATTTCGTTGACTAAACATTTTTGTCATCAGCATGTTTTCTGTGATGAAACGAAACAATAACTAAATAAAAACTAAGTTAATAGGACTAAAACTATGACAAAAATCCATTGCAATTTTTGTCAACTTATGAAAATGTGACAAAAATGTTAGTGAGGACTACTGTTCCCTTGGATCTACTCCAAAGCCCAGTGCCCTGACTCAGCAGATTTAATCTCGATTGGACCCTGGCAAGAATTTGCTTGGGTCCCCTGGACCCTGCCGCCCTCCCCGGCGTGCAGTCCCACCCTGTACCCCAATGTCCCCTCCTAAAAAAAAACCCACATGCAAATAAAAACACACCAAATTGCAGTACTTATTTCAGTGTATAAAATGTATATATGGCTACAAAATGTATACCTTCTTATTATGAAACACTGCAATAATAGAAGTCTGTGCCTATATTACAAATACTCTGTGCCAAGGATATTAGAGAGCACTTACATATAGTAGACAGCAATTAAAATTTAGATACAGCTATGTTACAGTAGTGATATATAGCACTGTTATTACACAGGACAAATATTATACAGTAGGGGCTTTAAAGTTTGGATCATTTGCCTTGGTCTTTAAAATAAACTAAAATAAAACTTTAAACCCATGTTTGGTGTTTACACTTGGTAATACAAGTGTAAAATTAAATCCATTATCATCCATAGGCTGATCCAGGGTTATACAATCAATCGCTGGTTTTCAGGGTCAAGAAGGAATTTTTTACTTGTTATGCAAGTTTTTTTTTGCTTTCCTCTGGATCATTGCTCAAATTAAATCTATTGTATTTTCAATACTGACCCTAGTTAAAGTGAATACATGAAATATATATGTTAATTTTGTGACAATGAATATGTGAAACATTTTACATAGCGCTTAGTACCATGGGTGTCGGAGGGGGTTGTGCACTGGAAATTGGACCTGCATCAAGGGAACGAGAAGCAGTAGGTTATTTAGATTAACTAGTCATAGAGATCATAAAAAGCCTCCTGTCAGACAGGGTATCACAGCAAAAAAAGCTTTTATTTAATTCTATACTCCCCTGTCAGAGTGGTTTGGTCTGCTCTCTCATGACAATTTTTACCACTGAGCAATAGGGGAAACTGCTCAGAGTACAGACACACTGCAGGATCCACTGAATCTGCTACTTGAGCCCTATTATTTCTGAATCTTTTTCTTCATTTTCTCTTCTTAACAGGGTGAATGATATTAGACTGGTTTTAAATTATAATTTATTTTATTCTTTCCCTCACTTACAACTAAACCCCTTTCATTATGGTATTGCTCAGGTTCCCTTACCTTCTTCCTACTACCATTGATTTCATTCATCTCATTGGCTGCTAACTGTCTCTCTTTTACCCTATTGGCCAGCTTCCCTGAGATCCCTTCTTTCATTCTATTGGTCTCTATCCCATTCACTCGGATTTCCTTTACCCTGGATTGGCCTTTTTCTGTTTACTCCCTCCTCTTAATTCACGTTTCCTCTGCCTATGCAGGGGCTAATAACTGCTAACAATCATTTTATTTTGTAAACCTTTCAGTGCCACCCAGATGGCAATCAAATGCTGATATACTGCTATTAAAAAAAAAAAATGGAGTATTGGTAGTGGCTGATTAGCACTAATGTGCAATGTGCAGCAGTGTGTGATTAGCACGTACGTGCTCTGTGCTGTACATTGGCAGGGAGAGGTTTCTCCAGTAGATTTGATTTAGGGGTTTTAAAAGGATGAGGGGGCTGCAGAAAGCAGCGTGCAATGGAAAGGTGGCAAGGTGATACTTCAGCTACATGCTGGCTGGTGCATCACATTGATGATACAGGTACCTTGTTATAGGAAATGCCCATTAGTGTCATTCTGCCCCCCAGGACATGCCACATCACCCGCATTTCACATCCAGGACACACCCTCCTCACCCACATTGCACATCCAGGAATTATCTATGCCCCCTCACCCACATTGCACATCAGAAATTATCTATGCCCCCTCACCCACATTGCACATCAGAAATTATCCATGACCCCTCACCCACACTGCACATCCAATAATTACTCCTTCCCCACAGGACATGCCCCCTCACCCACATTGCACATCCAGGACTTACCCAATGAATATGCTACAACCAGTATTCCCATTAATATGCCACAGCCAGTTTGTCCATTAATATGCCACTGTTTTCCCATTAATTTATCACAGCCAGTATGCCCATTAATATGCCACAGTCAGTTTGCCCACTAATATGCCACTGTTTTCCCATTAATTTGCCACAGTCAGTTTGCCCACTAATATGCCACTGTTTTCCCATTAATTTGCCACAGTCAGTTTGCTCATTAATATGCCACTGTCCTACTGGGTCTTCCTTGGCTACAGAAACATAATTCCCTATAGATTGGGAATAAGTAAAAATTACAGCTTGCAGTAAACTTGTAAGACTACATGTTGTTCCCAACCTACCAAGATCAATATGATACTTGAACTAACTGCAGAAGATCCACATAGTTCCTGTTCATTATTGGGAAGACTTTCTTCATCCACACCTGTTGCAGGATTTTTCTTTGTGGCTAAAAAAGAAGGCTCACTCAGACGAAAAATCACTATAAAAAATAAATATCTTCTTCCTCTGGTATCTGAATTGTATGATCAACTGAAGGAAGCCACCATATACACCAATACAATCTTATTCGCATTCGTGAAGGAGATGAATGGAAATTGCATTCAATACTAGATGTGGCCACTATGAATACCTAGTAATGCCATATGCAACGCCCCCGCAGTATTCCAAAAGTTTGTCAGTGATGTGTTTCGTGATATGTTGCTGTCCAATGTCATGGTCTATCTTGACGACGTCCTGAGCTATTCAAAACATATCCAGGAGCATAAGAATCATGTCATGCAGGCACTCCAATGCATAACACTTCACAAGCTTTTTGCCAAAGCAGGGAAATGTGAATTTGAGAAAGAAAAGGTTCTAGGCTATATTATTACTGAAGGTGGTCTCGAGATGGACCCCAAGTAGGTCACAGCAATCAAAGAATGGAAAATATCTACCAACCTACAAGGCATACAACGTATCTTGGGGTTTGCCAACTACTATAGAAAGTCTATTTGAGATTTCTCTAAGGTGGTAGACCCTATAACCCCACTTACCAGCAAAGTTGCTAATCCTAAGGATCTTGATAAGCTAAAGTATGCCTTCACCACAGCTCTGTTACTCTGTCTCCCGGATCCATCCTTACCTTTCATTTTGGAGGTTGATGCATCAGAATCTGGGGCTGGAGACATTTTGTCCCAGAGAAACCAAGAGACCAAGCGTATTCATCCTTGCTCATATTTTTCTAAAATGTTCTCATCTGCTGAATGTGACTATGATGTTGGAAACAGGGAACTACTAGCTATAAAAATGGCTTTGGAGGAATGGAGACATCTCTTGAAGGGTACCTGTCATGGCAAGTGAAGCGCCCGTGCTGTCGCGGGGACGTCTGTACTTGGTGTCGGCTCCTTTCCCTTCGTGGTGGCGTCCTCTGGTCTCCAAATGCGCCCTTCATCTGTCCCGGTCATCGGGCGCCCCTGTCGGCCACTCCTCATGTTCCAGTCTCCTCCATTACTGGAGCCTCTGCCAGGCTCCAACAGGGCAGCCGTCACACTTCAGCCTTCTGCTCAGCGCAATTTTTGAATGGTAGTTCCTTTTAAAGGGGAACTACACATTTGTAATAATATTATTTTATTCCACCCATAATTAATCACGGGGCATGGCTAGTTCTAAAAACATTTACATTTGGCTCACTTTCTTTGCTCTTTGCCTGTGATAAAGGTTTTTTGCCCCTACTTGGTTCTCTTGTAGTATAGCTTTTCTAGTATTGATTTTTCCTGTTATAGACCCAGCTTTTCCTGACTTCACATTCGTCTACTGTCCAGTTTGCATTCCTGTTATCGACCCGGCTTTTCCTGACTTTGTTTCCATCTTGTTTTGACTCTGGTTACTGACTCTCTGGCTTCTCTACAACTACGAACCTGAGTTGCTTGCCCTGAACCCTGATAGTATTCGTCTATGAATCTGAGCCGCCTGCTCTGATCTTCGTTTGTCTATGTTTTCAACCCTGTGCCACAAGTCCAGACCCTGATTTTATCCTCTGTGTTTGTCCTCTCCTGTTGTACTCCAGCATTATTCCTGTACATCTGATCCTAAGAACCCTGCCAGACTTGGTTCCAGACTCCCATTTCTCCTAACCTCCAGACACTCCTCTTCACCACTCAGATAATTCTCAGATCTCCATCAAGTTCAAACACTATCCGTGTTTCCCTTTAGCATATTATCCACGGTCCCGCATAATTCCACGGCCGTTATTATCTTGGGGCTCAACCCTCAGGTACATGGCAGTCGGGGGGTAACACCCCCGTTCTGGTTTCAGGTCTCACTTTGTTGTAGATAATCTCATCCAAACAGAGGATCCAGTCCTTCATTCCTACACATCATGACAATACCCTTGTTCCCGTCACCATCACAACAGATCACAAAAATCTCCTATACATAGAAAAAGCTAAAAGACTCAATTCACGTCAAGGCTGATGGGCAATGTTTTTCACCAGATTCATTTTCATACTTACCTATCACCCTGGTTCCAAGAATAAGAAAACTGATGTTCTTTCAAGACTACATAAAAAAACTCTCAGCTGTAGTATCCTAAGTTCTCATTCAGCAGATTTCCAGGAGTCAATTCCCTAGACCCAAAAGGTCTAAAATCTCCTCCAGGCCATTATTTTGTCCAATCCTAGTACAGGATATCCGTATTATCATGGGTCCATGACTACCCCACTGTGGGTCATAGAGTTGTTAATAATACCAAATTCCTTCTTCTAAGGTATTTCTGGTGGCTTTCTCTCTCTCAAGATAATATAACAGCCTGTACTCATTGTGCTCGATTTAAAGTACCCAGAAAAAAGCCTTATGATCCTTTTTGTCCCTTACCTGTTCCTAAAAAAACATTGTCCTATATAACTATGGATTTTGTCACAGATCTTCCTCTTTCTCAAGGGCATACTACTATCCTTGTTGTTGATCTTTTTTCTAAACTAGCTAATTTTGTCGCTTTGAACAAATTACCCTCTGCTGTAACTCTCACTCAAATATTCTAGTCAAAGAAATTGTTCAGATACATGGGGTACCACAGTCTATTGTATATAATAGTGCAACTCAGTTTTTGGAAAAGTCTCTGTCACCACCTAGGTATCTCTCACAGATTTTCTTCAGGCTACCATGCCTAGACTAATGGGCAAACTGAAAGAACAAACCAGGTGTTGAAACAGTCTCCGGTCCTATGTGGACAATTATCACACAGATTGGTCTGAGTTTTTATATCTTGCTGAATTATCTTATAATTGCGCTTACCATGGGTTGTTAAAAACATCTCCTTTTGAACCATGTATGGTTTCGAACCTTCCCTCTGGCCTTTAAATATTTGTCCATCTGATGTACAAGCTACTGATCATAGGGTCTCAGATCTTAATTCTCACTGGATTCTTTGTCCAAACAAGTTCTTTAAGTCAAACAGAAACAACACACTTATGCTGATGCTAAGAGATCTGACCTTCCTCCCTTGAATCCGGGTGATAAGGTTTGGTTATCGACCAAGAATCTGCATCTTCAACAAGGCTATCAAACTCTCGGCCCTAAATACATTGGACCGTATAAAATCCTCTCCTATATTAACAATGGTTCTTACTCATTTGAGTCACCATCCTCTATGCACATTCATAATACTTTTCATATATGCCTACTAAAACCTGTTGTGTCCAGTAAATAATCCTCTACTCCTTGACCTAGTCTTGGTACAAGAACAGTAGGAATATTTAGATCAATCTAGACTTGATTCCAGACACCATAGGGATCATCTTCAATATCTTATACACTGGCAGGGCTATGGTCCTGAGGAGAGTTCTTGGGTTGATTCTTCTGATGTTCATGCTCCCGCTAGGGTACGCTCCTCCCAACGTCATTTTCCTGATAGACCATGTCCTGGGCGCCCATACTGCGCCTGTCAGGAGGGGGGTAGTGTCCCAGCAGCGTTGTTGCGTTGCAGAACTCAGCTGCCCCGTCACCCCACTGATTCTCTCAGGGCTCTTCTGAGTCCTGGTCTTTAACATCTCATGCTGTCAGCAGGGGACTACCATCTCGGACGAAGTGCCAGCCGCACTGTTGTATTTGGGTTATGCTTGAGTGCAAAAGACCTGGGGGAATAATACCTGTGGCTCAACCATAGGGTGGATTTCTTTCAGGCAGAAGAATTCTGTTCTTTTACTCTGACCTGTTGTTATACCCAGTACCTATTCTGCATTGCGGTTCCACCTGGGCCGTTACAGTGGTCCAGTTTCCATTATTGGGGAAATTCAGTGCAAATAGTTATAGTTTACAGTAACTAGACCAAATATATATATATATATATATATATATATATATATATATATATATATATACGTAATCCAAAGAAGGTGCACTCAGCTATTGAGAGGCAATAAACAAACACCTGCCCGGGTTTTTGTGTAGCTCAAAGTACATACCAGTCCAAAAAAACAGAAAAAATACACGCACTCACGGGCCTTTTCAATTGAAGAGATGATGGTCTTTATAGTCGATTACCATATGATAGTATTCAGATACATTGTGACATGTGGTCGACGTTTCGGTCCGAATCTCGGACCTTTATCAAGACTACCAGTCTTCAATTGAAAAGACCCGTGAGTGCGTGTATTTTTTCTGTTTTTTTTTGGACTGGTATTTATATATATATTAAATCCTTTTAATTCACTTGCTCTCATTATCACGTTCAATTTGTCTGCTCTGGGATTTTGGATTTACTGTAATTATCTAGCTTGGCATGGTAGTGAATGTAATTAAAATGTGATCTCTTCCTCAGTTATATGCTTGGTGTAAAGAGATGCTAATGAACCAGAAGCTCCTGATTAAAGACCAAACATGATCTGTATTAATCCTGTATATTGTACATTACTGAAATAAAAATGATGTTTCAAATAACAATTCCTATTTTTTGTCAAACCAAGACTGAAGTATAATAAAATCCCACTATAAAATACAGTAAAGAATACAGATCACCTAAAGGTAAAGTAAAATGGTTTGGACAGGCAAAGAGGCAAACATGTCTTTTTTCCCTCAAGTAAACCGGATGTGTATCTTTAAAGACACAGCTGAGGCAGAGCTGGTTCAAAGTGGCAGGGTGCACACAACCAATCAGAGCAGCGGCTCTCCGTACTAGTCAGATCAGTTTTGCTGGGGTCTCTCTCCACGTTAAGCTTCCCTCTGCTGATCCCATGTAAAAACGAGGTCTCTACTGTACTGTGTCTTCAACCTGACCATGCTGCCTGTTTCCCAAGCAACTGCTGGTCAGATGATAAACTGGCATTTACTAAGAAAAGTACATTCCAATTTATCCTCATACTAGGGACAACTCATTTTTTACTTGTGCTTCGATATTATAGTCCATGAAAGCAATCATGTGCTGATGACTCACAGGATGAGCACAAAAATATTCAATACTAAAATATTTAATAAAAAAAAGTGAGTTGGTAAGAAAGTCAGCTATTGGAACTTGTCTATGGATTTCAAGTTGCTGGAGCCAGTTCAATAACAAAACAACACATTTTTCCATGGATGATATAAAAAAGCACCTCCCTAAACACGCTGAAACAATTATTAGGAAAGTAGAATTTACATGCAACTGCCCCTTGTCTTTTTGCCAATGAAGCGTGCACTCTAATTCAGATAGCTCATAAATAAAGCAATCCAGATCATGTAACATTTTAAATATTGCATTACTACCTGCTGTTTTGTATAAAAGACAGGTTCTTATCTGTTAGGGTTTATTACCTTCAGTTATACACACACAATTGCAATGAGTACTTTTATTGCAGTGTATAAAATGTATATATGGCTGCAAAATGTATACCTTCTTTTTATGCAAGACTGCGATAAAAGTACTCAGTGCCTATATTACGAATGTATACAATGATATTAGAGAGCACTTACACAAAGTAGGAAGCAATTCAATTTAAAATACAGATATGTTAAAGTAATGATATAAAGCACTGATATTATTCAGGGCAAATATTATACAGTAATGGATATCAGTAATCATATCATATCATATAGAACACACCCCCACCAGACAAGACAGACCAGAGGAATGAATTGATAAGGTAAGAGTCAAAGGTTGCCACGTGCCCAACCTACATTTCAGGAGGCAAATATGTATGGTTTATATATTATTTATATGGCTGGTTTATAAAATATTTATAGAATATTTATATATATATTATATAAATATTATATAAACTAGCCATATGATATATATGGCTAAGGTTTATATAAATATATATATAGCTGGTATATATAATATAAATAAATATATTTTGCTGGGGGCACTGTATAGCTGCTTGGTGGCCTGTATAGCTGGCTATGTGTTGATCTGTTTGTATGGCTGGGGGGCTATATAGCTGGCTGTGAGGGGTGCACACTTGTGCACGCGCACACACACACACACACACACACACACACACAGAGACCACCTTACGCACAAATAGACACACACACACAGTCTGACTTACACAGACAACCTTACACAAAGTCAGCCATACACATACACAGTCACATAGACACACTTCCACACACTCGCATAGAAACACTTACACATACAGAGTCACACGCACAGATTTCCTTTTTTTTTTTTTTTTTAGGAAACAAAAAGTTATGTTTTTTTTCCAACTGTGTGTGGCTCTGATTGCTGCCACCGGTATGTCAGCTGAGCACCTGAATGTCACGGACATCTGCCACTCTATCAGGCTCAGAGCAGGAGGGCGTTCACCCCTCGCACAGCACACTCAAGAATCAAATGCGACCATGGCTGGGAAGAGGTGCTGCTACCGCTGGCAATGTCACGCTGGCCGCACCTCTATGTCTGGTGGGCCACATGTTGAATGCCCATATATTATGGGATCTGTGCCGATTGTATAGTATTAATAACAAAGGGGACTGACGTGTGCGGGCAGTGGGCCCCTCAGGAGTAATAGGGCCTGGGGCAGTTGCCTTGTTTACCCCACATTAAAGATGGCCCTGGATGCCACTCAAAGTGGCCTCAACTGACAGGAGCCATGCTGCAGGGGTTAATATATGCATCTAATGTGCAATAAAACATAAAAGTCCCACATACATTGAATTTTTTTTAATAAAAAGTAAATATACTAGCTTCATGCAAATAAAGTAATTAAAATTGTAGATGACATATCAATAGTTTTCTCACCAAAAAGGAAATCATATTTACATCTGATCAACAGATCACCATAAAAAAATACCTAAAATATTATTTTATTATTTAAAATATGTAAATATATAGGGAATATATACATTTCTCATCAGTTACCAGTTCCATTGTATCCACAAACCGCTTATCAGTGCCATCTCTGTCCCTCAACAGTTTGCCAGTACAATCCCGATCCCCAGACAGCTCGTCGGTGCAAAATATGTCCCCAACAGCTCTCCCTAACTAGTGTTACTACCAACCATGTTGATCAAGTATATAATAATATTATGTAGTCTTAGACATGTCCAGCGTCCATTCTAGACTTCAGCCACACAGTAAGCAAATGGCCATATACAACAATAACTCCAAAGTTAGGCATATTTATTGTAACCATTTTTTAGGGACTGAGGTACTGGGTTACTAATACTACAGTGCCCTCTAGTGTACTAATTGTATATAATATTTAACTGCTATGTGATATAATAACTATGAACCAATTAAAACGAGAACAAGAACATATTTCACTACGGTGCGCCTTAGAGTTCTGTGAAGGGTAAGAGGCAACAAACGGAGGAACCACTAATGTGAGTCTCAGCATACTATTAAGCGACCCACGAAAGTTCAAGTCCTGAGATATTCCGTTGTGGGGCTAGCATCTATCAGTGGTAGCCCCAAATTTTAAAGAAAAGTAGGGATATCTGCTGGATCATCGATTCTCAGTAGTCTGTTGTCCATGACAACTGCGAAAGAATGTGTCAGCCCCCGCCGGTATCGAATTTTCAGTTGGCACAAGTTGGTTGACAGCTGTGCCATTGACCTTCTCCACTGCATCGTGATGGTTGGCAGTTAATTGTAAATTTGAAGGATGTTCTGTTCAAACGTTATCTGTCCCTTTTTCAAGCCGTTGGTAAGAAAACATCTCGGAATTCCTCCTTTCATTCTAGTTGAGGAGACTTCATTAGGGTGTCCAGGCCAGGCACCAGTTCAGGTCTTTGTGAACTGCTCCGAGGAGGTACTCAATTCTCCGCCATAAGTTTTAAGGAGTCTTAGTAAGTTTTGCAGGTCATTTTAGGCTACATTTTAGGCCTTTTCTTGGATGCATCCCACTGGCCCCATTAAATTAGCGGTAAGTAAAAATGAAATATATGTTGGTACTAGTACATGCCTGTGTTTTATTATATCAATATGTATGGGGCCTCAAGTATATAAAAATATACAGGCCCCAGGGCCAGTGCTACACACCAAGCCCTAATACAAATAGTAATTTCCCACAGGCCAGCATATGCCGGAGGTCCCAATGAATAATCATTAGTGGCGCACTAGGGTCACAGGCTGGTGTATATCTGTAACCCAGAGTATCGATTAAATTATGCTTACCCTTGGGCTATGGGCCAGCGATATGACCCTAGCCCAGATATTATTAAAATAATAGTCACTACCCTATAGTGTAAGGACCTGGCCAAATAACCCTGGCACAATATAAATAAATAAAATTAAATTGAAATCCTTCCTACCCCGACCTACCTTTACCTTGCCCAGAGAGCATGGTACGATTCCTAATATAGCCTCAAAACCTTTTAAAAAAGATAATACCCTTTGAGTGCCATGAGGGCGGGCAGTGATAATCTCTGCCCACTCCCTTGGCACAGAAAAGGTGCCCTGTGAAACTTTAATTAAATGTCTACCAATGAACAGCAACACCCTCACTCCTCATCTTCATCCCAGGGAAAGAGGCCATCCATAAAAATGTAAAAAAAAGAAGAAAAATCTTAAGCTTTTATGTGTCTGTCCTCATTAGACTGAAATCCCAGTCTGAAAGCCGGGCCAATCAGAAGGCTCCCTGTACCAGCCCTACCAATGGCTGATTTTTAAAAAAACAGTCTTCTATATATACTAGTATATACACCATTATCATGTTTTTGGTGACATGGACTTTTTAAAAAGGTGGATAATTCATTTGTTTTACTTTTTTTTTTTAATGATGATAATGATCTGTATATCATGGAAAGGCAATTCCCTGGGGCTTCTCACTCCCCTGATATGACTCCTGCTCAGCAAGATACTGAGTTCCTCAGAGAAGAGGACCCTTCCTCAGAGTTTATTAACTTGGCCAGTGGCTATGGCCGCCATTGATTTGTCTCAATCTGAGTCATCTGAGGAGGCTATAGAGCAGTCAAATAATCCTGACATCCTATCCCCATCTAAGGACGAAGTCCCAGGCGATTATACTGCCACTGACCACTCTCATGTTCCCTACTGAGACCACATCTTTACTGGACCCTCAGGGCGAACCTCTGTTCGACCCTGATAATTTACATCACTACCCGCTCGGCGGAGTGGTTTCCTGCGGACCACATAGCAAAATACATTGCATTACAGGTCCGTAAGCCTTTGAACAAGGCCACTCGTAATAAACTGAGAGCTGAGTGCCCACGTCCCAGATATAGCATGTAACACCCCTGAGATTAACCCAAAAATTGCCCAATTCTTGGGTAAGTCTGTCTGGAAGGCCAAGAAGGGGTTGGATTTCTTTCTCAGAATATGCCAGGTTAAGGTGCTAGACATTTTGGGGCCTTGTGCCAATATATTTGAGATGCTAAGCTGGCCTCTCTACTGATACCCCCGTAGATTTATTCACCATTAAGGGTTGGATGCAATGGGTCATATGTTTAATTGGTAATGCCAATACGGCTTTAGCCACTGAAAGAAGGAAGGCCATTCTCCTTAAAATTTTAACTAAATTGGTTAATATGGCGGTCAGTGAACCTGGTCCTAAAGCAAAAGGCATGCTTTTTGGGGACAATTTTGTCAAAGAGCTGGGGTCTTTCGTGCAAACTTTTACTGCACTGGACAAAGCTCAATCTAATATGAAGCAGGTCTTCAGTAATAAGGTTTTGGCGGGGGTCCGTTTCAAGGATCCAGAGGCCCTGGAAATTCCAGAACATCCTTCTCGGACCACAGACCGGCTTCTACTGTGTTCTTCCTGCAAAGGAGCAGACCCTGGCAGAACTGTGGTGCCAGAGGTTCCTATCAGTCAAGACGACCTTATGTTGAGTAGCCATCTATAGCACCATTCTTTCCCTGTAAAAGTACGTGGCAGGCTACGTTTTTTCCAGCACGCATGGGCCAACATCACTTCAGACCCGTGGGTCTTACAGACTGTGCCAGGTTACCACATCGACTTTATGTCCACACCTTACCAGACTCATCCTCCTTCTACCTCATTCATTTCTCACCTGGGGACAGAGAGTTGGTCTCACAGGAGATTGCCAACTTTCTTTTGAAAGGGGCGATAAGGTTGGTTTCTCCATTTTCTCACGGTTTTCGCAGCAACCTGTTCTTGGTCCCAAAAAAAGGCCACGGTGTACACACAGTAATCAGTCCTCGACAGTTAAATGCTTTTGTGGTGTATCAGCACTTCAAGATGGAAGGCATTCACTCTCTAAGAGACTTGCTTCTACTGGGAGACTGGATGGTGAAGCTAGACCTCCAGAATGCATATTTAACAGTGCCAATCGCTACAAATCAACAACGTTACCTACAGTTCACCTGGAACCAAGACATTTGGCAATTCACTTGCCTTCCATTCGAACTTTCATCTGCCCCGTGGTGCTTCACCAAACTACTGAAACCAGTTATGGGTTTCCTCAGTAGGAAAGAGGTCGGTCTCATCATTTATTTAGACGACTTGTTGATTATGTCTCAAGACATAGAGACACTGCACATCCATCTAAACTGGAACATAGACCTTCTCCAAAATTTGGGATTCCTGGTCAACCGGGACAAGTCCATCCTCGTTCCGTCTCGCAATATGGAGTTTCTGGGGTTCGATATCAACTCATCCCACGGGTCACTACATCTCCCTAAACTGAAGGTGAAATCGATCAAGAAGGAGATCAGGAACATTTTGTCACTATCCTTGATTACCTTAAGACACCTGGCTCGGGTCATCAGCTTATTGTCGGCTTCCATCCAAGTCATTTTTCCCGGCCCTCTTCACTACCAGGCGCTACAACAACTGAAGATCTGCTCCTTGAGCCATAGGATGACGTATGACCATGCAGTTCCACTGGACTGCGAGGCAAAAGAGGAACTTTCGTGGTGGCTAACCCACATGGAGGCATGGTTCCAGACCTAATAGTAGACTCAGATGCCAGTCTGCTCGGATCGGGAGCTCAGTGCGGTCCCTTATCCACAGGTGGACTCATTAGGAAAAAGGTTTACATATCAATTGCCTGGAACTCCTAGCCAGAGAATATGCGTTTTGAAGTTTCGCATGAACAACTCAAAATTGTTCCATCCTACTTCACTTAGACAACACCTCAGTGGTTTGCTACATCAACCACTTGGGTGGCACGAGGCCCATTGCTCTAACCCACCAAGCAACAAACACATTCCGGGTTTATCAAATATAGATGTGGACTGGAACTCCCATCACTTTTCAGATTCCAGTGATTGAAGACTTCACCAGACCATATTCCAATTCCTATTGCGTCTCTGGGTCCTCTGGATATCGACCTCTTCACCTCTCGTCTGAATTCTCAACTACCTCAGTTTTACAGCTGGAGACTGGATCCAGACGCACTGGCAATGGATGCTTTCCTCCAGCAGTGGCCATGCACCGGGTACTACGCCTTTCCACCATTCTGCCTCCTCTCACGCACACTGCTTCACCTTCGACGCAGCGAGGCATTTCTTGTACTGGTGACACCTTGGTGGGACTCTCAGCCATGGTTTTCCACTTTGATGGAGATGTCCATAGACCTTCCTCGACTTCTACCACCCTGGCAAGACCTGGTCACCGATCTACAGGGGTCTCTACACCCGTTGTTAGCAACGAACCAACTACAGCTAATGGCTTAGCTGATATCAAGGGACCCTGGTTCGTCCCTGTGGTTTCACGAATGACTCTGTGACTCTTGGAGGATGCTTTGGCACCAGGCACGAGTCCCAGGCCTATCAACATGCCTGGGACACATGTACTGGTTGGTGCATGGAACACCACGCAGATCCTATTTCAGCTCCTGTGAACCTCATTCTTCAGTTTCTCACCTTTTTGTTTGAAAATGGTCGGGTGTATCACACCATTAATGTATTTCGATCAGCTATTTCTGCGGGACATCTCACCGGTTCTCCCGCAGGGAAACAACTGTAAGTCTGTAGACTTCTCAAGGGAATTCGGATGTCAAGACCTCCTCTGCCTCGTTATTCCGGCATTTGGGATGTTAATATGGTTTTCTTACTTTTTCAATGCTGGCCTGATAATGAGTAATTATCCTTTAAACAACTTTTATATAAATTGGCTATGTTATGCTGTTTGATTTCATGCAAACGCATATCCGACATAAGAGCTTTAGACATTTCAGCTCGTTCTTTCACTCCTGACGCGTGTCTTTAGACATTTCTCGATGCACTAAAACCTCTATCACTTCAGTATTCTATCCTGCTTTCCCTCGTAATCCTAAGTAATGTCCGGTCCTGTGCTTAAACAATATGAGCTTTGGACTTCCCCTTCCGTGATCGTTGCTGACCGGAGTTGTTTTTGGCCCTATGTCGGCCCCATCATCCCATCGCTACTGCCTCATTGGCCAGATGGATCAAATGGGTGTTGAAAGAAGCTGGAGTCGATATGGCTGTGTTTACTCCGCATTCCACACGTGGGGCGATGGCATCTAAGGCTTTCTCGCTTGGTTGGTGTTTAGAAGATCTAATTAAAGCAGCCGATTGGTCTAGAGAGTCCACGTTTAGTGAATGTTATTTCAGAACTCCGCCTCATTTTACCTCTCCACTGATTAACCAACTTTGAACTAGCATAATAATATGAGCCTCCGTGTCTTTATAAATTACCTGATTTTACTAATAAATTATGACGTAAAGTCATGATTTATAAAGACACGGAGGCGAGTATTATTCCCACCCGAATTAGATGCTATATTACATCGCGCAGACATCCACCGGCTGTTATCGAGGGGGATCCAGGTCCCATTTGCTCTGAAAAAAACCTTGTCTTATATTCGAGCAAATACGGTAATACTCGCCTCCGTGTCTTCATAAATCATGACTTTACGTCATGATTTATTAGTAAAATCAGGTAATTGTTTTACAGGAATATATGACGTCATCTCAGTTGCCTTGGGTGACTCCTAGTGGTAGATAATATTTTTCTGATTTAGCCTTTAAACGATTTCTGAATGTAAAAAAAAGTGACAAAAGCATTTGAATGCAAATGACTGCTTTTCAATGGGAAATGTGTAAATTAGACACTTAAACATACACACAGGTTATAAGGCAGGTCATAGGTGATCAAACGCTTTTGTCACTTTTTTTCCCATTCAGAAAACGTTATCTATATAGGATTTGCACCTGCTTTCAACAGGTTAGTGCAATCTTGTCTCATCACTCTTAAAAGGGACTGTATCACCCAAACGTCATTTTTACTGTAAATGTAGAAAATAAAAAAAATGATCTATACATGGTTTTAATTGCATGCAAATGTGGAAATTAGGAGAAAAATGTGTTTTAAATGGGTCTGTGGAGTCTCCAGATTATGACAACAAACTACACATTTTACATTGAAAACTAGTTAATTTGCATGTCAGGTCACAGGCGAGGTCAGAAACAGGAGATGCTGCAGACATATTTAAAACCCATTTTTCTCCTCCATTTGCGTGCAGTTTTGTATAGATCATTTTCAATAATTGTTTTATTCTCTACACGCACAGTATAAGCTATGTTTAGGTGATAAAATCCTTTTACAGATTAATACTGTCAATTGTCTAGGGTGGATGCAAAGATTTAAAGATAAAATGGGGGCAGAGCATGGTGGTTGCACATCTGAAGAGCTCCATAGAACAGCCCAATTAAGAAATGGACTTTAAAATATTAAAACAACACCACACCAAGTGATTAGGGTTGGGGTCAAAAGGTCAATGTAGGAGAAAAAGGTTAGAAAAAAATACTTATTATTGCCCTATAACTTGCAATAAAACCAACAGAAAAACACGGGTATTTCTATACTCAGGACAAATATTAGAATGTGTAAAATGTTTTTCATGTAAAAGTTAGAAAAGGTTTTTATTCATTTTTTAAATAATATTTTATGATTTTTTTAATTGTAAATTCGATATGATAAAAATAGTGGTATCTAAAGAAAGCCCATTTTTGTGGTGGTAAAAACAGTATATTATCAGATTTTAACAAGTTTCCTTGGCCATATAAGTGCAATATTTATGAAGGAAATTGTGTAATTTTAAAGACATATTACATGCTATTATTGAGTTTATTTCTCTTCACTAGCCAATGGAGTGGTTTGCTTCATCGGTATTAAAGGTTGTAACTTTAATTTTCACTTCAGGTTCACTCTTTAGTCACGTTTTATGTAAGGTTTTTATTTTTTTTGCATTTTCTGTCCTCTTTGTGTGTGATATGGAGATTCACATTATTTACTGCTAGTGTAAGGTGTGGCACCAATTACGTCACTATCCTTATTGGTGACCCTTTAAAAAATGGCTTTTTTGTTTATGGGGATGGCCATTCAGTAAATAAATTACAATTTGTAAGGTCTGAGTTTCCCTTCCTCAGAGGTAGTTATTGATATAAAGTATTCCACTGTGAAGGAAGGTGGGAAGGAAGTATTCATTTTCCTACCCACATCTTATGCTAAATAAATAGTGCATTCCTTGCCAATATTGTTTGAATACAGAAGTAGCTCAATACATGTGTTTTTAAACATAATTTGAAAACGGGATAATAAAAAAACAAAACAATCTTCGAGTATTCTTAAACGCAGACCCTCGCAAAGAACACAAGAGGGCAGTATCTTACCAAATGTTTCTAATACTCTAACAAGTGGCTTCCTAGAATGCGCTGTGCTCCTGCTCTACGGATTCTCGCATGATACATAAAGTTAAGTCACAGGAAGTCCTGGCAGATAGATAGGCATGACTTACGGGCCAGCATACACGTTGAAAATGGTTGAATCAAGTATATTGAAACTGCAGTAGTGTTGCGATTATCATTATCCACATCCATTTTTTTCCTCGACATCATGGGAGTAGCACTAGATCACAAAACCTCCAAACTACCAAATTCCAGGTCCTGGATTTAAAGATGGCGCGCCCCTGCACTGGACAATAAGGTGGGAGCTTGAGAAGGGAAATGAAAACACTGAATCCTGGTTCACACTGGCTCCTGCAGTCATGAGCATGATTCTGTGATTTTATTGGCCTTATAGAAGTAGCCGCTCAGTGCTATTACGGTTGGGGTGCTTTAACCATTTTTAAATATGCATTATCGTTCTGGGGTCACAAATATTTTCACTGCTATCAGAATGTTAGAAAAAAAGCTATACAGTGATAGGCGCTACTACTAGTGGGTAAGTGCAGAAAACATTAGAACGTACCTTAATGCTATATGTTTAATAAAAGTGTGGGCTGCTACTTGTGAAATAAAAAAAACTTATTTCGTTTTTTTAATACCTTTTAACTATTTCCTTAAAGTATACATGGTACAATACATAAATCCGTTCTTTTCGTCCTTAAATAAAATTAGCACTATAATAATCTGCTTTAAAGGGGCAGTTCTACATATCCTTTAGTACTTCAGATTTTGTGGACCATATGTTTCATTATACCACATGCTGCTGTGCTTCCAAATGAACCCAACACTCCTGATATCCACCAGGGATTAAGATCTGTACTTTACTGATGAGGATAGATAATGGGTCATGTAATGCTGTTGTGAGATGGGAGGGATCATTTGAAGAAGAAAGATAGTCTGTGTGATGCTGAGGGTATTGGTCCAGTGATGGGGTTTAGAAGTAGATGGACCATTGATGCCCCGTGGGAAAGAGATGGAGGATTGCAGTGGTTGGGGGTTAACAGAGAATTGTACATACATGCAGAGAAGTATTCCATTTAAGGATGGAATGGAGTGTAAACTTAAATACAGTTACTAGGTGAAAGGGAAGTCATTTTTTGGGCAGGAAACATAATCTGTTGTGAGCTACATGCTGCGTCTTGATTCCTAGCCAGTTATAAGATAGGAACATTTGACAGGTCACATACTGAGGATTATTTTGTAATATTTAATTAGATCTAGTCGAGGCTGCATCAACTAACGGAGTAACCCAAACTTACAATTCAAGCAAATATTTATGAGCGAGGCTTTAGATATTAGAATGCAGGGAAACTGTCCTTTACATCACAAGGTAAGCCTAATGAATACAATCATTACATAAGCACAGAGTCCGATAAATAACAGGAGCCGCAGTCACAAGTGTCAGGAGAGTGAAAAAGATGCAATGGCTGTTATCTTATTTATAATATTCACTGCACATGTTATTTTCACATTGACTCTTTTTTAATCTTCAAGTTGTGAATTGGCAGAGATTTTTAGCACAATTTCAGGTGCACATTTGTATCTTTAATGTATGTGAACCACTGGTGCAAATAGAGCTAGAGCAACCTATAAGTTTGGAGCAGGTAGGAAAAATTCTGACGAAAGTTACCATTCTACATGGTCCTACACAGATATTGCGCCACTAATAGACGCACAAATGCCTAAGTAATAAATAAATCTGCAAAAAGGAGGAGGAAATAGAAAATCCCCTTTAAGAATTGAGACTAGTCCTTTAAGTAAATTACATTTCTGTATAATCAGAAATATATTGTATTTTGAAGCACTGCCTGCTAATATTTTAAGCACATTTTTAAAAAAAATGCAGGCTGTTGATTTAATAGAAGTTATTTCTGATTAAATCAACAGATTGAATTTCTAATAAAATTCTGATTAGTTTACAATGGCAACATATGTAGTCAATAATACAGTTTTTCCTCCCCACAGTGTTGCAGAATCTGTATTTAGAAACTACATCATGGAAAGTAAATCTAGATCTCATAAAAGAAAATATGATGAATCTTCATATTATCCAAAACTTCCTATTCACAAGTGCAAGGAGAAGCTGGTACAGGCTTGTGAAGACCATCCATTTCTTATTGTGACTGGAGATACTGGCAGTGGCAAGACCACTCAACTTCCACAATATTTGTACAAAGCAGGTAACGCCATGTTAAACACAGAACATTGTATGTGCATTACAAGCTGCTGGTAATACTTTTTTCCTATAAATTGTTTCAGATTTTGTTTTTTCGGTTTAATTGTTAAAATGAATCCCTTTCGAAAGGAGAATTACATAGAAATGTCATTTGCAACTCATGATGTGACGTGTCTACCGATAAATATAAATGCTGCTCCCCAATTTCTGTGTTTTCATACATAGTTGAGCTGCTTGGCCTTGTTTCCACGTCAGAGGTATAGCTTTTTAGTTAAAAACAAAAGTGTTCCCAGCGCTGTATTCTTAGCTTTTAGCAGCACTTTGACAGTGTGTCCCTAAATCACACCAAAAGATACAATTATAAACAAAAATGACAGTGCGCTTAAAACAAACTGTGGTAAATATCAAATGATCAGTGAGAGGATATTCTCAAACTATTACAGAAGGAAAAATCTTGATACACTCACAACACCTTTTTAGGCAGGAGATATATATAAAGCACCCGTCAGCTCCAGCTGATGTTCATCTATGGAGTAGACTCAAAGGAACATGACCACAAAGTATCCAGTTAGTAAAATGTAACAATCACATTTAATAGAAAAAAAGAATCTGCTTACATGTAAGTTTACTGCAGCAAGCGAAGTGGGCGGCACACGGCCGTCAGCAGTCTCTTTTCAGCATGTAGTAGTATTTTTCAAAAGTGTGAAACCAGGATACAGAGTGCACAGCATATAGGATACAATTGCAGGGTGAGTTGCGTTCTGGACTCACCCTGCAATTTTATCCTATATGCTGTGCACTCTGTATCCTGGTTTCACACTTTTGAAAAATACTACTACATGCTGAAAAGAGACTGCTGACGGCCGTGTGCCGCCCACTTCGCTTGCTGCAGTAAACTTACATGTAAGCAGATACTGTTTTTCTATTAAATGTGATTGTTACATTTTACTAACTGGATACTTTGTGGTCATGTTCCTTTTGAGTCTACTCCATAGATGAACATCAGCTGGAGCTGATGGATGCTTTATATATATCTCCTGCCTAAAAAAGTGTTGTGAGTGTATCAAGATTTTTCCTTCTGTAATAGTTTGAGAATATCCTCTCACTGATCATTTGATATTTACCACAGTTTGTTTTAAGCGCACTATCTGTCATTTTTGTTTATAATAGCTTTTTAGTTGCAATTGTTCAATGATGGCCACTTCTAACCTGACCTCTTCAGACAGGAATGAGGTATAGCAGCAGGGGAAGGGGGGGCACATATTAATATGTGAACTATTGTGTATGTAATTGTGTATGTGTATATGTGTGTGTGTATATATCTGATTGACTGTGTGTTTGTATGTACATATATGTGACTGACTATATGTGTGTGTATATAGGTGACTGACTGTATATGTGTGTGTGTGTTTAGGTGATTGACTGTATATATGTGTATGTATATAAGCGACTGTATATATGTGTGTGTATAAGTGACTGTATATATGTGTGTGTGTGTGTGTGTGTGTGTGTGTGTATAAGTAACTGTATATATATATACGGTATATGTGTGTGTGTATATAAGTGACTGACTGTATATGTGTGTGTGTGTGTGTGTGTATAAGTGACTGACTGTATATGTGTGTGTGTGTATAAGTGACTGACTGTATATGTGTGTGTGTGTGTATAAGTGACTGACTGTATATGTGTGTGTGTGTGTGTGTATAAGTGACTGACTGTATATGTGTGTGTGTGTGTGTGTGTGTGTATAAGTGACTGACTGTATATGTGTGTGTGTGTATAAGTGACTGACTGTATATGTGTGTGTGTGTGTGTGTATAAGTGACTGACTGTATATGTGTGTGTGTGTGTATAAGTGACTGACTGTATATGTGTGTGTGTGTATATATATATATATATATATATGTGACTGACTGACTGTATATGTGTGTGTGTGTGTATATATATGTGACTGACTGTGTATATGTGTGTGTGTATATATATGTGACTGACTGTGTATATGTGTGTGTGTGTATATATATATATGTGACTGACTGTGTATATATGTGTGTGTGTATATATATATATGTGACTGACTGTATATATGTGTGTGTGTATATATATATGTGACTGACTGTATATATGTGTGTGTATATATATATGTGACTGACTGTATATGTGTGTGTGTGTGTGTGTGTGTGTATATATGTGACTGACTGTATATATGTGTGTGTTTATAAGTGACTGACTGTATATATATATATGTGTGTGTATATAAGTGACTGACTGTATATATATATATGTGTGTGTATATAAGTGACTGACTATATATGTGTGTGTATATATGTGTGACTGACTGTATATATGTGTGTATATATATGTGTGTTTATAAGTGACTGACTGTGTGTATATATATATATGTGTGTGTGTGTGTGTGTGTGTTTTATAAGTGATTGACTGTATATATGTGTGTATAAATATATGGGACTGACTGTATATATGTGTATATATATGTGACTGTATATGTGTGTGTGTTTATAAGTGACTGACTGTATATAAGTGACTGACTGTATATATGTGTATATATAAGTGACTGACTGTATATATGTGTGACTGACTGTTTATATATGTGTGTGTATATATGTGACTGACTGTATATATATGTGTGTGTGTGTGTGTGTGTGTGTGTGTGTGTATATATGTGACTCACTGTATATATGTATATATATATATATATATATGTGTGTTTATAAGTAACTGACTGTATACAGGGGCGTTGCTAGGTCTCCAAAAGACCTGGGGCTGGAGCCCAGGGCAGATTTGATAGAAGTGGAGTAAATGCTTAGGTGGGCATACAGATGAATATATGAGATGCCAATTAACAATAATATATTTGGGTATATATCAGCACGCAACAAATCACAGGCACCACAAAATTAGACCTGGCACCCGGGTATTATTGTCCCCACATGGTGCCCTCGCTGCTGAGATCATTTTTTGTTTTTGTATTAACCAGTGGAGCACGAGGGGGAAGTGTGTGCACCTACTAACTGGTATGTCCCCATGCGCACCACACTATAATGAGTTCCGGGTGTGCTCAGCAGGACTAGAAACAATGATGGTCTGTGCCTGTGTGAGAGGCACAGACCAGACTGGAATGAGGTATGGCAGCAAGAGGGGGGACATATTGATAGATGTACTTTTTAAATCTTAAACAGCAAAAACAAACTGCTGGCTTGTGTGTAAGTGTGTGTGACTGACTGTATGTGTGTGATTGAGTATGTGACTGTCTGTGACTGAATATGTATGTGTGACTAGCTGTATGTGTGTCTGTCTGTGACTGACTATGTGTTGTTTGTCTGTATGTATGTTACTGACTGTATGTGTGTGCGTGTGTGTCTGTGTGTTACTGAATGTATGTGTGTGTCTGTATGTAACTGAATATGTGTGTGTCTGTATGTTACTAACTGTATGTGTGTGTCTGTATTTTACTAGATGTATGTGTTTGTATCTGTATTTTACTGAATGTATGCGTGTGTCTGTATGTTACTGACTGTATTTGTGTTTCTGTATGTTACTGACTGTATTTGTGTTTCTGTATGTTATGGACTGTATGTTTGTGTGTGTCTGTATGTTAATGAGTGTCTGTCTGTACAAAGTAATATTAAGAAGAGAAGTTTATAACCTAATAAATTCATATAAAGATTTATAGTATAAAAAAAAGTTACTGACTGCATCTGTGTGTGTCTATCTGTGTGTATGGTACTGACTGCATGTGTGTGTCTATCTGTGTATATGGTCTTGACTGTATGTGTGTGTATGTGACTGGCTGTATGTGTGTGTCTCTCTGTGACTGACTGTATCTATGTATGTATGTATGTATGTGTGCGTGTATTTGACCGTCTGTGATTGGGTGTGTATATTGGTGACTGAGTGTGTGTGTGTGACTCCATGTAAAAGTTTGTGTATGTTTGTGTGTGTGCCGTTTTCTGGCTCCTGGATTTTTTTGCTGGCTCCTAAAATTCAGTTAAGTTTGTCAAGCCCTGGTATATAAATAATATTCCTATGATTATGTGTGGTTTCACGTGAAACAAGTAAGGCAAATTTGCTTTTTCCTTCACATGTTGCTGTGTTCCTATTTCCCTTTTTTTTATCGGATCCACTTTGATTATTAAATGATTAGATTTTTCATTATAAACTTATATTCTAAATACTACATTTTGTGTATGTGTCATTTATCAAATTGTTTAACAGATTATAGAATTTATCAGAATTATTTACAAAGAATACAACCTAATATTACTAAAAGGAAAAAAAAAACAAGTAAATAAAACAGGTTTGTAATTACTTAACTTACACACACAGACACACACATATCATCTCACACAGAAATGCATGCTGTCTCACGCAGACACACACAAACACACGCTGTCTCACATACTGTCTCTCTCAAACGCACGCTGTCTCACACAGACACACATAACAAGCATGCTGTCTCACACAGACACACATAACAAGCACGCTGTCTCACACAGACACACATAACAAGCATGCTGTGTTACACGGACACACATAACAAGCACGCTGTCTCACACAGACCCGCATTACAAGCATGCTGTCTCACACAGACACGCATAACAAGCACGCTGTCTCACACAGACGCATAACAAGCACGCTGTCTCACACAGACGCATAACAAGCACGCTGTCTCACACAGACACACATAACAAGCACGCTGTGTCACACAGACACACATAACAAGCACGCTGTGTCACACAGACACACATAACAAGCACGCTGTGTCACACAGACACACATAACAAGCACGCTGTGTCACACAGACACACATAACAAGCACGCTGTGTCACACAGACACACATAACAAGCACGCTGTGTCACACAGACACACATAACAAGCACGCTGTGTCACACAAATACACATGCTGTCTCTCTCACACACACACACACAATGTCTCACACACGTCTCCAACAGACACACACAAGCATGCTGTCTTGAAATTAAATATATACAATTTCTAATGATTAAAATGTGCATAAAATAATTTAATACATATAAAAAAAAACATAAATACAAATATACACAAAAATACAAAAAACACAATGACATAAACAAATGTTCTATGGCATAAATATAATTTGCATTACCAACAGAGCATCAAAATATATAGATACATAAAACATCCAAAATAAAGACCACTAAAATAGCTGAAAAAAATCCAAATAGGGAAAATACCTTAAAAAGTAACCGTATGGGCTTGCTGGATCTGGCCACGGGCCCCCGCACTAGAAGTCACCACAAACTCCAGGAAAACGTTGCACGTGATCTCGCAAGGATAAGCCAGGCTCAGGCCACAAAGATCAAGGATGGCAGGTATAGCCTATAGGGCGTGAGGTGTGTGAGCCCGCTGGCTGCAGAGTGCTTCTGGGAAAGACCTTCCCCCTGCTTTTTTTTACCTCTGGGTGTCACACGGCAGCTTGCAAGGGGGCGGATTGGCAGTTAAATGCGCCCTTATTCACAGACACCCTTACACACACACAGACAGAAACCCTTACACACACACACACACACACAGACACAGAGATACCCTTACACACATAGAAACTTTTATGCACAAACACACACACAGACACCCTTAGACACACACCCAGACACCCTTACACACTTGGGCAGACTAGATGGACCGAATGGTTCTTATCTGCCGACACATTCTATGTTTCTATGTTTCTACACACACACACACAGACAGAAACCCTTACACACACACACACACACACACAGAGATACCCTTACACACATAGACACTTTTATGCCCAGACACCCTTACACACACACACCCTTACACACACACACACACACACCCAGACACCCTTACACACACACACACACACACACAGACACCCTTACACACACACACACACACACACACACACACACACCCTTACACACACACACACACAGACAGACACCCTTACACACACACACACAGACAGACACCCTTACACACACACACACACACACAGACAGACACCCTTACACACACACACACACACACACACACCCTTACACACACACACACACACACACACACCCTTACACACACACACACACACACACACACACACACACCCAGACACCCTTACACACACACACACACACACACACACACACACACACAGACAGACACCCTTACACACACACACAGACAGACACCCTTACACACACACACAGACACCCTTACACACACACACACACACAGACAGACACCCTTACACACACACACACACACACACACACACACACACACAGACACCCTTACACACACACACACACACACACACACAGACAGACACCCTTACACACACACAGACAGACACCCTTACACACACACACACACACACACACACAGACAGACACCCTTACACACACACACACACAGACAGACACCCTTACACACACACACACACACACAGACAGACACCCTTACACACACACACACACACAGACAGACACCCTTACACACACACACACAGACAGACAGACACCCTTACACACACACACACACACACACAGACAGACACCCTTGCAGATTTATTTTCTTTCACCAGTAGTGGTGTCTGAACCATCTCCCTCCCTGCTCCTTTACCTTTTATTCGCAGGGAGGGGGACGATTCAGGCACACAGTCTGCCTCCATGCCCTGCAGCTGGTCCTGGTGTATCAGAGCGCGAGGGGGCGGAGCACGCATGCCTTCGCGCTACTCTCAGCTCTATGTGCCCAATGGAGGCACGCTACGGAGGTGCCTCTGCCCTACACGCAGCCAGAAACAAACAGGGCTGTGTGAGGGCTTGAACACCGCGCCGGATATGAAATCATATCCGACGCACTACACTACAAGACGGGGAGATGCTGGGTGAAAGACAGGTGGTCCCAGAGGTCCACGACCCCTGCAGTTACCCACTGCTTGCAGAGGAAAAAAAAACAGGATTGGTGACTCGGGATTCGGGGCTATGGGGATGATATTCGGGGCTTCAGCCCCAGTAGCCCCCTCCTAGTGACGCCTCTGACTGTATATATATATGTGTGTGTGTGTGTGTGTTTATAAGTGACTGACTGTATGTATGTGTTTGTGTGTATATAAGTGACTGACTATATATGTGTGTGTATAAGTGGCTGACTGTATATATATGTGTGTGTGTATATAAGTGACTGACAGTATATATGTATGTGTGTGTGTGTGTGTGTGTATAAGTGACTGACTGTGTGTATAAGTGACTCTGTGTGAGTGTGTGTATAAGTGACTCTGTGCGAGTGTGTGTATAAGTGACTGTGTGAGTGTGTGTATAAGTGACTGTGTGAGTGTGTGTATAAGTGACTCTGTGTGAGTGTGTGTATAAGTGACTGTGTGAGTGTGTGTATAAGTGACTCTGTGTGAGTGTGTGTATAAGTGACTGACTGTGTGTGAGTGTGTGTATATAAGTGACTGAATGGGTGTGTGTGTGTGTGATTGTGTGTATGTATCTGGCTCCTAGATTTTTTTGCTGGCTCCTAAAACTCAATTAAGTTTGTCAAGCCCTGCGTTAACAGTTTACAGATTATGGTGGAAGTACAAACTATATGTTTTCAACTGTTAGTGTTGGAATGGATTTTTTTCACTGCCATAGAACTTCATTGTATGGTGCAGCATTGAAATGGGTACCACAAAGAAAGAGCATACGGAGTAGTAGTTTCTAAAATTAAAATAATAGTTGGTTAATTGAAAAAGTCAGTACTGGATAAAGTTTTAGACATGGAGCAGTTAGCAAGAACACTTCATTGGTTTCCTTGGTGATTTCCCCACAGGCTGTAGTATAATTACTGTATATATTTTTTAAATATGGTACAATGTAGCAAACACTTTTACTGTGTTACTTATGGTTACATAAAGTACATATGACAGACAGTGGCAGTTCTAAGACTGTCTCTTGCATTTTTAGGGTTTGCAAAACATGGGGTAATTGGTGTCACACAACCACGAAGAGTAGCTACAATATCTGTGGCACAAAGAGTGGCAGAAGAAATGGACTGTCCATTGGGAAGTACTGTTGGCTACCAAGTACGCTTTGATGATACTACCACACAGGTAAGGATTGACTTTAAACCACAAAATCGACCTGGCAGAATGCCTTGGGATAGATCAAAATGTTTTCACAGCTCCCAGAATTGCTAATGCTAGGGAAATTTTGCAGCCAAATTGGGTGCCCTGAGTGTCGGAAAACAATCAGTATATATATATAGATTATAGATATAATTTTTTTTGAAAATTTGCTGCATGTTTAATTGAAAGCAGTATCAAGTGATTTATAAATAAATTATTTAATGAAAGAATACCAGTTAAGTACCTTATTGAGCCTTCTTTACTATAAATAGTTCTCTCGGGGCAGACATGTTGTTTAGAATTGTAAGTCAGCTCCTCACTCACCCTGGTTCAGATGAACTAAGATCTGACCCATCTGACTGATTCGAAACAAAATGTCTGCCTCCTAGTAAAGCTAAATGGAGTAAAGATGGTACTTTATTTGTATTCGTTCATTAAAGCATTTCTATGTAAATTGCCTACACTTAATGCCATCTTTCAATCAAACAGAACTTCATTTTTTGCTACAGTTGTCCTTTAAGCATGAGCTTCATGTCCCTTCCATGTTTCAAACTCTATGATTAACAGCTCCAGAACTTGGAAATTATAAGACAATCAAAGCTGACTGGTTTCTCACTCCATCCCTACTGGAAGAGTTAGTCTGGGAAATTCGGAATCTATGCACCACTTACTGTTTTACTCAAACTAGGACTGACTCTTGCTGGTATTCATGTCAACTGGAACAAGTTTCTGAGAGTTGAAGATCCTCATTAAAGTCAGGCCTAACCCCTAATTGTGACTCAACATAAAAAAGTTGGCAATACACAACTGAGAACCAGTCATTGCACATGACTACTTTCATTTATAAGTATACATAACATTGGGATCATAAAGCCCATAATGTCCTTCAGTAGGCTTATTTCATGTTTTCATTTGTCAGGAAACCTTTTGTTATGCATTATTCAATCTAACCAACAGGAAATATTGTTTCCTAAAACAAATTGTTCAACTGTGAACTGTATCTTCTGCTTGTAAACAGGACACAATGATTAAGTACATGACTGATGGCTGCTTGTTGAGGCATACACTGACTGATCCTGACCTTGTCAAATATAGCACGATTATTCTGGATGAAGCTCATGAACGAAGCCTAAGTACAGTAAGTAACATGCTACATTATAGGGACAATTGCCACAAAGAAGCATTAAAACGACAGGCCCTAAGACTTAATATATTGGGGTTATACATAAAGAAGGCACACACTGACATAGCGCCTAATACTGCTACTATCCACTTGTGTACCTATGCATTAAGCAGTTACATGCACCAGACCTAAACATCCGCGTTGCTTCAGCCACTTTTCAGCACCCGATTAGTTCTGTTCCCGCACACTAAAGTGTCGGGTTGTATAAAAAATAAAAAAAAACTCCCATTGTGTTCCCAATTTACATATGGCTTTATTAGGATTCGCTTCTCTGTTATTTAATATTTACAAATCTCTCACAAACCCAGTTCTCAAGCACATGGCTTATGCAGTAAATAATAGTGTAATTTAGTAACATTGGATCTTCAGATCATGGGCCACCCTATGACCAGGTTGCCCGCAAGAATACACAGCTAGTAACTGTTGTTTGTGGAGACTGTTGTCCTGTATGTTTTCATTATTAGATTGCCCATTGTTGTACTATTATAAGCCATCAGAGCAATTTGATTAAAAGCAATTTAATTTAAATTACAACTTAAATGACACAATCATGGTTTTATAAGAAAGCAGAGCTAAATGCTGTAGTCTTGCTTTCTCTTTGTGATGCATGGTGCTCTTTATTTTCTGCTTCCAGACAGTATACAGCAGTTTACTTTAACATGGTGAGAAGTAAACCAATACAAAACACTTATATATTTATTTTAATTAATAGAAAGATAGCTGTAAACAAATGGCTTCCTGGTACCTCACACAGGTATTATTTCATGTTATTGATGATATTACTCACAATGCTGCATTTTTTTTTCCATACACAGGATATCTTGTTTGGCTTGCTGAGAAAACAGTTTCAGTTAAAAAGCTCTTCTAGCAGGAAGTACCCATTGAAAGTTATAGTCATGTCTGCTACGCTGGAGATTGAAAAACTGAGGGAATTCTTTGGCAGGGTCCCAGTGATCACAATACCAGGAAAGGTCTTCCCCATCAAAGAGAAATTCTTCAATCTTATTGGTCCCAGAGACAAAGAAAACTCGGCTTATGTTACTGAGGTAGGTGCTGATATGAACTGTCTGTAATAGTCACTTTATGAAAAAAATGGAATATCTGCCAAGAAAAATAGTGATAAAAGTGAAGATAGAGAATACAGTAATGAATATTTAAAATAAATGTGGTAGTTTCATTTTATTTGCAGATTAAAAACCCTAGAAACCATAATTTAATACAGCTCCATTCCTCCAAGCAAAAAAGTTCTTGTTAAAACATACTATGGGGATTGGAGCCTGTGCTATGTGCAGCCAGGGCCACCACTAGGAATTTCAGGGCCCCTTACTGAACAAATTTTCTGGGCCCCATAAACCCATGCCCCCCGCCCCCGACAATATCTCCCACTCGCCCAACCTACCCTCACAAGCATGTTATCCAGGTCTAGTATAATATGGAGGGTGTTTGGGAGCAGTTGGTCAATATGCCAGTATTTAGCCACTCAATATGCCAGTATTTTGCCATTCAGTATACCAGTTTTTTGCCATTCAATATGCCAGTTTTTAGCCATTTAATATGCCAGTATTTTGCCATTTAATATGCCAGTTTTAGCCATTTAATATGCCAGTATTTTGCCACTCAATATTCCAGTATTTTGCAATTTAATATGCCAGAATTTTGCCATTTAATATGCCAGTATTTTGCCACTCAGTATGCCAGGATTTAGCCATTCAGTATGCCAGGATTTAGCCATTCAGTATGCCAGGATTTAGCCATTCAATATGCCAGGATTTAGCCATTCAGTATGCCAGGATTTAGCCACTCAGTATGCCAGGATTTAGCCACTCAGTATGCCAGGATTTAGCCACTCAATATGCCAGGATTTAGCCACTCAATATGCCAGGATTTAGCCATTCAGTATGCCTCGTTTTTTTTTTTTTTTTTTTTAACTTTTATTGAAGCCGCACGGGAGGGAATTTTTTTTCTTTATTCTGGCATGACCTGGGCCCGCCAGTATTGCTTGTCACCCCCTGATGGCGGGCCTGTGTACAGCGAATAAGATGCACTCCCTAGGACTGAAAGCTGCAAAGTTTCAATAGTTAATTTAAATAACTAGTTCAAAGTCTATGAACCTAAAGTACAAAACAGAAAGCTACTGAAGGCCCTACAACTCTCACCGGCCCATGTATTTTGTTTTATGAAAATGTGTCCAAAGCAAAAGATAAAGTAAGCTCTTTACAAAACGGAAGAAAACCTTCCTATCTGCTTTTTAATAGCAAACTATGCTCCAAAAGAGTTTATAGTCTATTGTACAAAGTTATGCACCAACAGTGGCTTCCCAAACTCCTGTTACATTAAAACAAACAGCCTAGTTAATCCTGCTGGTCACATTTAACCAATGTCAGAGTATAGTCTGTGATATCCCTTTACAGGAAACCTGTCATATTGCATACAACAATTAACATTTTCCTTGGGATTTCCATAAAATACATTTTTTTTTTCATTTATTTTTTTTAAATCAAAATTTGTATTTGAGTCGCAGTTCACAAGCCGTGGTGTTACATAAGAAACATATCATAATACACACTGTTCATTAAAGAAAACCCACACATGTGAAGAAAAATATCTATAATAGGAAAATCCTATTGCTGTAGGTGGTCATTAGTAAGTATAAGAGGATGAAAAACAAAAAAACAAAACGATTATTGGACAATGGTTAAATGTTGAAATATATAGAACAGCCTGGTTTGCCAGCATGAATGAAAATAAGAAATATCGAAAACACATATTCATGAAAACACTCCTCATGTTTCAAGTAACCAAATCAAAACGTAATCATTGCCACATTACAATGTTGAATAATGACATATAATAATAAAAATGAAACATACAAACTATCTTGAAATGGTATTCACTAACCATTATTCAGTCAATACAGCAAATTGGCATTTTGAGAAAAAAAGATATTAGAAACAAGAAAAAGAGAAGAGAAAGAAAAGCGCTAATATGGGCTTTTCAAGCTTTTAATAAGAAAATGATTTTCGTTCCATATCTATTCTAAATGTTTTAGGATGATTCTAGATTCAATCCAGGATGAATACATGAAATTTGCAAAATCCCAACATGGTATTAGATAGAATATCAAACTAAGGAAATTCAATAGTGATTATACAATACCAGACTGCTAACCTAAAAAATATGGTTCATGTGCAACTCTAGGTGTAGTTTACGGTATGGTACAAAAATAAATTGACATTTGGTAATGAGAAATATTACAGATTCAGTATATTTACAGTTTACAGTTCAGAGGACTTGAAGGTAGGTAGGCAATGCAATAGAGCAGCAGGAAATGCTAGCAGAATGCTTGGTTGCATAGGGAGAGGTATTAGCAGTAGGAAGAGGGAAGTGCTCATGCCATTGTACAGAGCACTGGTGAGACCTCACTTGGAGTATTGTACGCAGTACTGGAGACCGTATATACAGAAGGATATTGATACTTTGGATAGAGTTCAGAGAAGGGCTACTAAACTGGTTCATGGGTTGAAGGATAAAACTTACCAGGAAAGGTTAAAGCATCTTAACATGTATAGCTTGGAGGAAAGACGTAACAGGGGGGATATGATAGAAACATTTAAATACATAAAGGGAATCAACACAGTAAAGGAAGAGAGTATATTTAAAAGAAGAAAAACTACCACAACTAGAGGACATAGTCTTAAATTAGAGGGGCAACGATTTAAAAGTAATATCAGGAAGTATTACTTTACTGAGAGGGTAGTGGATGTATGGAATAGCCTGCCAGCAGAAGTGGTAGAGGTAAACACAGTCAAGGATTTTAAGCATGCGTGGGATAGACACAAGGCTATCCTAGCTATAAGACCGGGAACGGGGGACTAATAAAAGTACTCAAAAAAAAATAATTGGGCAGACTAGATGGACCGAATGGTTCTTATCTGCCGACACATTCTATGTTTCTAGGTATGTATTAGGAAGAAAAAAAAAATTCTAGAGTTATTTCGAAATGTTATAGTGATCTGCTCTGTCTAAAGTCTGGCCCGCGGGCCAACTGCATCCCGCTTCCCGGTTTAGGACGGCCCTACAGACTGGCGTCCCGAGGGTGGTGCGGACCACACCGGGTGACAACCCTGCTGCCAGCATCCCCCCGCAGCCCATTGTGCTGCTGAACTTTTTTTTATTTTTCTGTCATCCACTAGATTTGGCTGCCGGAAATAAAAGTTTAAAAAAATATATCAATGCGACCGTAGTGGCTGTGTTTCCCTCCTCCGTGCAGGAGGAAGGCTGCACGGAGGAGACGACCCGGAGACAGAGTAGCAAGGAAGTGAGTACTGGGGATGGAGGGAGGAGGGTGGCATGTAACGAGCAAAATACTGGCATACTGAGTGACAAAATACTGGCATACTGAGTTGCTAAATACTGGCATATTGAGTGGCAAAATACTGGCATATTGAGTGGCAAAATACTGGCATATTGAGTGGCAAAATACTGGCATATTGAGTGACAAAATACTGGCATAATGAGTGGCTAAATACTGCCATGTTTAAAGGCAAGACACTGGCATATTGAATGGCAAAATAATAGCATATTGAGTGGCAAAACACTGGCAAAAGAATGGTATACTGAATGGCTAAATACTAGCATATTGAGTGACAAAATAATACTGGAATATATTAAATGGGAAAATACTGGCATATATTAAATGGCAAAATAATACTGGCATATTATTGGGCAAATTGGCTGTGGCTTATTAATGACAAAATAATACTGGCATATTATTGGGAAAATTGGCTGTGGCATATTAATGGCAAAATACTGGCAAATATTAAATGGCAAAATACCTGCATGTATTAAATGGCAAAATACTGGCATGTATTAAATGGAAAAATACTGGCATATATTAAATGGCAAAATAATACTGGCATATTATTGGGCAAATTGGCTGTGGCTTATTAATGACAAAATAATACTGGCATATTATTGGGCAAATTGGCTGTGGCATATTAATGGCAAAATAATACTGGAATATATTAAATGGCAAAATACTGGCATGTATTAAATGGCAAAAATACTGGCAAATATTAAATGGCAAAATACCGGCAAATATTGAATGGCAAAATACCGGCATATATTGAATGGCAAAATACTAGCAAATATTTCCGCTTCCTGGATTTTTTTTTTCCATCTGGCCTTCAGATATGAAGAGTGATTGATTTAACACCTGTTTAGATGTGTCATCCATGTGACGAAATGAAAAGTATGCCGTTTGCAATAAACTTTGCATAAAATAGTTAATATGCATTTAATTTTAATGGTTCAAAGAATGTCAGGCAAAATGGTCGGCCCTCACGCATGTTCACTTCACTTGACTATATAATTACATTGTAAAGTATTAAAATAATTGTAAGAAATTTAAAATGTGAACAACATTCCTTTAAAATTGTGTGCTGTTTTGGTTTTCAGACTGTTAAAATTACCCTGCAGACACATTTGAATGAACCATCGGGAGACATTCTGGTTTTTCTTACAGGTAAAAAAATTTAATCATTTATAACCATGCAAACAAGGAGGAAACTGTCTTCCTGTGCATTTATCAATTGTGTATGCCATGTGTATGTTTCAGAAATATTTGTTTTATTTTAGGTGCTAAAAAGACCAATTCAAGAGCCAGCGTTTTTAGGAGTCAGGGCAATGATGCTTCCTTAGAGTTCTCTGTAAAAGTGGTGTTGTCAGGTCTGAGGTATGAAGTCTCCTACTTCGTACCGGGGGGCCCTCCTTCAGGATTATCGCACATTGGGTAGCCAAATTTGTATATTATTAATAGTGAACTTGTCCCGATCCGATGGTCTCTGATGCTTTGGTTTACGAACATCTGATTCAGAGTAAAATTCATCAGTAATAAGTAGATGCATTTCGGGGGGAGCCAAAAATTTGGCTATTATACCTAATCCAAATCCAGTTCTGAACAGATCGGTGCATACTGAGTAGGCCCTTAATAGTAACCATACTGTATTATTGCTGGTAGCTAAGAGACTACCTGCTAATAGTAACTACAGAGTATCACTGCCTCTGGCTGACAGGAAATATGCTGCTTGCAAATTTATTGTATTACCCTCTGTGACTGGCTGACTAGTAGCTAAATTGTTCTGCCTTTTGCATCATCTGATAAGTGCTATACTACGCCACTGCCTGTGTCTGACAGACTATATTGAGGATACTTATATTCTTAGTACTGTCTGTGACTGGTTAACTACTTACTAATAGGAGGTATTGTTTAGGTTGTGGCTGACAGGTATGAACGTAACAATCTAATAATTAATACCCATAACATTGACAACATTAAATTTATTTAATTTGTAAAACAAAGATGAATACCAGGAGATGCTATCTTGTGTAATGATAAACTTTACTAAAACCTCCAGCTTAAGCTAGTATATCAAAAAATATATTGTAACGAACAAACAAGTAAATGTTTTTATTACTAGACCTTATTATGCTTTGTCTAGCTGTAGTATTCACATGGAAGCAAAGAAAAAACTCCAACAAATAAAAATGTGATTTATGCAGAATGCCTTTATCAAAGCAAACTTGAATAATGTCTGTGCACTATTCACTCAATAGCCTTCCACTTGCACCAAAGTGAGTTTGGTGAGTGTGGTGTGCAGGGGGGCAGAGCAAGTAGCCTGTGCCAATGTCACTGTATTCCCTCGCGCCCTGCTCACTACACACCGAAAGGGTTTCAAACTATAGTTGTATTATTTTTATTTTGGATTGCCCCTTTCCTTGGACCAAAGATGAGGATCAAGGGCATTGGGGACTTCTTGTACATTTATATAGGGAAGCTCCATTTAGGAAGCTCCCAGACCAGTTTTTGATGGGCGGTTATTAAAGGGGCCACAGGGGTGCTTATTTATTTATTTTTTTTACATTTTCTTTTTTGGGAAGACTGCGAAAATAGCCAAAGTCCTCCCGAAATAAAAAATTAAAAAAATTCCAAGGAGGATGATAGAGGTTGCTATTTTGGTGATCTGGACTCCGAAGGGGATTCAGATCACTACATTTCAGTGCGAAATTTGGCCCGGATGGCCGGTTTTCATGTCTATTTCGGAAGTCCTTCCTGAGTAGACTATTTGGATGACCACTGTAGCCCAAAAGAAGGAGATCTAATTTTCTCCAAAAAAAAAATATATATTGGAGATACCTGAAATATATTATTATAATGAATATACATAAATTTGTTGCAAGGCTCCACCTATTTTTAATTTGCTTCTTTGGCCAGGAAGTTGTCACAAAGTTGCATTACACAACGGGGAGGCGGTTTCTCTTTTTGTAAAATAATGCCAGTATAGAAGCTGTATGATTCTGACATATTTGTTGATGTCTTGGGTACAAACCTCAGCCCACTTACAGCTCTATTTTATATATAAAATAAATAGCAAAAAGGATGAAATTCATTTTATTTTACAGGTCAGTCAGAAATAGAAAAGACCTGTGATTTGCTGTTTGAAAAAGCTGAATCTATTGATTATCGCCATGATGTGTTTGACTCTTCGGTGGAAGGTCTGCTCATTTTGCCTCTGTATGGGTCCATGCCTACAGGTAAAACTTAGTGCTTGTTATCTTTAAGGATGTAATGATGCATGTTTATTTTATAAACTGTTATATATGTTGTTATATGTTCATGTATATTAAAATAAATAGCTTGTTTATTTAAAGTGGCATCCCCCCCCCCCCCCAACTCTTCCTGTCGCATAAAAACGTGAAGTGCAATTGTGAGAGGCTGATTCCACAGAAATAATGCAGCAGAGGGTAATGGCCTGCCTCCTGTATACTTCCTCTGTCCTATATTACCCTGATAAAAATATTTTCATTGTAAAACTACAGTTCAGCTTGTTTTAAGATGAAAATACGTTTATTTAATATATGCCAACATCTTGTGCAACATAATGAAAATAAGATAGCATTTTTTAAACAGCATGTGCTCACTTTGTGTCTGTGTGTCACATTTTGGTAAGATGTTAAGTTGTATATTGTTGTTTTTTTTAGACATAATGCTATTGCATAGTGCGTCTCTTTATTGAGAGAGTCTCTTTATTGAGAGAGTCTCTTTATTGCAGTGGTCTGGAACCAAACCAGCAACATGTCCAAGGTATGCATGTAGACTTGTTCCATGGACTCCAAAATAAATTCCCTGGTGCTAACTTGGCTTATATACAAACAAAGTGAAAAAGGAGCATGGCAACACTGGCAGGAGCATGGCAATTATCAGTAATTTATTGCAGAATCAACATTTCACTTACTCATGGGAGATTATCAAGACAATTTCTCAATATATATATTAGTGTAAATTGTAAGATCTTTACTTAATATCAAGTTAATCTAGGTAGACCCCTAGTTTTCACATATCATATCTGATATTCAGATATCTCCTGATAACCTAAGTCATTGAGGCTTGGTAATGAAAATATTATGTTAATATATCCTTGCTGTACTAATATCGTAACATAGTGGAGACCCTGATCAAAAGGGGACTTCATTATTATGCTATTGTACACAGAAAACTCTTACTGACAATAAAAACATCTGTGAGAGACTTCCTGTCACACAGAAGCAGTACCAGATTATCCTTGGATATTCACTAATAATTTATGGTAATATGGGAACAATTGGATTATGTAGATCTAATTTGTGCACAATTTCCTTTCAGATCAACAGAAAAGGATATTCCTTCCCCCTCCTGACGGCATCAGAAAATGTGTGGTATCCACAAATATCGCGGCGACATCCTTGACAATTGAAGGAATAAGGTCTTGTTTAATTATTTATACAATACTCCGTGAATTAGATTCATGTATTTTCACAATAATAGTCTTTCACAGTGTTATTTGTAGTCCTAGATTTATAGAGTTCAGTTATGTCAGCAAGAACAATGCATTGTGGGTGGCGGGATGTTCTTGTGACGTGGGCTTTGCAGAGAGCTGACCAGAGCCTGGCCTTTCGGTCATATGAAGGAAATAGAAATGTAATTTACTCTGAGTAAATGCCAGGGTGTTTCAATCATTTTCTGTTTGAGCAGAAGGAAACTGCTTCACTGTTTCATATGAACCACTAATATAATACTCATAATACATTCTTTACCTAAAGCAAAATAAATGTTTGTATTTATTCAAATTTTAGCTCTAGAAGCTAGTCACTAATAATAAGCAGCAGGTGAGTTAAAGTGGAACTAAACTTTACTTATTTGTAATCTTATCATGACTATGAGTTGATGGCTACAAAACTCAGCCCACTTACAGCTCTATTTCCAATGCGTCAAATGTAGTACGCCTGCAGCGGATCTGATGCACTGCCTGTGGCACTGTGTTCAGATTCAAGCATCATGGTGATAGATGCAAGCTTATGCATCAAGTATACCTCACACCAAAATTCGCCATTTTCTGTATCCTCACTCACCATAGGCGTTGAACACAACTTCAACGAATATTTGGCCCCATCAAGCTAAAACAGTTCTCCAGTGCCGGCAGGTTTCTATAGCAGAAATTTCCATTTTTAGAATGTCTTGACTCAACGAACCAAAGAAACACATGCAGCTAGTTTCATTACATGCTTGTTATGTAATAACAAGAAAAGAACAATTATCCAAACTGTTGGGAAAGTCTATACTACACTATGTGCCCTCCCATTCAATGCAAGTCTATGATCAGAATTCTGACTTCTAGACTGCATGGGCGGTGCCCAGTCACACTTGTTAAAAGATAAAATATTTCATAAAATAAACAACTATAACAAAAAACAAATGACATATCTGAAAGCAACAATGCAAAATAAAAAAATAAACCATTTTCATTTTTTGGTGAGAGTGTCCCTTTTTAAAAAAAAAAAAAGTAATTTTTACTATCCTGACAAACTATGCATTTTGTACGGACAGACCTTGTGAGTTTCTCTTACTAGAAGAGCTGAACTAGCCGTGCATAAGAAGCCTCACTTATTTAACACATTTTGCAGGGCCTACTCTGTTCTTACAGGAAAAATCGTCTCCGTAATCACGGATCTGGAGCAGTCATGGAATGTTCCTGCTGAATCTTAGTTTCAACCAATCTTCCCACTTCTCTAAATTGTGCGCAAGTGCTTTACAGAATCCCCTGCCTGACCCATGCTTAACAAATATCATTAAATGTACCTTAGTATCATTGACTTGTTTGACCATTTTATTTAAAATTAACAACATTTTTGCGCACACTTGGCACGTAACAATAAACTTACATAAAATACATATGAATTAATTTCCATTAGCAATCTTGGTTTCCTTTAAGCACAGTGTTAAGTGGTGCTTGTGTGTCTTTCTTTTTTTACATTGGTTCTAGTTTGCATGCAGTTATGTACTTGTGAGTGCCATTTTATCAATTCAACATGCTGTGGCAGTGTTTTTGTATTAACAACTCACTGAATAAGTTAGCAGCTTCCTTTCTTTGCTTAACTAGTGTGACATTTTTTTTTTCTATTTCATATGTTTCAGATATGTAGTTGACAGTGGGTTTGTGAAGCAGTTAAACCATAACCCAAGGGCAGGACTAGATATTTTGGAAGTTGTCCCCATCTCAAAGTAAGTCAATAAATAAATAAACAGATATTAAAGGTATTATATTCCCCATCATATCAACAAATAATTCTGCATGTTCTAAATCTGGGATTTCATTTTCACATTATAGAAGTGAAGCTATACAGAGAGCTGGGAGGGCTGGCAGGACAGCACCTGGAAAATGTCACCGGATTTACAGTGAGGAATTCTGGGACAAATGTATGCCCGATCACATGATTCCTGAGATCAGAAGAACCAGTCTGACATCTGTGATTCTGACACTGAAGTGCCTTGGGGTACATGATGTCATCCGGTAATTCACATGTAGTTTAACCACATCTATAAAAGTGGGTTCTCGTACTTGGTGAACCATGGTCACTTGTGAATCTGCGTCAGTCACGTACAGTATGTAGGAGTAAAATTATTTCAGTTGCCGGCATTTATCCCAATGTATAAAGTATGAAAAATGTAATCTGAAAAAAATATATAGCATGATTTAGTGGTGCGTTCAAAGTGCATATTACATTAAATTGTTCATTTGTAAAGCACTGTCAGTTTACACAGTACTTGCTACAGCACTTAAGACCTATTACAAAGTTTGAAAGGGCAGATAGAAACACCAATACATAAACACAAGTGGGGGACAGGGCATATGTGAGGTGTTAGGTCAGGAAAATAGACAATGTTGTAAAGTGGTGTGTACATGTTGGAGAGGTGAGTACATGAATGCTGCCTTCCTTACCAGAATCATTCATTATCAGCCAGTATTAGAATATATTTTCAGTGCAGCGCTTTTTGTTTAGTATTTTTCTGTTAAGAAATAAGCACCTGTTTTAAATCTCTGCACATTAGAACCCAGCTTCACAATGGTTGATTGAAAACAATCTTTAGTAACAAAACAAATCCCATAATTAGTGGGGCAGTGTGTGCCAATGGTAATAAAAAATTGGAATAAAAAAATGCAATTTATTCATACTCATGAGACATCATGGGCCGAGCCAAAAGTGCTTATCACTTCATGTTGTGAATCTCCGATATGCCATGTTGTGTTTATCTAGAGTTCATGTGCTCTTTTCTTTATATTTCAATGGAAATAAAGCTGAGAATAATGAATGTAAATTTAGTGTTAAATTATGGGCAGAAAAAATATACAAATATATGGAGCTAGGGTCATACCTATAGTATTTGGCACCCAGGGCAGATCCTTTGTTTGACCCCCCCCTCCCAACCACACATTTTTAACTGGTAAAACAGTGCCAATTCTGTCCCCAAACAGCTTGTCTCCAAATGGATAGCCAGTGCCACCGCTGGCCCCAAACAGTGCACATATATATGTGTATATATATATATATATATATATATATATATATATATAACAAATCCAAAAGAATTTGGATTTTGTGTGTGTATATATATGTGTATATATATATATATATATGTGTGTGTGACGGCATCCTTGATCCTCTGTCAGTCCAAGTTGCCAGTCTGTGGTCAACAATAAAATTGTTGATTTTGTAAAATATTTTTTTATTATGATTTAACCTGTTTCATACATAGGTTCCCATACTTGGATCAGCCTGAAGAGAAATTCATACTAGAAGCACTCAAGAAGCTTTATCAGTGTAGTGCGATTGACAGGTAATATATATATATATATATATAACATTTTTTCCCAGTCCCAAAACACCATCTTCCAAAAATAACTGTGCTACATGATGATTAATGAGCTGAATGTAATTAAAGCTAGTCTGGAAATACAGCAGTGTAACTGCTGAAAATTGTTCCCATACTAAACATACATACTGAAATTGTATCTCGCCTATGTTTAATTCTGGAATTCTGCTCTTTAGCTAAGATCATACCTGGGGAAAAAATCTTTAAGCTAGAGAAGCACCTACCTGAGGTCGTTGCTGAAGGTGCCATAATCAGGTTCACTTTTTCACAAATGAATATTGAATGTTAAATCTCCTGTGGCTATATTGACAAAGCATCGTGTTTTTGTATCATTTGCCTTGAGAATAACACGGACTTAACAAGCTGGAAACCTGCATTAGGGTTTTGGCTCTTTTCACAATAGCATGCCATACCTGGCATTTCCCCTCTGCAAGGTGCTCTGTTGAGATCTAAGATTTGGATCCTGTGCAGACTATTAGGGTAAATGGATTCCACTGGCATGCTTGTGGAGCCAGCTAGATAGGAAGGATGTATGTTTTGTAAGTATTGTGCACCTTGTCCTGTTGGAAGTATCCAGAAAAAGTGGGTGGACTGTGGCTATGAAGGAATGCTACTGTTCAGCGACAATGTTTAGGTATGCTGTGGCCTTCAACTAGTTGTCATTTTATATTAAAAGGCCTAATGTTTGCTAAGAAAACCTTCCCCACACGCATGTAGTATAGAGCAAATTCTAATTCTATTTCTAATTCTATCACAAATCAAGACTACTCATTTTGTCCAGTCTTCACTCATCCATTGTTTTTCTTTATCATATATTTTATCATAATGCTCACTGTGGCCTTATCTTCCTTAGCTGAGTAGTAGTGGAATCCAGCATGGTCTGTTACAGCCCATCTGTTTCAAGTTTTGCAATATTTTGTGTTCCCAGATCCCCTCTTTGTACACCACTATTGTGAGTGGTTGTTTGTGGCCTTTCTGTCTCGCTTTCTCCATCAGCGTTTTTGTCAAAATAACAACTGGATGTTTTTTTCACCATTCTCTATAAATTCATTACATTTTAAGTCAACTTTTTCTGGAGTCGTCATGTCTAGCACAGCAGTCATAGCCAATAACATTGGTTTAGATTACGCATCTTCCCTATTTTCATTCTACAGCTAAACCTCTTGCCCTCTCTGCACATTTTCTGTTTTAAAGAGACTGTATCACCTGAACATTGTGCTGGCTGTGAATATAGTACATACAAAATTGTCTATACATTGTATTAGCAAAAGTGTAAGCAATCCCATTGAAAAGCAGTTCATTTGCATACTGTGCAACATGTGATGTCATAAGCAGGAGACACAATTACAACATGTTTCTCCTAATTTAGGCATTTGCTTGCAGTTTTGCTAATACAAAGTATAGATAATTTGCCCAAAAAAGTTATGCTCTACATGGATAAAAATGCATGTAAAAAAACAAAGTTCAGGTGATACAGTCCGTTTAAGTTTCAGTCACATGACTGGTTATTTGCGTTGGCAAGCAAATGTGTATATTCAGATCAGTATACAATGATTAGTGTAACCAAAATTGCCAAATTGGAAAGCATCAAACATGAGGATTTTTTTTTAACAGGTAGTTGCAAAGTGGAAATATGTAATGCCCTAGTTTCTTTAAAAGTGTCTTGCACTAAGTAGTGAGTAATGCAATTTAATATCGATGATGGAATCAGCTTAGCAAATTATCTGACATGACAACCATTTTAGTGAATTTCCCCAAAGCATTGAAAATCATATTGTCAAGTGGTAATTACAGCTGAATATATTACAGCTTGTTTATATGTATAAATAATGAGTTGGGAAGATTGTTTTAAAGTTATGTGTAGTTGGCCTTTGACCTGTTTTTATCTATACTGTGAGTATAGTTTGTGTTTGTAATCTGTTATATTGGTTCTGGTCTATTTTTAGGAGTGGCTGTGTGACACAACTTGGGCGTTTCATAATACAATTCCCACTGACTCCGAACATGGCTTGTGCAGTGATTAAAGCTACATCTATGGGATGCGAAAATCTCCTGCTTCCAGTGGCAGCAATGTTGTCGGTGGACCATGTTTTTATACAATCCGGTAATATTTTTTGACAGTGCTTCATTTTTTTTAATTTCCAAAAAACATTTTAGAGATTCGGTTCCTATCAATAATAAGATATATGAATAACACAAAAATAAGAAATCATATCATTTTTACTTCTCTTTCAATTCCTCCATATTTATTTTCCCTTGTTAATTTGAGCAATGAGGGAATTACAAGCATTTTGTGCAGATCCCTCTATAAGTTCTAGAATATGTTCAATGTAACAATTTGTCAGACATGGAAAGTCAGTCCAGCATCAAATTATTATGTGGTAACCTAACACAAACTGCATTTCCAGGTTGGCTCAGCAGTTTGTTAAATGTTCCCCACTTCAAATCAACGTTGTAAATAATTATTTGTATAGTATGTTTTATTCTGCAATCTGTTTTCTTTGGTAAACTGGACCTTAATTACTACTACATTACATGAAAGGTAAGAACAAATATGGTAGGAATTAAACTTTACCGGTAAGTCAGATTGCAAAAAATCTTCATAGTTCAAGTTCAGTGCACTATTTTGACACTGTGTTTGAGCAATTTATCTACTACCGGTATTTGAGTTCATTGACTAAGGGATGTATTCGTGAAAAAGTATTTAATGAATAAAGCCCTAAGTCATTCTAGCTTTTATTATCTACACCTATTAAGTTTGAATAAGATGACTTTATCTAACATATTCATTTTAAGTAAATGATCTAGTTCAGTAATATATTACAAAAAAAAATTAGCATTTGTAGGTGGCTATATTTTCTCTGTCACAATATAAAGCAATATAATTATGACATAACAATTTGCTGAATGAAGCAGTTATAAAAATGAACACTCACATACAGGACTGCATTAACCAGTGGGCACTTGGCAAGAGCCCACTCATCCCCAGGAAATAGCGAGGGTGTGCAGTCTAATGAATCAATTCCTGTGCGGTTGAATTGGCACAGAGTTCATGCTCCGACACATTGCCTACTTAATTAAAGTCGGATGTCACCGTCAAAAAGGTGGGAGGGGGGCAAAATGTCACTGACAAGCTGTTTGGTGACAAATATGGCACTAACTAGCTGCTTGGTGGCAAAGATGACACTGGTAAGTTGTTTTGGGGCAAAGATGTCACTGACCAGCAGTATGCAATACATAGAGGAATCAGTGCACAGGCAAAAATAGGTAATCTCACTTAAAGCTACTTTAAAAGCACCTAGCCTAGATGAAAAAAAATGCAGATTTAGTCACACCATATGGTCATGTCATGTTTAACCCACCACTGCATCAAAGCACTCCAATAATGGATACAATATAGAGAGCACCTGTGGTTGGGGTGCTACACCCAAAAGCTTGGTCAGGCAATTCATGCAAAAACAAAGTAATAGGGAGCACAACCATAAATCAGATAATTTAATACTGTTTGCTGCTGAAGTGATCAAAATGTATAAACAATAAATACATATATCAGCAAAAATCTCTTATTTCTATTTTAAAAGCACCTATCCTAGATTAAAAGATTTAATCACACAATATGGCCATGCTTAGCCCACCATTATTTCAAAGTACTCGATTATTGGTGGGTCCTACACTGGACGCAATATATAGAGCACCTGCTGGGTGGGTCATGGTGCACCCCAAATTTTTGTCAGACTTCAAATATTCATCCAAAAATAAAGGTAATGGGGCACACAACCCTAAATCAGCATTTTTATACAGTGTGACTACAGTTTATGCACAATACAAAGAAATATAAGCGAACAACAAAAAATGTCTACTCTTTCTTTAAGCTCTTTAAATAACTTATCTTAGATAAAGTAGCTTAAAGAGAGATTATACTTTTTTTGTAGTGCGCTGATATTTCTATATATTGTGTATAAATTTTAGTCACTTCAGCAGCACGCTGTATTAAATTATGCTGATTTAGGGTTCTGCTCTCCATTCCCCTGTTTTTCATGACAAGCTGTATGGGGACAAAGATGACAGTGACATGTTGTTAAAGAGCAAAGATGCCACTTGCAAGCTGTTAGGTGAACTGATGGCACTGGCACACTGCTAGGGGAACAGGGATGACATAAGCTGTTATGCCATAAATTACATTATTTAAACCACTTTAATGTTTTTTTCCTAATAATAGAAAAATTGGGTACGAGTGGAGGCCTACTGCTAAAGACTTTTGCCAAGGACCACTTGAGCCTTTAACCTCCACTCCATTTGTATTACTACAATGTGTCCGCGTAAAGGCATTGTGCAATACAAAAAGAAAAAATGCCCGGCGCTATTCGATCACTCCGCCGAGCAATTTAAAGTGCCGGTTTTAAAGGCCCTGTGCCTTCAAAACATGTGCACACCCGGCAGTGTTTAAAGAGACACTACCACTTACATAAGCTGTGACTAGATTATCTGTGCATTTAAAGTAAGATGTTACTTTAAGATGTTTTTTTTTGTTTGTTTCAATATATTTCTGTAAAAGGGGAAAAGAAAGTTGTGTGTTTATTGCCTGGAGCCATTTTGTGAAATGTTCCCATGGTCTCAAAAATCTTAGATCAGGGCTCACTTTACAGCTGGTGGAAAATCCTATACATGATGTCAAAAGATGCACCCACTGCAGCCCTGCTTATCACTGGGGCAGGACTAGGTGTGTTTATACAGTATCTTCCAGCATAGAGATAACAACATTCTGAAAAGGTGACAGGACTCACAGAGCTGTTCCACAATTTATTTAAGTACATTGTGTCTTTTACTGTAGTGGAGCTCTGTGATACACTCATACACTGCACATTACTGTGAGCTTTATTGCTGTGGAGCTCTGTGATACACTGCACATTACATTTATTGCTGTGGAAGGAAGTTGGGGGGACCGATGCTTAGGGGGCATTTTAGGGAATGAGAGAAAAGGGGATTGATGGTGCGGGAAGGGAGGGATAGCTCATGCTGCAGGGAGGCATATCAGGGAAGGAGTGAGAGGGGTTGGATGCTGCCAGGGAATAGGGGCATGTAGGAGGGGAAAAGGGGACTAATGCTGCAGGGGGGGCATCTCAGGGAGGGAGGGATGCTGTACTGGATCGTTCACACAGACTCTGAACACACTCACAGGTACACCAATGATTGGCAAAGGGGGTTTTGCTCAGATGAGCATCACTATTCACCTGGTCATATCAATATTTGTGATGGAGAGGGACAGATCACTATTGGTGTTAAAATTGAATTTTATAAAATTGTGAGACTCAAGGGCTTTTATAAAAAGACATTCCCTGTGTATTAACCCCTTCCCTGCCATTGATCACTGCATAAGCAGTGATCTTGCACAACAACACACTTTTTGCTGTCTGCAATTCTTTTAGGGGTTCATTTCTTTTTACTGTAGATTATTACAGTACCAGACAGACTCTTCTAAGAGCTATTAACCCCTTCCTTGCTGTAAATCATTGCTTAAGCAATGATTCTGAGGCCGCTGATTCAGGGTCCTTTCTGATACATCAATCAATGGCTGCTGTGCCCATGCCACAAAGAGTCATCGGTGTCTACTTGAAAAAAAAAATGGTTTAGTGAGGGTAAATTGCATTGGCTGGCTTCAAAAACATCCCAAATAGGACATGGGCACATTGGAACACTGAAATGCGCACTTCGTAAATGTCGCCTTTTAGCCCCCAAACAACCTAACAAACCTATATATGGGTGGTATCCCTGTACTCTGGAGATGATGCTGAACACATATTATTGAGTTGTTTGGCAGCGACACATACCAGAATCTGAAAATTCATGGCTGAAGTACAATGTATGTGGAAAATAAACGCTGGTGGTAGAATTAGTACAATAAAAAAGGGTTAAAATACCACCATCTGAAATACCCTAGGGTGTCTAGTTTTCAAGAATATACGATTTGATGGGGGTAAAATACATTGGCTGACTTGAAAAATGTCCCAAATGGAACATTGGAACAGACTGACTACATGTCAAAATCCAAAAGCACCCCTCAAATGTGGCTTTTTAACCTCCAAACAATCCAACAAACCTATGCATGGGTAGGATCCCTGTACTAAGGAGATGTTGCTGAATGTATATTGAGGTGTTGTTTGGCAGCAATACTTTACATAATTGGTACGTTTATATCTGAATTGCATCAGTGTGAAAAAAAATAATCACATTTTTTTTCTCTGCACACTTTTGCAAAGGTTGATGGTAAAATGACTACATGTAAAGTGTCAAAATACCCTGCGTTGTCTAGTTTTGAAAAATATCTACATGTGGGGGGTGATTCATGGATTTGTGACCGAAAACAGTGTTACAATGTCACTATTGCTAATTTTGCAAAAAAAAAAATTCAAATAGCAAACTGAACTGTCATCGGTGAAACACATTGCCGCGGTGAAACAGCCACATTGCAAGTGCTGACAGATCAGCACTGAACTTTTAGCACTTACAATCAGAGTAACGCCCCAAATAAATTAAACCCCCATATAAATGAAATCCCCCCTGAAAGTTACTCCTCCCCGGACCCAATACTAGCCCTCCGAACCCAGTACCCATAATACTAACGCTAACCCTAAAGCCCTAATACTAAAACTAACCCTACAGTCCTAATACTTACACTAACCCTAAAGCCCTAATACTAACACTAAGCCTAAAGCCCTAATACTAACACTAAGCCTAAAGCCCTAATACTAACACTAAGCCTAAAGCCCTAATACTAACACTAAGCCTAATGCCCTAATACTTACACTAACCCTAAAGCCCTAATACTTACACTAACTCTAAAGCCCTAATACTTACACTAACCCTAAAGCCCTAATACTTACACTAACCCTAAAGCCCTAATACTTACACTAACCCTAAAGCCCTAATACTAACACTAAGCCTAAAGCCCTAATACTAACACTAAGCCTAAAGCCCTAATACTAACACTAAGCCTAAAGCCCTAATACTAACACTAAGCCTAAAGCCCTAATACTTACACTAACCCTAAAGCCCTAATACTAACACTAACCCTAAAGCCCTAATACTACCACTAACCCTAAATTACTAACACTAACCCTTAAGCCCTAATTCTAACTCCTAAGCCCTAATTCTAATAATACTCACTTTGTACGCGATCCTGCGATGAACTGTCCCACGATGAACTCTCTGCGATGACCTGGCTGCAATGTTCCCCTTACTACTGAATATCATTCTCAAATTTAAATAGTGCTATTCTGTTAATTGAGCTAAAGAATACCAATAAAAGGATGGCATTTTAATCAAATATACCTAATTGAGTGATGTGTAACACAAGCTCAAGTCAGTCTCCTATCTCCTATGTTTAATCAAGCTATAGTATTTCCACTGTACGTTGACATGCACAGCTTAAGAGACAGGAATATATTAATAAATCATTAGATGGCAGCAACTAATGCAAGCTCTCATCAACTCCTGTAAAAAAAAAAAAAAAAAAATATATATATATATATATATATATATATATATATATATATATATATATATGACACACAGACATGTCCAGGGAAATTTTTTTTTTTTAATATACAAGTCCGATCAAGACAAGCAGTGGGTATGCTCGCAGCTGCCGACTCCTGGAACAGGACTTTTCCTCGGAACAAGACAGTCCTCCAGGAGCCTGTTTGTTTCTCTTCTGGGAAATATGATTGCTATGATAACTAATTACAACATTTATATACCTGTATGACAAAGCGAATCAGCTTGGTCTTTCGTGTTTACGCATGGTCTACAAGAACCTTCCCCCCTCCCCGACGTATATATATGTCCGATTGTGGAAGGTTAAATGAGAGCTGCTATTTAATGGTTTATTACTATATACCTGTCTATTGAATTGCACATGTCAACATACGCTTGACATACTGTAAAGCTTTAAGCGATGCATCTTTAACATGAAGACGTCAAATATATAATGAAATTGAGATCTAGAATTGGATTTATTGGGTAATAGTTTTACTTTTATGTAGGCCTCAAATATTTTTAAATAATTTTATAATAAACGTAGAAAGCTCAAAAAGGAGTATGTATTAAACATGATTACAGTGAATAAATACAGAGTGAATACAAGCAGAAAATTCAGTTCAATCTAATCTTAACCTTTTCTATCAAAATCCAGTGGGTGACCTCAAGAAAAACAAATACTGCTGTCTGTGTGTAATTGTATCGCTGAATATAACATCAGTGTAAAGCACCCTCCTGTATAAGAAATGTTTTGTAGATAGAAAGCCATAAGAGAGTAATCCATTATCTCTCTACGACTCTTCACGTTAACCATTGTGAAAATCTAAAGGGGAGAAACACAATCCGATTTCCCAAAAATAAATATGTTTATGAAAACAGAAATCCATACAAATGTGTACAACCTTTACTTAAAGCCTGGCAAAATAACATACGCTAGCGTATTTCAATCGGTCTTCCTCAGGGAAAGGAAAGCTGTCTTACATTGAAACACATGATCGTGTAGATGGTAGAACGGAAATCTGATGTCAAATAAGAGTGCCTTTGGGAAATCACTCATGAAGACTGTTGCAAGGACACAGTCTTTCATTCTCCTAAAGCTGTTTAATACGTTGAGTTCATAAATGTCAGATTTATGAACTCAAGAATTTAACAGACGCTGTTGGAAGTAAATTTTTAGCACACTGTTATAATAATATTTTATAGCACATGTTGTTTTACATAATATCTGTCATTGTGTACGAAGGACAATTTGAAAAATCACACTATGACCTGAGCTGAAGTTGTAAAGACAAATTTGGAAAAATAATTAAACATGATCTTTTACCACTTTTCCAATGGATTTTAAGTTCTGGAACCTCTTTGAACGTACACCTGTCTTAAGTGGAATAAACTGACATGATGCCAGAACTCTGATACCCACCCATCCTGTGGCTGTTTGCTGCAGGTAACTAAATTACCTGGTTCTTTTTTTTTTTTGTCACCTAGAGATCATATTGTATCTCCACAACTATAGTAGAAGGAGAACTTTTTCTCACATTCAGCATTCAAATATAGCTCTGTTGTTCTTCCGACTCTTTGTAAATTGGCAGGATCCCTGCTCGAGCATAGCTGCAACAATCACAATGTGTAAGTGAAGAATTGGGGAATAGCAACTTTAAATTATGTGCATTTGTCCTGAGGCAGGATGATAGCCTAAATGCTTTTAGGTCATGTGATTTTTGCAAACTGTGCTTAACCTTTGTGCTTATATCAAGAGTTTCCTGTTATTTAATGAAATATATAATTAACTGTAGTTAGAGTGTTGTGCTGTATGGTTAAACTAGTTAGGTATGTTTAAAAATATGTCTAGCTAGGCTGGAAACTAAGGTCGATCTTTGAACTGTTTCCACAAACTGTTCCTCTCTTTACCACCAGAGGGGCTGGCACTGCACAATTTCAGAATTTTTGTAGTAAATAAATGACAAAGCAATGTCCTCTTTTATTATTTACTATTCTTTATCATTGCATCTGTTCTATTGGTAGTACGGTATTTTATACCTATATGCAGAACCTAATTTCATTATAATTGTGTTTCTGTTGACCGAATAACACTTCTAAAATGTCTAAGAGGTTTTTAAGCTCACCTTTTGGTCCTTACCAAATTAAAGGCAAGAACAAAATGTAACTTTAGTGTAAGGGTTTAGCTTATGCTGTCCGCATCAAGGTTTAAAAGACTTCTATACGGGTGTATGGGGAGATCACAAATGTCTAAGTTGACGTATGATTGTGATCATCATAGGAGGAAAATTGGGAGTGCATAAATCACACATTATTCACTGGTATATATAAGCAGTCTTTTGTCTAAATATTTTATGTTTATATTTGCTTACCAAAAAATGAATGTGTATCATTTGTATTTATATTAAAAGTAGACCATCTATAGATGAGAAAGTGAACTATCTTTGTGGAACAAACAACATTGAGCTACACCCTTCATAAATGCATAGTGCAGGAGTAGGTGTGTCTAGCTTTCGGGTACTATATATATGCCACACCTGCTTATTATAGGTGACATGTATTAATAAGCTATTGATCTACTGATATATTTGTGTAATAAAGTGACCATGTGCATGAACTGAATTGTAGTAAAGTATATAAAATAATTGCATTTATGGTTGTTTGAAGGGCAGTGGATCCATAATAGTACCTTTGCTACAACTAAGGTTGCCAGATCACTTTTATTTTTTTATTGTACACTGTGTGCTCAGAGGGAATCCGTTAATTAATCAAAGGGGATTCCTTAGGAACTACCCTGATTAATTAATTTACTTCCTTCTGAATACATACAACTTACTAATTAAAAGTTATGTGTTCCTAAAAACTGCTTGGATTCAGATCAGACCAATTTAGAATGTGGGATAAAGGGGTATGGCTCATTAGAGTAACCATAATTAGGCCTGTATTTAAAACATATAGGGCTCTATTCATGAAAGAGGGAATTGCATACCTAAAGCCAAAATAGTTTAGTTGGAAAAATTCTCCCTTTTAGCTATAATGTGCAATGTCCTCTATCATGAAGAACACTCAAAGTATTTAGTTCTTACATAATCAAAGCATTTTGTTTCATTCCCATTTCTTAACAACAGACATATCAGCACTGTGGAGCATACAGTTTGTTATGGCATGGAAAAATGTTTCCAATTTCAGTACAAGTTACAGATTTCCCAATTACCTGCCATGTTATTCAGCATCCAGCCCCCTTCAGCTGCAATATAGCTTTTCCAGGCATGCCTGAAACCCCCAAAGGCAAGCACGCCAACAATGGGTAAAACCATGACTCGTGTGCAGTCCTGACACATCTACATTATAGTAACAGTGAGTTAATTGTACTATACAGTATTTTCATTGATACTACTGTATTTCATAAGTGCTGATCATTATCCAACATTCTTCTGGTCCCACGCATTTTGCATAAGGGATACTCAACCTGTATTGTAATAGAGCTGTTGTATTTTATCAGAATAGAATACGCATTATAGTGCACATTTTTTTCTGCTATTGAAACTGGTAGATCCCAATCTGTAACCAAGACACTATATGTAAATTTAATGTGATGATTTGAAAAAGTCATTACAATCATGTTTTTATATCACAGGAGTGCCTCAGAAACAAAAGGAAGCTGAAAAGCAGCATGAAGAGCTGTCTCGAGTGGCTGGAGGTGCCAATGACTTTGCTACTCTGCTTCATATATTCGAACAGTGCAAATCCAGGTAAGCAATAGAACTTCTATACATTTTTATAGAACTTGGTCACAGGTGTATTGCTATTGAAAATCTCCTCCTCTTAGCTGATACTATTGTGTTTCGCAGTGCGACTGTTTAAATATTTAAACTCCGTTAACCATACTGAGTGTGGAGTCATTAATCCCAAACAGGTTAAGTATATAAGTGGAATGTGTTACTGGCTAAAGTCCTTATGTATAATAATGTGGTAGAAATGACAGAAAATGCACTACAAGATGTAAAATATTATAGCCATTAGGTTGCTGAGCATTAAGAATAAATAGCCACTCAGAAAAATAATGACAATAATACTTTACATTTTGTAGCATAATTGCTGCCTTTTCTAGCACCTTATTATACTTAAGGATTCTAGCAAGTAACACATTACAGTATATACTTAATCTGTTTGAGATAATTGTCTCTGCTGTGACTATGGTGTACTATATCATTTTATTATGGATTTATTCGTTGAGTGTCAGTCACTGCAGGGCCTTTTATTGACAAAGTTATCATTTAGCTACATCTATAGTGCCTAGAAACCATAAGTGGGATTATGTTCTGCTATTTGTTTTTACCTTTTAGTAATTTCATTTAACATTACAAATGGTTATATTTTAATGATACAGAGTATTTTGCTTGTTCTTCAATTGATTTGATTCTGTGTTAAACCCAGAAGTACTCTCTTCTTAATAACTCTTGTTAAACGATTCCAACCACAGAAAAGAATGTGTTGCACTGGCTACATATATAAAATATACAATATGGGTAGTATGATAAAAAAAAAAAAAATGTGATGCCTTTCAGTTTGTGGAATGACAGGCTTTCAAAGAGTTTATTTTTGAAACCCTCTGGATACATTCATTATTAACAGTCTGGCCCAATTATTTTCTTGGTGTAAATGAATAGCAAGTATGTCACTTCAATGCAAAGCACACTATATAGACAAAAGTATATAAATATACATATACGTAAGTGGTAAAGAGCAGGAAATAAAAGAAGAGCGATAAACACATTATGCAGAAATCAGAATGTGAGCAGCCATATTTCTGGGAGGATACATCCAGGGCGGAGTTAAGATGTTGGTTTTCTACTCCTATGTGCTGGCAATGCTACTAGGTTGAGGAAACAGTGATTTGCTCAAGTGCATCCTGCAGAGACCTCACTGTGTTTCAAACATCATTTGTTTTTTTGGGGGGGGGTGGGCAATGGAGGCAATAAAGTAAAGCAATTTAGTATGGGCAACATCACAGGTGTGCCCTGCAGTATGAGTAAATTAATAATAGCTTGTCAAAATTTGTATTCTCCAAGGTGGCAGCACAAGGTACAAATGCCCCTTTGTACACCACCAGCACATTCATCTTCCCATTTAAAACACACAATTAAGCATACCGTATTTGCATGCATATAAAACAAGGTTTTTTTCGAAGTAAATGCTGTGGAAAAAGTCCCCTCATCTTATATTTGAACTCCGTCTTATATTCTTACCTCAAATAGAGGTCTGAGCTTCAGGAGACCTGGATCCTGCTCAAAAGCATTCGCACACCAGGGAGAAGGTGGGATCATCTGCATGCCTGGTGTGGGGGGCCGCATTGGTTAAGTCCCGGGGGGGGGGGGGGGGGTGGCGGATCTGGGGTCAGATGGCTGTGGGGGGGGGGGGATGCATTTGCTAATTCTGGGGGCAGATAAGAACAAGAAATGCTTTTTTTTCTCCTATCATAATTTTTATTATTATTGTTATTATGAACAAACTGTTTACATGTGAATATTTACAAGTAAAACTTTTTTTTCAGTCTTATATTCAGGCTTTTATTTTTTTTCCTAAATGAATATCCAAAGTTTGGGGGACTGTCTTGTAATCAGGGTAGTCTTATATTCAAGCAAATCCAGTAATAAGAATGTGGTAATGCATAAGTTGTGGGTGGGTCTGTTCTTTGAGGATCTGGAGTTCCCAATTCAGGAAAGCTCTGCTTAGTCCACATGATATAACCCCTGAACAATAGAACTGACAAAACAGGCCATGCACCATGGACTAATAAGATAAGAAAGTACAAAAAGTGGATTTCTGTAAATAATAGCATCTCTTAAAACACAGAGACAAACAGCCCTTACCCATATTGAGACCTAATAGTATGTCATAAACCACTCACTGCCAAATAAACAGTGAAGGAAAAACTTCCATAGATCAAGCTGTGGATAACCTCCAATATCTTCAGTATGTCAAAAAACAGATTTGAAATGTCTTTTTTTTTTTTTTTTTACACACAAGCACTGAGCTCTGAAGGACATCAGTTACCCTGGTGGGAGAAAGTGCTTGAAGCCATTTCACCAATTTGTGGGCAATCCTATGCAAGTAACATTACTTCCCCTGCTGGTAGGAAGTGCTTGAAGCCATTTCACCAGTTTGTGAGCAATCCTATTTAAAACATTAGGAGGGGTTGTGCACCACATTAGGATATCAGGCCACCCTTTTCTATTGGTGGCCAAAGTTGTGCATATTTATGACATCATCTCATTAATATTTTTGCCTCCGTGTTAAAAGATACCTTCAGTTTAGTATTTTCTTCATTGCCTGCACATCTGTAGTGTGATTGGTAATGTAGTCCCTTTAATATGTATAGTTGGTCCCCTTTTTGCAGTTATGACAGGCTATGAAGGCTTTCCATAAGATTGTGGAGTGTTTATGTGGGACTTTGTGCCCCTTCATCCAGTAGAGCATTTGTGAGGTTAGGCACTGATGTTGGATGAGAAGGCCTGGCCTGCAATCTAATTTCCTGTTCATCCCAAATGTGTTCGATGGGGTTGAGGTCAGGGCTGTGTGTGGGCCAGTCAAGTTCTTCCACACCAAAACTCATCCAATCATGTCTTTATGGACCTTGCTTTGTGCACTGGGGCACAGTCATGCTGGAATACAAAAGGGTCTTCCTCAAACTCTTCCTACAAAGTGAGAAGCACATCATTGGCCAAAATGTCTTGGTATGCTAAGCATTAAGATTTTCCTTCACTGGAAGCAGGGCCGGCCTTAAGTGTTCCGGCGCCCTGTGCGGGCTTCCGCCGTGGCGCCCCCCCCCCGTCTCTTTCGCCCGCCCTATGTTTGTGTCTCTCTCCCTTCCCATGTTTGTCCCTTTCCTCTTCCTTGCCATGTCTGTCTCTCTCTCTCTCCCTCTGTTCTGTCTCTCTCCCCCCGTCCCCTGTTCTGTCTCTCTCCCCCCGTCCCCTGTTCTGTCTCTCTCCCCTCGTAACCTGTTCTGTCTCTCTCCCCCCCCGTCCCCTGTTCTGTCTCTCTCCCCCCCGTCCCCTGTTCTGTCTCTCTCCCCCCGTTCTGTCTCTCTTCCCCCCGTCCCCTGTTCTGTCTCTCTCCCCCGTCCCCTGTTCTGTCTCTCTCTCTCCCCCAGTTCTGTCTCTACCCCCTGCCCCTTTTCTGTCTGTCTCTCCCCCCTCCCCCTGTTCTCTCTCTCTCTAGCCCTGTTCTCTCTCTCCCCCTCTCCCTGTTCTCTCTCTCTCCCCCCTCCCCCTGTTCTCTCTCTCTCTCCCTCCCCCTGTTCTCTCTCTCTCCCCCTGCCCCTGTTCTGTCTCTCCCCCCTGCCCCTGTTCTGTCTCTCCCCCCTGCCCCTGCCCCTGTTCTGTCTGTCTCTCTCTCTTCTCCCCCTGTTCTGTCTCTCCCCCCTAACCCCTGTTCTGTCTGTCTCTCTCTCCCCTCCCCCTGTTCTGTCTCTCCCCCCTAACCCCTGTTCTGTCTGTCTCTCTCCCCCCTAACCCCTGTTATGTCTCTCTCCCCCCCCCCCCCTCCCTTACCTTTGCCTGAAAAGGTGGATCCAGGGAGGGGGCGGAGCCAAACCGGCACAGCGGTGTAGCTCCGCCCCCACCCCGGGAAGCAGAGCACAGTCTGCATTACGGGGAGCCATGGGCAGCATGAGAAGGTGCTGCTCGGGCTCCCCATGCTTAATGGAGGCATGGGGAGCCGAGCAGCACTATCTCATGCTGCCCGGGGCTCCCCGTGAAGCAGACTCTGCTCTGCTTCCCGGGGTGGGGGCGGAGCTACACCGCAGTGCCGGTTAGCTCCGCCCACTCCCCGGACCAAGCAGAGGGCTGGTGAGGGGGGATCTTTTGATCTCCCCCAGCCAGTCAGTGCCTCTACCGGCTTTTTTTTTAACTTTTTTTTCCCTATCTACCGGCCGGGCGGGCGCCCCCTGGGGTGTTGCGCCCTGTGCGCTCGCACAGGTCGCACACCCCTAAGGCCGGCCCTGACTGGAAGTAAGGGAATCCACCCCATACCATTATCCCTCCTCAACAAAACTTTCAGCTATGGAATCGGCTTAGCATTGGTGACTTTTACGCACCATGTGTCTCTGTACTTGTTGACCACCGCTCTGTGACTTTACGTGGTATTCTGCTTTGTGGCTGAGTTGCTGCTGTTCCTAAACACTTCCTCTTTCCAATAATAACACTTACAGTTGACTGTTTAATATTAGCAGGGATGAAATTTCAGGAACTGACTTATTGCAAAGGTGGCATCCTATTACAGCACCACGCTTGAATTCACGGAGATCTTCAGAACTACACATTAATTTGAATGTGGTGTTCAATGTTTGTAAATGCAGACTGCATGGCTAGGTGCTTGATTTTATACACCTGTGGCAATGGGCCTGATTGAAACACCTGAATTCCTTCATTATGTGGTCTGTCAGAATACTTTTTGTTCACAAAGTGTATGTGCTGGGAATTTTTGTTTCAATGGATGCTCTGGAAAGCACCTCACTGATGTTTAAATATAATCTTATGTATAGCTCTTCATAACTTCACTTTTTTCATAACTGAATATTTATAAGGACAGTTTAATAAAACAAGATTGATATCTGAAATCTTAGAGGGAGTAATGACAATATTTTAAAACTATTCATAAACAAGATGTTTTTGAAGTAGTGCATTATGTAAAGAAAGTTTCTTTCTTTTTCTTTAACTCTTCCTGTCTCCTAAAAATGGCAAAGTGTAATAGATTTATTGCTGTTGGTTTAAAAGCAGTTCTGGCAATCCCTTCAAACCCTCTTAACCCCTAAGTGACAAGACATTTTGATCTTGACTTTCCCTTGGTGACAATGACTGTTTTTACATTTCTGGGGTGATTGTGTTTAGCTGTTATGTTCTTCTCTCTCACATACTGTACCCACACAAATTATATGTTGTTTTTATCGGCATAAGAAGGGCTTTCCTTAGATACCATTATGTTCATCATATCTTATAATTTACTACAATTAAAATCCTAAAATATGATGGAAATTAAAAAAACAAAAACTTTTTCTAACTTTGACCTAAAATATAATTTATACAAATACAATCATTAAAAAAGACCCCCTCTAAATAGTTTCTAAATGGTGTCCCGAGTTCATAAATATGCATGTTTCCATATTTTTATGCATTTTTTTGCAAGTTATGTAGCAAAAATAGTGTTTTTTTGTTATATCCCCCCATCCCTTATGCAAAAAATTATTTAATTTTAACCCTAACAGCTAATCTAGTCCTAATCCTAGTTTTAAGATAATTGAATCTTTTTTTTTTTTTTTACATTGCAATGTTGCTGACTGCCTCTAGGGGCAGTCAAGCAACATATTCAGAGCGACGGAAGTGCATTTTTTTTTTTCACTTCCGAAGCTCTTGACCACAAGAGTGCATAGCCATATTGCCAGAGCATTGCCTCCACATCAAGGCAATAGACCAGCACCGTTAGAGTGCTTATGGCGATCTTTGATCGCGAAAACCACTTGTATCACCTCAGGAAGTGTCAGGCACGTCCATTGTCGGGAACACAGTTCCCAGTAGGACGTGTCTGACAAGTCCATTGTCACAAAGGGGTTAAATTATCCCCAGTGAAATAATTTTCAATGTAACGGTACAGGAGAACTGTAAATTGTATTTACATAAAAATGGGGGCATGAAAGTGGGAGCCACATCTCAGGCCACTGACAGTGCTAAAATAGCCTTTCCCATGGAATGGTACCACTTTTTTTGCTCTCTGTCACTAATACAGAGCAGACTTCTCCATTAGCATATTAGATTGGTCACACCTATATGTTCAGTCCAAACCCAAAATCCATGGCAAGCCTCCTTTGCACAAGGAACACCGCAACCACAGCCAAAAATAAAGGCATGTCACATATACTAAACACATGCACAACATACAAAAATAATCTAGTCTAGTGGAACTGTCCCTTTAACTATAGACAGGGCCGGTGCAAGGATTTTCATCTACACAGGCGAAGGTGCATTTTAGTGCCCCCCTCCTCTGACCCGCCACGACTCCCATACTACCAACCCTCCATATATTTTATATATATAAAAGTATAATGTATAGTGTGGAAAATAAATACATTTAAATATTCAACTCGCATGCTCTAAATATGTCACACATTGACATCCTAACACACATTGAATCCCTTAAACACAAAGACACCCTTGCAGTCACACACACAGCGACACACTTACCACTTACACACACACCCTTACACAGACAAAGTGACACACTTACACCCTTATACAGTGACACACTTACACACACACACACACCCTTACACTGACACAGTGACACACACCCTTACACTGACACAGTGACACACACCCTTACACAGAAAGTGACACACTTACACACACCCTTACCACTTACACACATACAGTGACACACATAACCTGAGACACACTAGTTTGCCACTCAATATGCCAGTATTTAGCCACTCAATATGCCATTCAATATGCCAATATTTTGCCCCTCAATATGTCAGGATTTTGCCCCTCAATATGCCAGGATTTTGCCCCTCAGTATGCCAGGATTTTGCCACTCAATATGTCAAGATTTTGCACCTCCATATGCCAGGATTTTGCCACTCTATTGCCACTTAATATGCCAGTATATTGCCAATTAATATGCCAGGATATTGCCACGTAATATGCCAGTATATTGCCAATTAATATGCCAGGGTATTGCCACTTAATATGCCAGGATATTGCCACTTAATATGCCAGGATATTGCCACTTAAAATGCCAGGATATTGCCACTTAATATGCCAGGATATTGCCACTTAAAATGCCAGGATATTGCCAATTAAAATGCCAGGGTATTGCCAATAATTATGCCAGGGTATTGCCGCTTAATATGCCAGGATAATGCCACTTAATATGCCAGGGTATTGTCAATAATTATGCCAGGGTATTGCCACTTAATATGCCAGGATATTCCCAATATGCCAGGATATTGCCCCTCAGTTTGCTCGTTATGCCACCCTCCTCCCCCCTTCCCCAAACCCCAGTACTTGCCTCCTTGCTGCTGTCTCCCGGTGCAGGTCCGTGGCTGTGAAGGAAGCGTTGTGCACTCCCCTGCAGCCGCGCGGATCAATAAAGTTTGTTCAAACTTTTTTTTCAACAAACTTTATTGATCTGCGCGGCTGGAGGGGAGTGAACAACGCTTGCCTCACAGCCACGGACCTGCACCGGGGGACAGCAACAAGAAGGTACGTAAACGGGCCTGGGGGCGCGGGCAATTTTCCCGCCCCCCCCCCTGGGACGCCCTAAGGTAGCCGCCTGTGCTGCCTTACGGTAGCGCCGGCCCTGACTATAGATTGTGCAGACACAAACATGGCAAATTACTGCTGCTAGACTTCACCTTTATTGAATAGCTCCCAACATGCTTCTATATAGTTGAACACATTTTGTTCAGGTAATTTTCTTTTCACTATGGAAGGATTTTCCTTTTAATGTATTGTGATCATCAACCAGACGCTAGAGAACATTCTGGAGGAGGATGCATTCCATTGGTAACCTTTCCAGCTGAAAGGTCACACAATCCCTTTCCCACAATACATTGCACACAATTGATTGTGGAAAGTAAAGCATGTAAAATATGTCTGAATGCAAATAGAATGTGTTCAATAGATTCTGAAACTGAATTAGAATTGAATAATGTGCTTAAAATACAGAGAGTTAAGTATTTATTAAAATTAATATTGTGGTTTGTGGTGAATAAGGTAAATATAGTCAATGGTACTAATATATTTAAAATAAATTGTCCTCAATATCCCTTATCCCGTTCTGTTAAGTATTCTTTTTACCTGAAGTTATTACCAGTTTTCATAAGTTGCTAAGCTTTCTGTCACTGGATAATTATATCATGGATTGGCAAATAGTTACTGCGAGCCTCATATCCTTCACTGTGGTCCCCAACATCAGTGTAGCGTTTCTTGAAGAGTTCTTACAATGCATTGGTGTGTCTGTGTCATGAAAAATGAGAATTCTCATTATGTCTCAATAAACTGTTTTCTTTTTTTAACACATTCCTACAGACTTCTTGCAACTGTTTGTTTTTTTTCTACATATATGAAGTGACATTTATAACACAAAGGCATTATATCTTTAATAATGTGAGAGGCTTAGGAGATAAAATATAAACCATTCTTAATGGGCATTTAAACCAATACTGTGGTTTATAAAAAAGTGCTTTAAAACATGCTACCTTTAATGTTGGTGCAGAAATCCTCCAGCTGACGTTCACCCGTTTGAGGCAGAAGTCACAGTCTATTGCTTGGAGCCTTAGTGGTGAGCACAAACAACTCAGATGCAGATAAACAAAATTACATGTAGTATTGCATTTAAAATAACTAGCACCTCAAAATTAAATAAGAAGGAGTACAAGTAAGCAGGCTCTCTTTCTCTCCAGCAGTTATCATGCTCACCTTGGTTGTGTCATTCACCGTAAATGTGGAATAAGCCTCTCAGCTGTTTCAACTGTATGGAATCTTTGGGGAGGAGTTGTGGTTTCAGCCAGATCTTTGAGCTCAAGGAGGGCTTGGAATGATAGTCAGGATTAATTATAAAGCAAAAAACAAAATAAGATATTATATGCAGTTTTTAGGAGCTAGGAACAGTTTTTGGCAACTGTACATAGATCTGCATATTGAAATGCCTTACACTCGTCATGTTAATATCACATGTAATTATAAGCAGGGTCAGCCTTAGTTGTTCGGGGCTTCCTGTGCAGGCCACCGCTGCCTTGTGTGCCCCCTACCCCCATCAAGGAATAAAAGGCATTGCGGGAGAGGGAGGGGAAGCAGGGTGAGGCAAGGGCATTGTGGGTGTGGGAGGTTGGGGCAGGGGGAATTTAAATGAGGATATTTTGAGCTCCCGTTTTGGCACTCCTTCCAAACATCTTGTCAGTGCCATCTCTGTCGCCAAATAGCCTCTGTGCCATCTGTCGCCAGTTTGTATGTGCTGCTTTGCCCCACAAACAGCTTGTGAGTGTCATATCTGTCCCCATATAGCTTGTCGGTGCCATCTCTATCATCATACAGCTTGTCAGTGCCATAGTTGCCTGTAAACAGACTTTCTGCGTAATTTCTATCCTCAAACTTCTTGGTGGAGCCATCTTTGTCGCCAAACTACCTATCTGTGCCATCTGTTGCCAAACAGTTTGTATGTGCCGTTTTTGCCCCACACACAGCTTATGAGTGTCATATCTGTCCCCATACAGCTTTTCAGTGCCATAGTTACCCCAAAACAGGTTTTCTGCGTAATTTCTATCCTCAAACATCTTGTTGGCGCCATCTTTGTCGCCAAACAGCCTATCTGTGCCATCTGTTGCCAAATAGCCTGCCTGTACCATCTGTCGCCAAACAGATTGTATGTGCTGACTTTGCCCTACAAACAGCTTGTCGGTGCCATCCTTGCCCCACCCACAACAGTATGTTAGCGACCGGATGTCAGTGATGTGGTCCGAGTTTAAATAAAGTGCTTAGCGAAATGGGCAGAGCATAAAGTCTGTGCTGATGCAGCTCTGAATGGCTGGCAGGTAAGAGATTGCTTGTCTGGGTGGGTGGCACTATATGCTGCCCACAGTGACATGCCACCCTAGGCAACATCATTGCCAGGCACCCTCTGCGGTTGCATGTCCCCCGTTAAAGGCTAGGGGAGAAAAGGCAAGAAACACTTCAATTTGCATACAAAGCTTCAGCCAGGCCTTTGTTTTCAGCCTATTCCATATTATTTATTGTTTGTATCTGCTGTAGCTGTGGAATGTCTAACTGGCAATTTAAAAACCAATGTATATCAAGACTAGAATCCAGGAGATGTAGCGCTACAGCAGGACCACATCAGTAGCTTAAATTTAAAAAAAATCTTAATTAATTTAAATCCATATAAAAGCACAGGCATGAAATCATGCAGCAATACTTACGATCCACCTAACATGGTTTATGTTGGTGAGCACATATATCAAAACTATCATGAGTTTATACATATACATGTTAAAAAAAAAAAAAAAAAAGGATGGAAAAGTTGGAATTTAAGCTTTTATTGAGAGATTGATGGAACCATGCTCTCCTCCCTTCATGTTGCATATGAATACAATAAGATTTCTCTTTTCTTTTGGCAGCACAAATCCTACTTCTTGGTGCCAGCAAAATGCGGTGCATTGGAGAGCGTTAAAATCTGCATTTAGTGTGGAAAAGCAGTTAAGAGAAATAACGAGCAAACTGAAAGAGGTAAGGACTGTCTAGAACTGCACTTTCATTTAGATGATCTCTGTATTTCTGAAACTCATATATGATCTATACTCTTATATAGTTATCGTAAAATCTCAGAGGACTATATTGTGATTCAAACATCCATATGATATAGCTGATCACTTTTATGTAAACAAAAACTTTCAGCACTTCTCACCATAATAAAGTTGGCAACAAATAATATATTGACATAATATAAATGAGAGGTTTTGGTAATATGAATTGGCCAAAGCACAATTAATCTCACCTGCCATGTCAAGGCACAAACTCAATAGGGTGAGAACCTACTCTCACCTCCTCTCTAGTGGGCACACAAAGCAGTTTATACTGCTACCAAAACCTTCTTAATGTGTTGGAGGAGGTGCAATTAATTGGACAGCAAGCTGCAAGCAGGGAAAAGAAAAAAGCCTGTGTGCTAAGCTAGACACAGGCTCAAATAAAAAAATGTACAAGATGAAGCTTACCAAACAGGTGGGAGCATGCTGCAAATACAGTGTGATTGACTGTATACAAATGTATACACAAAACAATCTGTTTGGTAGGCTTCATTTTATACATTTATTTGAGCCTGTAACTAGCTTAGCGCACCAACATTTTTATTTTCCTAAAATCTTATGTAACTCTGGCCAAATTTACAGAGCAGTGTGAAAGAATGTATGAGGACATTCTTCTCTATATGGATTCCACATAGATTTGAATGTGGTTTGCTTAAAACACAAGTTAAATCTTAAAAATAAAAACTGGCCACGTAAAAGGCCGCTAATACATTTTATCCTGGTCTAATCTACTGAAACAAACAACTCTACTATAAATCTTCTCCATGTTCTGTACTCCTCCTTATACTACAGCATACCTCCCAACTCTTGCCCTGCAAATCATGATGCCGGAGGGCAGAGCTTGGGAGGTTGAGTGACACTAGAGAAATTTAATTTATACTGCGGGATAGCGGTTCTGAAGTCCCACTGTGCTCAACCTCTGTCTTGAAAACCAGGACTGTCCTCCAGAAATCGGGAGTGTCTCGTGCAAAGTGAGACAGTTGGGTGGCATGCTACAGTACCAACAACTTGTGACTGTCACACTGTCTGCCTGCTCTGCCTCCTACAATGTCATACGTTCTGGTTGTTCATATTGCGTACATGTTTGCATACATATTCACATCTGCTCCACTGTTGTCCTTCCTAACTGTTCGTGTTATCATATGTGTTTTCATTCGCTCGCACTTTACTAACTGTTGACTTTGCGACTTTGCGTATAGGGAACAGAAATATGCTATAATATTAACTATGTTTAAAGGGGAAAATACACCTCTTATAATTTGTGTTTTATGCAATCTATTTTCCACTGTATTGAATAGAAGTGTTTATAAAAATGGAAATATTTTTTCATAGTTTAGTCTATAACCTAAACAGGTGAATTCAAATGATATGATGGCAAATAGCCATTAAACACTTCTGGAATAAGTAGTCCAAGGACCAAGATGGAGCCACCAGCCAGATGGTTTGTTGTGTGAGTGAGATCAATTTACAGAATTTAGCTTTAGGTATGTTTCCGATCATCAGATCATTCTGGCTCTTTGTAATTGAGAAGAGGGCACGGGAAGAGTATTTTTTCAACAGAGGAGAATTTTAATTTTATTAAAAGATAAACTGTCGTACATAAATATACAACTTAAGTGGCCAAAAAATCCACATTGAAAACGTTTGGACATACAGTGAAACAAGTGTCTAAGTACATACTGCTACTCTCTTGAAAGGGAGGGGTCCTAGTTTTCTAAGTTTCCAGAATGCTAGGATTTGGGGGTAACAGAGACAGAAAGTAAGGGGATGGGACAGAAATAGTAAATGATTGTGAGGGATTTTTAGAAGGAAATTATATAATTCTCCATTACTATGAGGGGTTTTTCACAGGGCAAGGTAAAATTTTCCAGAGCGCATGTGCTTCATAGTAGACTGTAGAACAGACAATCGGGGTGAAGGTCAGCAGCACCACAAAGAGGGCAATTAGGAGAGTACTTTGAAGAAAAGGAAGGATTAATATATATATATAACATTTTATATTTTTTATTATTTATTTATTCTGGTGATGTATTAGTGGGTCAGTTAAGGGACTGGCAGTGTGAGGCAACAGATGCTTTTTAATGATGATGGGTTTTGTTAGTCGTAATTACACTGGATTGAAGAGAGGATAACCTGTTGAAAGATAAGCCAGTTACCACAGAGTAGCAGTAATTCAGATGGAACACTACCAGCAAGTGGATTAGAATTTTGGTTGCATCATTTAATAGCAATTAACAAATCTTAGTGCCCATTTCCACGTGTGAGCATGGTAGGTTCTAGTGAGTGTTTACATGGTGGGGGTTGAAAGAACATTTTAGCATGTAACCTGAGGCGATGTGCTTAGGATATTTAGACAGATTACCATGTTATTGATTGTAACTGTGATTTGGGGTCTTGGGGCTGAACGTGAATGGGAACAGTTATATTATTTGGTACTTTTTTGTAAAGAATGCTAAGACTGGCACAATCTTATGTGATGACAATTAAACCAAGTTTTCAGGAAATCCATCCATGGCCACAGGTAGATCAGACTGTGGAAAATCCTCCTGTAAGTGTGTTGCTTCAAGGTTTGCTTGTCATATCATTAAGTACTGCACATTTATTTTACCATTACCTGGAGCTTTAATAAAGTGTGTATTGATCTTACAAACTGCTGAACTGTTTTATTTAGTTTATATAACGCATTGCAAATTTTATTCATGCTACTCTTTAGGGTTTATTAGCATATGATCTGGTTAGGCCCAGTTCGAAATCAAGCTCTTCAAGGCAGGTGACTGAATAATACTATTATAATATTTTAACCCATGATATTTTGGGTTTTGGATACCTTGTGAATCTTTTGAATAGCTTGCGTTTATGTTGTGCTTGTTTTTTTATATAGAACCATGCAGATCTATTTCTTCCATTATATGGAAAATTTTAAACAGAGTCATTTCTAACAAACTTTATGACTACAAAAATAGTTATTGTAATTGTTGTTGTTATTCTATTTAAAATTATTTAATTGCAATATCGATATACTCAAGTATTTTACAGCAGCATAAGTCTCTGATGTTTTTACATATAGAGGAAGGGATAACTGCGACATACAATCCATGTGTATGATATGGGAGATGATCATACAGTGCATGTTTAAAGAATGTGAGAGTAGTTAGCACATACATTGATTTGTAAAGCACGAAGCCCATTTCTATCTTGTCTCACATTTAAATATTTTTTCTTTAATCACCGAGGTAATGCTGTAAATTGATGTTGTTACACATTTTAATAGTCCTGTATCTATATATTTATTTACTTCAGATGAAAGACTTTCCAAAAGAACAATTTAATGGATCCAGAACTGAAATGCTCACTAGATGTCTCTGTGCTGGTTATTTCTCCAATGTCGCTCGAAGGTAAGATGTTGCATAAGGTTTTGCTTTAGTACATCTTACCTTTTATTTGATTTACATTTTCTTACTCATTCTATATTTCTTGAAGACAGCAGATGTATTTTGATGTAAAATAATACTCCAAAAAATAGTTATCTTCTACAGTGTGTTTATACAAATAAGCTTCCAAATAAAACATGGCATTGCCACTATTAGTCTAGAACAAAAATCAGCTGTTAAGAATGATTACAGTTAGAGATATGTTGCTGGCTAACAAGGTGCTCATGTCAGCTCATGCAAAGAGCCATTGCCCCATGTGATGTCACTGTTCCTGCACAGAACACTGGCTTGGGCCCTGAGAAGACCTCCTCCTTCCAGGCTTTGGGAATCCCCTCAAAAATTTCTAGAGGCACCATTAAAAATGTGCAGCTGACTAAAACTGGAGACAAAGTGGGTGCCAGTGAAGAACATGTTGAGCATTTCATCCATCTTTTGTTTAATCATCAAATAATATTATGATAATGGAAGCATGTATAATCCATAGGTTCTGGACATCTTCTAGTAAGCATTGTAGACGCTTACTAGAAGATGTCTACAATGTTGTCAGTTTCTGTCTCAGTCATCACTGGATATAAGAGAGATCTTGCTGTGGCAATGAAAACAGATTATAGCTTCCCATAGGCAGACAAGGTCAAGAAATTGCCTTTGTTGTTGTTGCTCCTCTCTGCTACCAAGGAGGAGAAGCAGGAAGAATCAGATGAAGTCTCTTATATTGGTTTATTCCATCTGAAAAATAAAGGAATTTACAGCTGGGAGAAAAGTAAAATAATATGTATATATTCAAAATATCCATGTTCGTGCTGTTTTACTGACTTTCAATTGTACAATGCTGTTTTACGATGAAATCACTAGATCTAGTCATTATGTGATTTTTTTTGGTTTTCACACTGTATGGTGACCCCATACTTAGACATCATAATAAATGTGAATGTTCCATAAAAAGGGAGAAACCTGGATATTGTTTTGTAGATTTAAATAGAGAAAGAAGGGACTTTGTTAATCTGGACAGAGTTGTAACAGTAGATTTGTATTAAAAATGTATTTATTTTACATTTTATTCTGAAACATTAATGTAACATTAAAGAGATGTAGTTTCCAGTAAGGAGAATATTATTACGATCAAATGAAATAACTTAGCACTCCAGGAGGATTCTTCAACAATAAACTATTCAACAATGATAACAATCTGAATAAAGTGTTTCACAAGTTGGGTTAGTGGCACTTGATGCATTTCGCATCTCCAAGATTCTTTCTCATAAGGGACAGCAGTTTTCCCCCCAAATCGTATCCTTGTGACGTGCCATGTTCTTTGATTTGATATTCCGACCAGTGCCATCAAGACATCTTACTTGCTAAGAGGAGCTTAGGTGCAAGTTGCTGGCAACCATGTAATCTTTCCATAAACTTCCAGCTCAGTATACTATTATATGTGATTTTCAAAGAGCACTGTGCAAAAAAAAAAATGTACTGGTTTAAAATGAATCATTATGTTCCTGTATACTGTATATGATTAAATTGTAATTTCATAGCAATGTTAGCACAATATCAACAGATCAATGCTTCCTTTCCAGATCTATTGGAAGAACATTCTGCACAATGGATGGGAATGGCAGTTTGGTACACATCCATCCTTCATCTTCTGTGAGTCTTTAATTCAGAAGTCTATATTTAAGTTGTAGTTTTAAAGTGACATTGAACACTGTTTATACTTTGAGTGTAGAGAATAAAAATGATAAAATATTGTGTTATCAGAATTGCGAGCAAATGCCTAAATTAGGAGAAACATGAGGTGTCTCCTGTTTATGACATCACCTGTGGGGCGGGGGGGGGGGGGGGGGGGGGCGCGCGCTTGAGTAGAATATAAAGTTTGATTTATGCATAGTGCCAGCATCATATCACACTAGAAAAATCCTGTGCACTATTCAGGCAGTAGTCATCCACCTGCACCAAAGTGAGTTTGAGGACTAGACTGTCCCTTTAAAACAAATTGTCCTCCTAATTTGCTTGCAGTTCTGCTAACCAAATGTATAGAAACATTTTAATCAATTATATTCTCTACATTGACAGTATGAACAGTGTTTAGCAATACAGTTCCTTTGAAGGACAACTGTAGTTGTCTAAAAAGTTTTAACTGTTAACAGTGCAGAAAAAGCTTAATGAAAGGAAATACCCTTTTTTTTTTTTTTTTTACAGCTCCCACCATCCCCATACAGGATGCTGGGCGCATTCCATAATGCAAAAAAAAAATCTGTCAAATCCGACAGAAAATGCGCATCCCCACTTAAGGTGGTTTTTGCATGTGCGGCGACCATTTTGCGCATGAGCGGCGGCTGCCGCCAGTATCCCAAAATATTTCTGCAGTGTTCATGTTAACAGTGCTAAAGCTATTTAAAGAGTCTTTTTTTTTCCCCTCTGGACCACAGTTTTTATTCTTTTGCAGATTACAATCTTCCTTATCATACACTGACTACTAATTCACTTTCCCAATTGTCTTAGATCAGCTACATACAACATACTACATAGTGCTTGAAATAAAATAAGAAGTTATGTGTAAAATATTATCTTTACAGAAGATTACACGCTTCAGTTCAGTTTAACTTGTTTCATGGCTGCAGGTTTAGTTGCTCACTTATTACTTATTTACATAAGCAAACATGAGTGCTATGTGGCAGCATGATGTGTCAGTTTCTCTTGCAAAGGGTTGATTCAAGAGCAGGTTGAAATGAATTTGCATCACATACAGGGCTGGATTAACCAAAGGACAACTAAAGTTTATTTTTCACTTATGCTTCTGATGTAGGATATTATAGAAGCACAAGTGAAAAATTAGTTGTCCCTAGTGTGAAGATTAACGGATATGTACTTTTGATTGTACATGTCGGTTTATTGTCTGACCAGCAGCTGCCATGCTTCTCTGGGAGGTATATAGCCTGGTCTAGTCAGCGATGTGCTCTCTGCTAGCTCAGCAAGACCCTCGTTTTTGCATGGAATCAGCAGGAGGGACTACCTTAACTAGGCAAAAAAAGAACCAACGCAAAATAGGCCCTTGCTGTATGGCTGTGAGCGTGCTGACCCTGTAAAGGGAAGGGGGCACAGCAGAGTTTTTTTTTTCTTCCAGTGCCGGATGCAAAAAGTGCAGCTTAATCAAGGCCCACAAAAAATGACATCTACTATACATACATATACATCCAGAATATTAATAATAACATTTTAATAAAGCAATGTTACAGCTTTTGATACTTTACTAATAATAAAAACATGACACTTGTACTATTAATATTATTATTCAGCACTTATTGAGTATTAATCTCTTGACAGTTAGACAATGGATGGGTGTATTTTTGGGCTGTACATACGGCATCAGTAGGCCTTAATCAGGCCCTGATCACATACAGTGCATACCCTGGAAAAGGGTTAACACAGACCTTGCATGGTACTGGAATTAATATCTGCCTTTATTTAGATATTGCTTTAGACTCCCACCAAGTATTGGTTTAAAGATCTAAAGAAGATAAACAAACTGCCTTTTAAATGAAGCAAAACCTAGAAATCCCACGTCAGCCCAGAGTTTGGAGGTCAATAAAAGGACATAGCAACAAAAATGAAAGACCAGCACTCGGTTGTAAAGTGATGAATTTTTAATCACATATAGGCAACGTTTCAATCCTTGCAGATCTTTCTCAAGCCTCTTGGTCTTTCATTTTTGTTGCTATTTGAAGATTTGGGATACATCTTAAAGTCCGTGCACCGGGACTTTATATCTTGTGCGGATCTGGGACTATTTTCAATAAAAGGACATAGACTTATGGCATGTTCACAGTGGTGTATCTCAGTTTTGTGCTGCTCTAGACAGACAAAATTTGGGCACCTCTCCCTACCCACGTTGCACACCCAGGACATGCCCAACTCCCCATTACATATACATTACATGCCCCCATAACCCCCATTACATGTGCCTTTTTCTATTAGTGGGCTATGGCTGGCTGATGATGTACTCTGTAAGAAAGGGTGGCATGTCATGACTTGCGGTGACATACTATAATGTGGCTGAAGACAGTGAAAACGGTTTGGGAGCCAAGTTAGTGAGTTAATGACAGCTGACCAACTCTTTTATATCTTTTTAGTTGTTTGGAAAGGAAATGCCATTAGAATGGATTCTCTTTCACCATGTTATGGTCACCTCTAAAGTATTTGTCAGGACGGTGTGTCCCATCCGCTACGAATGGGTTAAAGCTTTGCTTCCAAGATTACATGATATAAATGCATATGAATTGAGCAGCGTGGCCAGAGAGGAAGTGACTGCTGAGGAAATAACCAAATGGGAATCCAAAAAATATGGGAAACAACCAAGTGGTGAGCATTTTCTCCTTTTCTAATTTTATTTAAACACTGGCCTTGCTAACAACATTTCTCACTTCTTTTCTATCACCGACACACATGTAAAATATATGAAAGAGCTACCTATTTAATTGGACCAACACTACAGTACATTCAAGAAATATGGAAGATTACTGATCAGGGTGCTTGTGTCAAATTGTCGTAGATTTCAAAATGTGGATTAAAACAATTATGCTGATATTGTTTTCCTGGTACCATTTTTATTAAAATGTGTTTTATTTATAGATGGATCACAATCCCAAATTAACAAGATGCAGAGAAGAAACGATGAGAAATCTATACTGGACGCGAGAGAGCGCTACTTACAACGGAAACAACAAAAGTCTGAAAATCTAGATGTGCAAAGTGTGGAACAGAGTTAATGTACTTGCAGAGCTAAGAACTTATATTCAGAATGAATGTCTGCGGTACACTAAAGGTCTTTTTTGTGTGTGTGTGTATATATATATATATATATATATATATGTATATATATATATAATATACACACACACACACACTACTTTCAGTAGGATATGTGTAATGTACATATGAAACCACAAGATGAAAACCATAAACAGGAGACACCATAGAAATATCTTTTCTCTTCATTTTTGCATTTGCTTGCAGTTCTGCTAACACAATGTATATAGATATATTTTTGTTATTCTCTAGAGTCTAGACTCACAGTCCATTTAGAAATAAAACTAGATATTAAGGTGAAGTGCATCATCAGACATTTTAGGTGTCAGAATCAGATATTTAATTGTATATCATTTTTTTTTTACATTTGCTTCTAAAAAACGTTTATATTTTTTTGTTTTGAGTGTTTTTATTAAAACAATTTTTGGTTAAATAAATAAACAGATCTTATGAGATTTCCTGTTTGCAATACTCCTTGCTTCTTCCTTTATGAGCTTGAGATTGCAAGCTCCTCTTCAACATTAAAGCAATCACCGTTGAGGCGCAAATATTTGCAACCCAGTCAAAGTGAATTGTGATTTTAAAGTGTATATTAAAAACAGACTGTTCATCCACAAATGTGCTGCTTCAGGTACAGAAAACAGTGTAATCTATATATTTGAAGGCATCATCAAAAGTTATATTGTTAAATTATATATACTTATAAAGCGGGGAAAATCTAAATGTTTATGTAAATAAAGTAGAGGGGAAAGAATAGTTCAATATTTTCCTTGCCTTTCTTCAGTTGGAGGAACACCTAGATGCTACAAAAACCAAAAACTGTCTCCGTTACTCACCCTAATAAAGTTGGCAACAAATACATAAACATAAAATAAATTAGGTTTTGGTTATATGTATTGGCCTGGTTGCAGCTCACAAAAAAGGGCTAAGAAATGTGCACCCAAAATACCTAGATTTCAAGATTCTAATATGTGGCAATGCAATACGATTAGAACGGCTGGGATTAGAAAATCTGCACTATGACTGACTGGAATATTGGATTCTATTCTTTAATTGTCTAATTGTCAAAAAACAAAAACTGTCTCTGTTACTCACCCTAATAAAGTTGGCAACAAATACATAAACCTAAAATAAATGAGGTTTTGGTTATATGTATTGGATAAGAAATGTGCACCCAAAATACCTAGATTTCAAGATTCTAATATGTGGCAATGCAATTGAGTCAAACGCCTTTTGAGGCATGTTGTGAGGTAGACTGTTAGCGCTTGACGTGTGTAATGTTGCTGCTATAGCTTTGCATATGCCTATTAATGTGTTCCGTGTCCTCACCAACCCCAGTTGGTTCTTCGACAGAATTGAAGGTAAGATGGATTGTAACCTGATGGAGATCATTTTTGTAAGTATTTTAATAACTACGTTTAATAAAGTGGTGGGCCTATAGGACTGAATGAGTTTAAGGTTTTTCTCAGGTTCAGGTAGAAGGATCGTTTTAACCTCAGTTAATGCCTCTTTGGGTGTGTAGTCCACATATATAAAAAGTGAAAAGGGATAGAGTGCTATGTCATTCTTTACTATCTTGTAATATTCGGCAGTAAAGCCGCCCCGTCCTGGGGCTTTTGTATTGGGAAGGGTCTCACTCGTTTGTAGGATTTCTGTCAGGGTAATGGGTACATTGAGTTTATCTCTTTTTTAGTTTGTAAGGCATTGGAGCTTCGCCATTTGAAGTATTTCAACCCCGGTATTTAGGTCTTCAGGTTTTTCTTTAAAACAATGAATGAAGAATATAGGTCTCATAGTCTGTGAACTTCTACATCAGTTATTTTTAAAAATGGCGTCCACAAAAATTTGCCCAAGATTAGCAATGTGTCTACCCAAGCTACATTACTTGTCTAATGATCCAAAAACCCAAATGAAAATATATGGACAAAAATGTATTTTACACAGGTCTATCAGGGGGCCAGGGTTATCCGTGCATTTATGTAGTACATTACACAGGACATCTGGTCACCTTGGCAAATGTCAATAGAATTACAATCACAGAGCAAAGGCTGTTGCTATAATCACTGCAACCTAATCTTTGTTTAAGTCTACTCACTGCAGAACATGATTTTCATACCCCAAAAGGGAAATCCTAGTATTTGTTTTTGCTGCAAAAGCATTTGCAAGATATTAGTATAGAACTACCACATACCAGTAACCTCGAGTTGCTATCTGAAACCCATTATTTTACATTAAGTTCGACCTTCCTCTCTACTTTAGGAAGCTTAAAAGATGTCAACATCAGCTGTAGTGTCATATGACAGCCAAGACTGATTCACACACTGTTACCTCCTACGCTTGTAGAGCGATATACTACTAACTATGCTGTGACTCAAGCCCTGCGCTTTATAATCCTTTATGGATCCAATAAACCCGCCCTTCTTAGGTTGCTGGATCTAGTCGCCACACAGGGTGACATTCAAGATACACCCACAGTAATCATTACTAGCACTACGATGAACCAGCCTTCAAGCATCATGTGATAAGGAAGCCACGGCCAAGGCAGAAAGCTATCGGAAATGACGTCACGTCACCGAGTCGCATGATGTGGCAGAATTAAAAAAAAAAAGGGAAGGGGGTAAAAAAAATTCCCGGATGTTCTAGCATTATCATCTCCTCGGGGTTCAGTTTGAAACGCTCATAGTCTCATTTTTCTCACTACTTTATTTTCTCGCTCCAGCACCATTAACCCCACGAGTAAAATAAGGGTGACGTCGAGCAGGTATCCCTCCGCCGGGAACTGAAAGTCCGCCACCAGTGAGGAAGAGAGGCAGGAAGGCTGCTGTATCATTGCGCGCGGAGGAGGCGGGGCGGTGGCTGAGGGTGAAGCTGTGGCTCCTGATTGCAGAAGCTGTTCACCCGTTTCCGCCATTGCGGCTCCTGACTGAGAAGCACCCAGCTAACACCCGGGGAAGTTGTTGACAGGATAGCCAGCAAGGACGAATACAGCTTCCATTTTTGTTTTGTTTTTTTCTCTCTCCTCCTTCAAACCCAAGAGGCAGCCGGCGAGAGACAGGAGGTGACAGCGGGAGGCAGAGAGCAAAGGAGACAGTGAGAAAAACCGCCATGGCTCAAATCCTACCCATCCGCTTCCAGGAGCACCTGCAGGTAGGATGGCCTTACCAAAACCGCCCGGAAACAGGGAGGCAGCCCACATTACATGAAGGCCTATGGGGGCCTTCTCATCCCGCGATTTTAATAGGAAACGATTGACTGCACGTCGACCATTAATGTGTTTTTAATACAGCCAGATATGTCCTCCATTCCCTTGCCCACTATACAAGGACCTAGCCAGGGTGAAGCGGGGGCGGCTAGGCCCAAAGCAGGGAATGAATTAACCTGACGACCTTTTCCCATTCATCCATAATATCCACCTTCACCTTGTTAACTCTGTCATTTTGAGATCCATCCCTGTATGTATCACACCCGCAGTGACAGCGCTGTCCTATCACACAGGAAGAGCTTCCCCATCCCCCTGTTTATTAATGTGTTTATATTCGTGACCTTTGACACTTTTGTGGACTCTTTGCCTTCACGCTCGACCAGTCGAAATAATGGCTGAGCATCATAGGGTTATATCTCAAACTGATTATTGCTGGATTATTCTGTATAATATGAAAGCTTCTTTGCAGGACAAATAATATAGTTTGTAGTAGCGGTTGTAGACAATGTATTTTTTATGGATCTAAATGATGCATTTCTTTTGGAACATGCAATGAGTGAATATTCCTAGTAGTACAACCATTTATGTGTTGTTTTTTTTTTTTTAAACCCAATTAATTTCTCATTTCTTTCAAAATCCCTTATCTTGTTGCCAATCTTGAAAACTCCTATATTACTGTATTTTTATAACTTGTACAGGAAATGTAATTCATTAGGATAAGCTACTTCCTGCATACCAAATAATAAACACATGCTAAAATATAACATTATCAATATTCGCAATAATCCCTAAATTTTGTCACAGAACATTTGTTGGTGAAATGCTCAGCTGTGAGTAGTTCTAGTTTCCTTTTTCTGAATCTTTTTATTTTTATTTCCCCCCCCCCCATGTCTACAATCAACTCCTCTCCAGTGTTTGGCCTTTCTGCTTGTTCTTGGCTTAGGCCATAAAGTAAAGGCGCAAGAGATTGCGTGTTACTCAGTAGGTGTAGGAAATGCAAGTGAGATTTCAAGCAGGTGAATGAGAGAATTCATGCATTGACAAAAGGGAGTGTCAGTGTGTCTGGAATTGTGTAATTTTGTAGGTGCATTGATGAATAAGCTTGAGGCCTAATGGTAAAGGGCAAATATCTGTTTTGATCTGCAAAAGGTTTAATTCTTTGTAAAGGGACAATATCCACAGAGTGTTTTTTTTATTTTTTTTTTTGTCAGGTACTTTGGTTAGCACAGACAGGACTAACAAAATGAGTTTCCCCTTGTTCTCACCTGAATTATTCTGATAACCTTACTTAAGTATTCTCTGGTGACTTTTGTAACCTGTGTTCAATGTAAACTGTCTTTTGAGTGTGACGACTTGTCTGAATTGATGTTGCTGACAGTGCCCATTTCTCCTCTGAACACAACCAAGCTATGCTATTTGCAGTTATCCCTATGTTGCTTCCCACACATATATTTTTTTTAACATTAACAGAAATGAATGGTGCATGGTCAGAATATTTCAGTAGTTGAAATTGACACAACTACAAGAATAAGTAAGTTTGTGAAAACAAGGAAACCATAGCTATCCTGTAGCAGAATTTATTTTGTTCATCAGCCAAATTTTGGGCCTGTCTGTTCAGACAGACTACAATGCTGCATCACCTTCATTCAGATTATGCTGGGAGGTTAATGTGGTATATCAAGAAAAAGTCAAATTGGCCTTAACAGGTGCTGTAAACTTTGTGCATAACTTCAACTCACTGATGTTTCTGAATATTCACTATAATCTGTGCTGATGAACAATATATTTTTACTGTATCGGCAGGTAAGAATCCCTCTGACATTTGACATTTCATTTCATCTTTTCAACTTTTGTCTATATATATTCTCTGCTTGATAAATTACAGGAGCCAGGGAACCATGGCTTTTAAAATCCCTACTACTGGCTCTTACATTTTTGATGGGTGTACATAACTTTGTCTAAGTTCTATTTTCTGAATTGGTCTATTTGGCAAGTAAAGACTACAAATATTCCAAGCCCTGCATTTGTGGAAAAGCTGTATATAGGGCATATTTGACCTCAGCTTACTGTGTATTATATTTTCTCTAACTACTCCTCTTTGCTGACATAACTACCCAAGCCTGTCTTGCAGGCTTCATGCTATTAATGTGCTGCTTTGGTTCAGTTTTAAATCCAGCTGTCACAACAGTGCTTTAGAAACTTAGGTACAGAGTTTTTCTCATTGTACTGGTTTGTTCAGTGAACTCATAACGTCATTTGAAGGGCAGGAGGAAAGTAACCATTCTTTGTGAAAAGCTGAAATGTCAAAGCATTGAAGCTATTCAGGATTTGGTTCTTTAACCACTGTCTTAGAAATATTTTCTATATTTTATTTTTCTTGTAATATTGCAAACTGCCGCTAAGGGCAGTCTAGCAACTACAACAGAGCAATAGAAGCTGTGGTGTACAGCTTCCGAAGCTCTTGCCCATAACAGGGGAGCTCTTTCTGTTATGGCGCATACTTTCACTCCTAGAAGAGATTGTATGGGTGCCAGAGGGGCTTTTTCCAGTGTTGCCTGTCGCTTCCTTGTGGAGGCAACACAGTCTGATTGCGGGAGGCAATTATTGTTGACACAGGACTTTACGTTAAGGGGTTAACCAGACCAAAAGCTGTTGTGATGCTCGATGGTTACAGCAGGGGTAGCATATCCATCATAAACCTGGAGAATGGCTGGTTTTTAGAAGCCAAAACTGGTTGGATTGAATAAAAGGCATTGATTTCTACAGAAGAAAAAAAAATGGGTTAGACTCTAATAGTGTTTGTATAGAGTTTTGATTGTTCTGGAATTAAATGCCATATGTACATAAATTGGACACATTTGTGCCATCTATTTACAAAGTAACCCACCTTTTTTGGATTCAGGAAATCCTCCACATTCCTCTAATGCATAAAGTATGTTAGACCAACAGTGACCAGAACATGTTCAATGAGCAGACAAAAACGGGGCTTTAGCAAATGCTTGTCTGATAGGTAGACAAATAAGCAGACATCTATGGTAAAGTTAGGCCATGTCCTTTGCACAGGAGGCAAATTTCCTATTGCTTAGTTTCTCCACTTCTTTACATGAAAATTTGATCTCTTCACAAAATATGTAATTTATACAGAGGTTTTAACAAAAAAATAAGATCAATTAACAGTTTAAAAATGTTAACATTACCCATATTTGTTTAATGATGTCTTGGAAACCTTCAGGTATTGTTACAAACTATAGTTCATTATAAATGGTCTTAAACTATTCATGGATATATTTCCATGATATGATAATGAATTTAGTAGTTTGTAGAATAAAGAAAAAAATATATGGAATGCAATATACAGGCGCCAGGTCTCACTTCAGAGTCGTCATGACGACCTGGAGTTTGTCGAGCTCTGCTTTATGCTCTACATTTATAGAACAAATCCAAGGTTTAGTCCAGGGCTTGACAAATTTATATGAGTTTTAGGAGCCAGCTAAAAAATCTAGGAGACAGACAACGGCACATAAACACAAACACAAGCAGTCACACACAGACACATAGTCTGTCCCATATACATACAGGATCCTTTTATTTCACTAGGGTGAAAGTCCTCTCCTTGCACCCTACACACAAACACATCCAGTCACACACATATATACACACAAACACATCCAGTCAGTCTCATATATACACACACACACATCCAGTCTCACACACACACACACATCCAGTCTCACACACACACACACATCCAGTCTCACACACACACACACATCCAGTCTCACACACACACACACATCCAGTCTCACACACACACACACACATCCAGTCTCACACACACACACACATCCAGTCTCACACACACACACACACATCCAGTCTCACACACACACACACACACATCCAGTCTCACACACACACACACATCCAGTCTCACACACACACACACACACACATCCAGTCTCACACACACACACACACACATCCAGTCTCACACACACACACACCCAGTCTCACACACACACACATCCAGTCTCACACACACACACATCCAGTCTCACACACACACACATCCAGTCTCACACACACACACATCCAGTCTCACACACACACACACACACATCCAGTCACACACACACACACACACACACACATCCAGTCACACACACACACACACACACACACATCCAGTCACACACACACACACATCCAGTCACACACACACACACATCCAGTCACACACACACACACACACACACACACATCCAGTCACACACACACACACACACACATCCAGTCACACACACACACACACACACACACATCCAGTCACACACACACACACACACACACACACACACACACACACACACACACATCCAGTCACACACACACACACACACACACACACACACATCCAGTCACACATCCAGTCACACACACACACACACACACACACATCCAGTCACACACACACACACACATCCAGTCACACACACATCCAGTCACACACACATCCAGTCACACACACATCCAGTCACACACACATCCAGTCACACACACATCCAGTCACACACACATCCAGTCACACACACATCCAGTCACACACACATCCAGTCACACACACATCCAGTCACACACACATCCAGTCACACACACATCCAGTCACACACACATCCAGTCACACACACATCCAGTCACACACACATCCAGTCACACACACATCCAGTCACACACACATCCAGTCACACACACATCCAGTCACACACACATCCAGTCACACACACACACACACACATCCAGTCACACACACACACACACACACACACACACACACACACACATCCAGTCACACACACACACACACACACACACACACACACACCCAGTCACACACACACACACACACATCCAGTCACACACACACACACACACACACACACACACACACACACACATCCAGTCACACACACACACACACACACACACACACACACACACACACATCCAGTCACACACACACACACATCCAGTCACACACACACATCCAGTCACACACACACATCCAGTCACACACACACATCCAGTCACACACACACACACACACATCCAGTCACACACACACACACACACACACACACACATCCAGTCACACACACACACACACACACACACACACATCCAGTCACACACACACACACACACACACACATCCAGTCACACACACACACACACACACACACACATCCAGTCACACACACACACACACACACACACACACACACACACACACACACATCCAGTCACA